>JARHVA010001149.1:1240000-3700000 GCA_037957365.1 Torreya grandis | reverse complement strand
AATATATTTCGTTGGGTTTATAGAAATTTATAGGTTAATGTAGGTGACTAACAACAAGATGGGACATTCATGCTCATATTGATGCATTTGAATGTTAGATAAGGAAAATAATAATATTTTGAAGATGCATTCATCATGTGAGATAACTATAGGTTAATATTGACATTTACAAGTCTATAATACCATATTTTAATGTCTACACATGGAAATATAAAATACAACCTAAATCTTGGTAGTTTAAAATGATGTAAATCTCAATATCCTAATACCATGTCTATGAATGATAGTATAATTTTTTTATAAAATTCTTTGGCATTCCATTTTTATATTTATCAATAAACTCATAATTATTTCAATATTTATATGACCAAATACAACCAGACTCTTTTTAAATATAATTTTAACACAATATATAAGGTTAGGAACCAAATTTTTAATTAATATTATTCTAAAGGTGAATCCAAATATTTTATTAAGTACATCCATGAAATTAATATCCATATTCAAGAAAATCCAAAACATATATAAAAATACCCTAAATAAATACATCCCCTCATGATGGATCCTCTATTTGAAAACTCACCTAATCATATATTTCCTACAAAACTTGGGGAAAAATCAATGACTACTTTCAATACTTTCCTTTTTGATTACACCTACCATAATAATGAATATGTATTTCCCTATATTTATTTCCATAACTCAAAGTGATAAAATTAAAACTAACCATTCATGCATCTAGAGTAACCAAATTTTTCCACTCTAGTTAATATTTTATTCAAGCATATCAATCCAATCAAAATGTGCTTGATACTACACAATTCATGTTTTAAATCATAAACCAAATTGTTATCATGCAATATAATTATTTAAACAAGTTCATGTAAATACAAAATAAAATCATTTAAATTCAAAATACACCCTAAAAATATATAGGGAATGTCTAATAAATTTTTGTACCACCTTACCTATGTGTAACTCATATTCATAACAAATTCATCAAGTATAAACAATGTGATCCCTAAGTGTCTCCATTTCAATCATATATTGGTGTAATTACTTACACCATCTCTTATGATGGATATATTAATCCTTATAAAGTGCATTGGCTCAGAAATTCAAATACCAATAATAATGTAAAACTAACTAAGATAACTTTATCAATTTCAAGTAAATCAATAATGAACCAGAATATAATTTTATTAAAATTTGGAAATATTTAGCTTAAAAAAATAAACATAACATGACATAAAATATCCTTTTGAATATATTTACAACCACCATAACAAGAAACTATAATATGTTTTTTTGGTCTATTATAAATTAAAATATGATATTAGACACTTGAAAATGTGAGTCTTGACCTATATTTACATTACATGACTTGTGCATACATTTATGACTCTTTTCTACACACATTTTTAGTCATTCAAATCTCAATGGGATTGGCCTTCTTGAATTGATTTCAATTTCTTAAAAAAATTCCTATTTTTATTCTTAATTTTATTATAATCCTAAACAAATTATCTCCTAACCATCAAACCACCATTATTGTTTACCAAACACCTTAGTAACACATATATGTATCTATATATTGGATTCATCCACCTACACAAACTCCATTTGTGCACCCTTAAATGGTAATTTTGCAAATTCAATACATTCTTATAGGAAGACCCATACATTTCACATTTTAGTTTTATGAGAATGTAATAAAAGAGTTGACTATTTATGCATAATAGGAATATGACTATTCCCTATCTTGTAATTATAAATCATACCTATATAACTTAAAATTTATTAAATTTTGTCATATTCTAGTCCAAATTAAAAATTAAAACAACAACAACAACAACAACAACTACTACTACTACTACTACTACTACTACTACTACTACTACTACTACTACTACTACTACTACTACTACTACTACTATTATTATTATTATTATTATTATTGAATTTTTATAGTATCAATTATCCAGATATTAGAATCCAATTTCACTATTATCATATTCCACTATAGAGTTTATTGTAATTACATATCACATTTTACATATTCCAATTTTTAAGTTTTTGGAATTCAATGTTCAACAAATAGATTCTAGAATGTAATTTTTTTGAGTTCATTTAATATTATTTTGCAAATAATTATATTAATAAATATTACCTTTTAAATTTAATCGATTCAAAATTGAAGGAAGGATCTTCCCCCAAAATTAGAAGTTCAGCTAAATATTGAAACCAACATTCTCATAAAATGCTATCAAAATTTAATGAAATAGAAAATCAATTTTTAGGGAGGTTAATCAACATGATAATATAATTAAAAATATTGGGGAAAATGCATTTACAAACTTTTAGTAATATTGGGGATAATCATTTTAAAAAATAGAATACCAATTATCCCATGATCATATAGAATAGAAATGATAATCTTAGAGAGTATTAACTCTCTCAGGCTCATAGAGGTTGGTAATGATAAAATTTATTATTAAACCTCCCATTCTCAAAGGATGGAAATAATATTAGGTAGTCATGACACAAATCTTCCTTTCTCTATAAAATTCTTCATCTTATTCAACATATCAAACTCCTTTGACTATAAATCATGTCATTCCTCATTTTAAACATATCATCTCTACCTCAATATACTAGTATAGATCTATTGTATTTTGATTCTATAAACACTTTCTTTGATGGTGATATCATCCTTAAAATACTTATTTACCAAGAACTAATGGTATTTGGAGTAATATTGGACCAACCCTTCATTAAAAAGTAAGTTGAACCATGACCTAATAACTAATATTTACATAATTATGCTACCATTGAGCACTCTAAAATTCATTATGAGACAAGAGATGTGATATTAATAAACGCATGGAACTAAAGAGTTGAAAGAGATTTAAGATATCTATCAACCTATAAAAAATATAAATAAGGTCATGTATTTTTATGGAAGGTGGATAATAAATGAATCAAATAAATACTTAAACAAAATATTTCCATGATCTAAGATGTTAAAAATAAATATATGCTTGAAATATCCTCCTTAATTATCTCTCACCTTAAATCCATTGAGGCAAATCTAGACAAGTCATTTGGTCCAATATTTTGGTAAAGATTTTGAAAAGCATAAATTTCATATGAATCCCATCTCAAATTGGGTTGAATATATTGTTGGAAGAAAAGTGACTGAGAGGGGGGGTTGATTCAGTTTCCAAAATTTTATATATACAAGCATAGAATAATTATACAAGCATGTACATCTTAGCAATCATAGGCATCAATCCATAATAGCATGAAAAATGTCAACACAAAGTATATATGGGAAACCCTTAAGGGAATAAAACCCATTGAAACACATCTTGGAAAACTTGTACTATAGTACCATGAATCAAGTTTATTTGAGCACCAACCTAAAAAGGATCACCATCCCCTAAATTTATCAAGCACCAACTTGACTTTAACAATCACCAACTTATTAGGAGGATACAACCCCCTTATTGATTAAGAAACCACTCAATCAACACTCTGAAGTAGTCCACCTTGATCTTGTTTCCCTATCATAATTTATGATGGTATTATTTTTCTCTATCACACTCAAATCTTCTTATCAAACAATAAAAATCTATCCTTTATCTTTTTTTCTCAATTAGCCCTCTTTTTGACTAGGTTAGGTCATATGAACTTGATACTTAAATCTAGTAACCCTATTAGATATGAATGATAGTCTATATATACCCTCCTAATGGTATACAATAACACCTTCAACTTATTCAAAATTTTATTCCATTTTCTTATCATCTACAATCTCATTCACTTTATTTAGGCCTAAATGTGCCTAGTATATATACAAGACTTTTCTTGTTCATATCCTTATTAGTCAGATAATAATTATTATCTTAGGTCAACCATGGAATGGATATTTAAAAACATAAAATAAATGGATCAAATGTTCTTTTAGTACTTTTAGGTCTTCTCTCTCTCAAATTGGCCTTATCTCTCTTTTAAGTCTCATGGAGACCTAATCCTATTAAGTTTATTTTACAACATGTTACACATTTCCTTGTTTGAAACACTTACAAACACATCATAAAAAAAATAAAATATATACATGATAATATTATATAGGTTCCATAATATTTTTTATTTAAAACCATTTCTTGGAGCACATTATTAGCACTGTTCATATTAGCCCTATGTATACCTAGAAAGTCTCTCTAATAAAATTGAATAAAAAAGATAAACTTGCAAAAAAATAATTGTAAAAATTAATATAAAAATAAACCTCATGACCTCATATTCATCACCATGTTCATTTTATCTCATAATTAAAATCAAAATTTCTCAAACCCTTCTATGTAAATAGCTTACTTAGAGTTGCCAAGAGGTCTCAAAACATAGTCATGAAGACTTGAAATTTAATCCATAAAATAATAATTACTATAAATTATTAAACCTTTAAGAGATAATTTTCCATATTTATATCAAAATAAAATTCAAATATTTCAATTTCAAATTCCAAATATTGGTCTTGTATACCAATCTCTTATCTTTAATATACACAGTCAAATCAGAACCAGTCAACTCATTTTGGATTTACCACTTCAATAAATTTCATTGATTTAAAATATTATAAAAAGAATGAATAGAAAATTAGTGACATAAATAAAATATGAATTTTATGATTTATCTAAGAATAGAGAGCCTCCAACTCAACACTCCCACTCACTTACTGAGAACTGCCATTCTACCTTCGAAAACTAGTCATGATCATTATGACTTTCACCACCTATGTGGACACTTATATTAAATATTTATTCATGTTTATTATCCTATGATATAATTAGGTAACTCTCATATATATAGATACCATGGTCAAGTGACAACATTGGTTTTGTAGACCAATCTCATTATCTTACCTAATCATTATCCTATATGCACAAGAGAGGTCAACTTATGAGTAGCATTATCAACATATCCATTGACCTTAAAAACATATAAAAAAATATAAATTTATATTATAGGTATTTAAAAACAAAAACATTAATTTTTATCCATTCATAATTCATGAAAACACATCCCTAATCTCATTCCCACTTTTGCCTGGTTTTTCTCACTATTTGCTTCACTAGGACCTTTTAGCGATAAGTCAACTTCCATGACCAATTTATCATATTTTAGGTTGGGAACCTGATAAAAAACCATCATGGGAATAATATATAATTTTCAATATTCAAACTCCATCCACTTTTCAACTTTGACTTGGTCAACTCTACCTGTTATTATAAATTTATGATAAACATGACTTTTCCTGTAGGATTCATTCACTCATCTGAGAGACCAATGCCACTTTGAGGTACCTGGGAGATTCTTACAAATTTTAAAATCATAAAAATAGTTAAACCAATCCATTTTTATCAATATCTTTCATATCAAGTCAAAGTTAGGGTTTTAGATAGGTTTAAACCACCTTACATTCTTAATGGTCATTCATAAAGCTTAAGCCTTGAAATCAGAAACCAATGATTAGAAATTTGATCTAGGAACCTTAACCATATAAAATTAATGGATAAATTTATAATTTATAGGTTTCACATGACAAAAACCACATGAAATTTCTTCTTGTTTTGATAACCCTTCATTCTGTGCATATAAGAAACCTCAAAACCACATTCCATGCCTTTACTTGAAAAAATTGACCTCAAAATTTGTAAAAATACCTAAAATATAATGAAATAACTCTGTCAATATTCATTTATCCATGATTACCTTGGAAATTTATTCTTATACCTCAATAGTTCATCATCTCTTTATTTGCTCTTTAGGCTTTTGACCTATAGGTCATATTAGGCCTTAAAGTAGACCTTATAACTATTGTCCAAGCACACTTTACCACATTCAAATGCTCAAGAAACATATCACATGATATAACACTTATTTTCATCCTTAATAGGTCTTGACAACACATCATGACCCCTCATTAGATCAAACAGAGTCTTGGACTAGTTTAGTTGTATGATAGGTTTGTAGGTCTTACCTTTTTAGGTACACTTTAAATGTTTCCTAAGTGGGTAAATGATTAATATAAATATTTAATCTATTAAAACATCATATTATGCTTTTTTCATTAATTTCACTAAGTCATCATGCTCTTTTATGTACCACACTAGGCATCCTATGCATAAGCCTTTTCAAGAACCTTGTACACAAGAACTGGTACATAAACATGCTTACTTTGTATTGAAACTTATCATAAACCTTATAATAATCATTATTTTTCCTTCAAATTCTATCTCAATAAAGAGAAAATATTTTTCCTTGAAATTCTCTCTAGTTACATGACTTCCTTGTCATATACCACCTCACCATGCATATTTAACATATGTTCCTTGACATCAACAGAATCAATATTGACTTTGACATTAATTATATTAATATATCCTTAACATCATTAACATTAATGGAGTTGCAGATTGGATAGAAAATTATGCAGTCCGAATAGGACACAAAGTGAGGTGGTAGGAAACATTAAAAAAGAATGTGGAACTTAGAGCGCTCATTCATCATGATGCAATTCATGCAAAGGAGGGAAAGATTAGCTTGTAATAGAAAACTAATGAGTTGGAGGAGTGGCTATGTGGAGAAAGGTTTACAATCATTAAAAAGGAATGCCCTCGAGAATGAGAATCGGATCCTGAACGTGCCTAAAAAAAGGTGAGCTTTGAACCAAATTGGTAGCAGGTGGGATCATTGTATAGTTTACAGTGATTGGGTATCAAAGGAAATCTGCATGGCTTACATAAGGAAAGGAGAACCAAGGAAGCAGGAACCCAAAAATTATGAAGAGTGGAGAGAGAAACAAGATGTCTGGAAAATCCTATAGAGAGGGAAGGTTGTGAACTACATGGAAAGGCTCCATGGTTCAAAACCTCATATTACAACGGCTTTTTTCAAAAACTGGATTGATGATAGGGTCACTCTGCATGGCATCACAGTGAATCTAATAGAGGAATTTATAGTAGAGGTTACGGGGCTGCCAACGGAAGGAATAAAATTCTCCAAGTAGATTAGCATTTCAAATGAGGCCTTTTGCAAATTCCCTAAGACGAACGTTGAAGAGCAGAAGCTAGAAAAGAATGGGGATTTCTTTGAACTGGAATAGATTAAGGGCATTTGGAGGGATGTCTTATGCTGTATTTGAGAGTACTTTATACTCGATGGAAGAAGAAAGAGAGTTCACAAATCCCACTTTGTATTCCTAAATCATTTCAAACACAAAGTAAGAATTTCCTTTCCCTTTTATCTACGTTTCTCTTTAGTCCAAAGTTTATTCACTCACAGGAAGAAGGAAATGCATCCTATTTTACATGAAGGATTAATTCTGATAATTTAAGGCTACTACAAGAATAAGGCCATGGGTATGAACCCTTATCTGGGGAAAAACAAGGATTCACAGAGTAACAAGAGTGAAATTGTTAAAGGGAAAGATAAAATCAATCCCCCTAGTGTCAAGAATCAGAATGTTGATGAGGACACAGAGTGGGAGAGAACTGATAAGTCTGGGGAGGAAAGGTTGGAGGCAGAGGGAGGAACAGAAAGCAGGAATACAAGTTCTAATGAGGAAGAAGAAGTTCAAGAGAAGAATGAGAAAGAAGGAGTCAACATAGAGGAGTCTGAAAATAGTGAACATGACTCTGAGGAAAACCAGCAAGTGTTGGAGGATGATAAAGTCCTAGATGACCCTGTGGAGGACCCTGTTTCGATAAATGAGAGGGAAAACATAGTTTAGGCTGACAACCAAGAAATAGACTTGGGATTTCAAGCTGAAACTAAGGAACAGAATCAAAGGGGAAGAGAGGACCACATTGAAGAAGGCGGGAATAGTCCTAATAAGAACACAGAAGAGTGGAGTGATAAAAGGCAGAATGATGGAAGGCACACACCTACGAGATGGGTTAATTTCAAAATAGAGGCTATCCTCCAACTTGATTCATGGATGTTTAAGGAGATAAAGGATCTCAAAAGGAAAATGGAAAAAATGGAAAACAACCAGAAGGCAGTTTGGAATAAAATCAATAATATGGAAAAATAGATGAGAGACATCCCCATCAAGCTAAAAGACTATGAGAACAACCTAAGGGAACTCATCAAGGAGAGAAAAATGAAAATGGAGGAAGTTACATCTAACATATGTGCTGCAACTGTTAATATTGGAAAAAGAGCTAATGAGGATATCAAATCCTTGGAGGGGCTTAGCAAGAGGATGAGACAGAGCTCAAGAAAGAAAGCTATGGAAGAGGGAGCCATGTCGGCGGCTACTACCATTCAGGATACTATTAAGAAAGGTAAGGAAGCAGTGAAAATGATTTTGGAACTGGAAGAATAGCCTGGTTCTTCTAGTTGGTTGTGTTATCTAGTCTTGTTTCCTAGTTTTTTGTAATCTTTTGACTATGGTGTAGCCAGGTCTATGTAAAACCTGGGTTATGACTTGTGGTCTTTTAGGTGGTTTCAGGTCCATATAAAACTTGTTTATATTACTTCCTTGTATTAGGTTTTAGGTTTTGCCTGTGGTCGTAAATGCTTCATCTTTCTATCTTTGTTTCAGGGTTTCGGGGTCCCTTCAAAACCTATTTTTACCTTAATATAAAACATCATTGAAAACTCTTATAAATATATATAACCCCATTAGGTGTCCCTTCAATGGTTGTAAGCTTTGAAATTAAATGAGGTAAGAAAAATACAATTATTAGCCTTCTTGATTGATATTTATAGATGATTGAGCATGTTGGTCACCCTCCAGGTCTACCTTCAATCTAAGTAATTATCTTAGGGAAAAAATTGACAATGGATTGACTTATCTCAAATTATAATATGTTATTGGTATTTTCTCAAGAGGTTTCTTGGTTTCTCATGGGTAAGGTCACATGGGGTAAATTCTACTCTTGCATGAAAGCATTCCTAGACTGATATGATGTAACTGCACCTAAGAAGGAAATGAAAATTTAAACTTTATTATTGTAATATTTTTATTTCTTGTACTACATACCTTATTCTATCTTTATCCTTGACATTTCCTCTAGTATATTATATTTATTTATTATGATATTGAAAACATGAATGTATTAATCTATTAATGTATTTATATGTGTGAGGGCAATAAAAAACTTTTACCATATCGAAAAAACATTTATCTTGTGTATAATGGGCATGATCCCATTCTAAATAAGACAAGAATATTGGATTATTAGCTTCCAAAGTTATATTATTTCTATATTGTGTAGGATGGGACATCTTAGTTTCCTAAGTGATAATAATATTATCTTTTGTATAATGGGAAATAATACTACGGAAACTTTACTTATATTTTTTACTTTTACTACATTGATATTAAGTTTATATATTTCACCTTCAATATCTACTTGTTCATGGGTATTCACATTATGGTGCATGGATGTGATGCTTAAATGTGAGATGATGCCACTTATTGCATTTTATTTATTTTTATCTCTTAATATTTGCCATATTTTCATTTTTAAAGACTAATATTCACTTCTTAGACGATCGTATTTATTTGCACCTCTTCATAATTTTTTTTTATTTCACTATCATTTATAAATAGGTTTCTTATTTTATTAGTCCCCATATCTTCACTTAGTCACTACAAGATAATAATATGATGCCACATGTCACAATATCACTCACTTGAAACCACTTACTAAAAGTTATCAAGATAACATTTTAAAATGAGAGAATGTGAGATACAAAGATGATGTCATGTGTTATGATCTCTCTCAATCTCAACCACACACCACATAGGAATTAGGTTTCTAAGTATGATATTTTGGGTAATTAGTGGCACACCATGTGTCAAATTTTCACTTACTCTCATATTATGACTATTCATGTTTTCAAATAAAAAATAATCACCCAGACTTCATCCTTCACAATGAATAATTTTGAATACATATGGGTGTTGAAGTATTAAACTCAAAGCTATGTCATGATTTCATTATTTTATTATATCATGGAAATGATTTTATATAGGGTAAGTATCTCTTAGGATAATTTAACATACATTTATTATTTAAACATAAACAATTAGAACATTTATAATGCATAATACATTAAATGATGCATGATTCAATTATCATTAATATTTGAAAAAATATATATTACATATATTATTAGTATACATTTTAGTTAAATATATCAAGATATTATATAGTAGCATATATTCCTTGCAATTCAAAGTTAATACTAATTGAAATACATAATATCAATAGACACATATATTATTCATGCATATACATTTTTATTCATTTTTCATGTGATGCCATGAATTATAATTGATGATGTGAAATACATGTGTGGATGTCCAATGCCATGGTATGAATTTAAGATTTTATAATTTTTCCTTTAATATTATAAATACTCGAATGAATAATCCTACCAAAATTGTGAATGGATATGGGTCAAAGTGATGTGACCTAATAAAATATTGACACATGGATCCAACTAGAATCCCAATAAGGTACATAGTATGTGAAAGCTATGAATAACCTAATTAATTTATAATTTTATAAAAATTGATGTTCGGTGTAGACAAAACATATGAATTTAAAATAAAACTTTGCATTTTAATATGCTATGAAAATAGGACACCTATCCAAGCTAGTACTAATCAATCTATCCAAATCCTACACATACATGAATAAGAGGTTTACCAATGATAAATTTTGAGTCATTACTATCATAAATAAATGTGTCATGTTATCACTATTTACAAACCCCATAAAGGGTAAATAATATATGACATAGTGATTTCAATGTGAGGAAAAGAGGCAATCAAAATAGATCATGTATTTGAAGAAGTTTATCATGGCCAGAATAAATCAACAACATATTGACAAATTAGGGGCATGGTGTGAACCCATATTGATAATAAAGTATTTCATGTAAACTAAATGAGATAAAATGTCATTCTCAATCCATTGGACTCACAATACGAATTGAGAACACACAAATGACCATTATCAATGTGATAATTCTAACCATTTCATATGCATAGTATATGATTTAAATAATTTGAATTATCAAAATAGTAACATTTATTTAGGTTTATGTCAATTCTATTTCATCAAAATATATATGTTTATGTATGATTATTTTCAAAATGTGTAATTTTTTTAATCAACATTTTGGGTCATGCTTTGTGAACCATCATCACAATAAGAGAATGAAATGAGTTAGCCAACAAACTAAGGTTTCCATTTAAACATTTTATCAATTGAGTATAAATATTATATTGTTTAAATATATTAATTAGTTAGATTACTAAGCTAATAAAGTTAGTTATATGTACATAAATAATTTTCTTTGTTTGTATATACACAAATAATTCCATGTGACTATGAAATTATTCAACTTCTATATAAATATGTCACTTATTCAATAAAATTTTTATAAGTACCAATTACTTTTTTACTTTAAATTAATTCCATCTCACCATAAAATTTAATGAAACTACATTTATCTATATAACTTGTTATAAAAAATATAAATTATGTAATAGTATCGTGATAATTAAATCAAAGTCACTAATTATTAATTTGTATATTTCCAAAGAGAGACACATATTTGGGTCGACCCCACATGGTCAAAACATGTACATAAGTGTATAAATATATTACTATCTAAACCTAATGTACCATCAAATTTATAGATAAGAGATAAAGTAAATAAAATGGCTTTTTTTTTGGCAAACAAAGCATGTTTTATCACCTATTAAAAATATATTTTTTGTCCCATACAAGTGTGTGAACTTGTCTATAACCTTTTGAATTTTTAATGTATACTAGAAATATATTTCATTTATTTTATTTGATAAATGTATTATTAATTTAGTATTGTGATATCCCCCACATAAAACTAAATTTTAAATTTCATAGCCATTCAAAGTGGTGAATTAAATAATGTTGTAATCTTGAGTTTAAGTAATTAAACCACAACCCAATATCTAAATGTTTCCTTGCAATATTAAACAAGTTAGGGCTAAATGCAAAAATTAAGTATTGGTAACATGAATTTAAAAAAAAAAGATGTTTTTTTAGTAATGTAAATTCAGTAATCCATGAAAATCCAAACAACATTCCTTCTACTTTCAATATCAACAACTTATTTCCAAGTGGAATGATATTTGATATATTCAACCATTACAAAAAATATTTTTCCATAAGGAAAATTACTAATATATTATTTAATTTATTCTTCCCACTATTATGATATTCTATGTTAAAAACTAACTTATAAAAATGTTAAAGATTAAGTTGTTTCTGATAAAATCATAATAGCAAAAACCTTTTGTGAGAAATTCATAGTAGCTAAAATGTTTAAGGATTTTTTTTTTTAATAATACTTGTTTATCAAAAATCATAATGAAATAATATGAGTGAAAAAATCTTAATATTAACAACATTAGATATCCATGCAATTTTAAAAATTCTCTAGAAAATTATTTTATGTATTAAGCAATGTAAAATCAATTTCATTTATTGTATTCTTCAACACTTTTCATAGATAAAATTATTTATTTCAAAAAATTCCTTACATCATCTGCATCCCCAATCAAGGATAGTTATGTAAACAATGTCACCATAAACTATTTTCCATTTTAAAATTATTATTAGAAGAAAATTTTGTTGAAATGATAAATTTTTCTTCAAATACTCCTTTGTTTGCTTGGTTGACTAAAATAGTGCTTTTGGAATTAAAAGGAAATATAGGTTCATTCCAAATATTGTTCAAATTCATAATAACATGTTCCCCATTTTTTGGCAATGCATACAACCCCAATAAATCAAAAGACATGCCTCCACTCTAGTTGTTACCAACAATTTGGGTGTAATTTTTTATACATTAACATTTGTATTAGATGTAAATCAAATTTATAATTGAAACTATGTAAACACAATAGTTAAAAATTGGGTCAAATATCCTCTTGGATGTATGTGCTTGTTACTTTCAAATGTGCCCTTTTTTTAATATTTTTTAAATTAAAATACATATAATTTGAGAATAATCAAATATTTTTTGAAGGTACTACATAAGATAATAATATTGAGATTCAATTTTGTATTGAATCTATGTTTGAATGTAATAACAATATGACAATTAATGCTTTACCTATATTCCTTGGAAATTTTGTAGGCTATACATTTAATGATTAACAAACTAAATAGAATTAACATTTGGATGTAAATATTTTTTCAATAATTATTAATAAATAATAATTAATACATGTTTGTGAGGTAAGTGTGACAATTGACAAGGTGTGATTTGACATAGTTGTTTCCTTTAACATAGCCAATTGCATGGTATGATGAAATTCATCTTGTTGATTAGATGTGTCTTCTAGTTTTTGAACTTTTTTCCCCTTGAGATGATGTTGAACATTGATATAATTAGACCCTAGGTCCATCATTCTATCCATATACATTCATAATTATTTATAATGGTTTAACAATTTTATGCCAACACTAAACATAAAAGTATAGAATATGAATTCAAAATTCTTTAGAATGGGTGGCTACTCATTAAAAATACATGAAAATGTCTAATATCTAAGAATAGGTGGCCATATATTTTTTAAAACAACAAACTGTAGATATTTCAGCATAGTATATGTCACAATCTAAAGTATTAAATTTAAATATGAAATTAATTAAGTGTGATACATAAATTAACAATATGGCCAAAAACTATATATACCTAGAGGTGCAGTAAGACATTTTTAGTAATTTTTAAGCATCGCCTCCTACTTCAAATTTTATAATATGAATAAAAGTGAATTAATATTAAAACATGTTGTAACTTGTATTGAATTTTTGCCTCCATAAATAATTAAAATAGATCATGATTTTTTGTTTTATCTTATTGACATGTAATCCCAGAAATTGATTGATCTCTCATATTTGAATAGATGTTCTAATAAGACAATCCCAATATTTTTTGGCCTCACAATGTCTAAGGGCTCAATGTGTGACCAATAAATTTTTATTAACTTTTTGATTGAGCATTTCTATTGATTCATGGACACCATAAATTCTGAAAATCACTAAAATTCATTTAAACCCACCTTTATCATTCAAATCCCTATAAAATCCTTTGAAAATTATTTTATTTATCATTTTCCATGTAGATGCATAAAAAATTATGAAATATGTAAACTTTAATCACTATAAAAAAATAAAGATACACACATAATTCATTGTGTTATAACTAATGTAGGAGAGTGAATCTATTATATCATAAATTGATGTGATATTATTCACAAGGTTACAAAACTCTATAATAAAAAATTCTAGACTAAGTATAGAAATATGGTTTTCTAGTGATTCCAATGTTTTGGCCAATATAAAAAGGAAAATCACACTGGCATGTGAAATCATAAATATCATCCTAACTTGGTTAATAATGCGTAGTAGTTAATGATACATATAGTTCTAGGATGTCGATGGAATCTATTCACATTATCTATTATCACATGTTTTTCCTTTTTTATTTTCCCTTTCATCTCTAAATTCTTCATAAATATGAACAAACTGATTTTCACATAGACTAAAACTTTAAATCTCATTTGATGCAACATATTCCATGATAGCTATTTCTGTAAGTACCCATGAATTTAAGTAATCCATAATTTTCACCCTTTAGACTTTGTTCTCCTTTACTATTTTTTAGTGAGAATTTATAGTTTATGCATTCACACCATTTTCAAAAATAAATTTTAACCTAAATTATCCATCCAGAACTTTTTCTGCTAGTATAGACAATTCTTTGATAAACATACCACTTTTACCTCTAAATAATCATGTTTTAAGTTTGCCCAATGAATTTTGATTTGAATAATGGTTGTTGTCCTTGTTATGGAAACAAGATATCCCACCATTTATGTATAGATTAAAAACCAAAACCCATTTATCCCATATTTCTTTGGGAAGAAAGAGAAATGACAACTTATCACTAAGGTTATCACCTTTTATTTTACAAAAACCACACTCTTGTTCAAATGTATGTAGGTGAATATAAAAATAATTTACTTTAATTTGATAAATAAAGTTTATTAAATGAATATTTTTTATGTTTTTTATTGTTATTTGAAATTAATTAAATATTTCAATTACCTTCACTTATCTACATTTCCATGAAATAAACCTAGGCATTATGTTTTTTTTTCTAGGATCCACTTCGACATGTCTTTATACAACTAGTAAATAAACTTTAATATGACCCACATTTTGTTGATCATATTTTTATATTTAAATATAATAATTATATAATATATTTTGGCTTTGGATAAAACAATATGATATGACCTTTATTTTATTATGTCATGGAAAGTAAAAAATTCATTACCTACTATAATAACTTTATGAATTTTGATTATATGTTTTCTATCAATAATGTATAACTTATTCTCAGGATCCTATAATTTAGATTTGAAATCAATATCTAAAATATCACCAATTAATTTTCTTAAAGGAATAAATATTTCCTCGTGCTGAAGAGGCACATGATTTTAAATCATAAAGATTATCAGTTTATCAACACTTGGTAAATCAAGGGAATGATACTAGTATTTATAAGGATTGTTTTTCACTGTTCAACTTCAATATTGAATGATTCCTCATTGATTATGAAAAATTGAATCTTTTAAAATATTGAAGATTAATATTTTTAAAATTTATTTTACACTTACATCAATAGATTTTTTCCCCTTGTAGATGCCCTTATCTCTTTGAAGTGTTGTACACATATTTCTTTTTCTAGTTGGAATAATAGTCACCTCCTTGTATATGTAAATAGTTTTAAATGAAAAGTGTTTTTTTTTCCAATTATTTATCCATATTTAACAATTGGGTGATGAATGAAGTGAACATTGATAAAAAATATAAAATATTACTATAATTCCATTATAAATACTTTGACTAGTTACCACTCCAATGGTGTCTCCAGATGTATATGGTTCTAATTTTAAAAACATAATAATTGAAAAAATGTTTTTGATGTTTCATCGAATGAGCCATGCCAATTTTTATATGTAATAAAACCTACATATCCAATTTTATTAATTTTGTATGAGCATTCATTATTGTTTATTTTATCCACCTGAACACTTAATAAATTTTGTGAAATACATTTCATGTTTAATAATATCCCCATCACTTAATGTTCTTATCACATGCAATGAAAAACCTAGAGGCCATTTTGATAATTATATGGAGAGTATATCTATATGAACCACTCCTCATCTCTTTTCTCCTAGTTAAATTCACCTTCAATAGATGGAATATCTTAGTAAGGAGAACTACTCAAAATATCCATTATTTCCTATTGTAAATAATTAGTCACAATTTATTAATTTGGATTATTTTTTTAAACCATGTAAAAAAAATATATTTAGTCACCATATCATAAATTTTAAAATATGGTTATTAATATTTAAATATATAAATTATAATATGATTGAATCATATAAGAGCATAAACATCCATAGTGGCCAATGTTGATACTATTACTAATATATACTAGTATAGGATGGGTACATGCCCATTCTAAAAAAGATAAGAATAATATGAAAAACATGGCCTATATTATTAATATTTTTGATAAAGTGTAAAAAGGATATTTTCATAGGGTAAAAACCTTATTACTATGTGAGAGAAACAAAAATGGAAATGACCATCAAGGATACACACATGACAAGCCTGTTATGTTATATATAAAAAATATCCAACAACAACTAGTTTAAAATGGGAACAAGAGAAAACATAAGGAAATTTAATATACATCAAAATGAAAGAAAACATTATGTGACACCAACTACATTAGAATCAATGGAAAGTTAGATTCTCTATATTCAATGTTGTCTTCCATCCCACCTTCAAGAGTTTGAGATTGTTGATTAGTGCATTAAGTTCTTCAATGTTACATTTTGTGACTATATTTTTAATACCCCTAGTGTATTTTCTAGTGACTTCCTAGTCTAGTTCCAACAACTCAAATTTCCTATTTATCAATGAATCCATGAAATAATCCAAGTATTTTTCACACTTCTCCATTTTGTCCTCACTAAAAATATTAAAATCATCTATGTTGGTTTTGATATTTCCCACCTCAACTTCTCAACTATCAAGTATTCTCTTGAAAGTATCCACTTCCTCCCTCGGTCTATCAACTTGGCTCTTTATCTCAGGCATTTGATCACTTAGCAAGTCTTCACATAAAATGAACCATGTTTATCCTAGTGTTTGAGAACTATCTCCTTCTTTGATATTTCCAAATCATTAAGGACCCAATAAATCATTATGTATGAAGAATGGAATACTCTTATAAGCTATCCATTATAGATATAAAACCCTTATTTTTAGGCTACTAGGGTGTGAGAGAGGTGGGGAACTATCCATACAAGTCTCAATAGGGACCTTGATAAAAAATTTAATAGTAGGCTCTATAAACATCTGTGAAGGCTATTTCATCTTGTACCCACCATGTTTTAGAACTAGATCTGAATCCTCCTTTTCCTCATGCCCACCATGCTCTAAAAATGATTCTTGATCCTCTTTCACCTCATGCTCTTTTTTATCACCTTCCTTCACCTCAAGCTCAAATGAAAGACCAACCAACTCTTCTTTTCAAATCTCAATCATAGCTTCCTAGACCTTCTTTTATATTTTCTTAGTACCCTTACCCTTGATACTAAGGTTTTTAAGTCTATGGTGAGTTCCACTCTTATCTTCACTTAAATTTTCATATTTATCTAATTTATAATGAGGTATATTTTTCTCAAATCCCTTTTTTATAGGATATTGTAGTCTCTTGAATTATATCAACAAACTTATGATAGAAGTGGTCACACACAAAAGGGAGAGTTTCATGTCCTCTTTAATTATATATCTTCTCACACCATCCCCATTTATTCTCCCTACAATAAATATATTCACCCATATGAAAATGCGCATGCTAAGTTAATTTTTTAGAGTTATATATAACTCAATTGATTTGAAACTCACATGTTTGAGTGATGTAATGATACCATTATTTAACCTTAACATCGATCTATGATATAACATTAAAGGATTATGCATGATTAGCATTGCATTATACATGATGCTAAAAATAATACTAATAAGTAATGATATACTAAAATCAATCTTCATTATTAATAATGGAATAAATAGAACTAGTGACATCTTTGGTGTTATCCCACTTAGATAAAAATCTTGAAGACTCACCCAATTAGTAAACCAATCAGCCACAAAATTCCCTTCCCTATAGGTGTTATATAACAAGATCTCGATAAAATGGATTAACATATCATAAATTTCATTGATCAAGTTATTAAATGACTAACCAAGATTCAATGAATTTCTAAGGCAATTTTTATAAAGTCAAGGAATCATCCTCTATGACTATTCTTCTTGTAATTATTCTTATATTCTTGTATAGAATGGGCATATACCCATTCCATAAAAGATAATAATGTTGGATTCATAATTTATATGTTTTCTAATTATTCCTTAGATTCTAGTGTATAATGGGCACATGTCCATTCTATAAAATATAATAATTTTTTGTTCGTAATTGATAATTATTCTTATATTTGTGTGTGTGATGTACACATACCCATTCTAAAAAAGATAGAATATTTTCTTCCTAATTTTTAATTGTCTAATTATTCCTTAGATAATTGAAATGTATAATGGGTACATGCCCATTCTAAAAAATTATAATAATATTGGATTCATAATTTATAATTGGATAATTATTCCTTAGATTCTTGACATATATAATGGGCACATGTTCATTTTACAAATGTAAAAATATTGTATTCATAATTAATTATTATCTAATTATTCATAGATTATTGACATGTATAAAAGGAACATGCCCATTCTAATAAAAAATAAGACTATTGACATCCCAATTGATAATTGCCTATTTTTAGATTCTTGTGTAGAATGAGCATGTTCCCATTATAAAAAATATAATAATATTAACTTCCATATTGATAATTTCCTATATTCTTAAATAATTAAAAAATGGGCACATGCCCATTCTAAAAAATATAATAATATTGGTGTTGTGACAAACATGTCCCTTTAGCCCTAAAAGATATATGGGAAAATCCTAGAATTGAGCCATCATAACTTATATATTGATCTTCAAATTTAGGCCCACCCATAATGAATGATGTTTAATTGAGTTTAAATCTATGAATTTTCCTGAAAATATTATATTATCCCTCTTCATTAATGCCATTCCTTATGTTTTTTCATGAGTTTATTCATATATTTAAAGTTAACCCATTGTTTATTTTCAATACTTTTATACATAGATTTTGGGCACTAACCATTGCCTTTGTAAAGTTAATTATTGACATGGTATATCCTTATCTTGGAGTGGTACTCCCATAGTCCCATTGAACATTGTGCAATTAATTGTTGATGTGTTAGGTTCTAATAGCTCATATTGATACTCACAGAGTCCCATTAAACACCTCTTAATGCTCATTTGTGTTATGTACGCTTATGCTTAAATTCAAAATATTTAACTAAATTTATCTTTATATGCTTCCCATAAGTCCTAGGGATGTCATAAATGTATACCATCTAAGACCCTACACCCAATCACAACTTGTAACATGTCTAATCAACAACCAGAAAATAATGATGAATATATATTTTGATATGGAAGTAAAGACAGTACAACATGGAAATAGTTACCACTCAAAAAAATTCACATGTTGTACCATACTGTCATGAACCCACTTACCAATCATATGATTTTTCATGGTATTTGATGACACTTAGAGTAGTAGTAAGAGGGTACGATGTGGGAGAATAAAAAAAATGAATGTGACCCAAGTGCCTCATATTTATCACAAAGTAATGTTATGTTTCAAGAAATTTTACATATCTTGTTCACTTCAATAGATCATATAACACCACATTGCATCTATATGCCACTTGGTATGTCATAGAATAGTACAACATAAGAACTATTTCCCACTAAAAAAGTCAACATGCCATATGTATTCTTCCAAGAATCCTTCTTGATTAATGTTTTCCATGTCTTTTATTCATACACCCATAGTTTTATGTGATATAGACCACTTTTCCAATGCAATGTCACCCAAGTGTCCTTTTTGGTTTCTACCTTGACACCCCAAATGATACTTGATAGTCTCTATGAGATCCTTAAGTGCAAATGGGGAGAAATATTGGATCATTCCCAACACACTCTAAAAATATAACATATCAGATAGGTGTTAACCTCATGAGATTCAAAGGGATCAGAGATCACCAACTAGGTGAGTCAGATCATCAATAATGACTTTAAAGATAAATTAGAGCTTTAAACATTGATTAAAAAATGGAAAAGGGTGGTTAGTTTTAAAAATGGCACTAAGAGTTATTATTAATCCCATGAATTCCATTTTCCATTATTGTGAGCCCAATCCCATGAACTCTAAGGTCAAATGTGAGTGGAATGTTGAGCTAATTATTTAGATCTCAATATCTCTTTTAGTCAAACATAACATAAGATATTTTTCCATAGATACCACCCTTATCAAAATAGTTTGTAGAAATATATAAGATTGGAAAAAAATTATGGAAGGATTGTATTCACAACCCAACCCCACTCAATAGTTCAAGGACACCACATTTATTTAGGGGATTTTTATATTCAAGCATTATAACTAGGTTTTCAAATCAATCAATGAAGTTTAAAATCCATCAAGTAGATTTGAAGACATTGAAGGTGAAATTGAGTTATTAGATGATTTCTTATCAATACATGATGCTAGACTCCACAAAGTAGTTATATTTTCCCTTATGATGATATATTTTATAACAACCTCAACATATCTATGTGCAAGAATAATTATATGCAGATGGATAATGGAAATTAGTGAAAAACCAAGATCTTAGGAATTTATGTCAAAATACTACCATTTACTAGACCCTGACATTACATATGATGTAAATAGCACCATCTCTTTTTGTCCTTTTTGATTTTCTACCATTTTAATTGAATCAATCATGAGGATATAGAATGGGATTATGTGCACCTAGGTGACAGGTCTCATTTACATGTTCACTAAAATATCAAAGGTTTCAAGAATTAGTGTATGGTTATTATTTAAATAATATGTATGCTATCATGTTTATGATTTTGTATGGATTAAGGCAATTTTTATATTAGAGGATATATTAGACTATATATTATCATAAAAATAAAGGACATTGATATAAAGAGGCTTTTATTTTTATATTATTATGTAGAATGGGTACATGCATATTTTATAAACTATAAGAATATCAACTTCTTAGTTAAAAATATTATAATTTATCTTAGACTCATTGTACAATGGGTACATGCCCATTGTAAAAAAGATAAGAATTTTTTTCTTGATTGATAGTTTCTAAATTATTATTACATTCTTGTGATAATTTATAATTACCTATATTCTTATACACTTTATTGTGACCAACACACCACCATGTCTTATCAAAATAGGTATGCACAAAATTAAGTGAAAATGACTATGCGTTGATAATAAGACCTGTTGACCCAATTTTGCCCCTTTGGCAAAATTTTGGTCACCCTCTTCAAAAGCTATGAAAGGCCAGTCAATTTCGGGTTGCAGTCCATCTTTAGGTTCATGCTCAGTTCAACGGAAAGGTTCAAGCACTTTGGTTTAATGCAAAAAGTTCAAGTCAACGGTTCAATGCATCTAAGTCCTGCAAAAATTTCAAAGTTTTATGCAATGGGCGGCAAAATTGCCACTCACAACACCAAGTGGCAAAAAAGAGACCACCAACACAAGTAGTAAGCGGCAAAATTGTTGTAGGAAGCAACTGACAGAGAAAAGGAGGCCGTCAACCTCGATCGACATCGACAAAACTACCACGCACAATAGCTAACTCAGTCGACGTCATCAAAACTACCATGTATGGTAGTGAATCAGTCAATGTCGGCAAAATTGCCGCATGCATTCCATGACATTGAGTGGTAAAATTACCACTCACAACATTAGGTAGCAAAAAAGGCCCGAAGAACATAGAAAAAGGCCCACCTAACAGGTAGAGGAGTAGGCCACACACAAAATGAGGTAGCAAGCATGGTCTCAACAGATTTATGATGTCAGCTACAATTTTTTTTCCTCTTCCCAATGAGAATCCTCTTGGCTTTTCCCATATAAATGGGTAGACTTGTTCATTTTAAAGGGATCTTCTCTAATTTTTTAAAGAGCACAGCTCTACAAATTTTCTACCCAAATCAATAAAATATAGTTTTTACCTCTTTCTTGGATGGATACCCTGTGTATGTTCTATGTGTTTAATTTGTGTTCAGTCATTTTCTTTTAAATGCTCTCACAGGTTTAAATACTAACACACCAGCTATCTACAAAGTATCAGTTTGCAGCTTACAGGTGAAGAGTTCCACTTGGGGTGCAGAAACAAAGGAGGTCACTTATAGTATGAATTCCATAGCATCTTGGTGAGTCCCTATTTCTTGTATTTTTCATTAGAACCTACCTGTCATTCCAGCAACATGGTCTTTTCTGCCAAGTCTCAGTGTATGTATGTTGTTTTATCTGATCCTAAGAGTGGGGGTGGGAAGGTCATTTCATTTTTGGTGTATCACCTCTTTAGAGTAGGTTGTTTGTTTTCTTGTATTTCTTCTCCCTTTTCATCCCCCCCAGTATATCTATATATCTATATTTTGCACTGCCTGAAATAAACAAGATACATCAGAGGGAACTAGCCCATACCTAGAGACTCTCCTCTCTTGCTTCACCATCCCACAGGTGAGAGAGGAGTTTCCATGTTGCGGGGAGAGGGAAAGAACCTATTTTCCTACCGTTGGGTGCAATATCCAGTCGTCAATAGTTTTGGCACGCCCGATGGGACTGTTTTTTATCAGTTTCTAACACAATAGTATTTCAAGATTGATGCTGGTCCTACTACAGTCATCTCAAAAATTTCCAACATCTGGCAACTCCACTGGTAAGAGCTTAGTTCTTTGCTTTTTAAGACCAATCACTTAAACTTCTATGCCAAAGGTCACCACAAGGTCAGCTTCAAGGGGGGTCCCTTTTGTTTTTATTGAGTTGCCTTCAAACTCTGCTAAAAGGCTTAGGTTTGAAAGAACTCACCCTTATCCATTAGTAAATCCTCCTAGACTTGTTGCTAGGAACACCAACCTAGCTCATCCATAGTTACAGCTCATTCCAGCCATGGCATTGCCTTTTGAAACTTTTCGCGGTGAGAACCCCGTAAACGTCCCATGCTATGATCCAATTCCAGGAACAGCTCTAAAAAATGTGCCTTCTTTTGATGGAGTGGGACCTATTAAAGTTGTTGAGCATATCAAGAATATAGCCAACCTTTACAATATTCACAATATAATAGAAGAAAACATTGCCATCAGACTTCTAGCCTTGTCTCTGAAAGGCAAGGCTCTTGATTGGTACAGAACCTTGCCTGTGAACTCCATACATTCCTAAAATGAATTGGGCACCCATTTAACTGGTCATTTTGGGTAGAAAAGTGATGGCCTCTCTCTTATTGAGTAGCTGACGACTATAAAGAGAGCTACACACGAGTATATGTAGGACTTCAACATGTGGTTTCAAAAGACTTGGGATAGAATTCCCATCCTGGTAAGGCTGACTCCTAGCTACGATTTCTTATACTATTTAAAAGAATTAAATAGTGACATTGTCATGATGATCCAATCTATGGGAGGGCACATATTGCCTGCTGCTTATGACATCACCATAACAATCGAGAATTGCTTGGTACAAGCTAGAAAAATTGCCCCTAGGCCCCATATGCCAGTTTTCCCAGAGATGTTGCCCCCTATACAAACTGTTGCACCCACATTAGCCCCTATGCCTATCATTGAGAAGCCCGCTGTTGTTCTATCAAATGAACTACATGAGATAAAAAGCCTATTGAAAAACATGTCAAATGAACTTATAGCTCTTAAAAGGCAACAAGCTCAAAATAATAAGCCAAATCTGGGTTATCAACATTATGGTCAAGCACCTAGGACCACTTTTCAAGGCTATAATCAAGGACAAGGTCAACTCACCCAGATCAGGCCTTATCAAAATTATAACTTAGGCCCCTCTTTATCATCTAAAGCCATGGTGCCTACTCAAAATAACCTTGTACAGGAACAGCCTAGCTATTCGACCATAGGACATGGTCAATAGCAAGTTGTCCATACGAATGATATGATGAATTTATTCTAGAATTTAGAAAACCAAGTTGTTGATCATTCCCAATTTTTTGAGTTTCCAGCTCAGCCCAGCATGAGTAACAATCAGGCTTAGCCAAATTATACTCTAATAAATCACGAAGAGGGTGAGCTCTATGTAATTAATCATGGGAGCGCTACAGGTAATCAGGTTAATTGCATTACAGCCAACACGAGATTTAAAAAAAGAGTAGTTGGAGAAGCGCAGGCTTCCCCTCAAGTAACAACGAATCCTTCACCACACCCTTTTCAAAGGGCCCCAATTTTCAGTCAACCATTTGCACCTCCAACTCCCTAGTCTACAACTCCAGCGGGGATCAACCCAAAGGAGAACACAAAGGGAATTAGCCCCCAAATGAATATAGTTGATCAAATGAAGAAATTGCATGTGAGCATTTCTCTATGGGATTCATTATCTCTTCCAGGATAGAAGGACGTATTGAAGAAAGAATTGCATGAGCTAGATCGATAGGCCATCCTAGCAGACACTAATAATGTCCTAATGATGAATGAGCAGCCTTCTGCTTTAGAGCAAGTAAAGAAAGAAGAAAGGACTCCCCCCTTTTATGTATATTTGATCATAGGGGATTTCTTAGTACACAATTGCATAATCGATAGCGGGGCCAACACTTCAGTAATGCCCAAGTGCATTGCTGATAAGATGGGATTAAAGTATGAAGCAATGAACAAAGGAGTCTTGCAACTAGATGGGACGCTTGCAAAGACAGTTAGAATATTGAAGGGTTTAAGTTTAACATTACATGCCTACCCGACATTCTCAATCCCCCATGATATAGTGGTAGCGGATGTTCTTCCATATTTTGCAATCTATTTGTCTAGGGACTTTACGTCCAAGATAGGTGGATATCTAACAACGAACTGGTCATATCTAGTTTTTAGAACCAAGTACAGGACCAAAGTGAAAATTGAATCTGAGCCACTCTATAAAGAACATCTAGAGCCCTATTCACCCAAGGTAGTGAATGTCAGTTACACTATCATCGATCTAGAAGAGTCTCAGATGAACTGATCTTCATCTTTTGCTCTTGAACGAGTCACATATCTACTCTTGGATGAGTGGGGAAGCGATAACTTTGAGCATGATCCTTATAAGTTTATTGAGGAAGTAGACCTTGGCATCTATTGCTTTCATGAAGAAGGCGTTATCATGCCCAATGTAATGAAGGAAAACAAAGAAAACATTGGCCTGTGGTAGCTGTACTTCGATAGTTCCAAAAGTAAACTGGGCTCTGGTGGTGGGGCAATGTTAGTTTCTCCTTCTAAAGAAAGGTACTTTTCAGCTTTCTATTTCCAGTTCTCTTACACTTGTAATGTTGCAGAATATGAGTCTTTGATTCATGGACTTGAGTGGGCAAGAAAGAGAGGGATCAGGAAGTTGCAAATCCTGGGGGATAGTGAACTAATTGTGAACCAAATAAGAGGCCTAAACTTGACCAAGAACTCCTTGCTGAAGTCTTACAAGCATAGAGTCTGGGACTTGATAGAGGATTTCCTTGCTCTTAACATTACCTCAATTCCCAGGGAACAGAATAAGCAGGCTGACAGGCTGGCAGCTGTTGGCACCCAATTTGATGTTTCAAAAGAGATAAGTAGGGATTGTGGTTCATGCCATTTAAAAGTGGTAGTTCGGCCTTTAATTTTAGACAATGTTACAAATTGGTAGGTCTTCGAAAGTGACCAGAAGATAGCTCTCTTCCTATAGGAAGAAGCTGAGTTCACAGTCCATAATCAAGTGAAATTGCAGTAATAATATGGAAACCAGATTGTTCAATTGAAGAACAATAAACTCCCTAATGGTCTGGTCACACTTGAAAGTATTTTCAATGGAGAGGACTAACTAAGAGATGACAAAGTATGCATCACTACCAAAAAGGAGAATTATGAAAAAGTTGAAATCTTCAAGGACAAGTTGCTAGCACTTCGTAAGGTCTGCATGTTTCAAGAAAGGCAAGCTTTCATTCTGCTATGTCAAGAGTTCATTGACATTTTTTCTTGGGATTATAGTGACTTGAAAGGCTTTGATCCAAGACTCATCCAGCACACCATCGAATTGGAGGAAGGTGCAAAACCAGTCACACAAAAATAGAGGCCTATTAATCTGATCATCGAACTCCTTATGCAGAAATAATTGGTCAAGTTGATTGAGTCTGGCATTATATTTCCGATCAAACATTCCTCATGGTTAGCAAATTTGGTTCTAGTTAGAAAGAAAAATGGAGGGATCAGGCTATGCGTCAAATTTAGAGACCTTAATAAAGTCTCTTTAAAGGATCATTATCCCCTTTCAAACATGGAGCAGATCCTCTGAAAGGTAACCAGTTTTGAACGTTTCTCCCTCTTAGATGGTTATTCGAGATATAATCAAATTTTGGTGCGAGGCTGCGACCAATACAAAACAGCCTTCACCACTAAATGGGGAATGTTCACCTACCAGAAGATGCCTTTTGGGCTATCCAATGCTGGTGCTACCTTTCAGCGAGCCATGGACATGGCTTTTAGTGGTTTGATAAATAAGAATGTGCTGGTGTACCTCGATGATATAACATTTTTCTCCAAGGAGGCGGACCAGCACATGGAGCACCTCAGGCAGATTTTTGAGAGGTGCAAGGAATTTGGCATCTCCCTAAATCCAAAGAAATGTGTATTTGTTGTTCATGAGGGGAAACTTCTTGGCCACATTGTGTCCAAGGAGGGTTTGTCTATTGACCTCAAGAGAGTATGCTCCATTCTAGAGATGTCCCTACCAAAGCATAAGAAAGGCCTGCAGAGTTTCTTTGGTCGAATAAATTTCATTTGGAGGTTCATTCCAAATTTTGCTGAAATAGTTAAACCCCTAACCTCTATGTTGAGGAAGGGTGAAGCATTCAAATGGACAATGCCAAGAAAAGATAGCTTTGAAGCCATTAAATACGCTTTGACCTAGGCTCCTGCTCTAATCAGCCCCGACTTCAATAAAGACCTCAATCTCTATACCTTCAGCAATGGAGAAGTAATATCTATTATGCTTACTCAAGCAAACAGTGATGACCTCGAATAACCACTTGCCTTCTTTAGCCAAGGGTTAGAGGACTTCAAAATCAGGTACACCTATGTAGAGAAGCAAGTCTTGGTAGTAGTGCACAGCTTGAAGAAATTTAGATATATGTTGTCAAACAGCAAGATCCATCTCATGGTTCCACATCATGGCGTCAAGGATTTCTTGACCAATCGAGACTTAAATGAGAAAAGAGCATGATGGATCACCGAAGTGATGGAGTATGACATAGACATCAAAATCACCAAGTTGGTGAGAGGAAGGGGCTTACATGAACAACTAGTTGCAGATTTAAGACAAAAGGGTGAAGACAGCTTACTGATCCATGATGTAGCCACTACAGAAGAACCAACTATCATAAGAGATTTGACGCTGGACATGAGGCACTTCCTTCTTATGGGAAAATGTCCACAAGGTCTCGGTAGGGCTAGAAGAAGGTATTTTAAACTTCAGTCCCTTCCTTATGTTTTGATTGATGGAGTATTATTTAGGAAGGATCTTGCCGAGGTTCTCCTAAGATGCATTGACCCCAGTCAGGCTGACAAGGTATTGGCTGAGTTTCACGATGGACCAGCAGGTGGCCATTTCACCCCTAAGACCACAGTGGAAAAAATAATGAGAGCTAGCTATTTCTAGCCCACTCTTTTCAAGGATAACTATGCCTAGGTAAGGAAGTGCCAAAAGTGTGCACTTTTTGATGGAAAGCAACAATTGGCTACCATGCCCCTATAGCCCATTCAAGTCGAACAACCATTCATGCAGTGGGGCCTAGATTTCATAGGGATGATCAATCCTCCCTCCACTGTCAGACACAAATGGGTCCTGACTGCTATGGATTATTTCACCAGGTGGGTGGAAGCCATTGCTTTGAAGGAAGTGAATGAAAATGCAGTCTTGGATTCCTATGAAGACCTAGTGACACATTTTGGGGTCCCGACCACTATAATTTCAGACAATGCCTTGGATATTTTGGGAACCAAAACTAGTGAATGGGCACTCAAGTATGGTATATACCTCAGCACTTCATCAAATTACTACCCATAGGGGAATGGGCTGGCTAAGTCCACTAACAAAAATTGGATCAGATTTATAAAGAGGACCATGGAAGAAAATCAAAAAACTTGGCATGCCAAGTTAAAAATAGCTCTATGGGCCAATCGAATCACTCTAAAGAGATCAATCAAAAATTCTCCATATACGCTTGTGTATGGAAGGGAAGCAAGGCTTCCTATCTCACTTGAATTGCCAACACTGGACCTCGCTCATCAGCTACAGTTAGGAGAAGGAAGCAGCATGGAGGTCAAATTGTGCAAACTAATGGAGCTCTAGGAGGTAAGGAATCGGGCCATGGTCTCTATGATCAATCGCCAATAGCAGGTGAAAAGACATTTTGACAAGAAATATTTGTCAAAAAACTTCATGGAAGGAGACATTGTCTTAAAATGGGATGAAGATAGAGCTAAGCCCAGAAAACATGCAAAATTTGATGCCCTCTAGAGCGGTCCTTACATGATTACTCAATGCAAGTAGCATAACGTGTTCCAGCTCTCTAAGTTGGATGGCGAAGAACTATGTATCCTAGTTAATGGGATACATCTGAAGCATTGCTAATAATTTTTGGTTTGGCTGTACATAGTTTCCTTGTTTTTTCCTATTTTTCCTAACTATAGTTTGCACAGTTAGTTGTTTTTAGCCTGGTGTGTTTCCTTTTACCTATGGGGGTGAAAGTTTCAGGTGTAATTTCTAGGATTATAAATTTTTTTATTAATTCTTTCAAGCTGCATCTGACTCCGTGCCCAATGGATATTCAAAGGCAACTGGGTCCTAAGCATAGCAGGCATGCTTCCCCTGGGAGTCACCAGTTTGTTGACCTAATTTTTCCCCTCTAGAAAAATTTTGGTCACCCTCTTCAAAAGCTATGAAAGGCCAGTCAATTTTGGGTTGCAGTCCATCTTCAGGTTCATGCTCAGTTCAATGGAAAGGTTCAAGCGCTTTGGTTTAATGCAAAAAGTTCAAGTCAATGGTTCAATGCATCTAAGTGCCGCAAAAAATTCAAAGTTTTATGCAATGGGTGGCAAAATTACCGCTCACAACATCAAGTGGCAAAAAAGAGACCGCCAACACAAGCAATAAGCAGCAAAATTACCGCGAGAAGTAGCCGACAGAGAAAAGGAGGCCATCAACCTCAGCTGATGTTGACAAAACTGCCACACACGGTAGTTAACTCGGCTGACATCGGCAAAACTGCCACACATGGTACTAAATCGGCCAATGTCGGCAAAATTGCCACGTGCAGTCCATGACATTGAGCGGTAAAATTACCGCTTACAACATCAGGCGGTAAAAAAGGCCCATAGAACACAGAAAAAGGCCAACCCAGTGGGTAGAGGAGTAGGCCACATGTAAAATGAGGTAGCAAGCATGGTCTCAGTAGATTTATGATGTCAGCTACAGTGTTTTTTCCTCTTCTCAATGAGACTCCTCTTGGCTTTTCCCATATAAATGGGTAGACTTGTTCATTTTAAAGGGATCTTCTCCTATTTTGTAAAGAGCACAGCTCTACAAATTTTCCACCTTAATCAATAAAATATAGTTTTTACCTCTTTCTTTAATGGATACCCTATGTATGTTCTGAGTGTTTAATTTGTGTTCAGTCTTTTTCTTTTAAATGCTCTCGCAGTTATAAATACCAACACACGAGCTATCTACAAAGTATCAGTTTGCAGCTTACAGGTGAAGAGTTCTACTTGGGGTGTAGAAACAAAGGAGGTCACTTATAGTATGCATTCCATAGCATCTTGGTGAGTCCTTGTTTCTTGTATTTTTCATTAAAACCTCCCTATCATTCTAGTAACGTGGTCTTTTCTGCCAAGTCTCAGTGTATGTATGTTGTTTTATCTGATCTTGAGAGTGGGGTGGGAAGGTCATTTCATTTTTGGTGTATCACCTCTTTAGAGTAGGCTATTTTTTTTCCTATATTTCTTCTCCCTTTTCATCCCCCCAGTATATCTATATATCTATATTTTGCACTGCCTGAAACAAACAAGATACAACAGAGGGAACTAGCCCATACCTAGAGACTCTCCTCTCCTGCTTCACTGTCCCGCAGGTGAGAGAGGAGTTTCCATGTTGCAGGGAGAGGGCAGGAACCTATTTTCCTGCCACCGAGTGCAATCTCCAGTCATCAATAGAACCCACTAAATGTTTTGTACTATTCTCATATTAATTTTCAATATAAATTAGATAGTGTTAGTAGCCATAAATAATATACATTCACAGAAACAATAATAATGATTATCACATAGCCATTTAAAATACACAATCATATAAAAAATTATCTATTTATTAAATAATAGTTCATAATTACATGGCCATTTATTTCAATAAGGCACTTGAGGTGATTACAATTCTAAATACTGTCACCACTATTCATATTTTTTGGCTACCATTATCTTCTTCTCTAATGTGCTTTCTAGTTATCTAGTAAAAATTGAAACTTATGTGTTCTTCCCTACCTATCCATTAGATTGTGTACTATTCATTATGAATATGGGATCAATCTAATCCTCCTTGTGGTAGGATTTTACATGGATTTTACCTATATATATTACTATATGTTATGAAGTACATAGAGTTTTACATGACCACCTCAACTAATCATCAAAGGTGTTTGTGCACCAAATTTTAGATTTATGAAAATATTACTAATCTTAGCAATAAAAATATAAAACCTAATGACACCAATAGGAATGGATAAAAGAGACAAGAATTATATTAATAAGAACATTCTTACCTTCATTATTAGCTCCTTACAACTCTATTCTAGGATTTGTGATTGCAAATAGACTCAAATTATTGATAAAGTGATGGCATGATTTTGGATTTGTTGATGAAAGATGCAAGGATTATTTTGACATGGATTATCCACAAGTTCCTTAGATGGTTTCCATGAAGGAGGATATTTGGTTAAATAGAGAAAGGGAGGGAAGATCTAGTGCTAAGATTCAAACTTGGATGAGGAGATCCAAAGGATATAAATTATCCAAGGAATATTAAATTTCTTGGAAGTCTCTAGTTTAGAGACTTGGAGGATATTCTCCAATTCTAGAGGCTTCTTGATTAGCTTAGGGATAATGGAGGATTAGGGAGTCTTAGATTAAGGATTAATGACATAGGGATGTAGGAGAGACTAAGGTGTAGGTTGGTAGGTGAGATTATGGGAATTTAAAATTCCCATATAATGGTTAACTAGGATTAGATTAGGATAATAGGGATTTAAGAAGAATTAATGAGGGAATGAGATTAGAATAAGATAGTGAATGAAGGATTATTGAAGTGGTTTATTAGATATATGGATAGAAATAAGATATATTAATGGAATAAAATTAGTTAAGTAGAATTAGTGACTATTAGTCGACAATAATGAAGTGAGCAATTTTAGGTGCATACATTTCAAGCCTCTTTGAAAAGACATTGTGAGTGGAGTGAAGTGAAAGAATAATGGTATTTCAAAAAAAACCATGTCATGGATGAGTGTTAGTAGATGATGATGATGTTAGTGGATGTGATTCCCCCTCAAGGGGATATACAAAGAAGAATAAGATAGATGACCACTCAAAATAAGAAATAATGGGTGGGATGAGATAGATAGATGAGTGGATGGGATGTCAGATGTGGGATAAATGATTTGGAAGATAAAGTCAACTTCAAAAATGAGATACAAATTAATGATTCCCTTGTTGAGGACACATGCATAGGGAGGAAATATGATGGGTGTCAGAGTTGTAGACACATCCCAAGGGGGAATCAACCATAATAAGATGCTAATAGGATTAAAATGCCATAATATTTAGACAAATCCCAAGAAAGGACACATGTAAGGGAGAGATATAGGCTAGGATAGGATGGTGATTTGATAATATTGATGATGGGTGTAGCTCAAAGATAAATCGATCAATATGATGTATGTGATGATAGAGATAGTGGTCAAATTATCCTTGAGAATTGAAACATGACCAAGTGCCACCTATATAGTTTAAAAGATCTTAGGTTGATGTAGTTTTAACTAGAGGATAAAGGATGATGATGGAGATAATTAGTGATTATAAAGGGATTATGATTTAGATAATGAGATGAGGATGAAATATTGAATGTTAGTTAGATGGATTGAAATGATTAGATTAGAAATGGAAATAAGGATGATGAGGCTACTATAGGAATGATGAGAGTGGGTGTGATAAAGCCATCACAATGTCATAAGGCTCATCATAGTCTAAGTAATTCAAAAATATATCACTTTACAAAATGCCCCATGATATAAGTATGAACAAGAAGACATTATGCTAAAGTACATGGGAAAATAGCAAACTCTGCATCCTCAAGGTAACTTTTAGTGTCATCATAGCATCCTCATTCATTTCCCAATAGTAAAAAAGATACATGAAAACATGAGACAAATAAGATATATACATGACATGAAAACAAGACAAACAAAAAAAACAAGTAACACACACATAATTATCTAAATGTAGTGTCATAAAGTCTTATCTAATGATGGGATGAGTGCTTGGGTGATGGGTTGGACTAGGATGATCAAGATGTGATTTTGGACCTAGGATAGACTTGGATAGACTAATGATGATGATTAGGTTTAGGACTTTGATAAGAATATGGATTAGAATTTCCCCTAGTTGCGGAATAAAGATGGAGGACATGATCAGGCCTTTGAATACTAATTTGGTCTTGAAATCAAATCAAAAAGTGGCTAAGAAAGGTGGTTTGGAAAAGTGATGGCCAGGGATTACCAATAGACAAGGACCTACAAGATTTAAATCTAGCAAGGAGACTAGGAAATGATGGGATCACATTCCTTTCATAGTAAAAAAGAATGATTGAATGGGTGATAGATATGAAGAGACAATGATAAGGATAGTGATGAGATCAAGTGCCTTTCACACTATCAAAGTGATGAATATGATGGGTGATAGGTGTGAAGTGGTATTGATAGAGAAGTGATGGGTGCCAGATTAAATTCTTGACAAGGTGATGTGTGTCAATAATATTTAGCCAAAAGGATGATGAAATGACGGTGACCACTCTGATTTTTGTTCCAAGATGGATTATGATATATTATGATCGTAAAAATATGAGATAGATGGAGATGTATGTGACTAAAGGATTCAAGATAAGATAAGACATCATGGGCAATTTTTTGAATTTTCCATCTTTTATGATTTTTAGGTTTTTTAGAATATTTCAATTTTTAGGGATTTTTTGGAATATGTATGTACACTATATAAATGGAGTTATTATCAAATGGAATACCAAGCTTATAAACTAGGATTAAGATGAATTTGATGATGGATTAGAGGACAAAAGGATGAGGGTGGTGTAAAAAGGGAGATGAGGACCAAAGAACAGAGTACTAGGGATTACTAATGATCACATCATGAAATAACTAAATGTTAACAGCCATAAGTGTTTATTGTAGGATATGCCAAGATGGTTTTAGGATATTTCTCAATTTACCTTCTACATCCTTATGAAGGTTAAGATGGGAAATAATAAGAGATAAGATGCATGATATGATGGTGGATGATGGATAGGAATAATGGATCAAGGAACAAGATGATGGGTGATATAGATAAGGTGGAAAAGGGATGTGACAAGTGGAATGGATGGATGAGCATATGAAATGGATGGAATTTCCCCCAAGTGTTGAGGAAAAATGTAAATAATATATTATTCTACCGTGATTTTGGAAATTGATTTTCATCATGGTACTTTCCCAAGTCACCAAAAGACTGGTTTTCACCATTAGATGAATGATTCTTTTTTACTTTTTTGATTTTTGATTTTATTTTAATTTATTAGATGGCATCTCAATTTATTGAAGAAGGGAGAGATGAAAGATGAAGATACTTAATGAATCATTATCCAGTACCTATTTGAGCAAAGTGTGATGTTGGGACCATGATGTTTCTACTATTGGATGTATGGGTGTCTATGTGAGCTTTGTTGACATTTGATGGATACCCCTCCAGATATCTATACTAGTATCATCATTACCCCTAGGAGAGAAAATTATTCTTAGGTTAGTGATTTGAGTGTCAATTCAGTTAGATCTTGATATTGATGTATGAGACTTGAATGGATGATAGGATCGAGATATGATGTTGTGATTGGTTATTGAGGATAATAAATGATAAGATCATGATAGGAAGGGGTGATGAGTGATGTAATATTATGAATATTAGTTGCATACATCATTGGAGACATGGGACATGTTTAATTTTATTGGTGCCATGTGACAAAAGACTATAAGATATCCAAGAAACTTTGACATTGTGGCTCATCTTTGATCTAATTATTTGATAGATGATTGGCCATTTAAATTTGATTATTTGTTTTAATTTGAGTTTGACTATCCCTTAGTGCTCGATTTTTGGATTCACCATGGGATATTGATATTTTAAATTATATGCAATGATTATTTTGATTTTGATAGTCTACTAGTGCCAGATATCAACCTTCACTAGGAGAAGACATTTTTGAATAAGGCCAATGATTTGACTCTTCTTGATTTTGACTGATGGGATCAAATATTAATTGATTATGATTTATTACTTTTGAAATATTATCTTATACCTTTATAATTGTGGCACATAGTATATTTATGGATAAAGGGTCTAATTATGAATTCTCCTATCCATCATTATGGAGGGAAGTGATTAAATGATCATTGATGAAGAGAAAAAGGTCCATGATGGATGATGGTAGTGGTGAGGGAATGATGAGGTCAATGAGTGGTGATGAGATAACATAGTATTCATAGGGGTTATTAGGAGACCTATTTTTGACATTAGATAAAATCTCCTCAAGATCAATAAAAGGATCTCTAGGACTACTTTTAATAGATGCATCTAAAGGAGGATCAGACTTACTCTAGCAATCTTGGATAGATAAATCTTACAAGAACTCATTTATGATGTCATCATCTAGAATGGATTCAAATTATATGCCTGGTAATTAATTAGAGTTATCTATATTATATGTATCCTTTAAAAAATAGGCATTATTAGCATCAATGAGGGATGATGTTTCTAATAAGGAATCTATTTTGGATATGGGTGTTGAACATGATCCTACAAAAGATAAGACCTTGGATGTTGATTTTTAAGCTAACTCTGATGCAAAAGATATAATGGTTTTATTTGTAGATGCATTATCTACTATTGACCTCTTGATAAGGGGTATTTGAGGTGATGGATGAGAGGGAGATGATGAATTAATGATAAGTTCAACAATGATAGGCTCATTGAGGTACTTATGAGAGATGGGGAGACTAGGATCATAGGGAATAAGCTTGGCTATGATGAAGGATTTTTTGAGGATGGGAGGATTATGTAGGATGGGTGTGGTGTCTTGACCTTAGCTTGAAAAGGGAAGAGATTGATCATGATTGGGAAGGGAATCTTGGCATTCCTCTTTTTGTTCACCTAGGGATGTAGACTCATCTATTTCATCCTCAATTACCATATCACCATGATCAATGAGGTCTTAGATAAAGTCTTGGAAAGGTTGACATTGATTAATTATATGTTCCCAAGTTTGGTGATATGCATAATATTGGTCACCTTTATACCAAGAGGGATTTATCTTAGTGGGATCAAGATGTCATATAGGTGGATAGACCATCGTGTTTGTAGGGACTAGTTATTTTAAGAGATCTTTTAATGATATAGGAAGGGGATTTTAAGGACCTACTTCATTTTATGACTTGGATGTGGAAGCATTGGACTTATGATCAGATGGTGTTTGGCATGGATACGTGGATGGACTATTAGTGGCCAAAATGGGATTACTTTTAATAATATCTGAAGGGGTATATGATCGGTTAGGACTAATGGTTGAGGGGTTTTGTGCTAGAATATATGAAGGGGTGGATGATTGATTATGAATAGGAGATGGAAGATTGGTATCGGAATCACATGAAGGGGTTTGAATAGGTGGTGAAATGAGTGAAAGGGGGTCAACACCTTTAGGAAATGGTACACCCATCATAAATAACTTCAAGAGGATCTCATCCTTATGGGAAGCTATGTATTGGTCAATAAAAGTGGGGTCTATCTCCATGGTGATGGTTGATAGGTGATAGAGGATGAAGGAAGTAAGATAAGGATTAGATGGGGTTCTTGAACAAAATAGGTCATAATAATCAAGCTAGGATAATACTTGATGATGGGGATGGGATAGACTAATGGATTTTAGACTATGATCAAATTTTAAATTGATAGTGCAATAGGTGTGATCAACCTATCAACAATGTCTAGTGCTCAAGCTAGCAAAAGTATTAGGGATGTGATGGGTGCCTAAATTCAAAACTAGCAAGAGGATGATATGATGGGTGTTAGTAATGAATAAATCAAGGTGATTGGATTAGATTAGATTGATGGGTTTGCTAGATTGAGACTGACAAGGTGGAAATACGGTAGCAAGATATTGACTAGGTATGAGATTTGACCAAGTGGATCAGGATGATAGGATGGTGTGGATAAGTCAATAGGACTAGCTCAAACCTTGGACTAATTTTCTCAAGGTAGAATGGTAGGTGATGAAGGTGATTAGGATAATAAAATAAGGATAATCGTTATGATGAAATGATAAAGGGGTAATGAAAGGTGGATGGTTTAGACCCATATGTGACCTCAAATCTAACTAGGATAAGATGAGGTGATGACTAGATGGGTGATGAAGGCAAGGTCAAAATAAGTGATCAGGTATGGATTTATGATAAGATGTGGATGATGAGGTATGGTTAGGACGTGATTAGGGGATGAATAATGATGTATGGTTATAGTGATAAGATGTGATTAAAATGATGTAAAAGAGAGCCAATTATGTACACAAGGATATACAAGGTGATGGGATAATGAGACAAGATGGTATGGGGATGATTAAGACTATGGATGAGGTGGACTTAGGATAGAATGTGGATGGTGAGACAAGATGGGATTAGAATGGGTGATGGGTTATGATCAAATATATAATGGGGTGATGTCAATAAAATGATATGCAAATGATTAAGACTATGGTGTGATTGATGGATAAGGCAAGGCCAAAGTAAGGTGTGATTGATTATGGATGAAGTGGTCTTATGACAAAGTGTGACTTATCTACGATAGGAGATGGGATAATGAAAAGGATATAGAAGAAAAGAATGACAAAGATATAAAAGATGATGATAGGGTAAGGATGTATAAGATGATTTGGTATGACTAGTATGGGATGAAGACAAGATAGTATGGGCTATGTAAAAGGATGTAAAAATATATCACACACACACACACACACACACACACACACACACACACACACACACACACACACACACACACACACACACACACACACACACACACACACACACACACAAGGGGATGATGATGAGGATGTACAAGATGAAAGGATATATGAAAGAAAATGATGAGATAAATATGCATAAGATGTTGGTGATAGGGGTATATATTTAAGACAAAATGTTAGATGTAGTAAAGTATAAAAGGATGATATGTATAAAGTGATAGTGAGGTAAGTATGGACAATATGATGATTAAGGTGGGAAAGTGATGGATGAATGATTGTCATGTCCCCTTCTAGTTGACATCTTTCTGAGCGAAGGATTAGCCTATTATGCGACCCTCGTAGGCTGATGGGATGGATAGAGGGTCTTGATAGAGATGGGTTGGCTTTCGGACATACATTAAAGGAGATATTAATATTTGATTGATTTAATCAAATATTAATTATTTGGTCCAATTTTAATTAATTATTAATTATTAATTAATTATTAATTATTAATTATTAATTATTTATTATTGGGTCTAATTTTAGGATCATCATTCTAATTTAAGAATTGGTCTAATTTTAAGACCCTAGTTCTAAATTAAGGAAGCCCCAGTCTAATTTAAGGGAATCTAATTTTAGCAAGCACACCTTTGGAGGTGTATAAGAATCTCTCATGGAAGAGAGTTTGTATTCATGATTATTTTTGATATTGATTCTTGTTAAGAAATTCTTCTGTGAAGACTGAGCCAAGGGTTCCAAGATTCCAATTGCATTGAAGAACGTCAACTCTTCATTGTGTGCGATTCAGAGGTTGTGAAAGATCAGCCAATCTATTGCCAAATTGAGAGATAACTTCACCCAGAAGTTATCACAGTATTACAGGTATTTGAGAGATAACTTCACTCAGAAGCTATCACAAGGGTTTACAGGTATTTTCATTATTTTTGGGTTTTGATTCAAGAATTATCCAGATATAGATCTTTTGTATTAGCCCATAATTCTATAGATCAGGATCAAGCATATAGGTTGTGTTATATCAGTAGCCATACGAATTCCAGACAGATCCGTGAAAATTTGTACGCATCAATAAAAAGTACAGGTACCGACATCGGCAAATAGATACTTACAGAGACCGACATCGGTCGACATACAACCGACATCGGCGAGATAACGACTATAGATCGACTGATGATGGCAGTATAACTGACGTCGGCGACTGTGTTTTTTTTGCACAGCAGGCCGAGACGAACTAGATTCAGAATTCTTTCCCAATTTGTGGAATATTCAGGCTATTCAAGCCGTACTTTCAATATCCTTTGTATACTTGACAGAGGATCTCTATTTTAATCTTATGATAAATAAATAAGAGTTTATACTATGATTTATTTATCTATTTGAAGATATTTTTGCAGAAATTTAGATAAGCAATTCAGAGCTTTGTTTTGATATTCAAAGGGATATTACAGTGGTATCAGAGCTAAATCCTGCCATCCTGAGGGTTTGAAAATCTTATGCAGCCACAAGAGTTGGGACCACACAGGTATTACACACGTAGTAGAGCTTTGCTTGAAGGTACCTAGTTGTTAGAATAGCAATAGAGTATCATGAGTGATAGACGTGAGGGTAGCCCACCCAGGGGCCACTGACATAATGATGATCCAGGTACCAGAGAAACCTACCGTGAGATGACACAGGCATTACAGGCACTAACTACTATGATAAGGAGGATGAACCCACCTGATAGATAGAATGGGGACTAAGGTGATAACAGAGATGTTACGGTTAATCAGAGACCCCGACAGGCCCACTCCAGAATAGCGGATAGACCTACACATCCTACGTTTGTGCAAGAAGAACCAAAAGTTATAGCAGAGGAGGAACCAGGAAATTCCTCATTTGAAGATGTCTACCTGGCTGCAGATGATGAGTGGAACTTATTACCTCCTCATGTTCAAGAGAGGATGACTTTTGATCATTTTGTTAATCTGAGGAGAGAGCACTACAGATTGGCTAGACAGGAGAGGATACCTAGACACCAGAATAATGATCTTAAGCATGCTATGAGCAAGCTCACACTCGTGATGTTCGACGGTAGTGGTAAGGTCACAGCGCAGGCCTGGGTTAGTAAGTTGGACACCTTCCTCACATTGCGTCCGATGGCCGAGGCAGATGCTTTCAGATATGTGACACTACATCTTGAGGGAGTAGCTCACGATTGGTGGCACCACGGGATGGTAACACTCCATCACGATCGGATCACATCTTATCAAGAGTTTGTGGACAGGTTAGTAGAGCGTTTTGACAGGAGGGATCCAGAGTCCTATTTCCGAGATTTGGCACAGTTGCGCCAAAGCGGCAGTCTAGAGTCTTACATTGGTGACTTCCAGATGTTATCAGTTATGGTTCCTGACATTTCAAAGAGGCGACTAGTAGTACTCTTCATGGAAGGATTGACAGAACCATTGAGAGGTTGGATCAAAGGCTTTGATCCTCCTTCATTACAGGAAGCTATGAAGAAGGCACGCAGTATGGAGATGGCAGCCCCATCAAGTAGATCTAACTCCAGAGCTACTTCTTCATCCAGGGACAGTAAGGGCTACAACAGGAACAGAGAAAGACTAGGTTTCAACATAGATAAATCAGGTGTTAAGAATGATTCAAAGGCCAATCCAGCAGCACCACCTTTGGATAGGGAGGCTCTTAATGATCTACGTAGGAAGAAGCTTTGTTTCTACTACAAAGGTCCATATGATGCTAATCATGATTGTCCTTTGAGACCTAAGGGCAAAGCAAATCAGGTGATGTGGGCCTATTATGAGGATGAGGAATCAGAAGATTCTGAGCATCACAATTGTTCCAAGGAACCAGAGGCTGAGGCTTCAGAGCCCAAGGTGGAGGCAGAGTCAGAGCTTCAGATTTAGGAGGCACGTCTATCTAGCATCTAGCACGAGGGATCATTCAGACTCCAGGGAGTTTTGGCAGGACAGAGGGTCATTACCCTTCTTGACACAGGAGCCACACATAATTTTATTGATACTAGATTTGTGGAGAAGCGTGGACTCACCATAGAAGAGTTTGAGGGCATTAGAGTTAAGGTAGCTGACAGCTACACCCTCAGGTGTGAGCGGATGATTAGAGATCTCCCATTGCGCTTGAACAATTATGAGTTCAAGGCTGATTATTATGTGGTCAACATGGGGGATATAGATTTGGTTTTGGGCATGAAGTGGCTTCATTCCCTTGAGGTAGTCACTCTTAGTCTTAAGGATATGGAGATCAGTTTTGATGTAGATGGGAAGACTCACATTCTTAAAGCAATACGGGACGGCAACATCAAAACCATTTCTTTACATCGGATGGAGAGGCTCATGCGACATGATATGGTAGAGTGGGCTGCTGAGTGCACATTGGCACCAATGTAGGAGGGACAGCAAAAGACTGAGTATCATCCTGACATTCAGCAGTTGAGAATCAAACATGATAAGGTATTTAGTGACATTCCACCAGGGAGACCTCTAGACAGGGGCATTGAGCACATTATTGAGCTTGAGGAGGGGGCTAAGCCCATTATGATTACTCCTTATCGACATCCTAAGCAGTTGAAGGATGAGATCAAAAAAACAATTAAGGAGTTACTGGCTATGGGTCACATTCGACCAAGCAAATCACCGTTTGCTTCCTCAGTTGTTCTAGTGAAAAAGAAGGATGGCACCCTACAAATGTGCATTGACTACAGAGCCCTGAATAAGAGAACCATTAAGAATAGGTATCCTATACCACGTATTGACGAGCTTATTGATGAGCTTCATGGTGCACATTACTTCACGAAGATAGACTTAAGATCAGGCTATCATCAGATCAGAGTTTGCGAACAGGACATGGAGAAGACAACTTTCCGTTGCCATAGTGGACACTACGAGTTTATAGTGATGCCATTCGGGCTCACTAATGCACTGGCAACATTTTAGTCCACCATGAATAGAGTCTTCCATTCATTGCTGAGGAGGTTTGTACTTGTTTTTTTTCATGACATTCTTATATACAGTAGGACTTGGCAGGAGCATTTGGCTCATCTGGAGACTGTACTCAGCATCTTGGAGAGGGAATCCTTGTACGCCAAGGAGTCCAAATGTGATTTGGGGATGACCGAATTGTTATACTTGGGTCATATTATCAGTGCAGGGGGAGTGCGGATGGATCCTGAGAAGATCCGCTCCATCATAGAATGGCCTATTCCAGCAAACCTAACACAGCTAAGGGGATTTCTAGGTCTGTGTGGTTTTTATCAGAGGTTCATGAATGGTTATTCATGACATGCATCTCCTATGACAAATTTGACTAAAAAGGGTGATTTTTTTTGGACATCTGAAGCACAGGAGTGTTTCGAAAGGTTTAAGGAGTTGATGACTACGTGCCCAGTTTTGGCACTACCTGATTTTTTGAAGCCGTTTGAGCTTCAGTGCGATGCCTCAGGTGAGGGCATTGGAGCGGTGCTTATGCAAGACAAGCACCCCATAGTATATGAGAGTCGTAAGCTCAGGGGGCCAGAGAGACTATACAACATATATGATAAGGAGATGCTTGCTATCATGCATGCCTTGGCAAAATTTAGGCAATATCTAGTGGGCAGTAAATTTTGCATCAAAACGGACCACAACAGTTTGAGACATTTCTTGGGGCAGCGAGACCTCAATGATCGTCAGGAGGAGTGGGTGAGTAAGATACAGGCATATGATTTTGACATCTCTTTCATCAAGGGCACCCATAATGTTGTGGCTGATGCTCTTTCATGCAGGCCGTATTTGGGTACCATGGTCCACATTACAGAGGATTGGCGGCATATGATTGTGGCAGAGTATGCCAAGGATACATGGGCAGCTAGCATTGTTGAGGGATTGATGGTTGACACCAGATATACTCTTGTGGATGACTTGATCATTTACAAGAATAGGTTTTATTCGATCCCAGGATCGTCGATGAAGAACATTATCATTCGAGCTTTTCATGATATACCTACTGCAGGACACCCCGGATACTTTAAGACTTACAGACAGATTAGGGAGAGATTCACATGGAAAGGCCTCAAAGTAGATGTCCTTCAGTATGTGCGTGAGTGCCTTATTTGTTAGCAAAACAAGCAGGAGAACACGTACCCAGCAGGGTTATTGCGGCCACTACCAATCCTTGACAGGAAGTGGGAGTGTTTGTCGATGGATTTCATTACGGGCTTGCCTAAAGCCCAAGGACGAGATTGCATATATGTAGTTGTGGATCGGTTAATGAAGTATGCTCACTTCTTCCCGATTACCACCACACATACAGCTACACAGGTAGTAGAGGTTTTCTTTCGAGAGGTATTTCAACTGCATGGATTACCTCGGAGCATAGTGAGCGACAGGGATAGTTGGTTCCTGAGTCACTTTTGGCAGGAGGTGTTCCGACTTTGTGGGACCGAACTTACACCTAGCACCAGCTACCACCCACAAACAGATGGAGATAGTGAACAAATGGGTGGAGGGCTACCTCAGAAACTACATTGCAGGGCAGCAAAAAGCTTGGGTCAAGTGGATTTATCTGTGCGAGTATTGCTATAACACAACTTTCCACATGACCATTCAGATTTCTCCTTTTATGGCATTGTACGGGTATGAGGCACCGAGTTTTCTAGATTTGCTACTGAGCGACAGTAGAGTGCCGAGTGCTGGGGACCTATTACAGGAGAGTCAGGATATTATGAGGACTCTCAAGGAGAATATTGCTAAGGCATAGAATCAATAGAAGTAGTATGCAGATCAGCGGAGGACTGAGAGATCTTTTGAGGTGGGTGACATGGTCTATCTTATGCTGCAGCCTTACCGACAGTCTACTCTTAAGAAGAGTGGGGCAGAGAAGCTTAAGCCATGTTACTACGGTCCTTTCTGGATCCTGAGACGTGTTGGAGAGATGGCTTATGAGCTAGAGCTTCTTACAAAGAGCAAGGTACACAATGTCTTTCATGTATCACACCTCAAAAAGGCGATAGGACACCGTGTGATACCTTCTATATTTTTACCTCCCTTAGATGATGAGGGAAAGTTGATTTTAGTACCTGAGTCCATCTTGGAATCTAGAGAGAGACAGTTGCGTCGGAGGACTATCAGGGAATATTTGGTAAAGTGGAAAGATTTGCCAGTTGAGGATGCGACATGGGAAAGCGAAGATATTCTACAGCATCCAGAGTTGAGATTGCTTGAGGACAAGCAATTTCAGGAGGGGCGGACTGTCATGTCCCCTTCTAGTTGACATCTTTCTGAGCGAAGGATTAGCCTATTATGCGACCCTCGTAGGCTGATGGGATGGATAGAGGGTCTTGATGGAGATGGGTTGGCTTTCGGACATACATTAAAGGAGATATTAATATTTGATTGATTTAATCAAATATTAATTATTTGGTCCAATTTTAATTAATTATTAATTATTAATTATTTATTATTGGGTCTAATTTTAGGATCATCATTATAATTTAAGAATTGGTCTAATTTTAAGACCCTAGTTCTAAATTAAGGAAGCCCCAGTCTAATTTAAGGGAATCTAATTTTAGCAAGCACACCTTTGGAGGTGTATAAGAATCTCTCATGGAAGAGAGTTTGTATTCATGATTATTTTTGATATTGATTCTTGTTAAGAAATTCTTCTGTGAAGACTGAGCCAAGGGTTCCAGGATTCCAATTACATTGAAGAACGTCAACTCTTCATTGTGTGCAATTCAGAGGTTGTGAAAGATCAGCCAATCTATTGCCAAATTGAGAGATAACTTCACCCAGAAGTTATCATAGTATTACAGGTATTTGAGAGATAACTTCACTCAAAAGCTATCACAAGGGTTTACAGGTATTTTCATTATTTTTGGGTTTTGATTCAAGAATTATCCAGATATAGATCTTTTGTATTAGCCCATAATTCTACAAATCAGGATCAAGCATACAGGTTGTGTTATATCAGCGGCCGTACGAATTCCGTACAGATCTGTGAAAATCCATACGCATCAACAAAAAGTACAGGTACCGACATCGGCGAACAGATACTTACAGAGACCGACATCGGTCGACATACAATCGACATCAGTGAGATAATGACTACAGATCGACCGACGACGGCAGTATAACTGACGTCGGCGACTGTGTTTTTTTCGCACAGCAGGCCGAGACGAACCAGATTCAGAATTCTTTCCCAGTTTGTGGAATATTCAGGCTATTCAGGCCGTACTTTCAATATCCTTTGTATACTTGACAGAGGATCTCTATTGTAAGCTTATGATAAATAAATGAGTTTATACTGTGATTTATTTATCTATTTGAAGATATTTTTGCAAAAATTTAGATAAGCAATTCAGAGCTTTGTTTTGATATTCGAAGGGATATTACAATGATAGATGGAACTAATATGGGATAAGACTAGTAGGATGTATAAGAGAATAAATTAGGTACAAGGGGATGGATTTGGGATATAAAAGATGTGATTAAGATGTAGGGTGATGATTAGGTATGGAATCAAGATGGTTATTATGATAAGATGGGGGATGATAGGGTGTATGATAAATGATAAGTGGATATGGTTAGACTAGGATGGGATGAAGAAAAGATGGGTAATGGGAGATGGATGTGTAAGATAAAAATGTGAGTAGGATAGGATGTGACTACAAGGATGTAAAAGGGAATAAAATTATGTACAAAGGGGTGAGACAAGGATATACAAGATGTGATTGAAATATGTGATGGGGTATACAAGATGACATGTATAAGGTAAGATGGGGGTATGACTTATGGTAAGTAGTTATGACTAGACAAGATAAGATGGGATAAAGACCATATGTACAATGATAGGATGATGACTAGGATATATAAAATAGATGATAGGATAGAGATATGGTAAGGATATACAATATGATATTTTTAAAGGACCTAGATAGATATAGATAGGTAAAAGATAACTTAGCTCAAAAATAGTGTGGGTTTAGTAAAACACACACCCAAGTAAGTAAGCCACAACCTATGATTAGTAAACTTAAGGGTGTGTAATCCAATGTCTATACCATCTAACAACTTCACAGGTGAAGATATAGGCTAGTGACCCATTATAGTATCAATTAAACCCTCTCAAACCTACTTGCACATGATGGCTATTTTGGAGTTGATACTAAATTATATAATGGTACACCTATTATGGCTAAAATGTCTTATGTTAGGCTAATAAGCTCTCTAGGGGCATCCTTGATATATGTAATGGTACGTTGGGGCCTAAGTCCATGTAGGGTGTTGTCTAATGCTTGTTTTAGAGGCTTAACTCTTCCCATTCACATATGACTTATATGGGGTCAACCGCTTAGCTTAATTAATGTTGTCCCTAATTATTATACTCCACCAAAACATAAAGTTTAGTTAGTGTGTGATGATTGAATCGAAAACACTAACCCTTATACACTAAGATTGTGTGTGGGTGTCAATTCCATGTCACATATTATCCTAGAAGGGAGGGGTTAAGAAATAGGCAAACCAAATGATATAATTAATTAACTGATTTAATTACCTATATGTGAGGGGTATGATATAATGATTATTTACATGTTAACACAAGAAAGTATATACAAATACAAATTCAAAAAAGATATATACACACGATAAGATGACTAAAAATGATATATACAAGAATAAATGGATTAAAATGATTTTAAGAGTGCTAAAATGGATTGTTTGATAAGAAACTTGCAAGCTCACATGTTAGTAATTTGATTGGAACACAAGAGAGGGGTCCTATAAAAAAATATTAGTAGTTTTGATAAATCACTCTTGAGGGGTAACCTACCAAACCAAATGTTAGACCCAAAATATGTCCTCAAAAAAGGTGATGTTAATAAGAAAAAATAACCCCTACAAGAAAAAAGATGTTAATCAAATATGAATTAATAAAACACCCTAAAAAGTCATGGTTTGGTTCTATAATTTCTTTGGGATGAGTGAGACATGATGCAGGGGTCTGAGGGTGACATCCCCCAATGGGGTCAAGGGGTAGAACCCCTTATAGGGTCTAGGGGTAGTTCTCATGGTGCACTCTTTGTCATGGTACAAGGTGGGGTTGAAGGGTGGAACCCCTCATTACTAAAGGAAAATTGGGATTTATAGGAGGTTTGGAGGGACACAAAAATCTAAAAAAATGAATCAAAATACACTATCAAAAAGGATAAATTTGAAGGCAAAAATGGCTACAAAATTGCAACAATATAGTACAAAACCATGACTTGTAGGATAAACCCATGATTCACAAGTTACAATTTTGCAAAAATAGCTAATTGTGATGGTTAACTATAAAAACCATGACTATTAGGAAAACCCATGACTAAAATTGACAAACTCATGATTAAATATGAATTGATAGTTGCATTTTTGTCATAAACCACAAAACTGTGACTCAAAATGACAACCCTGCTATTAAGGATAAATGGACAATTGTGATATTGTATAGAATGTTAAAATTTTATAGATTATGGTATGTGACCAAAACTAATATTTATGCAAGTTAAGGTAGATTATCCAAATGTTTAAAATGTATTAGGTATTTTTTGATAGATTAAAGGTTAATGTGGGTGATATTTTAAATTTTCAAAATGGACACTTGGATTTCTACCAAAGTGACTAAAATTTTTACCAGATGTGAATAGTTGAAGTTATCTTAAATATGTTACCCTAACTTTACCTGATAAGTTTTAAATATTGAATAACAGATAGAATAATAGTCAAAATACCAAAATTACAAAACTGTGATTAAGTCCACAATACTGTTACTCTGTAGTGTAATTCTATGATTCTAAAAATGTTAAAAGTGGTAGTTTTTTCGAGATATGGAAAAGGCAAAGGACTACTATGGATTTGTCTTGGGAGGTCCTTCTAGATTTACCCTTTCCTATTGACCCTATAAATAATCACATGGAAACAACACTAATAGACACTTGGTTTATAGAATATGATTAGTTGGCTGATAGGTATTTAGATCAAAAAGTCCTTTTAAACAAAATATGTTTAACCCATATGACGAAAAAACCTCCTATGAGACAAATATTATCAAGATAAAACATGCAAGATGAAAAATAGCTAACCAATTATAGTGGAACTATAAAAAATTATAAAACCATGACTTACAATCTCAATACCATGACTACCAGGGCAAACTCATGACTGGGTAAGTCATGGGTTTGTCCAAAAAAATGGACCTACAACATAAAACTGTTAGTGGTTTACAATATCATGACTGAGTTAGAAAATATTGTGACTCACCTAACAATTTCACTAATTATGAGTTGCAAATTTGTCAAAGGGTTATAAAACCTACAAATAGCTAGTGATTAACACAAAATTGCTATTGAGTTGGATAATATTGTGATTAGGTTAGACAATATCATGAATTGCCTAATAATATCACTAATTTTGAGTCATGGGTTTTTTAAAGGGATATAAAACCTACAAATAACTAGTGATTAACACAAAATTACTATTGATTTAGACAATACTATGACTGGGTTAGACAATATCATGACTTACCTAACAATATCACTAATTACAAGTTTTGGGTTTATCTAAGGGTAAAAAAACTACATGTTCAAACAAATAGTTATCAAGTAAAGGAATGGTTAATACAATATCACTACTTATAGTGACAATATTGCTATTGACCAGTGTAATGTCATGACTATCAATGTAAACCCACGACTATAACCTATGCATGTAAAAATTGAAAAATTGAAATTTTTTATTGATCCAAATTACCCTATAGATTAGAAAAAACACAACTAACAAGTAAAATGGATTAATTGGGAGCTATGTTCCTACCATGGTCACTAGAATGTGCACCAAATTTTTGATTTATGCAAATATTACTAATCATAGTAATAAAAATCTAAAACCTAATGACACCAATATAAATGGATAAAAGAGACAAGAATCATATTAAAAAGAACATTCTCACCTCCTTAAAAATCCATTCCATGATTTTTGATTTCATATGGACTCAAATTATTGACAAAGTGATGGCATGATGTTGGATTTATTGATGAAGGATGCAAGGATTATTTTGACATGGATTATCCACAAGCTTTTTAAATGGCTTCCGTAAAGGAGGATCTTTGGTTAAATAGATAAAATGAGGGAAGATCAAGGGCTAATATTCAAACTTGGATGAGGAGATCCAATGGATATAAATTATCCAAGGAATATTAAATTCCTTGAAAGTCTCTAGTTTAGAGAATTCTAGAGACTTGTAGGAGCTTCTCCAATTGTAGAGGCTTCTTGATTAGCTTAAGGATAATTAAGGATTATGGGGGCCTATATGGAGGATTAGGTGAGGATTAGGGACATAGGGATTTAGGAGAGGCTAGGGTGTAGGTTAGTAGGTGGGTAAGTGAGATTATGGGAACTTAAAATTCCCATATAATGGATAACTAGGATTAGATTAGGATAATAGGGATTTAATAGGAATTAATGAGGGAATGGTATTGGACTAAGGATATTGAATGAATTATTATTGAAGGGGGTTAATAAATATATGGCTATAAATATTATAAATTAGCATAATAAATTTGGTTAAGCAAAATTAGTGACTATTAGTCGATAATAATGAAGCAAGAGATTTTAGATGCATATACTGTTCAACTATGCATTTTGTATTATGAGCCTCAACTCAAGAATACCCTCCTTATGTTGGGTTTGTCCATGGATTTCCACTCCATGATATCCTATGTGTTATGATGTATGCTCACTTATTTACTAAAGTGGCCTAAGTTACTCTGCAATGGATACATGTAATTCACCTTTTCACCTATTTTTCTTTGTTACGTTCTCAACAACCTTCCCCTTAGTAATTTATTTTATGTTGAGATGGGTCTATACATACACTACCATGTATAGTATTGTGGATACTATGTGTCTCCTCTCATTACCATGCCATATATTTTTCTCTTAAAAGTCATGCCATTCCCTAAGTGATTTGCTCTAAAGACTCTCCAAGTTATTTTTATCTCTTTACATAGTCTCATATATCCTTTTGGTTTTCTATTATTCACTTGCCATTATATACCAAATCATATTTTTTGATGTGCCTTCTCATTGTCCTTCCCACATTCTACCCATTTTTCCCTCATGAATGTCCTTGACTCTCTATCGAGACATCTTTGGATGCCTCAAGAGTAAGTGTTTGCCAATGTTTACCTCCTCATTATCACACTCCAATATACTACCTGCATTCATTATTTAATCTAAACATAGGATATAAATACCACAACTTATTTTATTCAACCTCACACACATGCACATAAACAACACAAAATGTAAAAAAAATGCAAAATATTACATGGTAGTTTCAAATTTTTAACTCTTTGTCTTTGAAACATAGGATCATTAGCTAATTCACAAGGATATTATCTTGATTCCTCATTATCCCTATTTTTATACATATTTAATAATTTTCTCTCATTAATAACACATATTATCTCTCTCCCTATGGCTGCTAATTTTCAACTCTCTCAGTTACCTAAATCTTAGCCACTATCTCTATTAATCCCAACAAAAACCATCTTCACTACAAAAAACTATTATTGATGAATTAACCCCACCTTAAACACAAATAAATTAATATCCTTACTTATATTCCTCATATATTTTTAAATTTTTTATGGTTAGTTATCAGCTAATCTAGTTCAAAGGTTAGCAATTATAATTTTATTACTTTGGCACCCATTTTTTAAATAATTGTCCATCAATTGTCTAATTAGGTCATATCTTAAGATGCTCAACTGTAACATTTTCATGGTTGATTCATGTCTTTGGCCACTCAAACCTAATAAAAATTATTATTTTTTATTTATCATTTATCATAGATATTAAATATGAACACCAAAGTCCTAGAATGACATCATACATCTATAAACATAATTTGTAGTATGGATAGTTCTTCAGGGAATCCCAAAAAATGTAATAAAGAATAATAGTCACAAAGAAGAGATGAGTATTTTAAAAAAATCATAGTAATATTATTTTTATTTATAATATTTAATTTAAGGTATAATAAATCCATCCATCCATCCATATTCATATCTTGGTCATGTAATTGAGATATATCTTTGATATTGGTAGATGTCCTGATAGTAATTTAGTGCCCATTTTTAATACATGTCCATCAATCATGTGGCTAAGTCATATCTAAAGTGTCATCCAAAAATTAAAAAAAATGTATCCTTCTCTCTATCTCCTTAAAATTTGTTTTTGTATATGTAATACAAAACATAAAACTAATAGATGGAGGTGATGATGAAGACACAGAAAAAATTGCCTAAGACAACTTACGGTGATGATTGAACACCAATAAATAAGTTAAAAATAAAGAGACACCACATTAAATATCATCTACATGTGAACTTTAAAACTCATTCTCCTCCTCGTGCTTATTATTTACCTCATTCTCTCATTTTTCCCCCAAAGTAGGTTATTTATCTAGGAGTTTCCACTCAACAATTAACTCCCCTATCAACAAAGTTATAATCAGGGTGACATCCCATATTCCACCATCCATCCCTACACAATAAATCACCACACAATATACATCTCAATCCACTGTAGTTACTAAAATTTCCACCCCAAATAACACACACTAATAAAGGCCATGCTATCAAAAAACAAAATATTAACATTGTGTGGTTGGGCCCATGTAGGCTATAGTCCACACCTCAAGGAACCAACATCCATCTCAACAAATTATATAATAAATAGAAACAAAATATTGGTACCATTTTTTAAAAAATTTAAACTTACAATTGTGTTTAGCGATGTGTTGTTTTTGAGTAGGAAATTATGTAGGTTTTATAGAATATCTCAATGGCAATACCATAGTATAATGCCGATAAAAATGATCACTAGAACAATGCCTATAGGATAAACTTTAAAATATAATCAAACATTAATCACTACTAGAGAGGGAGAATAAGATCATCCATGAAACTATCATCGAAGAATTTAAGTTTGAAAATAGCATAAACCATTGGTAGAGAATGCCCAACATTGAAATATAGTCAAAATATATATCTCTTCCCTTTGGAAAGATATTTCAGATGTAGCTACTTTCTTTTAATTCACTCTAAGATGGTTGGTAGAAACATAAATATAAAATAAAACCCTTGATGCTTTCAAACTATAACTAAATCAAGTCACCACACAATACAACATCACTAAAGGCTATCCTAGAGTAAAAAGAATATGACTATTAGATTTTGGGGATCAACTACACAATAAAAAAGAAGAATGATCCCACATCATCATTTACCTAGACAAGTTTATAGGGATAATCAACAAATTTATGAATAAATAAGAACAAGTTAGCATGGAAATGGAGAATTTTTAAAATACATGGAGATTTAGGCTCCATTGAATGACATCATCATATTAGTTTGAAATAATAATTTGTTAGATAAAAACATAGAAGACATATGGATACCTCATTGAATGGAAATGTTTTGAGATGAAACTGTGTACCCAATATCACCAATTTTTATAAACCGATCAAGCATAGACATAAACCAAAAAATAGATGAAACTTCATGGAATCTAATGGATCCACTCAAAAATAAAGAGAAATGAAAACATTATGTGAATATTGTATTATAAAATTGTAATTAGACATAGTAATATTGATAGAGATCATCCTATCCAATATTGTAATCTAAATTATCTATACATGAATACTATTTTCTAAGTTACCTTTTATAACCACCCTGAGTTTATTAATGTGAAATATATATGATATATTGAATATTTTTATGTTTCATGTGTATGATTTTAAATTATGTTTAATAATTCTTAATTAATCAATTATCCACATAGATGGAGGTTTTATACAAATTAGTCAACACTCAACTCCCAAAAGTTGACATTATCGACCTAGTTTGAGAGAATATTTAGTTGGGACAAAAATAACAATAATCCAATGTATACATCATCAAAATAAAAATAATTTGAGGCTACGTTACTCACCAATCACCAATTTTTTTTCAACTAGGTATAAATACATAAATATTTTTGGTATTCTTCATTTTGGTTGTCTTTAGGAAGAGACAAAGGTTAAGTCCAAGGATGATGTTCATGGGATTCTTTATTGGAGTTTTAGACATATAATAAACACACAAAATCACATTATTATGTCTCATCATTTAAAAGCTACAAATCTCACTCAGTGTATTGTCTACACCTCATAACATCTCATAAAAAAAATATAGAGAGACACATGGAAGAGACATGTTTATTTATGATGTCAATGTAATATAGTTAAATTTGGGAAATATATCCCAAATTTAGAATATATTTTCATGTATAACTATTTTAATGAATATTTATGAATTAATACAAACTAAGTTATGCATCATTATATATTTTTGGAGGGCTTCCTACATTTTCCTATCTACCCCTCCCATATGGAATTATCCTTAGTTATGGGCAAGTCTAGGTAAACCCTACATGGGAAATAGTTTTTAGTATTATTATTTCATGTTTTTTTCATTTAATCTGGGAATGAATTATAAAAATAATCCAAATATGGTGAACAAAACTATGTACTCATATATATATATATATATATATATATATATATATATATATATATATATATATATATATATATAAAGTGTTATACTTATGCAAGATTAATGGAATAAATAATATTTTAACTTACATGAATTTCATTATAAACATATGTGTAACTTACACACAAGATAAGTGTGATATTCAATTGTTGGAGGGTTTATTCATAAGGTTTAATTAATATCTATCAACCTACATAATTCAGGGTTCATAATGTGACATCGATCAAATATAAACATCTACCATAGCACAGATTACACTTTGCCAAAATCTAATGGAGCTACACAAAAACAAAGAGACATATATAAATGATATGAATATTGGAATATATAATTATATTTAGACTTATTAACATGCATAGAGAACATCCTAACCTTTCTTATAATTTGAGCTATTTATACATGAAAAATATATTATTTTCTACCTTATGTAACCACTTTGAGTATATTAGTGAGAAATATATCTGAATTATTGAATATTTATAACTGTCATGTTTTTGATTTTTAAATATGTTTAATAATATGTAATAAACATAAATAAATACATTTTCAAGAAGTTAATGAGTATAGAACATTGATATGAAGTCATGGTTTGATGTCTTTTTCATGATAACTAGTAAACAGTGGCTTGAGAGACAAATAAAAAAAATGATTATCCAAAGTTGAATACCAATAAATGATGGCTTGAGATAAAATTAAAAAAATATATCCAAAGATTAAAATTAGTAAACAAAGGCTTGAGAGAAAAAGAAGCACCCAAGTTTAAAATCAATAAATAACAACTTGTGGACATTAAAAATAATTGATAGTAGTATTTGGTCTTATAAATCTTATTTGGTAAACTGGGCCAAGATAGGATAATCTATTAAATATTTCATGACATATAACTCTACATGATTAATAAATATAAGTAAGTTGACTATATATAACTCCCTAGATAGATACATGAATCACATCAAATTAAAACTAATAAAACTACATAAAACAAAATCATAAATAGCTAAGTGGGTCATTAATCAATAAGACATCATAAATGAAAAAGTACAACAAATATTATAATAATATTAATACCTCATGGGGAGTCATCAAGGTTGAAAGGATGTGTAAGCTAGTTTTTAATAGTTAAGTACATCCAATTTCATAAAATAGGTAACCACACTTTCACTAAGAAATTTGTAAAATATGAACTACAATACATCACCACCTCAAACACCACTAAAAAATCTAAAAAATCAAGCCATCACAACTTCCCAATTCATAAAAAATTATAAGCATCTAAATTTTACAAGAAAATCCAACACCATTTTTCCTCCTTAGTGATATACAAAAAAGAAGAGAGAAAAAGGAATGTCCACCCCATGTGTCACTAAATCCATTTCCCTTGTGACTCATAAGGAAAAGTATATACCCAAAAAAATATTTGCACCAAATCCTAAAGGATCCTTTTTTAAGCTATCAGATGATGTTGTGCACCTTGAGGATAATTTTTGTTATATACAAGCACATTTAACAAATTTTAACCACACTCAAATGGAGGTATATTGCAAGGAACCCATGTAGCATGTGTTGGAAAAGGATTGGAAACCCAAAGTAAACTCCATCCCATAGATGAAGTTAGATGTTTGGGTGAGATTACCATTTTTTGTTCTAGAAGACATTGTATGTAGCAAATTAAGATAGATCTATAACTTATCAAACATAGTAAATCTAACATTGGATACAATGATTAACTAAAATTTATTGAAATATTTTTTATATTGAGACCATGACCAATTTGGATGAACTAACCCTAATTAAGGGATCACTTATCACAAAACACTAAATTAAATGGTTCCAAAGCCTCTAGGAAAATAATACTATGTAATGACCCTAGATAATTCTATATACATGAAATAAAACTAATATAATGTTTTCAAAGACTATAACACAAATGGGTCCAGTTAAAAAAGATAAAAAATATCAAGGGATCACATTAGAAAAATGGGGGCCTAGATCACCTAAGGTAAAATATGGCAAGAATATAAAACCTTGAATCTATACTATGTTTAATTTTAGAGGTAGTTTAAGAAAGGATTTAAAGATTCAAACCTATTACCTTGTGAAATATCTATTTATCAAATTAAATAGTAAAAGATAGAGATAATTACCTTTGATTGAATGTGTTGAGTCTCAATCTCCCTCTTGGCTCATGGTGGTTTATAATAGTTTATTGTGGATTTATGAGGATCACAAAATAGAAATAAGTTCTATGTTAAATGACTCCTACTTGCATCCAAGACTTCCCACAAGGAAAGCTATCTTCCTTTAAATTCAAACCCTAATAAATACCTCCTTCAAATGTATATGTAGCATAATTATGAGTTATAATAATGAAAAAAGTGAATGTTCCTCTCTATGTTATTGAAGTGAAGTTTTTATTTATAGCAATAAATGGGTCCTAACCATTCCATATCTATAGTTGACTAAGTTAGATAGCATGATATTATTTTGGAAAAATTGACCATTAGGCCTCAGAATAAATCATCTATGATGACTTAGTTCCATAATTTGTGCCATAAACTTTGAAACAAATTTAACTAGGATGACATAGCACAAAATTTGTGTTTTTTCTTAGTTAAGGACTATTTTAAAATATGAATTATTAGGGAGTTGTATAAATGGGGTTTATTTTCTTGGGGAGTTGGATAAGTAAGATTTTTAATGGATGCTAGTAAAGGTTCTTTGAAAATCCTTTTGATCATGTTAATATAGGGATAATTATGCAAGGTAGAAAAAAATGTAACATAGACATAGTTGTAGAATGAATCCATCTATTCCTTAGTTAAAGACAATATTTATGTTACAGAATGTAGTCTTAATAGATCTCAAACATACAATATTACTCTAAATGACTAAACAAATTTTGAAAAATAGAGTATTCATTGTGCATAAAACATAATAGGCATTCCGTAAAAACCATTTGATAACATTTTATTAACCTCTATCACATAGGAACTCTTTTAGAATAAATTGAGAACTATATATACAATTTTAAAAAAATGTTGTCACTTCATATTACATATTTTTTCTACAAATAAAACAAATAATATTTGCATTCTAAAGAATATTTACATGATTTGAAGTGTTGAATACATATAAAAAGAGATAAAAATATATATATAAAATAGTGTGAGCCACACATGTATGCACCAATTACATCATGATTTTGTATCCATAATTACTACCAACACTTACCTTGACTTAAATAGTTGTCTCATACTGAGACATGCTAGTGTATGTTTTTCCATATTCAATTTACCCTCACATTTTTTATATCAATGTGATTAGGTGTACACTTATCATGGAGGAGTTACATTCTAAGTGGGAGTATCCCTTGATCATTTATTTTGGGTATGGGAATATTTTGATCATAAACACTTGTCATGTGTCCTCCACCACTTGTAATATGGGAGATACACATTCACTCCATTTTTTACCTCTCCTTTGTGAGCTATTCATCATGGTACTTAACTCATTTTCATGCATTCTACTTTGTGTGTGCAACTTTTGGCTCTCACCCAATACCTAGGGTTTCATTCATTAATGAATGGTCAGAGATATTAGATAACTCCAATATGATATTAGAGCCTTATTAACAACATTTTTTTCATTTCAAATCCTTGGTGAATTTATTGCATGAATGCATTGTTGTTTTCTAGTTTTAAATTAGCTATTTTCTAGGGTTTTTGATGGATTTTCATGAAAGTTCATGCAAAATCCATATATAAAAATGTGTTGAAACTAAAAACAAAAGGTAGATTATTTGTTGGTTTTTCAATTTATATAATGGGTCTTCATTTATTTGTGGATTAGTTATATGTATTTGGTGATTTTAGAGGTTTTCTATGCAAATTTGCCATTTTTGCACACCTAGGCATTTTATGGACAATTTTGTAATTTTTTCACTATGCATGGATTGAGCTCAGAACACAGCTCTTGTTTGAGTTGAATTCAAAACCTAACTCATTAAACTAATATACGAAGGAAAATACATCATGGTATCTAGAAGAGTATTAGACACTTGAATTCCTATGAAATAAATAGGCACGAGTGAAAGATAGTGAGAATAAAACATTTTAAAAGATGATTTGACCAAGAAACATCACATAGGTTTAAATATACCAATGCCTCTCCTCAAAAAATTACCATTATACATTGTTTGTCTCATTCTTTGAAGCTTTGCTCATTTAATTCTCATGGCCTTTTAAAATTAGTAGTCCACCTTCTCACTACCCACTTAGCCTCTCACGGTCTATAAACTCCTCATGTAAACTCCCCACCATTAGCCTTCAAGTTGATAAAGCAATTTTTAATTTCAAAACCATTTTTTATACAAACTCATGGTTTTATAAACCACTTAAGTTTAAATTCATGTTTTTGGTATGAAATTCAAAAATCCTTATTATTTTTCAATATTTAATGTCATTTAGATGATTTATATTATCATATTGGTTCAAACATAAAAATATTTTTTGACAATAGTAAGTGGTGGGGTTTATATTATCATGGTATGAATTTTTATATTATTTTTTATATGAAAACATTATGATTATTTTTATAAAAATAATATCACTAGTGATTTTTGATTATATTTAATATAAAAACAATATATTATATTTGGGACATATAAGGAGATTGTATTATTTTTTCTTGGACATATACCTCTTTTTATGCTTTTCAAAGATGGAGGGTGAGGCCCAATTTTAAAAAGTGGCCAAACCCCCTCACAAGCAAGCCTTAATTTCTTATTATCTCATTGCCTATTATTTATCTCTTTTTCTTATACTCCTCATTTGGATGATTTTTTTATGGTAACTGACATCCATTTTGGGGGCCATTATTTTGTTAAAAATGGTAATTTTTGGGAAATTCCAAAGACCATACAAGTTACAAATTATGTTTGGTGTCAAGGCTAATGCCCCTTGACCTCACCCTATATCATGACAAGGATCATGATTGGGTCACTACCCCAAAACTTGTAAAGGGTGATACCCCTTGACCCCATTGAGGGCTATCACCCCTAGATCCCCACGTCATGACCCCTTGTTTAATACTTCTAGTGTAGTTTATTCCACTAGAGGGTGAGGTCTGATTTGACATGTAGTTAGATCACCTCAAAACAACATTTTATGTCTTGTTCATATTTTTACACAAAGGTATTATTAGTAGAGCCTAACATCCTCCTATTTCACTTGTTTGCATTTTCACATGTTTCATTTGGTGATCACTACACTAATTATTCATTCACATTTGAACACATCATAAAATTTATTCAACATCCATTTATTGATATATGTATTGACACTTATGCACTATTTAATCTTACTTGTTTTAACTCATTATCAACTGAGTCTGATGTTTATACATTTGAGCAGTATGTGTTAATTTCAAATATAAGGGAGTCATTATTGATTATCTTAAAGTTGGTTTTATGCCCTAATTTATCTATTGTTTGAATACTCAGTGTCTTGAACTTATATGCCACTTTGGTGTCATTTTTATATATTTATCTCACATTCTTGGATGTATTATCATCAGAGCATGATGTCCATTTGTTGAGTGTGCATTATCACTTGAGCATTGTTTTTTCTCATCGTACTTATTTGGTATCTTCTCTCAATCATGTCAAATCTACTTGAGAGATACCAAATGATGAGGAGAGTTGATTATAATCCATTGGTTCTTTTTAGAAAGCCCAACTATACTTATTGGCATACATATATGGAAAATTTGATCATAAGAAAGAATCATATTCTATTCCTATATGGATAAATTCCTACTCCCAATGATCTTATTGGGTATAATAAGTGGGATAACACTTGTGATAAGGTTCTTGGTACTTTATTGTTACATGTTTACATGGATTTTCATTTCCATGTGGAACACACATCATGTCCTTGTACTATTTAGAGAATCATATAGTCTCTTTTCAGAGATCCTAATAATATCTATATCACTCCTCCTCCTCCTCTTCCTATCATCTCTTCAGAGACTACTATAATGCATCCTATTATTCCTATTTCTTGTGATGACACATTAATGGTGGAGTATTCTCTTCCTTATATTGAACCACCACTATAGGATGATATTCTACTTGACTTCATTTATCACATTATAGATTCTACTTTTGTCCCTATTTAGGTTGTTTCTCTTTTAGAGAATTTACAATATTATAATTCAAAGGAGTCTACCATTTCTAATGCAAGTACACCCATTTAGAGATTTGATGACTCATATGTTCATGTGGATATTCATATTATAGATCTATGTTCTTTATCTATAATATAATATTTAGTTTTGATGGTTGTTGATCTAATCTCTCCTCTTCACATGGATATTCTTAAAGTGAATGTTCAATGTCTTTTTTATCATAGGTTCACTTCATTGGTATTACATCCATTTATTATGAATTATCTTGATAGACCTATGCCACATCTTATTTTTGGACCTATTTTAGATATCTTCACACTGCTACCTTCATATTACATTGTGGAATTGGTATAATTTTAATACACACCTCATATTATTCATTTGTAAAAAGGAAGAAATATTGCTAAATGCGAATTTATCTTCTTCAGTCTTAAGGTAGAGGATATTGTTAGTAACATTTATCATTTTGTGATCTATATTATTAGGAAACTTAAACATATTCTAAGGATACTTATTATATATTTAATCTATGTGCTCTGATACTCTCACTTGTGGATGCATTTTTGGCTATGCCTAACATCCTTCAAGCATGCATTATTTATTTTCACTCTTTTTTTTGGGTGGGGGGAGGGAGGGAAGTTTATTATTTTGGATTTTATCCTTTTCTCCACTTTATGAGGGGTGTTAGTGTATTTTTTTAATTTTTGGTTTTCCTTCATCTTTTTTTTATCATCTTGACTAGCTATACACATATCATGGAGGAATCACATTCTAAGTGGGAGTCACCCTTAACTGGATATTCTAGGTATGGGAATATTTTTACCACTACCACTTTTCATGTGGGAGTTACCCATTCACTCCTTTTTGTACCTCTCCTTTTTTAACTATTCAACATTAGACTTTACTCATTTTTATGCATTCTACTTTATATATACAACTTTTTACTCTCACCCACTACCTAGGGTTTTATGCATTAATGGCCTATTAGAGATATTGGATGACTCCAATAAGAAAAATTCATATTAAGTTTGCCTTGTGTTGGAGCTCAAAAATCTATATGTTCTAAAGAGCTAGACAAAAAAAATTGTGGTAATCACTCAAGGTGTCATTTATTGGTTTTCACAACTTTTGTGCTATTTATTCACCCTATTGGGTTTTAAACTAAGTAGCATACTAATCTACCACCCTCTTAGGGTTTTAATAGATTAGCATAACTAGGTGGCCACACTTTATGGGTTTTCATCCAATATTTCCCCTCTCCTAATGTTTAGGGCCTTCCTACTATAAAATTATTCCACAATTTTAAAACTAGAGAGTGCGTAGTACCTATAATGAAAGTGAGACATGGATTATGTTTTATGAACTAGGGGAGGTTGTTTAGATGGTTTTTCTTGAGATGATGAAAAATAAGTTTTTTCTATAAAGTATATTTAAGTATGTGGTTATTGTGGTTGAGTCATAAGCTACATAGTGGAATCAACCTTTTTAAAGTGGAGTTAATATAGTAAATGATTTAGATATATAAATTTAGGATCTTAGTTGATCTCTATGATAGAGCCATCCAAATGAGATGCCATTTTTAAATAATGTCCAATCCATGATATATTCTCTAACTATATTAGTTCTAGTGCATAGTGGCACTTGGGACTCAACCAAAATTTGGCTATCCTCATATTCTATCATTAGGATCATAAATAATGAATTAGATACTTCCACTTTAATTTTTTGGGATAAATCATCCATCTTATTTATGTGCCTCTTAGTTTGAATATTAGAAAATTTATTACACAACATTCCATTTTTCCAAGTCTATATATTTATCATGACACCATTTATAGATTCAAGAAACTACTTGAGTGTAACATCCAATGCATCTAAGGTAGTATAATGGTCTTCCATATAATTTTCAGCTCTATCAACCTTTATGAATTATTATTTGTCATCCATCATGTATTATAAAATTATTACATCTATTTGATCATGTTCTGAGCTATGTTAAGATCTTGGTGTACACTAGTGTCAAGGACTTGTTGATATTCCTTAAGGATATCAAAGAAGGCTTTTGTTTTAGCCTTGAGACATTAGCCTAGCATGAAAATTTTCTACATATTATGTGAAAAAAATTATTATTTTGTGTGTTACAATAAGAGGGATGTAAGCTTACTATATTATGATAGGAATGATCACCCAAAATTTGAGTGACCAAGGTAAGACATGTAGCATCAATAAACTCATGAGCTATGGTGAGGTAGAGGTTGAGGTATACATTTTAATCAATGATTAGTAGCACCTCTTACTCCAAGGTAGACACCTTGTATGTTATGGATTCCTATAAGGAAGATACTTCCTTAATTTTATTGGACAAAGGTAGTTTCAAAACATCAAGTGATGATTCTTGCATTGATGTATCCATGGCCAATTTCAAAGTTGTAGTAATTATAGGTTATTCTTGATCTACACCAAGTGTAGATAAAATTATATGTGATGCATAAAGGGTACATGTATTTCCCATAACCATTAGATATAAATTTGGGGCTTGTGTTGGTATGCCTCCTCTTACACACCCCCAAGTAGTATCTAAGCCCTACAATGTGGATGATAGATGTTGGGTCTCAGATATTCCCACTATCTTGGTAACCTATATTCCTTTTTTAGATGTACTTATTTATTTATATTTACATTTTTTTTCAACCAATTAGCCCCATAAAATCTATATTTGTGACCTATATACTAGGCAACCCAATGTCTAAGGTCACTCCCATGTTGGACTAGGTTTAAGGTTTGGACATGAACACTCCTATCCTCAGCTAGGGTGCAACCTATAACCTCCAAAAGTTATAACATGCCTATTGGGACCATAAATCAAGGGATTTATAGACCTAATTTGATATTTTTGATATGTGGGAGGACATTTATAAGGCTCAATATAATCAACATCAGATTGGAAGGTAGTTTCATGCACCAAGTTTCTACTAGGTCACTTGAAAAGATAAGACAATTCAATTTTTTGAATTACCATTGGACATAGCAAGGAGAAAAAGGGTTCTTATTTATAATCCAAACCCCATACCCCCAAATTCACCCAAGTCTCCTAATTCTACCAATTATATCCATACACAACCTACTACAAGTCCACCAACACAAATGATAAGACCTAGATTACAATCCTTTGTACCCTTGAATGGTATCAACCCTCTTAACATTAACAAATATTAAGATATTCCATTTTACTTATTAAATATTTTTCCATATTTCATAGGAGAAAACTCAACAACTCTTTTGAAACACATAGCTGACATTACAAACCTATGTTTAGTACACAACATCACCCTTGAGAGGAAAATATATTAAGTGCTAGAGGTATGAATCCCATGTCAATAAATACTTGGGATTATTTTGGTGAGTGCCTTTATAAACATTTTGAAGATATAAGTGACCATCTTTCACTAGTTGAGTAACTCACCTCAATCAAGAGGGAACCCCAAGAATATATGGTTGATTTCAACTATAGATTTCAAAAGAATTAGGATAGAATACCTATTATCATAAAACCCACACATAATTATGCATTTCTATATTACTTAAGGGCCTTAAATTTAGATGTTTTAGTAATGTTACAATCCATAGGTGTGACAACATTACTAGAGGCCTATGAAATCTCTATAAGGGTAGAAAATTAATTGATACAAGTAGGTAAATTAACTCCAATACCCCTCATGCCCCTCTTTCTTGAGATAAAACCTACTATCCCCACCATTATTCTATTTTATACTCCGAAAAATCAAGGATAACGTGATTATTTATAAGTAGATAGGCTTAGGAAGATTGAAGGCTTGTTGAAAGCATAAAATAATAAGTTGGTGGCCATAGAGAGGCAACAATAGACCTATTATATACCATACCAAGCTCCCTAGTAGGATACATACAAATATTATCCTTATAATATACCCCCTTACCCACCAAATCAACAAGCCCAAATTTAAATCACATAGGCTAGACCATACAATATCTATAATCCCAATGTTGTAAATAGCTCAAGTGCATTGGTTCCAACACAAAACAATATTTCATAAGAGGGGTAATGGTTTTATCCTTAGGGAAATAAAATGGTATGGTCATGTATACAAGTGGATAAACATATCAAAATCTTGGTCTATAGTAGGCTCCTCCATTCCAAGCTTATGATATTGTGCCTCCTCCACCATAAGGTCCTTAACTGCCTAATGGTGACATGCATATAATGACACCAATAGAAGTTCCAAACCAACAAGGGAATGTGACCAAGAAACTTAAAAATAATAACTTTATTAAATTCCTAGAGGGATATCATACCTTTAAATATATGGTAATATTATTGAGGGAAATACACAAAGGCTAGATGATTCAATTGCAACCCACACAAGGGATAAAAGAAGAATGGTAGATGATAACTTGGGGTATTCTTAGGTCTCTCCCACACACACTCAAGTATATTAGTATCCTACCACTCAAATCATAGTTATTAAGACCTCTCCAACTTATAAAATACCTTAGACACTTGGGTATCAATAGAAGACACCATTCATTCCTTAAGTTACCCAAGTCTCAAGTGATGCTTCCACTTCCAAGTTGTAGCCCAAGAGTGCCAATTATCCATTAAAAATTATGGATTAAATTAATAGATCCAACATTATCATTCCTATGTGGGATTTTATATCCATTCTGGGGCATAAAGACATTCTCTAATAAGATCCCTCTTAAAAATCTCTCATGAATAAGGCAACTAACAAGGTAAGTGTAGTTTATGTCAATGATGGCTAGCCTACTCAAGTTAAATACCTTAAGGTTGTTAATCCACACCCATTTTACTTGTTAGTCATAATAAGATATTAGCTTATCTACAACTGTATGATATATTCTAGTTCCTCAACCTTAGTCATGCTAGAGTCCATATTAGACAAAGTAGAATTGAATTATGTGCCTAATAAAAAAAGAGTCTTATCATTAAATTATTATCCCACAAAGAAAGTATGTGTCTTGAAGGAATTTAAAATTATGTTATTATCCTTCCCCAATTTCACTATCACTCAATATTTCATGGTTATTGATTTACCCCCATACTTTACCCTGTGCCTATCTAGAGACTTCACTACAAATATTGGGGGTTACCTTTCTTCTAACTAGTCATACATGGTCATTAGGACCAGATATGGGACTAGGGTCACTATTAGGTCTGAACCTATTTCTAGGTTCTATTTGGAATCCTATATACCCAACCTTTCAAATGTAAATTATACTATTCTTGATGAGGATGAGAATGTTAGTGAGCAAGAAGCTAAGGATCATCTTGAGGTAATTTCAATTCTTTTCCTTGATGAATGGGAAACTTATAACCATGGATTTTACCCCTAAAACATTATTAAGAAGGTAGACCTAGGGGTGTACTACATGCATGAGGAAGGGACTATTATTCCTAGCCTAATAAATACAACTCAAGAGCATGATGGTATATGGACCTTGTTCTTTCATGGATCAAGGTCAAAGAATGGCAATGAAGCTAGAGTAATGTTGGTTTCCCCTTCAAATCAAAAATATTACTTAGTTGTAAGGTTCCAATTCAATTTCACTTAAAACATAGTTGAGTATTAAGCCCTTATACATGGGCTACAAGAATCAAAAAGGAGAGGCAACAAACTTCTACAAGTGAAAGGTGATAGTGAGATTGTAGTGTAGAAAGTGAGGGATGTTCATGAAATCAATAATAATTTGTTGAGGGGCCTAAAAACACCAAGTATGGGACCTTCTAGAGGACTTATTAGTATTTGACATCAGGTTTATACCAAGAGAGTTTAATCACCATGCAGATAGGCTTGTAGCCATTAGATCTCAATATGAAATTGTAGATGGAGTCAAGGGAACTCAAGGAGAATCCCAAATCAAATTAATATATAGGACATATGTACCTAATAATGAATTAAGTTGGTAGGTCTTTGATAGTGATAAAAAAATTATGTGCTTTCTCATGTAAGAGGCAAAATTCTAACATAAGAATCAACACAAGTTCAACATCAATTTGATGATATAATAATGTAGCTAAATATATAATAATTTGCCTAAAGGACTCATGACAATGGAGAGCATCTTCAATGAATATGACTAGATGAGAAGAGATAAGATAGTTATCTCAACTAAGGAAGAGCACTATGAGAGGGCAACCATTTTCAAGGACAATATTTTGAAGTTTGTAAAAATAAACACATTAGAAGAGAGAGCTACCTTAATTTCCTTATGTCAAGAGTATGTAGAGTTTTTTGCATGGGAGTAACATGATCTCAAGGGATTTGATCTCAAATTTTCCCAACATACCAAAGAATTGGAAAGCAATGCAAAAATAAAGGCCAGTCAATCCTAAATTGGAAGAGCTCATGATAAGGGAATTATTCAAATTCATTGAGTCCAAGATAATATTCCCAATAAATCATTCCTCATGTGTAGTAAACATTTTTCCTATGAGGAAGAGTAATGGATAAATACACCTATGTGTTGACTTTAGAGACCTTAACAAAGTGTCTTTAAGGGAACATTACCCACTACCCTCCATAGATCAAATAATTCAAAAGGTTACAAGCTCTCAGAGGTTATCCTTGCTTGATGGATACTCCAGTTAAAATTAGATCTTGGTCAAGGAGGAGGATAGGAACAAGACTAATTTAACTACAAAGTGGGGCACTTATGCATACATGAAAATTCCCTTTGAATTTTCCAATGCAAGGGAAAATTTACAAAGGGTAATGGATGATGAATTTAAGGGGTTGATAAATGAAATGGTTTTAATTTACCTTGATGACATAATTATAATCTCAAAGGTCACAACAGATCACATGGTTCACTTAAAATTAGTCTTTGACAGATGTAGGCAATTCGGAATGTCAATAAATACCAAAAAATGCATCTTTATTGTTCACAAGGGTAGATTATTGTGGAATGTAGTGTCAAAGGATGGTATTTATATATACCTTGAGAGAGTTGAATCCATCTTGGCCTTATCCATACCTACTCACAAGAAATTTTTGTAGAGATTCTTTGGAAAGATCAACTTCATAATGGGTTTTATCCCACATTGTATAGAGTTGGTATAGCCTCTTACTAACATGATAAGGAAACACAAAGAATTCACATGGAGTAAGGAAGGTAAGATGAGATTTGAGGACATCAAAGTGGCCATTAATTAATCCCATACATTTTTGAATCCTAATTTTAGTAAGGATTTTTAATTGTGTGCTTTCTCTACATTAGATGCAATTTATGCTATGCTTATATAGTAGAATAGTAAAGGCCTAAAACAACCCATTTCCTTCTTTAGTCAAGACTTATAAGGATATAAATAAAGATATAATTTTGTGAAGAAACATATGTTTTTTGTGATGAGAGGATTGAATAATTTTAGGCACATGGTGTCAATTAACAAGTTCATAGTCATGGTGGTACACCCAATCATCAAAGAGTTCATACTTAATAGAGAAATAAGAGAGAAGAGAGTTGGGTGGGTGAAAAAATGTCTAAAATATGACCTTGAAGTGAGAGTGAAAAATATTATAAAAGGTATAGGTTTATATGATGACCTCGTAGTAGAGGTAAAGTAATATAAATACCAAGTGTTAACACTCCATGACAATCAACAGTCAGCTGCAAGCAACACTCCCCTTAGTTGGACCAATGATGTGACTACATTCCCTCAAATAGGACAATGTCCTATAGGCATGTATAGATATAAAATGAGACACTTTATATTGTATATCATACCCTATGTCTTGATTTATGAAGTGTTTTTTAATAAAAACATAGGAGGCATCTTCTAAGGTGTGTGGAATCAAGCCAAGTGGACAATTTACTTAAGCAACTTCATGATGAACCTACTTATAGAAACTTTGTTGTCAAGACCACAACCTCTAGAGTCATTAGAACTAGGTAATTTTATCCCACATTGTTTATATATTAACATATTTGGGTGAGGAAATGCTCAAAATGTGCCATGTTCACTGGAAATCAAAAGTTATATGCCCTTCCTTTACAACCAATCCAAGTAGAACAACCCTTCATGTAATGGGGTTTAGATTTCATAGGGATGATCCATCCCCATTCTAGTTTTGGGAATAAGTGGGTCATCATATCCAATGACTACTTCACAAGGTGAGTGGAGGAAGTTGATCTTAAGGAGGTCAATGAGAATTTTGTCCTAGAGTTTTATGATAACCATGTAACTAGATTCGGTGTGCCTTCAACTATCATCTTTGATAATGCCTTAGCATTCAAAAATTCCAAGGTATGTGAGTGAGATATTAGACATAAAATATACCTCAAAGAATCTTCCAACTATTACACATAGGGTAATGGACTATCAGATTCCACAAATAAGAACTTGATAAAGATCATCAAAAGAACTATGGAGGATAACCAAAGAGAGTGGCATGCAAGATTGAGGACTGCCTTATAGGGAAATAGAGTGACACCTAATAAGTATACTAGACACTCTCCATACCTCATTTTATATGGTAGAGAGGCAATATTTCCTATTTCCCTTGATTTTCATAATTTAGAGCTTACCCACCAATTGAGCTCCTAGAGAATGATGTTATGTAAGTGAGGATGAATGAACTAAGATTGTTAAAAGAGAAAAGATATAGTTCCATGCATTCCATGTGGTCTAATAAAAATCAAGTAAAAAGTTCATTTGATAAAATATATTCTTCTAGGACATTATAATAGGGAGATGTAGTCCTCAAGTATGATGAGGACCATGAAAAGCTAGGAAAACAATCCAAATTTGATGGCCTTTGGAGTCGATATTACATCATCACCTACTAGAAGGAGAGTAAGGACTTTGAGATTTATTAATTTAATGGTGATGAAATCCACATCCCTATCAATGGGAGGTTCCTTAATTTTTTATATTAGTTTATTCTATGTTCCTCTTATACATAGGTATATAGAATTATCTTTTCTCTCTAAGTGCTTTTGCACATGTGCCATGTTTGTTGCTTAGTTTTATTGTTGGGTAGTTGTGTGTTGTATTTATTTTTATTTATTATTGTTTCATTATGTCTCATTATATCAATAGTATTAAATGATAAGGTAGATCCCATATGAATTTATTTTCCATTTGTTCAGTCATCAAGAGAAAATTTAACCAATTATCTAATTTCTTTGACCAACAGCCTAGTCAAGCTAGCTGAGTCACCAGAAATATTGACCAATTTCTAGTCCCAGACCTAGAAATGGGTCAACCTTATGCCTTAAAGTCATGATCCACCTTTAATAATATGTTTTTAATTCATATCATGAGTTGAGATGGTTTTTTAGTTAGTTCACTATTTTTTCATGTCACAACTTTGCATTGGTAGTCCTTATGTACCTTTGTATCTCCCTTCAAGCTTGAGTTAAGTGTGATTGTGATGGTCAAGCATGCCTAGATGAGCCTTGATTACTTTGAATGGTTCTCAACAGGTAAAATATGTAGTGGTGAAGATAAACTAAGGAATAAATTTGATAAATGATATAAGCACTTTGGTTTTGGCCTGATAATCAGAGGTATACTTCTTTCAAGCTTTTAAGAAACACCATAGAAAAAGTCATAAGGTTAAATTAAGGTTCCATTGATCATGAATGTATTTTATATACATTAACATGGTAATTTAATTGATATATCTCCTAAAATTCATATATGTGAGTAAGGTCAACTATTTTGGTCATAATGAAATTCCATTTTTGGCCTTAATAGACTAATAAAGCACTCCACATGCCTCTAGTGGACTTCATTAGCTTCCTCAATCCATCATTTAATGGTTCCATGCCTCATTTGGGTCCACTAGCACCATAGTCAACACCAATTACTCTTAAAAAGTGCCCACATATGTTAATTTATGTCTCTTTAACTCCCTTAGTTCTTATAACCAAGTTCAAAGTATTGTATTCCCCTATTTCCCTCCACAACACCTGCTAGCATTGTTTTAAGTCTAAAACAAGGAGAATTTTTAGAAAAAATATAGTTTATAGGAGTTTCTTCAATAGTATAGATCCATAATATATGGATCAACCTAGGTAGAGGCAACATTTTATAGAGGGAGGTTAGATATGTCAAATGGTGAAGAAAAAAATTACAGGTAGTACCATAGGAGCTCAAAACCATTTCATATCTCCTTTAAGCTCACTAATAGGTTCAAAGGACTCATTAGGTTCATGTTCATACCATACAAAGGAGAGAGAGTGTGTGGGTATATGTTTTTAACCAAAGGAAGTGCACTTAAGAATATTCCATCCATGGGAATTTATCTAGGGATTGGTCTCCTGTGCTCTATGAACAATCCTCAAGAAGTTAAGGAATCCATATGCCCCTCTCATCTACATAATCCCATTTGAACTATATTTTTTCAAATAATTTTAACTTATCTACTCAAAATAATGATGGGTGATGCTTATTTGGGTCTTGAATGGTCCTTTCGTGGCATTATTAGTGCTTGACTCACATGTGTGAGTTCATATGATTGGCAAATTTTCACAACTAGTTATTGTGTATAGTTTATAGATAGGTTTGAGTAAAATACAAAGGTTTAGTGCCTTCACCAGAGTTTATAGACTAGATTGAATACTTTCATAGTTTTTTTAATGATCCAAATGCCGTATTACTTATGTTTAAGGCTCAATTTCCCCCTTGTTACCTCCAAACACCTTAAGGAGAGCAACCTGTGCATGGGTGAAGATCACTATATAACAAAGACTATGTGTAACTTAAGGTCATATGTAGAGCTTTATGTGTAATCCAAAAACATGGAAAGAGATTTTGGATTAATGGTATATCATCCTCAGGAAATTCAAAGCAAACTTAACCAACCCTCACAGTGGTCTCATAGGCTTACAAACCACCTTTTATGTCTACAAGTTCACTCAGCCACCTTTTTACAAAATTTAAGGTTTCTTGTGAAATTTAAGGTTGTATATACTATGTTTATGCTTCCAATGTTTCAATATGGATTAAGTATATGTCTAAGGTTCCCCAATATACATCTAGTTTGTATAGGCAAGGTCCTTGGGATTATTTTAATGTCATTTTCATATTCTTGTGTTCTCATTATGTTTTCATTGCCCTTTTCATTGTGTTACCCCTATTTCATGCCTTACACTCCATATGTTTCCTACTTCCACCCTCTTTCATTAATCCACCCTTCTTCTCAAGGTTTTATCATGCCAAGGTGACCTCCATACTTCATTAGAACCATCAGGACCATTGAGACCACTGGGGGTATTGGACCTATATGGTCATATAGAAATATGAGAGTGCAAATGTGCAGCTACAATGAGCCTTTAAGGTTATTATAGCAGGGTCCCAATAGGCACTATGTGAGCCATTAAAGACATGAATATTGTCATGAGTATCATGGAATGTGGATTCTACAATGAGAGAAAGGTAATATGGGATTCTCATGACATTAATTTCAAACACTACATATGTCACCTCCATCCTATATAGGTTTGGTAATAAAGCCATATAGTCAGTCATAATATAAGATGGTTACATGTGACATCACTATTTTATATGAGTGTCTCCATCTTATCTAAGCTAAGAGGAAAAGTCCATTCAAGGAAGAGAAAGGTTCACATTTCTAAGAATTCAAACATGATAGTCACTACCACTAAGGGGACAAAATGACACATACACAATCAGACCACACATGCATATGTAAATGTGAGGCCTAAGCCTAAGTGAAAGGTAAGGTAAACAAAGAAGGGACTGTTAATATACCATTATTTGAGTATAATAATGACTTTAATCATGTGAAAAATATCAACATGATCCTATATGATTATAAATAAATAGTTTTGAGGGTTATACTTAAGACATTCACACTTGAGTGCAAAGGTAGTAGGTAGTTTGGGGATAATTTTGGCCAAAATGGTGCTTTAAGACCCTTCCAAGCATAGACAAGCCACTAAAATTGGCATAAATGGTCATAATGACCTATTAAAGTGATTCATATGATTAATTTTGTGGTAAATATGTTGGTTATACCCATTATTTTGTCTCATATCAAGGCTTGTTTGTTGCATTCACTTAGTGAGTTGAAGGTGTACCCATGCTACATTAGGTCTGTAGATAGTATGGAATGAAATGATATTAATTCACCAAATAAGTAGATATATAGTAATATATCACAATTATATGTAAATATATCAAAAATATAAATAATAGATCACTTCAAGGGGGCAACCTCCCAAATGCTTTTAATAAGAATGAATACTCAAAGATGTGTTGAATAATTAACCCTACCTCCTATATATAGTCTAAAAAGGCCATGTGCCACCCATAGGCTGACCTAATAAGTATATGAATACATAAATAAATGTAAAATAATATTCAAAAGGGTAATGCAAGCCACAAGTAAACTACACATATCCCTAGACATGATAATGGTTAAGGGTGTAGTATGCCCCTCCCCTTCAAAATAATGTTGTCCTCAAAGTTGAAGCAATATCAGGTGTTTTTGCATGAATGATTCATCCTCCCAAGTAGCATATTTATAAGGAAAATTCTTCCATTTGATCAGATACTCAATAATCAATCTGGATCATAGTTGTTTAGTCCATGTTTCAAGGACCACTTCAGGATCAAGAATAACCCTCCCATCCTCATATAATTATGGTAACTTATTTTGAGTGGTAAATCTCTATCCAATGACCTTATTAAGGAAAGATACATGAAATATGGGATGAATATAATTGGATGGAGGAAATTTCAGCTTGTAAGCCACACTACCAATTTTTTGCAAGATCTAATAAGCACCATAATACTTGAGAGATAGCTTATTATCCTTTTCTTGCTTCAAAGACATCTAATTATATGGATGAAAACAAACAAACATCTAATCACCAATTTAAAAATGCCTCTCACTCCTATGTTGATCTATTTGTTACTTCATGTGATTCTAGGTCAAAGTTAAATTTTCACTCAAACTAGCAAGGACTTCCTATTGATGTTAAAGGTGTTTCTCTACTACACGTACCTTTGGGTGGGTCTTCATGAGTGAAGTGAGGGATGGAGGATGTTATCCATATAATTATATAAAAGGAGACATTTTAGATTAACTATGCGCTGAAGTATTATACCACCATTCAGCCAAAGGTAGTCATTAAACCCATTTATATTGTTTATTTGACATAAAATAATGAAGGTACCTTTCTAGACACTTATTTACTACCTCAGTTTATCCATCAAAATGAGGATTATAGGATGAGATATGAGCTAATTTTGTTCCCAAACATTCAAATAATTATGTCCAAAAATTACTAGTGAATATGGGTTCTTGATCACTAAAAATAATCTTGGGAGTACCATGTAATTTTTGAACTATATTGAAGAAGGTAGAATCTACTTTAATAGCCACCAATGGATGAGATAAATAAAAATAAATGAGAATAATTTGTGAGTCTATCCAGAACAACCATGATAACATTTCTACCTTTAGATCATGATAACCTAGTAATGAAATCCATATATACCTCTTCCCATCATTGACTAGGGATGGATAAGGGAACTTGGGATTTTAATGGTTTCACCTTTGTTTTGTTCACAAATCATACATTTAGCTAAATATTTTTTTACTTCCCCCTGAATCCTTTCAAAAAAAATCCTTCTTGACTCTATGATAGGTTTTCAAAAACCTTGAGTGATCACCAAGTGGAAATGCATGAATTTCTTGAAGGATTTTCTATTTGAGAAGAGAATTCTAACACAAATATAATTTATCTTTTACCATAATGCATTCCCCTTCCATGTAAACTTTTTAATCCCTTTAAAAACCTGCTATATATTCTGAATCAATGTATGGGTAATACTATTATTCTCCCATTCTACCCTTGCTTCCTTCAGCTAGTCTATCTACCAAATGGTCATGGCACATAACAGTGCCTCTATTGGTTCATCTTGCCTAGATAGTGCATCAGCCACCACATTTTATTTTCATTTCTTGTAGACTATTGCAAAATCAAAACCTAACATTTTTTTCACCCATTTTTGTTGTTCTTAGGAGGATAACCTCTATTCCAAAAATTATTTAAGGCTATCATGATCAGTCTTTACCTGAAAATGATGACCTAATAAATAAGGTCTCCATTATTTGAATGCATGTAGAATATCCATCATATCTTTCTCATAGATGGGTTTGAGCTGATTTTTACCCTTCAGTTGATGAATTTCAAAGGAAATGGGCCTACCCTCTTACATGAGTACTGCACCCATACCATATCTAGATGCATCAAATTCAACCACAAAAGCTTTAAAAAAATATAGATTAACCAATATTGGGGTGGTGCACATAGCCATTTTTAGTTGTTAAAATTTCTTGGTAGCTATATCAATCCATTAGAAGGAGTATTTCTTCAACAAGGAAGTGAGCTATAATAGTACCATAGTTTTTGACAAACCTATGATAATAACTAGTTATCCCCATAAATCCCCTTAATTTATTAAGTGTCTTAGGTATCTACCACTCCATGATGGATTGGATCTTTTTAAGATCAAATTTTACTCCCTCATGTGATACAATATGACCTAAATATTCCACTTTCCAAACTCTAAAAGCACATTTGGATGGTTTAGCATACAACTGATGTTGTTCAAGAACTGAGAGTACCTATTTCACATGATGTAAATGGTCTTCCCAATTTTTTCTATAATAAGGATGTCATCAAAAACACAAGTACAAAACTTCTCAAAAATGGCCTAAAAAGTGTATTCATCAAACTTTGGAAGGTGTATGGTGCATTGGTGAGACCAAAAGACATGAAAAAAATTCATAATGGCCTTGATGAGTATAAAAGGTTGTTTTAGGAATGTCCTCCTCACAGATCCAAATTTTATGATATATAGAGTGAAGATATAATTTGGTAAAAATAAATATCACCATATAATTCATCTAAAAGATCATCAATTACAAGAATATAAAACTTATCTTTGATAGTGAACTTGATGATCTCTCTATAATCTGGGCACATCCTCTAAGTTTCATCCTTCTTTCATACCATGACTACTAGAGAAGAATATTCACTTTGGTTATGGTGAACAGTACCTACCTTCAACAACTCGTGTATCATTTTTTTCAATTTCACTCTTATGTTCATAATGATATATATATGGTCTAATGTTAAATGGAATACTTCTAGGAATGATTCTAATGGCATGATCATGAGTAGGATGAGGAGGAAGACCTTTTGCCTTGGGTCTAAAAACAACTAAATGCTCATCGAATATTTTTTGTAACTTAGGATGGGTAGAATCCCTAGTTTGTTTAACATTAATGGAAAAAAAGCATGCCACAAATCCTTGAGCACCTTTTTTAGCATCTTGGTCATTTGATGTGAACTAACCATTTGTGGAGATTTAAATCTTGATCCTCATAGTTCTATTATCTTACCTTCAAAATAAAAACACATGAATAGTTTATGAAAATTCATCTCAATATTACCCAATGTGGTGAGCCATTATAGTCCCAAAACAATGTTAGTCCTAGCCATAGGAAAATATATCAAATAGTCCCCCATTTATAACTTAATACTATTGAATTTTCTAGAACAATTAATTGTACCACCATCAGAAATCATGACTTGAAATTATGGGGTTGGGTAGTTGAAACAATTCAAATGAGTAGCCAACTTAATATTGATGAAATTATGTGTACTGCATGAGTCGATCAACTCTATGACCTTATATTTATTAATAAAACCCACCACCTTAAGAGTCTAAGGATTAAAAATACCTACAAAGGCATGATAGGAGATAGTAAGTTGAGAATCTACAGATTCATCCTCGGGTCCTTCAAAACCCTCAATATATGCCTCCTCATCTTATTCATCCTTGTCAACCCCCTCAATGTAAAATAACTTCTTTTCAACACATCTATGAACTTTTCTCTATTTACTATCACAAACATAACACAACCCTTTGGCATGCTTTTCATTAATTTGTTATGGTGTTAATATTTTAGGTTAAGGATCTGATGTATTTGAGAAGGTACATTCTTGACTATTAGTGAAACAACAATGTTTGGTCATCTCTTTTTATTTTACCAAGCGTTCCCTTGGTATAGCTTTGAATACAATTGTGGGGTTAAACACATGAACCTATAATTGAATACTATCTTTTAGTCTACCCAAAAAAAGGTCAGTCAAATTTGCCTTAGTGATAACCTCCACACATAAGGATAGATTTTGAAATTGATGAATATAATCCTTCACTATACCTATTTGTATTTATTTAGCTAATTAGTTAAAATAGTTTTCAGAAACATTATCCTAATAATGAGACATTAGTTCATCATAGAATACTAACCATCTAATAGGAGCACTAGTCTTCTTCTTTTGAGCACAAAACCAATGATACCAAATTAATGGCTCAGGTTCGAGATATAGAGATTCCACAATCACCTTTTGAGAGATAGGAGTTTGGTGTAAATCAAATATATTTTCAATTTGAGTGATCCAAGTGAGTGGGTCCTTACCATCAAACTTGCACAAGTTCACTTTTGGCAACATCGATTTTACCCCCATATTGGTAGTGTTAGTATTAAGAGGACGAGGACCAGAAAGAAAAAATGGAGGGTTATTTAGTTGTAAATGAGATGAAATGGTATCCAATTATGTCATGATTTGATGCAACTAATTATTCATGCCATTAAGCTCCCCTTGTATTTCTGATATTTGAGTTTGGACTTGCACATCCTTCTACATTAGGCCATGTAGATTTGACTAGATTTGAGAAATCATATCAGATGATTTAGAATCTATGTCATCCCCTAAAGGATTTTTAGGGGTTTCTTTCCCTTTCCACCAACTGTGGGTGTTAGGATTATTCGTACAAAGGCTTGATGGTGAACCTTATTTTTCCCCATTAACCCAACTTTGACCACTAAGTTTTTTAAATATTTAGGCCTAAAATCACAAATATCAAATAATAGACACAAACTAATTTTTTCTAAGGTTTCCAAAAATATTAAAAAAAATTGAAAAATTATACAAATTGAGAGCTATGGAGAAACTTTATTAAAAACACTAAAATAGATATAAATTTTTAAAAATAGATTCAAATAATCTAAATTTTAAATGGAAACTTAATTGAATTATTTCTCAACTCCAGTAAAAGCATTGCATAAACATTTGCACCCGTTTGCAAGATATATCCAAATTTCAAGATCTAGGGCTTTTGACCTAATTATGGCCCAAATTGATGCTCTGATACCACTTAAAATGATATTATTTCACCAAATAAGTATATATCAAGTATTATATCACAATTATATGGAAATATATCAAAAAATATGAATAATAGATAATCCATTTTGATGGTGTAATCTCCCAAATGCTTTCAATAAGAATGAATACTCAAAGATGTGTTGAATAACTAACCCTACCACCTATATATAGTCTAAAAAGGCCATGTTCCACCCATAGGCCAACCTCCTAAGTAAATTAATGCATAAATAAATGTAAAATAATATGTAAAAGGGTAATACAAGCCATAAGTCAACTACACGTATCCCTAGACATGTTAATGGTTAAAGGTGTAACATAGAATCTCCTAGAAGGTTTTGATTTAGTAAAGAATGATGTTTAATCATCCTTAAATCCCCTCAAAATATATAATACCTATATTTTAACTCAATATAATTGAAGATAAGATAACATAGTTAGGCACATAAACTTGCACATAGACCCTAATACCATCTTGAGATTACTCTAAGTTGTTGTAACTATTTAAATGGCCAAGGCAAGGTGTGTGAGGTTCTTTAATACCAAAAAAGGAGGTTCCAAGTGCCAAGAGGTGAAAATTTTGATTCAAGTTTCCTAAAACCCAACTTGATCTAGTCCATATACACATAGGCAAATTGACAAGCATCTTCAAATTCTCACTTACTCCACCACATGCATGCTCAGATCAAAAAATCATAAGTTTAATTATCCATATGGAATAAATATCCATGGAAGATTAATTTGAATTTGGGGGCTAGGCTCTATGAACAAATATTAATAAAATAAGTTATCAAAATTGCTTTCAAGTAACCCTAACCTCATCTTTTGGCATTCATATCTCCAAACACCCTCTACATGGGAACCTAGCCCATTCATGAGAGATGAGGGGGTCAGTTCCCTAAACATCTATGGGATTTGTTGTAGGTTTGGATGTCCATACTCTATGAAACATCATTAAGATGGTGGATTTTTAAACCTTTCACAAACCCCATAAATGACTTAATGTTGGAATTTATCCCAAAAACCCATCCAAATGAGTAAATTTGGCCATAAAATGACCTTAAAGGTATTATAATCACCATAGTTACCCATTAAATGGCATGTAAAAGAGTAAAGTTGTATGGAAGGTAGCTAAAATTGTTAGTTTAAGCTCAAAATCAAGGATACAAAGAGAATTCACGTGCATAATGAGTTTGATAAGGGATAATGACTCCAAAAGCATCTGATTGAACCTTCTAGTAACCTCCATATTGACCTTCATGACTATTTTAGTAGGCAAAAAGATTCACATGTTGGGATTTATGATTGTATGCATTCACAGGGAAGACCAACGATGTAATATATTTAATGATGTTATCTTTTGAGGTGTCTGAAGTGTTTTACAAGTTATACATGATACAATAATAGATCATATACCCAATACTAAGGTAAAGGTTCATGGTTCAAGTCTGTAGATTTACCAATCCTCAACCTCCACTAGGCATGTGCCATCAAAAGGTGAAGCAAAAGACAAATTGGGAAATATGAATGCTTTTAATCCAAAAAAATAAAGTTATTACAGTATTTGAAATCCCTTTGACTAAGTCAACCCCCTTAATAAGACACTATATTAGGCCATTCCACATGTAGACACAAAAGTCACTAAACAAGCATGTTCTTCACATAAAAGGCAACTTCAAGTGCTCATCATAGCTTGAATCTTATGCATGGGGAGTCCAAAAATTCATGGAAGGTGAGAATACCTATTGTCCTAAAATTGGTGTAACTATTTTAGAGATCTAAGGTCTACTCTCTATGAACCATGCTTAATACTCCCAAGCACCCACTAAACCTCCCTTAAACCCTAATAGTGACCCATCTAGAGAGGTTTAGGAAAAATTGCATTTTATGATTAGAATTTTCTTTATTAACACTTGGATCATGATAACATCTTATAATGGCTCATGCCCATGGATATTGATGGTACCGAAGTAGTATGGATACTTCCTAGAAAGGAAAATTTATAGGTTTTTAGACATAAATTGTGTTGTAGAGATTAAGGAGAAGTTATAAACCATGGGAAGAGTAAGATTAGGAATTTTTCTTGTCATTCAATATCAATATGTCTCATTTAATTGATTTAATGTGTCCTTAACATCTCCATCTAAACTACCAATTTATAAGGTAGTCTAATTAGCCTACTAATGCAAGGCTAATGTGTATTTGTAGGTAAATAACTCTTAATAGATCTCAACACCAATAAAATATAGGTTTTATAAAAGATGATTTATGTCCTATTAGGTGAATTGAGATCCTAGTTCAATTGTATAACCATTCAAGCAATAGATATGATCACAAGGTTGAAGAGCAAGTAAACAGACCTACTTAACTTGCAAATGGAAGAAACTAGTAAACAAAGGGTGACCTGAGAGCATTCATTGACCATATTAAAGCATGGTAATTATCATTTAGGTGAGCACAGACCAAAATGGATGCCATTATGATAGGTTAAAGGTATTTTACCATTCTTCATGCAAATTGAAATGAGGTTGCCTAACACCTCTTGTAGGCCCATCCACACTCCATGTATGTTTCATAACTACAAAAGGATGTAATATTGAGTTATTTTAGGAATGGTAAAGGCTTTAATAAATTCAATTTATGGATTTAAAACCTCCATAATGCCAAAATGGACTCATTAATGATATTTCAATGCTTGAAGAAGGAAACAAGCCTATGTAACTACCATACACCACATTGGCATCATTCATGGCCTCTCCCATGCTTGGATTTGTCTCTTCTCTTCAAAATTATCTATTTAAGAGGCATTGAGCTCTTTATTGGCATACCTCAATTTGGTGTAGTAAAGCTCTACCAAAATTTCTTTGTAATTATATTAAATCAATAAGAGACATTTGTAAATTCTTGTTGAAGGATAGTGTGATTATTTAAGAGTTTGATTTATAGGATGTATGCATTGTGTGGTCATATTTAGGTATTTTTATGCACCTAACTTCATGTTTGAGTTCATTTTAGGTTGTATGGAGTGTTATCAAGTAGGATTTTTCTTGGAGTGTCATGAGTTCATTATGTCTTAAACATACCTATGACTTTTTCCCTTCAAGTTGTATAACCTTACCCAACCTCAATAAAAAATATTCATGTTAGAACACCATCAAGAATCATGATCAATCATTGTCTTCATTAGGTTCATTAATAATCTTCAAAGGGAATGATTAAGAGTGGATCCTTCATTAATTGGTGCCTCACCACTTAGAGTAGGTTCTTTCATTAGTTTTAATATCTCTTTCCTTTTTCTTTTTGATAATTTTAGGTCTTAGATAACATTGAATTTAAAAATCATGGGATATATCCCCATATAATATATATATATGTGACATGCATACTAGGCAACCCATATTCAAAGGTCACTCCCATGTTAGACTAAGTTTGAGGTTTGAACATGAACATTCCTCTCCTTAGTTAGGGTACAACCTAGAACATCCAAAAGGAACATCCTAGGATAACTCAATCATAGAGGAATTTTATCTTGTAGGGTATGGATAAGGATAACTCAATGCCCCATGTGTGAATGTTATAATGTCTCTATGGACATACTAGTCAATATGATATTTGAGTGCACAATAATTGTTCTCCCAATGTTCATTGATTTGATGAAAATTTAAATATGGTGTATTCCTTGTTATGTCCAAATAATGTGTTAGATGGTGATTAGTAGGATGAAGTGTCATCACCCCCTACCTAATACTGTAAATAAGATGTCATGAGGCTTATCTCTATTTGAAACTATATAGCACCTATGTTAGTTTCATGTGCTCTAATAATTGTGGGAGATGGTATATGAAGTGGCTATTTTACTTTTTTGAGTATCTTTATTGGTTTTTTTAATTTAACTTTTTCATTTATCATGGGTGGATTAGGTTATTGTATAAGATTGGATGATTGTGTATGTGCAAGATCAAAATCTGAATATGATTTTGAATGTGTCTCAATTAATCCCAACTTCTTCTCTAATTCTAAATTTTTGTAACATATATGTTATAATTATTTTGATTTATCATATTAAAATTTATCTTTAAGATGGAAAATGAGGCCTATAACAAAGATATACCATGTCTCTAAATTTATTAACTAGTAGATCAATTGTTACATACATTATTTGAACTATAAGATGGAATCATTTATTTTTTCTAACTTACCTTGGTCTAGTGAAGGAAAAATATCATATGTGACTCAAGGTAACTTATTTTGAATATAATACATGAGAAATACATATCTATATCATCATATGTATGTAGTGAACCATTGGGGACTGAATGATGGAAGCAATTTAAGGCCTCACCCTCTAGAATATATGGAAATAATTGTAAGATAATCAAACTATGATTGACATGTGCCATATCCTTTCTATAAGATTTAAGGTGAAAGTATGGGTCTCCATTCCCATTAAATTTTTTTAATATGGGTTTCTAAAACTGTATTGGTAGTTTTGTATTAAGGATTCTATGTGGGATAGGATTGGCATGAATAGCATTATCATCAACCCAAGAGTATTATGCTTTAATTTCCAAGGTGAGATAGTGTAATTTTTTTTTTAGGTACGTAAAATATGCATCAAGTAGATTACCTCTTTTGAAGGTATATTAACATCATCAGGTGGTTCATTTAAACCTTGACTTTTATTATTAATTTAATTCATCGGTACATTAGTAGAGCTAGTGGGTTTGCTCATTATAACTTTAGAGGGGTGATAACTTGGACCTAGTGAGAAAGAAATTAGATATCACCCTTATGGATGTTAGTCTGATAAATGGTTTATATTTTAGTAAAGAGGAGTGGGGGAGATTCATTGGTATCTAATTTAACTTTTTAGGGTTTATGGATTTTAATCCCTAGGTTGTCAAAGGGTATTATTATATTAAATTTAGGGTATAAATATGTAATAAATAAAGCCACTAATTTGTAAAAAAATGACTTAGTTTAATCTTTCTAAAAATATAAATAAATGATGTAAACAATTACTTAGTTAGAAATTGATTGAGACAAGAGATTTAGAGGTTGAAAACTAAGATATGAACTAATTTGAGTGTTGCAAACAAGATCCAAGTGTCAAAACCCTTCCTAGATAGTAGCACCCTAATTGGATAGTAGCATCAATGGTTATAATTTACTTATTTTAGTGACAGTGTCTCTATGCAAGATTGTTCCAACATTTTGTGTGCACCTGTGTCTAAGTCCATCAAGCCTCTTCCTATGCACATGAGTTCTGATTATGTATCAATGACATGTTTTGACTAATTTTGTATGCAAACCCTAAACCTTCATATTGATAGGGCATCCATTTGGAATAGTTAGCAAAGTGTGATGTTATTAGGTTAGTATAGACATCCGTAATACCCTTTGTGATGATAGTTTCATACATACAATACCCTAAGTAGGGATCAAGCCTAATGTAGTTCTTGCCACCTAACTGCTAGTACAAGTGCAAGTGAAGCTAGTATGAATCATGGTTTGGGTGATTTTGAGTGGAGCTTAAGACTATAAATCCAATTATTCTAAGATTTATATGTATGTAAATGGTTGTATGCAAAATTAGGTTATAATATGGATTGATAAACTTGATTATGCACAACTTGTTTTGAGTTAGTTTGTGCTATTTACATCTAATTTACATTTAATAAATAATGGGATAAAAATCATAAACACACACACACACATGCACATGCACACACACGCACACACACATGCACACACACACACACACACACACACACACACACACACACACACACACACACACACACACACACACACACACACACACACACACACACACACACACACACACACACACACACACACACACACAGAGAGATGTATGTATATTTTTCTAGTTCTTTTGTAGGTCTTAAAAAAGGCCTAAGTTGATCATAGGTGACTTTTTTATTGAATAGATATATATTAGTCACCAAAGGTAGGAAAGTGATAATAATTCCCAAACTAGGACACTGGCACTATTGGTGCTACTATCCAAATTATGGAACTAGTGTCCAGGTGGCAAAACCTAAAGTAATAGGAGATAGGATGATAAAGTGATGGTATATGACTACTTTAGGGATGCTTAAGGACATGTGTGGCCCACATGAAGGCTAGATGAGTGTTTAAGTAGGCCCTAAGATAGGTTTAGGGCTAAGCTAGGGATGGGTGGTCTCAAGTAAGACTCTTAACACTCAATTGTCATTTTAAGATGATTACATTTGACCCCCACTTTATTACAGAAATGTGAAAAATTTAATTGACTAGGATCAAGGAAAAATAAGTGTACTTGGACTTACCTTAGAGGCAAAGTCCATGAATGTAGATCTAAGTATGTGAAACATGTTCCATTGTGTGTGTTATAAATGAAACATGCATAGATTATTACTTAAAATATATCTAAATCAAAGAAAAAATTGAATAAAGATATAATATAGAGTAAAATAATGAATACACCTCACTAGATATGTAAACCAATGCATAAAATTGGTGACATTTTGTATGTGTGCATGTAGATAGTGATCAATTAGTGAATAACTTGGACTGAGTTCATAGCTTTCTCAATCCCCATGTTTGGGTGGCTTGATAACTCAATTTGGTTTTCAATCAATCATTTACCACCAATTATTTTTATATCATGACCTATGAATAGATTGGATTGGATTAATGGTGTGTCCAACCCTCTCATGTAGGTAGCTCAAAAACTCAAGTAGACTATTACTCCATCATTACCTACCTGCATGTAGTATATGCATTTATAACTAGATTTCATAATGTAAATAAATATGTGTAACTATAATTTGAACTATATATGTCAGTATATGACCACTCAGTAATTCTAGAATGTAAAATAGATCTGGGACACTCACAAATATTAAGCATCTCTAGGCCACTTAGAAATGTTAACCATTATAGCTAGAGTAAGGCATTAGTCTAGTTTGTAACTTGGAATATGGCATCTATTATATACAAAGTATATAATTCTATAGAGTTTTTCATTCCATATGATCAACTGGTGCATAAGTGAGCATACTGAAATAATGTGCCATACACATGCCCCAAAATCTGATATCTATATATATATATATATATATATATATATATATATATATTCTAGATTGAGTGGTAATAATTTATATCTAAGTATCTAAGACTAAAATGGGAATGATAATGTTTCACATGATGCCCCAAATCTAAGAAAATTGTTATGAATATGTGTTAAATTGAGCCAAAATTGATAATCTATAACTGAACTTATGCAAACTTGGACTGTACCTATTTACTTTTCTAGTCGATCTATAATTTCATAAAATTAAGGATACTAGATAGTAGCACCATATCTTAGATAATATCATTGGTGGTGTTAGTGTCTGAATTTAGGTGTTAATATCTAACTATTATTATTTTTATGCAACTAAAACTAGTCTTAGGAACACTACTTCCCACTATATTTTTTGAAACTAATTTATGTATTTTGTGCCTATGTGATGAAAATTGTACACTGAGTGTTTTCAGATAACTTGATCTCTGTGAGAAACCTCCATGAATGACCCCTCTTTTGATGGGAGTTGTTGAACTTGTGAGAAAACTATCATTAAAAGAGAAAGATCTAGAAAATGTGTGTTAGCTAGAGCATATATGATATCTAAATAATAAACCAATATAATGTGCATACATAACATCAAAATGTAAGAAAATCTAATCATAAATTTTTAGTGTATGATGTATGTTAGATCTAGTATTCATAAGGATGTCAAGATAGATATAACAATGTATGTGAATAGAAAATTTGAGTAATAATTGAGTAGCTACCTAGGGGGATGAGGTATGTTATCTATCATGACACCCAAGTAAGAAGGGTATATGCATGATTTCCCTCATGGCATCTAAAATTAGAGTGTGTAACAAGAAAGAGACAAGTGTCATAGCTATGACACATAGAAGAAAGCATATATACAATACACATGAGGAATGAAAAGTAGGATAAGGGGCCACAATACAGGGGACATGGGCATATGTCACTAAAATTGAGAAAGAAAAAAATACAAGGACATAATCAAATGTCCAAATACATAAGTATCAAGAAAGTTGGCTTATAGCCATATGGAAGGACATGTTCAAATGTTCATATACATAATCAAGAAGGCACATGAAAATACATGGGCACATGTCCAAAGCATACATACAATGAAAATAAGTGGCGTAAATCCATAGATAAATGGCATATTTAAATTCTCTCGAATAGATTAAACATAGAGACATAATCAAGTCTAAACTAAGAAAGCTATAAATGAAATTATGTATGAATATGTGGTATAAATATATATAATAGTAGAAATGTAGGATGATTGATATCAAGATATAAAAATTTAAATATGTTATGTAGAGTTTATAAAGATGCAACCTAGTAATCAAAATTATAAAATGGTCCAAAATGGGGAAATGTATCAAATAAGGAACCTATGTATCTGTGTATATGCCCCCAATGGGTAGATAATGGAAAATATAGATCTGTGTGGTGGACCTCTATCTTGTAAGTATTCTAAAACACTCAAAAGAAATAATTGAAACATGTATGTATGATAAAAAACTGACTATACTAGGATAACTAGCATATTGTAAAATATAAGTGTAAATATGACAATACATACAATCTATAATTTGTATTTTTTGAGTAAATATTAGAATTTTTTTATGTTTTAACATATTATATTATTTTTATATTGTATGGATATAAGCTATGTACAAGTGACATGGAAATGAAACTATATACAAGGAGTAAGAAACAAGGAAAATATGTATAAGAAGGGAGGAACATACTAACCACTAAATCTCATGGGAAACTCACTATCAATGTGGCATGTGTCAAATAAAGTAATAATAATAATGTGTTTTGTGTGAAAAGCTAATTGATGTCTTAAAATCTATTGTATCAAGTGATCTATATCTGGTATTACTTATGAAGTAGTGCTAGGAATCATGAAGCTAACTGGGTTGTCTTGTAAACTATAGGGGTCTTATAAACCTATCTAGTATAAGATGATGTGGGTGTCATGGGTGCCCTATGCTGAGAACTCAATAACACTAATCTTAAAAGTAGTGGGGTAGAAGGAGACCCTCTATAATCTAAAACATATCTCTAATATATGTGTCTCTCTAATATGGGTCTTTATGGGAGACTATGCATATATGGTAGCATTTTATGAGTAGACCTCACCTACACTAGTGGCTCAATTGAACTCTATGGTGTAATAATGGGAACTCTACTCAAAATCATAACTAGTTGTTATAGTGTGACTTCCTTTGGGATAGGTAAAGAATACTCATATGAGATACCCTCAATAGTGACCACCTAATTAGCATGTATATACTTTAGGCATCTATACATATTGGATGGAATGGATCATATCTATTGTATCCATGGACTACTCAATAACATGTCAAATGTACTTGTACTAGGTACCACTAATAATCTAGTGGTCACATGTGCTAATCCAACCTATAGTGGAAGTGCAATCTCCCCAATCGAGCTCTAAATATGGCCACTAAAACCATGAATAATAATGTTGGTTAGATAGATATCCTAATCTAAATAACCCAAATGTCATAGAAGTGTGATAGTGCACATGTTAGTTCTTGATTCATTTTCAACCATAACACTTTGAATAAGATCATGGTCAATATAGGCTCATGCAAAGAGTGCATATAAATTTGAATTGTCATCAACAATATCATGCTTCGAGTAAGTGATTAGTGATCTATTTGGTATTGTAGAATGATACACACCAATGATATTATGTATGGGGTGTGTGTCCTTTGTACTATTATGATATGATGTCAGTAGTGGATATGTCTAATATGTATGGTGAACATCTGAAGTGACCCTACCTCATTATCTATATGTTTTGTAAATGGATCCAAAAATATTTTCAATGACTTAGATTTTGTTTTTTGAACTTTAGGTGCCTTTATGGGTGTGCCCACATCAATGATTTTGGCTTCTATCAAATCTTTTATCTTATTTTTCATGTTGACGAATCAATTTTTAGTATGGTCTAATGCCCTATGATATTTGTAGAATGATTTGAAATCATATTTATTTGGAAGAGGTCGTATCCTATCAACCTCTTTTATGGGAGGGAAAGATATGACATTACATTATAGGTGTTGTAAAACATGTTTTGGCAATTCTGTAAGGTTGGTGAAAACTCTCCATAGAGGAGTTGATAAAACCAAGTAAGGAGGTGGATCTAAAGCTGAATTAATTGTTTCTTTTTTATCACTTATTTTTAGTGGCCCTTACTTTTTATGGAGGCTTATTAAACTCTTATTATTTTATTCTAATCCAATTTTATATTTTAATTTTCCCATAGAGAGAATCTTGAATTCCCTTTTTTTCAATATGTGGCATAAATCTATGAATGTTGGAAACTTATTGAACAAGATAAATTCATGTAATGGTGGTAGTAGACTTTATTTAAATATGTCTTGGATCTCTCTATCTACCATGGGGCTAGTCATATTTTCCAATATAGTTCTCTATCATAAGACATATTCTATAATAGGATTATTGGATTTTTGCTTAAGTTGTGCCACTTGAGAATATGAGATATTAAAATTAATTTTAATTAAAAAGTGTATTAAAACCATATCTATCAATGGATTGAATGTGGTGATAGACTGATTTGGAATATCATAGAACCACTTAAGGCATAGTCCTTTAGATTATATGGAAAAACATAGTAAGGAGATGATTAGACACATAGTGCAAACATGTTGCATGGAAAGATCATAGATGGTGCTCTAGGCCATCCTTAACATCATACAAATTAAAATTAGGTTCCACAAATCCGTATGGTAAAAGAGTTATTTCTATGTAATGTGCCAAATGTGTATATAAAAGTAACATGAGAATCCAAGGGATATGATGGCTGAGTAACACCCCACTCAAGATGTAACACCTTAGCATATATAGAATTAATCTCATGCATAAGTGATCATACATGTATGGAGGAGTAACAAGCTTTAGGATGTGCTTCTATTGTTAAAGGTTGATGAGTTAAAATGAGTTGTTGTATAATCTGAGTTGTCCCCAAATTAGGTGTAATAATAATGTTATTTGGAGGATTAGAAGATTGATCATTATTTAATTTGTTATATATTTCCATTATGGCTTCTATAATATATTCATGATCATGTGGATATTCCTCACATCTATCTCTAAAACTCTATAAAATATCATCCTTATTACCCATAATATTTTCATTATTAAGTGGGGGAGGGATGTCTTGATTCCCATTATGTATAATTATGATCTTGATTGCATTTATCACATTCAGATGAATTATCATTGAAGTATAAATAATAAAGGTGTGAAGGACCAATGATAGGGTCATTATCAGTACTTTGTCCATGGTATAAGCTTGAATAGAAGGAATCTAGGTATGCTCAATAGGATTCCCACATAATCCTAGTACTTATTCTTAAAAGAAGAGAGATAAATTTTTAGTTGGATTATAGTAAACAAAGTAAAAGAGTGTTTCTAAAATATAATTTATGAAATCTAAAAAGCCTAACACATCTAATGAAAATAGGAAAAATAAGGATGCAAACCCTAGTAGCATCTAGGGTTAAGATTTAAGTAGCATTTGAAGTAAGTCAGGTTTACCAAATGATTTAACTTTTTAAAGTTATGGATTTTAATCCCTAGTTTTTAAAAGGGTCTAAGTATATTAAATTAGGGTAGAAATATTCTATAATTATAACCATTAATTTGTAATATCATTGACCTATTTTGACCTTTTTAAAATATCAATAAATGATGTAATCAAGTACTTAGCTATAAATTGACTAACATGGGAGATATGGAGGTTTTTAAACTAGGATACGAGTTGATCTAAGTGTCATAGATAGGACCCAAGTGTTAAAAACATGCATAGATAATAGTGAACTAATTAAATAATATCACCAATAGTGCTAGTGTCTTTATTTTAGTGCTAGTGTCTTTTGTGCAAGACTATTATGAGATTCTAGGTGCACCTATGTCTGAGTCTACCAAGCTTGTTATATGTGCATGAGTTATGATTCCCTATAAGTTACTTATTTTGATAGAATTTTTATGCAAAACCTAAACCTCCATATTGATAGGGCATTCAATTGGTATAAGTAGCAAAGTGGGATGTTAGTATGGTAGGTTAGACATCCTCAATACCCTATTATGATGAGATTTTCACACATACTAATAATCTGAAAAGGGATCAATCCTAATGTATATCTCCCCACCTAAGTGTTGGTTCAATGTCAAGTGAAGCTATTATTAATTCTTATTTGAGTGCTTTTGAGTGGAGATTGAGACTAGAAATATGAGTATTACGAGTTTAGGCTATTTGTAGATAGTTGTATGTATAATTATGATAGGATAGGGATTAATAACCTTAATTTCTTATAATTTATTCTAAGTTAGTTTGTTTTATTTACATATGATTTCCATCTAGTGAGTAATGGTCTAAAATTCATACATACACACACACACACACACACACACACACACACACACACACACACACACACACACACACACACACACACACACACACACACACACACACACACACACACACACACACACACACACATATTTCTAGTTCTTTTTTTGGTCATAAAAGGGGTATCGAATGACCCTAGGTGATTTTTTTTGAAAAGATATATGTTGGTGTCCAAAAGTGAGCTAAGGACAATAGTTCCCAAAATGGGACACTAACACTAGTGGCACTACTCTCCAAATTATGGTGCTAGTGTCCAAGTGGTAAAACCTGAGTCCCTAAGGGATAAGATGATAAAGTGAGGTTCAGGGACTACTTTAAGGATGTTTAGGGACATGTATGTCATGTATGAAGGCTATATAAGTGTCTAAATAGGCCCTAAGATAGGTCTAGGTCTAAGACAGGGATGGGTGGTCTCAAGTAACACTCTTAACACTCAACTATTATTTTTAGATAATTATAGTATCTCTCATATTATTAGTTTGTAAATTAGTATCACATGCTAATGGAATAGAATACACCTTTGTATTATTTGAATGTAAACCATGTAAACTATAAAAATGAGTATAAGTTCACACACTTTTTATCTAAAAACATATTTTTGGTTAAATTAGCATTTAATAAGCAATCAATTTCAACATGAGAGATGGGTGAAATAGAGAGAGAACTAGATTCAATATCTTCTTTACTAAAGTTATATTAATCATCATTATTCTAATTTTCATCAAAATTAGAATTTAATTAACTTGTGGAGGTAAGAGTATAAGATTATCAGTTTCATGCTCATAAAGAGGAGTAGAAGAAGATTTTAATTTTTTATTACTATGCAACATATCATCATGTATAGGTGAAATGCAATGTTTATATTCACTAACTATGAGTGGAATTCCCATTTTATCATTATGTTTAATAATGTCGTTAAGGGTATAATAAGTATCAACCATGTTTCATTTGGATTATTATGACATGTAGTAAGAGAATTAGAGAGATTTGAATTATCTATATTTTTTATGCAATCAATATGTTGAGATTGAAATGTAAGATAAGGTTAAAAAATAATATCATCTACTTTAGTTTGTGACTCTATAAAATGTGTAACATCATTTTTACTTTATTTTTTGAATTGAATTGGAAAATATGAATAAGATGCATCTAATTTATCCTCATTATCACTTTCATTGTCATACTAACAGTAATCATCACATCCATCATTACACTAATAATCATCATCATTATAAATTAAATCATGCTCATTATCATGTGCTAATGTATAATTTTCAAAATTGGTCCATTCATTTTTATAATTGTGTGAAAAGTTTAGAAATAGGTCAACTAGGTGAGGGATAAGAGGATCTTCAAAAGACATTCTAAACATGCCATATAAGAGATTGTAAAAAATGAACAATAGGAAAAAAATTGGGAAAATATAATATAACATAGATATATTTGAAAATATGTTATATATTTATCCCAAATTATTAAAAAAATATAAATTGATTTGAAACCCTAAGGGATAATGTTTGGATGTATGAGGAGCTAGTATGTAGATCTTTTAGACAAAATTTAAAATATATTAAATTAATTAAAACCTAATAGATGACTGATATGGATTAGTTGGGATGTGAAAAAATTAGGAAAAAAAAAGAATGTTATAGACCCTAATTTAATACACAAAAATGGGGAAGGCAAACCTTATGATAGAACTAGTGTTATGTAATATTAGAAGTAGTGGGGTTCACCAAATGATTTAAATTTTAAGGACCTAGTAGATGTAAATCCTAGGTTATTAAGGGGATAAATATAAAGGGTAAATATAGATATATACTAATAATAACTAAATAAATATAATTTACTCAAAATAATGAGCATAAGGAGAAGATTCACTTATTTGGATTAAAACATGTGTTCTTGGATGGTGATGATGTTGAAATAGGTCAAGAAGATAGATTAGATCCCTTAAATTTCTAAAACTAGAGTTTTTTCTACTTTAGTACATTAACATAGTTAGAGGGATAATAACACATTGTAAGAGTGTCCAAATCACCATGGCAGTGCCCTTCTATGGACAAGGGTTCTAAGACTACTAAAGATGTTGTGAGAGAGATTTAGGGTTTTGTATATGTGTTTAGGAGTCTTCAATCATATTTTGGTGTCACTATTTTGCTAATTTTCCCTCAAAACCCTAGTGAATACCTACACACATATAACAATAATGGAATCAAATTCAAAAGGAATGGAAAAGATTGGTTATGGGATATTAAAATCATATGATGTACAACCCTTACTATTTTGATTTTTGCCTACATTAACCCCAATGATAAGGGTCTCATATCACATGTTGTTCTCTCTTAGGGAAAGTGCATAATCAACACACATGTTATGCTAGAATGACTTTTTCTTAGTTCATTATTTGATCAAGCATGACAACCTAGGTGTGTTTCTAAGTAATATGCAAACTGTTAAGCTATATTATTAACTAATTTTATGTGATTATGTGTCAAATTAGTAGGTATTAGTTATAAAATGACTTGTGAGTCTCTTTATATAGGAGTAATTTTAATTTGACTAAGAAAAATTTATTCATAGATTGACAAGGAATAAATATAGATAAAATCATAAGAATAGACTCAAGGAAGAGTTAGGAACTTTTATAAGATTAAAATGTGACCATTGGACACTAATGCTGAGGTAGACACTAGTACACTATGCTAGTATCCAAGACCGTGATAGTGTTGTATGAGCATAAAACTAGGTAGTGATTATGGCATATAGGGTAGGGGTCCTTTGTGACTAGGATAACATGATATTATACCACTTAAGGTGAAGCAAGTAGGAAATATAATCCATAATAAAGACCAAAGTGACCATGCAAACAAAAATCACATTTGTCATTAAGAACCTCATGTGAAAGAGCTATAAAAGACATAGTACTTATGTTTACTTGACTGAATTAGGGTTTGTACAATCATAAATGGGGATATGTTTGATATGGATCATTTCACATGAAATTTTAAAAAACTTATTAGATAATTCCATTTCCATGATGTAGAAAATAAAATCATATGTAATAACACTCAATGTCTGCCAAGGCCAAGGGTTGCATACAAGGGACAATAAATGACTATAAGGCCAAGGGTCATAAACATGGGATAAGTAAATTTTGTAAACACAATTTCAAGGGGCAAAAATAATAGACAAGAAATGACTAGCCTATTATGAAAGAGAGACAACATCAATGAAGTATAGAATAAGTAAGCTAGTCATCTACGTATGTCAACATCACAACAAAGTAAAGTAACATATCCATGAAATATATAACTATATAGAGTATGATTAATATCAAGATGTCTAAGAAAGAAATATATATGAATATGGTAAATATAAAGGTCATATGAATATATAATTCATAATATTGTGACATGTGGAATAAGATGCCCCCAATATTGCCATGGTCCTTGGGTATAAGAAGGTCCAATACCTATGTATCCATGTATCATGTGTATTTTTATGTCTTGCATGCTACTGATTTATACTATGAAATGCATGTGTGTGCGTGCGTGCGTGCATGTGTGTGTGTGTGTGTGTGTGTGTGTGTGTGTGTGTGTGTGTGTGTGTGTGTGTGTGTGTGTGTGTGTGTGTGTGTGTGTGTGTGTGTGTGTGTGTGTGTGTGTGTGTGTGTGTGTGTCTATATATATATATATATATATATATATATATATATATATATATATATATATATATATATATATATATATATATATATATATATATATATAAAATAAACCAAACATGTAATAATTAAAAAAACATATGTAAATAATGTAAACTAGTAAACATGTCATGTGTAGGCCCTGATTTTTTATTTTTGTCATATTAGATTTTTTTGAATTTTTTTAATTTTTCTAATTTTTTATATTTTTAAATTATCTTAAATAAATTTGTATGTTAGCTAAGGATCCAATCGATTATATGTTCCCTTGCAATGTCTTGAATCAATCAATATAATATTCCTTCATTGGGAGAATGTATTGATGTTATTTTTATCAAGGTTGGTTGTTGATTAGCTTACTATAATCATGTATTACTTTTAAATCTGATGTTATAATGCCTAAAAATTATCTTTATGATGTCCATACATTATTTGATAAACACAATGGTATCTGTATTTATTTATAGGATGCATGGGAGTCAAAGTGATTAACTTTTTTCACAACATAACTTTTATAACTTTGTTTAGATTATTGTTAACCTTGTGAAAACTATTTGAACCATTGATTGTATATGTATTTCATTTTTGAATGCATACGTGAGATGAAATATTTTAAGGCATAAATATCTTTAATGGAGAGAGAAAGGTGAAATTGACACTAGCATGCTTAGGATTATGGACATATGCCATCTTATCCTTAAGTGATCTAACCCTTAGATATAAAAATTTAATTTAATTTTGTTGTTGATGTGATTTAACCATTAAATAAGTGTTTATATTTTTATTTTGTTTATATTATTGAATTATTGTCTTTCCTTTTTCAACTTACATTAATTTTGAGGGGAGACATTCTTTGTACATAACTTGTTCCTACACTCTTCTAGACTGATGGGTGTGAACATATTTTGAGACAAGTACTAATCTAGATCAATTGGATTGAATTTTAGCTTATATAAATAATCAAATTTATTCTCTTAAAAATCATTATTATCATCATCATCATTACTATCATGATAATTTTCAATAATGTAATTTAGATTTTTTGAATTTTCCACTAAGGGATTTTTTAGAATTATCTTATTTTTCTATAGATTAATTTGTGGTGCTTTCTTTATCTCTTTAATAATGGTCATTAATATCTCCTTTTAATTTTTTTTACTTGATTCTCTAACCTTGTATGTATTATTTTTATCTAGTAGGATAGATTTTGATGGAGGTACTATAGAACATTGCATAAATTTTGGCCGTGAATTACCCCCATTATTTGATGTGTCATTTTATGATATTTGAAGGGATTTTCATTTATGGTGAATGTATAAAAATATCCATTATGCATGGAATTTTTTAATCTATGTAATTGATATGGTATGTTTCCAATATTTACTAAAAAGTAAATTATATTTTATAGAATTAGGCATATCCTAAAATACAATAGAGACTAGCTTGGGTCCTGATTTCACATCCATTGATATTGACCCATATACCTAACATGAAATAATATTAAATCCTTTGATTCTATAAAATTATTTTTTAATACTGTACATATCCATACCCAATTGTTTTAATAAATTAATTTTATAGATATCCAACTCATTATCTATCAACACATGTTTGACTACTTTATCTTGAACTTGGACATGAATAAACAATGGTATACTTTTATCAATTATGTGTTACATAGGTAAATATTCATTATAAAAATACATAACATTTAATACATTCTATATTCATAACATAAGTAAAGTATATAGGTTTTTTATCATTTGGGTGAGTTGTCTCACATAATGCCTCTTATAAGATGTCTTTGTAGATAGTTGATCTTTGTAATAGCTCAAGAATTTAAATATTAGCATGGGTATGTTTTTGTTTATCAATTATAACATACTCTTTAACTTTTGAGGATCACCTTGTGGGAGTGGAGGGGGTTCAAGAAGAACATGTTGACTATCTTTGTTGTAGGGCATCACACCTCTCCTAGTATTGATAATGTGGACTATTGAGTCCAATATAAGCATTGGGTGAATAATCAGGGTATGATGGTAGATAAGATAACTTTTAAGTCTAGTGTGAGGAGAAAATAAATTATTCATGAGTTCAATTTTACACCTAGTGTTAATAGGAAAACAATTAGATTGAATATTACAACAATATGAATTTTGGAAGTGTTAATATTATTCATTAGTTATTTCATCCTTATTAGTGTGCAAGTATTTGATCCATGGAATTACATATTTAATATATATTTTACATATTAAAGGAATCAACATGTAATTATTAAAATAATATCTTTAATAAAAAGTAAACTATGTACATCTATTATAACCATGTGTAATTTGTAATGTTAGGTAAAATTAGAAATCAAAACTAAAAATCAAAATTATAGATAAGAATATGAAGCCACTAGAAATAAGGAAGAAACATTAAGGACAACCCAAGATTTGATGTGTCCAATAAAATATACATGTTCACCAATATGTTTTACCTTATTTTGATTAATGAACCTTAATCATATATAACTATGTATATTAATCAGATTGTATGATGTGCTACAATAAATCTTAAATATAAATGTAAAAGGCATAATTTTTTTTGACACTTGAAAATTATGATTATGTAAATTACTAAGAGTGATAGTCTACTTAGTTTTATAATAAAATATGAAAGCTTGAAATTGAATGCAGGTAGTAGGAAAGGTAGGAAATTATATTGTCAATCACTCAAATTAGGAATTGGAGTTTTTGGAACACATGGAAAGTAATATCAACATCTATTTGGTATTGTATGATGATAATAACTAAACCTAATGATTTTTTTTGTAGGAATATTTAGTATTTGTTAAAATATATGTCATTTAACCTCCTTCTCTTTAATTTATGTGTATGATTATTAGGTCTGACTATGCAATGATGCCTATAATTTTATATCATTATCTTGAAACCCTAGGTCTAATTATAACACTAGGTTTAGGCCTATAAAACTATAATTAATGTGGGTTGGTATGACACCAACCATTCCCTATTGAGTGGTTGTGAATTGCCTACATATCCAATACTCTAAAGAGGGAAGTCAAATGAAATCTATTTGTCCCCATTAGAGTGTGTATGTGTGTGTGTGTGAAATAGTGTACGATCAATGTATGAAACATATGATATATCTTTAAACATTTATAAAATGACAAATTTGTCTTTCTTTTTAAGTGCTTCATACTTGGATAGGTTGACCTTATTGTGATTAATTATAATATTTGAGAGAATAGGGAAGTCTATTTGAATGTATATAAGTGTATGTGTGTTTATTTTATGAGTGATAGATAAGGAAATAGGTTTATACCTATTGTATATTTATATGGGACTCTTTGGGTACTTTATCATGCCATTTACATGAGAAATGTGTAGGCTAAACAATATGAATAATGTGAATTTTAAACATGACTATTACTTTGATCCAAAATTTGGATGGTTAATGTTATCCACATTAGTTAAATTATTATATATTCTCATTGTATGATATTGTAACTTGAAACACTCTTTCTATTACTCTTTTTTAGTTTTAACCATTGTGTAAGGTCAAGAAGAGGTTATGACACTCTTTGACCTAAAATATATAGGTTATGGTATAAAGGATAACAAATTAAGAATATATCATCTAAAGTGATATTTTATTATATAACTATGTTCCTCTTGAAAAATTATGCAATTTCAAAAAATTGGCATGTTAATCTAAGTTCTTAAGTGGAAGTTATGGACTTCATAAGATGGTGAAATTTTCCTAGTGATGAAACCACCCTAATGGTTTTGTAAGCTCACTATTAGTTACATAACTACCCTATAGTGGTTTCATAACAACCCCCTAAAAAATTCAATGGTTCTATCACTATGTAAAGAATGGTATGGGAAATTATTCCAAGTATTTCCTCTTCATATTCTGATTCTTTTAGGATTTTGTTTCAGGCTCCCTTTGGTGCCTAAGTTGTGTGTGTGTGTGGGGGGGGCGGGGGGGTGGAGAGTATTTGTAAGCATGGAATATTTTCCTAGAAAGTAATCCTCTTGATTATATGTTATTTCTAAATTAGAGTGTGGAAAGGAGAGAACAAGTGAGAATGTTATGGAGCATGTGAGCATTTGAGCATATTTTAATAAAAAATTATGTTCATGAAGGCCTAAACAAGATAGGAAACTTGTAAGTACATGATGAGATACTAGAAAAAGGAGGAAATCCCTCATATTTATTGTATTTTTCTCATTTTGAGTTTCTCTAGGGTAATATTGTGTCTCTTTCAGTTTTGTTTTATCTATAATTCCTTGCTCATGTTCATTTTTATTGGATCCCTTTAAATATGTTGCAATTGGAGTTCATTTCCAAATCACATTCAATGGTTATTTTAATGATAAGAAACTAGCTATTTAATAAATCGAGTTATTAGGAGATATAAGATCTGTGTTGGTGAAACTTAGTGTGGAATATCCACTTGGTTTATACATCAGATTGGTATCAGACTGAGTTATTAATGAGATGAATGGAAATTATATTCACATAATTTTTTGTGACTTAGAGTCATGGTTCTTAGTTTCTCATTATTTCTATCTCATATTGGTATTGAATCAAGTTATTATTTTTATTATGAAAGGGTTTATAACACATTTATAGAATTGTGCTAGTTTTATTCATATTCTATTAAGGTGATTATAGGGTGACCATTATGTAGATGTCCTTTACCTAGGTAGCAGAGTGCTAGTGGAGAGATTATCTTGATTCATTGGCAACAAGGTGGCTTTAATTCACATTAATGTTTTTATTGGGATGATGTAAGACATAGTTGCATTATATGATGTGATGGTATTCTCCAAAATTATTTCATGGACTAACCATATAAGGGACATGAAAATACTCTTCCAAGGAAGGAAAGAATCCAAAGGTAACAATAGGAAGCTTAAGAAGAATGTTCTTAGAATTGGATATGTTGTTCTTTTTATCTTGAAAACTCACATTGTTTTAATCCTTCCATGTGGGACAAAGAAGGTATGCCTTACCTTCCATGGTGAACCTTGCTCTTATTACCCTAGAGGAGTGGGACAAAAATTGTTTCTATAGATGAAGGAAATAGCATCAATAAAGGGAGAGTAGGAGAATTGGAAATTTGAGTTGAAAGTAAAATTTAAAATAAAAAACAAAGGACATTAAAATAAGGGGAGGAAGAAAATTTCTCACCATATGAGCTCCTAAGCTTTTTACACCCAAATCCTTCAAAATGGGTAGGTATGATCCAAAATTTGGATGGTTAATGTTAGTCACATGGGTTAACTTATTATATATTCTCATTGTATGATATTTGAAATTGAAACACTCTTTCTATTGTTCTTTGTTATTTTTAACTATTGAATAAGTTAAAGAAGAAGTTAGAACACTGTATAACCTAAAATGGATAAGTTATGGTATAAAGGCTAAAACATTTTGAATATTGTTTTATTTTTTTTTAGAATAATGGAGTTTTATTATTAACTAATAAATAGGTCTGGAGTAAAGTAAATTAGTAAATAATGTGTAATAATTAAGCCAATAATTTATGTTAATATATTATTTTTTTATCTTTTCTTAAAATAGTAATAAATAAGAGAAAATATGACTTAGCTTATTTTGAGCTATCTAGTCTAAGAATTTAGGTACATGACTAGGATAGTGTCATAAATAGGTTCTTAAACTTTATTTTTTGATTGGATAAGAGTGTCAAAAGTGGGAAACCTTATTATTTGGTGTTGTATTCCTTTTCTAACACTATTGTATAGGTGATCTAAGTTTTTTGGGTTCTTCTCAGTAGGTATGTGTTACCTTGTGAGTGAAATATTGAAGCCCAAAAGTTTGGGGAGCTTATTCTACATCTATTTTAATCTTTAAATCCTTAGGAGCTCTTTGTTATTAAACTTAAATGGAAACTTGGGAAAGAGAGAAAAGGGGTTAGTCTATAAAAGATATGTTGGATGCACTTCACACCCCGTATATGGGCACACTACCTACATACCAATACTCTGAGGAGGGATCAAGCTAATGTAGTTCTCCCATTGAAGTGCTTGGTGAAATTATGTATGAAGATGTAATTATATGTGAAAATAAGTGTACTTTAGATGGATAGGGACTAGTGCAAGGGTTTGAATAGGTTTTAAATAATATTGGAAGGATATATGCAGAGAATAGAGAAAAGTGCTTGAGTTTACTTACTAGTATTCTTGCTTCTCTCTTATAAATGAGTTCTAACCCTTATAAATAGACTTTGAATAGCCTTTTATATGTAACCTAATGATCATGGGTTAAATGAATTTATGTTAGGTTGACATGAATTAAGATAAGGATTTAGGAAAATATGACCGTTTGAACCAAATTTTCACTTGGACAATAGCACTAAAAATAGGACACCCTAGGTTTTAACATTCATATCCAAGTTGGGAACTATTTTCTAGAGGGAATGAGACCTGAGGGGATGGATCTAGGCCTAAAAGAGCTACCTGGGTCTATAATGGTTAAGTTTAGAAGGTTCTAGATGATAGGGAATTGATGAAAGAAAATTTTATGAGAGTTATGAAAGAAAGTAGGAAGACCTATGGATTGGTTGTCATTAGCCACACTCAAGTAACCAAATTTTGCATTTTACATGACTAAATTTCCCCCACTTTATTCTAGTGATGTAGTAAAGTAAAATACTAGGATAAAGGAAAAAATAAAAAGTATACCTAAACTTAGCTACAAAGGTGAAGCCCATGAAGCTTGTCTGATGTTGAGCAAAGCTAGATAGTGCATAAAGAGCACATTGTGAAAGTGTGAATATATTAAATTAGAAAAGAGTAGATCAATTATTATTATATGTGATATAAAATAAGAACATACAAAATCTAAGTAAAATAAAAATGAAGAGAAAGAAATGAATACACCTCATAGGGTATGCGAACTAATACAAAACCTATTGTGATCCTGAGGAAGGCTGAGTAATGTTAGATTATGCTAGATGATGTTGTAGCAAAAGTTATATTACAAATAGATTTGAGTGCTTAATTCCACAAAAAGTGGCTCAATAATATAAAGGCTAGCCCTTTGGCTCCATCATCACCTATTGAGTGAATCTAGATGATCACGTGTGTGATAATCAATGTCTAGATTGTGTGTCAAAACTATTGGGTGAATATTTTTTCAATTAACTAACTGATGAGCAAAATAGGTCTCTTCAACCATAGCATAGGGAAATTGGTTGGCTAGATGTGTAGGTTTACTGCATCAAAAGGGAAAAAATCTCTCCTCTCATCAAGGGGAGGTTCCTTGTAAGTATGAAGGGGTTATATATATGCTAATCTACTATAAATAAGTTAAAAATAACACTCAAGGGTAGGATAACACCATCCATCCCTCTTTTTTCAGAGATGATGTTCACCAATCAAAGGATAAATCCTGATGAAATGATAGAAGGCACTCCTCTTCTTTTATAAGTGTTGTTTAGTAGAAAATAGGAACCTTTCAGGTAGTGACAAGTAATTATAACAGGGCACAGTAACACAGTGGGATGAAATGTAGCACAAAGTCTCCACCTCAACTTCCAAATAGTGAAATATGAAGGATAATGAGGGCATAAATTCATCCCAAGATCCCTTAGATAGAAACAAAAAATAGACAAACTAAATATAATTATGGTAGCATGAAGTCTCTCCACAACCAGCTTTAGGACACCTTCCTAATTACTTTCACTAATTCTACTTATTTAATAAAATAGACAAAAAAACATATTAAGGAAATAGGCATAAGAACAATTTCCCCAAAAACCAAGCTATTCTAGTACAAATTCTGAAAAGTTACTTGTTTTCTTATTCAAATAATGAAATATGATCAACAATCTGAGCTCAAAGTCTCAGTAATGCCTTTCAATTTGGGTAGAGTTTTTTTTTGATAACAGAGAGATCCCTTAAAAAAAATAATAAAGAGTCCAATATATAGTGCTCCAAGAAAGACTTGGGTGCTTTGTTTCACAAAAATGATGGCCTATGATGCATTCAATGCATTTTAAGTTCTATCCATGGGCTATGCTGGAATTGAACGTCAATCTTAAATATGAGCTACCTAATGTGTTGCCTGATGTGTGCACAACTATTTTTGCTTTACTTAATGCAAGTGAATAGGTTGTGCCATTGAATATTCATGCTCTCTGATGTCCACTTGGTCAACTACTTCACCTTCTATAAATATATCCCATGCATGGATATTTTTTGATCTTTCTCCATCATTTCCCCTTTCCTTGCTATATTTTGAGCTCTCAGGTGCTTTATTCCTAATGAAGGGACAGGTGGCACTTTCCACTATGAAGTAGGCAAGGACACTTAGCAGCATCCATTTACCTTATAGAAGCTTAAGATATCCTTTGAGAGTCTTACAAAAGATAACACATGGCATTTTCCACTAAGCTTTTAGAAACACTATAGAAACATGTGGGACTCATTTGGATTCACATAGATGATGCCACTTGGCATGCTCTGCTTACCTTAACAACTCACCCAGGACCCACCACAATGCTTACTCAATAATGAGACAAAAGGAAGAAATAGCGGACATTGACACTTGGTTGTTTCTACCAAGTTTTACAAGGGGCATGTGGTGACTTTTGCTATGTTTTGTCTTTATCTATGCGATCTTAGTTCTCAGGCTATCTCTTTGGTTAGTCACTAAATTTGTTCACAAGGTCTGCATTGTATTTGAAAATTGATATATATTTCATTATCTTAAATTTGATGTCTATGGGGATGTCAATGGTTTAATCGCTTCCCTGGTTTAATCACTTTCCTAGTTCAATCACTTCCTTAGTTTAATCACTTTCTCAGTTTAATTTCTTTCTTAGTTCAATCACTTTCTTGGTTCAATTGCTTTCCTGGTCTTTGATTGAACCATCCCTTTGTCCAGTGCTTCTTTTGAACTATTGAACCTTTGAACCTTCAAAATTTGAACTTTTTTCGTTCAAGGTTCGATCGGTTCATTGGTTCATCCTTTGTTCCATTGGTTCTCTATTTTTCTAAGTCCTTTGATCTCTTCAAATCCATTGAACTCATTGATCCTGTTTAACCTATTGAACCAATTTGGTTCAAGGTTCAATGGTTTAATGGTTCATTCCTTTATTCTTTGAAGTCTTTTTTTCTTCACTACCCTCTGTAAGGGTACTTGGTCTCTTCACTTTGGGGCATTCCTTTGAACTAGCTAATTGAACTAACCAATTGAACCAACTACGGTTCACTAGTTTAAAGGTTCAATGGTTCAATCACTTTCTTCTTGTGTTCCACTTGACCGCTTGAACCAACTAATTGAACCAACTGCTTTAAACCAACTACTTATTAAAACTTTGAACCCGTTGAACCTTTGAACCATTTTGGTTCAAGGTTCAATGGTTCAACAGTTCAAGCCTTCTTCTTTCTCACTAAGTCTTTTGAATTCATTTGAAGCTATTGAACTTGCTGAAGTGGTTAAACTTTAAACTTTTACTGAAGTGCCTAACTCTTTAAGCTTGTCGACATCATTGAACCTTGGCATTGAACCAACCTTAAAATTGCCTAAGTTTTGAGAGCTTATTTCTTTCATGTAGAGTCCATAGATTTAAGCCTCTAGAGTTGATAGATTTAAGCCTATAGAGTCCATAGATTTAAGCTTGTAGAGTCCATAGATTTAAGCTTATAGAGTCCATAGATTTCTTCTAGTGAAGTTTGTTAACTGAAAAATATTTAAAAATGGAGAGTTTGAATGACCATAACTATTTTTGAGAAGGGAAGAGGAAATTTTTGGCCTGTAGGACCAAAATAGTTCATATGTTGTCCCAAAAATGAGAGACAGATTTTAGGAACAATAGTTGGCTCCAATTGGGGAACTTCTTTCAATTGAAGACTTGGAATAGCTAAGGGAAGTAGAATCTAGAATCTCTAGTGCCTTGAAGTGTGCCATTGGGATACAGAGTCATGCTATCCAAAAATAAAGGCACCAAAAATAAAAATGAAAATCACAAAATAGAACTAAGGACTATACAAATATACATATGTACAGATGATCTTATTTGATGCCTCAAGATTTGAAGCACTTCAGATGCCACCCACTATGAGATAGTGAAAATGGTATTCCATCCTAATAAACAAGTAAGAAACCATTTTCTCCCCATAAATGGTGATGGGTGAATGGAAGTCTCCACTAGGAATCACATTTTTGCACTCCTTTTCGTTCTCTCTTCTTGCCCCACAACAAGGTGTGGTCTCCAATCTAAAAACCATAAATCTTTGCTCTCTTGGTGAAGAGTTCATTTTCCTAACTTTGGCATGCAGCAGTATGGTCCACTACCATAGCTTGTTGCTCTTCTAGTTCAGTCTAGCACATGATTTTATTATCCCCAACAGATACTTGACAAACCATCAACTCAGCATCTCCTTTGGCATGAAGGAGTTTGACACCTTTGTCTTTAACAACCTTCAACCTAAGTAACATATATTCATACTCAGTAGCATTTTTGGTGTTGCTAAACTACAACTTGTATGAAGAAGGAAACATATCTCCTTGAGGAGATATCAACATAGTCCTGGCTCCAACACCGCTAGAAGAGTAACTACCATCAAATCCTAGTATCCATACATCATTAGAAATTGCTCCTTTCTCAGATTTTTCTTCATTTAGAGAGGAGAGTTCCTTTGGGCTTACACTATGCTCTCTCATGCCTTATATTGTTTTATCTAAACTAATTCTTAGATTTCTACCTATAGGACTTTCATCTACTATAACAAGGATGTCTTTAGTAGACAAAAAATAGTTACCCTTGCCTGAAGACTCAAATAGAATTTGAGCTTTAGGGATCGATGCTTGGGTGACAACATATTTTTCCTCCTTTTTAGGAAGTAGCCTCTACATGATGCCTTTTATAGGGATCCTCTCTTTAGATAGGTCCATGCTCAATTCTCCTCCAACATCCTTGCAAAAATTTTGCCCAAAAAAGATGCCATATGAGGCTGGGACGTCAGCCACTAGGATAGTCATCTTGATTCTCTTTTTTGGAAAGTTGGAAAATGCAAATTGGGCATCCTTGATTTGTCCCAATAGTGGCACTTATTTTTTATCCATGGAGAAACATCTCCCACATGTCTTGGTCAGTGTGAGACCAAGGGATTCAGCTACTTTAGAAGGCATGACATTGTCTGACACACCTGAGTCTATGATGTAATTGTTCAGTTGATGTCCATTTATTAGTAGGGAGACATAAAATGGTTCAACCCTTCTAAAAGCAGCAAGAGGAGCAATGACAAGTTTATTTGGGATGGACACGTTCCTTGGGGGATCATGAGTTACCTTTTTAACATCTTGTCTTGTAGGGATAGATTTATTCTGCATACACTAAACTAACCTATCCAACTGCTCAGGATTGGATTGTAAGAATTCAAATTCAGACATTTGAATTTTTTTCTTCTTGACATGGTCGATTATGTCAAATGACTGAAATGGACTAGGAACAGAGGAAGGCAGTTCATCTATCTATTTTTTATGAGGGTTGGTACTAGTCTATGGAATTGAAGTTGAAGATGGAAGAATGCTTGATGTATTTACCTTTTTATTACTCACTAGGTCCTTTGACTAGAAAGGCAAAGAAATTTCTCATTTGGTAATTAAAATTGTAGGCTAATAACTTTCCCCTATTTTTACTTTATCAGCTTGGTAGGCTGATTGGTTCTGGGACTGAGTGAATATAACATATGATCTATCAACTATTTCACCTTTATCTTTGGGTTCATCCAGGTAATTTAGGAAACCAATGTTGGAGTCGCTAGCTAATTCTTCTTGCTCTGCTACAAAAAGATTAGCATCATTTTCTTGCTCAAACTCAGGTTGGAAAGAGAAATCATGATCTGTGTCTAGATATCCAATTGCTGAGTTAGCTAGTGCTACTTCAATGGCAAGTTTCCCCTATGGGGAAGGTAAATGATTTGGTTGCCCTTGACTTCTGGTAGCATTACCTTGATATGAGTGGTTTTGAAATGTCATCCTTGGCATATCTTGATAAGGAGGAGTAGACATACCTTGGGCCACTTGTCTTTTCAAGGCTAGCTATTCATTTGCCATCTTTTACACCATTTGATCAATGGTGCCTGTAGATGAATATTCAAAAGATGAAGAAGATTTACCTCTATTAGGATCTCTTCTTATCTTTCCTACCAAGATAAGGTCATCTTCCATCTTAGTGGTCAAATCTTGAGCTATAGCAAGGTCTATTTGGCTAACACATCTCAGTAAATAACTCACTTCAGGTAGCTGAGAGTTGATGAAGAAACATTTGTGATTCTCAGCTATAAGCTAAGTAATTACAAGAATCTTGTTCCTCAGCTTATCAAACTTGGCTATGAAATCCATCATTGGTTCATGAGGCTCCTTATTCATTTGTGTGAGTTGAGCCAATAGGTCATGCACATCTTCTACAGGCTTGAATTTGGCTTTGAGAGTGTTCTCAATAGTCACAATCTAAGCCTACAGATGATAAAACTAGTCTACAACAGCACCTTGTAAAGCTTCCATGAACAACCTAACTACTACATCTTTATACTCCACACCTATTATGCCACAAGCTATGTTGAAGGCTGCAATATGTTCATCAAGATGGACCTTTCCATCACCATCAAACTTGGGAAATTTTTCCTTGAATTGCATGGTAGCTCATGTAGAGGTGGAGTTAAATTGAGTGGGCCAAAAGAGTTACCCCAAGGGCCTTGAATTTCCATAGTATGACTATGGAAAGGTGGAATAACAAATATTAGAGGGGTAAGTATTGACAAATCTTTATTAATAGTGGAAATGGATGCTTTGCCTGGTAATGGAGACTTGACTTTAGTAGGAGGAAAGCTCCTAGTTCATTGGAGGTGAGATGGTAAAGGAAATGGATCAAAATTACTTTGTTGTACCAACTCAAATATAGGGTCAACAATACCTTTAGACCTTTGGATTTATACATACCATGGATCTACCAGATTGTAAAACAAAAATGGGAAATAACTAGCCTTGCTTCAGCTTGAAGCTTGAGGCTTCAAACTGTGCATTCTATCCTAGTTGACGTGGAGGTGGAGGGAGATGGTAAGGCTATAATGATAATGGGTGAGACACAGAATAGAGTTCCCAGAGTCTATAATGGATAAGGGTAGGGACTAATTCAATCTAAAACTTGAGGCTTTAGATTACGCATAAATCCCCAATGGAGTCACCAAAAATTGTTGGGTGAATATTTTATCAATCAGCTAATTGATGAGCAAAATAGGTCTCTTCAACCATAGCATAGGGAAATTGGTCAGCTAAATGTGCAGGTTTACTACATCAAAAGGGGACAAATCTCTCCTCTCATCAAGGGGAGGTTCCTTGTAAGTATGAAGGGGCTATATATATATATATATATATATATATATATATATATATATATATATATATATATATATATATTCTAATCTACTATAAATAAGCTAAAAATAACACTCAAGGGTAGGATAACACCATCCATCTCTCTTTTTTTAGAGATGATGTTCACCAATCAAAGGATAAATCTTGATGAAATGATAGAAGGCACTCCTCTTCTTTCAGAAGTGTTATTTAGCAAATAATAGGAACCTTTTAGGTAGTGACAAGTAACTGTAACAGAGTGCAGTAACACAACAGGATGAAATGTAGCACAAAGTCTCCACCTCAATTGCCAAAGAGTGAAATACAAAGAATAATGAGGGCATAAAGTCATCCCAAGATCCCTTAGATAGAAATATAAAATAGACAAACTAAAGACAATTATGGTAGCACAAAGTCTCTCCACAATCGGCTCCAGGACACCTTCCTGATTACTTTCACTAATTTTGCTTATTTAGTTAAATGGATAAAAAATGTATTAAAGAAATAGGCATAAGAGTAATTTCCACAAAAACCAAGATATTCCAGCACAAAGTCTAAAATTTCACTTGTTTTCTTATTCAAATAATGAAATATGATCAACAATCTGAGCTCAAAGTCTCAGTAATGCCTTTCAATTTGGGTAGAGTTTTTTTTTTGATAATAGAGAGATCCCTTTAAAACAATAAGAGAGAGTCCAATATATAGTGATCCAAGAAAGACTTGGGCACTTTGTTTCACAAAAATGATGGCCTATGATGCATTCAATGACTTCAATGCATTTCAAATTCTGTCCATGGGCTATGTTGGAATTAGGCATCAGTCTTAAATATGGGCCACCTGATGTGTTTCCTGATGTGTGTGCAGTTGTTTTTGCTTTAATTAATGAAAGAGAACACACTGTGCCATTGAATGTTCACACTCTCTGATGTCCACTTGGTTAGTTGCTTCACCTTCTAGAAACATATCCCATGCATGGATATTTTTTGATCTTTATCCATCATTTCCCCTTTCCTTGCTATATTTTGAGCTCTCAGGTACTTTATTATTGATGAAGGGACAGGTGGCACTTTCCATTTTGAAGTAGGTGAGGACACTTGGCAGCATCCATTTACCTTATAGAAGCTTAAGATATCCTTTGAGAGTCCTACAAAAGATGACACATGGTGGCTTTTGTTGAGCTTTTAGAAACACTATAAAAACATGTGGGACTCATTTTGATTCACATGGATGATGCCACTTGGCATGCTCTGCTTACCTTAGTAATTCACTCGAGACCCACCATAGTCCTTACTCAATAATGAGACAAAAGGAATAAATGGTGGATGTTGACACTTGGCACTTTTTACTGAGTTTTACAAGGGACACGTGGTGACTTCTACTATATTTTGTCCTTATTTGTGTGATCTGAGCTCTCGGGATATCTCTTTGGCCGATTGCTAAATTTGTTCATAGGGTCTACATCATATTTGAAAATTGATGGATATTTCATTATCTTAAAGTTGACATCCATGAGGATGTCAATGGTTTAATCGCTTTCCTAGTTTAATCTCTTCCTTAGTTCAATCACTTTCTCAGTTCAATCACTTTCTTAGTTCATCACTTTCTCATTTCAAACACTTTCTTGGTCTTTGATTGAACCATCCCTTTGTTTGGTGCTTCTTTTGAACCATCAAACCTTTGAACCTTCAAACTTTGAACTTTTTTAGTTTAAGGTTAAACCAATTCATTGGTTCATCCTTTGTTTCATCGCTTCTCTATTTTTCTAAGTCCCTTGATCTCTTTGAATCCATTGAACTCGTTGAACCCATTGAACCCGTTGAACCAATTTGGTTTAAGGTTCAATGGTTCAATTGTTTAATAGATCATTCCTTTGTTTTTTAAAGTCTTCTTTTCTTCATTGCGCTCCATAAGGGCACTTGGTCTCTTCACTTTGGGGCATTCCTTTGAACCGGCTGATTGAACCAATTGATTGAACTAACTGTGGTTCAATAGTTCAAAGGCTCAATGGTTCAATCACTTTCTTCTTGTATTCCACTTGACCACTTGAACCAACTACTTATTGAACTTTTGAACCTTTGAGCCCTTTGAACCTTTGAACCCATTTTGTTTCAAGGTTCAATGGTTTAACAATTCAAGCCTTCTTCTTTCTCATTAAGTCTTTTGAAGCCATTTGAAGCCGTTGAACATGCTAAAGCAGTTTAACTTTAAACTTTTTCTAAAGTTCTTAACTCTTTAAGCTTGCCGACGTCATTGAACCTTGGTGTTGAACCAACCTTAAAATTGCCTAAGTGTTAAGAGCTTGTTTCTTTCCTATAGAGTTCATAGATTTAAGCCTCCAAAGTCCATAGATTTAAGCGTATAGAGCCCATACATTTAATCCTATAGAGTCCATAGATTTAAGCCTAAAAAGTCCATAGATTTCTTCTAGTGAAGTCTGTTAGCTGAAAAAGCTTAAAAAATGGAGAATTTGAATGCCCAGAATAATTTTTGGGAAGGGAAGAGGGAATTTTTGGCCTGTAGGACCAAAATAGTTCATATGTTGTCCCAAAAACGAGTGATAGATTCTAGGAACAACATAATCCATCTAAATATGGGGCTCAAGAATACAAAGGGTAGCCCTTTGTCTTCATCATGACCTATTGTGTGAATCTATATGATCATGCATGTGATAAATAATGTTTGGACTATGTGTCCAATCCTTCTTAATAGGTGGCTCAAGAATACAAAGGGTAGCCCTTTGGCTCCATCATTGCCCCATGAAGTGAATCTATGAAGTAATATCAGTATATAATATATGTCATATGAGATGGATCATAGAGCCCATGGATGCTATAAAAATCTAATAATGTAGCGTGGATATTTGAATGTATGTTGTAAACTAGGCCACTCTTGGCCATTTCAAAATATGGAGGCTAGGCTTATATGAAAACCACTCTAAAATTTATGCAATATGGTAATGTGAAATACAAATTAGGAAGTTAAACTTTTATTAAAGTTCAACTTGATAATGATGTCAACCACCTGCAGATGGAGTAAGGCATGCAACTGGTGAGAATGCCTAGGTAATAAATTAAACTTAGAAATAAAAGAAGACCAATATGCCATGCACATTTCCCCCAATCATTGGTGTTTGGAACATGGATTATGATATGGAATTTATGTTGACTTCCTAATCTAAAACTGGAAGTTAGAGCCATCATGCCATGCATGATACCCCCTATATCTAGATTCCTTGAGAAAATTTTATTGAAACTATTAATTCTGATTGATCCATTAAATGTGCAAAAACTATAGCTAAGTTGAAATTTTTACTTGTTACTATAAAATTGGGGTATTTTTTTGCCTAGATAAGAGCACCAAAATGAGGGCACCATTATGTTTGGTACTACTATCTATTTCTGGCACTATTTTCTATTTTGTTTTGATTGGATTGACCTCTAGATTATAAAGTAGGTGATCTAAATGTTGTTATTTTAACTACTAGGAGCTTTGATCTCTATGATAAAAACCTTATTTGTTGCTCCCTCTTCTAAGGGTGGGAACGATGAACCTACAATGACTATCCTCAAAATATAAGAGTCCTACAAGTGTGTTATATTCCATAGATACATGATATAGCGATGATATTTAACAAGATATCTCTTAGATATAACAATGTTTGTATTGACAGATTTGTTAGATCAACAAGGGTATGCCTAGATAGATATAACAATGTACAAGCATGTGAAATGTATTGAACTAGAAATGGAAATGTTAGATGTTATTTGTTAAGGAGGGACGGAGCATGATGTCCATCATGGTATCTAAGAAACCAAGGTAAATTCATGATATGGATCATGACATTGCAAACAAAGACAAACAATTAAGCAACAAACATTAGATCAAGAAGAAAGAAGCATACAAGGTTGGCCAAATGGGCCACACAAACAAGGGACATGGGCACATGTCACTCAAAATAGAAAACAAACATACAAGTCATGTTCAAATGCCACATACACATATAATTTGAAACAAACAAAGATTGGCATGAGGGCCACAATCACATAGAAGAGTACAAGAAAGGGGCATTGGCAAATGTTCAAAGGTACACACACATAAATAGAAGCAAAGGACATTAGTAGATGTCCTAAGGCACACATAAGAAATAAAATTGGAACTAAAAATGCAATCTCATCTAGTTACATAAAGAAAGAAAGTAAGCATGTAGAAACTAGAAAGTTACAATCACATCTAACTAATCAAAGAAATATTGAAAATATGTAAGACACATTTAGTACAAGACTAGGTATATGCTAAGAGATACACAAGTGATAGATACTAGTGAAATGTTGATATAGTAATCTATGTAATCTAGTAAGTAATGTACATCAGTATGATAACTTAGAGTGTGTAGTGTAGGATTGACATAAATTTGATGGTGTTATCATGTAGAATATGCCTTTAGTGGGTATGTATATTAGTGTGTGTCTTGAATGTAGAAGTAGAAATGCCCCCAATGGGTAGAGTGAAGCAATCAAGTAATTGGATGTCACTGCACACACTCAAAGAAGATCAAGTGAAGCATGGAAATATATATAATCAATAAACAATAGAATGAAACAACAAATGTAAGTCTTAGTATGATAGTATTAATGTAAATCATGGATGATGCATTTAATCAAAAAAAATTATGTTTTTTTTTGAATTATTTGAATGTTTATGTATTTTTGAATTTGGTATTATTTTTGTATTTTATATAAGCTATGTACAATCAAGAAAAAGAGATTATGTACAAGTAGGTTGGGATAGGATGATATTAACTGATGAGTCTCATGGGAGACTCCTTATCATGGTGTCCTCTATCAAGGAGTGGATTTATGTATGAATGTGAAGCATGATGAAAATGCTAACACTATGGCTCTGAAAGTTGTATATGTTGTAGATACTCTAAAATATCTGAAGTAGAAACTGACTACAGGGTCCCATTGTAATTATGAGAAGTGGATGCAATTGTAGGGCTCTTAGTGACCCATCTGTAAGTAGGATATGATCTCTGAACATGTGCTTTATGTGTAGACCCATGATATCTCAATGAAACCACTCTAGGTGTAAAAAATATAGCTATAAGTTGTCTATAGTTCTAAAATTATGGTGGTGTATGAATCCTCTATACTAGAAATGGATGCATCAATTATGTTTGAATCTATATCAGAGGAATAACTATAACTAGTGGGGAAACTAAAATTGGTGGAGAAGCTAGAAATGGTGACTACAAACTAGATGGATCTAAAGTGGGTAGTGGTAACTCATACATAACTCCACCAACTATAATAACATGATTATCATGAATTAATTTCATTCATCTATGAACTATAAATGGTACTACTTGAATTTTATAAATCTATAGGAGACCAAGTAATATATCAAAAACTCCTACACTGGGAACTATAGTGAAATGTGTGGTCACATGTATTGGACCAATATATAAAGTAATCTTAATCTCACCCAATTAAATCTATATGTACCAATTGAATCCACTGATAACTATATCTATTGGGGTGATATCCTACTCTAAATAGCCCAAATGTTTTAATAAGGTAATGGTGCACATGTTGACACTAGAACCATTATCGATGAGAATATTAAGAATGGGCTAATTACGAATATGTGTTGTGATAAAGAGTACATTATAATCTAAATTTTCCTCCATAATCTCTTGATTTGAGAAGGATATCAAATGTATATCTAGAACTCTTGACTCATACACACCAATCATACCACTTAAAGGATGTGACTTAACTGAAGGTGCTTGGTATGTAATTGATGGTGGATGTGCATGATATGCATGGTGAACCCTTGATGTGTCCCCTATATCCTATTTTAAATGCTATGGAAATGGATTTGAGAATATTTTCAAAGCTTTATCCTATGTTTGTTTTGTTTGTAGAGGCTCAACTAAATTTTGAATATCAAGTAGGTTGTCATATATCAAGTCATGTATCTTATGTTTCAAAATGATGCATTTGTTTATAGTATGGCCTAGTGCCCTATGGTAATCACAAAATTCCTATTGATCATATCCCTTGGGGAGAGGTTTTGTTGGATCAACTTCTTTAATATGAGGGAGAGATATGATATTAAAATTTAAAATCTATTGTAAAACCCTAGCTAGAGAAACTAGAAGATGTAAGAAAGTACATCGAGGGTGTGTTGATAAAACTAATACATTTAGGATTCTTTGAAGCTACATTTTCTATAGGTTGATTATGCCATTTTGTATCATTAAACTTGACCTTGTATGGGACTTTTTTGTTACTCTTATTAGTTATGTTTATAATGCTTGTATACTTGACTTTGAACATTGAAATATGTTTCAATTCTCTTTCCTTTAGTGTATGACACAATTTAGTGAATGAAGAGAATCACATTAACATAATTGATTCATGAAGTGCTAGTAGAAGACTCTATTTGAAGAGGTCCTATAACTCTTGATCTGCCATATGACATAGTCTTATACCAAATAACATAGTCTATGAGATGCTCATTTGGTCATTATTTATATTGAGCAATTTGAGCATATGAAACATTATCAACAATGTTAATGCTTAACTATGCTAAGAACATGTTAGCTAAAGGATCGAATTCCTAAACTGACCAATTCAATAGACTATAGAACCATTATAAATCATAATCCTTTAGGCTATGTGGAGATGCATTGGTAAGTAGCTAGTCATTGGGTACATATTCCAAGCATGCTATGTGAAACACTCTCAAGTGTGTCTCTAGATCACCCTTTCCATCATAAAGAGTAAGCTTGGGTTGAACAAAACCTTATGGAAAGGGTGTAGAAGTAATATGATGTGCCAATGGTATATCTAGAAGATCAAAAGAATCCAAAGCCTACGTAGGTCTAGTGGTACCTTTCTCAAGATGTATCACCTTGGATTGAAGAGATATTATCTCTTGCACAAGAACTACCACATTAGGAGAGAGGGATGTACTAGCTGTAACTAGTGGCATAGAGGTAGGTTGGGCTATTATAGGGGGTTGTTGAGACATAGTTACCCCCGTAGTATCATTTTCAATAAGTTTCTCTATGGTTTGAAAAGATTTACCATTGTTCACTTTTTGGTGTTCCTCTTTTAGAATTATAAGCATGTCATCTTGCATATTTGGATGTTTTGTTAAGAGTTTTTGAAGTTCTCTTTTATCAGTTTCATAAAAATTGATATATTGGGCCATTATGAAAGTAGGAAAACAATTTATAATGTGTTTGAATGTTTTACAATAACTTTTAATAGGAAATGTGCTAGAAAAGGAAAGTATTAAATACAATAAACACAAAGTCCTAAAAATAGCTAATTAGATTTTTTGCAAAAAGGATACGAAGCTCCAAAACATGTAAGGTGATACCACAAGAAGCAAATAGGTGATATTATATGCATCTAAAGATTTTTTTAAAATATTTAGGCAAAATAATATGAATTTTTTACTTTAAAATTTATTTTTTAAGTTTGATATGTAACTAAAAATTCAAAAAATGATTGGAAAAGTACTAGAAAATAATTGAGAGCTAGTTAATGCAACTAGGGATTATTGAATGAATTTTTAAAATTAATCTGTTAATTTTTAAAAATTTATATAAATTTTTTAAAAATTTTATTGAAAAGTTTAGGAAAAACAAAAAAATATTTATAAAATTAGCAATATATTTTTCCTAGTGTTTGGAATGTTTTTGTATGCAAAAAGGACCTAGTATGTACAAACTAGTGTTTTTATAAAATATATGATAATTTTGCAATTAATTTGTAGATTTATGATTTTTAAATATAGGAAAAATTAGGAAATTATGGAAAAAAATCAAAAATAATTTACCCTAGGGTTTCTAGATTTTTTGTGTGAAATTTGAAAACCAAAGTAAACATAAACTACTAATAAGGGTTTATAGGGTTTTTGTGTGTAATTTATTAGTTAGGGTTTATAAGGTTTTGGTATATGTTGTATGTTTTATTATATTTGGGAATCTAGTGTTAGGGAAAAATATAAAATTTAATAGGTAATTATGAAAGAGAAATAGAAATAAACTTATCTAATTTCAAACTAAAATGGACTCTAAGAATAAAATTTGAAGAGTAGGACTAAGACATTGTCAAGAATTTGAGTCTAGGTTTTGTTTTCTGAGTGGATAGGAGTGCAAAAAATAAGACACCCTAGTGTTCAGTGATATATTCCTTCTTGGAGCTATTGTCTTGAGGATCTAAGCTTTTTAGGTTTTGTTCACTTGGTTAATTTAAATGTGTGTACCAATTTTCAAGGGATGGAATTTATCAAAGCTTAATTTGGATTTGTTTCATTATTTAATACCTATATTCATCTACACACATTCAAACAATAAATACATAAAAAGTAAAAAGGGGAAAAAATGGGTTAGGGGAAGAATGATCACACATCAATAACCCTTGTTATTCTGATTGCTACCTACATTAACCCTCAAGTTAGGGTCTCAGTTTTGATGTAGTTCTCCCTTAGGGAACATGATTAATCAATGCACATGATATATGCAAGAATGAATTTTGGTAGGCCCTTCCTTGATCAATATTGAAAGTCTATGTGTGATATAGAGAAGATGAGTTATACTATTGACTAATTTTTATTATGTTTAATGTGCCAAAGTAGTAAGTGATAGATATAAAATGCCTTGTGTATTCCTTTATATAGGAGACTTGTTATTTTGAATTTGGGAGATTTATTCACATTTGGATAACATTATAAAACTTAAGAATAAATCAAAGAAAGTTGTAAGACTCATCTAGTAGGAGAAAGTGACCATTGGAATGAAATTTGTACTTGGACAATAGCACAAAAAACTGGATAGCCTAGGTTTCAGTGTTGTAGTCCTATTTGGGTGTTATTGTCTAGATGGTCTAGGACCTAGGGGGATGGAATAAGCTTGAAAAGAGTGACCTGGGTTAGTAAGGGTTAAGTCTGGAAAGTTATGAATGATTGGGAATGGTCAAAGAGGTATCTAGGATATGAAACAAGACCAAGGTAAATTAGACAAAAAGACATGGCTAGATGTGAATAAGACTCATATTCTCCAATCAAAGTCTGTAATGAAAGGACTGTAAAAATACATGATATGTGTGGTTTATTAAACAATTTAGGGTGTATACATTTTCCCTCCTTTTCATCTAGTGATTCAATGAAATAAAGTACTAGAGTAAAATAAAGAAAGAAGATGTGTACCTAAACTTACCTATATGGAGATAAGTGTACTAAAAAAAGGATCCAAATTTTTGGATAGGGAAGTGGATGGAGAACTGAATAGTGCTTAGAGAAAGAAGGAATCCCTATAATAGATTCCCCCTATACTAAATCTAAATAATTTTTTAAAAAATAAAGAATCACTATAATAGATTCCCCCTGTATTGAATCTAAATAGTGCCTAGAGAAAGAAGGAATCCATGTAATAGATGCCCCCTTTACTAAATCTAAATAGTGCCTAGAGAAAAGAGGAATCCATGTAAAAGATTCCCCCTATACTGAATTTGAATGAGAAATGCTCAAAGACCCAAAACCAATGTCTAGCCTCCTTCCCACATAAACTCATGTAATATAGAATGTGTGTATAGAATTTGTATGTTGTGAAGAGGAAGTTCTCTCATGCCTCCACTATGAATAATATGAAATAGAAATGAGACGTGCTCAGAGGTCTAAAACTGATGTCTACCCTTTATCCTACATAAAATCATGGGTCTGAATAATGTTATGTACCAACCTCTATAGATGATCATATGCTATAACCTAGTGACAACTTGGGTATGTCTGGGTGTAATCTAAAAAGTTTGGTAAATGTGTAAGAATAAATGGCCTATCTTACCATTCCATTATATATAATCTTGGATGTTGAATAACATGATCATCTTTGTCATGCCTCCAAATCTGGTATGTGAGTGATGCATCTGGATAGTCTATAAATCTGTATAGCCACATGTACCATGATCTATCATGTCATGTCCCATGTGATAAACTAGAGATCAAATCAATGTGCTCTACACTATGCCTATAATCTACTATCTAGTCATGTAACTATGTCATGTTGTATGTATGAGATGTGTAGTAATGTACATGCCCCCAAATCTGGTATATGGTCTAAATTTGTATCAAAGTCACTATGAATCCATATGATATTAATCATTGTATCTAAATAGTCTATGTATCTATAAATCAAAGGTGTATCCCTTTGAATGTCTTGAGTAATGTTGAGTGACCCTATGTAATCTAAATCATTGTATAATTTTGACCAATCTGAGTTGAGTAATGCTAATACTCTAGATTTTGGATGTGTAATAACTATGGTATATCTATCTATAGGAGTGGATAGGTATACTAGGTAATTTTTAGTGGTAGTAGGAATGATGCCCCCTTTTGGGAAGAGGGACAAGATCTATGATAGAGGAGGTTGAGCCAAAAGTGAATACTAGTGGTGTATGAATAGGAACTAGGTTGGTATTTATTAAATAGATTCATAGTCTATTTATTTTATTAATGAGAGTTAAATTAATGGGATTGAAAGGTGTATTTGATTGGTTAAGATAAAATCTTGTGTGTGGGTATAGTAGAGATTAGAAATGTTCATGTTGTGTTAGGCAAACAAGGTGGTAGTAGATTGATTTGGCTGGGTTATTTGAATGAGTTTTTGAACTAATGTTTTGATTAATAGGTACAAATTTTTATGTTGGGGTACAAAAGAGGTATAAGGATGTGTGTATTTTATAGTAGACAAATAACATAGTGAGATAGCAAGGTTTGTGTGATGTTGAAGGTATCATCGTCACAATTTTATGGAACCAAATAGTTTGTAAAATAGAACTACGAGGATCTAATAATGGGAAAAATAGTTCTTTGTTTTTGAATAGAAAAGTTAGTTGATATAGGAATTTTGATTGACTTTGGGTTCATTTGTTGTAGTGACTAGTATGAGATATTAGAGCTCTGGAGTGAGAAATTCCTAGGAGATGAACACCTTTCATGACTTGTTTTGAGCAGTTGGTAGCCTGGATTTAGGTTGACAAAGAGATTAGCCTAGTGGGTAAGCTTAACACTTGATTCTTACCTATTTTGAAGCCCATTTTAGATATTTTTGAGCTATTTTAAGTAGTCTAGGAAATTTTTTACTAGTTATAGTGCTCCTATCCTAGAGTCAATGTTGTTGTCTAAGATGCAGTAAAACTATCCAAGTTTCAACAACATAGTCAAGTGTTAGTGTCCATTTTCAATGTTGTTGTCCAATATGGATGGTTTTTTTAATTTCTAAGTTGTTCTTATTTTTGTACTTTTTTATTTTTATTAGCTTGGTTTTATGACATATAGTCTATTTTTTGGTGTTTTTAGGGTGAGGTGTGTATGTGAGAGTTCTACAGAGGTCAAGGGATGGAGACATTAAGGATGATATGATTGTCTATTATTAAGCATGCCATTATGGATAGGGTAGGGTTGGGTCATGTATGTGACCTAGGCATAATGTAGTGGGATAGGTACTTGATTATAGCCTTATGTGAGAGGTGGAATGCTGATTCTTGTACATTCTAGCTTCCTAGTGGAGATATCACTATTACTCTAGAGGATGTATACCACATTTTCCATTTGCTAATTAGTGGGTGATGGGTGACACTACATGATGACATAGGTGTTGATGCCATTGATTGTGCATCCTTGTATTTTTCTAGTGTGCCTTCAGGTACACATTATAGAGGTAGTGATAGTGATGTATTACTATTGGTTATTATGCATTCAAGTGTTACACACCTACAAAAGTGGTTATATTTATTGTTGGCTTCTTTTGTTTTAGTGGATGGTAGTGGAGTGTCTATTACTCATAGGATGCATAGGCATAGCATTAAGATGTATGGTACTTTGTTCTCATGGGGTAGGACTATGCTTTCCCACTTATACAAAGATTTATATAGATTTACATAAGAGGCATTTAGTGGTGGTGTGGGTGTGGCCACGTTATTACATTGTTGGGCTTATGAGCACATAGCAGTTGTGAAACCAATTGGATTGCCAAGGGTAAGTTAGGCATATCCATAGTCATTTGATGAGTGATGGATGAGATATTTGGCTATATGATCTCCTAAGATAAATAATTATAGGAGGATGCTACATAGATTGGTGGCTTGAGATATCATATGGAAGCCTTATAAAATATTCTTTGGATGGCTTAAGGATGGAGAGCAGCTATGGTATATGAGGGTCAGTTGTTGGTTACATGATCATTGGGTTAGAGTATATGAGTGATTTTAGTATGAGTATATGACTAGGTATTTTAGAGTTTGACAAGATGTTCCTTTTATAACATGGGTATGGTTAAGGAGTGTATGGGCATCAATGAGAGTAGGGCCTCATGTAAGACCTACTAATCCTGAGTTGGCACCATTACCTTTGGATGCATGAGATGCTGTTATAGATATTATTGATGTAGATGATGTGGGATGCACTAAGGCATATACTACATGGTGGGCTAGGTATCAGTGGGCTCCATTATATCCTATGGATGGAATGGATATTCTTGCATATGAAGAGCTTGAGCTGATCTAGATAATGGGAGGTAATCAATGATTGTATTCGAATTATACCTATGTTTGTGATTTAGTTTGGATTTGAAAGTATATATCTAATGTATTTTTATACTTCTTATGTGTGTAGGTGGGGTGGGAGGTGCACAAGATGATGAACTTATTGGGGTGGGGAGGGGAGATAATGAGTTCTAAGAGACCATCATTGAGTTGACACTTAAAGAGCTCACATGGCATGTTCCTGATGATGCGATGGAGAAGGGTTTGATAGAGAGATCAATGGTTATGGCTGATGTGTATGCTCATTTGTTTGATAAGGTTGATATAAATATAACTACATATGTTAGGGCAATATCAGAGAGAGATGAGATTAGATCTAAGTTGGATAGGCATAGGATGCCTCCACCTAATTGTGGTGTAGTGAGCACATAGATTATGGATGACTATATGGATCTTTAGTAGTGATATGTAGACTTACATGAGGAGTATGGTTGGTTGTTGGAGTGGGATAGTCGATGTAAGAGGCACTCAAGAGATTGAGGAGGTGTAGGGTCATTGAGTGATAGACAAGATTATGGGAGTAGTACTAGAGGAGAGATTGACACTGAGAGTGAGGGCATGATTCCCATTCATGATTTATTGTGTTTAATATAATGTATATGTATTTGAAAACCTATTTATATATATAAATGTTGGTTTGATTGTGGTTGTACTTGTAATCATGTTATGGATTATGGAATATGTTGGTTTATTAATTGTAAGTGGTTGATTTAGAAATAGTTAATCTAGTGTTGATTTTGAATTTGCATGTGCTTGGTAAAATAGTATAAGGGATTATTTTATTTTTTTTGATATGTTAGAGGTGTTGTTTATGTTTGATTTGTGATTATATGTAAGCAAAAATTTGTTGGTTTTTATAATTTGTAAATTATTTAGATAAAATGAGCTAGGTCTCACATTTATAAATTGTTTGGATAAGTTAATTGGGTTTAATAGTGGTAAAATAGGATTTTGTAATATCTATATTTTGATAGGCTAGTATTTGGATAAGATAATTGTTGGGAATTAGTAATGTTAATTTTTAGTAGGGGGATATAAGATAACACTATGTGCATTTTAATTCCCTGAAAGTGACTCAAGAATACAAAGGGTAGCTAGATATTTGGCTCCATAGTTTTCCTACTAAGTGAAGATTATGAAAAAAAATTGGTATGACTTTACATTGTATTATTTTGTGTTGTATCACTATCTAAACCATGTTTGCTAACTGAACAAGTGCCTATACTACTCATGCTATGTTGGAATGTGATATTTAGCTAAGACTATCTATTGTGTGCTAACTATATCTATGCATGAAGATTCTACAAAATTTAACTTTATTGGTTATGCATCTAAAACTATGTCCCATAAAAAAGGCTCATTGATTCACAATCATAGTGGATTGCTACATAAAATAACACCTTGTGGCCACTGTTGTGATGCATATGACTAAATAATAGATCGATATGGAGCTATAAAATATGATGGGGGTTCATCTAATCTTAACCATAGTGGGTTGATACATGATATAAGACCCCAAAAATCTTCCCATAGTAAATATTTATCATAATTGATACTCTACTATTGTGCCTATGACTCTGCTAGATATGTATATGGAACTACACTATGTATTCCATGGACTATGCTACTATATATAGGCTATTTTTATTTTACTAGTTTCCAAACCTTCTTAATAGTTGGAATAAGAGATCTCCTATGAGATTCTATCCTAAATCTTTCATTGTACTCATGATGAGTGATCAATGATTCTTGTAAAGGAATGTCCTAAGATGACTCAGTCATGGAGGAATGAGGTCTAGGGTTACATAATGAAGGAGATCTCTATGCCCCCTATGTGAATGCTATGATACTATTATCAACACATCTAGTAATGCAATGTTTGAGTCCAAAAAAATTGTCTCTGTGTCCACAGATATGATGATAGTTGAAAAAAGGCCAATGTGGTTGTCTACATAAGAGATGTAGATCTCTTCGATGAAGAGAAGGTAATGTGATGAACCTCCTATCTAGTAGTGATGATAAAATTATAGATGGGATATACCACTCTGAATCAAACTATAGTGGTGATTTACTATTGTTTTCTATAGTACATACTGTAGGTTGTGCTCTAGAAATTAGGTCTTTGTTCTTAACTGGTTACTTTTCTAGTTATGGTCTCCTATCTTGTCTAGGACATGGTGGATGTTGAGTGCTAGGAGTTGTATCTAAAGATGCTACTATGAAATAAATAGTGATCTAGTCAACTAAATCTACCTCAATCAATCCTAATTTATTTTTCAAATATAGAACTATATAGCACAAAATGTTTGAAACAAGATTCTATTTGATATAGTAGATGCTCGAGGATAGGTTGGAAAAGTCCCTTGATAAAGATATGTTGAATCTCTAGATCTTCTAGTTCCTATATCAATATTAACATGTGAGCCTTTATTCTTAAGATATACTCACTAAATGTCTCTAAAGAATTATGATGTAGTGTGGCAAGTTTCTCATATGTAACATGAGGGCATGTGTTTATAATGTAATATCTGAGAAATGCCTCCTCTAAGTCATCATATGTGTGCAATGAACCAATGGGGAGTAGATGAAATAACTAATTATGTGCTTCCCTTGCTAATTTCTATTGAATTAACTTGAGTAGAATCAACATGCTTGCATGAGATGGAAAAGCCTTTTGAAAGGCCTGAAGGTGTATGAATAGATCTCTAGTTCCATCAAAGTGAGGTAATGATGGTGTCTAGAAATTCTTAGGCACTGACGCTTTTATGAATGTTTCAACATAGGGTTATCATGTAGATCATTGACATCCATCCAATATTTATAATCTTTATTTTCCAAGGTAACGAGATGTACTTGGTGTTATAATTCACCAACTACATGCATCAAAGAGATGATCTCTTGATATGGTACATTAGTATCTTGAAGTGGTTCATTTAATCATTGAATTTGATTGTTAATTTTAACCATGGAAATGATAAATTTAGCAATTGGATCATAAAGAGGGGGTGTGCTCACTTGAACTTGTGGAGGAAAGGTAACTTGGACCTTACTAGAAGGATGTGAGCTACAATTATCTGTAGGTGAAGAGTGAGAATTGGGTTCTGCTGTAGTAGGGGATGACTTGGGGGATTCATTGGCATCTTTATGTTTTAGTGTGTCACATTATAATTTATTAGAATATTTACTATTATAATTAACATGTGAATTATTTGAAATATAATCATTCATAGAAGTAGAAATAATATTTGGGAGTGTATTATGTTTGAGAGGAGAAGTGAGAGAAGAGTTAGAAACATGAGATGCATATTCTTCTTCACTATGTGCATAATTATCATATATGTAATATTGTTCATAATCACTCTCATTTTCATATTCATTGGCATGCTCACTTACATATTCATTATCACTTCCATCATTGGTAGGGAGAGGTGTAATGGAAGGATTGAGTTCTTTTCCACAATGAAATAAATTATCATTTGACACTGGAATATAATGTGCATCTATGTTATCCATGAATGAAAGACATGCATTATTTTCATGTGAAATATGAGAAGTAAGAGAAGTATATTTTTCATTTGAACATTCTTTTGATAAAGTAGAGTTAAGAACATAAGATGTATCATTTGAGCTATGCATTGGTAATTTGATTCTATTACATTTATATTGTTGTAATTTGAACATAACAGGAGAGAGAGAGAGAGAGAGAGAGAGAGAGAGAGAGAGAGAGAGAGAGAGAGAGAGAGAGAGAGAGAGAGAGAGAGAGAGAGAGAGAGAGAGAGAGAGAGAGAGAGAGAGATTTGGGTCATGTGAAATAAAATTATCACCTATTAGTGGTTTGTTTGGAAGTGCATGACTAATTTTTTCATTTTGTGCATTGTGCATAGGAGAATGAGGTGAGAAGTATTTTTCTAATTTATCAAAAGTATTTTCTTTAGAAGAAGGAATGAAAGAGATAGGTTTTAGAGGAGAAGATGCATTTATTTTTCCTTCACTATCACTTTCATATGCATGATAATATTACTCATTGAAACAATAGTAATTATCTTCATTGTAAATAAAATAATTTTCCATATTTTTAGCTAATGTGAAATTTTGCAAATTTGTCCACTCATAATCATAATTATGCAAAAAATTAATAAATTTGTCTATGGGGTGAGAGGGAATAAGTTCCTTAGTGGCCATTTTATTTCTTTCACCACAAAGAATATAAAAAAGTACTATTAATCAAATAAATGCAATAATAAATACTAACATGGAGATTTTGAAAATACTTGTGACTATCTAAACAATTTACAAAAATTTAGAAATTAATTTTTAAAAATTGTGAGGATGAATGGTTTTAAGGTGGAGGACCTAGTTTAGGAATCTATGGGTTTGAGCTAAATTTTTTGAATGTTTGAATTTAAGGCTATAATTTAAATTCTAAAATTAATTTGAACAAGGTAATTACACAAAGATTGATACAAAAATAATAATTTTTAAATTGATTTTTTGTACAAAATAACTACTAATTAATAAATTTTGAAAATATTTTTGACACACTAAACAATTTTTAAAAGTTTTGAAATTAATTTCCAAAATTTGTAAGGGAGGGAAACTTGGGATTTGAGGACCTAGTTTTGAAATCTAGGGTTTTGAGTTAAGGTTTTAGAATTTTTGAAATTTATGGATATAATTTAAATTATAAAAATAATTTTGAATGGAATAATTACACAAAAAATAGTATAAAAATAAAAAAATTGTAAAGTATTTTTTGCAAAACATATGAAGGAAAAACCCTGAGGGTACCTAGGGTGTTTAATTTATTTGAAGTAAATCAGGTTCACCAAAATGTTTTATTATTTTTGGGAATATAGTGTTTAGATCCTAAATAATAATGGTCTAGAATAATAGGAAAAATATAGTTTAATAGGGATATATATATATATATATATATATATATATATATATATATATATATATATATATATATATAGATATATTACTTAATAGGTAATTATGCAAGAGAAATATAAATAAACTTATATGGTTTTAGACTGAAATGAAGGACTCCAAGACTAGAATTTAAAGAATAAGACTGAGACACAATATGAGTCTAGGTTTTGTTTTTTGAATGGATAGGAGCACTAAAAATAAGACACCGTGGTGTCTAGCGCTATAGTCCTTTCTAGTGATGTTTTCATGAGACTCATCTAGCAGGAGAAAGTGATTGTTGGAATCAAATTTATACTTGGACAATATCATCATAAACTAGACACCCCAAGTTTTAGAGCTATAGTCTTATATGGGCACTATTTTCCAGAGTGTTTGGGACTTGGGGGGATGGAATAAGCTTGGAAAGAGTAACCTAGGTCAATAAGTGTTAAGTCTAGAAAGTTATGAATAACTAGGAATGGTCAAAGAGGTATCTAGGATATGAAACAAGATCAACAAAAGTTAGACAAAAAGACTTGGCTAGATGTGAATAAGACTCATATTCTCTAGTTGGAGTCTTCTTTGAAAGGACTGTGAAAATACATGATATGTGTGGTTGCTTGACCAATTTAGGGTGTATACATTTGCCCTCCTTTTAATCTAGTGATGCAATGAAATGAAGTGCTAGAGTAAAATAAAGAAAGAATATGCTTACCTAAACTTACTTGTATGGAGATCAATTTACTAAAAAAAGGATCCAACTTCCTAACTAGGGAAGTGGATTAAGAACTAGATAGTGCTTATATAAAGAAGGAATCCCTATAATAGATGCCCCCTATATTGAATCTCAATAGTGCCTGGAGAAAGAAGGAATCCGTATAATAGTTGCCCATTATACTAAATCTAAATAGTTCTTAGAGAAATAAGGAATCCATGTAATAGATTCCCCTTGTACTAAATCTGAATAGTGCCTAGAAAAAGAAGGAATCCTTGTAATATATGCCCCTATACTAAATCTGAATAGTGCCTAAAAAATGAAGGAATCCTTGTAATAGATGCCCCTTATACTAAATCTGAATGAGAAATGATCAGAGGCCCAAAACCAATGTTTGACCTCTATCCCATAGAAACTCATGTAATCTAGAATGTGTGTATATAATTTGTATGCTTTGAAGAGCAAGATCTATCATGCCCCCACTCTGAATAATATGAACTAGAAATGAGAAGTGCTTGGAGTTCCAAAACTAATGTCTACCCTCTATCCCACATAAACTCCTAGGTCTGAGTAATGATATGGACCAACTACTACAGATGATCATACGGTCTAACCTAGTGATAACTTGGGTATGCCTATGTGTAATCTAAAAACTCTAGTAAATGTGTAAGAAGAGAATGGCTTGTCTTGCCATTCCATTTTCTATAATCCTGGATGATGAAGAACATGATCATATGTGTCATACCCCCAAATATAGTATGTGAGTGATGCATCTAGATAGTCTATAAATCTAAATAACCATATGTGCCCTGATCTATCATGCCATGTCTCATGTGCAAAACTAGATATCAAAATAATGTGTTCTACACTATGCCTCTAATTTGATATCTCATCGTGTAACTATGTCATGTTGTATGAAACTATATGTATGAGACATGTAGTAATGTACAAGCCCCCAAATCTAGTATATGGTCTGAATCTATATCAAAGTCACTATGAATCCATATGACCTTAAACATTGTGAATCTATATGTAAAGTAATGTATAGGGTTTTATTGTTTTTTAAATTAATGGAGCTTTATTCCTAACTAATAAATAGGTCTAAAATAAATCAAATCAGTAAATAAGGTACAATAATTAAGCCACTAATTTATGTAAATAGATTTTTTTTTGCATTTTATAAAAAAAAGTAATAAATAAGAGAAAAAATGACTTAACTTATTTTGAGCTATCCAGTCTAAGACAAGGTTTGAGAATTCAAGAATAGAACTAGATAGTGTCAGAAATAGGTTCCTAAGCTTCATTTTTTGATTGGATAGGAATGTTGAAAGTGTGATACCCTATTGTTTGGTGATGTAGTCCTTTTCTAGTGTTGTTGTCTAGGTGATCTAAATTTTTTGGGTTCTACTCAGTAGGTATGTGTTACCCTATCAGTGAAATATCAAAGCTCGAAGTCTATGGAGCTTGATGTGTGTCTATTTTAAACTTCAAATCCCTAAGAACTCTTTGTGATAAAATTTTAATGTTAAATTAGGAAAGAGAGATAAGGGCTTAGTGTGTAAAGGATACATTGGACACAGTTCACACCCCATGTGTGGGAACATTGCCTACATACCAATACTCTGAGGAGGGATTAAGCTAATGTAGTTATCCCATTGAAGTGATTATGAAATTGTGTATGAAGATGCCACTAGATACAAAAATAGGTGTACTTTAGATGGCTAGGGACTAGTGTAAGGGCTTGAATAGGGTTGAATAATATTAGAAGGCTCTATGCAAAAAATAGAGAAAAGTGTTTGAGTGTACTTTATTGTATTCTTTCTTCTCTCTTATAAATGAGTGCCAACCCTTCTAAATGGACTCTAAATGGACTTTTATATAGAATCTAATGATCATAGTTTAAATTAATTCATGTTAGGCCAACATGAATTAAGATAAGCATTATATAAAATATGATCATTTGAACCAAATTTGCACTTGGACAACAATGCCAAAAATAGGAAACCTTGGGTTTTAGCACTCCTATCAAAGTTGGGAGATATTTTCCAAAGGGAATAAGACTTGGGGGGATGGATCTGGTCCTAAAAGAGCTGCATGGGTCTGTAAGGATTAATTATTGGAAGGGTATGGATGACTAAGAATTAGTGAAATAAAAGCCTATGAATGTTGTGCAAGAAATTAGGAGGACCTATGGATTAGGCATCATTAGCCACACTCAAGTAACCAAATTTTGCATTTTACATGACTATAAATATGTCATCAAAATTAATATTTTATTACATATTTTTTCCTCTCAAAAAATTATGCAATTTCAAAGAAAATGGCATATCAATCTAAGTTCTTATGTGGAATTTATGGCCTCTAGAAGATGGTGCATTTTGCCTAATGATGAAACTATCCTGATGGTTATGTAAGCTAACTAGTGGTTATATAAGCACCCTATGATAGTTCCATAAATACCCCATGTATATTTTAGCTATTTTATCACTATACAAATAATGAAATAAGCAATGGCTATAAATGCTTCGTCTTTATCTTATAAGTCTTTTGGGATTCTATTTCAGGATCCCTTTGGTATTTAAGTTGTACATATATATATATATATATATATATACATATATATATATATATATATAGAGAGAGAGAGAGAGACAGAGAGAGAGAGAGAGAATTTGTAAGCTTGGGAGAGATTTTTAGCAAGTAATCTTCTTTATTTTATGTGGTTTTTGAGTTAGTATTTTAAGGATAGAAAAATGAGAAATTTATAAATCACTTGAGTATTTGAGCTTATTTTAATGCAAAGTATATTTATGAAGGCATAAAAAAGGTAATAAGCTTATATGTGCATGATAAAATAGTAAAATGAGGAGATACCTCACTTTTGTTCAAGTTTTCTAATTTTGAGTTTCTCTAAGGTAATATGGTGTCTCTTTCAATTTTGTTTTGTCTCTAATTCATTTCTCATGTTCTTTGATTTTTATTCATTTAAATATACCACACTTGTAATTTATTTCTAAATCATATTGAATGGTGATTTTAAGTCATTTGATAATCAAACAACTATTTAATCAATCAAGGAGTTGTTAGGAGTCCATGGGATCTATTTTGGTGAAACTTAGTGTGTAATATCCACCTATTTTTATGGATCATATTGGTATCGGAGCCCAGGTATGAGTGAGATGAAGGGTAATTAGATTCACATCATTTTTTGATAGTTTGAGTCTTGGTTCTTATTTTTTCATTATTTTTAGCTCATATTGGCATCAAATTAGGTTATCTTTCTTGTCATAAAATGGTTTATAACACATTTATACAATTTTTATATCCTTTTTCATGTTTTATTAAGGTGATTATGATGTGACCATTATGTAGATCTCCTTTACCTAGATTGTAGAGTGTTAGTGGAGACATTATCTTGATTCATTAGCAATAAGGTGGGTTTAATTCCCACTAATGTTGTTGTTGGGATTATGTAAGACATCTATGTATTCAATGATGTAATGGTATTCTACAAAATTCTTTGATGGACTAGCCATACAAGGGGCATGAAAATACTCTTCCAAAGAAGGAAATAATCTAAAGGTAATAATAGGAGCTTAAGAAGAATGTTCTTAGAATTGGATATGTTGTTATTTTTATCTTGAAAACTCATATTATTTTAATCCTTCCATGTGGGGTAAAAAAGGTCTTTTGAATCTTCCATGGTGATCCTTTCTTCTATTGGCTAAGAGGAGTGGGAAAAAATTTGTTGTTATAGATGAAACAAAGATCATAAACAAAGGGAGAGAAAGAGAATTGGAAAATTGAGTTAAAAGTGAAATTTCCAATAAAATACAAAGGACATTCAAAGAAGGGGAGGAATAAATTTTATCACCATATGGTCTCCTAATCTTTTTGGGACCAAAATCATTCAAATTGGGGAGGTATGATCAAAAATTTGGATGGTTAACATTATCTACATGGGTTAATTTATTATATATTCTCATTTTATGATATTATAGCTTAAAACACTCTTTTTATTGTTCTTTGTTCATTATAGCCATTGAGTAAAGTTAAAAAGAAGTTACGACACCCTATGACCTAAAATGGATAAGTTATGGTACAAAGGCTAAAACATTAAGAATATGTCTTCAAAAGTAATAGTTGATTATATATTTGTGATCCTATAAAAAATTATGAAATTTAAAAAAAATGGAATGTCAATCTGAGTTCTTATGTGCAAGTTATGTCCTCTAGAAGATGGTGTATTTTTCCTAGTGATGAAACCCTGATAGTTATGTAAGTTCACTCATAGTTATATTACCACCTTATGGAAGTAATGCAACTACCCCATGTAGATTTTAGAAATTATGTCACTATACAAAAAATTGTATAATAAATGGTTTCAAATTCTTCCTCTTCATCTTTTGAGTCCTTTCGGCTTTCATTTTGGGATCCCTTTGGTGCTTAAGTTGAATATATATGGAAAGAGTTTGTGTAATCATGGGAGAGATTCTTAGCAAGTAATCTTATTTATTATATGTGTTTATTAAATTAGAGTGTCGAAAGGAGATAAAAATTGATCAAGTTGTAAAGCACATGAGTATTTGAGCATATTATAATGCAAATTATTTTCATGAAGGCCTCAAAACGGAAATAAGCTTGTATGTGCATGTTGAGATAGTGTAACTGGGAGGATATCCATCACTTTTGCTAGATTTTTTTATAATTTTGAGTTTATCCAGGGTAATATGGTGTCTATTTTAAAAATAATTTGTCTCTAATTCCTTGTTCATGTTCTTTTTTACATAGTGTGTCATGTATTCCTTTCAATATGACACACTTGTAGCTCATTTCTAAATCATATTCAATTGTTGTTTAAAGCAATTTGACAAATAAAAAGTTATTTAAGAAATCAAGTATTTTTTAGGGTTCTATAGTATCTATGTTGGTGAACCTTAGTGTGGAATATCCACCTAGTTTATGAATCATGCTTGGTGTAAGATGAAACTCTTAGGTTTGAACTATACTAAATTTTTGGTACCACCTAAATCTAATAGGTCTATCTAGGAAAAAAAAATCATCTCATGATCTGTATATGTTTGAGTATGATAATTGACTAGTTTGGCATATGATAGGGAATTATTATATGTGAATAATAACAACTAGTGAGGGTAAGACCTATTTAAGTATTATTTTATTTTTATTTAAATTAAATATTACAAACTAAAAACTCAAATGAAAACCTTGTTTATGGTGAATACCTATGGATTAAAATATGTTTCAAACCAATTTGAATCCAATGACAGTGAGAGATTATTTTTGGCTAGGAAGAATAACCTACACACATGTCAACACTTGACAAAATTGATTAATAATAGAGATGAGTGACCTGCTTGATACAAAATTAGTTCTATGAATCCATACACTTCCTTAGAGGGATGTCAATCCACTATTTATGTAATTAAGTGAATAAAACTAATAAAGATTATAAGATACATATAATTGATAAAAGAGATTACAAGATGAGATTTAAAAGATGTAGATCATATGAAAGATAGCTTGATAAGATAAATGAGATAAATACATGCAGATGATCAAGATTAAAAGATATGGATCTTTTGATTAAGACTAATTCATGTTGTTAAAACAAGCTCAGGTTATAAAATAGAATAATAAAAACATAGAGCTTGATCAGTGATGATTCAAATAAATCTATGATAATTCAGATGAATCAATGATAATTTAGATGAATTGATGATGATTCAAACAAATTAGTGACAATTCAGATGAATCAATGATGATTTAAACAAATTAGTGATCATTTAGATGAATTAGTGATGATTAAGATGAATTGGTGATGATTCAGATGAATCAGTGATGATTCAAATAAATCAATGATGATTTTTCAAGGGTGGATACAAATATGAGTGCAAGGGATTAAAGAGATATTTTAAAGGATATAAGATGGTTTTAGATGGCTAAAGATGTTCTAGGAATTTTGACATAATTGAACAAGAATAAATGATAGAACAAAAAGAACAGATTATGAAGAAAACCAAATAAACTTACCAAGACTACGCTACCATCCTTTAATGGGGTTGACATGGATATTATGAATTCTAAACTTATTGAAGGCTAACAAGGTATTTTTTTATAATTTAGCTTCCATACAACATTAGAAACATAGGCAATGGGAATTTCACCAGTGTTTCTCTAGTAAAAATCACATCCTTTACAAAGAGTGATTCACAAGTTTATATAATTGACACCAATATAGGAGAATCAGTGCCAATTGTAAGAGAATAAACATTGATCTTAGGAGAATCATTTCCGAATCACCTTTTTTAGGCTTAGGTGAGATTTGATTATTTTTAACCGTGTAATAAACTTGATAAATGTAATCTAAAGTTGTTATATGGTTTTTGGATTTTGAGGGGGATTGTTGGAGGTAATTATTTATTTTGTTATAATGAATTTTATTTAGGTATTTAGGATTATAGGTAGTTAAAATAATTATAATGGTAGTTAGTGATTACCATAAGTGAAACAGATAGTACATATATAAAATAAACATGTACATATGGACATTTACTTTCTTATACTTTAAGTTATATTTTACATATATAATTTCAAGATGTTTGAGATGGGTTTCGAACCTCTAGGATTTATGATGCAAATTATATATTTTGGAGGATTCTACCATATTTTAGAGTTAACCTTTTTTAGGATTTTAGGATACTAGACCTAGTCTATTTTAGGATTTTAGGATACTAGACTCATCCATGGTGCATAATTTTAGTGTCTACATTTACCCCCCTTTTTATAACCAATGTGTAACAACTAGCCACAAGACCAAAACTAGGTGGTTTTCGATGCCCCAAGTATGTGAGGAGGTATTCCCCCTCAAACTAAGAGTTAACATAGGATAATGAGATGGTGATGAGTTTTAAATAATATGGATGGATAGTATAGGATGATAATCTAAGGGATAAAAGTGAATGTAAATGGCATGGATTTTTGAAAGAGCAATTGGTTTGAACTTACAAGGATAAGGGTATTTCATTAAAAATTGCCTCAAGGATAAAGCAGATTACCACCATGAAACAAATGATATGGAGGCATAACTAAAGCATTCATTGTGATAAGAGTCAGGTAACTACCTATAGACATATTATAAAAAGGTGAAACACACTCTTTTAGGATCTAATAGAGATTTTCCCCTAATATAAGGTGATTCAAGATAGGTTTGGGGACCAGGAGGGGGTCAACCTACACTAACCTAAGGTTCTATGTATAAAATATCATAATTGTAATTATTGTAATTTGATTATATTGGGTACAAGACTATCTACTATAAAGCATGAAATTAAATGCAAAATAAGGGATCAAGGTTGATCACATTGATTGACATTAATCTATGTTATGGATATAAATAGTATATCCCAAATGTCATTTTATTATTGGGATCAAATCTTAATGAATATGGATGGTTTACATTGGATGGATGGATGGATGGTGATTATGGATTTGCTATATGATATATAAGGAAAAGAGTAAATAAGGTGGACTTCAACTCCTTAGTTTGTTGGAACTATGGTGAGACATGAGATATTTTATGATTTATGCACTCTAAAAACCCTATCTAATGTTAATAAACACTTTGGTGATCATCAATCAACCAAACATAGGATTCCTGAAAATGGGAAATGATATGAAGATGGTCAGATATGGATTAAATATTGTGTTATTTCCTTAGGTTAGAGGCTAATTATTGGTGTAAAAATGATAATAGGACCAACTGCAGCCCACCCACATTTAATTTTTATGTAGACTGATCAATGTAGGAAGTTTGCTAAATTTTAGAAACTTAATCAATGTAGGAATTTTTCTTAGGATATTATTTGAATTTTGATTTTATATTTTGATGAGAATGCTTGATAAGTTTTGGATAAGATAAGAAATTTGATCAATGCGAGAAGCTTTCTTGATTTTTAATTTTAGATAGCCATCCTTGAAGGGAGTGGTTTATATAAATTTTATGAAAAAATATCCTTTAAGGGAACAATCTATGTTTTTATACATTTATGAATAGCCATCCTTCAAGGGAGAAATCTATGATTTTATGCTTTTATGAGTAGCTATCTTTCAAGGGAGTAGTTTATGATGTTTCCAAGTACTTGATTTTTTATCATAGATTTCTTATTTTGAATGAAGGCAAACATGGATTGACTTTGAGTTAACCTAAGTCACATTCTCAAAGACAAGGTTATGACAAAGGGTGATATTGTGATCCTTTTTATGAGAAATAATGATTTAGGGCTCCATCCTACATATAGGTAGAGTATATCCCATATAAAATGGTATGAACATAGTCGAGGTTCCCACATTTAAATTCACGAAGAAAGTGTTATCATATGGCCACATAATTCTATATCATTATAGGCTATATGTGTGGGGATTTATGGATATAAGTAATAAGAAGCTTGAGTTGATTTTTAGGTAACCAAAACTATTAATAATAATCAAAGTGGAGATGCAAGGAATTGAGAGACTCATTTTCAATTTTCCTTCAAGGGATGCCAAATGGTATGCCCCAAATCTATATGATCCAAGTCAATTAGGAGAAATTTTTCATCAATTGCTCTTTTCTCATATTTATGTCATGCTAATTTATGAGGAAGATTGATAGATCCCCCATACATTAAATGGGTACATAGGTGAGAAGAACCTAATGGAGGTAGCCTCTACAAGGATAGTGTGATAAACATGTTGTCAAGTAGGATGACCATATAATATAAGAGTCAGATGTGTATCGAGTGTTTATAAGTAATACTCCCCCAATGAGAGTTACTTAAAATGATGTGGTTTTACATGGATAGTGTGGATGTGGAATTTATATGCATATTTGAGGCATTGGTGCAATATAGAGGCATGATACCCCATGATGGGTAAATTATCCTTGGTTGGATTTTGAGCTTTAGGATCTTGTGTCTATGATAGTGTAGCTATATTGATGGTGTTTATCTATAGGAATGGTTGGCTTATCAAGGTTGGTGAGTGATTTTGGGTCTACTTTGATAACTCTTGTGAAGAGATAGAAAGAGTGAGTTGTGTTTCTTGGTCAAAGATGGGATCAAGGTAAAATTATTCAATTAAAATGTTGTCATCCTTAAAAACATCCCTAAACTATGGATTTAAATGAATTACAATTTTCACTATCATGTCTAGGAGTCCTATGGTAGGCACACACCTTATCTTCTTTATACTAGGGAGGTTTTTTAGTGTGGGGACTAAAAGGTTTGAGGGGTTGTAAAGGAATGAAGGATGCTTGAAAATTTTTGTCAACAATGGTAGTGTATGACCCTTGTAATGGGTCTAGTTGTGGATTATCATCCTTTTGTGGTACAAATTTTTGAGTTGATTTAGATTTAGCATTTGTCATCTAGTTAGGATTATCAGGAGGTGTTTTCTTTATGTCTTTAGGTGAAATATTTCAATTTTTAGAGTTTTTAGGTTTGGTCAAAGGTTTTGGTGTCAGTAAGAGAGGAGGATACTTTTGGATAGGCTATTTAGAGGGTGACTCAATGATCATGACAGACCATTTGGCTGAAGGGTGAGGTCTTAAGGTAGGATTACTTTGGATTAGAGGCATTTTTTATTTTCCCATTTTAATGTTATTATATGTGCTAGTGATATTTTTATAACTTGATTTAATATTTTTACCTTTAGATGGAGATGGGAGATCTAATCTAATTCGTGGGTGTTGTAGAGATTTTTATTTCAAGATACTAATGCATGGATTTGCCATTTTATCTTGTATCTTTGGAGTGGATATGTGAATGTATTTAGAAGATTTATTTTTTGGTATATCCCATGTAATGAGGCCAATGGGGTTAGAATGGGTGATGGGGATGGTTTCAATTGGCTTGGATTGTTTTTCCTCCAAGGTATCTCTTGTAGGGAGGTTTGGTATTTCAAAGGATGAGTCCATAAAAATAATAAATTCTTATAGTAGAAATTGGAGTTTGATGGTATTTATTATGTAAGTTCCTTATTTTTGGGGATCTTCAGTGTGTCTTTGTACAAAGTTTGATGAGGAGGGATAATTCGGAAATGACTGTCTAGAGATTTTTAAGGAATGATTGAAGGAAATATTGGGGTTGTCTAAATGAATTTTCCCTCTATAAATAATATTTAGTAATATAATTTTGAAGTAGTGACATCTATTAACATCATGACCTATTACATGATGGTAGCCAAAAAATTAATTTTCCTTAGACAAACTTGGTTTAGCATAGGAATGATCAACAATCTTAATTGGAGGAGGATTATGACAAAATCCTTCAAAATTTTATGAAGGATGGAAGCATAATATTCCCCCAAAGTTGTATACTTTCTAGTGGGAAATCACGTGGGTGATCTTCAAGGTTGTTTCTAGGAAGAAGAATGAGTAGACTAGTTGGGTTTTGATGGAGGAGCAACATTTATAAATACAACATTGGTAGTGCCCTTTGGCTTGGGGTTATTGAATTTAAAAGATTTTGATTTAGAATTCTGGTTCCATAATCTAACTTCACTTTAATCAAGGGATTAAATTTTTAATTTTCAAGACATAGCAAAGGCTTCATCAAAAGTTAAAAAGGATTGGATTTGGAGTGTAGATGACATATGCCTAGAACAAGTTCTAGAAAATAATTCAATAAATTCTAGTTGGGGAAGAGAAAAGGAAAACTAATGAAAAATTTTATGCCATCTGACAACAAATATCTTCAAATTATCAAATATCATATAAGTCAGTGATGGTTATTTTCCCTATGATGTTTATTGAAAAGTACTTTAGGAAAATCTGGGCTAATTAACTAAAGAAAAAATTAGAGTATCAGGGAGTGAAACAAAACCAATCCAAATCTGGTCTAGCTAATGATATTGGAAAAGTTATTAAGAGGAGGGCATCATCATGGGCTATGAGGTAACATGCATTTCTAAACTCCCTAAGGTATTATTGGGGATTTTCCTTGTTTTGAAATTTGGTAAATTCAAGTAGTTTCCACTATGTAGGATATGGTTGAATGGGTAATAATAGGTTTATAGGCTCATTATAGATTTGTTCATAAGAGGGTATAACTATATTTCCTATGGTGGATGATTCTATATGGGACATTATATCCATGAGGATGATAAGGATGTCCAATTGAGGATCGTGTGGGGGAAAACAACTTATGATGTTAGGAGGTGTGTAATTCTATTAAAGATGTTATTGAGGAGGTAATGACATGGGAAGTGATTGAGCTAGGTGGTAACCAATGGTCATGGTGTTTATTGATAGAGTTGAGATAACATAGGGATGATATTGGGAGGGTATGGATTATTGATAAGATGGATTGAAATATAACACATATTGGTATTAGGGAGGTATTTGTTGAGAGGATTACAGTGGAGATATTAGATTTTGAGGACTAGTGGCCACATGTGTCTGGATTGGTAGCAGTGTCATATGTAAGGAAAATGATAGGTTTTATAAAGGGGTTGTTGGTGGTATATGTGACATAGGTTATGAAGTAATAAGGTTATGGGTTTGAATGGTATTTATGGAAGGATTAGATGTTGTTGGAGATGGCTAATTTGTTCCAACATTAGTGGTGGAAACAAGAGGACTAATAATTTCCTATGGTGGCAATATGTTAGTGTTATTTATTGCATGGCGATTAATTAGTGGTGGTGTTTGAGGGCCCATGGCTAAAATAATATCCATCGCATGTCTATCATCTCCTTCTAGGGGTGGGATATGTATAAATAGATTAGATTTAAGGGGATAAATAGGGATATTTCTTGCTCATGATGTAAGATAAGGGTTAAGGACTATTGCGAGAAAACCCAAGGTCTCCTTGAAAATAGAATCGTGATGGACTATCCTTGATGGATATAGGAGATGTAGGGGGCTTGGCAAATATTCCATTAAGGAAGATGAATGGAAAGAAAACTAAATGCATAAAACAAAACACAAATAAGAATAATATTTTTTATTTATCTTGCTTTAGTGTAAAGGAAAAGACACACACGCTAAAGATGTACCTAAAAATTTTTTACTTATTAACTTTAAAGTGTGATAAAATAAAATAAATTAAAAGGTTAACGAGGGTCCTAAGAAGTGTCAATCTAAGGATGGTTTCAAGTTTATTTAGGCTCACAAAGATTTTTTTACTAGAATCGATACATGGCATGGTATTAGGGCCTACCCATTCATTTCACACACCAAAATATAAGGGTGTTAGGTGCTTATCCAAAATATATAAAAAAACTAGGGTTTATACTCAATAAGATTACTAAGTTGGTTCTCCCCTTAGTGTTAAAATCCAAGTTGGATAGCTGGGAAGAAGTTTACCACTAGGTGATGAAATCCTAGTTGGCTCCCTTATGTCTAAGTGTTTTGATGAGTTTGTTATGAACATGGTTTAGTTTATGTGTGAGAGAAGTGATAACTATGATAAATTTAACTATATGTATGTAGATTATTTTTTAATTTTAAAAATAAAAAAAAAATTGGATTTTCTTTGAATGAATACAACAAATAAAAGAAAGGGAGAGAAAGATATATAAATTTAGAATTAATTTTAATAAGAAAAGTGAGACCTTGGAGGTCCCACCAGGTGTGCCAGAATGTTTAAGTAGTTTTTCATTTTTATTTAAATTAAATATTAATTACTAAAAATTCAAATGAAAAAAGGGGTTATGGTGAATACCTATGGATTAGAAGATGTTTCACACTGCCTTGAATCCAATGATTGTGAGATCTTATTTTTGGTTAGGAAGAATAGCATGCACACATGTAAATACTTGACATAATTGATTAATAATAGATATGGGTGGACTTCCTGATACAAGATCAATTCTAGGAAGTGGTACACTTACTTAGGGGGTTGTCAGTAAACTGTTTATGCAAATAGGTAGATAAAACTAATAAAGATTACAAGATACATATGATTGATAAAAGAGATTACAAAATGATATTGAAAAGATGCAGATCATATCAAAGATAGCTTGATAATATAAATGATATAAATAGATGTAGATGATAAAGATTAAAATATATGGATATATTGATTAAGATTAATTAATGTTGTTAAAATAATCTCAAGTTCTAAAATAGAATAATAAAACATAGATCTTGATCGGTGATTATTATGATGAATCAATGATGATTCTAATGAAATAGAAATAATTCAGATGAATCGGTGATGATTCAAATGAATTGGTGATAATTTCATAGGGGTGGATATAAATATGAGTGCAAGGGATTAAAGAGATATTTTAAAGGATATAAGATGTTTTTAGATGGCTAAGGATGTTTAAGAAATTAAGATAAAATTAAAAAATAATAAATGATAGAATAAAAAGAATAGATTATGAAGAAAACCAAATAAATTTACCTAGACTACACTACCATCCTTTAATGGGGTTGAGATGGATATTTTGAATTTTAAACTTTTTGAAGGATAACAAGGTCTTTGTTTACAATGTGACTTTCATGTAGCATCAAAAACATAGGGAATGGGAATTTCATTAGCCTTTATCCAATCAAAACCATGTCTTTTTCAAAGATAAATTTTCAAGTTTATATAATCAACACCGATCTAGGAGAATTGGTACCAATTATAGGATAATTAGTGCTGATCTTGGGGGAATCATTGTTGATTCACCATTTTTAGGCTTAGGTGAGATTTTATTGTTTTCAACCATGTGCTACGCTTGGTAAATGTAACCTAAAGTTGTTTCACATGTTTTGGATTATGAGGGAGGTTGTTGGAGGGTATTATTTATTTTATTATAATGGATTTTATTTAGATACTTAGGATTATAGGTAGTATAAGTTTACATTTATATATGGACATTTATTTTATTATACTTTAAGTTATATTTTATGTATATACTTTTAGGATGTTTGAGAGGGGTTTTGGACCTCTAGGAGTTAAGATGCAAATTATAAATTTTGGAGGGTTTTGTTGAGGTCAACATACCCCTATTTCTAAAAAATGGGGACCCTTGTTTCAGATATTTTAAATTTGTGATTTTGAATTAAAAATGCCACTTGATCAGAGTTATTTATTTGAAGATCATCCACACCTAGTTCTCATCTATCTTAACTGACATATCTCCATTTGATCCTTATCTTATTTTGTCTAATGTTGCTAATGGTTATTTCATGTGGTTTAAAATTATAGGTTCAATGGAGTCTCAAGTGTGTGAACATCATTCAGGGTTTTAAACTTAGTTGTTAATTTCACCCCATTCATTGAAACTTGGTATTTTAATCGATTATTTGAATTCATATTATAATTGCTAAAAATATTTAATCTAATTATGTTAGCTTAATTTCTTTTGAATTGAATTGAAATTTACATGGGTTCATTTTATTTAAAATTGTGTGGGAACACTCTGTATTTGTTTAAGACTTAGTTTATAGCTTATCCTAAGGTTTTATCCATGTTTATTAACATGACCAAAACCTTGGTCTAAAATTTTATGCTAAGTCCTTTATGTCCCAAGACCCCTTAGTCCTTTTATTATTCACATGGACTAATTAAATGTAGGGTCCCTTTTATTATGTTTCATACTTAGTCTAAAATCTTATCCTAAGGTTCTTAATCATGTTTATTAATACAACCAAATCCTTAGGTTAAATAATTTATCCTAAGTCTTATATGTTCCTAGAGCCTTATTTTATTTTGACCACAGGAATGGAACAAACCTAATAATTATAAGTATCACACTCATAGGGACTCACAAAAAGTTAATACATTAAGCACCAAGATCGATGAAGTGCATTTGATTGGGTAAAGATGATCCAATAGTGTGAGGAAAGGTCAAAAGGTCAAAATCCTTATAAGCACAAAAATGACAAGTGTCACAATCATGGCTCATAGTTAAAGTTTGAGTACTATCGCAAAGATCGACAATACGTGGCTGAGCATACACATTTTGATCAATGGTGAGTGTTAAGTCAAAATTTGAAGAAGCCCTAGGAAGAGAAAGAAGGTGATAAGTGTCACCATCATGGTGACTATGTTAATAAATCAATGATACATGAAGGAAAGGACATAACCTAGAGGATTGAGATCGATAGTGTTCATTGATCTATGTAACCAAGATCCAATGGCCCAAGATGAAAGATAAATTTTCAAAGAACCTAAGATGAACATGGAACTACCATATGGTACTTACATTGGAATGGGAGGAAAATGAAAATTATAACATGGAAGTGATAAATGGAAAAATCTTGGGTACCAAGTATAAAGGTCAACCAATAGCATTTAACCTCCTAGATCCAAATTAAAGGTGCAAAGTAAGGTAGAATTTTCAAAATAACCTAGACTGAATGAGGTGTTAACATGTGCCCAAAGGAAAAATAGTCATATTTTAAATATCAATGAGCTATATGACATGTCAGAACCACATAAGTAGGACATGTCAGTTAGAAAGATTTTATGGACCCATAAATGCAAAACTATAAATACATGATCTGAGTAAAATCTAAGGCATGAAGCTCATTATTTAAACTAGTTATCACCATTAAATCTCTACATAAACCTGCATAATCCCTAAAAGTGTCTAGAAGCCCTAATTTTTCCCTATTTTATTATTATCAAACCAAGGAGAATTAAATTTTCATATCCATAAAGATAATTTAATCAAAAACTTAGATATAGTCCACTAGTGATCAATTTAAACAAAATTCATAGTAATGGTAGCTCAAAAGGGTATTTCAAAGGAATACATTGAGCTTTAGTTGACCACAGATGTTGAGGGATGAGTGTTTAGGGACATAAAATTCATTTTCAATGCTTTGAACATCAGAAATAACAATTGGTTAAAGCTATTTTGAACCATTGAAAATCAGCTAACCATTACCAAGGAAGAGGAGATAAATCTATCAATAAAAATATTGTATGATGACATAAAAGCCATTAAAATGATGGGTCTTCATTATGTAGTAGTAAAACCCAAGGTACTCTATTGCATCGACATTCTTTCTCCAATTTTTAAATAAATTAAGATAGATAAAAGCATGATTATTAATGAATGCTTTGACATAAATGTGGCCTATATTTCTCCTATTACATTTGAATCATATTAAAAACTATCCTAACCCAAAATGGACCTAGCCTCAATCAATGGCTGGGCTAAAGGACATGATTCGAAGGATACTCTGGCCATATGGTTATACTCTGGGAACTAGGTCTTTTCAGACTTCAATAAGAACATCCCCATTAGCTAGTTCAGGCTATGGGATATAATGATTATGATAATGTTAAAAAAATTATGTGAAAATCCAACCATAACCTATATAGACTTAGTATGGGTGCTAATTATCTACTTCATTGTTGAGAAAGTAATTATTCCTCTTCTAGGTGAGATCATTATCATTTCTTTGAGTAGGCAGATTTATGCAATTAGGTAGAAGAATAAAACCCAATTTTTAATGATGTCATATCTCTTAGATGATCTTTGTACAAAAACCAAGATCCCAAACCAAAGGGAATGGTCACCTAGAATAACCCTAACTATTTCAAAATATTACTCTAAACTTCACATCTTCAAGTATAGGGATCATATTTAGTTTATATGTGACTATGTCTACCTAGCCCTAAGTGAGGCTATAATTAGGATCCCAATGATGAGAGTTAACCCTCTTATCAATAAATAAATCAAATTTATGGGAAATATTTGGTTGTATCCAAATTATACAATAATTAGGATTGAATGAACTCAAAGGTCTCTCCTCAAGATACCTATTCATGTCCCTGACGAGCTAGCTAAGCAAGAAGTTGCATATCAGCTATTTCATGGCATAGATGGTCTTTACAAGACCAAAATAAAGGGACTCCTTCATAGCTTTCCAATAACTATTAGAAATACCATCTTCAATGAATGGGAGAACATTAAGGCAACATCTAAGTGTAGGACATCTTTTAATATATATATAAATGAACTTAGATAGTGGGATCCTTATGGAAGGGTCAAGGAACATTTGAAAGCCAAACAAATTTTGAATGTGCCCTATGATCATCAAATTAGTGTTATTAACCCTATTTACACCAAATCCTTTTCATACTCTAAGGTCACTAGAAGTTTGAAGGAACAAAAACCTACACCTACATTTAGGCTAGAAAGGAATCAAATAGTGGATGACAGATGGAAGTTGAGGCCCAAACAATATAATTTACTAAGTAGTACACTTGTTATACCTCCACCAGCTCAACCATAAGCAGATCCTGGACTTAACGTTTAGATTGAGCATAGGCTTGAGGAGAAAAGACCAAATGAGATTACTTCTTCTTTGTTTTAGGTAGAGGAATAAGGATCACCTTTAGAAGAGATTCACATGGTATCCCTAGGCCCCAATGAGTTTGTGGAGGATGCATTAAAACTACTATCTAGTGTTTATGAGTTAGATGAAGAAGCTCAGGTTGAAGAAACCAAGGAAGAGAAAGGGAAGGAAGTATTGGAGTTAGTTCCTATTGACATCCCTAAGATGAAGGTTGAGTTGTCCTTTGTTCCCAAAGTGACTTTCATTCCTCCTTTGAGTGAAGTCAATATATTTAGTGAATAAAACATCACTTATGGTCTAGCTATTCTAAAGTGGTTCATCTATGTACCTAGATTATAGAGAGTTTCTATTATCCATCATCCTTGGGTCATGGTGAAGGCTACATATATCCCCTTAGAGGAAAAAATGAAGCCATGGATTATGGCTTTATTAAATGAAGAAGTGAGAATATTGGCTACTCGAGGTCAATCAAGTGAAGCACAAGTAGAGATATCAGCCCCTTAGTTGACTCAATTTCTAGTTGGAGTCAAGTTTGATCCAAATAATACTAGATTGATGAATGTGATAGAGAAAAGTATCATGATAGGTGGTGATGAAATAACATACCAAAAGTTAAAACCTTTGGCTAGTTTGAATCAAGTAGGGAGACAAAAACTTGGAGAGGATCTAATATTCAAAGAGGATCCCTTAGAGTTAGACCAAGCTCAAAATGAATAATTACAAGATGTCATCAAAGGTATGAGACAAAAAAATAACTTGGAGGAACAAACTATCTTGTCTATTCTAGAAGCTATGGTCAACATGTTTGAAGACACTTTATATGATATGTTCAATTCTTTATAATCAATAAGGTCTAGACAAGGTGTGTTGAACTAGCAAAATAATGTGGCCATGAATCTAGTTCACCAATGGGAAAAATTAGGAAATAAGGTAAAGGATTTGTTTAATAATTTAATAGAGGATTAAATCCCTAGTTTCAAAATAGTCATCTTGGCTCCTTTGAATATGGCCATGGTAGTATTGGTAGACAAGATTAAAAGCTTGAGCAAATGGTTCAAGAGCATAGAAGATCTTTTTGAGGATGGTAAGTAGTTGTAAATTAGGATGGATCATATATTAGGGACCATAATCAAGGATCCCTCTACACTTAGCCTAATTGGTCTACTAACTAGTGATGAGTTCAAGAATATAGCCACCCAAGTCATGCATGGAGTGAAAAATTAGATCCAAGGAAATTTAGTAGCTAACAACACAAAGATCTTGGGCACGATCTTTACTACAAAAGAGAAGATTGTAGAGGCTAGAAGCATCAATGAAGATTTAGAAAGGGTTGATAAATATCTTAAAAACATGGAAGATCAAGAGGATGAACTCTTCATGGATCCCATTATCAACTTAAAGGTAATTGATGATCATCATGACAAAGCAATAAAAATCCTATAGCAGAAACAAGGGACTACAATAGTAGAAGGATCTCAAAGTTAAATTTGTTGATTAAATCATATTCTTTTGTAACTAGACATGTATATTTTGTAAAGGTTATATTATTTTTTACAATCATGTGAAAATTTTTAAAGTGCATTACTTATAGGTTAGTACATTAGGAAATGTCATAGTCTAGAAGGTTGTAGAAGGATACTTATCCTTAACACTTGTACAACTATAATTTGACAAGACTGTTCCACATACCTCCTTAATATTCTATATAAGGGTTATTGCCTATTTTAAGAAAGGGAGGGAGTTTTTGAGTAAGAAAACTTTGTACATAATTTGGAGTAATCAATGTAAGTAGAAAATTCTGAAAAGTTTGTCTCATTTGTTTGTGTGATTGTTATTATGGCTTCTCTCTCACTTGTCTAGTCTAATATTCAAATTTGAATGGTTCTTATGAATTATTGATGTGTACATTTTAAATGTATATTTGTCATTTTTTGGTAATGCTAGATTGTTTAAAAGTTCTTAGGTTCATTTCATTTTTTTACTCTTCTTGTAGATGTGCTTATGCTATTTGCTTGCAGGGATAAATCTTTAAAGTGAAGTTGGTTCCTATTTGCATTATTTCCAAATTCCTTAGATGTTTTTTTGATGTGTGATAGGATTTAATATTAATATATTTCATGTCATACATTGGTTTTAAGTGCATGTTTAGATGAAATTTAAACTTTGTCATAATATTTGTAATGAAGATCAACAACATAGTTTTTCTCTATCATACCCTTCCTTTTGCTTATTTTTTTATCAATTCACTTTAGATTAATTTCATTATAAAGATTCATTATATCTTATATTTTGGACTTATTTATTTGAGCATAATTCACTTCACTTAGTCTAGATTACTCTTATTTTCACAAGTTATCTATTAAGCCATGGTTGCTCTCAACAACCAAACATTATAAATTTTGTGAAACAATTTACTTATTCTATCATTATTCCACCTAAGATATCAAGAATATCACAACATACAACTCATGCATTGGATTATTTGAATCCATGAATGAGTAGTGTGTCTTAAACACTCTAAACCACCTATGATACATTTTTAGGCATCAATAGGAAACACATTTTTTTAGTACTAGAAGGAGGGCCTTTAGTTAATCTTTATGAATTTATAGTTCCTTTGTTAATTTTAGTGATTTTTATTCAAATATCAATGAACTATTTTCATATTTGTGTTTTTATTGGCTCAATTGTGTAAACATCATTGATATTCATGGTTTCAGACCAATTTTTAGGCTCGTTTAGCTAAAAATTTGTATTCTTTGAAGATTAATGGTAAATATTTGTAAAGGTAGCTTAATATTTGTAAATCTTCCTTATTTAAAATTAGTGATAGTAAATTTTCACAAATATTGATTGATTCTTTGTAAATTTAGGTTTATTTAAACTTAGATGTGTAAATATCATTAATATTCATAGGTTTGGACATATATTTGAGCTAATATAGCTAAAAATAGTCATTATTTGAATAAATTTATATAAATTTGTGCAAAGCTTTCTTAACTTAGGAATATTAAACATGCAAATATACTCATAGGTAAGAATTGGACTATTATTTGTAAGAATTAAGCTAAAGATCATTCATCTTTGAAAAGATAAGGTTTTTAAGTCATATTTTTTATAAGGACTCAATATTTACAAGATGGAACTACTAGGTATTAGGACTAGGTCATGGTCTAATCAATATTACCCCTCCTTTCATTAGAAGTTCATAGGAAAGCAAGAGCAGACAAAGGTAAGTGAAGGGTTTCTAAATATCAGCCTACTTCACTTGTTCAAGGTGCTCTTATGTTCAATCCTTATCAAGTTATGGCTTGGTTAGTTGGATCTTCCATCAATGTGCCTGGTCAAGTACATGACCCACCCTAAAATATTGAGAAATATTTAGCATCTTTTAATCTTAATAGTGTTATCACAACTAAAGAACATATTAAATCTTTCAACGCTGATTTAAGGTTGTTAAATGTAGTTCATAAAGATGTAATATGTATATTGTTTCAATTTAATTTAAAAAATGCTACATATGAGTGGTCACTCAACCTTATTAAGAATTATATCACCAATTTTAATTATTTTAATAGAATTTTCATTGATCAGTTTGGCAAGATCATCAATCTTTACATTCTTTATAAACAATACACCATTGTTAAAATATATTCAAGTGAGACCATTAGAGCCTTCAAATTTACAAGGATTCTTTGGATCCTATGACTTCTATGTTTCTTAAAAGATATGTTGGACTTATAAACACATTATCCTTAGCCTATGTTGAAGCTATAACAATCAATGATCAAATAGAGCATCAAGGTCAACTTACATATTCCATTTCCAATGTTAATCCTAATTTCTTTGCACTAAATTTTATTCTAATGCAAATCATAATGTGTCTACTTTACATCAGACACCAGTCTTGAACCAATTACCCTTAAGCCATGTTCATCCTGGTCAAAACCTAGGATTATTAAACAATGCTACAAATGGATTTCATCCAAAAGAATAAAGAGTTTTGGTGCCAATAACTAGTAATAATATTAAAGTTCATACTTTATAAGCACCAAATAATTAAAATTAATCCATAATTAAGATAGTTCAAAATCTGAGTAATGACTTCCTTCAATTGCATAAACAAGTTGGAAATATTGGGGAAAGATCCAATAAAAATTATGCTTATGAAAGATTCAATTGGCCTAAAAACTAGTTTAAAAATGGTAAAAATGGAAAAAATAATAATATAAATGAGTCATAATCAAGTAATAACAATCCTAATATTAATATTTGTGATGTAGCTCTAACCAAATATTGCAGGGTTCACAATACTTCAAAGCATAGTGAGTTAGACTATATTGAATTCTATAATTCTTTTGAATTTTTTTAGGATGAATTAGATACACATGAAGGTGGACCTAACATAGATAATTATGTAGGTAAATCCATTACTTCAAATTCATCTGAATCTACTGATACAACCATGATAGTGGAGACATTTGAATTCCCTTTCTAAGCGGAGAATGAGCCTTAAGAGACTATGAAAAGGTGCATGATTTCTAGAAATACCTAAAGAAGACTTATCCTCTAAAGAATATATATCATAAGTAACCTTTGACAAATTCAACTCCAATAAATAGCTTTAACATTCCTCTAGATCCCACTACCAAAAATAATTTAGAGCATCCAAAGGGAAGTACCTCTAAACACAATGTTGATTCATATAGTACTTCTACTAAGGGTGTCTACAATATAGTTGAAGACATGAAAATGATTAAGGCTAACATAAATTTGCATGAATTGACTCAAATTAATGAATAAAGAGACTTGTTACTTGAATCTCTATCCAAGAAGCCTAGTAATTCACCAAAGGCTACAAATGTCAATGTTGCAAAGTATAAGAACATGATAGATGTTCCACCTTTGTTGTTGACAATTAGAATTTTTGGTAAGAATTTGCATAAATATTTATTAGACTTAGGTGAATTTTCTAACATCACTCCTAAAGGTATTTTTGAGAACCTTTTTTGAAATCTAATAAAATATGATAGGGTTGTTACTCAATTAGATAAATCTAGGGTGAAAGTAATTGGAGAATTGTTGAATGTTCATATACAACTTACATTTGAACCAAAGATATAATAGTTTATATAAATCCAAGTGGTATATATTCTTGATGCTTATGGGATTCTACTCAACAAATATTGGACCAAGTCTTTAAATGGTTACATGTCCACTGACTGTTCCTATATGTGGCTTTCATGAAAGGGAGTTCCAAATCAGATTTGAAATGAGAGAGAGCCCAAGATGAAACATATGATGACCGAGTAAAATGTTGTAAATGAAAAGGTTAAAATGGATAATTTTGAGTTATGATTTTATAATCTTTGCACTTTTAAGGTATGTATCTTAAAAAATACTCATGCTACACCTGGAATATGCAAATTATATTTTGATGGTGCTAAGTGTAAATCTAGTTTTGGAGTAGGAATTTTTCTAATTAATCTCCTTAGGGAAGAATTTATTACTTCTTACAGACTTCAATTTTCATGCACTAACAACTTGGTATAGTATGAGGCTCTAATCTTAGGATTACAATTTTCCATCAAGCATAAATTCAAATAAATGTTAGTGTATGGTGACTTAGAACTAGTAGTTAACCAATTTAGAAGTAAATATTAGTGTAAATTATCATATCTTAAGAAGTATAAGTTTAGAGTATGGAACTTGAAAGATTATTTTGATGCTCTTAATATTATCTCAATTCTTAGAGAGGAGAACAAGCTTGTTGATGAGCTAGCCTTAGTTGCAACTAGGGTTATGCCTAATTAGGACTCTAAACTAGGAAGCCTTAGTATTAAGTTGATTCCATGTCCCTCAGTCCTTAATAATGTCAACCATTTACAAGTAGTAAATGATGACTAGTAGATTTTAGACTTCATGAATAGTTTAGGAGTTTTTGAGGCTCACATCATTGATGAAGCCAATGAAAATGATCTTGATAAAGGCAAAATTGATGGCATAATTTTGTAACTAAGTGATAAAAATTTCTCAAAGGCATGATTGCCTTAGAAATATAATTTGACATAGACAAACTATCGAAGAATATCAAATTTCTGAAGGTAAATGGGAAAGATTATAATGTAGTTGACCTAGAAACATAAGATCAACCCCAACTAGTCAACATTAGTATAGCCTGCACTAATGAAGAATTTAGAAAAGCTAAAGAGTTGTTGACCAAGTATAAATATGTTATAGCATGGTCATATGAAGACTTGAATATCTTTTATCCTAGAGTCATAAGCCATACCATCCCATTAAAACAAGCCTACAAGCCTTTTATGTAAAAAAAAATACTAGTTAACCATGTCTTATAACCATTGATATACAAATAGGTCAATAAATTGTTCGATGTAAAGATAGTTTTTATCATTAAACACTCCACTTGCATAGATAAATTAGTACCAATCAAGAATAAGAATGCGTAAATAAAAATATGCATAGACTTTACAAATTTGAATAGATCTTATGAAAAGGATAACTATCCTTTGCCTTCTCTTGACCAAGTTATTCAAATTATTAGTGGTTTAGCCATGATGTATTTTCTTTATGGTTTTTCAATTTATAACCAAGTGTTTGTGTTCAAGGAAGATAGATTAAAGACTAATTTAATAACTAAGTGGGTCACTTTTGCCTACAAAAGGATGTCATTTGGGATAATAAATGTAGGTGAATTTTGTTATAGAACTATAGACCATGCTTTCTAGGGGCTGATAGGTAAGTATATTATCATTTATATGGATGACCTCACTGTGTTTTCTAAAAATATGGAGGATTATATCATGCACTTGAAATAAGTATTTGATAGGTGTATAAGGTATGGAATTTCTCTGAACCCCAAGAAAATAATTTTTTATATCACTAAAGGAAAATTGTTAGGACATGTTATAACTAAAGAGGGGATTTATATAGACCCTAATAGAGTAGATGCTATATCCAAGATAGAACCCCCTAATATCATAAAAGAACTGAAATATTGCTTTGGGAAGATCAACTTTATGAGAAAGTTTATTTCTATTTTTGCATAAATAGTGATACCATTAAATGACATGATAAATAAGGATGCCAAGATCACATGGATTGAAGAAAATAAAAAATCCTTTGAGGACATAAAAGAAGCAATAGTGTAGGCACCAGTGTTGATAATCCCTAATTTTTGAAAAGACTTTTATCCTTATTCTTTTGCTTCTGACCATAAAATTGTAGTTGTTCTAACTTAGAAAATAGATGGATGTGATCATTCTATTACATTCATGAGCACCAATTTTTAAAATGTTGAGTTAAACTATTCTCTAATTGACAAGCAAACATGTGCTTTAGTTAAGGCAATAAAGAAATTTTGGGACTATATTCTTAGAAATAAGGTACATGCAATAATACAAGAGCCTACCACTGAGATTATGCTTGGCCAATGTGAATTAAGAGAAATAAAGGGTAAATAGATGTCTATGATTCAAAATTAATATCTAGAAATTAAGACTACCAAACTGGTAAGATGCCAAGGGCTAATTCAGTTGATTACTAACACCAACCCCAAATTAAGTGTCATGCAAGTGGAAGAATAGAGTTTTCAACCCAATGATTGGTATGATTTAGTTATTCATCTACTAATTAATGGCTCTTGTCCTTCAGGGCTAAATAGAGATTAAAGTATAGCTCTAAGGCTTAAGTTATCATATTTATTGATCAAATATGGAGTACTTTTTAGGAAGAATTCTGAAGGAATATACTTGAGATGTGTTTCTAAATAGGAAGCATTAGAGATATTGAGTACTTTCCATGAAAATATGGGATGTGCGCACCCCTCTAAAAGGACAATAACTGATAAGGTCCTTAGGGTTGGTTAGTATTGGCCTACTATTTTCAAAGATGCTCATAGGCATGTAAGGAAATGCCATTAGTATCAAATATTCAACACTAAAAAACCTAAAGTAACCATGATGTTGAAGCCAATTATGATTGATAAACCTTTTCTCAATGGGGATTAGATTTTGTTGGGATCATTAACCCCAATTATTTAGATGGATATAAATATGTCATCAATGCTACTAATTACTAAACCAAATAGATGGAAGTAGTTAAAACCAACCAATACAGGATAGAAAATGTGATTAAGTTCTTAGAGGAGAATATATGTAAAAGATTTGGGATGGTAGTATCTCTAGTTTTGGATAATGGGCCTCCCTTTATATCCATTGAGATGACTAAGTGGGCATATGATAATAACATTGTTCTCAAGTTTTCATCAAATCACTACACTTAAGGTAATGAAGTCTCTGAATCAACTAATAAGAATATGAAGAAAGCCATCAAAAATTATGTTGTTAACAAACCAAGAACATGATATAATTTGATCAATTTTTCCCTATGGGTAGATATAACTAGAGTCAAGTAAGCTCTGAAAGCATCATGATTATTGCTTTTATATGGTCAATAAATTGTATTTCCCATCACTCTCAAGATATCAACCTACATGTTTATGAAAGAGTACATGGAAAAGGATCAATATGTTGAAAGTTCTAGGTTTATTGACATTATTCAAATGGAGGATGCAAGAGAAGAATATTTTGTCAATTTTAGCAAACATCAAACCATAGTTAAGAGATGGTTCAATAAACATTCCAAAATTAATGTGTTAAATCAAGGATACTTAGTTATTCTTTGGAACAAAGAATCTAAAATAAAGGGAAAGCATATAAAATTCACACTTTGTGGATAGATCCCTATCAAATTGTTAAGATACTAGGAGACAACACCTTCAAGCTCAAAGACATATAGGGAGTAGAGTTTACTTTGAAAACAAATGAGAAATATCTCAAGCACTAATTTTCTACTATCCCACCTCAACTCTAAATGGATTAACTTGTAATACTAGTTAGAGATAGTGTAGGTAGACTCAAATTAGGTTTCCTTCTTATTCATGTTTGTAAATAGTGCATGTAAATATTTTTTAGCTTGCTTGTTTATCTGCTTGTTTTATGTTTCCTTATTTTGTTCTATTCCTTACTTTTAATAAATATTTTCAAGATAATACTCAAGCTCCAATGCATATAGTTTCTCAAAAGTTAATAAATCAAGAATGCATGTATGAATATTAGCTAATGGTTGACCATGGGTTCTAGAATTATGAGTTTGATATTATAATTTAGAGAAAGTGGTAAAGATTGATACCTAGGTTGGTTATTTCTTAAAATATTAAGCCTTATTTTGATCTAAATTTGGTTCTAATAATGATTTCACATGTTGAGTGAAAGTTTGAATTTTGGTACAATGACATGTTAACACTTAAAGAACATTATTGCCTAGAAGCAAGTTTATGACCAAGGATGATTATCTAAAGATCAAACCTCTAACAAAATCCCAAAATTGGCTAAATTATGGTTCCCAACCTTTACTGGAAAACCAAATATATTTGAAAAATACAAAAAATAAGAGATTTATGAAAGATCCAATGTATTTTTGAGCAAAGTTTATTCAGGTAACCTCCACTAGGGCTATGGATGCCTAGTTGGTAGTGAAGCAAGACATAGAGTAGAACCAAATGTATATTTTTTGGGGATATAGATGCTTATATGGTAGTAATGTAATTCCCAAGCCTTAACTATTTATAAGTCATGATTATTAATGAACATATAAATATGCTACAAGTCAATGTTAATGATAAAGGTCATGAAATTTGGAAGTCATTCCCTAAATCCCATGGTAATCAGTTAAGGAATCAAAACCACACACACAACATGACTAATTTTTGGTGTTTGAGACTAATTTTTCATGTGTAAAACTTGTTTTAATCATGAGTTGGTCTCAATGATGGTACCTGATCATATAGAATGAGTATTCTAGTTATTAGTTCAAACTAGAGTATCTAAATTCTAATATATTGCTATGTTTCCCCCAAAATTCACCATTTATTGAGGTCAACATACCCCCATTTCTAAAAAATGGGGACCCTTGTTTCAAATTTTGTAAATTTGTGCTTTGAATTGAAAATGTCACTTGATCAGAGTTCTTTATTTGAAGATCATCCACACCTAGTTTTCATCTAGCTTAACTAACATGTCTCCTTTTGATCCTTGTCTTGTTTTATCTATTTTTGTTAATGGTCACTTCATGTGGTTTCAAGTTATAGGTTAAATGGAGTCTCAAGTGTGTAAACACTATTCAGGGTTTTGAACTTTAATGTTAATTTAATCCCATTCATTGAACCTTGGTCTTTTAATTGACTAGTTGAATTCATATTATAATTGTTAAAAACCCTTAATCTAATTATGTTAGTTGAAGTTATTTTGAATTCAATTCATATTTACATGGGTTTATTTTATTTAAAATTACATGGGAACACTTTATGTTTACTTAAGACTCAGTTTATAGTTTATCCTAAGGTTTTGACCATGTTTATTAACATGACTAAAACCTTAGTCTATAATTTTATGCTAAGTCCTTTATGTCTTGAGACCCCTTAGTCATTTTATTATTCATGTGGACTAACTAAATTTAGGGTACCCTTTATTATGTTTCATACTTATTATAAAATCTTATCCTAAGATTCTTAATAAAATTTATTAAAATGCCCAAAATTTAGGTTAATGACTTTATTTTAAGTCCTATATGTTCCCTGAGCCTTATTTTATTTTATCCACAGGAATGGAATGAACTTGAGAATGAAAAGTGTCACACTCATGGGGAATAATACAAAGTCAATAAGTCAAACACCCAGATCAACAAAGTACATTTGATCAAGCAAAGAAGATCCAATAGTGTGAGGTAAGGTTAAAATGTCAAAAGCCCTATGAAAAAGTGTGGAAATGACAAGTGTCACAATTATGGCTCGCATTTAAAGCTTGAATGCTATCTAGAAGATCAATCATATATGATTGAGCATAAAAATTCTAGTCAATCATGAAAATTAAATCAACACTTCAAAAAATCCCCAGGAAGAGTGAGAAGGTGACAAGTGTCACCATCATGGTGATGAAGTCTAGAAATCAATGGTATGAAAAGTTAAGGATAGAACCCATAAGATCAAGATTAATGGTGTGTATTGATCCATGAAACTAAGATTAAATGATGTGAGATGAAAGCTGAATTTTCAAAGAACCCAAGATGAACATAGAGATACCACATGGTGAAAAAGCATTGGCTCAAGATGAAAATGATAGTTAGAAGCATAAAGATGGCCCATAAAAGTGACAAATGGAATAATATTAGGTGCCAAGTATAAAGGTCAACCAATAGTGTTTGACTTCTTGGATCTAAATCAATAGTGCAAAGTAAGGTAGACTTTTCAAAAGAACCCAGAATGAATGAGGTGTTGACACATGTTCAAAGGATAAGTGGTCATATTTTAAATATTAATGATATATATGACATGTCAGAGCCATGTAAAATAGGATAAGTTAATTCAAAATATTTTTTGGACCCATACATGCAAAACTCTAAATACATGATCTGAGTAAAATCTAAGGCATGAAGCTCATTGATTGAACTAGTTTCCACCTAAAAGTTTTGCCTAAACCTCTAAAATCCATAAAAGTGTATGAAATCCCTAATTTTTCCCTATTTCATTGTGATCAAACCAAAGATAATTAATTTTCATCAGCACAAATATAATTCAATCAAAAACTAAATTACAGTCCGCTAGTGAGCAATTTGAACAAAATTCATAACAATGACAGCTCAAAATGGTATTTCAAAGGAAGATGTCAAGCTTTAGTTGACTATAGATGTTGAGGGATGAGTGTTTAGGGACATATAATTTTTTGCTAATGGTTTGAACACTAGAGACAACAACTAATCAAATCTATGCTAGATCATTGAAAATCAACCAGCCATCACCTAGGAAGAGGAGAAAAATATATCAACCAAGAGACTATAGGATGACATAGTAGCCATTCAAATAACTAGTCTTCATTATGCAACATCAAAAACCAAGGTATTCCATTACATCGACATTCTTTATCCAATTTTTAAATAAAATAAGATAGATCAATGCATGATTATTAATGAACATACTCATAGAAATTTGGTCTATATTTATCCTATTGCATTTGAGTCATATTACAAACTACCCCCACCCTAAATGGACCTAGCCTTAATCAATACCTAGATTAAAGAACATGATTTGAAGGACACCTTGGCTATGTGCTTATACTATAGTAAATAGGTCTTTTCAAACTTCAGTAAGAACATCCCATTAGCAAATTTAGACCATGGGTTAGAATGATTATGACAATGTTAAAAAATTATGTGGAAAACCAACCACATCCTATGTAGACCTGATATGGGTGCCAATTATCTACTTCATTATTGAGAAAATAATTGTTCCTCCTCTTGGTCAAATCATTATGATTTCTTTAAGTAGGCATATTTATGCAATTAGGCAGAAGAAGAAAACCTAGTTTTTCATGATTTCATATCTCTTAGATGCTTTTTATGTAACATCTAAGATCCCAAACCAAATGGAATGGTCACTTAGTAAAATCCAGACTATTTCATAATATTACTCTAAATTATACATCTTTAAGTATAGGGGTTATATTTAGTTTACATATGACTATGTCTACCCAACCTTAAGTGAGGATATAACTAGGATCTAAATGATGAGAGTTATCCCTCATATCAAGAAGTCAATAGAAGTTATTGGAGCTATCTAGTTGTATTGAGATTGTATAGTCATTAGAATTGAAGGAACTCAAATTTTTCCCCTCAAGCTACCTATTCATGTCCCAAATAAACTAGATAAAAATGAATTTGCATATCAACTATTCCGTGGCTTAGATGGTCTTTGTAAGACCAAAAGAAAGGGACTCCTTCACAGCTCTCCAATAACTATTGGCAAGACCATCTTCAAGCAATTGGATAATATTGTGGCAACATCCAAGCACAAGACATCTTTTAATCTAAAAATAGATGAACTCAAATAGTGGGATCCTTATGAAAGGGTCAAGGAACATTTGAAATATAAATAGATGCTAAATGTTCCCTATAATCATCAACATGATGCTTTTGACCCTGTTTACACCAAATCCCATTCATACTCTAATGTCACTATAAGGTTGAAGGAACACAACATTAGAATTGAATCTAGGATAGAAAGGAATCAAAAGTGGATGATAGATGGTAGTTGGGTCCTAGATAATATCATTTTCTAAGTAGTGCACTTACTAGACCTCCATCGGCTCAACCATAAATAGAGCCCAGACCTGAAGTCTAGATTGAGCCTCAACCTGAGGAGAAAATCCCAAATGATATTACTTCCTCTTCATCTCATGTAGAGGAACACAGATCACATTTAGAATAGATTCACATGGTAGCCCTAGACCCTAATGAGTTTGTGGAGGATGCATTGAAACTCATATCTAATTCTTATGAGTTAGATGATGAATAAGTTTAGGTTGAAGAAACCAAGGAAGAGAAAGGGAAGGAAGTATTAGACTTAGTTCCTATTGACATCCCCAAGAAGAAGGTTGAGCTAGCCATTATTCCAAAAACTAAGAGACCCAAAGTGGCTTTTAATCCTTTAAGTGAAGTCAATATATTTAGTGAAGAAAACATCATTTATGATATAGTTATTATAGAGTGGTTCACCATGGACTTAGATTAGAGAGAGTGCCTACTATGCATCATCCTTGGGCCATGGTGAAGGGAATATACATCCCCTTTTAGGAAAAAATGAAGCCATGGATTTTAGCTTTATGAAAGGTAAGAGATAATATTGGCTACTCTATTTCAATCAAGTGAAGCACAAATAGAGATCACAACCCCCCAAATGACTCAATCTTTAGTTAGAGTCAATTTTGACCCCAAGATTGTTAAAGTGATAAAGTTGATAGAGAAAAGGATGATGATAGGTGGTGAAGAAATAACATACCAAAAGTTAGAACCTTTGGATGGTTTGACTTAAGGAGGGAGATAAAGACTTAGAGAGGATATAATATTGAAATAAGATCCCTTGGAGTTAGCCTAAGATCAAACTAAATAATTACAAGCTATCATCAAAGGCATGAAATAAAAAAAGAACTTGGAAGAGCAGGTTGTCTTGTCTATTCCATATGCTATGGCCAACATGTTTGAAGCCACTTTATATGATATGTTTAATTATTTAAAATAAGTAAGGTCTAGACAAGGTGTGGTGAACCAATAGAGTACTTTGACCATGAATCTAGTTCATCAATGGTAGAATTCAAGTGATAAGGTAAAATATTTGATCAATATTTTAACATAAGATAAAATCCATGGTTTCAAAATAGTAATCTTGGATCACTTGAATAAGGCCATGGTATTATTGGTAGACAAGATCAAAATCTTGAACAAATGGTCTAAGAGCCTAGAAGATCTTTCTGAGGATGGCAAGTAGTTACAAAGTACGATGGAGCATATATTAGGGAGATTATCAAGGGTCCCACTACACTCAACCCAATTGGAATAATAATTGATGATGATTCCAAGATTAGATCCACCAAATTCATGCATGAAGTGAAAAATAAGATCTAAGGAAAGATAGGAGCTGACAACACGAAGATCTTAGACTTGATCTTTATTACAAAAGAGAAGATTATAGAGGCTAGAATCATTAAGGAAACTTTAGAAAAGTATGATAAAGATCTCAAAATCATGGTAGATCAAGAGGATGAAATCTTCATGGAGACCATTGTTAACTTAAATATAATTGATGATCAAGATGACAAAGCATTAAAAATCCTATAGTAGAAATAGGGGACTGCAACAACAAAAGGATCCCAAAGTTAAATTTGTTGATTAAAGAATATTATTTTATAACTATACATGTATATTTTGAAAAGGGAATATTATTTCATAAAAATATTTTAAACTTTGTAAATCACATTTCTTATAGGTTAGTCTATTTAGGAAATGTCATAGTCTAAAAAGTTGTATAAAAATTACTATCCTTAAAACTTATACAACTATCATTTGACAAGATTGACTGACATACCTCCTTAATATTATATATAAGGGGTATTTTCAATTATAATAAAATGGAGGAGTTTTTGAGTAAGAAAAATTTGTGCATAATTTGTATCAATCAATGCAAGTAAATAATTCTAAGAAGTTTATCTCATTTATTTGTGTGATTGTTATTATGGCTACTCTCTCACTTGTTTGGTTTAATATTCAGATTTGAATGATTCTTATGAATTTTGTACATGCACATTCTAAATGTAGAGTTGTCAATTTATGATAATACTAGATTGAGTGAAAATTCTTAGGTTTAATTCATTTCCTTGGATCTTATTTTATATGTGCTTATGTTATTTTCTTATAGGGGTTTAGACACTAAAAAATTGCACATGATAGCTTTTGATGTCAAATTCCCTTTTAACCCTCATCCAACCTCATTTATAGTGTACCACCTATTCAATTAGACTCATTTACTAATTTGACCCTCTCAAACCCATAACTTAACACATTTGACTAAACCAATTAATTCACCCCTTTTAACTTTCTTTAACCCATTTTTTTCTTGGCCCGTCGACTACTAACATTCAACCTAACCATTGATGGTTACCCTGACCATCAATGGTAAGGTCTCCAACCCTTATTTAAATTTTTAAATAATTAAAAACATTATGCAAGATAAATATCTCCCTAAATGGTAACTTGATTTTAAAAATAGATTTAAAACATCATGAATTAGAAAATTTATCCACCTATCAAATTAGTAACTTCCTGCATCCCAATTAGCAACTTCATCCTATAAAAGGAGAAGAGGAGGAAGTGAAATGGATCCATAATACATAATATTTCATTCAATATATCTTGCATACAAGTATCTAACATCTTTTTAGCAAGCAAGTAACATCACTAGAGACTCAAAGCACTATTAGAATCACTTTTGAAAACTAAAGTAATGTCATTTTAACTAAGTTACTTTATCCTTCTACCATCAAGTTTTAGGTATATTTTTCTTGTTATCATTGATTTAACTTATGTATAACCTCCCTACCCTATCAAACCCATCAACATCTTACTTTACACCTCTCAGCCTTGTAACAAACCTTTATTTTCCTAAATACCCAATATGTATTTTTTTATCATTTCTAGATTTACACGAGTAATCATTGACAGTTAGCACAAATACCGATGGTCACTTCAACTGTTGATGGTTACCCAACCACCAATGGTTATCTTAAACCATTTATGGTTCACCTGACCACCGATGGTCACTATGGCATAAAAATAGAGCAAGCTATTTTCAACCCCATAACCCCATTCAAACCCAACTTTCTCTATTTTTTTCTTGATTGTAGTACCTTTTCTAATTTTTTAGACTAGACCTCGACCAATTTATCATAAGTGTTGACCAGCTTAGCTACTTTTGGTTATTTATCTATTAACTAGCATTCTAATTTTTTGTATTATATTTTAGTTATCTCATGCAAGTAGATCTTTACTTTATCATTTTAACTTAATTGTTATAAAAATAGACTGATGATCCTATAACAAGCAATACACTTCTCAAATCTAGATCATGCCAGGTAGTCCACTCATCTATTTGCTAATAACCCCCTTTTATAGTGTGTTTTTTATTTACAAGTTATTCCTTCTTCGCTAAAGAGGAGTTCCCATCATCATCTAGATTCATACACACACTTTACCAAGCATTTTTCTACACACACTATTACTAGTTTCATTACTTGCTTCCAAATTAAGAAATGAAGAGAAATTAATCTTAAACATTTTATCATGCCCAGTGGGATCTAGTATCCATTTTATTTCCTTTATTGTTTGTTCATCGAATGAAATATAAAAATTTATTTTTGGGCTTAAAATAAACCTCTTACATACATTGATTTCCTTCTTGTCTTAGTTCATCTAGTAACTTAATAGGAAAATTAATTAATCAAAGCTTTTACACTTGTTATCACACACTTAAGCCAAACCACTAAAAAATTAACACATCAAAACATACCTAAGATAAGACCTGACTAGTATTTCATCACCTAGCAATAACCTTATCCCTTCCTAGCTATCCTATTAGATTTCACCACTAAGGGGAGAACCAACTCAGCTCTTTAGTTGAATATAAAATCTAATATTTAGTATATTTTGGCTAAGCACAATATACCCCTATTGTTGTGGTGTGTGAAGTGAGGGGTTAGGCCCCAATATCAAGACATGTATTGAAGTTATATATATATATATATATATATATATATATATATATATATATATATATATATATATATATATATATATATATCTTGAGTTCCTAAACTTAACCCAAAACCAACCTTAGATTTCATCTTAGTACCCAATATACAATCTAAATTCCCTCTTCACACTTTCTAAGGCATAAGTAGAATCTTAGGATTTAACACACTTTTAGTGTATACATTATTTGCCTTAAATTCTTTTCTTTTTATTGATCTTTATTTGAGGTGTGAGTTTCATCATATTATTTCCTATTTTATCACATGGTCTTTACTAGATAATAGTTGAGAAACCAAACCAATCAACCAGCTCCTTCTTCTTCTTCCTCCATGGAATATAATTCTATTGATGAGGGTTCACCTTATTTTTCTCCCCCTCTTACCAATATCCTAGTTGTTTTTTAGGGTGATGTAGACTTTACTACCTTCCTTGATAATAATCTGGTGGCCCTTCAATACTATCTTAACACCTTACCTCACCATACCTCTATTACTTCAATTCTTCCTATAGATCCTTCTTATGGTATGCCTCCCCATCTTATGGTGGGTGTTACCTCAACCAAACCATTGACCACCCAAACATCCTCTTTCTCCACTACCATAACCCAAACCCAATCCAACATTCCAACCTCTATCCAAACACCTTGTACCACACCCCACACTTCCCATATAAGTTCAAATTTACGTTTAGTTACCTATATTTCACCTACCATGGGGTTATCTTATACCCCTATTTCTACCCTTTCCTTTATTATAACCAACCCACTAACTTCTACCCCATTTCAGAACTTGGTGCTTTCTATACCTCAAACACTTCCACCCATTAGAACTAGAGTCACTACTCAACCTCAACCTACCCAACCTCAACCCACTACCTCAAACATACCTTTAAGTTAACCCACATCCATCCCTCAATAAATATCGATGACAACCTATCAATATGTCCCTAACCCATAAGGATATATATCACCTTCCACCCAACCATTTGTGCTAATAGACCCTTATGTGGCACCATCTCAACCTCTTATGACCACTTACCAATATGTGTCTTCTTCATTACCTTATACCACATATCCTTACATAGATACCAACCAACCTCAACAAAATGTGCCCCTTAATTATATAGCTTCCCAACCTCAATCAAATTTTATAAAGATGTTAATGGAAAAAATAACCAACCTAGAGTCATCTATCTTCAAATCTCATAAATTTTTATCCTATGATAAAATTTGTAATGAACCCATTCATCCATCTATTTCCATCCATTATTATCCTCCTCAATGTGAATTACGTAATCTTTCCAAATTCCAAGGCAAGGATAACCCCCAACAAAATTTGAGAGCATTTCATTATTCTTGTTATTTGATCACATATGATGACACTCTCCTTCTTCGAACCTTCCCCATGTCCTTATCAGGACTAGCCTTTGATTGGTATAGTGATCATCCCATACACTCCATATTTTATTTCTCCCAACTAGCCCAAATCTTCTTAGAGCATTTCTTGATAAATATATCTAAAAATATTTCTATTACTGACCTCTACTCTATTAAGCAATTTGATGACAAGTCAATTGTTTATTTTGTGGCTAGATGGAGAGGCCTCATCAACCAACTTTATTTATCCTTAACCCAACACAAATTGATTAAAAGCTTCTCTATAGGTTGTGCCAAACATATAGCCCCCACTCTTTAAGTTCAAACATTCATAACTTTTGATGAGGAATTCACCATGGCACATAAACTGGAAAATTGGGCCATTGATGAAAGGAAATTGAAACTTTAGAACAAGAATTCTAGATTCAAACCCAATGACCCTTCCTCCACTAAAACCACATACCAATATAATACTAAAGTAAAATCATATACAAACTTACTTATTCTAAAAACTACTTTACCTCTAACTATCAACCAACCACCTTGAACCAATTCTTCTAACCCTCCTTATCTACAAAATTGAAACCAAAACTTAGCTCCTCCAAAATAATATACTCCCATTAGAGAATATTATGCATCAGTTTTGGATAAATTTCTCAAATAAAACCTCATCTAACTTCCACCTATTAGACCACCCCCAATAATTTGATGATTCTCACCCCATGCTGGGTTGGTATAATGAGAACGACCATTGTGTCTTTCACTCAGTCATAAGACATGACATTAATAGATGAAATACATTCAAAAGAATTATCGAAAACTTGATTTATAGTGGAAAACTTGCATTTGATAATCCCAATTCACCTCATAATCAATCCCTTGACATCTTCTACAAACCTTTTCCCAATCATGTTCCTTTTATTGATCACCAAGAGAATAAATTTTAATCATCTCATTCTCATGAGGCACACATGATTAATGTTATTAATAGTTATGTCATTATTGAGGAGACCATTAAATCAACCACCTCTTCCTCCATTTAAATTATCAAAGTGGTGGAATCACCTCCTACTCCTTCAAATACCCAAATGAAAGACTCAACTACCCCTCCCTATTCATTTTATGAGACCTTAACTTATCTACCTTTATTTTGGTGGAAACACCGAAGGAGACAACCATTGATTTAACCACCCCTTCTTCTTATACTCCACATATTCAAGTGGTATAACTAACCTCCATTCCTTTTGACACTCATATAAATGAAGTAACCATATCCTCTTTTTTGCTTGGGGAAAACACATCTACCTCTCACATCATAAAACCATCCATGCCCTCTTTGGAAACTATCCCAAACCAAGAGAAGGTTACCTCATCTACCCAACCACTAATTTTAGAACCATCCATAAAAAGTAAGGATAGAGAAACCATTCATTCTTCTCCATATAAGGGATTAAATTTTGAAACTAATGACCAAGGAAATAAACCCATCTACAGGCCCTTTTCTAGGCTAGTCCAAAGTTTAGAGTTCACTTCCCAACCCAATTTTGATAGAGCCACATTCTATCATCATCTTGGATTACCTTACCAAAACAAATATGAATACTCAACTTCACTTGAATCTACCCTTAGACCCCTACATGAAATTCAATAAAAGTATGATAGGTTTTAGCATGTGCATGTTGAGGCTAAGTTAGGGCAACCATGCCCTAACTTGTTCAGGGAGTGGTTAAGAGTGCATAGGGGTAGATTGGGGGGGTGAGTGTGTGGAAGAGGGAAGATTCATTAAAGGGTCATGCAACACCAAGGAGGGCATGGTAATGGATCATTAGGAGCCTTTAAAGACCATGCCTGGCAAGAGTTTTAGTGCAGCCATGGGCATGAACAGGCAGGAGCAACAAGTTAAAACAATAGGTAATGAGTTTTCTTCCCATAATTCAAGGGCTATGGAATGGATTTTATTTGGGGGATATAGGATCATGAAGATTAATGGTTGCCTAGAAAAATGCAAGGAATGACCTAAACTGGTAATTCCTTTTGATATGATTTCTGAGGATGTGGAATATTATTCTAAGCACTCATTGTATTGCCAATTTTTGGGTTTGAGAGTTTCCCTTCAATTTCTAGAGAGTTGGGCCAGGAGTGTGTGGGAACCAGAGGGAGAAATGGAGGTCACCTTATTGGAAAATAACTACTTTATGGTGATGTTTCTATGCCTAGCTGACTGTAATAGGGTTTTTGAGGGAGGGCCTTATTTTTACAATCAGGTTGAACTTTTTGTCAAACCTTGGCATGCTAGGTTTAATCCTTCTGAGGAATTACCAACTCGAGTTTTGGTATGGGTTAGGCTCCCCAGACTTCCTATTGAATGTTTTCAAGAGGATGTTCTCTTGATGTTAGCTTCGACACTTGGAAGGCCAGTGGGGTCTTCAACATAGACTTTAGGTAAGAAAGTCATGACTTTTGCTCAAATTTGTGTCAAAATTGATTTGAGAAAACCATTACCTAATGTGGTGGAGATGAGTGTGGGTTCATAATCTTGGGTGTAATAATTTGACTATGAGACCCTCCCCTTCAGGTGTCACCTATGCCATGAATATGGACACCTGGTGCATAGATGCCCAAAGGCTAAGACAATGGTGCAGCAACCCCAATTGCCACCTAGCAACATTCCCAATGCTGATAAAGGGAAGAAGTTAGGGGTTGGGGAGGGCAGGGATGCTAAAGGTTTTGTGCAGGTGAAAGCTTGAAGCCACAATATAGGCTAGAAGAGGACCCTTAGGGAGTGGTAGGATGAATACTCCTTTAATAGGTTTGAAATCTTGGATGAATTGGGCTAGCAAGAAGTAAATCTAGGATTACTGAGTGTGGAATAGCTTGTGGGAGGTTTAGGACCAGAGATTAATTTAACCAATCTTCCTTTGGTTCTTCAAAATGATTCGGCCTTACCCATGGTTGTGGAGGGGTAGATAGAGGCACAGGGGGTGGAGGTGACACATGGTGACTTGGAATAGAATAGAGAGGATGCGCACCTTCTAGCAAGCACTGTGGTGGTAGAAGTAGATAAGAAAGGGAAATCCTCTCCTCACTTGGGTATTCTTCAAAAGGAGGGAAAGAAGGGGATGTCAAAAAAAAGTGCTACATTGGGGCACAAGAAGGACACAGATAGAATTAAGATGATTTGGGAGACCTTGGTGGATTCAAGTGTGGTTAAGACCTTAGACTCTCACTTTTTAGCTCCTCTAAAATGATCATTATCTCATGAAATGTAAGGGGACTAAACAAAGGTCCTAGACAAAAGGCTATTAGGGAATTAGTTATATGTCAAGCACCTGATGTTCTCTTTCTTCAAGAAATGAAAGTTTTTGTGGATGATATGAGGAATATCGCTCCTAAGTTATGGAGTTATGGTTCATGGCAGTGCCTTGGAGCTCATGGATCTTCAGGGGGTGTGACTTGTTTCTGGAATCTGCGTAAGATCCAACCTATATCTTGGATTTCCTTTAAATCCTCTTTATCTATGGTGGCCTCATGTATCAAGTTAAGTGAATCAGTCCTTTTTTCCAATGTCTATGCTCCTACAGATTTCCAAGGTAAACTTCTTATTTGAAAAAACATCCACTTTCTTCGTCGATTATTTCCCTACTTACCTTGGATTGTTGCAGGAGACTTTAATGCTATTCTTGATTTAACAGAGAAAAGAGGAGGTAATGAAAGGCTGTAACCTTCTTCTCTTCTACTCAAGGATAATATTGTGGCACTCAATTTAGTATATATCAAGCCTGTTAATGGATGCTTTACTTGGAACAATAGAACGGTGGGGGACAGGTGCATTGCAGAGCATATAGATAGATTCATGACCTCCTGTTATTGGGTGGGGGGTTCATGGTCTTCCTTCTTGGAGATACTTGATTGGAGGGGCTCAAATCACTGGCCCATAAAATCAGTTATTTTCTCAACCTGTGTGCCTCAGAAGGCACCATTTAAGTTTTAGCTCATGTGGTTCAGGGATCCAAACCTGTTTGGATGTGTGGCAGATTGGTGGAGGATGGGTAAGCCTGCTATTGGAATAGCAATGTATACTTTTGTTAAGCTTCTCCAATTCATCAAGCACCAGATTAAAATGTGGAATTAACAAAGTTTTGGGAACATCTTCCATAAGAAAAATGAGGTGCAAATGGACCTGAATGACATTACCAGAATCATTCGAGATGAGGGAATGACTAAGTTTTTGCTGAGGGAGGAAGCCAGGGACTTCAAAGCTTTAGAGAAATGGGAACTAAGGGAGGAAATATTTTGGAAACAAAAGGCCCAAATTGAATGGTTTCAATAGGTGGATAAGAACATAGCCTTTTTCTTCAATTTGGTTTGAGCTAGACAACATGGCAAGGGGATAACTTCTTTATTGATTGACAGCAGGGAGACTATTTCTTCTACGTAGGGTATCATTAATGAGGTAGTGTAGTATTTTGCTTTGTTATTTAATGAGGAAGTGTAGGGGACTCAGCTAAAGAATCTCAAATCTTGTCTTGTATTCCCTCTTTGGTGACCATGGATATGAAAGAGCATTTGATGAGTGATATATCCTTGGAGGATTTAAGGAGGATAGTCTTCATGATGCAGAAAGGAAAGGTGCCTGGTCTAGATGGATTCTCGATTGAGTTCTTCCAAGAATTTTGGGAAATTATCAAATTAGACCTCCTGGAAGTTATTCAAAACCCTAGAGGAACAAGCAAATGCTTCAGGCTTTGAACTCTACTTTCTTAGCTCTCATTCCCAAGGGTGAAGGGGCTGATAGGTTGAGTCTTTTTCAGCCCATTTCCCTCTGTAATATCACTTATAAAATTATATCTAAGTTGATTGTTGAGAGGTTAAAAAAGTGACTGCTAACACTTTTTTCTAAGGAGAAAGGTGGCTTTGTTGAGGATCGACAGATTTTGTATGGGGTGGTGATGGGTATAGAGACTATACACTCCATGACCCAATGTAATGAGAAGGCAATGTTTATCAAGCTGGACATGTGAAAGGTCTATGATAGAGTTTAGTGGTCCTTCCTCCAGAAGGTCTTAGGCACCTTTGGTTTTGCAGAGGATTAGATTTTTTGGGTTTTGAGTTGTGTAAACTCGACCTCCTTTTTAGTTCTGATTAATGGTGAGCACTCTAATCTCTTTGGGGATTCTTTTGGACTAAGGTAAGGTGACCCTCTCTCTCCTTACTTGTTTCTTCTACTGGAAAAATGTTTGGGTCGATTGATCAAAATGTGGATGATGGTGGTATTCAAGGTTGGTAGTGGGGTGGGGAACTCCCTGTTCAATCTCATCTCTAGTTTGTGGACGATGTGGCTTTGATGGGCATGGCTACTATTAGGGAGGTGTCTAACATACGCAATAGCTTAGATGTTTACCTTGCTACCTCAAGATAGGTAATTAATGAGGGAAAGTCATCTATTTTTTCTTTAACACTCCTCCCTCCATATAATGAAGAGTGGCTCTTATCCTCAAGTTCCAAATTGGGAGTCTCCCACTGCTTTATCTCAAGATTCCTATCTCGGCTGGCCGATAGGCTAAGGAGTCATGACAGGTGATCCTAGACAAATTATGTGACAAGGTGAATCATTGGACCCACCGTTAGTTATCCTTTGTGGGTTAGGTTCAACTAATTCAATCAGTGGTGTAGGTTTTTCCTATTTATAGGTGTATGATCCAGGTGGCACTAATGAGCTTTATTAAGGATTTGGACTCCTTAACAAGATAGTTTTTATGGGATAGGAATTTATCTTCAACCAAGTGGAGCCTTATTAAGTGGGAGGTGGTTTACAGCCCAAAGAGGTTTAGAGGGCTGGGATTACAGTAGTCGGTGTTATCTGGTACTGCTTTGGCTACCAAACTATATTGGCATTGGTGTGTGGAACAAGATTAGCTATGGGCTAGAGTGTTGTCCCACAAGAACTTTTTTGGGATCCCCTAGAGGGATATTCCATGGTATGACTTGGAAATTAAAGGCTCAGTGATTTGGGCTACTCTGAGAAAAGGAGCTGCACTAATTAAGAGGGGTCTTTTTTGGATTTGCAAGAGTGGGGTGGAGGCCCAATTTTGGCATGACTCTTGGGACGGTTTCCCTCCCATAATTAGCCAATATCCTCAGTTGAGTACTTTGGCCTAGAGGTTTTGTGAAGCTTGTTGGATAAGGGTGTGTGACTTTAAATCCCTTTCCTTTCAGGGGCAGGTGGCAGTTGTTAGATAGAAGTCCTTAGAAGAGTGGCTGATTCTTGGTTTGGAGGTAGAGTGCACGGACCTACAGAATATTTTATCCCATCATTTTTGAAATGCACTTATGGACAACGATGTGCTATCCTAGTCCCCTAACCCCAAGGGGAAGTATATTATGTCCTATGGTTATTAGGAGCTAATTTCCTAGAAACATGAAGATAGAGGGGAAGTTCAATGGTGGAAAAAAGTTTGGAATGGTTTTTCTTGGCTGAAGTGTAACTGTTTTACATGGACTTTAGTGTGGAATAGATGCTTGACATGGGACAATATTTGGAAGCAGGTCTTTGCTAGCCCTTTAAGATGTGTTCTCTATAATAGCGAGGAGGAAGACTCTCACATTTTATTTTGATGTCCCTTCACTCTTCAATTATGGAACTTTTGGTGGGATGCATGGAGGTGCCAGTACATTCACACTATCTCTCTGGCAGATTTTTGGTCAAGAGTGGGCCATCCCCCTTCTTTGACTTCCTTCTTATAGGATGCATGGTACGCTAGCCCTATTTTCTTGATCTGGCAAGTTTGGCTAGAAAGGAATTGTAGGATTTTTAGGGAGGAAAATATGGTGACTTAGAAAGTCTGGAGTAGAATAAAAGGAATGATCTAGTAATCTATTAAAGCAAAGAGTGAGGTTATGCTACCATTGAAGAAAGGGGATGCTGAGGTGTTGGAATGATTGGGCATAAGGGAGTTATCTCCAATTTTAGCATGTGTTAGGAGAGGTATACAGGGGCAACATAAATTTCAATGGTTGGGGAAGTAAACACCTCCACCTGTTGGGCTTTTGAAAATTAACACAGACGAATCATCTGGGGGCAGCTGGGATTGGTGGGATTGCTAGGGATTTTTTGAGATATATGGTTTTTATTTTCTCAACATATCAAGGAGTACAGACGGTTAATAAGATGGAAGGTTTGGCTATCATATATGCTTTGAGGAGAGCTTATGCTTTAGGGTGGAGGAGGGTGATCTATGAAGCAGATTCTCAGGTCCTGATTAACTTGATCTTGGAGAGGAAAATCTGAGTTGGCAACTGGCCACGATAGTGCAATAGATTTTATAGGCGAGTTCCTTCATGGAGTCTGTATCCTATGCCCACATTCCATGAGAGTGGAATAGGGCCACTGATTGCTTGGCTAAATGGGCATCGAAAGTGGGAGATGGCCATAAGGTGGATGAATGGGAGCAGTTGCTTGGTGATTTATGTTAGGAACTAGAACCCATTCTTGCTAGAGATGTTGGTGGAGTTGAGGTGTGAGGTTGTTGTTATTGTTTTTCATGTCTTTGGGTTGTTTAGGTGCTTTTTTAATCTATTGTTTTAAGTTTTAATAAAGTTTTTACCCCTTTTTATTTTATAAAAAAAATATACCCTTAGACCCATTATTACCTCTTCACCAAATACCTCTTCCAAATCCATAAGTGAAGCATCCCAACCACCTACACCTAAAATTGCCTAATCACCTTATGTTTCTCTCACCAAACTGATCAAGAACTTAGGAACTCTTCCCACACCTAGTCACATTCTCCCCCCTTTGAATTTGGACATAACCCCATCTAACCCACCAAATAAAAATCCAACTAAACTAAGTAAGAAGGTAAAATTACCCAAACCTCCACCTCAAACTAGACCCATACCACCTCTTTCCCACTTACTTTCCATCTTAGGACCCCATCCTTCTACCATCCCAATTACCTATTCTTAATATAAGAAACCATCCCCGTTTTCTCCATCTACACCCATCAAACCCTCTAGTTCTCCATAATTTTTAACTAACCTATCTACCTCTACTTTCTCACCTATAGCTAAATGTTCATCATATAAGTCTTCCACATCTAAGTCTCCAACCCCCAAACCAATCATAACCAAGCAAACCCAACCAAAATCTCTTACCAAAACCACTCCTCCTCTTATAACTTTTATGATAAAGCCTACTTTATAAAAAATCCCCACTCATTCCACCAAAAAATAATCACCTCCAACACCTTTGTTTGAATCCTATTCAACCATTTTTTAAAGGTTGTTTCAAACCTATTTTATCAGCTTACCACTAATCAAAATTTTTGACCCTTCATGTCCTAAACCAACATGTTTCAATGATAATTTGATTTTCCTTTACCATTGGACCCCTAGAAATGATACAGAGCACTGTAAAGCTCTCCAAACACTTGTCCACAACATTTTAGATGAAGATGATCTATTGGAAGAACCTCCTCTGAACCTATTACTCACCCAAATACCTAACCAACCTATCCAACAATCACCTACTCCCCCACTCTCACGTAAGAGTGAAGAGGAGGAACCAAAGTAAACATCAAATCACCTTATCCACACTATTCATATGGTTACCCAATCTTGGGCTTAATAAAAGGATAAGGGAAAAGCCAAAGTAACCATCCCATGGACATACCCTTCAAACCCTCAATCCACCAACCAAATGCAAACATCTTCACCCTCACCTTCATAACCACCAAAAACCAAAGTATCCATTTTGGGAGCTTTTCCCTCCAACCCTTTTGCATCCATATAACGGTTAGTGTTGAAACAACTTCACCAAACATCAGTGAAAATGATCTTCTATGAACTAATCAACATGTTGCCCCACTATCACCAAACACTGATCAAGTCTCTATAATCCATAGAGGTTCAACTAGATAATCCTCAACCTCTTGCACACTATAGTCATATAAAATGTGAAAATTGGTAACTTGAGTGTGGCTAATGACACCCAACCCATAGGTCTCTCTTGTTTTCTCTCATGACCCTCATAGGCATCATTTTCATTGATTCCCAATCATCCATAACCTTCCAAACTTGATCCCAATTGAGCTAGACTCCTTTTTTCATGATCAATCAATCCCCTTAAGTCTCATATACTTAAGACAATAGCACCACACTAGGACTATAGCACTGGTGTCACTCTTGTCCACTTTTAGCATTATTTGCAAAATGTATTTCTAGCCCAATGGTCAATTTATTTTAGTTCCCCATCCTTATCCTTGTTAGCCTAACATGAGTACATTCAACTCATGACTACTAAATCCCTACAAAATCCCATTCAAATATCATTTGGAAAGGGTCAACAAATATCACTAAGAAATCAAGAATACAAGTAAGACTAATCAAGAAATCTTTCCTATTCTCTGCATATAATTAGCCAATACACTTATAAGTTCATTCAAATCCTTACACCAATCCATATCCACCTCAAGCACATCTAGTTTAGCATTATACATATTCATATACACAATTTCACAAAGCACATCAAGTGAAAGAACTACATATGGCTTTATCCCTCTTGGGAGTATTGGTATGTAAGTAGTGTGTCCATATAATGGGGTGTGAGGTATGTCTAGTTCATCTTACACAAAACACTCCCCCCCTGCCTCTTGCTCAAAATTGGTAAAATCATAATGGAAGATATGGTTTGAAGAAATAATATGATCTATAAGGAGTTCTACAAACTTCTAGCTACTGAAACTTCATAAATAGGGTCACACAAACATAGTGAACAAAATTGCTCTACACCTATTTATAGGATGTTTAATGAACTAATTACAAAAATAAAATCTCAAATCATTAGGACAACAATGACAAAGGTGGAATATAGTGTTAGTGCCACTACTATCTAGTTTTAGTACTCATATCTAATCACAAAATGAAGTTCAGATCTTAGTTTGTGATAGTTTCTCAGTCCTGCATAGTGAATTCTAGTTTATGTCTCAGTCAGATCAATCAATTTTTAGCTAAGCTTTATTTTCTTCTCCTTATTACTATTTTTAGAAAATTTCAAATTGAAATTAATTTACACAAATTAGTAGCTTAATTGTTGTCTATTTATTTACTAATTTTACTACTTAGACCCTTTAACTAAATTAGAAAAAATACACTAATATTCCCAAAATTATTAAATCATTTGGTGAATCTGACTTACTTCATTTGTGCATAAAAACCCTAGAAACTCTAGGGTAAAATTTCTACTGATTTTTCCTATATTTTTCTAATTTTTTACCTACATAATAAAATCAGAAATTAACATTAAATTTTAAAATTTTGTATTAATTTTAAAATAATTTTATTTCAAACCCTAGTTGCCCATACTAGGTCCCAGTATTTTTCCATTCATTTTCTGAATTTTTACTAGCATTATTAAATCAAAAAATCAATTCAAAATTCAATAGTAATTTTCAAAAACATTAATTTTTTAAAACCCTAGTTGCATCTACTAGGTCTTATTAAATCACTATTTTTCCAATAAATTTTTGATTTTTTACTTGCATATATAACTTAGAAATACATTTTCAATTTCAATATTTCAAAGTAAATTACTCAAATAATCATCTTTCAAACCCTAGTTGCATGTATTGGTTCCTATTTTCTTATTGATGTATCGCCTTACATGTGTGCAAACTTCATATCCTTTTTATGCATATTCCATTTTCTTTTTTAGATTATATCTATTTAATCTTTTCTACTATTATCCAATTTGTTTTCCTTCTGCCACCTAAGTTCTTGGCATATCTTCTTTTGAGATGAATTGTAAGATTTAGTGGTAATCCTCCTAAATTCACCTAGATTCCCTACAACTCAACCATATGCCATGGATAAACAATTAACTCAGGTTCTTTTTATAGATTCTACATATCTAGATTACACTAATTTCAATAAAGATAACTCCAATAATGAGTAATATGAAAATAACAGTGATATTTTACACATAGATGCTCATGCTCCACCACATTGGACTACTGATCCACTTTCACCAATTGTTGATAATGAAGCTATCCTCAAAAAATATTTGATCCTATAAAGTTTACAAAAAAGACACTGGGACCAACCTTGAGATCATAATCTTATCTTGTAATCTATCATGTAATTCAAAAGGCTAAGCAAGTTGAATCTTCCATTCCTTTAGAGCAACCAATTACAAATGACACTATGGGGACAACTATGTCTCAACAACCCTCTATAGCAACCCAACCTGCCTATATACCACTAGTTATAGTTAGTACATCTTTGTCTCCTAATGTGTTAACCCTTATGCAAGAGATAAAATCTCTTCAATCTAAGGTGATACATCTTGAGCAAGGTACCTCTAGACCTACGTAGGATTTAGATTATTTTGATCTATTGTATACACCATTGGCATGTCATATTACTTCTACACCCTTGCCATAAGGTTTTTTTCAACCCAGACTTACTCTATATGATGACAAGGGTGATCTAGAGACACATTTGAGATCCTTTCACGCAATATGTTTGGACTATGTACCCAATGTCTAGATACTTATAAGGCTATTGATATGAAGCCTAAAGGATTATGTTTTATAATGGTTCTATAGTCTATTGAATCAGTCAGTCAATGCATTCAATCCTTTAGCCAACATTTTCTTAGCTCATTTCAGCATTAACATTGGTGATAAGGTTTCATATGCTCAATTTGCACAATAGAAAAAAGGTCAAATGAGCATCTCATAGATTATGCTCTCCAATATAAGACTATTTTGGTTAAGATGACTAGCCCCTTAGCTGATCAAGAGTTACAAGATCTCTTCAAATAGAGTCTTTTACCAGATTTGCATGAATCAATAATGTTCAAAATATTCTCTTCCTTCATTGAAATATGTCACACACTAAAGGAATGAGAAGTTAAACTAATTTCAATGGGCAAACTCAAGTACACAAGTATCTCAAACATAACAAACAAGAGTAAAATAAAATTACCATACAAAGTCAAGGTCAATGATAACAATATTCAAAATAAACCAACAGTTAATACAGCTTTTGATCCCCATTAGTGAGTGGTTTTATTAGCATCTCCTCAGGAAAACATCACCAATCTACCAATTTCTCCAGTGAGAGTTTTATAGCAGTGATTACAATGTAACATCATATCTATCCCTCCTATTCAGGAAGTTGACCCAACAAAGCCTCTTCCATCAAGATATGATCAACATGCATTTTTTGAGTTTCACAAGACACCAAGCCATATAACAAATAAATGCATCAGTTTAAGACACAAGATACAAGATTTGATAGATGGCAATTATATTGATCTTGAAACTTTAGTTGAGCCTCCTAAGGCAAAACAAACATAGGATAAAGCTTTGAAAATATTTTTAGATCCTTTTCCATAGAATTCCAAATAGGAGACAAGGGACACATCATGGGTTCACCATGTATATCATGCACATCTGCCACCAGATACATATATGTCACATTCAATTGAGACACATCCTTTGAGAAACATGATTGGTGTATACAATTCCAAATTTCCAACTAGACCTTCCATATCCTTCTTAGAATAGGAGATCATTGAGGATGATTCAGATTATCATGCACTCTTTATTAGAGCTTACATTCATAATCATCTTATTTATAGTGTTCTCATATACAATAGATTTAGTGTGAATATGTGTACTATGACATTACTACAAAATTTGGGATACTTAGAGTAAGATATTACCCTAACAAACATAGTTATCAATAGATTCCATGGGCACATATAGAGTTCTTTGGGTGAGATTATATTTCCTTTACAAGTTTTCCCAACACACATGGCCACATCATTCATTATAGATCTCAGTGTAGGAGTTTTTGATATGTTACTTAGTCAGCCATAGATCTAAAAACATTGAGTAGTACCTTTTTATAGTTCATAGATGCATGAAATTCATTCATGTTAATTAGATTTTTATAGTTAGTAGAGCTCCATATGAGTTACCACTCTCCACTTCAAAGCCATCTTCTACTTTATAGTCACCAGTTTTAGTTTTTCCACCATTTTCAATTTTTACACTAGTTATAGTTCCTCCTCTAGTTTTGATTTAGACATAGTTGAAGCATCCATATCCATCATAGAGAATTCATACACCTCCATAGCTTTAGGATTATAGATAGATTCTAGCCATAATTTTAACACCTAGGGTAGTATCATTGAGATCTCATGTATATACTCATAGAATACATGTTTATATAACTTATCCTACTACCAAATAGATCCCTAAGAGCCCTATACTTACATCAACTTCTTAGAGTTACAGGGGGACCCCACAGCTAGTTTCTAATTCAAAGCCTTTAGAGAATTTATACCATATACAACTTTCAGAGCCATAGTCTCAGAATTTCCATCATGCTTCATGATCATGCATGATTTCTCTCCTTGATATAGGACACCATGATAAGGAGTATCCCATGAAACTCATTGATTAGTATCATCCTTTCTTTGCGTGCCTATACATAGTTTATTATGTTGGGTTGTACATAGCTCAAATATATCAAAAATTCAAAAACATTCAAATATTTTTAAATATAAAAACATACAAATAACTCTAAAACACAAGAAACATTTTGATTGTATGCATTATCCATTATTTACATTTATACTATAATGCTAGATTTAAATTTGTTGTTATATGTTATAGTTTGTCAATTTATCTATATTACCATGCTTCACTTGATATTCTTTGAGTGTGTGCAGTGACATAAAGCTCTTTGATTTCTTCACTCTACCCATTGATGGGGAATCCTACTTATATATCAAGATAGACATCAATACATATACACACTGGGGGTATCTTCTACATGACTACACTATCTAGGTTATATCATTCCTACACAACACATTATAGTTATCATGTTGATGTACATTACTTACTAACTTCCATAGATTACTCTATCAACACTCACTAGTATATAGAACTTGTGTATTTATTTATATATACCTATTATTGTACTAACATGTATTTCATACTTTCCCTCTTTATTTGATTAGTTAGATGTGATTGTACTTAAAATTCTTTACATGCTTAGCATGGCTAGATTGTTTGCATTTCTTAATTCTTATTTGTCTCTTATATGTGCCTTAGGACATTTGCCAATGTATTTTACTTATATTAATGTGTGTGCCTTAAGATATTTTCCAATTTCCTTTAAATATACTCCTCTATATGATTATGGCTTCCATGCTAGCCTTGCTTGTTTCAATTATATGTGTATGTGGCATTTGAACATGCCTTGTATGATTATTTTCTAGTTTGTGTGACATGTGCCCATGTCCCTTGTTTTATTGAACCCTTGGCCACCCTTGTATGATTCTTGATTCTTGCCTTGTGTGTTTGTTGATTATTTTATTTTCATTGTTTGCAATGTCATGATTCACATCATGCATTTATCTTGCTTTCATGGATGCCATGATGGACATCATGCTCCATCCCTCCAACTTACAAATAATAACTAACCAAACTTTCATTTCTAGTTTAGTAAAGTACATATGTTATTACATTTTTATATCCATCTAGGCACACCCATGTTGATTTAACAAGATCTCAATACAAATCATGTTATATCTTGAGATATATTGTCAATTATCATTGCTATATCATGTATATTTGTAGCATAACACACTTACAAGGATTTTTTTTCTAAGGGAAGTCATTAAGAGGTATTCATTCCTACCCTTATATGAGGGTAAATAAATAGGGGTTTTGTCTCAGAGATTAGAGTTCCTAAAGATTAAAATAATAGTTTTTAGAATACCCAAAATGATAACCAGACATCAAATTAGTCAGAATAGCCCAGGTAGATAGTCATAAATCTAAAATAGTTACTAGATTTAGCCTAAGACAATAACACCCAACTTGGACAATAATTCTTGTACCACTAGTGTCCACTTTTGGTGCTCTTGTCCAAACAATAAAAAAAACCAAACTTTCTAGAAGCAAGCAAAAAATTAGGTTTAGTTATAATTTTACACAGTCAGACCAGTTTAGAATCAATAGTTTTTAGTACACATTCACTTAGAGAATATAGATATAGGAGGAATTATGCATATCATGATGGATCTCACTTCTATTTTTAGATATGATAATTTATATAACTTCTATATCATAATCCATGTTTTAGACACCAGTGATTGAGGGCAATGTCACAACACATTTATTTTCTTTTCTTTCTGAGTTCAATATTACCTAGACCTTCTCAATAGTTACATGCCTTATTAAATATATAGATGGTTGACATCATTTTTGAATGGATTTCATACAAGCCTAACTTCCACATTCCTAAGTTCCCATGTTCTCAAGTGGATTTTATACAAGCCCAGTGCACCAGTTCAGAGTGGATTTCATACAAGCATAATCTCCATCTTTTGGAGTGGCCAAGAGTGGCCTAGTTTCTAGCATACATTTGGTTATCCATGCCAAAAAATTTAGATCATATTAAATTCATGAGCTTCATAATTTATCTCATATGACATACATTTCATATTGATATTAGTTTATAGCTTCACTTCACAAGGCAATGATGGAGCCAAAGGCCTAGCTAGCCTTTGTATTCATGAGCCACCTATTTAGAGGGATTGGACACATAGTCCAAACATCATTCAACACATGCATGATCACCTAGCTTCACTTAGTGGGTGATTATGGAACCAAAGGACCATCCTTTATATTCTTGATCCACTCTTAGGGCATTGAGCACTTAGCTCTATTCATGATATTAATCTTAGTACAACACCTTCCAAAATTACTTAGCATAATCCAACATCACAATAGGTTTTGTATTGGTTTGCATACCCAGTGAGGTGTATTCATAAAATTTTCTTCCTTTCTCTCTCTCTCTAACTTGGCTTTGTATGTTCTTCTTTTAGATATAACGTATCTATTAAGAACTAATCTACTCTTTATTTTTATTATAGATTCATACTTCATAGTGTGTTCTCTCTATGCACATGTAACATCACATAGCTTCATGAGCTTCACCCTTGTAGGTAATTTTATGTATGCTTTTTATTTTTCCTTTATCCTTGTATTTTGCTTTGCTACATCACTAGAAAAAGAAGGGGTAAATGTAGTCATATAAAATGTGAAAATTGGTAACTTGAGTTTGGCTAATTACACCCAACCCATAGGTCCCTCTTGGTTGCTCTCATGACCTTGATAGGCATCATTTTCATTGACTCCCAGACATTCATATCCTTATATACTTGATCCCAACTAAGCTAGACTCCTCTTTCCATGATAGATCAATCCCCTAAGTCTCATTTGCTTAGGACAATAGCACTAAATTATAACTATAACACTAGTTCCACTCTTGTCCACTTTAGGTGTTGTTTTCCAAGCCTATTTTTTGGCCCAACAATCAATTTATTCTAGTTCCCCATCCTTATCCTTGTTAGCCTAATGTGAGCACATTCAACCCATGACCAATATATCCATATAAAATCCCATTCAAAGATAATTTGGAAAGGGTTGGCAAATATCACTAAGTAAGCAAGAATATAAGAAAGACTATTCAATAAATCTTCCCTATTCTCTACATATAAGTAGATAATACACTTACAAGTTCATTGAAATCCTTACACCAGTCCCTAACCACCTCAAGCACATCTAATTTATCATTCTACATCTTGATATACATAGTTTCACAAAGCACATAAAGTGGGAGAACTACATATGGCTTGATCCCTCTTTGGAGTATTGGTATGTAGGCTTCATTCCCACACAATGGGGTGTGAAGCACATCCAATACATATTAAACACACTGACCCCCCCCCCTCTTTCTCAAAAATGGTCAAAGCATAATGGAAGAAAGGGTTTGAATAAATAATCTACTCTACAAGGAGATCTCTAGACTTCTAGATATTGAAACTTTATAGATAAGGTTACACAAACATAATGAACAAAACCTAGAAAGCTCAAATCCTTAGGACAATAGTGGTAGAGGTGGACTATAGTACCAGTGCCACTACTATCTAGTTTTAGTGATCCTATGAAATCACAAAATGAAGTTTAGATCTTAGTTTACAATAATGTCTTAGTCCTACATAGTTAATTCTAGCTTCTTTCTCAGTTAGATCAATCAATTTCTAGTTCAATTTTTTTCTTCTCCTTATTACTATTTTTATAAAATTTTGAATTGAAATTAATTTACACAAATCAATAGCTTAATTATTGTCTATTTATTTACTAATTATACTACTCATAACCTTTAACTAAATTAAGAATAATACATCAATATTCCCAAAATTGTTAAATCACACACTATATTGGAGTGATCTAACTTTTTGCCCTCGTCACCTTTCAAGATTATAAACTACCACCTATTCATAATGAAGATCCTAATCTTCCCCTCTTCATCATAATATACATCAATCAAACTCACATCAAGAGGGTTATAATTGATAGAGGAGCTAGCATCAACATTATCTCCTCCCATTTATATGACCAACTTTAGTTACCCAAAAACATCATGTCATAAATTATGGTAGTCCTTCATGCCTTCAATGATACCATGGCCACTACACTATGGATTTTTATCTTCCATATCTTCTTGGGGCCTCATACCATTCTTAGACTATTTTATGTTATAGACGCTAAGTTCCAATATAATGTGTTACTCATACATCCTTGGATCCATGTTATGATTTGCATCCCTTACACTGATGTGTCAAATTTAAACATGAGGGACATGCTATTACCATCAAAGCTGATCATAGTCTCTTTTCCTCTTGTAATATGACATATGGGCCTAACAACATCCTCTTACCTCCTTCATCTACATTACAACCAACTTATAACAAAACCACCCCACCAACCAAAACTATCAACACTCTTGTACACAATAGTGATGAAGCTTCAACTAGCTCATCTATCCCTTTATCCAAAATTATAGTTGAGGACCCCTTGCAATCCACATTTCAACATCTCTCTCTTGGGTAATATCATCTTTTAGCTCTTGATGCTTTCTCCACTATACAAGAATATGGGAACCTCAAATATGACCCTTCCTATAATCCCAACATTGAAACCATCATCCCTTTTGGGCTCCCCAACATTAAAAAAAATTTCATCTATGGGGGACTTGATTAGCCACTTCTTGCTCCTACCACTACCCCATTCATCTGATCATTCACCACCAATTTTTTTGATGTGGACAAACCAACCTTTACCAAATCTTTACTTTAAAGGTGCATTTGGAAGGGGTCTGGTCCTGGCCTCTATGAACAAGGACCTAATGAGTTACCCATAATCAAAATTCAAAAACCTTATGAGTTCTTTGGCCTTGTGTTTGTACCACCAAAATAACCCACATCACCAAAACCCATTGCCACCATTGATGAAGAACTTCTATCTTCACCAACTTGATCTCCCTCTAAATTTGAGGACTTTGATATCATCCAATATGACTTTTTTTATCAATACCATTAGTTTAAGAACCCTAACCTATAAAAATAATGGCTAAACTAAAACCCTTCCTCTCATCTATCCTAAAATTATTGAACATGATTATCCTACCATCAACACCATCCAATGTCAGGATGATGATTCAATTCTCACTTACCTTGGTGTGGGGGCTTCTTCAATTCATAAATATCTCCCTCTTAAGAATAAAACTATGCTGAATGAATCCACTATTGATGTCAACTTGGGTACTCAAAATAACCCCCATATCATCAAAATTAGCTAATCTTCAAATTCCATTAAACAACAAAATTACCATTCTTTCCTTCAAGACTATATGATAGAGTTTGCTTGGTCCTATCAATATATTCCTGGAATTGACCCTTCTATTTCCCTTCATAACATTATTACCCATATTGAGGTTAAGTTAGTTCATCAAAGGCTTCATAGGATGCATCCTTGCATAACCCTTCTTGTCAAAGAAGAACTTCAATGTCTCTTATCTACCTAATTCATTCAACCCATCGACTATCCACAATAGGTTTCTAACATCATTCTTATCACCAAGCCCATAGGGGCCTTCACCTCTGCATCGACTTTCATGATTGCAACCTTGCTAGCCCAAAGGATGACTTTCCTTTATCTAACATTGACCAACTTCTTGATCTTACAGCTAGCCATGAAATGTTATCTTTTATGGATTGTTTCTCAAGATATAATCAGATTTTGACTTCCCCCAAAGATCAGTATAAAACTTCCTTTATTACCCCATGGGGAATCTTTTACTAAAAGGTCATCCCCTTTGGAATAAAGAATGTTGAATCAACCTAGTAGTGGGTGATGACCTATATCTTTCATGGTCTCATCCATAAAATCATAGAGGACTATGTGGATGATCTCCTTGGGATATATAAACACTATAAGGATCACCTAGATATTCTCACCATCATCTTTGACTGACTAATCCATTATCATGTCAGGCTCAACTCCAAGAAATGTATTTTTAGAGTTTTATTAGGAAAGCTTCTTGGTTTCATCATCTCTCTCCATGGAATCAAAATAGACCCCACCAAAGTTAGATCAATCTTGGAGATGCCTCCTCTTACTAACCTGATGTAACTTTGTAGCCTACAGGGCAAACTTTAATCTGTCCATTAATTAATCTCCCAGTTATTAGATAAATGTCAACCTTCCCACCACCTCCTAAAGAAAGACACCTCTTTTAAGTGGACCAAGGAATGTCAATAAGCCTTTGATTCAATCAAGGAGTATCTTCTCTCTCCACCTATCTTCATCCCTCCTAAAGAAGACCAACCCTTTTACCTTTACATATCTAACATTGACCATTCTCTAGGGGCAATGTTCAATCATCATGATGAATAAAATAAAGAACAAGCCATCTATTACATTAGTTGTACCCTTATTGAATATGAAATTGGTATACCCATCTCAAAAAAATCTAGGTCACCTTAGTCTACATGGCCTCCAAACTCTATCACTATCTTTGTAATCATAAAACATATGTCATTACCAACACTAACCCCCTCAAGTATATGCACTCTAAGCCATACCAAAACCAATGTATGGATAAGTGGCTCATGCTCTTAGATGAGTTTAATCTTGATTTCCTTCCACAAAAGTCCATTAAATAAAAAATCATTATTGATCAATTAGATAAAGCTCCTCTACAAGACAATCAACCTCTTCCTCTTCACTTTCCAAACAAGTCTATCACAAATCTCTCTCAAGAGGATCCCACCTACCAAATGAACATATTATTTGATGTATTTTAAATTCCAAAATGGTGGGGGTGTTAGAGTTATTTTGATTCCCCTTAATGCTGAATGCTTCCCCTTTCTTTTAAACTTGACTTTGAATGCACCAACAACATAGCCAAATATGAAGCCCTAGTCATAGGTCTCCAAATTGACCTAACCTTAGGAGTCAAAATAAATCAATGTCTTTGGCAACTCCCAACTAGTCATAAATCATGTCAACAAATCTTATTAATGTAAAAATGATGTCTTCCTAAAATACAAACAACTTGTAGACACACTCTTAGCATCATTAGATCATCACCTCATTCAATTAGTTTCTTGATCTACTAATAAATTCATAGATATGATGGCCTCCCTTGCTTCCCAAATTCCATATCAACCTACTAAATCTAGATTATTTGTCACCATCCATCATTTTATCACACCCTCATATATTAGTTTTGATCTTCTTACCATTTGTAGTGTGGAAACATCTCCTTCTGACATTTTTATGACCAAACTTTCAACTACCTTAACCTTAGCATTATTCCTCCCAAAATTTTAAATAATGCTTGAAGAGATTTTGTTTATGCTACCTCTCATTACACCATACTAGGGGGAATCATTTAAAAATGTGGCTTCAAATGCATCCTTCTCTATTTTCTACGTATCCATGAAGCTTTCTATACTATCAAGGAAATGCATGACATAATCTATGGGGGACATTTTAGTGGCCTAAATGTTGCTAAATGCATCCTTCACCTTGTATACTATTGGCCCACCCTCAATCAAAATTATTGTGATTATATAAAGAAGTGTGTCAAATGTCAACAACATGCTAACTTACATCATGCACCTCCTTATGGCCTTCAAGTATCTAAATATTATTGGCCCTTTTCATAATGGGGTCTTGAACTTATTGGGGAAATCAATCCCCATTATTCACAATGACATTAATATATCATTATTGCTACCGAATACTTCACCAAGTGATTGGAGGTCATCCCTCTTATTTTAACCAAAGCCAAAAAAATTATCGACTTCATCAATCACCATATCGTCTACCACTTTGGTGTTCCTCATAAGATCATCACTTATAATGGAAAATATTTCAAAAACAAAAAATTTCAAGGTATTTGCAATGCTTTTAGCATCAAGTTAATCTTTTCCTCACCCTATCATCTATAAGCCAATGGATAGGCATAAGCCTCTAAAAAAACTCTCATCAAAATGTTAACCAAGGTAGTAAGTGATTTAGTTCAAGATTGGAACTTACACATTCCTTTCATTTTATGGACCTATCACAATAGCATTTGAACTTATATGGGTGCTACCCTCTTCTCTCTCATCTTTGGAGCCAAGGCAGTCTTGCCTCTTGAAGTCCAAATTCCCTCTCTTCACATATCATTATATAAAATACTTTCTAAGAGTGACTCTCATCAAGAACATCTCATATGTCTTGAACTCTTTGATGAACATCACCTCATAGTGCTTAATCATCTTCATGTCTGTCAAGAACAAATCAAGAATGCATACAAAAAACACCTAAAAGAGTGAGAGTTCAACATTAGAGACCTCATCCTTAAGGAAAACCAACATGTAACTAATATGGAGAAATAAAAAAGGGTAAGTTTACTTTCAATTGGCTTGGACCCTACATAATAACCCATAAGTATGGATTAAGAGCTTATCACTTGTCCTCTCTCAAAGGTAAACCATAACTTGAGCCTCTCAATGCTTTGCATCTATGTCCTTTCTATTGTTAAAACAAGGATCAAACTCACCTTTATGTCTCACTTAATCTCATCCCTTGGTCTATGAGAATGTCACTTTTGTTTAACTACCTATCCCTATTTCCCTTGAGAATAATTGATTATAATATAGAATCATGTGACTATCCATAACATTTATAAAAATATCTTAAGTATGGGTACCACAACTTTTCCCATAACATGGTCCTCATGGATACTTTTCATCTTTCATTAGAGTGAATCCCATGATCAGTTGTCTCTCAAACCACTTTTCCCCACCTATCATTAACATTTTGTACTAAAGTCTTGCCTCCAAAAAGGTTAACCTTTAAGCCTAAATAGACTTGTCCATGTCTAATCTTACATTCAAAATCACTTGGGTCCATATCTCTAGCATTGCAGATTGCTCCATAGAAGGATAGCTACCCAATACCAAAATTTTTCTTAAAAATAGATTTCTCCCTTGAAGGACTTTAAAAATCCAATTTTAGACTATTCCCTTAAAGGATGGCTAAGAACAAATCATTTTAATCTCCTCACTTCGATTAGTTTCAATAACTTATCCAAATAACAAAAGCAACAAACAACCTTATGTTAAACTCAAAGTAATCAAGATGTAATTATCTCTTCGAAGTGCTATTTGAAGACTTCCTACATTGATTAGTCTACGTATCATCCTAGTACACCACAATCGGCTCTTATATATGGCATTGGTAGACATCTTGTATTGATCAATCTACATATCATATTAAGGAATGGATTTATCTATTATAGTTTTTTGGTCACCTATAGAAGGGGAAAGCTAACCTACATCAGGTTACCATTTCACATTTTTTTCATTCAACCATCTACTTATCACCTACATTCCCTACATAGCTTTTCTCAAGTCAAGGGACTATGAGCTTACTTGATGTAAAGTGACCAAGACACCCTCTTTCTCAATCAAAGCATGCTCTTGCAAAGAATTAGACAAGCTTATTTTCACTAAGTCAATCCAACTATGTTTTCTTGTTGTTAGGTCCTTGCCAACCCAAAACACCATGCCTTGTCCTCTCCCTATATTAATTCATGTGGACATATGTCTCATAACTCTTATCTCTATCTCAAATTCAGTTTGTTACCTACACCTACTTTATGTGATTTCATTATTAACATATCATATCCAAACATGCAAACATCATTCTCATCTACATAATTATACCATTATGAACCATAAACAGAACAAAAATAAACCATATCCTACCCATAAACAAAACATCAAGAACCATACATCATAAACAATCACAACATACCATAATAACATCATAACAACATATTATCCTCACCAAACATCATCAACATCATCTCTACAAAAATTATAAAATATCATCCTATCTATGAACTACATTATCACTTCACATCCTCTCTATAAGTCTTATCAATCAACATGCTTGCATTATCTATCACCTGACCATCATTTTATCTCTAAAACATATTACATCATGAACAACATCATAAAAAATCATCTTTCAAATATTCATGATCTTGTGCAAACTAAACTAAATAAAAAAAAATCTTAATAAAAAATATGTTTTTAACCACATCATCATATAAACAAATAGTCACCATCATATCCATCATCAAATACCTAAACTAAAGAGTCAACAATAAACCTATGCATGAAGCATCATATATGTCATCTATAATCTATAAACATCATTAAATCACATCATAATATACATATATCACATCATAATTAGTAAACATCATCAACATCACAACATAATCATGTCATCAATATAATCATCATGTCATCATTATAATCAAATGTCAACATGTCATTAATATAATCAAATTTCATCAATATAATCAACATATAAGCATCATATACATCAATAATAAAATACATGACGTAATGTATCCTTGTTTCTCTCATTCATATACATCTCACATCTTTGACATGTAGGTCAGTATCAAAATAAAATTTGTATATATCACAAAATTTTCTATTTCAAGCCCTAGGGAACCAGAACCACTACCACCTACACCACTACTCCTAGCTCCATTTGTACCTACACTAACACCTACACTACCATCTAGATATGGTCCCCCTAATATCCCTACCTACCCCACTATGAAGGCCTACTATCTTGGATTAAATATCAATGGATCACTTGTTAAACTGGCCCTATACTCTCCATACCACATCCTTGATGGAAACTATGCTAGCACTATAGCCTCATAATATCTTAGCTCCTCAATGGTGGCTAGGTATCATGTCCTCAAAACTATGTTAGGTGGTCTTCTTATTGCTAATGTGGCCACTCCTACCCTCTATCTCATGAGTCTCTCTCTTGAGTCACTAACCTAAGAAAAATCCTTGCCTGATCATTCTCTCTAGTTAGAGTTACAATCTACCCCTATAAGGTGATAATATGTGCCTATAAAGTAGCCACTTATCCCTATAATATAGTGATATAGGCTTATTCGACTACTAGTGATACCTATGCCTATCCATTTGGTCCCCCACCCTGTATCTATGCCCCTATTGGATCCAAATCCATAAGCTACTAACCACCATCACCCCATTTGAAGTCAACTACTACATATCTAGCTTGGTACCAAGATGCATACCCATCTATAATACTAGCATCATCAATGGTGGTTGTATCTAATAGCTCCTCATAATCTAGTACAACATCCTATGGCTATGGCTCTAGGAGTGGTAACTTGGCTTCATCACTCCTGTAGCATGGGAAATCTAGGGGGATCCTCTGTACCAATCCAAACTACCTTTACACTCAACTGAATGATATTATCTCTATCTCCCCATCCCATCTCTAATCTAGGAAATAATTCAAGTGAAAATTTGGGTGTTAGTTCCACCCCAATTGATGACAAAACTTTTAGGAGCCATAACTTTTTCACTGTTGGTCCAATTGACTCACCATTTGAATCTTTGGAAATATAAGAATGAGGAGAAAGTGGTGAGATGGAATGGATCTTTGATCAATGAATTTTGACCCCTAAAATCCCAATGGAAGTGCCCACAATTTCAATTTTAGTAGTGTAGTCTAAAAATAGTAAGTTTTTAAAAATAGTAATTCCTCAAATTATGTATTGTTTTGAATCATGGAAGTTGAACCACTTAATCTCCCTTGAGATTGGTGACCTTCCACATTGTCCCCCTACTTTTAAAATGTGTATAAACAAATATGTAACCGAAAATGGAAAAATAGACATCTCTTCCTAGAGATAAGCATATAGTTGTATTGTGATCTTGAGTAATAAAATATCTCTTCTTCGAGAATTCATTATTACTATGTTATTTCTATGTTCTTTAAATATTTATCAAGCAGAACTTCTGATTTTTGGATCAATCTCCCATAAATCCAACACCATCTCTGTAAGGATAATGTGTGGTAATTATATCTTTGCCACCTAGGACAACCTACATATGACCTCCATATTATATTAACTACCACTAACCCCTCTAAGGCATCTATAAACCACTTAATATCTCAACCACCACCTACACCTATCAATTCATAGTCACATCTCCATCTAGTAAAACCAACTAAAAAGGGTTTTGGCTAAATCCATCTCAGGGTGTCCCATTAGCCTTAAGACCTATATGTGCTCGTATGCCCACTAATGGAACATGAACCCAACAATGATCCCATATCACCTACATGATCTAAAGGCCTAGATCTCTTTATAGATCTACACTAATAGCATTGGGGCCCATCCAAACATAGTCCTCCCTATAATTATGTCCACTAGTACCCATAGTAATATGTATGAAAAGTAGTTGCTACTCAAATCAATCACCATGAAGCAAGATACATCCATCATCATCATTATGAGTAGACATATATTTTTAGGAGCCCTCTAGTATAAGGGTCTATATCATAATCCACTTAAATGAAAATAATGTACTTGATCTACCCCATATATCAAATCCATATGATAATTAATCTCCTCACTCTCTATATGGTAGATTGGCTACCCCAAAATGGGTAGCCATGTGATATGTTGAATGTCCTCTAGGAGAATCATTATCTCCCCCATCGATATAAATTATGTGTTTGTGGTCAGGTCCCATCTCTTGATGAGGGTCATAATCATACCTATATCTTGTGATAGGTACTGGTAATGAATCATCACTCCTAGTCCAACTATCTCCATATGTCTCCACTTCTTTAAGGTCATCATGTCTCAAACCTTGATAAAACTTTGAGGGACATGTTCCCTCATTTGAATCTGCTCACATGCCCACATAACCATCATGTTATCAATGGCTACTTTGTTTTTACCATTTACCTAAATGCCACCCTACACCTACCTTTCTCAAACTTATTTCATCCTAGCCTAATTTTCAACCAGCCCCCTTACATCTACCTTACTCTCATCTATCCAAACCTCTCCAACATACCTATACCTCTATCCAACACCAACCCAACACATCATTTTAAACACCTAAATTATTTTATGAAATACACTCTACACATCAACTCATTTTATGCACCTATCCACTCTACATTTGACATTTTTAAATAGCACCACTATAATCTCACTTCAAACTATGATCTTATTCAATACCTTTCATAATTTCCTCATATTCCAAAACATCCACTCTTTCCAACATGTTCCAAACACACTTTACACTTTCTAACTCTTTGACAATTTTACCACCAAACCTTTAACATTTTCCCCTTAACCATTTCAAAAACCTTAAAAAAAATTTCACAGCTTTTATAACATTCTAGCTATCCCTTCCTCCATCCATTTGACCACCACTATTTCATTGGACCATCAATGGTCCCTAGGGAGCTTTTTCCTTTTGATTTTGATCATCGATGGTTAGGTCAAACCACCAATGGTCCCTGTGTGTGACTACTAATGGTGAAACTCAAACCTTCAACCTCAAAAAACCTATACAAAATCACCTAAACCCCCACAATTTCTATACCTAAACCTATTCCCACCTATATAACTACCCAACAAACTCTTCCCCTATCCTATTCATCCATACCTTGCCCTAATTTAACAAAACCTAACTCCTAGGGTTTTATTTCTTCTAAACCCTTTTCAGAACCATACCCAAATGATCAGCCACTAACATTAACACACCTATAAAACAACCAATTATAACATGATATCAATTTTAAGATGACTCTTACCTCATTCCATGATCACTACCATGGTTGGAACCCTCATCCACCCTACATATAGTCAACCTTAGAACACACACACTCCCCCACTCATAACACTCCAAATCAACAAGATAAACACATAAATGACAAATTACACAAATTACCTAGTGCTAAAATGACACAAGTCAAAATGGTAAAAACAAATTCACATTTTACTTTTATCTTCTCAAATTTTTAGGGTTTTCTTGACCTTCGATGGTCAAGGTGACCATAAAAAATTCACCCTAGGGAAGCCCCTAACCATCAATGGTCAGGTTCTTAACTTTTTTTCAACGCTTTCAACAACCTACCTAAGTTTGGACCTTTAGGGAGAACTACATTTGTCCTAAAGTTCTTTTTGGATATTATGTCCATTAAACTATGTAGGCAACATCTAATTTCCTGGTGCATATGGAGTAAGCTCAGCCATCCCCTACCAACCCATACCCAACCCAACCAACCATTACCCCATGTCCACCTTAACCTTGGTCATTTTTTGACCTAGACCATTCACCTATTTTGTGACAACTTTGCATGGTCATTTTGACTGCACTAACCAACCTTATCATGTTGAACTTTTGAACTTTGCACCACCTCATGCATAACCTAACTAATTATGTTTTTCAATTAGGAGCACTTCTTACGATAGATACTTGTGACTAACACCAACCCTATCTAGATGGATTGGTAGGCCTGACCTAATTAGTTATGACCAATGTTTTGGATCAGTTAACCCTATCCCATGTTCCTTTAGAATTAAACTTATTTTTACCAACATTGATAACTTTAGTCTTTACATGATCTTGATCATTGCCCTTAGTCATATTTTGTGCACATGTTTACATCTCAAATGCCCAACCTTTTCATGTCACCCACCTTGTGACTACCCATTTACCATTTATCAAACCATGACCTATTTTTTCTTTTACCTCATCAACTCCTAATATGAGGGGGAACACCTCCTTCCATACTCAGGGCAACCAAACCTTGATTAGTGATCTTTTTTTATTCATATTTTTAGATCAAAGCCACATAATAAAAAAGGGGGAAATGTAGACACTTAAAAACTACACATGATAAATTTTGATGTCAAACTACCTTTTGACCCTCATCTAACCTGGCATCTAGTGGACCACCTAGTTAATTAGACTCATTTACTAACTTGACCCTATCAAACCCCTAAATTAACACATTAGACTAAAGACTTTAATTTACCCCTTTAACTTGCTTTAACCCATTTTATTTTTTCCCCTCGACCACTGATAATTATCCTAACCATCGATGGATGGCCTGATCATCAATGATCAAGTCTCTAACCCTAATTTACCATGTTAAAACATTGACAACTTTGTGTGAGATAAGTATCTCCCTAAATGGAAACTTCATTTCAAAAATAGTTTTAAAACATCATGAATTGACAACTTTATCCCCATATAAAATTAGTAACTTCATCCATCTTAATTATTAATGCCATCCTATAAAAGGAGAAGAGGAGGAAGTGAAATGGATCCATAATCCATAATATTTCATCCAAACTCTTTTACATATAGGTATCCAACATCCTTTCAATAAGCAAGTAACATCACTAGAGACCCATAACACTGTTAGAATCAATTTTGAAATCCAAAGGACTATCACTATGGCCAAATTACTTCCACTTTCCACCATCAAGTTTTAGGTATCTTTCACTTATTTTCATTGATTTACCTTATTTATAACCTCCCTACCTTATCAAACCCATTAACATCTTATTTTCCACACCTTATCCCCATAAAAAACCTTAGTTTTCAAAAATACCCAATTATATAATTTCTTTTCTAATCATTTCCAGATTTACACAGGTAACCATTGATGGTTAGCATAACCATTGATGGTCACTTCAACCATCGATAGTTAGCAAATTACTGATGGTTAGCCTAAACCATCAATGATCACTGTGGCATAAAAATATAACAAGTTATTTTCAACCCTATAACCCCAATCAAACCCAAGTTTATTTGTTTCTACCTAATTAAAATACCTTTTCTAATTTTTTTCACTAGACCTCAACTATTTTAGCATACTTATTGACCAGCTTAACTACTTTTGGTCATTTATCTATTAACTAGCATTTTACTTTCTTTGTATTGCATTTCATTTATTCTATGCAAGTAGATATTTACTTTATAATGTTTAACTTAATTGTTATAATAATGGATTGATGGCCTCCTATCAATAAATATGCTTCTTAAATCTAGCTCATGCTAGGGCAATCCACTCATTTATTTGCTAACAACCCCATTTTCTAGTGTCATTTTTATTTGTAGGTTATTCCTTCTTAGCCAAATAGGAATTCCCATCATCTTTTGGATTCACACATGTACTTTACCAAGTATTCTTCTACATACCCTATTACTAGTTTCATTACTTGTTTTCAAATTAAGAAAAGAGAGGAAATTAATCTAAAATAAGGGGTAAATCATTAAAGTGAAGTTGGTTCCTATTTTCATTATTTCCACATTCCTTAGATGTTTTCTTGATGTGTGATCAGATTTGTGCTTAATTTTTTGCACGTCATACATTGGTTTTAATTGCATGTTTAGATGAAATTTGAACTTTATCATAATATCTATAATGAAAATTAGCAATATATTTCTTCTCTACTCTACCCTTCCTTTTGATTATTTTTTGATCAATTCACTTTAGATTAGTTTCATTGTAGCTTAGATTTTAGACTTAGTTCTTTAAGAATAATTCACTTCATGTAGTCTAGATTACTCTCATTTTCATAAGTTATCTATTAGGCCACTGTATCTCCCAAAAACCAAACATTATATATTTTTTGAAATAGTTTACTTGTTCTTTCATTATTCCACCAAAGATATCAAGAATATCAGAACTTGCAATTTATGCATTGGATTCTTTGAATCCAAAAGTGAGTAGTGTTTCTTAAACACTTTGAACCACTTATGATACACTTTTAGGCGTCAATAAATTTTACCATATTTCAAACTTGAACTTTTTTTAGGATTTTAGGATACCAAAATTAGCCTATTTCAATATTTTAGGATACTAGACTCAGCCATGGTGAATAATTCTAGTGTCTATAGGACCCATAAGAAGCATGCAAGTGTGAGATAATGGTGAATAAGAGTCATATATGTATGTACAAATTATTTATGATGAATTTAGGTAAAAAATAATACTTCTAAGTACTTATTACATTATTTTTGTATCTACACTTACCTATTCATATTTTAGGATGAAAATTTTGTCGAAAGATAGAAAATTAGTAGCGTACAAGTTTTAGTTCATATTTCCCATTTGTATTGTTAGCTCATATTAAGAAAGATTATTTAAGTTCATATTAATTATCTCACCTTAATAATTGACACTGAGGAAATAACTATAATTATAACACATTTTCACCATTTCTTTAATTAGATTAACCTCCATATTTAAAAGGGGCACCCCTATGAATTTTTAGCAAAACATCTTTAATTCCTTAATTAACTTTGTCCATAATTACATAAAAAAACATAATCATCCTTAAAAATATGTCTATCAACTAACCAAAAAATGAAACAAGGAAAACTTAATCTTATTTTATTCCCATACATATTTATTAGATGTTAAGTCCTCAAAGTGAAAGAATATCATATAGGTCCATCTCCTTCAAATAGTATTAAGTTTATTACCTTTATCACAAAAGATAATTTATTATCTATAGAAATATTTGTGGATGGAAGGTGAATCTTTACATTAATCCATTTCCCATTCTTTTATATCCTTCTCCTTATTTTTTAAATGTATCTCATAGTAAAATATTTTTATGAATATGCTCCACATTGAAAAAATGTGTTCTACAGCTTGTATCCCTTCCTATTAATTATCTAAAAAATTTCCATACCTAATTAGAAAATAATTTAGTCTAAATATTCTAAAAAAAATTATCATCTCTACTATATGTCATATCGATTTCGTACATGCAATTATGTATGTGTTTAGTTGTGTTTTTTGATGGTTTATTTGGACTATTATGACATTAATATCAGACTCTTTTACTTTATGAGAATTTAATATGACATTAAAGACATGTTAGTACTATTTTTTATTCCAATTTGATTATTTTACTTGATTTACATTATATTTAATTGGAACTAATAATGTCATTTATAAGATTATAGGTAATAGCTAAGGTAATGAGCTAGATTTGGGCTTGGAACATCTCATTATACACAATTTTTAGTTCATACAACTAAATTAATGTTGAGGTAAAATAATGAAATCCAATAAATTTATACTCAAGTTATTTTTTAATCTTGAGTTGTGAGATTCCAATACTATGAATGTTGATTATTGTTATTTAGACGCTGCCATTGGCATTTATTTAATTTTACCTATTATTTCTTATTATTTCTTGACTATGGATGAATTTATTATTTTTATATCAATTTATGATTGATATGTTAATTATTAGATCCATGTTTATGTTTAATTTCATTTGAAAACCTTGGAAGGTCTTGAGACCTAGTTCATGGTTGTAAGAATCATGTACTTAATGACTGGGACATGAACATAAGGTATTCATGTTAAAATGTTATGATTTATTTGGGAAATGGTCATTTTAAGGCATTAGCAACACAATGATTATTTTTTGACATTTGAATTAGGTCATATAACCTAATCATTTGATTAAGGTTTCACTTGTATTTCTTTAGAGATTGCTCATTTAGTTTTATTTTATTAGATACTTTGGTGAAATCACACTCGCATCATTTTTAGTAGATGATTGGAGTGGGGAATGCAAAAGATGGGGAAGGATGATAAGTTATATATATATGGTAAAGGAATACATGTATATTTTATATATTTATCTAGAGTTATTCTTTTTAGTTTGAACTAGCTATAAAAATGATAAAAAGAGGGTTAAAAATTTATTCTAGTGGACGATGTAATATTATTATAGTGGGACTATGAAGAGGAAACCAGGGGAAAATGAGAAATAAAAATGAGAGAAATACATGGGAAAGGTTGTCATTCTTGGTAATTCTATACTTTAAATTTTTAGAAACATCTATTATTAAGTTTAATTACATGGAAACCATAGAATGGTGGGTGCATTGTAAGAAGGTAATATTGCCTTCTTGTAACTCCCTCATCATTCCTTATAAGTTACTTTCCACTTATGGTTGATATATTTGATTGACTTAATGTTTGAATGGGAATATTATGATTGAAAAGGAAACCTATTATGGGTGAGGCTATTTTGAGCCATCTCAGCCATTAGATAGTGTAAATATGAGTCTATTAAGAAAGGTAGTGGAATGCTTTGTTATTTTTTTATTGGTGTGTGTTTCCTGTGTATATCTATTGATGTGTTTATGTGGTTTCATGTTACTAGGTTATACACATGATTTTATGTGACCCTCACCATGTTAGACTAGATCTCAATTATTAGACCATTCTCATTCATTTACCATTATAGATTTAGAGCCTATGTGTGGTGACCTATTCCAATCCTAAATTTATGGTTGGGGTGGGTAGGGATACCGTTAATAGATGGGTTTAGATTATGCATATCTTAATATATGTGCCTATATTCATAGAAGGTTGTACATGTTCATTTATTTATAGAAGATTTAAGTATATTCATAATTTTGTGAAAGATATTGAGGCATGCGGTAGCTGGTAGTTGTTCTTTGTTATACTTTACTCCTTGAAGGAAACTACATGGTATATCATGTAAATGGTAGACATTAAGGGTTTTGAATTATTAAGAAGTTATTATCATTGTATTTGATGTTCTTATTGTCTTTATATTCATTATATGTTATTGTACCTCATAATTGATAAATAAAGTTGTATATGAACTTTACAAGATTTAACCTTATTTGGTGAAACAATTAAGGCATTGGTGTAATATTTTCATGTTGATTGGTTGGAGTATTTAGTCTTATGTATTACATGCCTTCTTACTACTCAAATTATCTTCAGTCATTATGTTGATTGTATTTAATTCATTTATGAATGACATGTACTTAAAAGGCAATATCACTAGGTTGGGGTGTTTTCATATATTGTTTATATTTATATCTTGGGAATGTATAAACCTCATTATTTGCAAGAAATTGAGTGTTGAGATATGTTGGTCATTTACATGCTGAAATTGTAGACTTTTGTAAGTTTATTAAATCAATTTATACTTTGATAAAATTTTGGAAACATGTTGGTATTGTTGTGTGTATTATATTTAAATATTGTGATGGGAAAAATTAAATCTATTTATGTGAGGTGATTAGCATATTGTAGCATGATCTTGTTGGTATGTTGCATGGACATGAATATTTACTTGGAAATATTCAAGTTTATTTATTTTTTAAATAGAAATAATTAAATCAAAATAATGATTGATTTTCTTGTGTAAACACCTGAAACTGGCTACCAATGACCTTCAACCAGGCTTTTGACCAATTTCTATCAAAATGAACAATTTGGCCTAAAAACACTAAAACATGTTAAATAATGTGAAATTTTTATATTTAAGTGCTAATTTTGGCTAGAGTGTCACTAAATGGGATGATGTAATTTATGAAGCAACTAACTTTGATCAGATCACTTTGAGTCAAAATGGCATTTTTGTACCTGGGTGCTCTAGATTACTCTTTTCTATCAAATTTATTACATGAGATATGTTCCTTTGTTATTTTTCATTGGAAACATCCTAAATGGAAAAATAGTTCCAAAACATCTAACATCAAATTCCAATTCCAATCCAGTCAAATTTTGAGTCAATAACAAGATATGTTGATCAATTTGATTAATTTGTACACCAAAGGCCAAAATTTGCATCAAAATTGAATAATCATGTTTAAAAGATAATTAATTAAAATCATGAGCCTAATTAAGAATTACATGGAAATTTTTAAATATTTATTATTTGGAAATGAATATTGAATATCTACATCATCAAATGACATCATTTCTATGGGGTGGCATCCACAAGCCATAAATGCATAAAATATCAGGATTAAGCCACTACATGCCTCATTAAGACCCTCCATGCCTCTTACATACCCATATATCCCATATATTTATGGGGGAAATTTATAAATTTAATTACATAATTAGATTTATTCATGGCCACACATCTCAATCTTGAAATGGATGGTCATGGTTAATCCTGAACCATCTTGAAAATATATAAATATAAGAGCCACGAATATCATTTTTAAGATATCTTGGTGAAAAATTATAATGCTAAATTAATTCCAAAATCCATTACAATTAGTGTTATAATGCCAAATTATTTGACCAAGCCAAAGCCACAAGCCATATGGTGACAAGAGGAGGTAGAGCATAGCCAATCTCCATTACAACAGACCTTTTGAAGCATAAATCCAAATAAGCCAAGGAAAAAATCCATTGGAGCATTCAAGGAGAGTAATAAAGTTTGTGTTCTTAATTTTTAGTTATGTTTTGTTAGTTATTTTTATTTACTAAACTGCCCTTAGTGTCTAGGCCTAGAGATGTATGCTTTTTAGTGTGTTTATTTTAATTGGATTTTATTTTGGAACTAATGCAATACTAACCACCTCTCTTGAGTCAAATTCCTAGTCTGCATAATGTGAGAAACCTAAGCCATGCTCTTGCCATTTTTAGAGAAACATAATCCATGATCTTACCATTTTATGATCAACCTAATAAATTCTCTCACTATTTTGTGAGCTTGAACCATTTAGTATCTCATCATTTCTTGATCGAGTTGAGATACTCTAAAAATTACCAAAACATTTATAAAATTATTAGAAAAAACCAAAAACATTGATCATTTCTTTGCCTTAAGGACTTTGGGAACCCTTACTAAGTCATAAGTAAATCATTTGTCATTTAGTTTCATCATCCATTTTGGCCCTTTTATATCATGCACTTTCCATTTTTTCAAGACCATTCCTATTATTCTATCTCATCCATCATGTTTGTTTTCATCAGTTATCATTTTCTTCCCATTTCCTAAGAGAACTTCATTTGGCTTGAAGTTTTTGTTGGATATTACATCCATGGAACTATGTAGGTAGTGTCCACTTACCTAGCAGATATGGAGATAGATCTACCACCCCCTTCCTTTTCTTCTATTCCTCCATCATATTTGTTTGCTAAGTTATCACCTATTTTCTAGGGGCAATGTTTGTCATGTTGTTTCTACTAACATTAGGATTAAATGTTATTTATTTCTTTGTTTTTTTGCTTACTTGTTTGTTTATTTTTTGTGTTCATGTTTGTTTTCTTCAATATTATTGCCTTGATTCATTCTACGTGTGTTCATTGGGTGATTACTTGCACATTTATACTTGATCCATCCATATTCATATGTTTACATTATCATCATGGTTTTTATCATTAGTGCATTATTTTCTATTGAGTATTGGATCTTGGGAGTTAGTCCCTATGCATATTTTGGCTTAGTCCTTATGGTGTTTAATCATGATGCTTATTTTCAAGTGATTAAAATAATTATCTTCAAGAAGTCTACTCAACAAGGGTGGCATCAACATGTCCTTGACACTTGTATCCCAAACATATCCCAAATAGAGTAATTAACCATGTAAGAATTTCAACCTTTGTTAGTTTAGATGAGCATCTCCCTAGTAGAAGGTTATCCTAATTCATCATTATCCTATGTGTTAAGTTACCATCATCATCATCCAATCAATCATGTTTTCCATAATCATGGTCTAATGATTATAACCACCTATGGGTAAATAATTATACATTGTCCTACCTACATTTCTCAATGATTATAACTACCTTTGGACAAATAATTATGTTCTCACCAAGTTTAATTTCTTTTTTTCCAAATATGGGCATGTTTTTATCTTTTTTGTCTATCCTAAATGGGGCAAATCCATCTTCTCAATTATTATACCTGCCTTTGGGAAAATCATTGTGTTATCATACCACATTGCCACTATGAGGGTGAAATGCTTATAACCACCTTTGGGAAAACCATTGTATACCATCCCACTTGAATTCTCAATGATTTTGACTACTTTTTCAATATCATTATATTTTCACTTGGTCATCTCCCTTTCTTTGGTCCCCTCATTTTTCTTTTTTATTATTGAGGGACCATTTACCAACCATTCCCTCAAGGGGGCATCATATAGTTTGTTCATCATCATTACAATGGTAGGAATATAGGAACTTTTCATTATTTGAAAATATGTTACTATTTCTATAGCTTTCAATGCCTTTCAAAATAGGGGCAAACTATAGACACTTAAAACTAGCCACCAATGACCTCCAACCAGGCTTTTGACCAATTTCTATCAAAATGCACAATTTTGGCTTGTGTGTCACTAAATGGGTCAATGTAATTTGTCTTAAAAACACTAAAATGTGTTAAATGATATTAATCTATTATATTCAAGTGTCAATTTTTTCTAGTGTCACTAAATGGGTCAATGTAATTTATAAAACATCTAACTTTGATCTAATCATTTTGGGTTAAATTGACATTTTCACACATGGGTGCTCTGGATTACTATTTTATATCAAATTTATTGTATGAAACATATTAATTTTTAATTTTTAATTGGAAACATCCTAAATGGGATAAGGAATCCAACACATCTGAGATTACATCCCAATTCCAATCCAACTAAAATTTGAGCCAATAACAAGACATTTTGACCAATTTGATTAAGTTGTGCACCAAGGGCCAAAAATTACATCAAAATTACCTAATCATGTTTAAAATCTAGTTAATTCAAATCATGATCCTAATTAATAATTACATAGAGATTTATTAATATTTATTTTTGGAAATGAATATTGAATATCTGCATCATCAAATGACATCATTTCTTAGAAAAATATCCTTAAGTCATAAATGCATAAAATATCTCATCAAGCCACCCCATGCCTCAATAAGACCCTTCATGCTTATTTATTGCCTCTCTATCCCAAATATTTATGAAGGAATTTATTTATTTTTTCCCCAAAAATTGAATGGATTATTAGACACACATATTCATCTTGAGATGGATGGTTCAAGTTCATTCTGACCATTTTACAAAATCCATAAATAAGAGGCCTTGCCTATTGAATTTGAAGCTATCTTGTTTCAAAGTAAATTGAAATTAGTGTCATAATTTAAAATTATTTAACCAAGACAAATCCATAAGCCAGATGTTGCCAATAGGAGGTGGAGGATAGCCAAAATCCATTGTAACAGACCTTTTGAAGCACAAAGTCAAGTAAGCCAATGAGGAAATATATTGGAGCATCCAAGGAGGGTAAAAAAAATTGTGTTCTTGATTTTTATTTGTTTTTTGTCAATTATTTTTATCACTAAGCTCCCCTTAGTGTCTAGGCCTAGAGATGTATGCTTTTTAGTGTGTTTCTTTCAATTTGATTTTATTTTGGAACTAACACAATACTAACCACCTCTCTTGAGTCAAATTCCTAGTCTACATAATGGCACACCTAGTGGGACCTAACCTCACAAATTTTGTCAAATTTCACCTAAAATTAACATACTAACCATTTTCATGTAGGATCTTAGAGTACGGAAGCAAAGAAGGTAAACAATTGAGCAAAAAAATATTTTTTTAAGTCATAGTTTTTTTCTTGGGACTATGTAACCTAACTCAAATATGAAACCCAAAACACCCTAACTCAAACCCAAATCACCCAAAATCAACCCCAACATGACCCAAAATCAACCCCAAATCGAACCTAACTCACCCTGACTCGACCCTAACTTGACCCCAACTCACCCCAAATTGACCCTAACTCAACCCTAACTCACCCTGACTCACCCCAAATCAACCCCAACTCAACTCTAACTCACCTTGAATCACCCATCTCATCTATGTAACCCAACTTGATTGTGTGAAACCCAAGAGCTCATTTTTCAAAAGTCCTTGTCTCATCCTCTAAAGTGCTTCAAATTAGGAAGTCATAATCTTATTTTTGTAGGGTCAAGGTAGTATTTTAGCACCATTTTACTTGTTTAGACTAAATATACACTTCATTTTGTGCATTTAAAATGAATTATTCTAATTAAACACTTCAAGTTAGGCTTAAAACATAAACATTTAAAATTTTTGGGTTTAAAATGAACATAATTATGTTTTTTCTTATTTTGTTTATAAAAATATTTAAATTTTCAAGTTGGATATTAACATAATCCAAACATTTCAATTGGTATCTAAATAATGAACTTAATCAAATCCTAACATGTTGTTAATCTTACTCAAATTGTCTATTTGGGGTCTAAAAAGAAATGAGTTTATTTTTATGCCATGGATGTTTATCAAGTTTTTACAAGTTCAATCAAATTCCAAAGGGGCCAAACTTCACAACACATTTCATTTGGTGTCTTAAAATGAACATAACATCATGTAGTTTCATTGATTTTTCAAACATTCATATATCATACCTTTTTTGTTTATTGCTTGTTTTCATGAGAAGAGTTGTGTGTGTATGCTCTCCCATCCATCCCTTTTAGGGAACTTTTGGGATTAAAAGCACCAAATTATTTTTGGTTGGTTTAAAATTATTTCTATTTTTATATCTTAAATCCAAGGGGCAAGTAATGAATATAATGAGTACTTTTAATTTGGTGCAAGGAAATTAACCTCACTTTAATTATTTATAAACTTGCTTATTGATTGTGTGTTTTAGCAAAAAGATACTTGCATGTATGCTCTCCCATCCATCCCCTTTAGGGAAATTTTAAGATCAAAAGCATCATTTCATCACACTTTAAGCCTAGTCTAAGGCATAAAAAGAACATCCTTTAAAGTACTCCTCAAACAATCACAATAGTATTGGGTTATTTTGAGGCAACCACAAAGTCTTTCTATTGTGTCATTTATTTCATGCATCTTGGCTTGTGAGGGGGACTTCATTAACTCCCATGAGTTATTTAGGGAAACTTTGACCTAGGGCTTCATCTCCTAGCATCATATTCAACCCCTCTCCATGGGGGGTACATAAATTGGGATCCCCTTACTAAGATGGTGGTTTGAATAGTTAAACCATCTTCATTAGTAGAGGCTAAGCTTGGGACATTTGAGCATGTTGGACATCATACTATACTAAACAAGAGATAGATGTAGTGGTTGTAAAAAGGGAAAGACCTTTTTACAACAATCTATATGATGTGAAACCAAATGATGTGCAATTATTTCATATGCTTATGTGAAATTCATATGAAATTGATACATCTAAAAGGTTCAAAAAATAATTAGTTTAGCTAACCCTACTTTGCCATACATTGTCAGTTTAGGATTTAAGATGATAAGTTAGTTGGTTTGTCTTTGTCTTAGATTACTTGGTCTCGTTTGATAGTCAAAACTTGGTGTTAACAAAATGACATAATTAAACACATTGTCCCCAAATTTATTTGAAAAAAAAGAGGCATTATGATGCCCAAATGAAAACATATTTTTCCTTATTCAAATTCATCATCATACACTGTATGTTATATCTTTAAATTTGGTGTGGTTATGCTGCCCATTTGATTCTAAAACTTTTTCCACATTTTGTTTAAGTCCCTCATTGATAGTTTAAATTTGAAATTGGACTCTTATAAGTTTTAAAGGTTGATGTGTTAAACTGGGTCTACCACTTTGAACTTGACTTGTTTTAACTTGAGTTCAATTTCTAATTTTAATTGAGGACCATTTTTTAGGCTCAACTTCATTGTCATCATTTGGTAGGACTCAATTCATCTTGTATATTGATAATGCTTTGAGTCTTAGGATACATTTTTTACTACACATCATACTTTACCATTTATCTTGAGTCCATTTGATAACACACATTTGCCTTAAATATTTGTCAAACTTTGTTTGTGGGTATCATTTGACTTGAGGAGAGTAGTGTTATGCTACTAAAACCATGGTAAACCATTTTTGCCTTAAATTCTTAAAACAAGTGTTTATCACCCCTTTTGAGAATTTTAGCATTGTTATATTGCTAAAATTATTTTAAAAATTATTTCATATGCCTATTTTCATAGAGTCCAAGTTGTTTCAAAGTTTCAATCATTTTGAGTTTTCTTTGAGAGCCTTTGTCTAGCAAGGTTACACCGTTAACTTTTATATAGTTTGTTTTTTCATAGAGCTATCATCATCATTGTTTGTGATCTTGTTTGGGAGAACACAACCTTTCTCCAAGAACCTTTTTCCTTATGGGTTATGCCAATTGATCATGTTTATGTTTGATTCTGTGTGTTGGGACTATGTCAAATTTGTTACCAAACTTGTTAGATTAAATCAAATTCACATAAATACTTTGTTTCAAGCCTAGATTTTTATATAATTTGTTCAAAACTCATAGCATAACATGTTTAAGCCTAGCTTTTGATTTCACATTTGGACAAAAGACCTAGAAACTCTTTTCCCTTTCCTATTTTAGACCTTATTTAGAATACTTTAACCTAGACTTTTGACATGCCAGTTTTTATTTAGATACTTTACCTTTTTGTGTATGAAATTTGATGTTAGACTATTTTATGCCTAGTCTTAGCATAAACCATTTTGGAGCTATAGCCCCATGATCAAATCATTATTTGGAGATACAGCTCCACCCTTTTGACCAATTTAGACAATGTTTTAAATATTTATCCTTTGGACATAGTTTTTTAGATTTTGTAAAACTCTAAGCCCTTTTATTTTCATATATTTCATCATTAATGTGGATATGTTTAGTTACACTTCTAGTGGATTCACATACAATCCTAGTTATGATAGAATAGTTGCACAAATTAACTATAACCAAATGCCTACTTATGATCTAACTCGAGACCTTGATTGGTATGGAGAGGTTTGTGAGGAAGAATTTGTTTAAGACCCAAATATAGATAATGTTGTTTGGGATACAGATCCATACCCTCTTTATGATAATTATTACACATAAGATAGTCAAGAATCAACTTATGATCCAACTCAAGATAGGGATGATATGGTTTATGAGGAGGAATTATATGCTTTGGCTTGTGTGAGATACCAATCTCTAAAATGCACCAAATGTATCCTTCTAGTGCCTCATCCTTTAGATTATGTGAGTAATCAGGCTCTATAATGCCACACCATTTCTATACTAGGACCTAGTCCTTTGGCTTATGTAAACAACCAATCTCCACAATACCCTACCATTATCTAACCATTGATCATTATTCATCTATTTCTAATAGTTACCCACTTTAGAAGACCATAGCTAATCTAACCATAACCTAAACTAAACCAATCATTTGAAGACCAAGCTGTGTTCAAAATTGGTATTTTCCAACTCACTAGAAACCAAACCCAAGAGAACCAACTAATCTGAGATGTGTTTTTATTAAAAACTATTTATGATAAGTCAACTTATGATGAATCACCTTTCAATCCTATATCTATTATTGAGGAGTCTCACACTAAAGAGCTAGTCTTTGTTGAGTCACTTCTTAATGATTATAACCACCTTTGAGAAAATTATTACCTTGACCATATGCCTATTTTTCAAGAACCTCCATTTGATAAGACTATTTCTATGGAGTTATCTCTTGAAAATTTTCCCATCATTAAGGAATATCACTTTGAAAAACTAGTCTTTGTAGGGCCCACCATGCCATCATAGGTCGTTGCTTGTCCAATACCAAACATTTAAAAAGACATCATTTTAATAGAGTACACATCAAATGAAGAATTACAATTGAAGTCAAGTTCTATTCTTGGACCAACATCAGATTTATCATTAGAATCAAAATCAACATCAATCTCAACATTAGAATTAGAGTCCCTTGAGTCAAAATCAAATTTAGAAACAAAATATGTTTGTGATTTTTATAATATTGGTTATACATGCTTAGTAGATCAATTTGAATATATTTGTGATATTTCCATGGTTTTTGAGGATGATTACTTCAAAATCAACATAATTTATCCTAGTATATTTTATAAGGATTGTGTAGCCAGCCCCCATTTCATTATCACCAACCAACCTAGCCATATCATTGACATTCCATCTCCCACAAGTGTCGATTGGGATTGACAAAATCACACTTTGTTAAAATGAATATATGGTGACAAAATTTGAAGAAGAGCAAGGAATCCAAGACCACATTAACATAGTAGAATAATACTCTCCTAATAAAACCTTTTTAGAGGTGGAAGGGGACATGTAAAGTTCAAACTCAACATCTTTTAATGAAACTATTAAGGAAGCACTAGAATAAAATCAAAGTCAAAAACCAATGTTCATTAGTGACACATTTTCAAAGGAGTTATGAGACAATAGAGATAAATTAATTGGTGAAAACCTCATCAAGGCACCAATAGATGAGCACAAAATTTCTTCACTACTTAATGAAGACATTATTCAATATCAAATCAAAATAGCTTCCAATGTACAGTCTAATCAGATGGTAGTTACTCTTAACCTAAATAATAGAAAAATATAGTGGTCCTATCCAGAGAATATTCATAAGTCTTTGGCCCCACCACATCTAAATTTATGTTTAATTTGACATCAATAACATTACGTGTGACTGAAAGTCTTAATCTTCATTTATTTCCCAACCACTACACATTCTATTATCATCTACCATTCCAGTTCATAAACAAACCTATCATCCATTATTTATCCCTATTTGCCATCTACAACTACACTTTCCTTTACAAAATATACAAAGATACCTTTCCTTGATGCTTGAAGGAATTATAATAAATAACCAATGAAGATCACAATAATATTTTTTGGCATCCAAATCTATAGGCAGTTTTTTATAGAGAAACTAGTTAGATGAGGTGTGGGCTAGTAATTAACATGATTGATTATTCTATATGTATCATTTGATAATTAGGACATGCATATCCACTTAAATATGAACAATATAATCATATGCCATTTATGATACCTAGGCCAAATGTATCAAAACTAAAACCATAACCCAAGTTAAAAATGTATACCATACCATTTCATTTACCATATTCCTTTTGTCATTATCACATATCCCAGCCAGTCACCTTACCACTTGGGGTAACCCTCTTGGAATTTTATACAACTTTTTTCCATCCTTCTTACCATTTTATCCAAACAATCAAAACCCATCATTATCCTAAGAAAGGATATTCCATCTCACCATTCCATTCCTATCTAGACTAAAGCCTATTTTTAGTCCTCTTATCCAATCTTGTTTTCATCTTGATTTATTTGGTTCTTCCCACACCTTTTGTGAGAGGATTCTGATCAAGTTACATTAATCTATCGAATCCATGTTTAAATGACAGTCTATGAAAGTAGTGTGATATTTTATCTATAAATATTTATTTTATTTTCCTTCTTATATCAAGTTGGTTTATGTGAGCCTAATTATAACCACATATGGGAAAATTAGTATTTCATCAATTCTATTACAAATTATAACCACCTATCGAAAAATTAGTATCATCAACCTATTTTGTTGTATCCTAGTTATAACTACCTTTGGGCAAACTAGGGGTAACACTTGTTTATCATGCATTACCACATCACCTTGCCACTATTGTTTTCATTTAACTGGCCATTTTCTAGATTTGAGAACTTATTATTACTTGGTCAAGTTTTGCTCCAAATTTTATGTGGATGGATCTAGTGTGACTTGATGTCATTTTAGGACTATATGGGTCATGCTCTATTTATGTTGAGGTCACCTTAGTCCCCATTTCTATGTGCTCTCATTATTTTGAGAGCAAATAAGATAAACACTCTCATCATTTTATAAGTAGGTATCTTGTCATTCTCTAATGAGTTAATATACCTCAAAATTAAAAAAAACATTCAAGTATTTTAAAAATCTAAAATCATTTATCCTATCTAATCCTCGTCAATTATCCTTGATCTACTTTACTGGGGCAAAGTCATTTTTAGGATGCTTTATTTTTATTTTTTTTCAATATTTTTATTTTTTTGTTTATTTGTTTGTGTGATTTTTGTGTGTTTCTTTGGTTTTTGTTTTCTTTCCTATTTATTTTATTTCAAAATTATTACCTTGAAATAGTATATATGTGTTCATTAGGTGATTCCTTGAGTACATTATTCTTGGGTCTATCCATATTCATACATCAACATTGTCATCATAGTTTTTATCATTGGTGCATTGTTTTCAAGTGTTTACTGGATCAAGAGTTAGTCCTTATGTATAGTTAGGCCAAGTCTTTATGGTGTTTTATCATGATGCCTACCATCACATGATACAACAAAAATAATTTTTAATAAAGTATAAAATCAATGGATCTATATAAGTTTATCCTTGGCACCTTGGAAAATCCTTCCACCCATCTTGATCAAATCAACCCAATTGACCATTCTAGTTGTATCATTAATAATCAGGATGAGCATCTCCTCATTAATAGGTATAACTAAATATTTTCCTCATATCTTTCATTAATTTGAACTTACTCATCTTTATAAAACAATCTAGGTCCTCTTATTTATTATAACCACCTATTAACAAATCATTATTTTGACTTTTATTCCTAATTATAACTACCTTTGGGTAAATTGGTACCTTTTAAAATAATGCATGCAAGAATTTTCTTATTTGGATTAATCTCAACCATAGGTTAATCCCAACTTTCTTCTTACTTATTATTGAGGGACCATCCATCCACATATGTGATAGTCACTCCCTCGAGGGGGCATCATCATAGGCTTTTCAAACACCATTTGGAGATTTTTCTTTAGTCATCATCTTGTTTTTAGACATAAAAGTCTTTTTCTCACTATTTGAGAAGACATTATTTTGCATATAACTTGTAACACATTACCAAATAGGGGCAAACTGTAGACACCTAAAACTATCCACCATTGACCTTCAACCAAACTTTTGACCAATTTCTATCAAAATGCACAATTTGGCCTAAAATCACTAAAACATGCTAAAAAATGTGAACCTATTTATTCAAGCGTCAATTTTAGCTAGAGTGTCACTAAATAGGAAAGTGCAACTTATGATGTAGCTAGTTTTGATTAGATCATTTCAAGTCAAAATGGCATTTTTGCACTTGGCTGCTCTTGATTGCTCTTTTCTACCAAATTTATTTCATGAGACACATGCCTTTGTTATTTTGTATTGGAAACATACTAAATGGGAATATGGTTCCAACACATTGAACATTGACTTTTAATTCTAATCCAATCAAATTTTGAGCCAATAACAAGGCATTTAGACTAATTTGATTAATTTATATACCAAGGGCCAAAATTTGCATCAAAATTGCCTAATCTGTTTTAAAAGCTAATTAATTCAAATCATGAGCCTAATTATGAATTTCATAGATATTTTTAAATATTTATTTTTGGAAATGAATAATGAATATTTGCATCATCAAATGACATCATTTCTATGGGGTGGCATCCACAAGCCATATATGCATAAAATATCAAGATTAAACCACCCCATGCCTCATTAAGACCCTCCATACCTCTTAAATTCCCCTATATCCAAAATATTTATGGGGCATATTTATAACTTTAATTACATAATTATATTTATTCATGACCACACATGTCAATCTTGAGATGGATGGTCGTGGTTAATTCTGAGCCATCTTGAAAATCTATAACTAGAAGAGCCATGAACATCATTTTAAAGCTATCTTGGTACAAAATTGTAATGCTAAATTGATTCCAAAATCCATTTCAATTGGTTTTATAATGCCAAATTTTTCAACCAAGCCCAAGCCATAAGACATATGGTGCCAAGAGGAGGTGAAGGATATCCAAGCTCTATTGTAACAGACCTTTTGAAGCACAAAGATGAGCAAGCTAATGAAAAAATCTATTAAAGCATCCAAGGAGGGTAACAAAGTTTATGTTCTTGATTTTTAGTTTTTTTTTATCAATTTTTTTCTTCACTAAGCTCCCCTTAGTGTCTAGGCCTAGATATCTATGCTTGTTAGTGTGTTTCTCTCAATTTGATTTTGTTTTGGAACTAATGCAATATTGATCACCACTCTTGAGTCAAATTCCTAGTCTACATCTTGTGTTGTATGGAAATTTTTGGACTATTTGAATATGGTTTATGCATGTGTATTCAACTTATTTTTTATGAAAATATTGGGATATTTAATTTTTATTAATATACTTGGTAAAATTATGAATTGTTTGTCTCTATGAGTTGGGATTGTGAAATTTTAAAAACTATATATTAAAACCTTATATTTTCCTTGTGATTCCTTATTCTATATAGAGGGAGTTAAGGGAGAAAATAATATACTTAAGACATATATTAATCTCTAAGGTTTATTTTATTTGAAATAATTTAGAATTTTTACAATGATGTAGTTTTATGCTATACTAGTAGAGGAAATTATGTTTCCTTAATAAGCATGTTATAAATGTAAATAAATTATTTATTAATAGGACTATGTTTGTTCTACAATGGAAATCTAATTATTGGCATGGAGATAAATGGTATGCAAGTGTATGTTGGATGAGTTGGTATAATTTTATTCACTTGAATGTTATTTAATTTATTGACTTTTACATTTAGCACCATATACATTTGAGCATAGTATGGTATTATAGTTTATTATTAGGGTATAATTATATGGTGAAGGTAAATTTTGGTATAAATATAGAAGTGTTTTGTTATAATAATTTGTATATTTGATGAAGGTATTGGTTATATATCATTTTATAATAGGGGTACCTTGTAATGCAACCTAAAACCATCTACTTGATTGTTATCTCAACTAAAATTATTCGAAGTGAAATTATATCATGAGAGCCAATTAAAATTATAAAGATGGTTGATTAATCAACACTCTTGTTCATTGTTTTATTGAAGTGGACTTATTATCTTATCTTACTTGACCTAATACATTATAAAAAATAGTATTTTAAGTTGGTAGTGCAAACCTATTTCATGTTGTGTGGTTTTTGGGGATTTAAGTTTGATAATGAGAGTGCATTCTTGATATTTCAATCATTTGATGAATTCGTAAAATAAAAATTAAAAAAGTGGTGATGGTTATCTATGTTTTTTGTGAATTTTTAAACTATACTTTTAAGGAAATTATAACCTATTCAATGATTGTCATATTTATTAGTTAGATCAAATTACATCATATGTACTTTATTTTATTAGAGATCCTAATTACACTACTTAACCTTGTGTGAGAAATGTTATAAACTAAAGTAAGCATTATATACATGGATACTTTCTAAATTTTGGAAAATCTTATGGATACTATGGAGTATCTTGTATTATAAATGATTGGGACTTATAGTTTAAATGATTTTACCCTATGGCTTAATTGAGAATGGAATAATTAAAACCTACATGTCTTGTAGACTATCATAAGTAAAGAATGACTAACATTAGAGATGGCAAATTAACATAGAATTTAAAATATATTAAATACTTAATTTTTAAGAATATTAACTTTAGATACACTATTTAAAAACAAAACCCTATCTTGGTTACATAAACCCAATCCAATTTATAAGTTTGGCTATGAAATGATTATGTGTATTCTTTCTTGCTCTACTTAAGTTGGAGAGGGAGAAGGTCACGTGAAGATTAAGTTTTTATGATTTGAGTTTATTTTTTTAATTTTAATAATAAAATTAATATTTGGATTAGTAAAACTACCCACAACTATCTCAGGTGGATAAAAAAATCCATACTCAAATTTTTTAACATTTATTAAAATAAGTTGTATAAGTAAGAGAATTATTATTGAAAGATAGATATCAAAACATTAAAGGTAAAAAAATTGGTTGAATTTTGGTAGTTTATGGCACTATGTTACTAATATTAAGAGAATAAAAGTTAATTATTTACCAAATAATCACCCAAACATATAAAAATATTACAAATAGAAATTAATCATTTTCCTTTTCTTAGAAAATATTTAGACTAAGAAAGGACAAGTTGTAAATTTAGAAAGTATGTACCTATTTATCACCAATTTCACTTATTTGCTTATTTTAGCATGGTCAAAATGGATATCCAGTGATGAGATGTATTAATTTATATTATCCACTCATCCACTCTCATTACATTTTCATAGAGCCCATAAGGTGATACTGAGGATTCCATCTCATTATTTTGTCCATCAAACTAAATATGAATTCCACTAAAGTGTACTCAATATTTTTGAGTAACAACATGTCATGATAATAAAATATAATATTAGGTTTATAACATAGACTTATTCCACCATTGATCCATCCTCTCAACTTTATAATAGTGAGAAACCATTAGGAGAAAATCTAGTTCATCTGGACAATGGTTCACCTTGAAGTTTTGGCCTCTTGTAGAATATAAAATTGTCAAGTCATAATTTTTCTTTATTTATGTGAATATTTCATTCTCATCCTCCATTAAATAATTATCTCCTCAAAAAATTGCAAGTGATCATTAATTTTTGGAGTTACTTTTTCAATTCACATTTAATTGAGATATGGTGTCCTTCATGTTTTCCTAACTTGTAGTTATTTGCAGTCATTTATTTCATCTTTTTACATTTACTTTCTTTCAATGTGTATGGTGGGTTGTCATTTCTTGATATAATTTCCTTCTCTTCTTGAAATTTAATTACAATCTGATCTCTCTGTGGTTTCTTTTAGTCTTTTCCACATTTATTTTCTTCCTTTTGGATGATTATGTTTTCTTTCCACAATGCACAAAATTTTTAATTCCCCACTAGGAACTTTCCTTATGATAATCTCTTTTTATATTTAATATTTTTTTGCAAAGTATATTTTCCACCATGTAAATCATAACTTAGCTTGATCTCTTTTGCATTAATGGCATCCATTTAATTTTTCATTTTGACTACCATTATTGGGTTTATGGTCTACATAATAATAATAATTCACACTTATCATTAAATAGAAATCCTTTTAAGTTTTATTAATCATATTTATTATTTTTTGATAATGAAACTTTTAGATTCTCATATTATTTAATTTATTTCCTATGTTCACGTAGACAAGGGTCCACATTATACTTACTGTCCACTTGTGTTTATGCCATCAAGGCATAAACTTCTAAGTATCCATGAAACCATTTTGATACATAACTAGATTCACTTAGAGTGACTCCCATCACCAATCCATAATTGGTATCTATTCCCACTAAAAATTTCCTTTTTAAGGGTTTTTTCTTGTGTCACATTAACTCAGATAAACACCTGATGAAATCAATGCAAACCCTTACCAATTCATCCAATCAATGATATAAATAATATTCAAACCCATTCATAAATCTATGTCTCTTTAACATGCAAATAACATTTATTAAATGCCTATTTTATAATTAATATAATCAGTATATCTTTTACTTCTATTTATTATCATATAATCAAAATATGTATGAAATAACGTGTGATCCCAATTAAAATTAACAAGTCCAACATCAATTGATACTTAACCATGGCCTTAAACCAACATAAGGCTAGATGGGGTGTTACATAATTCCCCCTTTAAGGAAACTTTATCTCTAAAGTTTTTTTACCATAATAATTATGCTCATAGATGCATCCATATAATATTATTGGCATACAAATATTTATAACATTTCATTCATGTGTTAATATTTATGTAAGTAATATATGAAAAATTTCACGTGGGCTAACATTTTCACATAATTACTATTATCAAAATGTGACATCATTTTGACCTCATGAGTTTAAGTTTGTTTCATGTTTATTATTCATAGAAGTTTCTATGGTTATCATAGCTTACCCATTCCCTTACATTGTTAAATCATGTGTTTAAACCCAATTCTAATCACCTCAGATAAGTTAAGGTTTCTTAGTAGAAATTAAGGTATTTGGGGATATTAAGGTTTCTATTGTGGCTAATGGGGGTATTTTCAAAGGTTATTTATTGCATGGTTATTAAAATATATGAACAGTAGTCCATATGAGGTCTTTTAGGGTCTTGGTCAAATGAAGTGTCCACTACATGAGGTCATCTAGTTTTACCATCCCTCTCTACACTTGAAAACTACTTCTTAAGGATTCTAAAGCCATTTATAAGATGAGTATGAAGTATGGTACATATAATTGATAATTTCAAATCATGTAAATATGTTTTATAATGTTATTAATGTCATATAAAGTTAGAGGTTAGTTATACCTTGTACATTCAATGCTCAATAAAGGATAAATTGAGCTAAAAAGGGCATTTTTGATCATTTGTATGGTCATATTAAAGAGTGAACATATGATAAGTAATTATATACCCTCCTCAATAATTTTTAACATATAAAGAGTTTTAAAAATTCCAAAAATGGAAATATATTTAGGTTCTACTTCTTCGGGTCCCTTGGTAGCCTTGCAAGGGTCATGTTTAAATGCTTGCTACGTACAAAATATAGAGAGATGGATCTTGATATTTTCAAGAGTAATTGAGACCCAAATATACTTTATATTCATTGAATTGGTATTTGGTTCAAGATCCTATTATTTATGAACAAATGCTAAGAATGTAAAGTGCTTGGGGAAGGCTCTAAACCCCATCACCTTGATTTATTGGTAGTCTTATTACAAATATGAAATCATTTTTGTAAAATAAATGTTGTAGGATATTGAAAATGGTGTGAGAGGTCTTATAGTTACATATTATCAACTCATCTAGTTCACTCAAATGTAAGACACCTCCATGTTTTTCCATGTTACATATTTATCTCATTGGGTGGTAGTTGTCAATGTGACCAGTGAGAATTTTCAAACTCTCTATGGTCTTGGAGCATGAAAATACCTACCACATAACCCATATAAGGTTTCAATAAGGTCTCATGATGACAATTTTCTTAATGACTTAGTGGTCAAGCGGAGAGTGCACCTATAGTGATCCATTTTAAGACACCTATAAATGATACATGTAGGAGATAGGCTAAACACATTGCTAAACATTTTAGATCTTAAAGTGCATAAATTACAAGGAAGATAATATGAGACCATTCACTAATTTATGGGTTTTTATTCCATGGAGTAAGTGCCACTATTTTACTAATCAAAACTATCAGAGTTGTAAGCTCAGTTTAGGCTTATTATAACGTTTCAAGAATGATCTCATACATTATAGGCCATGTAGAAGTTTTGAGGTTTGAATATAGGATGGGTAAGAATATCCAAAATCCATAATGGCCATATAATTTTCTCAAGGTGATAAGACAAGAATGTCACACATATTCATGGATCACATCACAAATTACAATTACATAGTTACAAACCACTAGCTTAGATTAGGCAGTGATGAGAGAGATTGAGTTTTAAGGCCCTCATAGGCATGAATAAACTTTTTGAATGGATAAAAAGGTTGGTTATTAGTGTAAAAATATATTCATTTCCACCTTAAATCCATATAGGCTTTGCGTATACTCATCATTTTGTCTCAAACCTTGCTCACTCTATTGACAAGGGGCATTCTTGAGACTAAGGGGTCTATTTGAACCCAAAGCATAGAATAAGCATGTAAAACCCCATGAAGGGAAATTTAATAAACACATAATAATATATAGGGTATTAATACACTTTTTAGTTGAAAAAAACCTTAGTTTTCAATCCAAATTCTCTTAAGGGCTAGCAAGGAGGTGACAAGTCTTAAACCAAGTCCCCTAACTAGTGCACCAAATGCATATAGTGGATTAATAATAATTACCAAATCATGTATAAACATGAGGAATATTTTTTTTAGGTGTCTAAATTTCTCCCAAAAATGGGATTGAGTTTTGAGGCTTAAAACCCAAATTAGACCTCTCTTAAGTTCAAAAAAGCTATGTTTACCACCGAAGGAGCAACTTAACATATTCACACCATAACTCACACTTTTAATGGGAATATAATATATTTGGAATAGGTGTGGGGTCAATCAAGATTTTTATATAAGTTAATGAGGCCAATTGGTGTTCAGTGCTTTATGAATGATTGTTAAGACCCTAAACAGGTCTTAAACCCTACTAAAACCCTTGGGTGAATGTGATATGGGATATTTGACTTATAATGGCTCCAAATGAATTATTCAAGCCTTAAAAACACTTTAAATTGTTCAATATCTCTTAGATGCTCTTCACTATGAAATTGGATGTTGATGTCAGTTATATAAATGCACTAAATTTCCTCTCATTTACTAGTTTTGATGAGATTGATGGGTACATACAAGGATGAATTATTTAATATAATTGTAGGATGTACCATGGTATGTTTTATAACTTATTAGGTCACAAAATCATTTCATCTAATCATGAAATTATTCCTACATATCTACACAAAAAAATAATTTGAGGTGTGATAGGAATGAAAGACCTAGCTACCTAGATTGATAAGAACAATAGGTTTATGATGCCTTGAAATCCTTTTTAATATAGTGAAGTGAGTTTTTTTCTGATATCATGATCTTAGGCCTTGTTCCAGGGATATATTCAATTTTTATGGCCATTCAAATAGACTAACATGTGCAACTAAGCCCAGCTACCAACTAGTACTAGATAACCATAGTTGAAGTGACTCCTTGAGAAGTATGGAAAGCATTTAAAGGTGTAAATTTAAGCCTTAAAAGAAATAAATAGTGGTAATATAATATTTCAAGATCATATTTGTCAATTACAAGTTCCATAGAAAGATTCATGTGATTTCTCTGTTGCCTAGGAAGACAGACTATATCTCATGAGTTAAGCTAACTCCCTCTTCCAAGATACCCTATTTCAAGGGTAGATAATTATGAATACACCTTTGTGATATTAAAATATACCATTTTACATGGATATTAATTAACTTTAAAGGCATATAAATAATCTTCCTTAAAAAAAATAGATCACTTTTCAAGAAGGCTTATGAACTCCTCAAGGACTAGCTCTTTCTAACTTGAAGGTAGTTTGTAAAAGACTTGGAGATAAAGCAAAACCTATTAAATACTTAAATTATTCCTCATAAATATTATTAATCCAATAAATATTTTATCTATTCTTGTAACCCCGTAGTATTCCATTCTTGGCATGTGATCTCTCTCTCTCTCTCTCTCTCTCTCTCTCTCTCTCTCTCTCTCTCTCTCTCTCTCTCTCTCTCTCTCTCTCTCTCTCTCTCTCTCTCTCTCTCTCTCATCTCTCTCTCCTCTCTCTCTCTCTCTCATCTCTCTCTCTCTCTCTCTCCTCTCTCTCTCTCTCTCTCCTCTCTCTCTCTCTCTCTCTCTCTCTCTCTCTCATCTCTCTCTCTCTCTCTCTCGGCATTATAACCCATCCACAAGAAAGATAGGTAAAGCCCTGATATTATTTTTACTCAAATTTTTTCCTTAGGAAATGAATTTTAAATATTTAAATATTTTCAAGTTCCTATTTTAGTGTGTTGAATTACATATTGGTATATGCTAGTGATAAAATTTCTTGTCCTTTCATCTTGTCCTACTTGTATACACCTAGGTATGGATACTTTGTCTTCTTAAAGGTCACTTACAAGTAAATTTAAGTTTCTTATTATAGCTAGGTGTTTTGGAGTTTCAGTAATGTCTTATCATTTCTTTGAATTTCTTAGCTTATCTGTTATACTTACATGTCTCTAGGTTGAAATACTTATGTTAGAAGCTTCCTCTTGAAGCACAAACCAAATTGTAGTTTTATTCATTTTAAGTGTAAGTGTAGGATATTATTTTAGACATCAAATTTATAACATTATTTGTGTTAAAAAATTTAATCTTACTCAAAATTTGTGAAAATACACAAATTGGGCCAAAATCACTTAAATGCACTAAATAGTTTGAGATTTTCATATAAAAGTATCTATTTAGGATAATGTATCCCTAATTGGGGCAATGCATTTTATTTGATTATTAACTTTTCTAAAATAATTTTGATTCAAAATAGTAAAAATCCATTTTAGTGCTCTAGATCAGTCTTTTGTTCTAATTCGGAAGCACGTGACATTTACATGTGTTATTTTGTGTTGGAAATGTCCTAAATGGGATAATGGTATTTATACAACTAACATCACTTTCTATTTCTTCTCCAATCAAATTACAACCCAATAATATGACTTTATGACTAGTTTGATTAATTGTTTACCAATTTCCAAATAATTACATTAAAATTGATTAATCTTACTTAAGTAAATTAAACCAAATTATGAGATTAAGTAAAAAATCCATGGATGTTATTAAATATTTATTTATTGGAGATTTATTCCTATTATCTACATCATCAAATGACATAATTTTTGGGGTGGCATCTATAAGCCATAAATGTAAAAAATATCATGATTATGGCTTCCCATGCCTTTTTAATGCCCCTTCCTCCCAAATATTTATGAGTATATTTATGGATGTTATTTAAAAAATAAGATTAATTAATGGCCACACATCTTGATATTGAGATGGATGGTCATGGTTGCTCCTAATAAATTTGTAAAATATATAAATAGGAGGGATAAGACCACTTTTATTAAGCTTCATTTGTGTAAACTTATAATGTAGGATTGTATCTACAAGCCATTTAAGTGTAGTTTGATAATTATTTATTTATAATAGGATAGATTCATTGATAGGCATAACATTGTTTTCATATCATGATCCTAGTTTAGTTGGTGTTTATGAAATGGTGGATGAGCTTGGACTTACACCACTATTGAATACTTGAGCACCAAATCAAGGGTAAACTCATATTTTGAGCTAAATTTGGGTGATGGGATGCTCTTGGGAATGTAATTTATATGTTCTTTCCTTCATTTTCTCTTCATTATCATTTTCACACCCTGTTGAATAGGTTGGCTTGGATTGTTAGTTCTTTATTTATTATTCGTAGTTTTCATGAATAATTCTTGATCTAACCATATTTTTAATCCATCTCTACATATTGGCATGCTCGGTGGGACCACACATCCCTCTTAAGAAAGGAATACATTTTTATAATAATAGTTTTCCTTAAAAAATCATTAAAAATACTTTAACATCAATTTTTAGTTTCATTTTCGCATTTTTTGAGATTTTTTGTTGATACACATGTCACACAGTGATCGATATAATTTATATATAACCAACATCAGTCAAGGATAACCAATATTAGTTAGGTTGTAGGGAAAAATACATCTAAAAATTTACATTTTAGAGCTTTATTCAAAACTATGGTTGTCATTTTGGGTTTAGAAGTCTCTAGTATGAACATTTATTTCTTGATCCAAAATTTTCTTTTGGATATTTTATCCTAAAATAGGTTAACAAAAGTTTTTTGATCAAATATTTTTTGCCTAAGGATTTATAAATAACTTTTATCAATCATTTTCAACTGACATCAATTATGTTTATGACCAACATTGGTCTTGTTACAACTAGCATCGATCAGTGTTGATTGATGTTGGTATCTGTGTGTAAAAAATAGAGAGACTGAGAGCAAGGATCCAAATCTTACTTCTTTCATTATAAATTATGATTCTAAGCAAGGGGAAATCTCTAACCTTGTATGATCCATGTGGAAAAGTGATCAAAATTTGAAGCATGATTTACGTCTTTAACTTTCCCTTTGGTGTTTGAAAGGAACTTAGATGGGTTATTTAATTATTGTGTGATTTTTTTTAAAAAAAATTACAAACAAAGGCCAAGGGGCCAAGAATTTCATTAAACCTTTCAATTTTGTGCTTAAAACTTACACTTACCTAAATTTCAAATTTCTTGAAGTTAGATTGTTTGAGAAAATGAAGATTTCATGTATGTTCTCCCTCCATTCCCTATACAAAACTTGGGTGAAAAAAAGTGCCTTTTCATTATAATTATGTCTTTGTCCAAGGAATGAAATGGAAGTTGTCTAGGATCTCTCCAAAACTCATATGGTTTGGGTGATCTAATAAATAACGTCTAAAGCCTTTTCACTTAGATAATTTATTTTATGCAATTTGGCTTGTGAAGGGGATTTCATATCCTATTCACAAGTTTTTTAGGGAGGATTTAACCCAGGGATTCATCTATCAACATTATTTCAACCTTGCTCTATAGTGGGGTATATAAATCAAGGTATGCATACTATGAGAGATAGGGGGTTGAGTGGCTAACCTCTCCTTTTGTAATGAAAACCTAACTCGGGTCTGGTTAACTATGGGATTCCACTAAGTAGTACATATATGGAATCACTATGTAAGGAAATAGACCCTTGCATATTAAGCTAATTGGTATGAACTCAATTTACATGCTAATAATTTTTTTTGGAGATTCTATGTCAAGTTTGAATGATCAATGCATTTTGGATCAACATCTGTGATCCTTCATTAGGAAATAAAATTATGATTAAATGACATGTTACATCTCTAGTGTTAGCCACACTTAGGACCATCTAGATTCTCATAAATTCAAGTTTTAGAAAACCCCACTTGCTATGGAGTATTATTGATGCATGTTGAGTAACTTGAAGGTCCATGTCACCATACAATATCTTAGGAGAAGGGGGATTAAATACCCTACCACTTCATGCACTTTTATTTTTGGATTAAAAATTAAAATCCTCTTAAGAGCATGTATATAGATGGATTTCAATAATACAATGTAACCTTGTCTATTTATGGCTTAGGATGATTTATTTGGTTTTACTTGTCTTTATCTTTACTTAGTCTTGATTTGTGTTTAAAACTTGTTTATAAAAAAACATGTTATAACCAAACACATTTTTTGTCCACCATTTTTTGATCAAGGAGGCATTACATTGGTCAAATCCAAGTCATCTTTTCCTTATTCAAAATTATCATCTTAACATTTGTGTTTATATTATTTAAAACAATTTAGTTATGCTACTAATTTGAGTCTAAACCACTTTCAAAAAATCTTCAAGTCATTCATTGATAATTCAAATTCATAATTTCACCTTTCTAAGTTCTAGGTTAATGTTGTAATCAGTTTTTCTATTTTCACTTGACTTGAGTTAACTTGGGTTCAATTTCCCATTTAGATTGAAGTCCATTTATAGACTCATCATCATCTAATAATTATGAACTTAGGTCATTAAGTGTATATCTCACACTCTAAGTTCTAGAACACATTTTATTCTACCTCCTATTACTATGTGGTGGCTTTGTGTTGCCCATTTGGTCTTATTTTTATACTTAGGAATTTTTTCATGTTTTCACATCTTGAGTTTCTTAGTTCATATTATCACCTTCTTAATTTGAATGGATTTATTCTAATTTTCTAGTAGCTATTCATCAAAGTTAAACTATATTTTATGGTATTGATGTATTTCTCAACCTACATTTGGTATACTAGTTTACACTTAGGTTTTTGAGTTATCATACCCTCTTCCAATTTATACAATTTTGACCTTACCCAAGGTAGAGTAATTTTGTGAACACATTCTTCTAATTGTGTGGTACTATGCCACCTCACTTTTATTATAATCTCATTGTGCCTTGTCATATGTTTAGAAAAGATCAAAACACATACCTTGTTTATACATTTGAAAAAAAATTCTAAATCTTACCAAACATTGATAACAATTTATTTAGACATGACTCAAAGGTACACTCATAATGGAGTCTCTTATGGTCCTATCTATGAGGAGGAACACTTTTTTGATTGCCAAAAAAATACTATGGTATTTAAGAGATTATTATAACTGTAGGATCTAAGGAAGACTTTTTATAATATCAACCCCAAGAGGACAAGGATGAAGCAATCCTAAGGTTGATTGAATCTGGTGCTAGGATACCCTTAGATTTTCCTATGAAACAATTACATACCTTGGTTAGAGAAGGAGAGAAATATTAAGAAAAAGCATTTTTGAACATTAATAAAACAAACATACCTTCTTTTAGCAAAGGAAAGGAAATAATTATAGAGTTTAAACCCAATGATCAATATATTGTCTCCAAGATCAAAAAGATAAGTCAATGATATACAAACCAACTTATCATAGACTTGACAAACTCTTTAATTAACACTTCAATCCACAATAATGCTTCTAAAGAACAAGATAATGTTGTTGAATCAACATAAATTCTAGTTGAGAACATAATAACAATGGATCAATATGTCTCAATTGAACAACCTAAATCCCAATAGGCTACATAGCATGCTTCACTAGACATAGAGCATACATTTTTCAATCATCAAGAACCTCTTATTACTTCACAAAACCAAAGACCAAAAAAATAGATACACATTAAATAAATCATACAAAACAATTTAGATAGTTCATCTCAATCAACACATACTTTGGTAAATAGATCATGGACTCCGCAAAATCAACAAAACACATATATTTCAATGTAGTAGATTATAAGTAATCAACAACTCACTTAATCAACTAAAAGAGAGAATTAAAAAAAGTCATATATCATAGGCTGTATATCCCTAAAAAATCCACTCAATAATAGGGTCATATATCACCCCAACAACAAGGGCACACACCACCCCAATAGAATTATGTTCCACCCATGAATACACCAAACATGCAAGAGTGGTACTTGATAAAATAAATTATGTCATGATTAGAGATAGGTTACCAAATCAAGAAGTGTAAATTTGATGAGATATGTCCATATCCATTTTATTTGTGTATTCTCTTATGAACACATTCATGCATTTTTTGTGATATGCCAGGAGGTTGATTATAGTAGCATTTATTTACTTCACTTATTTTCATGAAGTTTAGTGGGATAATCTCTAGATTGGCTACTTAAGTTACCCAAGGAATTAGTTGTGGATTGTAATGACTTATCTAAAAATTTCATCAACCACTTCTCATATAACATTGAGCATAAATTAACCATTATTGACTTCTCCAAATCCAAATAGCATGATGGAGAAATCTTCACATCATATCTTCATTGATGGAGAGCATTAGCTGGTCAATTTCAACATAACTTTATATACAAATAGTTTGTGGACATTTTTTCACACAACTTACACCCTGAGGTGGTGCATAATCTATGGCTTGCTTGTATGAACACATTTGAGGAAATTATAGATAAAGGGGTGCAGATTGAGAAATCCCTTATTACCAAAGGCCTTATCAAGATTTATGTGTAGGGTTAACCATCAAATCAAACCTAATAACTAGTTTAGATAGTTGTATAAGAGAAACCTAAGGGTTTTAACAACAATAAGAATATGGTAAGGAATGGTGTGACTAAAACAAAACACATACAAATGGTACAAGCCCCATCAACTCTAAATGTGTAATTATCTCCACCTAATCCACAAAAAAAATTGATGGAGGAAATTCTACAATCAATTAAGAGTCTTTAGCAAATTGGGAGAGCTTGTTGAGATAGTATTCCAAAATCTCATAGTAGCTAACTTGATTGTATGGATGATACCAAGGCAATTTACTATAGATCAACTAAAGCTATATTGGTAAATATAAAATGAATGTTACAACTGATATCATGTTGTTAGTCATGGTGCCTATTGTTGTATCCAATTATGGCACCTTATTGAATATCTAATTAAGAGTGGTGAAGTTGATATTAATCTTGATCTATAAAACACTAATCAAGATATGGGAATATACCAAGATCCATTTATTTGACATAATCAACAACCACCAAGGAATAATCATAACCAAGCATAGAATTAGTGGTAGAATTAAAACCATTATCAAGGTCAAAATTTTAATTAGCATAATCATAATCAGTATCATAATACCCATGCTAACAACATGGGTTACAACAACATGCCTTACGACTATAAAAACCCCATGGGATGAATTTTTTCAACCCACATTACCACTATTATTGTTAAATCTTATGATCCATCTCATACTCTTCAAAGTGTGAGACCTACTATTATAGGGTCAACACACTCTCCCTCTAGTAATGTCATATTGAGTTTATGCAATTTTTTTATGACTCTATTTCCATTGGTTATTATTTTTGTACCCCATCCTTCATCTAATTATAATGGCTCATTGTCAACTCAAAATTACTTCAATCCAAATAAATGCCCACAAGTCACCCTATAAGGCCCTTTGCCTTCATCTTATAATTATAATAGTTCCTTGCCACCTCTAGATTACACAATCATAGTTAGATGCTCATGAATTACCCTTTAGGGCCCTTTGCCCTCTTCTTCCACTAAACCTAACATAAACATTGTACCTTCAAATCCAAAGTCAAATATTGTACTATCCAAAGCCAACCCATCTCATCCTAATGTTGAAAATATTTATAGTCTATTAGATCAACTGATTAAAACCCCTACACAAATTTTTATTTGGATATCATGTGTATATCTGAATTCTGTAGAACTATTTTGAACACCTTTTACAAGAATTGACTATTCACAAAGATATTAATGTTAAACAATTCCAAACACTAGTAGAACATTTGTTTTCATTTTGATAGCTCACATTTGATCAAAAAGACATTTCCACTCTAGGTTTGATCCATAACAACCCATTATATATTAAGGTCATCATTGAAAACCATAAGATTAAATGGGTTATTATAGATAATGGTTCAGGGTTAAACATAGTGTACCTCAAATTGGTACAGATATTGGAATACACTACAAAGTACAATCATCCAAAGATGATCACCATAAAGGCTTATGACAATGTCAAGAGGAAGTCTTCTAGTATTATTTATGTTTTATCATTATTGGTTATATTTCCCATGACACATTATTACATATTATAGATATTGAACTACCTTATAACATAATTTTTGGTCATCCTTGGATCCATGAAGTGCATGCCATTTTATCCCATCTTGCATCGATGCCTTAAGTTTCCCCATAATGGGATTAAGGTTACTATTCATGTCGATCTATAGCCTTATCAATATTATAAATATCTAGAGGCTAAGTATGGTAATTATAACTATTATCATGTTTCTAAATTCATTACAAATAAAAACAAGGAGATAGTTTCACATCTACCACCATCTAATTATATCAACCCTATTGACCTTATGTCCACTTTGGTTAATCCATTTCTTATAACTCTTATAAAATATGTTGCTATAGAATATGTGGGAATTTCCACATATCATCTCAAGGATGCCTTCCATATTACTAAGTTATTGAAGTCTCCCAAAACATTTGGTAAACTCAAACCTTCCAAAATCCCTAATAGACCCAGCTTGATATGGCAACATAAAAAACAATAATGAAAACCACCTATGGTATTTATACCTACTACTTTGCTAAAACAAGATTAAGAGGATTTCACTAAAGGAGACTGGTTATATTTTGACAGCATTATTGATTACTTTTAGAATCCAAAATATCCTATCCCTAATGGGATTATGGATAATTTTGATTATATAAGAAGAGGCTTTAGACAATGAGTGCAAGGCATCATGGAACCTTTATTAGCTATAGTACCTAATTTAAATCATGGGCTTATATTTATACCACTTAGGGGTGACTTCATGACTTTCTATACTTATTTATTTTAATTGACTAATGACAAGAATCTTGGTAGTGACGTAGCATCCTATTATAGCCTTTTTGATAATCTTGTTGACTTAGATTTATTTTATCAAAATGCCATTATGACCTTAACACCTCATTATTCCTTATGCCTTTATTATTCTAAACTCGTTGATTAGGACCAACAAAATCTGATCATATGCCTTGATGGATTTCAAAATGAAGAATCAATTGTAGAATACATGGGCCTCAGAGATGAATTGTCTATTAGTAATCACAAAAAAGTCTTTGATTTTTCATTGGATCCTTCTACCTACTTTGGAGAGTAGGCAAACTTTCTTGGTCATAAAAGAGATAAAATATTGAGATCTTCAATCGAAAACCTCTTTAAGGCACTTGTTGATCAAGGAAAAATTACATATAAATACAAGCCCTTGAGTGAAAACCTATTTTAGGTGATCTTGTATGGGAATTTTTTCTCATCCCCAAAGGACATTCAAGGTTCATAAAGTCCTAGCTCTATATCTAGTACAAACATTTCTTAAGGACAATAAAACATTTTGAGCATTTTGCTCTTGAGTTTCCTAATATTTTTACTACTTGGCCATTACCTAAGATGGTAAATTCATATTTGTCACATTATCTAGAGCTTTGTGAGGAACAACAAGAAACTATAGAAAAAGAAGATGATCATGATCAGACCTTGCCTATTATTATTTAATAAGGAGATCCACTTCTTGTAGAGAAAACTATTAAAGTGAACTTGGGAATATACAATAATCCCAAAATTGTTTGTCTTGGAGCTTCCCTTATTGAAGTAAAATGTGAACACATAATATCCATATGATGGATTTCATTGATATTTTCATATGGACATATTCAGACATTCTAGACTTAGATCCTCACTTTGTAGTGAATCACCTTATTATTCATCTACATGCTAAACTAGTTAAATAGAAATTAAGGAAAATGCATCCATGCATCACCCTTTTAGTAAAACACAAATTGGAGAAGTTATTAGGAGAAGGATTCATCAGACCACTAGACTATTCTGAATGGATATCAAACATAGTTCTAGTCAGTAAAAATCCCTAGGGCTTACATCTTTATATAGATTTTAGAGATATCAACAAAGCATACCCTAAAGATGATTTTCCTCTTCCCAACGTCAACATGATTGTTGATTCTACTACTAGGTATGAGATTATATCACTCATGGATATATTTTATGGATATAATTAAATCAAGATATCCTAAGAAGATCAACACAAGACTATGTTCACCACTCCATGGGGAACATTCTATTACCAAGTCATGTTATTTGGCTTGAATAATGTGTTATCACTCAAACCCTACACCTGCTAAATTTGAATAATTGGTTTAATGAGAAAATGGGAACATCTCAAAGGTTGTGGGGCCCTTGCACTCCTTGGGATGAACCTTCATAGTAGGTGATATTCCTTCTATTCTAAGTGCGGTGATTTAATACCAGCACATAGACCTCAAGTTCAGAAAGTTAAATCTACCACTTAATCTAAACGTAAGTTTTTGAAGGAAAATGGAGGGAGAAGGTAAGATAGCTCTAAAATATATAAAGCATGATGCACCAAGAATAGATTTAGTGCCTCTACTACCTTAATGAACACACTATAAATTTATGAGAATGAGATAATATAACACAAAATCCACCAAGAATACTCTAAATACATAAGTATTTCATATGAAGGCATGAGAAGATATCATAAAATTGATAAGGATGAAGGATATCCATAAAAAATGCCTACACAAACATAAGTGCACATAAAATATGACCTATAAGTGAGTTCTAAGTTATATACATAGGTGTTAGGAATGGGCAACAAATGAGAGGGGCAAACAATACCCATATACAAATATCAACAAACACAAATAACACATAGAATATAAGAAGAATGAAGGGAGGTGAACTCAATTTTCATTAAAGTACAAGGTTTAGCCAACAAAGGTACTCCTAGAGAGAAAATTTTTATACTATTTTTGTGCTCAAAAGGTTCTCTTTACAATGATAAATCTACTTGCTTATATAGGCAATTGGAGAGTTCATGGTCATTACTGACTCTCACCCACTATTGGGGTAGTTACAATATTCAATAATGATTTGAGAAGTATTTAAGATATTTTTGGGAAGTGAATACATGTCTATGCTTTTCATTCTTGGAAGTGATGTCTAGTTTCAGTAGCCATCTTTAAATTATAGTCCATAGACTTATCAAATAAAAATAATGCTCCAATTGTAACTTTGACCGATCTAATTATAAAATTATCTAATTTTAAATTAACATAATTATAAATAGGGATAATTCATATTTATAACACAATAAATGGCATTGAAAATGGATTCATGGATCAAAATATATGATTAAAAAAATAACACACAATCACACAGTCACATCAACACCTTTAAAACATGGCAACATAGAAAGTCATGGCATAAGATATAATCAAAACCCATCATATATTATATCATTAGAAAGCTATTGAAAATAATCTCAAAAGGGTATTTTTATTTATTTTTAATTATTAAAATAACCCATATGACCTACCCTTAGAGTGATTTTTGGTAAAAAGTTGACTGAGTGATAAATCTTCCCAAAAAGGTCACTTCACATGATCGTAAATTTCACTAGAGACCAACATAGCTAAAAAACCAAGTGCATTGACTTATAATGACATTAGGGTAAAATAATGAAAATTTTAATGGATTTTAGTCTTTATTTCATCTTGCATAAATGATTTTCAAAAATTCTCATTGGGCAGATTTGAAAGCTAGAAACATAGAAAATTGGCTAAGTACAAAATTAGCTCAAAATCCAATTTTTGTAGCTGCGTATTTTGCACATGGGAGAAATTTTTCTATGTAAATTTTAATTTCATATTCTCCCCACATTTTTATTCCATCATGTTAAATTTTAATTTAATTGGAATTTATTTGTCCCTGCATAATTGTGTTTGAAAAGTGTTGCACACTCTGATTTGGCACCTAGAAACACACAAAAATCTACGCACTGAGCAGTGTTCATGGCTACGTATATTTCAAGTGAATAATTATTTTATGAGAACAATTTCATCATTAAATTTTCTTGACATTTAACTATCATTATACAATTTTTAGGATAAATGAGCATGATTTAGTCATGCAAAACTTGTCCCAAAAAGCACCTAAGCTTATTTTCCATAGAGAGTTCTACTTTCACAATGGATCAAAGTGACTTGAAGAGTCAAAATTATTGGATACCTTTGATTTTTTATTTTTTTTCTAAGTGTATATCCATTATCCTTAATCAATCCATTGGGTATGGATTCATAGAAGCATCCAAAACTCCTCACATTTTGAAAATGCAAGACAATTGCAACCTGCCTAACCTTGTGCATGAGCCAATCCTTTAAAATTGAAAGTGTAGCTCCACAAATAAGGAAAAAAAACAAATATGCCATAGGTACTTAGAGTAAGGAAAAAACAACTAAAACATATTTACAATATGCGTGTAGGAACTTAGAGGAAATAAAAACATCTAACATACCTAACTAACCAATTAAAAATCCATTTAAACAAAACCATTGATTGACTATAAAAAATAGCTACCCTTTCTTACCAATATAATATGTTTTACATGCTTGAGTACAATTTAAAAAATATGGAGTGAATAGTCAAAAAATTGGCGATATACTTCTCCATTTATAAGAACATAAATAAACTTGATGTAGGAGCATTTTTAGGGGTATTATCAAATTAATTTATTTTTTCATACTTTTAAATTTTAAAATTATTAAAAAGGGTATAAATTAAAATTTAACAAGATGTCAATAGTTTTAGTAATCTAGAATGTTCAAATTAGCAAAGTTGTGTCGATAATATTACATAATTTTGGATAATCCATATCCAGAAGCCTAAATTTAGTATCCATTCTGCAAAATAGGGGTAGAAAGTTAGTATAAATTTTAAGATGTATTTTGTTTACAGGGTTGAGTGTGTGTTTTAAAAATATATATTATTTGAAATATTTAATATCTTTTTGTGGGAGTATATTTTTGTGTGAATTTAGGTTTGATCGTAATGGAATAAGAAGTGAACTACAAATTTCATAAAGTAGAAGTGCCTAGTGTGCTGAAAGAGAAATGGTGTTGATTTTATTATTATCCTTTTATTTATTGAATAACTCCATTTTTCTATGTGGGTTGATCTACATGTTATTCAATAAATTTGTTAATTTTTATAAATACTAGGATTGATGTGATGTTGGGTTTAGTATTTATTTTATTATTATTCTTGTCTACATTACATGGTGTGTACCTAGTTTATGGCCAATTGGATGCAGAAGGTTTGAGAATTTTATAAAATAATATTTGCTAGAGTGCTACAATAAACTATCTCTAAATATGTATAAAGATTTTTTTGAGGATTATATAAATTAAAATTGAAAATACAAATTGAGATGATTAGGAAAAAAAGGAGTGTCATCCTATTTATGAAGTAATTTGCATGTAATAGTAATAAAAAAAAGATTTTATAAATCCATGAGGGTTGGGCATCGACTAAAACCAACAAAGGCATTAAAATAGTAAAGAGAATATAAAATTGATTAGATTTTTCATTGATTATCCAAGTGTAAATGTGGTAGTTGGGTGATCTATTATGGTGTTTGGCATGGCCATCTGGAGGCATTGATTGGTAAAATAAAGGGAGATCTTCAAATTTTAATTTCACCATTTCATATTTGCCATTTGAGGACCTACACCTACTTTATTCTCAATGCCCCAGAATATTAACATCATAGCTAGGTATCTTATTTATGCAAATCTTAGGTATATCATAATATGTGGTGTCATAATTGGAATGCATTGATTCAACAAAGAAGAAGATATTAAATGAATTTTGTATGCTACAATATTATAAAAGGGGTGCAGTCTTTTAACCCTAAATATGATATTTTAAATATTTTTTTCTCAAATTAGATCTAAGTGTACAGGTTTTTAACTTATATGGTGCCTCAAGAATTAAGGAAAAAAAAGAATTGTGGATTATTTTTCTAGAAAGTCATTTGAGGAAAAATAATTGATTCAATTAAATTTTCTAAGTATTAAATAAAGGGTAGTAAAAATTTCGATGATATCTTCCATAATATATACAAATTGCAATTCATCACATATAGAGGGGTTATAAAAAGTTCTTATTTAAATTCCAAAGAGGATTTAAAGCTTTGATTTTCATTCTCTGGAGTAAGGGTAAATATTTTGTTTTCTCTGGAGATTTTTTTTACAAATATTCACTCTTTGTCTAGAGAATGTAAAACAAAGTTTTATCTGGGAAATTCCATCAAATTTTGGTATTAGAGTAACATGATCTATAAAATAGAGAGATCTAGAATATTTTTAATTATAAATATGGTGATGAGACCAAGAGATAGAGGAAAGAGGCAACCAAGACAAGTTTTTGGATAGGTAGTGGTAGTGGAGGAAATAAGAAATAACATATCTAGATTATAGGATCTAGAAATGGCTTAGAGAAGAGGTACTGACATGGGTGAGCTCAATGATAAAGAAGAGGAACCACCAGAAGAAAAATTGGTGGAAGAAAAAGAAATAGTAGAAGGAAGAATGATTTGAACTATTATGGGTGTGAGTGTAAATCCCAAGATAGAGGTTCCCATGTACGATGGAAATCTAAATGTGGAAGAGCTCATTGACTAGATCAGTGTAATGGAAAATTATTTTGAATATGAAGGAGTTGATGATGATAAAAAGGTCAAATTAACCATGACCAGATCGAAGATTCATACATCCCTATGGTGGGATGGAGTGTAGGAAGAAAGAAGAAGAAAAGGAAAACCAAAAATCAAAAGCTGGGATAGGATGGTTGCCAAATTAAAAGGTAAATTTATGCCCAAATGTTATCAAGTTAATATTTTTAGAAAATTGAAAAAATTGAAATGAAAAGAAATGTCTATAAAATAAAATACTGAAGAATTTTATAGACTAAAAATAAGATTAGGGCATGTTGAAGATGATGTAGAAAATGTGGCAAGGTATACAAATGGCTTGAAATTTACCATTCAGGATGAGATGAGTCTCATCATTCCTAAGTTAGTAGAAGACGCATACTAGTATGACTTGAAATTAAAAGAAAAATTAGCAAGGAAATAACCCGAACATGTAAGGGGTAGAGTTATAACTTATAGAGGAAAAGGATATCAAGGAGGAAGAATTTAATTGTAGACACATCAAAGAGAATCTAGTAGTTCACAAGCTAGCAACAGATTTCAAAGATAAGAATTTACTCCAAGAGATGGGCATCCCTTCAGAGATAGAAGAAATTTTAATAGAGGTAGAGGGTTTGTTGGTAGACATTTTAAATGTGGAAATTTTGGACATAGGTCCTTTGAGTGTCCTAAAAATCTATCTATAAATTAGGTAAATGTTCATCTTACTCAAACTGAAGATATAGAGAGTGTATGTTCACCTCCTCATGAAGATGCTTCAGAGATAGGAGAAACATTACTGATGAAAAGTGTTTTGTTGAAACCCATAAAATAAATCAAATAGCAACCTCAAAGGAAAATGTTATTCAAGACCACTTGCAAAGTAAAAGGTTAAGGTTGTCAGGTATGTATTGATAGTGGTAGCACTGACAATATGGTATCCAAAAAGATGGTAAGCAAATTAAATTTGTAAAAGGTGAGTCATCCAACTCCTTATAAAGTATCTTGGTTATAGAAAGGTCATTAGATTTTGGCTAATTAAAAATTCAAATTCAAATTTCAAATAGGGAGTTATAAGGATGAAGTTATTTGTGATGGAATGCCTATGGATGTTTATCATGTTCTCTTAGGTAGACCTTGGCAATATGATAAGAAGGCTATACATGATGGTATAAAAAATACATATACATTTGAAAAGAATGGTAAAAATCATATTTTAACACCTCTCAAAGAAGATGATGCAGTAGCAGAGGAAAATTCAAATTCAAAGTTGTTAGTTATTAGTTGAAAAGAATTACTGTTACAAGTGAAACAAGAGGAGGTAAGTTATGCCCTTATTGGTAAGCCAAAGACTGTGATCACTACTACTAAATTAAATGAATTGCATTTATAAATTCAAGATTTACTCAGTGAGTTTGTAGATATTTTAGTATATGATTTACCAATTGAATTACCTCATAAAAGGAGTATCAGCCATCATATAAACTTGATACTAGGGTATAACCTTCCAAATAAAGTAACTTACAAGATGAATCCAAAAGAAAATGAATAAATCAAAAGGTAGGTTTAGGAGTTATTGGATAAAAGACTGGTGAGGGAAAGCTTAAGTCCCTATGTAGTTCTAACTATGTTTTCATCAAATAAATATGGAACTTGGAGAATGTGCATAGATTCAAGGGCTATATACAAGATTATTATCAGGTATAGATTTCCTTTACCAAAAATGGATGACCTCATGGATTGTTTAAGGGGTGATAGATATTTTTCAAAGATAGACTTAAAAAGTGGATATCATCATATCAAAATAAGATAAAGAGATTAATGGAAGACAATATTTAAAATAAATGATGGCTTGTATGAATGGCTGGTAATGCCATTTGGGTTGACAAATGCCCCAAGTAATTTTATGAAGCTTATGAATGAAGTAATTAAGCCATTAATAGTTAAATTTTTTATTGTTTATTTTGATGATATTTTGGTCTTTAGTAAATCAAGAGATGAGCATCTTGAACATTTAAGAAGTTGTAGAAGGAAAGGTTATTGATTAACCTTAAGAAGTGTTATTTTTTCAAAATAGAGTTAATATATTTGGGTTTTGTGATTTCACAAGAAGGGTTAAATATGGAAAAATATAAGGTAAAATATATAAAATAATGGCCTATACCTAAGAATCCATTTGTGGTAATAAGTTTTCATGGCCTTGCTAGCTTTTATAGGAAGTTTATCAAAAAATTTAGCAATATTTGTGCTCCTATTATAGAAATAATTAAAGGAATTAATTATCCATTTAGATGGACTAAAGAAGCTAAAAAAATCTTTTAAATTTTGAATAACAAAATCATAGAGCATCCTATATTGGCACTACCTAATTTTGGTAAGTTATTCCAAGTGGAGTGTGATGCAAGTAGAACTGCCATAAGAGTTGTGCTAAGTGTAATATCCCCAATCAATAGGGAATATAGAAACACAAAAGCTCTGATACCACTGTGAAGTCCCTTTCTTAGGGGCTCCTTTTTTTAACAAAGCTTTGATACCACTGTAATATCCCTTCAGATACCAAAACAAAAGCTCTGAACAAAGATACAAATTTTGCCAAAACAATTTCCAAATAAATAAATATAATCTCTCAATAGCAAATCAAAGATCCTATTACTTGTTCTTCTAGATGATTACACAATTGAGTCTCTATCATACAAATAAAATAATATGAAATATTCTATCTTAAAACCCTGGGCTTTTGCAAATCTAGAAATAAACCCTGAATCTAGAACGACTCAGCTTTCTATGTCAAAAACACAGTCACCGACATCGGTTATACTGCCACCATCGATCGACTGGGGTCGTTAATATATAAACATCGGTGATAGGGCCGATGTCAGTCACTATGGATCTCTACCTGCCAATGTCGGTATTTGTGCAAATCTATACTGATCTGTACAGACTTCATATAGCCGCTAATAAAGCACACCCTGTTGGTTCCAACCCCTGATCTGAAGATATATGGCTCTAATATAGAAGATCTATATCTATATAATTTATTAAATCAAAACATAAGGAAATAAATACCTGAAATCCTTGTGATAACTTCTGTGTGAAGTTATCTCCCAAATCTGTAAACCTTTGTGATAACTTTTGTATGAAGCTATCTCTCAAATTGGCAATAGATCAGCTGATATTTCACAGCCTCTGAATCACACACACTGAAGAGTGGATGTTCTCCAATGCAGATGGAATCCTGGAACCCTTGGCTTAGTCTTCACAGAAAAATTCTTCAAAATCAATAGTCAATAATCAATGCATAATCCATAATGGCCTCCCATGAGAAACCCTTATACCCTCAAAAAGATATTCTTGCCCTAATTAGGATTTCTTAAATTAGAATTAGGGTTTCTAAATTAAAATTAGACCAAATAATTAATATTTGATTAAATCAATCAAATATTAATATCTCCCTCAATACATATCAGATCCTAAAACCGTCTGAAGCTGGTGAATCAGGGAGTGATTCTGCACATGACCATACCAAAATATAGGTGCTCTTCTGCATGTCAAAAGTCCCTAAATAATAAGAGCTCAGGCAAAACATGTCTAAAATACCCCAAATGAAAGCCAACTATAGGAATTCTACTAATCGAAGCCAAGCCAAGCTCCATCATGACCCTCTATCCATCTTATCAGCCTATGAAGGTCGCATAATAGGCTAATCATCAAGTCTGAAGATGTCACCTAAAAAGGGGACATGACACTAAGTCAAGAAGGTAAACCTGTGGCTTATTTTTTTGAGAAAATTAATGAGGAAAATAACAAGTACTTAGATTATAATCAATAATTTTATGCTATAGTGTAGGCTTTGAAAAAATTGAGGCATTATTTAATGCTAAAATAATTTGTTTTATTTACTGATAATCATGCTTTGTAATTTAAAAGTACCCAAAATAAATTAAATAAAAAGCATGATAAGTGGGTGGAATTTTTTACAAAGTTTTTCATTTTTAATTATACATAATAGTGGCCAATATAACAAGGTTTTTGATGCTGAGTAGAATAAGTTTGGTTTTATAGGAAATATAAGTGAATGTTACAAGATTTGATATAATAAAGGGAATGTATGAAAGTGATGCATATTTTAAAGAAGCATATGAAGCTTGAAAAGATCCTACAAGTAGGGATATAATTCCTTGGATGGATTATATGTTACAATAAATAATGATATTCAAAGGCAAGCAACTTTGTATCCCAAAAGGATCTATGAGATAAAATCTCATCAAGGAAAAGTATAGTGGCAACCTTGCAGGACATTTTAGGAAAGATAAAACATTGCCCCAGGTAAATGATTTTTATTATTTATCAGGTATGTCAATTGATGTAAATAATTTTGTTTAAAATTGTAGAATATGTTATCTTTCAAAAGGAAGAATTCAGAACATAGGGTTATATCAGCCATTACCTATTTCAAATAGACCATGGGATTCTATAAGTATGGATTTTGTTTTGGGTTTACAAAAAACATAGAAAGGTAATGATTATATCTTTTTAGTAGTAGATATATTTTCAAAAATGGCTTATTTTATACCCTACTATAAAACTAGTGATGCAACTCATATAGCTGACTTATTTTTCAGAGTAGTAAGATTGTATGGTTTACCTAATAGTATTGTTTTAGATAGAGATACAAAATTCCATGGGAAGTTTTTAAGGACTCTTGGAAGAAGTTGGGTATAAAATTTAATTTAAATTATGCATACCATTCTTATAAAAATGGGAAAATTGAAGTAGTTAACAAAATTTAGGGAAATATTTTAAGAAGCTTGGTAAGTGATCATCCCAAATAGTGGGATTAGGTCTTAGCACAAGATAAATTTACATATAATGGTTCACCAAAGAGAATCAAAAGTATGATTCCTTTCCATATTTTATATGTAATTCACCCTAGATGAATTTATGAATTGAAAAATATAGGTAAGCATGTGTTCCTATTTTACTTTTTCTTTTTCCTAATTGTGAAAACTATAAACTATTTATGAAGATTGTAAAAGAATACCTATCAAAGTATACATGTTGGATCTAAGTGATTATGGAGAGATCCTCTTTATCTTAGGAGGATGACCTAAAAATAATAAAACACTAAAATAAACTTGTTTTTTATACAAGTAGATGGGTAGATTGCCTAACATGATCTAGATCCTAGAAACAAAAGCTTTCTAGGAGGCTGTCAATCCACCTATTTTAAACATTTAGTTGAGATGATAAAATATATTTATTCTTGAATTAAATTACAAAAAAATAAAATTAAAACTAGAAAAAACTAAATTTAATAAAATTAAATTAAATGCTTTGCTAAGTTAACCCAAAATAAAGCAGCTAGTTCGGTTATGCAAATGCTAAAAATTGGTTAATGGAAAATGGTGGTTTTTGGTTTGGATTGGTTTGATAAAGGTCAAAAGAGTGATTTGGTTTGGGTTGATGTGTTAAATAAAACAAGAGGGATAAATGGTCAAAATAGAGGTAAGAAGGCAAAGGGCAAATGGTCCAAAATGAGGCGAAGAAGGCAAAGGGGAAAATGGCCAAAATGAAGCTAAGAAGGGAAAGGGAGAAATGGTGATAAAAAATACAAAGGGTACATGGATAAGAGGATAAAATTACATGCAAAGGGAAAGGAATACAAAAATTAAGAGAATTAAACAACAAGATAACCTCAATGTTTGGAGATGCTTGTTGATGAAGATTGGCTTGTTGATAGTTGATGAAGACTTGAAGTAATTTTGGTAGAGTTTTCTTTCTTGAGATCATTTACTTCAAGATGATGACCTACTTGATGATACCTCCAAACTTGAAACATAAATGTTAATAACAAAATAATAAATTCCAACTTAACCTTGGGTGAAGGAAAGGGGGGTATTTATAGAATTTAATGTGAAGAAACATGCCAAAATAGAGGAATAGTGAAGAAATTATAATTTTTATAATTGGGCTCATGAATGAGTCAAGGATGAGGTTGGTGGGGATTCCCACTTTGATCATAAGTCTTCCATTTGGGGTTGGTGTGTCTCCCACCTTGCACATGAGTCCAATTTTGAATGGGAATCATGTACATGGGTTTAAATGAGACCAAAGACTTCTCCCCACCCTTTCTTGATTTCACACAATAACTTAAAGGGGTGACACACCAAATGTGGTGCCATTTTCCATGTGGGGAATGAAAATTTCAAGGTGAGGTTGTGGAAGATTCCCATTTGGATTGAGAATTATCCCATTTTGGTTAAAAAGTCAAAAATGGGTGCCCTTTGCCTTTACCAAAGTCTTAAAGAGATAGGTATCTCTTTTAAAGTCTAATTTCATGTTTGGAAGACAAAATAAATGTTGAATAATGACCCCTTAAGGGTAAATTGACCATATTTCAAGGGGGGGAACCTTGTGATGATAAAATGAGGTCATTATGCACTTTGGGAAAGGGTCTCAAGTGGGGTATGGTGTCCCAAATCAAGCCATGTCATTTCTAAGCCATGTCACTTGCCACATCACCTACAAATCACATGCCATGCAATCATGAATAGTGATATTGGGGCCCATAGTGAATAGTGATGATGAATAGTAATTTTGAATAGTACTTTCAAATAATGATTTTGAATGATATTATGTGACTAGGAGAATAATGATTTGGTTGGGTTAAGGTGGGTTTTGGGAAGGTTTAAGAAGTTTTAGGGGGTTCTAAGGCATTTAGTCATCAAAAACTATAAATGTGCAGTTTTTTGGTGTCTACAATAGGAAAAAAGAAGTGTTGAAGGAGAAGAATTTATAGTAGCAATGTAGGAACATCAAGAATTGGTAAAACAAAGGATACAAGTAATTCAAAAAAGTATAAACAGAGCACAGATTGAAAAAGAAGAGAAGTACATTTTGAATTAGGAGATATTTTACTTACTCATTTGGGGGAAGAAATATTCCCAAGAGGGGAATATAATAAGTTGAAATTGAAAAAGGTTAGACCCTGTAAAATCCTCATGAAGTTCTTTGAAAATGCTTATGAATTGGAGATTCCAATAGATATTGGAATCTCACCTATATTTAATTTTTTTGGCATATATCCTTATATGAAAGGTTATGAATAAGAAAATATTTCTAAAGATGAAGTAGAACAAGAAATTCCATGGAAGCAACAGTTACCAAAGAAATTGCTAAAACAACTGGAAGCTATTCAGGATTAAAAAAATTGTCAAGAAAACTAGAGGCAAAGACTATTTACATTATTGGTAAAATGGAAAGATCATCTAGTTGAGGATTCAACTTGGAATTCAACTTCAAAAAATAATAGGTATGGTGTGATAGTGGAACAACTCATGAACAGGATTTCATGATTAATAAATTTCTCCTACCTCGATGGTTTGATGCAGGGGCATTTTTAGGGGTATTATCAAATTATTTTATTTTTTTGTAATTTTCAATTTTAAAATCATTAAAAGGGGTATAAATTAAAATTTAGCTAGATGTCAATAGTTGTAGTAATCTAGAATGTTATAATTAGCAAAGTTGTGTTGATAATATTAAATAATTTTGGATAATCCATATCTAAAAGCATAAGTTTAGTATCCATTCTAATGAATGGATAATTTTTGTTTCAACAAATAGGGGTAGAAATTTAGTATACATTTTAAGATGTATTTTGTTTACAAGGTTGAGTGTGTGTTTTAAAATATATATTATTTAAAATATTTAATATTTTTTTTTGGAAGTATATTTTTGTTAGAATTCAGGTTTGATCATAGTTGAATAAGAAGTGAACTCCAAATTCCATAAAGTAGAAGTGTCTAGTATGTTGAAAGAGAACTGGTGTTGATTTTATTATTATCCTTTTATTTAATGAATAATGCCATTTTTCCATGTGGAGTGATCTTCATGTTATTCAATAAATTTGGTAATTTTTATAAATACCAAGATTGATGTGATGTTGGGTTTAGTATTTATTTTATTATTATTCTTGTCTACTCTACATGGAACCTACTTGGTTTATGGTGAATTGCATGTGGAAGGTTTGAGAATTTTGTAAACGAATATAAGATAATATTTGCTAGAGTGGTGCAATCAACTGTCTCTAAATATGTATAAAGATTTGTTTGAGGATTATATAAATTGAAATTGAAAATACAAGTTGAGGTGATTATAAAAATAAGGAGATCCATCCTATTTGTGAAGTAATTTACATGTAATAGTAATAAAAAAGGATTTTATAATTCCAGGAGGGCTAGGCATTGACTAACACTAGAAAAGGCACTAAAATGGTAGAGAGAATATAAAATTGATCATATTTTTCATTGATTATCCAAGTGGAAATGTGGTAGTTGGGAAATTTGTTGTGATGTTTGGTAGGGCCATTTGGAGGCATTGATTGGTAAAATAAAGGGAGATCTTCAAGTTTTAATTACACCATTTCATAGTTACCATTTGAGGACCTGCACCTACGTCATTCTCAGCACCCCAGAATATTAACATCATAGTTGAGTATCTTATTTCTAAAAATCTTAGGCATATCATAGTATGTGGCATCATAACTAGAATGGATTGATTTAGCAAAGGAGAAGATACTAAATGAATTTTGTATGCTATAGTATTATAAAAAGGGGCATATTCTTTTAAACCTAAATATGATATTTTAATTATTTTGTCTCAAATTAGATCTAAGTGTAGATGTTTTTAACTTATATGGTGCCTCAAATGAATTAAGGAAAAGAAATAATTATGGATTATTTTTATAGTAAGGTGTTTGAGGAAAAATAATTGGTTCAATCAAAATTGCCAAGTATTAAATAAAGGGTAGTCATAATTTGGATGATATATTCCATAATATATACAAATTGTAACTCATCATGGATAGAGGGGTTATAAAAAGTTCTTATTTAAATTGAAAATATGATTTAAATATTTTCTTTGCATTCTCTAGAGTAAGGGTAAAGATTTTGTTTTCTCTAGATATTTTCTCCTACAAATATTCATTCTTTGTTCGAAGAATGTAAAACAAATTTTGATCTGGGAAAAAAAAGTTTTTTTTTCATAGGTGAATTTATTTATTTTTTTGTAAGATGAAATTTGCGTTCAAAACTCACTTACCCAATCCAATTAGCTAAACATAAAACTATTTTGGAGTGGATAATCAAGTCAATCTTTCTCTTCTTGATGATCAATTTTATTCTATAAATTAAGCACAACATGTGATGGTTCTTCCTTCCTACCTTCCAATCGAGCTAGGTACCTAATAAGGCATCCTCTTGTCAAGAAAATGTTTGAGCAATTAGAATTTTCCTCTTTTATGTATTTTACTTCTCCATCATTATACTAATCGGGATGCACCTACCCAAGTGATTGAGTTGGGAACACATTTGTGTTCTCTTATCATTATTGTTGTTCATGGTTTTCCCCTTTAATATATGATGGTTTAATGTCAATTCTCAAATAAAAATCCTCTATCTCATCCTAAAAGAAATCTTCCTCTAGCTGCTCTTCATTTTTTTACATGAGAGGCCTCATTACAGCTTTATGACCAACCTCATCTTCTTCTATATTGAATGGAAGCTCATTTATCCAAGGGAGTGCCTCATTATCTTGCCCCTGCACATAGCCTTGCTACATAGGCTAGTTATTTTCATCCTCTTCTTGTAGTAGCTATGAAATTCCTAATTTAGTGGCATAAAGAGGGATACCAATGATGGTCTCATCATCATTCTCACTTGAAATATCAACCTCCTTATCTAAGTGGTATTCACTTGCCTTCCATACAACTAGTCCTCCTTTGAAAAAGGAGAAGATGGTAGGGAAAGAGGTTTCAACTGGAATAAAGGGAGGAGATTTTATAAGGTTGGGCATTGTGAAGTTAGGATGCATGGTCCAATAAAGTTGCCATGATTGTGCTTAGGGTTTTTGATGAGGAATGGGGGAAGTCTCTTTTAAAGAAGGGGGGCCTTTAAAACTTGGAACCTTGAAATTAATTATATTTACTTAAAATTGTAGATGATTTATCTTGATTTAAGCTAGGAAAGGGAAGAGTGGAGGTAGTTGGTTATGATTCAATTTATCACATATGCACAAGAAACTTGTGCATATACACTTCCTTAACTATAATATGCCTATCCAAGCACTCTTATTCATATCTACATTATATTATTACCTACTACTTCCATGTGTAATATTGATAAATAACATCTTCTTGATTCTTACTATACTCGTCTATTTCAATCTTCATCAATTGTCTCCAAAAATCAAGTTGTATATTATTGATGCTTTTTGGGGGCTGATTAGGAGGGTAATAATGCAGATTGGGGGCAAGGTAGCCTTATTAAGGCTAGTCATACATGTCAAAGTTTCTAAAAAGGTTGAACTAGGGTGGGAGGGAGGTAATTATTATGAAAATAAAGATATCATGCTATGATAGGGCCATTTGGAATAAAACTAATAGTATTTTCAATTGGATATGGATGGTAGGAAGGCATAAAAAATGAATTTTGATAAGGATGAGAGGAAAGGCATATTTTACATGATAGCTTGACATATTAGAGTGTTTAAATAAGGGGTAATTATGTCTATCTTTTCAATAATAATCATATACTAATAGAGTCACCAGGTGATTAGATTAATTCAAAATAATGGAAAAGACTAAGAATATCACCTAAATCTTGATTTTTGGTAATATTTAAGAGCTTGGGGTGATTAAACTAGTAGATTTGATCTTTAGAGTCACCATGGTGCTGAATAATCTACCCTCAGTGTCAAGATGCACTAAATAACACACCAAAATCCTTCAATGGATGATGTAAGGATCATCAAACTGAGTTCCATTGGGCATGCCAAAAACTGTTATCACTCAAACCCTATACCCACTGAAATTGAATAATTAGTTTAGTGAGACAATGGTAACATCACCAAGGTTGTGGGTCCCTTGTGATCCTTTGGATGAACCTCTAGATTAGGTTGGATTCCTTATATTCTAAGTGCATTAGTTTAAGACTAGTGCACATATCTAAAGAGTAGAAAGGTAAATCTACCTCTTAATCTAAACCTAATTTTTTTAGGGAAAATGGAGGGAAAAGGTAAGATAGTACTAAAATAAATAAAGGGTGATATAAAAAATAGATTGAGTGCCCCTGCTACCTTAATGAACACTATAAATTTATGAGAATGAGACAATATCACATAAACTCCACCAAGAATACAATATTTCTTATGGATGCACAAGAACATAGCACAACATCGAGAGGGATGAAGGATATCTACAAATAATGCCTACACAGACCTGAGTCCACATAGAATATGACCTATAAGTGAGTTTTAAGTTTTATACAGAGATGCTAGGAATGGATAACAATGAGAGGGGTGAAAAATACCTACAAACAAAGATCAATAAACACAAATAACACATATAATATAAGAATAATGAAGGGAGGTGAACTCAATTTTCATTAAAGTGCAAGGTTTATCCAATAGAGGTACTCCTAGAGGACAATTTTTTGTAAATTTTTTGTGCTAAAAAAGTCCTCTATTTATAATGATAAATCTACCTACATATATAGGAAATTAGAGATTTCATGGTCATTACTTACTCTCACCCACTATTGGGGTAGTTACTGTTATGGATTCAACTCATACCCTTGGGAGAAGTTTTTTGGGCTTCCCCTGACTGAGCCATAAAATGGGAACAACCCTAGACTATGGGTATCCCATGATGGGGATGAACCTCTAGGTTAGGTTGGATTCATCTTTGATGCTCGCCTAAACTAAATATAAGCCTAGTGCTTCATGGGAAAAGGGTTACAAAGCCATAAAATCTCCTAAGAAAGTTAACAAGGTGATGCACTAAAATTATAGGTTGATTCTGTCTTCTTGACTTGAAGAACACTAATGAAAAAAGTAAATGACTAGGTTCAAACTTCAAATATCTATTCACATATCCATTTTTAGGCTCACCAAATGGTCTAGGATGAGGGAAATGAAGGAGAGGTCTAAAGTAAGACACTAATTAGTCATAGTATCCACATGCAGGCTTTGATCAAAAGATATAAAACACTAAACATGATTTTCATGAATAGATGAACTAGTAGGTAGGTAAGATCAAACTTTGATGAGGAAGAAGTTTATACCACATGCATAATTTATATATATACACACTACACTAGAACATTAAAATTAAAACACAACCTTCTATTGCTTTGAGAGGTTACAAATTCTACCTTAGTAGAGTCTAGTCTAACCAAGAGGGGGTGATAAGATAAATATAGAGAGAGATATGAATAGTTATATCCTTAATTTGAAATATCTATTTTGGTCCCAAGAGCCTCTATATATAGCATAAAAGAGAGAGAGAAAGGAGATATTGGTAACTAGTTGTCTATCAGCTTTTGTGATGTTTTATCATGCTTTTGGTCCAATTAAGACAAGCCATTATGGGAGAGATATTCATGATTAGACTCCAAATAATTCCCCTAATTGATTAAGGTGTGATATAATATAATATTTAGCCACATATAGAAATTATTGATCTATTAGAAGTGAATTCTTCAACTGCTTTCCAAATCCCCAAGATTTGGACTGTTTATTTTCCACTAGGAAGATAAAATCTTCATATCTGTTCCACATCTTATTTCCTCAAAGTAGGCCATTTTTTTTTGGGTGGGGGGGGGGGGGGTGGGGTGGATGGTTTATGTTGCCTAAACTATTTATCCTTACCCTCCCATTTTACTAATATATCTATCCACCATTGGATTAGGGTCTTCATCTCACATAGATCATCATTGATAGAACCATACTAAACCTCCTTTCTAACATCCATCCACTCCATTAACATTTTAACCAACTCCCTCATCCTCTTTATGAGATGAAAAGTGATCACATCAATATTTTCATCCCATTTTCTCATTACTTCTTTTGACTTCAACATATTTGACTTAAGTTCCATCAAGGATGTGATAATAGAAGGTTATCCAAAGGGGTAAGTAGGTGGGAATGAAAGATAGATATGCTCATTATAGAGCTAATATAGATTATTATATGGATGGTAGGTTATATTTGGTTAGATATAGGGCTCACAAACTAGATGAGGGTGAAAATTTTCCCTAAATCTATCTATAAAGACTCATAAGAGGGACTCAGATGTAGATAAGGATGCTTGAAGGCTTACCTAGAATGCTATAATAAGTTAATACTCAGAGTCAATATTAATGTTTATATATATGCCACTAAAGGCTGATTGGATGAAGAGAACACCAAAACTCTTTAACTTATTTGGAACTTTATCCCATCAGGCATGCTAGAAACTATTATGGGTTTAACTCACACCCTTGAGAGAATTTTTTTAGGCTTCCCCTGATTGAGCCATAAAATGGGAATAACCCAAGGTTGTGTGTATCTCATGATGGGGTTGAACCTCTGGAGTAGGCCAAATTACTATTTAATACTCACCTAAACTAAATCTAAGCCTATTAATTCATTAAAAAAGGGTTAAAAATGGATAATGGCTCCTAATAAAGTTAACAGGGTGATGCACCAAAATTACAAATCAATCCAATCTACTTGACCTAAAGAACACTAATAAAACAAGTAAATGATGGGGTTTAGACTTCAAATATCTATTCACATATCCATGTGGAGGCTCACCAAATGGTCTAGGCTAAGGTAAATGAAGGAGAGGTCTAAATTAAGCCACTAACCAGTCATATTATCCATATGTGGGCTTTGATCAAAAGATGTAGAACACTAAACATGACATGCATGAATAGATGAACTAGTAACTAGGTTAGATCATAATTCAATGAGGGAAAATTTTAAACCACATTAATAAATTGGATATATAGAGACTATACTAGATTAGTGAAATCAAAACACAACCTTCTCTTGCTTGGAGAGGTTATAAATACTGCCTTACACAGTCTGGTCTAACTAAGAGGTGGAATCAAAAGAAATATAGAGAGAGATATAACTAGTTAGATCATTAATCTAAGATATCTATTTTTTACCTAAGAGCCTCTATATATAGTATAAAATAGAGAGAAAGAAAGGAGATATTGGTAACTAGTTGTCTATCAGCTTTTGAGCTATTTTATCATGCTTTTCATCTAATCAGGACAAGCCATTATGAGAAAGATATTCATGATTAGCCTCCAAATCATTTCAATGATTGAGAAGGGTGTGTTATAAGACAAGAATTTTCCACAGGTGGCAAGTCTTAATCTGGTTGGAACTAAATGCTCCAACTACTTTCTAAATCCCCAAGTTTTGGACTATTAATCTTACACTAGATTTCATTGAGAGGATAAAATATTCATATCTGCCAAGGACACATCATGCCTATCCTAAGTGGTTGTTTATCAAGGGCATAACTTAACCATATATATACTCTATTAACTATAGATCTATATCACTTTATTTGATGATCGATCCTGTCCAAGCCCATATAGAGCTTTCTTATCTTGCTTCTTCCATTAACTTAGGTTGGATTCAAGTTTAGACTCTTTTATTAACTTTTCATGTTGGGCTCCTCTTTCTTGATAACCCTAACTTACCCCCTTGTTATTGGATATCAATAATTTGACTATTTGACTTTCTCTAAGCTCTCATGGTCTTGACACTTGTCAACCACACACTCTTCCTCAAGTCTCTGCCATGAATTTTTTAAACCCCATTAGCTAGTTCATGGAGCTTAATTTTGATGTTTGCATGAACATCATTCGACATCTATGAGAATGAGTTTGATGTCTTATTAACCACCAAATTTAAATTCAAATGGACCTTCACCTAGACATAAATTTAACACTTGCACAAACATCTTTCACATTTTTTGCCAACTTTATGAACTTGTATCTCAAAGTGTAAGACTCATGAAGACACAAATTTTTAAGAGATGGTATTAATACCTCAAGGAGAAAACCCATTTGATCTAATATCTTAGAAGCCTTCCTGAGTGAAGATATCAAGTGCACAAGTTGGCTAGATCACTTGATCCCAGCTCAAAAATGGCTAAGTATGGAGATTTGGTCATTTCAATCTGTGAAGCCAACTTTGACGATTCATATCTTCCATCTTGTTTCATCATGTGAGATGCAACTTGGTGTGAATGATATTAGCATAAGAATAAACTAACCCATATGATAAATTATCCTTGACTTGTACATATGTGTAAGGCTTGACCTCATGAATATGATCCTTTGATTCTATTCAGGATCTCAAAAAATTGATTAAGTATAGAAAGTTAGTGGATTTTATTTTGGGGGCCCACATTAGATCCTTAAGTCTTCTACTATGTTTAGGTGGATGAGTTGAAACCTGACATATGGATACCTAGGACTATTGTGAAGAAACCCATGTGGTTAATTATTAAATCACTCACCTGCACATGTAAAATCAATCCATTCAATACCATCCTAATGTTGTTCTAGTTATTTGATCAATAAAAAGGGGGGTTCTTCTTTCTCTATATTGGATCATGGCAACTAGGCATAAGCTAGTATGTGGGTTGAATATAGCCAATAGTTATAATATTTAATAATTATTTGAGAAGTAGCTAAGATAATTTTGGGAAATGAAGATATATCCATTATCTACATTCTTGGAAGTGAATCCCAGTTTTAGTATCCACCTTTGCATTAAATTACATAGACTTATCAAATCAAAACACTGCTCCAAATATAACTTTGACCAATTTAATTATACACTTATCTAATTTTAAATTAACATAATTATAAAGATGAAGAATTCATATTTCTTATGAAATAAATGGAATTGAAAATAGATCCATGGATCAAAATATATTATTAAAAAAAACAACACATAGTCACACAATTGCATCAACACCTTTAGAACATGGAAAAATGGAAAGTCACAGCATAAGATATAAGTAAAACATGTAATATCTTATATTACTAGAAAGTTATTGAATAAATGCTCAAAATGGTATTTTTATTTTTTTAAATGATTAAAATAACCTATATGACTTATTTTGCACATGGGATTGAAATTTTTGAATAAATTTTAATACATATTATCCCCAAATTTGGATACCATCATGTTAAATTGTAAGGCAATTTGAATTCATTTGGCCATATGCAATGGTGTTTGAAAAGTGTTGTGTAAGTTGATTTGGCACCTGGAAACACACAAAAATATGTGCACTAGGTAGTTTTCATGACTACTTGTCTTTCAAGTGAAGAATGAATTTATGAGACAAATTTAACCATTTAATTCCCTTGAAATTATAATATTCTTATATAATTTTTAAGGAGAAATGAGCATGATTTAGTCATGCAAAAATTGTCCTAGAAATCACAATGTAGGCTGATTTTGCACATAGAGTTCTACTTTCACAATCGATCAAGGTGACTTGAAGAGTCAATAGAATATAGGAACCACATATCAGTGTGACATAACTATCATATTTCATGACATGATGCATGATATTGTCTAATACTATGTTGATGACATCCTAGAAAAATCAAGAACACATGTTGGACATCTTGATGTTCTACAAAAAATATTTGAGAGGCTTCATGAATATAAAGTCCACCTGAATCCTACGAAATCTGTCTTTGGAATCACTTATATAAAATTAATAATATTTATTATATCATAAATATGGATAGAATTTGACCTTGCTAAGTTCAATAATTTTATTGAAATGCCTCCACCTTCAAATATTAAACAACTCTAAAGCCTGCAAGGAAAGATCCAATCTATACACAAGTTCATTTTTTAATTAGAAGATAAGTGCCACAAATTTACTCATCTATTAAATAAAGGGGTCACATTTTAATGGGATGAATACTATCAATTATCATTTGTGAATCTCAAAACATACTTGACCAACTAGCTAGTTTTAAGGCCACCAACACCTAGATAACCACTGCTTCTTTACATATCAGCAAATGAGCATGCATTAGGGGCACTTTTAGCCCAACATGATGATCAAGGTAAATAACATGAATTATAATATTTAATCCACACATTGATGGCTTATGAAAACTATTATATGCCTATTGATAATGTGTGTTTAGATATGGTTTTTACTTCCCAAAAGTTATGATATTATATGTTTAATAATAAAGTAATTATCATTGATAAGGTGGACCGTCTCAAAAATTTATTATCCAAAGTAGCTCTCATAAGAAGAATGGTCTAGTGAGTCATGCTCTAAATAAATTTTTATATTGAGTATCAAAAATAAAAATCTATCAAGGGGTAGGTTATTCTTGATCAACTTACAAAGGCTCCTATTATAGATACTCAACCACTCATATTCAACTTTCCAAATGAATCTATTATGATAGTAGAAGAAGTATAAAATGAACCTAAACAATGGAAACTATATTTTGATGGTTCTTTCACTTCTCATGGATCTAAAGCTACCATATTATCTATTACATTACAAGGGGATCTGATTCCTAAAACTTTCCACACCAATTTTAATTATACCAATAATATGGCCAAGTATGAGGCACTTGTTATAGGAATTCATATTGTAGTTTATTTGGATATTCAATGCTTAATGGTCTATGGTGGTTCCCAATTGATTATCAATCAAACCACTAATCAGTATCAAACTAGAGATGATAAGCTTGTTCCCTACGAGCAAAATGTTGATAATCTCAAGGTTCATTTTAAATCTCTGTAGTTTGAATGAGTATTAATTCCAATAATAGATTTTCTAATGCAATGGTAATTATTGGGTCCATAATACTCATTGATGATAGTGCTAAAGAGTATCAATTTTTGGTTGAAAATATTCTACAACCTGTACATATTATGCCAAATCTAGAAATCATATGTGTCATTATTGGTCCAAATCCCTTACCTAAACTACCTTGGTATCAAGACTATTATAATTATTTCCATGATCATGTTTTTCCACCTGACTTATCTAATAACTGACAAAAAACTATTCCTTCACTATCTAGCCTATTATACCCTCCTTGGAAACATGCATTATCACAAAGGCTATGACGGAATGTTACTTCATTATTTAACTTTGAGAGAATCCAAGATATCACTTTAGTAGGTTCATGAAGGAATGTGTGGGGCCCACATCAATGATGTAGTATTAGTTAAAAATCTCCTTAGAACAAGATATTATTGGCCAAAAATGGAGACATGTGCTTGAAATTATGTGAGGAAGTGTGTTATTTGTCAACAACATGGAAATTTGATACATGCACCTTCTTTACCACTATAGCCAATCATAACACCATGGTTATTTTCTACTTGGGGCCTTGATCTCATTAAAAAAATAAATGCAACATCTTTAGATGGCCATAAATACATTTTAACTACTATTGAGTACTTTCCTAAGTGGATTGAGGCCATTCCTCTCACTTATGTCACCAGGGAGTAGATAGCCAGATTCACTCATTACCATATCATCTGTCGATATGACATCCAATCATGCATTATATTTGATAATGGCACATCCTTTGTAAATATATGTGTAAAAGACTTTTTTGTAAAATTCAAAATTAAGCAAAGAAGTCCACACCATATAACCCGTAAGGCAAAAAAAATGTTGAGGCATCAAATAAGACCATTGTAGCCATTTTAAAGAAGATTATCAATGATGTTAGCCATAATTATTACTTACAAATCTTTCTTACCCTTTGGGCTTATTGAACTAGTCATCAAACACCTATAGGATTCACTCCATACTCCCTTGTTTATGGCACATAAGCTATTATCCTGATTGAGATCAAGATGTCTTCATTGAAAGTTTATTTGGAGCATATTGAAGATGATGAGGAATATAGTCTCAAATTTGCAAAAACTAGAACTTCTTGATGGAAAGCATTTGGTTTCCCTATAAAATTTTAAAGCCTGTTAGAATAGATTGTGGAGAAGCTATAGCAAGCACAATATCCATCGGGAGTTTGAGATTGATGATTTGATCCTAAAAGAGAACCAAAAGAACACAAATGATGAATTCAAGAAGAAAGGTAATTTCAAACCTAATTGGTTTAGATGTTATGTTATCACATCTAACTATAGATCAAGGGCATATCTACTAGCTACTTTGAATGGTGAATAACTTCCACATTCCTTGAACATTGTGCATCTTAAAATATTTTATGCTTGACAACTTTGAACCATTTTTTACAAGACCCCTTACTTAGGGGAAACTTGTGCTGAAGTATTTTATCCTACCATTATACCCTGGACAATCCCATGTTGGACCATATTCATTTTGACCTACCCTGGACCATTCTTTTAAGAACCATATTATTTTCATGACCCTGGATAGTGAAATATTTAGACTATTATCACTCTGAACACATTTCATCTTACCCTAGACCATCCTCTTTTAGACCATATTTATTATAGACTATTCTCCTAGAGAACCTAATTTTTATACCACCTTGGACCATCCTCTTTTAGACCATATTCATTTTAGACTGTCCTCTTTGAGAACCATATTCTTTTCATATCTTGGGTTATTGTAGCTTAGACACTTTTATCCTTTAACCAATTATGATTCTGATTATGCCTCATAGGCATTATAAACACATGCAACACTAGTTCTACAAATTAGATCATAAGGAATAGTATTTTGTAGCTTCTTTTATAAATAAGTGAACACATATACTATTGTGTATGCTTTTTACCTACTGCATGGTTCTTCATATTTTATCTTCTGTTATACATTATTCTATTTTTTTTGTTATTTGGTAGGCATTATTGCCTTAATAAGATCCTTGCTCTTGCCTATTTGTGAGCATGTGCCATTGCATCCAACTTTAGTTTTTATTGGAGTTTTTTTTTAGTCTTGGATGAGAATCTCCTTGATTAATTAGCTCCCTATTCCATTTTTTATATCCATAAGTCCCATTGCATCCAACTTAGCTATTATTAAAATTTATACTCTTAGATGAGCATTTCCTTGATTAATTAATTCCCCCTTTGTATATATTTTATCCCAAAAACACTAAAAACATTAGAAAATGATCCACAAAAGAATAAAAACATTGTCTTACACCTTTTTTACATTATAATCTCCATGATCTTACTATTTTTCAAGTAATCATCCCACGTGCTTTCCATTTTGTAAGAACATTATTAATTGTCCCACTAGCTTACTATTTTTCAAAAGCATTCCCATCTTCCCATTTATTCTACAACATTAATAGGGTTTTTTTGGTCATCGCTTTTTCTTCTATCCCACTTCCTGGTAGAACTAAATTTTACCTAAAGTTCATGTTGGACCATGCATTCATAGAACTATGTAGGTAGCATCCACTTGTCCTGTACATTTAGGGTCAGCTCGGCCATCCCCTTCATTTTCTTCTCTTTCCCACATTTATTATATGTTATTTCCATATCATCTAGGGGAAAAATCTTTATCCTTGTTCTTGTTATGTTATTATAGAAAGTAATTCCTCTACTACACATACCTGAATAATTATTTTTAAACAACATTAACCTTGTTTTTTTATGTTTATTTGATTTTTATTTGTGTTTTGTTGTGCTTTCATGTCTCTTCATTTCTTTCTTTTCCTTTATTATTTCTTATTGTTTCTTTTTTTTTTTACTATTTGGTCTTGTTCTTTTGTTTTGTTTTCTAATAACATCTAGATGGTCGACATGGATCTTGATTATTCATATATTGATCTCATGTTATTAAGTTGTTCTTGCTTTGTTTTAAACATTCTTGTTCCCACTTAAGTCTTGATTATTTATATACTGATTTTAAGTCAGGGTTATTTATGTATTGGTATCTTTTTCTTTGTTTTTATTTTTTGTTTAAATGTAAATAGATGTAACTCTAAACTTGGTCATTTTTACCATTACCATTAGTTATAGGTATTCAAATTTGAACCAACTTAACATAGGTGAAATTCCATGTCATTATAATTTCCTCATACTTATGATACATAATTTCATTTTCTATAGAAAGAACAATTTGCTTTGGACTCAATTCTCAATGTCGATGTAGTTATGATGAAAAAATCTCAAGAACACCAACAAAAATAGGTATTAATGGCTTATCATGAACTTTAATATATAAAATACATGCATCTCTTGGCATACATCATGTGTCTAATCAAACCCTGGTTAGTTTTATTCATCCCTCATTTCATTCTCTCTTGCTTTTGGGTGAACTACATCAGCATGAGGTCCATTTGGAATATATAGGTAGAGCTTAGATACATGACATATCTCAGGTCATCTTGGCCATTTTCATTCTTATATTCATCTCTTTTATCACTTGGTTCATCCTTGTATGCCTAGTTATTTATGATTGTTTCGGTCATTGAACCATCATATCTATATGTATGCTTACTCATATTTAATATATGTCATAGCTTATATCCTTGAGAGTTTTATTTCCAATTTTCCCTACAGGGGCATAAAATTAAACTAGTCACAAATCTAAATCATCCCTATAGGGGAAAACCATTCTTTATCAGTGATCAAAATCAGCCCTACTAGGGTAAAATTGCTTACCACACAATCAAATTTTCTCTAATAGAGCACATTATTATTTACTCTCTCTAGAGACATGATTCTCTTTTTATTATAATTCTAATCTCTATAGACTTTTTCCCTCATTTTGGTAATATTTTAGTGTGTAACTTATTTCAAAATTTATCATTTTGTAAGCATGCAACTTACACCGTAGCTTTGGGTGTATTAAAATTGTGTTCCTTATATTTTAGATTATATCCCTCCCTTTCCCCCCATCATTGGGTCAATTTTATTCTAATTATATTTTTATCACTAATGGAATCAATGCGTGCAAACATTATCTCATTTGGGTTTAATCTATTCTATGAGTTAATCTCACTTTCTCTCTCTTTTCAAGAGTCCATCCTTTTCTTTCATCCTTGTATGTCTTCTCAAGGGGGCATCAGGGGTCATTTCCTTCCAAATTATTCTTGATAAATATTTTCCTTGAAAAGGCATTAATTCACCTAGATTTCTCGCTGCACCTTCTCAAATAGGGTAAAAATGTAGATATCCAATTCCTAACAACATTTGTGTTAAAATTGTCAATCTTACTCAAAATTTATGAAAATGCATAATTTGAGACAAAATCAATTAAATGTGCTAAATGGTTTGTGTTTGTCATATACAAGTTTTGATTTAAGCTCATGTATACCTAAATGGGGTAATTCATTTTATGTTATTATTAATTTTCTCAAATCATTTCCAGTCAAAATGGAAAAAATGCATGTTAGTGTTCTAGATCACTCTTTTCTTCTAATTTGGAAGTACACAACAAGTACATGTGTTATTTTTTTTTAATAACTAAATTTGATAATGATCTATACACACTAACATCACTTTATAATTCTTCTCCATTTAAATTATGACACAATAATATGAATTTCTGATTTGATTAATTATGCACCACTTTCCAAAGAATTGCATTAAAATTGATTAATTTTACTTAGAAAAATTAAACTAAATTACAAGCTTAAATAATAATTTCATGGAAGTTATTAAATGTTTATTTATTTTAAATTTATTCATATTATCTACATCATCAATTGACATCATTTATGGGGTGGCATTCATAAGCCATAAATGCAACAAATATCAAGATTATGGCTTCCCATGCCTCTTTAATGCCCCTTCCTCCAAAATATTTATGAGGATATTTATGGATATTATTTACATAATTAGATTAATCCATGGCAACACATCTTTATCTTGAGATGGATGGTCATGGTTAATCCTAATCAATTTAGAAAAACTGTAAATAAGAGGGCCAAGACCACTTTGATTAAGCTTCATTTATGTAAACTAAATGTAGGATTCTCTCTACAATCCATTTGAGTGTAGTTTGATAATGCTTTATTTGAAGTAGAATAAATTTATTGATATGCATAACATTTATTTCATATCATGAGCCTAGTTTAGTTGGTATTTTTGAGATGGTCGAGGAGCTTGGTATTGCACCATTGTTGAATACTTGAGCACTAAATCAAGGGGAAAATCATGTTTTGAGTTTCATTTGGGTGATGAGATTCTCTTAGGAAGGTAACTTGTATATTATTTCTTTTATTTTCTCTTAATTTTCATTTGCACACCCCATTGAATAGGTTGGCCTAGATTTTTAGTTCTTTATGCATTCTTCCTAGTTTTCATGACTAATGTTTGATCTAACCATATTTTTAATCCATATATACAAGTATTTGATCAATTATTATGGTGTATCACTCTTTATTATAGTTTTCTTACAATTAGATAGGTTTTTATCCCTTTTCATACGCCAACTAGTTACTAAGAGGATAATAAAGACTAATTTAGGGAACTAGCCTTATCAACTATAGGTTCACCCCCACTATAGATAGCCAATAATTTTAAGGTTAATCCCATTATTTCACTCAATTTGAGTAGGCTTTAACTACTTCTCTAAGGGTGTAAAATTGAGTGACAACTATTTTAGCATACTTGGTAGGACAATTATCCCAAACACTTATTTTTAAGGTGAATGCTAGTTTTGAAAAGATCACAGTTGCACAAGTATTTCTTAATTAGTAGTTGGTACCTCCATTAAATTTATGACATCTAGTTTCAAACTAATTTATCATTTTTATGCTTCATGGTCACTACTATATTAGATTATAGTAGAGGTAATAATTCTTCAAATCCACTCCCTCATCCTAAGCTTCCTTTTAAAGTTTAGTATCATAATCCTTTCTTGACACTTGAAAATCATAAGGAATAGTTTGAAGAGAAGAAAGGTTTTGAAATTCAAGAAGAAAAACAAAGCTAAGAAGATATTGAAGGTAACATGTCTAGGCAACACACTTTCCTAGCTTTCAATACTAAAAATCCTATAAACCTTGAAAGATATGATGATATCCCTCCAAATGATAGGAAGGGTTCCAAATCCTATAGTATAACATAATCACAAAACCATAATGGAGTCCTAAGGTTTAAAACATTCACTTATTTTAATAATAAGAAAGTAAAAATAATCTAGTGCACACCAAAGTTTGGGGCACAAAGTGGGGGTTAGAAACAAAACAAATAACTAAACTAAACATGTATTATAAGACAAATACTCAAATTAATGTATATGAAATCCTAATATATGGGAGAATAATAAAAATACATTATCTATCTACTCTTACAAAGGAGAAATAAAGTTAGGAATACTTACCTTTGAAGATGAACCCACCCAGCCTCAATCTCTCCCTTGGCCAAGGTGCTTTATAAGAGGTTATTATGGTATGTAAGGATAACAAAGATAAATCAAATCTAGGCTACACAAACTATCTAAGAATCCAAAATACTTCACCACAAGACAAGATCCATATCTCCAAAGAATGTATGGAACCCTAAGATTATTCCTCAAGTATAATGGTCAATAAGTAGATGTTCATTTTCACTTCTTCACTATTAATTCTTCTCTTATGAAATGGTGGGAAATGAACTTGTATATATAGGCAAATCTTACCCTAAATCCTCCTAAAAATGTTAGTTGTATAGGGTTTACCCAGTCGACCAAGTGTTTTTTTGGGGATAAATCACTAGGTCTGAGCTAGGTCGAATAAAAGGCTAACAAGATAAGAAAGTGAAAAAGACCCCTAAATTTTTTGGGTTGACCTGGTCAACCTAGTATAGCTGACTATCCAAAAGGGTGTTAAGGCAAGAAAAGGAGGATGGAAAGAGAAAAATTATTGGAATGGGTATAACTAAGGATAATAAGCTTAGGGTAAATGGTTTTAGGAGACAAGTGTGTAGATAGTAAGTGGTAAAAGGGACAATAATCTTATGAAGCATCTATGGTCTATCCACCCCTTTTTCAGTGTACCCCTTAGGGTTTCCACTCAAAGATATTAATACTAAATAGGTTCCTATAATATATAGATTTTCATTAATAAATAAAACTTTAAAAATATTATGTGTATACATATTACCCATTGGAAGCTCATCATGTGTCACATAAGTGCAACACGGGATGGTGCTTTAGGAAATAAAACATGATAACACACAATGTTGATGTTAAGTAAGATGCAATAAGTAGCAATACTATAAATGAAAGGAATAAATTAAAAAATACATACCTTTAACTTACATTAATATTGTAGATAAACAAGTAGACTGTAAGAAATGTGAAGGTTTCTAATGTAGAGAACATGAAATGAACCTATAGAAGTTAGTGAAAAAAATAGCCAAAAATTGATTTTTTTAGAAAATAGGCATATGATAGTGGAAAATAATATCTACATCATCATTAATCTAATGCATTGTATGGTTTAAAAAATAGATGAGTAGAAACAAAGATATAGGCAAAATAAGGAATCTGTAAGACAATAATTAAAGGATTTGAATTTTGAAAAGTGTTTTTAAATAGGGAAAAAGATAATTCATTGGTTATTTTTTATTTATAAGATAGGGGGGAAATAACTCTAGAGATAAAAAAATCTAAGATGGTGAGGATATGATATTCTAGATAGGGAGAGGCTTTAGAGGCAGTAACAGGTGTAATACAGGTATGTAGTGAAGAATCTCAAACCATTTTTTGAAATTTGTATTGAATTAAGTGAATTTTTAGTAATTTTTAATTTTAAGCATTTATATATGCTAGAATGAGGCAAAATTAGATTATAGGGGTAGAAAATAGGAATATATGAAATGGGTTTGGAGGGTTTAGGAAGAAAGTAAGAAAATTACACTTTTTTAAGAAAATGCAAGGGGCCGGTGGGCAAAAAGCAATAGGTGTGACCCAGTCGACCCAATAGGCTAGGAAAGAGTAGAATCCATAGTGCTAACCTAGTAGGTATGGGTTGACCTTGCACATTATATAGGATCATGACTTAGTTCAAAGTTACAAGTGGTTTAAAAGGTCTAGAATGGAAACTCAGCACTAGAGAGGGGAAGAGAAGGGGGTTGAATCAGATTTTTGAGTCAACCAAGCATACAGATAGGAAAATTTTGGTCAAACTAGTTTGATGAAAGACATGGAATGATATGAAAATACATGTAAAAGGCCAAAAAAGGGCTAAAATGGCCCAAAATGACCAAGTAAGGTCAAGAAAGACCAAGTAGGATAAAATTAAGCTAAAAAGAATAAAATAAAGTAATTTAGACTTGTGTTTGCTTTTAAAATGTAAAATGAATGTATTTTGACTATTTATGACATGAAAGAATTGATACATATTTTGATGTTTCTTGGGTGTAAGGATGATAAAGATTTTGGAGACTTATGGATGCAGCATGGTTACAAGACTTTTTGGATAGGTTATCATATGTAGATAGGGATATAATAGGATCCATAGGTCTAGGTAGGATAGTAGATATGTGTCACATCCCCCTTAGTGCTAACTTATTAGTCATGTTCCTTAGTTGTTGGGAATGATTAACTAACACCTTTAAATGGGAGGTGGATGGGGATATAGTAGAGGTGTACATGCTAGAGGATGTCCATGCCATCCTGGGGATACCTATAGTAAGAGTAAAAGTGACTGTAGGGATACTAGATAGCCTAGAGGAGAAGAAAGCCTTAGCCATGTGGGATACAAGCTTAGAGATGATATTACCAAGTAGGAGAGTGAATATGTTTGATGTATATACATCATATATTTTGGAAATATAAGAGGCTATGATAGACCTTATGACATAGTGGGTGTTAGGTCACAAGTCAGATGGTAAGGTATCACTGTTCATGTTAGCCTTGAGAAGGATAATCTTGGAGGAGTGATATATATATGCCCTAGGCTCTATCATCTAGTTCTAGCTGGTAAATGATATGTAAGAGATAATGGCTAGAGGGTAGAGGACCATGAGACCAATCATATTGCTAACAACTTAAATATATGAGAGGTTTCTTATGTTCCAGCTAGTTGGGTTGCCCCATGTGATTAATGATAGGTCACCTCAAGTGTAGAGATGGAGGTAGGATTAGTTAGCACTAATCATGCCTCACATTTTAGTATTATAGTTAGTGAGATGTATATACATAGTTTTGTATCCATACGAGCACATAAACTACATGGGTGAGTTGGGACATAGTTGCACTAGTGATAGAGAGTCAAACACTATTTTTGGTGGAGAGAGCCATATTCAATATCATAGGTGATAAGACATATGGGACTATCTCATTTAGTAGCACTAATATTGATGCTTGAGCAGTGAGCTTGACATGTGAGGGAGCCAAAAAAGAGGAGAAGACTAGGGCTACTAGTGGTGAGCTTGATACTAAGGCCACATCGAGAGTGACCATGGATTGGTTAGATATGATGAGGAGTTGAGCATGAGGATAAGGATGTAGATGAAGAGATACCAGATGTACCACCACTATCTCTTTAGTGAGATGAGCAGTGGCCACCATGGACATAGTATCAATGGAGGTAAAAGGAAAGAGTAGAGACTATTACAATCATAAATGATCTCATAGGTGAGCCAAAGGAGATGACAGAGAGACCACTTAGGCATAGGCTGAGATAAACATGAGCCATGATAGCTATGTTTGAGCTAAGGAGGTAGCCTATAAAGAAGGTGTTAATAGTCCACATAGATGGGGAGACTATGTTAGGTGGTCATGTAGATGGTGATACCATAGTAGTAAAGACATAGACAGATCAAAAGATATGTTTTAAATGATTGATTATATTTTATTTAGAAGGAAAGATAAATAGATAGATATTTTGAGATATAACAATGATCTAATATCCATTTTATAGGATTTTTTAGTTATAGGTGAGGATGAGGAGGAGATATTAGGGTCCTTGGTGAGGGGAAAATTCCATGACATCCTAGATCAAACTCTCTATCCATACAACCCCATAACACTAAAGGATTTGAGTGTACCATCTACCCTAGCTTAGGTGAGCTAGTTTAGATTAGCTAAAGAGGTAGTGAGGTAGATATAAGTGTAGAGAGAGGGGATGCAACCACCAAAAATGATGGGTGAAGGGGAGATATAAGAATGGTAGGCCCTAGCAGATGAGAGAGATACACATCTAGTTATAGTAATGTATATGATAGAGATTTAGACCCAACTGGTGGAGTCATAGATGAAGGTAATGCACCAACAAGGATAGGTAGAGGGATTGAGATCTTAGATGGCCTCCTTAAATCATACCATTTAGAGGAGTCAAACTGAGGCCTCATAAAGTAGCTATGTTAGGCCACAAGGTAGATAGGATGGGACCCAACCATAGAGATTGAACATTGTATATGGTTGTATTTTATTTTATCAAATTCATTATATATATATATATATATATATATATATATATATATATGATGGATCATTTTAGCATATTGATGTTGGATATGTATGTTATCATTATGGTTGATTCTAGTTTATTTATTATGGTTGAGGATATGGATGCTTTAGATATATTTCTTTATAGCATATGTATTTATCTTTGTTGTATATGCTATAAGAAATATATGAGACATGGTTTATTTTCTAGAATTATGAAAGATGCATGCATGGTTAAAAATAAACAGACAAAAAGGACTTGGAAAAATATAATCAATCAAGAAAATGTACTACACATTGTTTCAATCTGGTAAATGTGTAATAACAAGAAATGACTAAGTATAAAGAATGAAGAAATGGTAAAAATGAATTTTTTTTTAAACCAATGTGAAATATTTTTACACCAAATTAAAATAAGTAATATCATACTAATATCACATTGGGAAGTATGACAACAATGTAATAAAATGGAAGGTATGAAAAAGGGCATAAATGGTAATAAAAACAAATTAATTAAGTCAATCAATCATAATAAATCATGTTGGGAAGTATGAAAATAAAAAAATATATATTTAATTTTGGTCTTAAATTGGTCATAATAATTCAAGCTAAGAAGTATGAAAAATTCAATAAAATGGTTGTAACCTTACATGTACTCAAAAAATAAGAAATATAAAAAAAGTGAAAGAAAAATGAAGTAAGCATAAAACATACTAAATTAAGATGCGAAGCATGTAAAATGACATGTAACTTCTTAATCGATCTAATATTTATCTCAAATTTGACACATGTAATTTAGATGGTGACTTGGGTATTGGAAAATTTTGTGAGGAGGATCGGGTCCTATCCATGGTCTTACATTTCATCTCAACAAAGAGAACACCACTAGGTGGAATAAATGGGAAGATTGGGTAATAAAAGGATGTGGATAATAAGAAGTAAAATATGGTCATTTTTTAGGATGGTTGGGCCCTATCTATAGTCTTATAATGCAACTCACAAATGAAATCCCAAGAGGAGTGATCAGTAGATAAAATAATATTTCTCAAGAGGAAATATAAGGGATATAATGAGTGAAAAAGGGAGTGTAAAAAGCAAGACTTAGGCATATTATGAGAAGACCATAGGAGATATGAGGCATACTAAGGACATGAAAAGACACTAAGTGACTAGTGGTTGTCTATGTATAAAGGAAACCTATTAAATATAAACACAAAGCTTTTTAGGCAAATAAGTGTGCTACTAAGATCAACTCACGAAGGTAAATTGGTACAAAGAAAAATAAAATGGACCTACCTTCCCATGATGTGTTCCCCATTCTTTAGGACCCCTTATTGAGTTTTCAATCTACTACAAAGATTGGGTACTTACATGAGAAATTAGGTAGCACTAATAGAATTTTTTATTGTCCTCTTCTAATCTACTAGCCTACCACACCCCAAAGGACCTCGGCTCTACTATGAGGCCAAATATGGAGTTTTACCTTTGAATAGAAGAAGGATATGTGATATGAATCATGTCTTTTAGTGTGATTAGAATTTTAATAATATTTTTTTCCTATTGATGTCATTGCCTTTTGTTTAAATGATTTGGATTTTATCATTATTTTGAAGGATTTTTAAGATTCCTCCTCTATATGGACTTGGAATGAAAAATCATGAGAGAGATAGTGATACAGATGAATGAGTTTTAGGCTAAGGCTAAAGGTAGCTAAGTAACTAAAGATAAAGACTAACTACAACACTTACACTTGATAATGAACTAACATGTGATCTCAAGTCTCAACTATATATATGCTTAGTTTTAAAAAAAAGAAGAAGAGAAAAAGGAGATAGTAATGAGATAGATTATTTGATAATTGATCACATGGTAAAGGGAAATAATATCAAAAGGGAACAAGGTTTGTATAATAAATTCACCATGACAAATTATCTATGAAAAAGAGGGATAATAAATCAAAATAATCATAAAGATACAAGAAAGAGAATTTTGAAAAATACTCTAGAGAAAAAGGGAAAGCAATGATAAAAGAAAACCATGTGTGAATATAAATGATAATATAAGTAATATATAGTATAAGTAATAAACCATGATATTTCTATGTACCTAGGGATATAATATATTATTGTATATGGGTTGATGGAGATGCCGACATGTGGCACACATCCCTTTAATTAGTTATATGGGTACAATATATTAGGATAATGGAGTAGCTTATGGAAGTAGTACATTGGGTAATGGTCAGCCTACATTGGGATTAGGAGGTTACCCATCCATGGGTTAGATAGATGTATATATATAGGAGATGATTATCATGGTAAAGATATCAAGTAAGCATTGAGTCTTCTATTGTAAGAGGATATTGGAGGTTGTCCCCTCAAAGAGACATTGTGGAGTTATTCCTTCATAAAGGAGTATTATATGGTGTTTCCCTACCTTAAGGTTATTTTTTCATATATTGAATATTTGAATCATATCAGGATCATATCAAGTGGTATCAGAGATTCAATTTGGGCAATTTGTGTGGAGCGAAACCCTAGTTTTTTAAATCAGAAATAACTTTTTATTGGTTGCAAATTTTTCAACAATTTTTTTACTATATATGGATAATATTTCAAATAAGTCATAGTAAAAAAATATAGTTTTTTTGATCATTTTTGAGGGAGTTATTACTATTTTAGGGTTTATAATAATTTCACTATATCTTCTAAAAAATAAGGAATTTTTATTCAAAATTTTTAATGGAGATGTAATAAGATATAAGAGAAGCATATTAAATTTTTTAGAATTTTTAGAGTTGTTTGAAGTGATGTTTATTGATTTTATGAATCCATTTTGTATGAGTTATTAACATTTTAGGGTTTCATGAACCCTATTTTTTTTTTGTGGATCATGGAGTTGAAAAAAATTTTAGGGGAAGATGATGTTGATGCTAGAGAATGGTGGATCATTTTTAAGGAGAATAATACTAAGGACATTTTTTGGAAAATAGAATTATCTCTTTCTTTGTCTGGGCTTGCACGACATTGATGGTCTAATCAATTGACCTTTGCACAACAATATTCTTCATGGGAAACAATGGAACAAATATTCCTAGATCGATGGGGTATAAAAGAAAAAAAGGATGTAAAAGAGGAAAAAAATAATGATGATGATGATGAAGAAGAAGAAGAAGAGAAGGGTTCAAATAATTTGGCTCCAAAGAAATCTAAGTCAATTTTTCAATTTCATGGATGCATTCAAAAGAAAAAGGTGGTTGTGTCCATAAACCCTACCATCAAGTATAACTTCATTAACAGGAATGTGGCCAAGCATCTACATTTTCAAGCAAATAATATCAAGGAGGTTCAAGTAGATGGTAAGAATATTTCAATGTTTGAAGATTTGAAGCTCATTATGGAAAAATATATTTTGCATTCAGATTTTTATGCTTTGGATATGGATGATATGGATATATTTCTTGGATATACATGGTTAGAGACTTTGGGAACAATGAATATTAATGTTTAGAAAAAATTCATGAAGTTTTGGTATATGAAAAAGATCACTTTACAAGATATTATAGTGAAAAAGGCACCAATAACAATCTAGGTAGATCATGAGGATGAGATGGAAATAGGTGATGAAGAGCATGATGAAGATTTAGATGATATAGATAAAGACACACTACAAATGAACACTTCATCTACTCAAGAGACAAATAATGAAAATGTGGAAGAGGTAGAAGTAAAGGTGGATGAGGTCAAAGTATTGGAAAAGGTTGAGGTATATAGACACCCACATCATCATGAGAGGAAAAAATCATGGAACCAGGTGAGGAAGTGTTATAACAAAAATCATTTTTTCTATACAAGAAATAAAATTTCTAATCTTTATGGATATGCAAGGAATCCAAATAAAAAATACTATGGCACATGGAATGAATGGGGAAACAACTATGACTATGCATGGAAGAATATCTACTATGGTCATGGTTAGAATCAGAGTAGTGTGATAGAATATGGTACATGGAATAAAAAAAGGAATAATTATGCTTGGACACCAAATCAATATAATTATGATTCTAAACAAAATTAGAGGAGCACAATGGAATTTGGAAACAAGCTTGGAGAGATATCACCTACCAAGATCACATATGGATGGTTAGATGATTGAGATTAGAGACAAGTGTGCAATGATTTGAAGCACACTCATTATTTAGTTTCTTCCTATGTTTCAAGGATGAAACATGTCGATGAGGGAAGTAATGTTATGTACCTAGGGATATGATATATTATTATATATGGGTTGATGGAGATGTTGACATGTGGCACACATCCCCTTAATTAGTTATATGGGTAAAATATATTAGGATAATGAAGTAACTTGTGGAAGTAGTACATTGGGTAATGGTTAGCCTAAATTAGGAATAGGAGGTTACCCATCCATGGGTTAGATAGATGCATATATATAGGAGATGATTATCATGGTAAAGATATCAAGTAAGCATTGAGTCTTCTATTGTAAGAGGATATCAGAGGTTTTCCCCTTGAAGAGAATTTGTGGAGTTATTCCTTCATAAAGGAGTATTATATGGTGTTTCCCTACCTTAAGGGTATATATAAATATATTAAATATTTGAATCATATCAGGATCATATTAGATATAAAATAAGCAAAAATTTGACACAGTGTCAAATGATATAATATATAGAAATAATATTGGAGCACACATCTAATCAAAAAAATGTGAAATAACCATGAATGTGCTCATAAATATTGGTAAATATATCCACACACATTATTCAATACATTAGATAAGTCTCTATGAAGCTGGATATGCACTACTACTAAAGTTTCATCAATCTTCAATGAGTACTGGGAAAATTCTTCTTTTCTAATCTCCTTAATTGAAAAATTAGGAATGCTTGAAGGATCATGATAAGGAGGAAACTTACGCAAAGTATGGTTAGTAAAATGTGTGGGTGTAGGATCTACAGGAGATGTAGGACTCACTAGTGCAGAAGAATCCATAGGTGAAGGACTCATGGGTAGAGAAGGATCCACAGGTGAGGAAAGGTCCACAAGGGAAAGAATCATGAGTGGAGGCATAGAAGGTGTAAAAGGGACCATAAGAGGGGATGGAAACACTATAAGTGGATTAATGGGAGAAGAAGGAGGAGCCTTCTTGTAGTAACAACTTGTCAGAGGAGTGGTAAAAGGTCTAAGAATGGCTATAAGGTGATCCTTGAGATGTTGTTAGAGGATGCAACAATAATCGATGTGATAGTTGCCACATAGATTCCATAGATAATATACCTCACCATATTTGGGCATATACTTAGGAAGTACCTTTAAGGGAGGTATGTCTTTTTTTGATGATTGGGAAGAAGGATGCAAGGTATCAATATATTGTCATAACTTATGATAATGGGTGGAAGAATGATTATCTATCCCATGGAAGTAATAGATGCACTTGTGAGTGGTTCTAAGAGAAGCACTCATAGAAGGAGGTAAAACAAGAGTGGAAGACACTAGAGAATACTCATCATCCCATTTGGTGGGAAAAGGAGCCATCTTAGGAAATGGAAATAAACCATCACCAAGGGAAGGTGATGATGAGGAAAGAATTACACTAAGCTCAATGGAAGGAGTGATAACATCGATAATAGGGGTAGGCTTAGCAATAGTAAAAATATAAATAGGATCAATTATAGTATGATTGGGAAGAGGTTTGACTTATATCCATCTCTACCAAGAGAGGAATAGGATCTATAGAAGGTCTAAAGAGAGTTACACTAACCTCAAGGGTAAACTAGCTACAAGGGTCAGGGTACCTAGAAAAATGGTAAGGCTCGATCATAACATCATCCATGAGCATAGTCTTATGTGTATCCTTAGAAATTGGAGGTGTCATCACCATCTCTACCCTATGATAAAAGATAAAAATGTAAAAAATAGGAACTATAAGTGAAAAATAATGATGAGATGCATGAAAAGACTCAAGTAAAGAAGAATGATAATAGATAATATCAACATCACAAGCCTATACAAGACTATCTAACACTAGATCATCTAAGTAATAACCATCATAATAATCTAGAGTGTAAATATCAATGACATATATTGAGATAACCTTTTCATCCAATGAAGCATGGTGAATAGAATACCTAGTCTTGGTTAAGACTATAAGAATGTCATCACAAGGAAGTTTGTGAGAATGAGGAAACAAGAAAGTAAGAAGCTGTGAGATGAGATGAGGTGAGACATCATAAGTTTTTATCTTTAAGTTAATCTCATTAGTCTCATATTCTAATCCAAAACATAAAAGTCTTAGTTGAAGAATATTTCAAGAACACACAAATAATAATGTTATCTCTGAGAAGAGATGTTTTGTTGCTCAAAATTGTAGATAGAACATATGCCTATCTCTGAGAAGAGATGTTTGATTGCCTTTTTAGGCTACATCTATTTATATACATACTTTGAAGGTAGGAGGAGGATGTGGAAGGTCACCAATATCAAGGGAGATGAAGTGGTTTGACTTCTATGATTTACAATATTATAGAATTCGAGAAATGACTATTTTTAGAAATTTATTATTTTTAGAATACACTATTAAAATTGAAATTTAGGGCACTTTTATTTGGTTTTTTAGGGTCAAAACCCACTAAAAATATCCTTTCCATCTCAAAATGTTTCCCTCATTCTTAGCTTTCGAATAGTTCAAACAAGGAGTCAAACAGAGCTATGGTGCAAAAGTTATGGATCTCAAAAGTTCTACCACCAATTGATGTAGGACCATGACTTGAATTGTCTCCTGAAGTGTTACCCAGATCATTGTCTAAAGTGTTATTTAGATCATTCCTCTATCCTTGTGAAGTAATGGTCCCCATTACATCAATATTCTTTATCAAGTGTGGTACTTATGTCTCGATCTGATTCTCATCCGTTGGAGCAAAACTCTATAGATCAAGCTCACCAATGTCCATTTTTTATTCTATGACTAAACTATTCAATAGAGGTGGATGATATCAAATGGATACATCACATGGTGTTATGGGTTAGAACCTAATTCATACTTGGAATGGACTATGCTTTGTGGAGCTATGTAGGGCTTGATTGTTCACCATTTTTGTCTAACCATTAATCTATGGATGGAAGGTCATGAACATCCTCATCTTGGTATCCATTCACTTATATTATTGTGTTGATTGTGTATTCAGGGCTGCAACATCAGCCCTTATATATTTTTGTGGCTTGACCACCATAAGAATGAATTTCCTAGCACTGATTAACGAGATAGATGTAGAAGGTGCTACCTATGGTACCCTATAGTGCCATGTTTCAAGAGTGAGATTGATCCTTTGAGTTATTGATTCATAGATGCCATGTCAATCATACATGAATCACTAACCAAGGATTACATCTCAAACATCTAGATTGACCACATCACACAAGACCTCATCTTGTAAAGGTTTTATTTCATATGAAAGAAGACACTAGTGGGTGACAGGAAGTTTCTCCCTGGACTCAACCATCCAATATTGTATGGCTTTGGGTGAGGCTTCATGGATAGAGTTAGACTTTTCATAATATTAGAAAAGATTAAATTCTTTTGACTACGACTATCAAGAATGAAATGTAGAGGCTTACCTTTCACCCATAACTTAGAGTGAAACAACCTTTCCTTATCATCTAGCCTCTCCTTCTAGGTATGTGATGAAGTAATGATGGCATCAAGCTTAACATCTACAATATCTTCTTCATCCTCTCTAACTATAAGGTGTGTATGAGATAGAGTAGTAGATGTTGAGGATTTTGACTCAGAAAGTAGGGACTTGATGGCTTGACATTCTTCTTTGGAGTGAGTTATATATTTAGGGTAATCACACCATTTCCTAGTCTTCCCTTCCTTTTGCTTCCAATTTTGGCCTTGTGTTTAACCTTTTTTATCACGTTTTTATTTTGAAGGCTAACTATTTATATTCATTTTTCCATGCTTTTACTCAATCTTCACCATAAACTTGTATGTCTTACCAAGGATATCCAAATTAAAGAGTTCCATTTCCCCTATATATACCATTGTAGTCCACCATGATATTTAAGAACATTGTATTTCTCACTTTTTTGGATGCCTAATCTCATTGATAGAGAATGAAAAATATCAGTGTAATATTGAACATACTTTTCCTTACCTTGGTGAAGTTGTTGCCACTCTATATACAGATCATCATATGCTCCAATGGGGTAGAATTCTTCCATTTTCTAGTCTTCCCTTCCTTTTGCTTCCAATTTTGGCCTTGTGTTTTACCTTTTTTATCACTTTTTTATTTTGAAGGCTAACTATTTATATTCCTTTTTCCATGCTTTTACTCAATCTTTACCGTAAACTTGTATGTCTTACCGAGGATCTCCAGATTGAAGAGTTCCATTTCCCCTATATATACCATTGTAGACCACCATGATATTTAAGAACCTTATATTTCTCACTTTTTTGGATGCCCAATCTCATTGATAGAGAATGAAAAATATTAGTGTAATATTGAACATACTTTTCCTTACCTTGGTGAAGTTGTTGCCACTCTATATACAGATCATCATATGCTCCAATGGGGTAGAATACTTCCATTTCCTAGTCTTCCCTTCCTTTTGCTTCCAATTTTGACCTTGTGTTTTACCTTTTTTATCACTTTTTTATTTTGAAGGCTAACTATTTATATTCATTTTTCCATGATTTTACTCAATCTTCACCATAAACTTGTATGTCTTACCGAGGATCTCCAAATTGAAGAGTTTCATTTCCCCTATATATACCATTGTAGTCCACCATGATATTTAAGAACCTTGTATTTCTCACTTTTTTGGATGCCCAATCTCATTGATAGAGAATGAAAAATATCAGTGTAATATTGAACATACTTTTCCTTACCTTGGTGAAGTTGTTGCCACTCTATATACAGATCATCATATGCTCCAATGGGGTAGAATTCTTCCTTTACATCTTCTATGAAATCATCCCATGTAGGTTCTACCTCAAGGCTAATATCATTCATATTGAATCTTTTCTTGTATACTTGTCACCAATTTTTAAAAGGCAATGATGCTTTCAAAAGAGTAAAAGTGATATTCTCTTTATCTATAACTTTATTTATAGAAAAATATGATGATAATTGATCCAACTAATTTTCTAATACATCATCATTGATTTTGCCTTCAAATGTAGGGATATAAAAATTCACTAGAACCTTGAAGTGTGTTGGGGCACTAAAAAGATGTGAGGTTGTAGATGAAGAGCTAGAATTTCTCATTAGAATTTGTTAAAGAATTTGGTGAATTATTTTAGTATCTACTCTTGCTAATATTGGAGGGATTTATTCACCATTTCCTTGAAAATATCAGATGTCTTAGTGTTGTCTACCATTTTAGGTCATTTAGAGTGAATAGGTGGATATTCTGTTGGATCTTGTATTTTCCACCTAAGCTTCCTCCTGTAGTTTGACCTCATCCTTGGGATCATACACTGTTAAGACAAACCACTCTAATACAACTAATCCAAAACTTGAAAGTTTTGGTTGAAGAATATTTCAAGAACACATAAATAATAATGTTATCTTTGAGATGAGATGTTTTGTTATTCAAAATTGTAGATACAACATATGCCTATCTCTGGGAAGAGATATATGATTACCTTTTTGGGCTACATATATTTTTATACATACTTTGAAGGTAAGAGGAGGATGTTGAAGGTCACCAATATCGAGGGAGATGAATTGGTTCAACTTCTATGATTTACAGTATTATAGAATTTGAGAAATTACTATTTTTAGACTGCACTACTAAAATTGAAATTTGGGGAACTTCCATTTGGTTTTTAGGTGTCAAAACCCACTAAGTATATATTTATGCCATCTCATGGTGTTTTTATCATTATTATATTTCTAATGGTTCAAATGAAAATCTAAATAGAGCTATGATTTAAAATTTATGGCTCCCAAAAGTTCTACCACCAATTAGGGTAGGACTGTCACCCAAATTATCACCTAAAGTGTTGCCCAGATCATTACCTAAAGTGTTGTTTGGATCATTCCTCCCTCCTTGAGAAGAAATGGTCCCCATTACATTAAGATCCTTTATCAATTATGGTAGTTGTGTCTTGATCTAAATCTCATCCATTGGAGCAAAACTCTGTAGATCAAGCTCACCAATGTCTAGTTATTATGCTATGACTAAAGTGTTTAATAAAGGTGGATGATATGGAATGGATACATCATTTGGTGTCATGGGTTGGAACTCAATGCATAATTAGAATGGAATATGCTTTGTGGAGCTATGTAGGGCTTGATTGTTCATTATTTCTATCTGAAGATCAATTGATGGATGGAAGGCTATGAACTTCCTCAACTTGGTATCCATTCACTTCTATTATTATGTTGATTATGTAGTCAGGCTGCAACATCGACCCTTTTGGATTTATATGGCTTGACCATCATGAAAATGAAATTTTTGGCACTGATCAGGGAGATAGATGTAAAAGTGGTACCTCTGGTACCCTATAGTACCATGTTATAAGAGTGAGGGTGATCCTTTGAGTTCTTGATTCATAAATGACATGTCAATCATACATGAATGGCTAACTAAAGAGTACATCATAAACATCTAGATTGACCATATTACACAAGAACTTATCTTAGAAAAGTTTTATTGTATATGAAAAAGGACACTGGTGGGTGACATGAAGGTGTCTCCATGGACTCAACCATCCAATACTGTATGGCTTTGGGTGAGGCTTCATTGATAGATTTAGAAACATTAGTAGAGATTAAATTCTTTTGACACCCACTTTCAAGAATGAAATGTAGAGGCTTACCTTTCACCAAATAACTTAGAGTGAAACAACCTTTCCTTGTCATCTAGCCTCTACTCATGGGTCTATGATGAAGGAATGATGGCATCAAGATTAGCATCTACAATCTCTTCTTCATCCTCTTTGACTACTGAGGATTGTGACTTAGAAAGTAGAGACTTGATGGCTTAACATTCTTTTTTAGAATGAGTTCCAGATTTGTGGTAATCATACCATTTCCTAGTCTTCTCTTCCTTTTTCCTCCAATTTTTGCCTTGTGTTTGACCTTCTTTGTCACTTTTATATTTTGAAGGCTGACTCTTCATATTCATTCTTCTATGCTTCTACTCAATCTTCACCATGAACTTGTATGCCTCATCAAGAGTCTCCAAATTGAAGATTTCCATTTCCCCCCATATATACCATTGTAGTCCACCATGATATTTGAGAAACTTGTGTTTCTCACTTTCCTATATGCCCAATCTCATAGATAGAGAATGAAAAATATTAGTGTAACCTTAAATATACTATTCCTTACCTTTATGAAGTTATTTCCACTCTATCTAAATATCATCGTGTGCTCTAATGGGTTAGTATTCTTCCTTTACAGCTTCTATGAAATCATCCCAGGTAGGTTTTGCCTCAAGGCCAATATCATCTATACTAAATATTTTCTTGTACACTTTCCACTAATTTTTGATATGCAATGATGCTTTTAAGACAGTAAAAGTGATCTCTTTATTAGTGAATTTTTTTACAAAAAAATATGATGACAATTGATCTAACTAGTTTTATACTACATCAACATTGATTTTGACTTCAAATATAAGGATATCAAAATTCACCTGAATCTTGAAGGGTGTTAGGGCATTGAAAAGATGTGGGTTTATAGATGAGGAGCTAGAATTTCATATCAAAATTTGTTGGAGAATTTGAGAAAATTATTGTAGAATCTACACTTGCTGCTATTGGAGGGATTTATTCACCATTTCAATGAAAGGATCGGATGTCTCAGTATTTTCCACCATTTGAGGTCATTTGGAGTGAATAGGTGGATAGTTTGCTTGATCTTGTATTTTATAACCAAGCCTCCTATAGTCTAACCTCATCATCGAGATCATATACTCTTAATATAAACTACTTTGATACTACTGATCCAAAATTTAAAATTCTTGGTTGAAGAATATTTCAAGAACACAAATAATAATGCTATCTCTGAGAAGATATATTTTGTTTCTCAAAATTATAGATACAACATATGCCTATCTCTAAGAAGAGATGTATGATTGCCTTTTTGGGCTTCATCTATTTTTATGCATAATTTGAAAGTAGGAGGAGGATGTAGAAGGTCACCAATTTTGAGGGAGATGAACTGTTTAACTTTCACAATTTACAACATTATAAAATTTGATAAATTACTATTTTTAAAAACTTATTATTTTTAGACTACACTACTAAAATTAAAATTTGGGGAACTTTTATTTAGTTTTAAAAATATGAAACACACTAATTGGATCTCTGTGCCATCTCATGATGTTCTCCTCATTCTTAGCTTTCCAATGGTTCAAACGGGGAGTCAAATGGAGCTATGGTGCGAAAGTTATGGCTTCTAAAATTTTTGCCACTAATTGGGGTAGGACCATCACCTGAATTGTTACCTAAAGTGTTGTCTAGATCATTCCTCCCTCCTTAAGAAGAACTGGTCCCCATTACATCAAGAGTCTTTATCAAATGTGGTAGTTGTGTTTTAATCTAATTCTCATCTACTAGAGCAAAACTCTATAGATCAAGCTCACCAATGTCCAATTATTCTATTATAACTAAAGTGTTTAATAGAGGTGGATGATATGGAATGGTTACATCATTTAGTGTCATGGGTTGGAAGTAGATGCATACTTAGAATGAAATATGATTTTTGAACCTATGTAGGGCCTAGTTGTTCACCATTTATATCTAACCATCAATCTATGGATGGAAGGCCATGGACTTCCTCAGCTTGGTATCCATTCACTTTTGTTGTTATGTTGATTATGTAGTCAAGGCTATAACATCAGCCCTTTTGGATTTTTGTGGCTTGACCACTATGAGATAAAACTTATTGGCACTAATAAGGGAGATAGATGTAGAAGGTAGTACCTATAGTACCCTGTAGCATCATGTTTCAAGAGTGAGGGTGATCCTTCAAGTTCTTAATTCATAGAAGCCATGTCAATCATACATAAATAGCTGACTAAGGAGTACATTGTAAACATCCAGATTGACCACATCACATAAGACCTCATCTTTGAAAGGTTTTATTGAATATGAAAGAAGACACTAGTGGGTGACATATATGTTTCTCTTTGGACTCAACCATGTAATACTGTATGGCTTTGAGTAAGGCTTCATGGACATATTTAGACTTTTCACAACATTAACAGAGATTAAATTATTTTTACTCCCACTATGAAAGATGAAATGTATAGGCTTACCTTTTACCCATAATTTAGACTATAACAATACTTCCTTATCATCTTTCCCCTCTTCATTGGTCTATGATGAAGCAATGATGACATTGGTCTCATCATCTACAATCTCTTCTTCATCCTCTTTGACTATAGGGTGTGTATGAAGTAGAGTAGTAGATGTTGAGGATTGTGACTTAAAAAGCAAGGACTTGATGGATCAACATTATTAATTAGAGTGTGTTCTAGATTTGTGATAATCACACCATTTCCTAATCTTCCCTTCCATTTTCCTCCAATTTTGGCCTTGTGTTTTACCTTTTTTGTCACTTTTCTATTTTAAAGGCTGACTCTTCGTATTCATTCTTACATGCTTCTGCTCAATCTTCACCATAAACTTATATGCCTCATTGATGATCTCCAAATTGAAGAGTTCTATTTCCCCATGTATATACCATTATAGTCCATGATGATATTTGAGAACATTATGTTTTTCACTTTTTTGGATGTCCAATCTCGTAGATAGAGAATGAAAAATGTCAGTGTAATCTTGAACAAACTATTCCTTACCTTGGTGAAGTTGTTGCCACTCTATGTATAGATCATCATATACTCTAATGGGGTTGTATTTTTCCTTTACAGCTTCTATGAAATCATCCTGGGTAGGTTTCCCATCAAGGTCAATATCATCCATATTAAATCTCTTTTTGTACACTTTCCATCAATTTTTGATAGGCAATGATACTTTCAAAAGAGTAAAAGTGATCTTATATTTATCGATGAATTTATTTATAAAAAAAAATGATGACAATTGATCCAACTAATTTTATACTTCATCAACATTGATTTTGCATTCAAATGTCAGAATATCAAAATTCACCTAAATTTTGAAGGGTGTTAGGGCACTAAAAAGATGTGGGGTTGCAGATGAGGAGCTAGAATTTCCCATCAAATTTATTTGGAGAATTTGAATGAATTATTATAGCATCTATGCTTACTAATATTGGAGGGCTTCATTCACCATTTCCTTGAAAGGATCAGATGTCTTGATGTTGTCCACCATTTGAGGTCATTTGGAGTAAATTGGTAGATACTCTACTTGATCTTTTATTTTCCATCCAAGCTTCTTGTAGTCTAACCTCATCCTTGGGATCATATACTCTTAAGACAAACCACTTTGATACCATTGATCCAAAACTCAAAAATCTTGGTTGAAAAATATTTCAAGAACACACAAATAATAATGCTATCTCTTAGAAGAGATGTTTTGTTTCTCAAAATTATACATACAACATATGCCTATCTCTCAAAAAAGATGTCTGATTGCCTTTTTAGGCTACATTTACTTTTATACATACTTTGAATCCAAGAGGAGGATGTATAAGGTCACCAATTTTGAGGTAGATGAAGTGGTTTGACTTCCATGATTTACAACATTACAAAATTTGAGAAATTACTATTTTTAAAAATTTACTATTTTTAGATTACACTACTAAAATTAAAATTTAGAACACTTTTATTTTGTTTTTAGGGGTCAAAACCCACTGAGCAAAGCTCTTTTCCATCTCATGGTTTATCCCTCATTCTTAGCTTTTTAATGGTTCAAATTAGGAGTCAAAAAGAGCTATGGTACAAAAGTTATGGCTCTTAGAAGTTCTACCACCAATTAGGTTAGGATTGTCACTCGAATTATCACCTAAAATGTTTCCCAGATCATTGCCTAAAATATTTTCTGGATCATTCCTCCCTCCTTAAGATGTAATGGTCCCCATTGTATCAAGAGTCTTTATCAAGTGTGGTAGTTATGTCTTGATCTAATTCTCATCCACTAGAGCAAAACTCTATAGATCAAGATCACCAATATCCAATTGTTATGCTATGACTAAAGTGTTCAATAGAGACGAATGATATGGAATGGATACATCATTTGGTGTCATAGGTTGGAATTTAATACATACTTGGAATGGATTATGCTTTATGGAGCTATGTAGGGTTTGATTGTTCACCATTTATGTCTATCCATCAATTTATAGATGGAAGGTTGTGAACTTCCTCAGCTTGGTATCCATTCACTTCTATTGTTATGTTGATTATGTAGTCAGGGCCACAATATCGATCCTTTTGTATTCTTTTGGGTTGACAATCATTAAAATGAGTTTTTTAGCACAAATTAGGGAGATAGATGTAGAAGGTTTTACCTTGGGTACCTTGTACCACCATGTTCCAAGAGTGAGGGTGATCCTTTGGGTTCTTGATTCATAGATGCCATGTCGATCATATATGAATGGCTAACAAAGGAGTACATCATAAACATCTAGATTGACCACATCACATAAGACCTCATATTAGAAAGGTTTTATTGCATATGAAAGAATACACTGGTGGGTGACATAGAGGTTTCTTCCTGGACTCAACCATCTAATATTGTACGGCTTTGGGTGAGGCTTCATGGACATATTTAGAATTTTCATAATATTAACAAAGATTAAATACTTTTGACTCCCAGTATCAAGAATGAAATATAGAGGCTTACCTTTCATATATAGCTTAGAGTAAAATAACCTTTCCTTGTCATCGAGCCTCTCCTCATGGGTCTTTGATGAAGCAATGATGGAATCAAGCTCAATATCTATAATCTCTTCTTCATCCTCTTCAAATTCAAGGTGTGTATGAGGTAGAGTAGTAGATATTGAGGATTGCGACTCAGAAAGTAGGGACTTGATGGCTCAACATTTTTATTTAGAGTGAGTTCCAAATTTGTAGTAATCATACCATTTCTTAGTCTTCCTTTCCTTTTGCCTTGTGTTTGACCTTCTTTGTCACTTTTTCCATTTTGAAGGCTAATTTTTTGTATTAATTCTTCCATGCTTCTGCTCAATATTTACCATGAACTTGTATGCCTCATCAAGGGTCTCTAAATTTAAGAGTTTAATTTACCCCCATATATACCAGTGTAATACACCATAATATTTGAAAACCTTGTGTTTCTCACTTTCCTAGATGCTCAATCTCATAAATAGAGAATGAAAAATATTAGTGTAATCTTGAACAGACTATTTCTTACCTTAGCAAAGTTATTTCCCCTCTATGTACAGATCATCATATGATTCAATGGGGTAGTATTCTTCATTTATAACTTCTATGAAATTATCTCAGGTAGGTTCTACCTTAAGGCCAATATCATCTATACTAAATCTCTTTTTGTACACTTCCCATAAATTTTTAATAGCCAATGATTCTTTCAAAAGACCAAAAGTGATCTTCTCTTTATCAATGAATTTATTTATAGAAAAATATGATGAAAATTGATCCAACCCATTTTATACTACATCAATATTGATTTCAACTTTATATGTAGGGATATCAAAATTTACCTGAACCTTGAAGGGTGTTAGAGCATTGAAAAGATATGGGATTATAGATGAGGAGCCAAAATTTCTCATTAAAATTTGTTAGAGAATTTGGGTGAATTATTGTAGCATATTGAATTGATACTATTGGAGGACTTCATTCACCATTTCTATGAAAGGATCAGATGTCTTAGTATTATCTACCATTTGAGGTCAATTGGAGTGAATAGGTAGATAATTTGTTGGATCTTGTATTTTCCACCCAAGCTTCTTATAGTCTGACCTCATCCTTGGTATCATACACTCTTAAGACAAACTAATCTAATACCACTGATCCAAAAATAAAAAGTATTAATTGAATAATATTTCAAGAACACACAAATAATAATGTTATCTTTAAAAAGAGATGTTTTATTATTTAAAATTATAGAAACAACATATATTTATTTCTCAAAAGAGATGTCTAATTACCTTTTCAGGCTACATCTATTTTTAAACATAATTTTAAAGTAGGAGAAGGATGTGGAAGGTCACCAGTCTCGAGGGAGATGAAGTGATTTGACTTTTATGATTTACAATATTAAAGAATTTAAGAAATTACTATTGTTAAAAACTTATTATTTTTAGACTGCACTAATAAAATTTAAATTTAGGGCACTTTTATTTGGTTTTTAAGGGTAAAAATATACCAAGTAAATCTCTATGCCAACTCAAAATGTTCAACTCATTCTTAGCTTTCCAAAGGTTCAAACGGGGAGTCAAATAGAGCTATGGTACAAAATTTATGGCTCCCAAAAGTTTTGCCATGGGTAGGACCATTGCATGAATTATCACCTGAATTATTGCCCAAATCATTACCTGAAGTGTTCTCTAGATCATTCCTACCTCTTTAAGAAGAAATTGTAACCATTACATCAATATTCTTTATCAAATGTGGAAGTTGTACCTTGATCTAATTCTCATCCACTGAAGTAAAACTCTATAGATCAAGTTCACCAATGTCTAATTTTTCTACTATGACTGAAGTGTTTAATAGAGGTGGATGATATGGAATGGCTACATCATATGGTGTCATGGGTTGGAAACCAATGAATACTTATAATGGACTATGTTTTATAGAGCTATGTAGGGCTTTATTGTTCATCATTTCTATCTAACCATCAATATATGGATGGAAGGCTGTCAACTTACTCAACTTAGTGTACATTCACTTCTATTGTGTTAATGGTATATTCAGGATTGTAACATCAACCCTTTGAGATTTATGTCACTTGACCACCATGAGAATATTTTTTTTGAACTGATTAGGGAGATAAATCTAGAAGGTGGTACCTCTGGTACCCTATAACATTATGTTCTAAGAGTGAGGGTGATCTTTCAAGTTCTTGATTCATATATGCCATGTCGATCATACATGAATGACTAAATAAGGAGTACATTACAAACACTCAGATTGACCACATCACATAAGACCTCATCTTGAAAAGGTTTTATTACATATGAAAGAAGAAATTGGTGGGGGACATAAAGGGTTTTCCCTAGATTCAACCATCTAATACTGTACGGCTTTAGGTGAGGCTACATGGATAGATTTAGACTTTTCAAAATATTAGTAGAGATTAAATTCTTTTGACTCCCACTATCAAGAATAAAATATAGAGTATTACCTTTCACCCATAACTTAGATTAAAACAACAATTCCTTATCATATGGCCTCTCCTCATGGGTATATGATGAAGTGATGATGGCATCGGGCTCAACATCTTCAATCCCTTCTTCATCCTTATCAATTGTAGGATGTGTATGAGTTTGACTAGTAAATGTTGAGGATTATGACTCAGAAAGCAGGGACATGATGGTTTAATATTCTTTTTTAGATTAAGTTCTATATCTATGGTAATCATACCATTTCTTAGTCTTCTCTTTATTTTTCCTCTAATTTTGGCCTCGTGTTTGATATTCTTTGTCACTTTTTGATTTTAAAGACTGACTTTTCATATTCATTCTTCCATGCTTCTGCTCAATCTTCACTATGAACTTGTATACCTCACTTAGGGTTTCCAAATTTAAGAATTTTATTTTCCCCCATATATACCATTATAGTCCACCATGATATTTGAGAAATTTGTGTTTTTCACTTTCTTGGATGCCCAATCTCATAAATAGAGAATGAAAAATGTTAGTGTAATCTTGAACAGACTATTCCTTATCTTAGAAAAGTTGTTGCCACTCTATGTAAAGATCATCATATAATCCATTGGGGTAGTATTCTTATTTTATAGATTCTATGAAATCATCCTATGTAGGTTCCACCTCAAGGCCAATATGATTTGTACTAAATCTCTTCTTGTACACTTCCCACAAATTTTTGATAGGCAATGATGCCTATCTAAAAATATCATGGTGATTGATCTAACTAATTTTATACTACATCAGTATTGATTTTGCCTTCAAATATATGGATATTAAAATTCAAATGAACCTTGAAGAGTGTTGGGGCACTAAAAATATGTGGGGTTGCAGATGAGGAGCCATAATTTCTCATCAAAATTTGGGTGAATTATTGTAGTATTTGTGCTTGCTACTGTTTGGAGGGAATAGATGGATAGTCTACTGGATCTTGTATTTTCCATACAAACTTCTTGTAGTTTGACCTCATCCTCTGGATCATACACTCTTAAGACAAATCAATCTAATACTATTGATCCAAAACTTGAAATTCTAGATTGAATAATATTTCAAGAACACACAAATAATAATGTTATCTCTGAGAAGAGATTTTTTATTTCTCAAAATTGTAGATACAACATATGCCTATCTCTAGGAAGGGATGTATGATTGCCTTTTTAGGCTACATATATTTTTATACATAATTTTAAGGTAGGAAGAGGGTGTGGAAGGTCACCAATCTCAAGGGAAATGAAGTAGTTCAACTTCCATGATTTACAATATTATAGAATTCAAGAAATTACTATTTTTAGAAACTTATTATTTCTAGACTACTATACTAAAATTGAAAATTAGGGAACTTTAATTTGGGTTTTAATGGTAAAAACCCATTTATAAAATATATATATTTTATTTCAAAAATTTCCTCTCATTATTATCTTTCCAATGGTTCAAATAGGGAGTCAAACAAAGCTATGATGCAAAAGTTATGGCTCTCGAAAGTTCTGCCACTAAATGGAGTAGGACCGTCACCTAAATTATCACCTAAATTGTTTCCTAGATCAATCCCTAAAGTGTTTATTATATAATTATTCCCTCCTTGAGAGGCAATGGTCCCCATTACATCAAGATTCTTTATCAAGTGTGGTAGTTGTGTCTTGATCTGATTCTCATTCACTAGAGCAAAACTCTATAGATAAAGCTCACTAATGTCCAATTGTTCTATTATAACTAAAGTTTTAAATAGAGGTAGATGATATGGAATGGATACATCATTTGGTATCATGGTTTATAACCCTATGCATACTTGGAATGGACTATGCTTTATGGAGCTATATAGGGCCTGATTGTTTACCATTTCTATCTGACCATCAATCTATGGATGGAAGGCCATGACTTCCTCAACTTGTTATCCATTTGATTCTATTATTTTGTTGATTATGTAGTTAGATATGAAACATAAACCCTTTTAGATTTTTGTGTCTTGACCATTATGAGAATAAATTTCTTGGCACTAATTAGGAAGACATGTAGAAGGTGGCACCTCTAGTACCCTATAGCACCATGTTCTAAGAGTCAGGATGATCCTTAAAGTTCTTGATTCATAGATGCCATGTCAATCATAGATGAATGGCTAACCAAAGAGTACTTCACAAACATATATATTGACCACATCACACAAGACCTCATCTTGGAAAGGTTTTATCATATATGAAAGAAGATACTACTGGGTGACATAGAGGTTTCTCCCTGGACTCAATCATCTAATACTGTATGACTTTGGATGAGGCATCATGGATATATTTAGACTTTTCACAACATTAATAGAGATTAAATTATTTTGACTCCCACTATCAAGAATGAAATTTAGAGGCTTACCTTTCACCCATAACTTAGAGTGAAACAATCTTTTCTTATCATTTGGCCTTTCCTCATGGGTCTATGATGAAGTAACGATGGCATCAGGCTCAACATCTACAATTTCTTCTTCATCCTCTTTGACTACAGGGTGTGTATGAGGAATAACAATATATTTTAAGGATTATGACTTAGAAATTGGGGACTTGATGGCTTTATATTCTTCTTTGAAGTGAGTTTTATGTTTGTGGTAATCACACCATTTCTAAATCTTCCCTTAATTTTGCTTCCAATTTTGGCCTCATATTTGACCTTTGTCACTGTTCTATTTTGAAGGTTGACTCTTCATATTCATTATTCCATGCTTCTACTCAATCTTCACCATGAACTTGTATGCCTCATCGAGGGTCTCCAAATTGAAGAGTTCCATGTTCCATCATATATAACATTGTAGTCCACCATGATATTTGAGAACCTTGTGTTACTCACTTTTTTATATGCCTAATCTCACAGATAGAGAATGAAAAATGTCATTATAATCTTAAACAAATTGTTCCTTACCTTGGTGAGGTTGTTGCCTCTCTATGTACAGATAATCATATGCTCTAATAAGGTAGTATTCTTCATTTACAACTTCTATGAAATCATCCCAAGTAGGTTCTACCTAAAGGCCAATATCATCCATACTAAATATCTTCTTGTACACTTCTCACCAATTATTGACAAGAAATGATGCTTTCAAAAGAGAAAAAGTGATCTTCTCTTTATTGGTATATTTATTTATATAAAAATATGATGACAATTGATTTAACCAATTTTCTACTACATCAGCATTGATTTTGCCTTCAAATGTACAAATATCAAAATTTACCTAAACCTTGAAGGGTATTAGGGCACTAAAAAGATGTGGAATTGTAGATTAGGAGCCAAAATTTCTTATCAAATTTTTTTGGAGAATTTAGGTGAATTATCATGACATCCATGCTTATTGATGTTAAAGGGCTTCATTCACCATTTCCTTGAAAGGATTAGATGTCTCAGTGTTATCTACCATTTGAGGTCATTTAGAGTGAATAGGTGGATAGTCTATTAGATCTTGTATGTTCCAATCAATATTCCTCTAGTCAACCTCATCCTTAGGATCATACACTCTTAAGACAAACAACTTTGATACCACTGATCCAAATCTTGAAAATCTTGGTTGAAGAATATTTCAAAAACACATAAATAATAATGCTATCTCTGAGAAGAGATGTTTTGTTGCTAAAAATTATAGATACATCATATACCTATCTCTAGGAAGAGATGTTTAATTGCCTTTTTAGACTAAATCTATTTTTATATATACTTTAAAGGAAGAAGGATGATGTGGAAGGTCACCAATCTCGAGGGAGATGAAGTGGTTAAACTTCCATAATTTACACCATTATAGAATACGAGAAATTACTAATTTTTAAAACTTACTATTTTTAGAGTTCACTACTAAAATTAAAATTTGGGTTAATTTCATTTAGTTTTTGGGGGTAAAAACCCACCGAGCAAAGCTACAAGCCATCTCACAGTGTTCCCCTCATTCTTAGTTTTCCAATGGTTCAAATAGGGATTCAAACAGAGATATGGTACAAACATTATGGCTCCCAAAAGATTTGCCACCAATTGGGGTAGGACCATCACCTGAATTGTTGCCTAAAGTGTTTCCTAGATCATTTCTTGAAGTGTTGTCTAGATCATTCCTCCCTCCATAAGAAGCAATGGTCCCCATTGCATCAAGAGTCTTTCTCAAGTGTGGTAGTTATGTCTTGATCTAATTTTCATCCAATGGAGCAAAACTCTATAGATCAAGCTCACCAATGTCTAGTTGTTCTACTATGACTAAAGTTTTCAATAGAGGTGGATGATATGGAATAGCTACATCATTTGGTGTCATGGGTTAGAACCCAATGCATACTTGGAATGGACTATGCTTTGTGTAGCTATGTAAGGTTTGATTGTTCAACATTTCTATTTGACCATCAATCTATTGATGGATGGTTGTGAACTTCCTCAACTTGGTATCTATTCACTTCTATTGTTGTGTTCATTGTGTAGTCAGGGCTGCAACATCAACCCTTTTAGATTTTGTTGGCTTGACCACCATGAAAATAAATTTTTTGGCAGTAATGAGGAAGACAAATGTAGGTGTTACCTCTAGTAACCTATAACATCATGTTCCAAGAGTGAGGATGATCCTTAGATGATGCCATGTTGATCATACATGAATGGCTGACTAAGGATTACATTGAAACATCTAGATTGACTACATCACATAAGACCTCATCTTGGAAAAGTTTTATAGCATATTAAACAAGGCACTAGTAGGTGACATGGAGGTTTCTCCCTGGACTCAACCATCTAATACTATATGGCTTTGGGTGAGGCTTCATGGATAGATTTAAACTTGTCACAACATTAGAAAAGATTAAATTCTTTAAACTCCCACTATCTAGAATGAAATGTAGAGGCTTACCTTTCACCCATAACTTAGAGTGAAACAAACTTTTCTTGTCATATGGCCTCTTTTCATAGGTTTATGATGAAGCAATGATGGCATCAGACTCGGCATCTATAATCTCTTCTTCATCCTCTTTGACTGCAAGGTGTGTATGAGGTAGAGTATTAGATTTTGAAGATTGTGACTCAAAAAATAGGGACTTAGTGGCTTGACATTCTTATTTGGAGTGAGTTCTAGATTTGTGGTAATCACACCATTTCCTAGTCTTCCCTTCCTTTTGCCTTCAATTTTAACCTCATTGTTTGACCTTCTTTATCACTTTTCCATTTTGAAGGCTGACTCTTCATATTCATTCTTCTATGCTTCAGCTCAATCTTTACCATGAACTTGTATGCCTCACTAAGAGTCTCCAAATTGAAGAGTTCCATTTCCCCCTATATACTATTATAGTCCACCATGATATCTAATAACCTTGTGTTCTTCACTTTTCTAGATACCCAATCTCACAAATAGAAAATAAAAAATATCTGTCTAATCTTAAACATATTATTCCTTACTTTGGTGAAGTTTTTGCCACTCTATGTACAGATCATCATATACTCCAATGGGATAGTATTCTTCCTTTATAGCTTCTATGAAATCATCCTAGGTAGGTTCCACCTCAAGGCTAATATCATTTGTATAAAATCTATTCTTGTATACTTTTGACCAATTTTTGCTAGCCAATGATGCTTTTAAAATAACAAAAGTGATCTTATCTATATCAGTCAATTTATTTATATAAAAATATGATGAAAATTGATCTATCCAATTTTCAACTCTATCAGCATTGATTTTCCCTTTAAATGTAGGGATATCAAAATTCACCTGAACCTTGAAGGGTGTTGGGGCACTAAAAAATGTGGGGTTGCAGATGAGAAGCTAGAATTTTTTTTTAGAATTTTTTAGAGAATTTGGGTGAATTATTGTAGCATCTACAATTACTGCTATTGGAGGACTTCGTTCACCATTTTCTTGAAAGGATTAGATATCTCGGTGTTGTCTACCATTTGAAGTCATTTAGAGTGAATAGGTGGATGGTCTGTTGGATTTTGTATTTTCTACCCAAGCTTCTCATAGTCTAATCTCATCCTTAGGATCATACACTATTAAGAAAAACCACTCTAATACCATTGATCCAAAAATCAAAAGTTTTGGTTGAATAATATTTCAAGAACACATAAATAATAATGCTATCTCTAAAAAGAGATGTTTTGTTGCTCAAAATTGTAGATAAAACATATGCCTATCTTTGGGAAGAGATGTTTGATAGCCTTTTAGGCTACATCTATTTTTATACATACCTTGAAGGTAGGAGGAGAATGTGGAAGGTCACCAATCTTGAGGGAGATGAAGTGGTTTAACTTCCATGATTTACAACATTATAGAATTTGAAAAATTACTTTGTTTAGAAACTTATTATTTTTATATCGTACTACTAAAATTGAAATTTAGGGAACTTTCATTTGATTTTTAGGGGTAAAAATCCACTGTGTAGATATTTTTGCTATCTCATTTAATTTCCATCATTATTACCTTTCCAATGGTTCAAATGGGGAGTCAAACAGAGCTATGGTGCAAAAGTTATGGCTCCTTGAAGTTCTGCCACCAATTCAGGTAGGTCTGTCACCCGAATTATCACCTAAAGTGTTGCCTAGATGATTGCATGAAGTATTGTCCAAATCATCATAATTAGAATCTAATAGTTTAGGATGAATTTTACTAATGAGCTCAAGATTCCCACTATAACCTTGAGTTGAGTTAATAGGAAAGTTAAGACATTGAGACTCATGAAATGGAATGTTAGGCAAAGGCTCAAGAGTAGGAATCTTGAAGATACCATGATCTTGGAATTATTTGAAATTCCAAGGGTTAATATCACCCTAAATCCTATAAATGGGTCTATTATGAGGTAATTTAATGCATTGGCAAGTGGAAGAAGTGATAGATCTCATGCATTGAGTCCACAGCCTACCAAGAAAGATGTTATAAGAAAGGGGAAAGTTAAAGATCATCACCTTCATGTGAATGGTGATATTTGGAATGGTAATGGGAAGCTACACACAACCCAGAGGAGGCATTTTGCTTCTATCATATCCTTGTTAAGTGTTACGTGTAGACTTGAGATTACATTTGGCATACCCAAGAGTCTTAATGAAATCAAGAAAAGTGACACATGTGCTAGAACCCTCATCAATAAATGCACATTTGACTTGGATATCACCTATTTGGATGCTAATAAATAAGGAAGGATCATCTACATGAAGTAAAATCTCATTGATAATCATATAAGTGATAATAAATCATAAAAAAGAGAAATGTCTATAGTTTCATCAATTTTGATAGACATCTCTTCACATTGTTGTAAAATACTATCTTCAGAACCTGATAAAGTTGCCTCTCATCTTGCTAGGGGAGCATGAGGGACATTCATATTGAATAATAGCTACATGAGGTGCTTTATATGACATGGGAAATTACTCATGAGCTCAAGAAATGTAATTTGAGATGGGAGATTAGTGAGTTCCGTAATGGGATCCCACTCATCATATCCTATAATAAGTTTATTAGATAAAGGTGCATAGTGATTAAATAGATCCTCAGAAGGAGGAGCTAAAGTTCATTGAAATTTATATCGATAAGAAGAAGGAGGATGTTTAGATCAAGTTTATAAATCATGTGAAGATGAAGAAGAGGTTTGTTCAAGTTGATTTTAAGAAGGAGAAGTGTTAGTAGAAGATTGGTTATTATTAGTATTGGAAGGTGATGGAAGAGTGGTAGAAATAGAATAGGATGTGTTATCTAAGGTGGAATTGAAAATTAGATATCAAAAGTGATAAGATATTATTTCCCTAACTCATTTAAATGATTTGGAGAAGAATCTAAGATAACATATGTCTTAGATGAAGGAAGAGTGTAGATAGATTGCGAATCAATGAGATCCACCACCCTTAGTATATTAGTCATTCTAACCACATTCTCTTAGGAATTTAGTTCCATAAGACTTTATACATTATTGGTGGAAGGTTTGGGCTTATCTTGAGTGTCTTAAATTAGTTGATGATTAGGTAGAAGATCTTTATAGATAGCTAAATGAACATTTTCTTGATTTAAGGCATGAGTTTTGTCACATGTTTTATATTCTTTAAAATCAATCCTATAGGTTTGTTGATGCTTGAGTTTTGTCACATGCTTTATAGTCCTAAAAATCAATCTCATAATTTTGTCACTTCTATTTGGTTTTTAGAGATCAAAACCCATTGAGCATAGATTCATACCATCTCATGATGTTCCCCTCATTCTTAGCTTTCTAAAAATTTAAAGGAGGAGTCAAACAGACCTATGGTGAAAATGTTATGGCTCCCAAAAGTTTTAAAACTAATTGGGGTAGGACTATTACCTGAAGTGTTGGTTGAATCATTGACTGAAGTGTTGTGTAGATCATTCATTGCTCTTTGAGAAGAAATGGTCCCCATTACATCAAGAGTCTTTATCAAGTGTTGTAGTTGTGTCTTGATCTAATTCTCATCCACTAGAGAAAAACTCTATAGGTCAAGCTCACTAATGTCCAGTTGTTTTGCTATGAATGAAGTGTTCAATAGAGGTGGATGATATGGAATGGATACATCATTTGGTGTCATGGGTTAGAGCTTGATGCATAATTTAAATGGATTATGCTTTATAGATATATTTAGGGCTTGATTATTCACCATTTTTGTCTGACCATAAATTTGTGGATGGAGGGCCATGAACTTCTTGAACTTGGTATCCATTTGATTATATTGTTATGTTGATAGTATAGTCATGGGTAAAACATCACTCCTTTTGGATTTCTATGGCTTGACTATCATGAGAAAAAACTTATTGGCACTGATCAAGGAGATAGATGTAAAATTTTATACCTCAGATACCCTATAGAACCATGTTCAAAGAGTGAGTGTGATCCTTTGAGTTTTTGATTTATATATGTCATGTCGATCATACATGAATGGATAATCAAGGAGTACATTTCAAACATATATATTGACCACATCACATAAGACCTCATATTGGAAAGGTTTTATTACATATTAAAGAAGACATAGGTGGGTGACATACAGGTTTCTCCCTAAACTCAACAATTTAATACTGTATGGCTTTGGGTGAGGCTTCATGGATAGATTTAGAATTTTCACAACATTAGCAGAGATTAAATTCTTTTCACTCCTAATATCAAGAATAAAATGTAGAGGCCTACCTTTCACCCATAACTTTAAGTGAAACAACCTTTATTTTTCATATGGCCTCTCCTCATGGGTATGTGATGAAGCAATGATGGCATCAGGTTTAACATATATAATTTATTCTTCATCCTCTTCAATTATAGGGTGTGTATGAGATAAAATAGTAGATGTTGAGGATTGTGACTCAAAAATTAGGGACTTGATGTCTCAATATTCTTATTTTAATTGAGTTATAAATATGTGGTAATCATACCATTTCTTAGTCTTCCATTCCTTTTGCCTCTAATTTTAACCTTGTATTTGACATTCTTTATCATTTTTCCATTTTGAAGGCTGACTCTTCATATTCATTATTCCATACTTCTATTTAATCTTCACCAAAAACTTGTATACCTCATCGAGGGTCTTCAAATTAAAAAGTTAAATTTCCTCTCATATATACCATTGTATTCCACCATGATATTTGAGAACCTTGTGTTTCTTAATTTCATAGATGCCTAATCTCATAGATAAAGAATGAAAAATGTTAGTGTGATCTTTAAGAGATTGTTCCTTACCTTGATGAAGTTGTTTCCACTATATGTATAGATCATCACATACTCTAATGGGGTAGTATTCTTTCTTTACAAAATCTATAAAATCATCTTAGGTAGGTTCCACCTCAAGGCCAATATCATCTATACTAAATCTCTTCTTGTACACTTTTCATCAATTTTTGATAGGTAATGATGCTTTCAAAAGAGCAAAAGTGATCTTCTCTTTATCGATAAATTTATTTATTAAAAAAATATGATGACAATTGATCTAACTAATTTTCTACTACATCAACATTGATTTTTTCTTCAAATGTAGGGATATAATAATTCACTTGAACCTTGAAGGGTATTGAGGCACTGAAAAGATGTGGGGCTGGAAACGAGGAGCCATAATTTCCCATCAAAATTTGCTAGAGAATTTGGGTGAATTATTGTAGCATCTATGTTGGCTACTACTAGAGGGCTTCATTCACCATTTCCTTGAAAGGATCAAATGTCTCAATGTTTTCCATCATTCAAGGTCATTTGGAGTGAATAGGTGGATACTCTACTAGATCATGTATTTTTCACATAAGCTTCATATAGTCTAACCTCATCCTCAGGACCATGCACTCTTAAAACATACCATTTTGATACCACTGATACAAAATTTGAAATTCTTCATTGAATAATATTTTAAGAACACACAAATAATAATGTTATCTCTAAGAAGAGATGTTTTGTTGCTCAAAATTATAGATACAATTTATGCCTATCTCTAAGAAGAGATGTATGATTGCCATTTCAAGCTACATCTATTTTTATACATACTTTAAAGGCAGAAAGAGGATTTGGAAGGTCACCAATCTTGAGGCAGATGAAGTAGATTGACTTCCATGATTTACAATATTATATAACTCAATAAATTATTATTTTTAAAAACTTATTATTTTTAAATTATACTACTTAAATCAAAATTTAAGGCACTTCTATTTTTGTTTTAAGAGTCAAACTCTAAAATATAGAGATCTGTGTCATCTCATAGTTTTCCCCTCATTCTTAGATTTCCAACAATTCAAGTAGGGAGTCAAACAGAGCTATGGTGCAAAAGTTATGGCTTCGAAAATTTTAGCCACCGATTGGAGTAGGATCGTCACCCAAAATATCACCTAAATTATTTCCTAGATCGTTGCCTAAAGTGTTATATAGATCATTCCTCCATCCTTAAGAATTAATGGTCCCCATTGCATCAAGAGTATTTATCAAGTGTGGTAGTTGTGTCTTGATCTGATTCTCATCCACTAGAGCAAAACTTTGTAGATCAAGCCCACCAATGTCTAATTATTTTGTTGTGATTGAAGTGTTCAATAGAGGTGGATGATATAGAATTCCTATCTCATTTGGTGTCATGGGTTGGAACCTGATGCATACTTAGAATGAACTATGTTTTGTGGATCTATGTAGGGCCTAATTGTCTACCATCTCTGTCTGGCCATCAATCTATCGATGGAAGTTCATGAACTTCCATAGTTTAATATCCATTCACTTCTGTTGTTATGTTGATTATGTAGTCAAGCTGAAATATCGACTCTTTTGGATTTTTATGGCTTGACCACCATGAGATCAAATTTTTTGGCACTGATCAAGAAGATAGATGTAGAAGGTGGTACCTTTGGTACCCTATAGCACCATGTTCCAAGATTGAGGGTGATGCTCTGAATTTTTGATTCATAGATGCCATATTGATCATACATGAATGGCTAACCAATGAGTACATCATAAACATCCATATTGACCACATCACATAAGACCTCATCTTGGAAAGGTTTTATTGAATATGAAATAAGATACTAGTGGGTGACAAAGAGGTTTCTCTTTAGACTCAACCATCCAATATTGTATGGCTTTGTGTGAGGCTTCATAGATAAATTTAGACTTTTCACAACATTAGTAGAGATTAAATTATTTTGACTCCCACTATGAAAGATGAAATGTAGAGGCTTACCTTTCACCCATAACTTAGAGTGAAATAACCTTTCCTTGTCATCTAGCCTCTCCTTATGGATCTGTGATGAAGCAATGATGGTATCAAGCTCAACATCTACAATCTCTTCTTAATCTTATTTAACTATAGGGTATGTATGAGGTGTATTAGATGTTGAGGATTGTGACTCAGAAAGTATGGAGTTGATGGATTGACATTATTCTTTGGAGTGAGTCCTAGATTTATAGTAATCACACCATTTTTCAATCTTCCCTTCTTTTTGCTTCAAATTTTGGCCTCATGTTTGACTTTATTTATCACTTTTCCATTTTGAAGGCTTACTCTTCTTATTCATTCTTCCATGCTTCTACTCAATCTTCATCGTGAACTTTATTACCTCACTGAGGGTCTCCAAATTGAAGAGTTATATTTCCCTACATATATACCATTGTAGTCGACCATGATATTTGAGAACCTTGTGTTTCTTATTTTCTTAGATGCCTAATCTTATAGATATAAAATGAAAAATATCAATGTAATTTTGAATAGACTATTCCTTATCTTGGCAAGATTGTTACCACTATATGTACAGATCATCATATGCTCCAATGGGGTAGTATTATTCTTTTACTACTTCTATGAAATCATCCCAAGTAGGTTTTGCCTCAAGGCCAATATCATCTATACTAAAACTCTTCTTTTTTACTTTCCACCAAAATTTGAGAGCCAATAATGCTTTCAAAAGAGCAAAAGGGATCTTCTCTTTATCGGTGATTTTTTTAATAAAAATATGATGACAATTGATCCAACCAATTTTGTACTAAATCAGCATTGATTTTGCCTTCAAATGTAGGGATATCAAAATTTGCCTAAACCTTAAAGGGTGTTGGGGTACTAAAAAGATGTGGGGTTATAGATGAGGAGCTAAAATTTCTTATCAAAATTTATTAGAGAATTTAGATAAATTATTCAAGCATCTACACTTGCTTCTATTGGAGGGATTTATTCACAATTTTATTTACAAGATCAGATGTCTTGGTGTTATCCACCATTTGAGGTCATTTGGAGTGAATAGGTGGATAATCTATTGGATCTTATATTTTCCATTTAAGGTTCCTGTAGTCTGACCTTGTCCTCAGGATCATACATGCTTAAGACAAACTACTCTAATACCACTGATCCAAAACTCAAAATTCTTGGTTGAAGAATATTTTAAGAACACATAAATTATAATGTTATCTTTGAGAAGAGATGTTTTATTTCTCAAAATTATAGATACAACATATGCTTATATCTAGGAAGAGATGTTTGATTGCATTTTTAGGTTACATATATTTTTATAAATACTTTGAAGGTAGGAGGAGGATGTGGAAGGTCACCAATCTTGAGGGAGATGAAGTGGTTTAACATCCATGATTTACAACATTATAGAATTTGAGAAATTACTATTTTTAAAAACTTACTATTTTTAAACTACACTGCTAAAATTAAAATTTAAGGCACTTCTATTTATTATTTAAGATTCAAAACCCATAAAATATAGCTCCATGCCATCTCATGTCATTTATTTCATTATTAGTTTTCCAATAGTTCAAATGTAGAGTCAAATAGAGATATAGTGCAAAAGTTATGGCTCCTAAAAGTTCTATCACCAATTGAGGTAGGACCATCACTCAAATTATCACTTGAAGTGTTACCCAGATCATTACCTAAAGTGTTATCCAAATCATTCCTCCCTCTTTGATAAGCAATGGTACCTATTTCATCAAGAGTCTTTATCAAGTGTGGTAGTTGTGTCTTGATCTGATTCTCATTTATTGGAGCAAAAATTTGTAAATCAAGCTCACCAATGTCTAGTTATTCTTTTATGACTAAAGTATTCAATAGAAGTGGATGATATGGAATGGCTACATCATTTAGTGTCATGGGTTGGGACCCAATGCATACCTAGAATAGATTATGCTTTATGGAGCTATTTAGGTCTTAATTATTGACTATTTTTATCTGACCATCAATATTTGGATGGAAGGCCATGAAATTCCTTAGCTTGGTATCCATTCACTTCTATTATTGTGTTGATTATGTAGTTAGGGCTGCAACACTAGCCTTTTTGGATTTATATGGATTAACCACCATGAGAATGAAATTATTGACACTGTTTAGGGAGATAGATGTAGAAGGTGGTACCTCTGGTACCCTATAACATCATATTCCAAGATTGAGGGTGATCTTTTAAGTTCTTGATTCATATATGTCATGTTGATCATACATGAATGGATGACCAAGGAGTACATCACAAATATCCAGATTGACCAATTCACATAAGACCTCATTATGGAAAGGTTTTATTACATATGAAGGAAGACACTAGTGGGTGACATGGAGGTTTCTCCATAGACTCAACCGTCCAATACTATATAGCTTTGGGTGAGGCTTCATGGATAGATTTAGACTTTTCACAACATTAACAAAGATTAAATTATTTTGACTCCCACTATCAAGAATGAAATGTAGAAGCTTATCTTTCACCCATAACTTAGAGTACAACAACCTTTTCTTATCTCTTGGCCTCTCCTTATGGGTCTATGATAATGCAATGATGACATCAGGCTCATCATCTACAATCTCTTCTTCATCCTCTTCAACTACAAGGTGTGTATGAGGTAGAGTAGTAGATGTTGAGGATTGTGACTTAGAAAGTAGGGACTTGATGTCTTGACATTCTTCTTTTAGAATGAGTTTTAGATTTTTGGTAATCACACAATTTCCTAGTATTCACTTCTTTTTTCTTCTAATTTTGGCCTCAAATTTGACCTTCTGTGTCACTTTTCCATTTTAAAGGTTGACTCTTCATATTCATTTTTCTATGCTTTTACTCAGTCTTCACTGTAAACTTGTATGCCTCACCGAAGGTCTTCAAATTGAAGAGTTTTATTTCCCCCTATATATACCATTGTAGTCCACCATGACATTTGATAACTTTGTAATTTTCACTTATTTAGATGCTCAATCTCATATATAGAGAATGAAAAATGTCGATATAATCTTGAAGAGACTATTCATTACCTTAGCGAGGTTGTTGTAACTCTAAGTATAGATCATCATATGATCCAATGGGGTAGTATTCTTCTTTTACAACTTCTATGAAATCATCCTAGATAAGTTCCACCTCAAATCTAATATCATCTGTACTAAATCTCTTCTTGTACACTTCCCACCAATTTTTGACATGCAATAATGCTTTCAAAAGAGTAAAATTGATCTCTTTATTGATGAATTTATTTATATAAGAATATGATGACAATTGATCTAACCCATTTTATACTACATAAACATTGATTTTGTGTTCATATGTACAGATATCAAAATTCACCTAAACTTTGAAGGGTGTTGGGGCACTAAAAATATGTGGAGTTGTAGATGAGGAGCTAGAATTTTCAATTGAAATTTGTTAGATATTTTGGGTGAATTGTTTTAGAATTTATGCTTACTAATATTAGAGGGATTAATTTACCATATATTTTAAAGGATCAAATATCTCAGTGTTTTCCACCATTTGAGGTCATTTGAAGTGAATAGATGGATAGTATACTGGATCTTGTATTTTCCATCCAAACTTCCTATAGTCTAACTTCATCCTCAGGATTATACACTCTTAAGATAAACTTATATGATCCCATTGATCCAAAACTTGAAAGTCTTGGTTGAATAATATTTCAAGAACACATAAATAATAATGCTCTCTCTTAGAAGAGATGTTTTATTGTTCAAAATTATAGATACAACGTATGCCTATCTCTAGGAAGAGATGTCTAATTATCTTTTCAAGCTACATATATTTTTATACATAATTTGAAGGCAAGAGGAGGATGTGAAAGGTCATTAATATCAAGGGAGATGAAGTGGTTGGACTTCCATGATTTACAATGTTACAGAATTTGAGAAATTACTATTTTTAGAAACTTACTATTTTAAAACTACACTGCTATAATTGAAATTTGGGGTAATTCCATTTGGTTTTTAGGGGTCAAATCACACTAAGTAGATATTTTGTTCACCTCACAGTGTTCTCCTCATTATTAGCTTTCCAATGGTTTAAATGAGGAGACAAATAGAGCTAAATTTATGTCTCCCAAAAGTTCTACAACTAATTGGAGTAAGACCGTCACCTGAATTGTCACTTGAAATAATACCCAGATCATTACCTAAAGTGTTATCCAAATCATTCCTCCCTCCTTAAGAAGAAATGATACCCATTATATCAAGAGTATTTATCAAGTTTTGAAGTTGTGTCTTGATCTAATTCTCATCCACTGGAGTAAAACTCTACAAATCAAGATCACCAATGTCTAGTTGTTCTGCTATGACTAAAGTGTTCAATAGAGGTGGATAATATGGAATGGATACATAATTTGGTGTCATGGGTTGAAAATTGATGCATACATGGAATAGATAGTGCTTTGTGGAGCTATGTATAGCTTGGTTATTCACCATTTCTATCTAACCATCATTTTGTGGATGGAAGGTTATGAACTTTCTCAGCTTAATATTCATTCACTTCTATTATTGTGTTGATTATATATTCAAGGCTATAACATCGATCCTTTTGGATTTCTTTGGATTGACCATAATGAAAAAAAAATATTGGCATAGATTAGGGTGATATATGTAGAAGATGTTACCTCTAGTATCTTGTAGTGCCATGTTTCAAGAATGAGGGTGATCCTTCAAGTTTTTGATTCATATATGTCATGTTGATCATACATGAATGGCTAACCAAGGAGTACATCCCAAACATCTAGATTGATAGAATCACATAAGACCTCATCTTGAATAGGTTTTATTTTATATGAAAGAAGACATCGGTAGGTGACATGGAAGTTTCTCCCTAGACTCAACCATCTAATACTATATGTCTTTGGGTGAGGCTTCATGGACAGATTTAGAATTTTCATAACATTAGCAAAAATTAAATTTTTTTGACTTCCACTATCAAGAATGAAATATAGAGGCTTGCCTTTCACCCATAACATAGGGTGAAACAACCTTTCCTTGTCATCTGGCCTCTCCTCATGGGTCTGTGATAAAGCAATGATGGCATCGGGCTCAACATCTATAATCTCTTCTTCATTCTCTTTGACTACAGGGTGTGTATAAGATAGAGCAGTAAATTTTGAAGATTGTGACTCAAAAAGTAGAGACTTAATGGCTCTACATTCTTCTTTGCAGTGAGTTCTAGATTTGTGGTAATCACACCATTTTCTAACCTTCCCTTATTTTTACTTCCAATTTTGGCCTCATATTTGACCTTCTTTATCATTTTTCTATTTTGAAGGCTGATTCTTTGTATTCATTCTTCCATGCTTCTGCTCAATCTTCACCATGAACTTCTATGCCTCACAGAGTGTCTCTAAATTGAAGAGTTCCATTTCCCCCATATATACCATTATAGTCCACCATGATATTTGAGAACCTTATGTTTTTCATTTTTTTAGATACCTAATCTCACAGATAAAGAATAAAAAATGTCAGTGTAATCTTGAACAGAATGTTTCTTACCTTGGTGAAGTTGTTACCACTCTATGTACAAATCATCATATGCTCCAATGGGGTAGTATTCTTATTTTACATCTTCTATGAAATCATCCCAGATAGGTTATACCTCAAGGCCAATATCATCCATACTAAATATCTTCTTGTACACTTTCCATTAATTTTTGATAGGAAATAATGCTTTTAAAATAGAAAAAGTGATCTTCTCTTTATCAGTGAATTAATTTTTAAAAAAATATGATGAAAATTGATCCATCCAATTTTATATTGCATAAGCATTGATTTTGCCTTTAAATGTAGGGATATCAAAATTGACCTGAACCTTGAAGGGTGTTGGGGCACTGAAAAGATGTGGGGTTAAAAATGAGGAGTTAAAATTTTCCATAAGATTTTTTGGAGAATTTAGATGAATTGTTGTAGCATCTACATTTATTATTTTTTGAGGGCTTCATTCACCATTTCATTTAAAGGATTAGACGTCTCAGTGTTGTCTGCCATTTGAGGTCATTTGAAGTGAATAGATGGATAGTCTATTGGATCTTATGTATTTTCCACCCACGCTTCTTTTAGTCAGACCTCATCCTCAAGATCATACACTCTTAAGACAAAATGATCTGATACTACTTATTTAAAACTCAAAAGTCTTTCTTGAAGAATATTTCAAGAACACACAAATAATAATGCTATCTCTAAGAAGAGATGTTTTATTTCTCAAAATTATAGATACAACATAAACCTATCTCTAAGAAGAGATCCTTTTATTGTATTTTTGGGCTACATCTATTTTTATACTTACTTTGAAGGCATGAGGAAGATATGGAAGGTCACCAATCTTGAGGGAGATGAAATGGTTCAACTTATAGGATTTACAACATTATAAAATTTGAGAAATTACTATTTTTAAATTGCATTACTAAAATTGAAATATTTGGTACTTCTATTTAGTTTTTAAGGTTCAAAACCCATCGATCAAAGATACATGCCATATCATGGTGTTCCTCTCATTATTAGTTTTAAAATGATTTAAATAAGGAGTCAAATAGAGATATGGTATAAAATTTATGGCTCCCAAAAGTTTTTCCATCAATTAGGGTAGGACTGTCATCCAAATTGTCACTAAAGTGTTTCCTAGATCATTACTAGAAGTGTTATCTAGATCATTCTTACCTCATTGAGAAATAACGGTCCTCTTTACATCAAGAGTATTTATCAAGTGTAGTAGTTGTGTCTTGATCTAATTCTCATCCACTAGATCAAAACTCTACAGATCAAGCTCACCAATGTCTAGTTGTTCTGTCATGATTGAAGTGTTTAATAAATGTGGATGATATATAATGGCTAAAAAACTTGGTGTAATGGGTTGGAACCCGATGCATACTTAGAATAGACTATGATTTATAGATCTATGTAGGGCTTGATATTTTTTCCATTTCTATCTAACCATCAATCTATGGATGGAAGGTCATGAACTTCCTCAGCTTGGTATCTATTCACTTATGTTACTATGTAGTCAGGGCTATAATATCATCCCTTTTGGATTTTTGTGTCTTGACCACCATGAGAATTAATTTATTAGTAATAATCAGGGAGATAGATATAGAATGTGGTACATCTACTACCCTATATCATCATGTTCCAAGAGTCAGGGTGATCCTTCAAGTTCTTGATTTATAGATTCCATGTCGATCATACATGAATGGCTAACCAAGGAGTACATCACAAACATCCATATTAACCACATTAGACAAAACCTCATCTTGACAATGTTTTATTGAATATGAAAGAAGACACTGGTGGGTGACATGGAGGTTTCTCTCTAGACTCAACCATCCAATATTGTATGGCTTTCGGTTAGGCTTCATGGAAAGATTTAGATTTTTTACAACATTAGGAAATATTAAATTATTTTTACTCCCACTATCAAAAATGAAGTGTAGAGGATTATTTCACACCTATAACTTAGAGTAAAACAACCTTTCCTTGTCATCTGGCCTCTTCTCATGGGTCTATGATGAAGCAATGATGGCATCAGGCTCAACATCTACAATCTCTTCTTCATCCTCTTCAATTGTAGGGTGTGTATGAGGTAGAGTAGTAGATGTTGAGGATTGTGACTCAAGAAGTAGAGACTTGATGGCTTGACATTATTATTTGAAGTGAGTTCTAGATTTGTGACAATCACACTATTTCTGAGTCTTTCCTTCCTTTTATCTACAATTTTGGGCTCGTGTTTGACCTTATTTATCACTTTTCCATTTTTAAAGCTGACTCTTTGTATTCATTCTTCCATACTTTTGCTCAATCTTTACCACAAACTTATATTCCTCATCGAGGGTCTCTAAATTGAAGAGTTCTATTTCCCCTCATATATACCATTATAGTTTATCACAATATTTGAGAACCTTGTGTTTTTCATTTTTTTGGATGCTTAATCTCAAAGATAGAGAATAAAAAATGTCAGTATAATTTTGAACAGACTATTATTTACCTTGGAAAAGTTATTGCCACTCTATGTATAGATAATCATATGCTCCAATGGGGTAGTATAACTCATTTATAGCTTTTATGAAATCATCCCAGATAGATTCTGACTCAATGCCAATATCATCCATATTGAATCTCTTCCTATACACTTCCCACTAATTTTTGATAGGTAATGATGCTTTCAAAAGAGTAAAAGTGATCTTCTCTTTATTGGTAAATTTATTTATAGAAAAATATGATGATAATTGATCTAACCAATTTTCTATTACATCAATGTTGATTTTGCCTTCAAATGTATGGATATCAAAATTCACCTAAACCTTGAAGGGTGTCGGGGCACTATAAATATGTGGTATTACAACTAAGGAGCCAAAATTTCTCATCAAAATTTGTTAGAGAATTTGGGTAAATTTTTGTATCATCTACACTTACTACTATTAGAAGGATTCATTCACCATTTACCTAAAATGATTGAATGTCTTGGTGTTTTCCATCATTTGAGGTCATTTGAAGTGAATATGTGGATAGTCTATTGGATCTTGTATTTTACACCCAAGCTTCTTGTATTTTGACCTCATCCTCAAGATCATACAATATTAAGACAAACCACTCTAATACCACTGATTCAGACATTGAAAGTCTTGGTTGAAGAATATTTCAAGAACACAAATAATAAGGTCGTCCCTTAGAAGATATGTTTTGTTACTCAAAATTGTAGATAAAACATATGCCTATCTCTGGGAAGAGATGTTTAATTGCCTTTTAAAGATGCATCTATTTTTATACATACTTTGAAGGTAGGATGAGGATGTGGAAGGTCAAAAATATCAAGGGAGATAATGTGGTTTGACTTTTATGATTTACAACATTACAAAATTCAAGATATTACTATTTATAGAAAGTTACTATTTTTAGATTACACTATTAAAATTACAATTTGGGGTACTTCTATTTTTAAGGGTAAAAATCTACTGAGTAGAGAACTATGCCATTTTAAGGCATTCCCCTCATTCTTAGATTTTTAATGGTTCAAATGGGTAGTCAAATAGAGCTATGGTGTAAAAGTTATGGCTCTCAAAAATTCTACCACCAATTGGGGTAGGACCGTCACCTGAATTGTTGCCTAAAGTGTTGTCTAGATCATTCCCCCTCTTTGAGAAGTAATGGTCCCTATTACATAAAGTGTATTTATAATGTGTGGTAATTATTTCCTGATCTGGTTCTCATCCACTAGAGCAAAACTCTATAGACCAAGCTCACCAATATCTAGTTGTTCTGCTATGACTACAGTGTTCAATAGAGGTGGATGATATGGAATGGCTACATAATTTGGTGTCATAAGTTAGAACCTGATGCATACTTAGAATGTACTATGATTTATGGAGTAATGTAAGGCTTGATTATTGACTATTTCTATTTGACCATCAATATTTGGATGGAAGGACATGAACTTCCTCATCTTGGTATCCATTCTATTATGTTATTGTCTTGATTATGTAGTTAGGGATGTAATATCAGCCCTTTTAGATTTATATTACTTAACCACCATGAGAATGAATTTATTGGTATTGATCAAGGAGACATATGTATAAGGTGGTACCTCTAGTACCCTATAGTGACATGTTCTAAGAGTGAGGGTGATCCTTCAAGTTCTTGATTCATCTATGCCATGTCCATCATACATAAATGGTTGACCAAGTTATACATTGTAAACATATAGATTGATCACATCACACAAGACCTCATCTTAGAAAGGTTTTATTGTATATGAAAGAAGACATTGGTGGTTGACACAAAGGTTTCTCCTTAGACTCAACCATATAATACTATATGGATTTAGGTGAGGCTTCATGGATGAAATTAGACTTTTCACAAATTTAGCAGAGATTAAACTCTTTTGAATCCCATAATCATGAATGAAATGTAGAGGCTTACCTTTCACCCATAACTTAGAGTGAAACAACCTTTCCTTGTCATCTGACCTCTCCACGTGGGTCTGTGATGAAGTAATGATGGTATCAACCTTAGCATCTACAATCTCTTCTTCATCCTCTTCGATTGTAGGGTGTGTATGAGGTGTATTAGTACATGTTAAAGATTATTACTTAGAAAGCAGGGACTTGATGACTCAATATTTTTTTTTAATGATTTCCAAATTTGTGATAATCATATTATTACCCAGTCTTCCCTTCTTTTTGCTTCAAATTTTGGCCTCATGTTTTACCTTATTAATCACATTTTCATTTTGAAAGTTGACTCTTCATATTCATTCTTCTATGCTTCTTCTCAATCTTCACCATGAACTTGTATTCCTCATTAAGGGTCTCTAAATTGAAGAGTTTTATTTCCCCATATATACCATTGTAGTCCACCATGATATTTGAGAACCCTATGTTTCTCATTTTTCTTGATGCCTATTCTCACACATAGAGAATGAAAAATATTAGTATAATCTTGAACAGACTATTCTTTACCTTAGAAAAGTTATTTCCATTCTATGTACAGATCATCATATACTCCAATGGGGTAGTATTCTTCCTTTACAACTTCTATGAAATCATCTCAGGTAGGTTCTATCTCAAGACTAATATCATCCATACTGAATCTTTTCTTGTACACTTCCCATCAATTTTTTATAGGCAATGATGGTTTTAAAAGAGAAAAAATGATCTTTTCTTTATCTATGAATTTATTTATAAAATATGATGATAATTGATCTAAAAAAGTTTCTACTACATCAGCCTTTATTTTTCCTTCAAATGTAGGGATATAAAAATTCACCTGAATCTTGAAGGGTGTTAGAGCACTAAAAAGATGTGGGGTTGCAGATGAGGAGCTAAAATTTCCCATCAAAATTTGGTGGAGAATTTAGATGAATTATTGTAGAATTTATGGTTGTTGCTATTGGAAGATTCATTCACCATTTCTTTGAAAATATCAGATGTCTCGATGTTGTCCACCATTTGAAGTCATTTGGACTGAATAGGTAGATAGTATACTAGATTTTGTATTTTCCACCCAAGATTCCTATAGTCAGACCTCATTCTTAGGATCATATACTCTTAAGACAAACTGCTTTGATACCACTGATCCAAAACTCAAAATTCTTGGTTGAAGAATATTTATAGAACACATAAATAATAATGTTATCTTTGAGAAGAGATGTTTTATTTCTTGAAATTACATATAAAATATATACCTATCTCTCAGAAGAGATGTCTGATTGCCTTTTTATGATACATTTATATTTATACATACTTTAAAGTCAAGAGGAGGATGTGGAAGGTCACCAATCTCAAGAGAGATGATATGGTTTGACTTCCATAATTTACAAAATTATAGAATTTGATAAATTACTATTTTTAGAAACTATTTTAAGACTACACTACTAAAATTAAAATTTAGGGTACTTCCATTTATTTTTCAAGTGTCAAAATCTATCAAGCAAATATTGATGTCATCTCACAATTTTCCCCTCATTTTTATATTTTCAATGATTCAAATGGGGAGTCAAACGGAGATATGGTGAAAAATTTATGGCTTCTAAAATTTCTAACACCAATTGGGATAGGACTATCACCCAATTTTTTTCCTAAAGTGTTGCTCAAATCATTTCTTAAAGTGTTATCTAGATCATTCTTCCCTCCTTGAGAACCAATGGTCCTCATTGCATCAAGAGTCTTTATAAAGTGTGGTAGTTGTGTCTTGATCTGATTCTCATCCACTGGAGTAAAACTATAAAGATCAAGTTCACCAATATTTAGTTATTCTGTTATGACTAAAGTGTTTAATAGAGGTGGCTGATATAGAATGGATACATCATTTGGTGTCATGGGTTGGAACTCAATGCATACTTGAAATAGACTATGTTTTATATATATATATATATAAGCCCTAATTGTTCACCATTTCTATTTGACCATCAATATATGGATGGAAGGCCATGAACTTCCTTAGCTTGTTATCCATTCATCTCTATTATTTTGTTGATTGTGTAGTCAGGGATGCAACATTAACCCTTTTAGATTTTTGTGGTATGACCACCATGAGATTGAATTTATTGGCACTGATCAGGGAAATAAATGTAGAAGGTGGTACCTCTGGTACCTTATAGAACCATGTTTTAAGATTTAGGGTGATCCTTTGAGTTCTTGATTCATAGATGCCATGCCAATTATACATGAATTGTTGATCAAAGAGTACATCACAAACATCTAGATTGACCACATCATAAAAAACCTTATTTTGAAAAGGTTTTATTACATATGAAAGAAGACACTAGTGGGTGACACATAGGTTTCTCCCTAGACTCAACCATCCAATACTATTTGGATTTGTGTGAGGCTTCATGGATAGATTTAGAATTTTCATAACATTAGCAAAGATTAAATTCTTTTGACTCCCACTATCAAGAAAAAAATGTAGAGGCTTACCTTTAACCTATAACTTTGAGTGAACCAACCTTTCCTTTTCATATAGCCTCTCCTCATGGGTCTATGATGAAGAAATGGTGGCATTAGGCTCAAAATATATAATCTCTTCTTCATCCTCTTTGACTATAGGGTGTGTATGAGGTAGAACAGTAGATGTTGATGATTGTGACTTAAAAATGAAGGACTTGATGGCTCGACTTTATTATTTGGAGTGAGTTCCATGTTTATGGTAATCACACTATTTTCCAATCTTACCTTATTTTTTCCTCTAATTTTGGCCTCGTGTTTGATTTTCTTTATCACTTTTCCATTTTGAAGGCTGACTCTTTGTATTCATTCTTCCATGCTTCTGCTCAATCTTCACCATGAACTTATATGCCTCACCAAGGGTCTCCAAAGTGAAGAGTTCCATTTCCTCCTATATATACCATTGTATTCCACCATGATATTTGAGAACCTTTTGTTTCTTACTTTTTTGGATGCCCAATCTCATAGATAAAGAATAAAAAATGTGAGTGTAATCTTGAACAGACTATTACTTACCTTGATGAAGTTGTTGCCACTCTATGTATTGATCATCATATGATCCAATGGGGTAGTATTCTTCCTTTAAATATTGTAGGATATCATCTCATGTAGATTCCACCTCAAGGCTAATATCATCTGTACTAAATCTCTTCTTGTACACTTCCCATCAATTTTTGATAGGTAATGATACTTTTAAAAGAGCAAAAGTGATCTTCTCTTTATCAATGAATTTATTTATAAAAAAATATGATGATAATTGATCCAAAAAAATTTATATTGTATCATCATTGATTTTACCTTCAAATGTAGGGATATCAAAATTCACCTAAACTTTAAAGGGTGTTAGGGTACTAAAAAGATCTAGGGTTATAGATGAGGAGCCAAAATTTCCCATCAAAATTTATTAAAGAGTTTAGGTGAATTATTATAGCATCTGTGTTTACTATTATTGGAGGGCTTCATTCAACATTACCTTGAAAGGATCAGATGTCCCAGTGTTTTCTTCCATTTAGGGTCATTTGGAGCAAATAGGTGGATAGTCTTATAGATCTTATATTTTCTACCCAAGCTTCCTATATTCTAACCTCATCCTTGAGATCATACACTCTTAAAATAAGCTACTCTAATACCACTAATCCAAAAATTGAAAGTCTTGGTTGAATAATATTCAAGAACACACAAATAATAATCTTATCTCTGATAAGAGATGTTTTGTTGCTCAAAATTGTAGATACAATATATGCCTATATCTGGGAAGAGATGTCTGATTACCTTTTTGGGATACATCTATTTTTATACACAATTTTAAGGTAGGAGGAGGATGTGGAAGATCACCAATCTTGAGAGAGATGAAGTGGTTTAACTTCCATGATTTACAATATCACAAAATTAAAAAAATTACTATTTTTAAAAACTTACTATTTGTAGACTGCACTACTAAAATTGAGATTTAGGGTACTTTAATTTGGTTTTTAGAGAACAAAACCCTTTGATCAAAGATTTTTTCCATGTTAAGGCATTCCCCTTATTCTTATATTTACAATAATTCAAACGGTAAGTCAAATAGAGCTATGGTGTAAAAGTTATGGCTCTCAAACGTTCTGTCCCCAGTTAGGGTAGGACCATCACATGAATTATCACCTAAAGTGTTACTTGGATCAATACCTGAAGTGCTATCTATATCATTCCTACCTCTTTGAGAAGCAATGGTCCCCATTTCATCAAGAGTCTTTATCAATTATGATAGTTGTGTCTTGATCTGATTCTCATCTACTAGAGAAAAACTCTGTAAATCAAGCTCACTAATGTCTAGTTGTTTTTCTATGACTAAAGTGTTCAAAAGAGGTGGATGATATGGAATGGATACATCATTTGGTGTAATGAGTTGGAAATTTATGCATACTTGGAATGAATTATGATTTATAGAGCTATGTAGGGCTTGATTTTTCACTATTTCTATATGACTATCAATCTATGGATGGAAGGTTGTAAACTTCCTTAGCTTGGTATCCATTCACTTATGTTGTTGTGTTGATTATGTAGTCAGGGCTGTAACATCAATATTTTTGGATTTCTACTGCTTGACCATCATGAGAATGAATTTTTTGGCACTAATTAGGAATATAAATGTAGAAGGTGGTACCTCTTGTACCCTATAGCATTGTATTCTAATAGTGAGGTTGATCCTTCAATTTCTTGATTCATAGATTCCAGGTCAATCATAAATTAATGGGTAACCAAGGATTAAATCGTAAACATCCAAATTGACTACATCACACAAGACCTCATTTGGAAATGGTATTATTGCATATGAAAAAAGACACTAGTGGGTGACATAGAGGTTTATCCCTATACTTAACCATCCAATACTACATGGCTTTGGGTGAGGCTTCATGGATATATTTAAACTTTTCACAACATTATTAGAGATTAAATTCTTTTGACTCCCACTATCAAGAATGAAATGTAGAGGCTTACCTTTCACCCATAACTTAAAGTAAAACAACATTTATTTGTCATTTGGCCTCTCCTTATGGGTCTATGATGAAGCAACAATGGCATCATACTTAACATATATAATCTCTTCTTCATCCTCTTCAATTGTAGGGTGTGAATGAGGTAGAGCAGTATATGTTGAGGATTGTGACTCAAAAAGCAAAGAATTGATGACTCGACATTATTTTTTGGAGTGAGTATTAAATTTTTGGCAATCACACAATTTCTTAGTCTTCCATTCCTTTTACCTCTAATTTTGGCCCTGTGTTTGACCTTCTTTATCACTTTTCCATTTATGCTTCTACTCAATCTTCATCATGAACTTGTATGCCTCACTAAGGGTCTCCAAATTGAAGATTTCTATTTCCCCCCATATATACCATTATAGTTCACCATGATATTTGAGAATCTTATGTTTCTCACTTATCTGAATGCCCAATCTCACAAATAGAGAATGAAAAATATTAGTATAATCTTGAACAAACTGTTCCTTACCTTGGCAAAGTTGTTACCACTCTATGTACAAATCATCATATCCTCTAATAGGGTAGTATTATTCTTTTATAGCTTCTATGAAATTATCCCAAGAAGGTTCTACCTCAAGGCTAATATCATCCATACTGAATCTATTTTTGTACAACTTCCCACCAATTTTTGACAGGCAATGATGATTTCAAAAGAACAAAAGTGATCTTCTCTTTATCATTAAATTTATTTATAGAAAAATATGATGATAATTGATTCAACCAATTTTCTACTAAATCATCATTGATTTTACCTTCAAATGTAAGGATATCAAAATTCCCCTGAACTTTGAAGGGTGTTGGGGCACTAAAAGGATGTGGGGTTATAGATGAAGAGCCATAATTTCCCATTATAATTTATTGGATAATTTGGGAGAATTATTGTAGCATCTACGCTAGTTACTATTAGATGGATTCATTCACCATTTTATTGAAAGGATTTAATGTATCAGTGTTATCTACCATTTGAGGTCATTTGGAGTGAATAGATGGATAGTCTGCTAGATCTTATATTTTCTACCCAAGCTTCCTGTAGTATGACCTCATCCTCAAGATCATACACTCTTAAGATAAACCACTATGATACCACTGATCCAAAATTCAAATTTTTTGGTTCAATAATATTGTAATAACACAAATAATAATGTTATCTCTAAGAATAGATGTTTTGTTGCTCAAAATTATAGTTACAACATATGACTATCTCTGAGAAGAGATGTCTGATTGCATGTTCAGGCTACATCTAATTTTATACATACTTTGAAGGTAGGAGGAGGATGTTGAAGGTCACTAATCTTGAGGGATATGAAGTGGTTCACCTTCCATGATTTACAATATTATAGAATTTGAGAAATTATATTTTTAGAAACTTATTATTTTTAGATAGCACTACTAAAATTAAAATTTAGGGAACTTATATTTTAGTTTTAGAGGACAAAACCCATAAAGAAAAAATTCATGCCATCATAAGGAGTTACACTCATTCTTATCTTTCTAATGATTCAAATGGGGAGTCAAACGAAGCTATGGTGCAAAAGTTATGGCTCCTAGAATTTTTGCTACCAATTGGGGCAGGACCATCACTCGAATTGTCACCTAAAGTGTTGCCTAGACAATTATTTGAAGTGTTGTCTAGATCATTCCTCCCTCCTTGAGAATTAATGGTCCCCATTACATCAAGTTTCTTTATCAAATGTGTTAGTTGTGTCTTGATCTGATTCTCATCTACTAGAGAAAAACTCTATAGAGCAACCTCACCAATGTCTAGTTATTCTGCTATGACTAAAGTTTTTAATAGAGGTGGATGATATGTAATGGATACATCATTTAGTGTCATGGGTTATAACTTGATGCATACTTGTAATAGACTATGCTTTGTGAAGCTATGTAGGGCCTAATTATTCACCATTTCTATCTGACCATCAATCTATGAATGGAAGGCCATAAACTTCCTTAGCTTCATATCCATTCACTAATGTTTTTTTGTTGATTGTGTAGTTAGGGCTAAAACATCAACTCTTTTAGATTTTTTTTGGCTTGACCACCATGAGAATGAATTTTTTGGCACTGATTAGGGAGACAGATGTAGAAGGTGGTACCTCTGGTACCCTATAGTGTCATATTCTAAGAGTGAGGGTGATCTTTTGAGTTCTTGATTCATAGATGCCATGTCAATCATACATGAATGGTTGGCTAAAGAGTATATCACAAACATCTAGATTAACCACATCGCATAAGACCTTATATTTGAAATTTTTTATTGTATATGAAAGAAGATATTGGTGGGTGACATGAAGGTTTCTCCCTGGACTCAACCATTCAATACTATATGTCTTTGGGTGAGGCTTCATAGACAGATTTAGACTTTTTCTAACATTAATAGAGATTAAATTCTTTTGACTCTCACTATCAAGAATGAAATATATAGGCTTATCTTTCACTCATAACATAAAGTGAAACAACCTTTCCTTGTCATCTAGCCTCTCCTCATGATGTTGTGATGAAGTAATGATGGCATTGGGCTCAACATCTATGATCTCTTCTTCATCCTCTTTAAATAGAAGATGTGTAAGAGGTAGAGTAGTAGATGCTGAGTATTGTGACTTAAAATTAGGGACTTGATGGCTCAACATTCTTCTTTGGAGTGAGTTATAGATTTGTGGCAATCATACCATTTCCTAGTCTTCCCTTTCTTTTGCCTTTAATTTTGGCCTTGTGTTTGACCTTCTTTGTCACTTTTCTATTTTAAAGGCTGACTCTTCATATTCATTCTTCTATGCTTTTGTTCAATCTTCAACATGAACATGTATGCCTCACTGAGGGTAACCAAATTGAAGAGTTTCATTTCTCCCTGTATATACTATTGTAATCCACCACACTATTTGAGAACTTTATGTTTCTCACTTTCCTGGATGCCCAATCTCATAGATAGAGAATGAAAAATGTTAGTGTAATCTTAAACAAACTTTTCCTTACCTTGGTAAAGTTGTTACCACTCTATGTACAAATCATCATATGCTCTAATGGGGTAGTATTCTTCCTTTACAGCTTCTATGAAATCATCCTAGGTAGGTTCCATCTAAAGGCCAATATCATCCATACCGAATATCTTCTTTTACAGTTCTCACCAATTTTTGACAAGCAATGATGCTTTCAAAAGAGCAAAAAGTGATCTTCTCTTTATCGATAAATTTATTTATAAAAAAATATGATGACAATTGATCTAACCAATTTTCTACTACATCAGTATTGATTTTGCCTTCAAATGTAGGGATATCAAAATTCACCTAAACCTTGAAGGGTGTTAGGGCACTAAAAATATATGGGGTTACAGATAAGGAGCCAAAATTTTCCATCAAAATTTGTTAGAAAATTTAAGCTAATTATTGTGGCATCTGTGCTTGCTACTATTGGAGGGCTTCATTCACCATTTTATTAAATGGATCGGATGTCTCAATGTTGTCTACCATTTGAGGTCATTTAGAGTGAATAGGTGGATAATTTACTAGATTTTGTCTTTTTCACCTAAGTTTCTTATAGTCTGACCTCATCCTCGGGATCATACACTCTTAAGGCAAACCACTCTGATACCACTAATCCAAAACTTGAAAGTCTTGGTTGAAGAATATTTCAAGAACACACGAATAATAATACTATCTTTGAGAAGAGATGTTTGTTACTCAAAATTGTAGATACAACATATACCTATCTCTAGGAAGAGATGTTTGATTGCTTTTTTAGGCTATATCTATTTTTATTAATATTTTGAAGGTAGGAGGAGGATGTGGAAGATCACCAATATTGAGGGAGAGGAAGTGGTTTGACTTCTAGGATTTACAACATAACAGAAATCAAAAAATTACTATTTTTAAAAACTTACTTTTTTAGATTGTAGTACTAAAATTGAAATTTGTGATACTTCCATTTGGTTTTTAAGGCTCAAAACCCACTGATCAAAGCTCTCTACCATCTCATGGTGTTCTTCTCATTCTTAGATTTCTCACAATTCCAATGAGGAGTCAAATAGAGATATGGTATAAAATTTATAGCTCCTGAAATTTCTACCACCAATTGAGGTAGGACCGTCATCCAAATTATCACCTTAAGTGTTTCCTAGATCATTACTTGAATTCTTGTCCAGATCATTATTACCTCATTGAGAACTAATGGTCCTTATTGCATCAAGAGTATTTATCAAGTGTAGTAGTTATGTCTTGATCTTATTCTCATCCACTTGATCAAAAATCTAAAAATCAAACTCACCAATCTCCAATTATTTTTCTATGACTAAAGTGTTTAATAGAGGTAGATGATATGGAATGGCTACATCAATCAGTGTCATGGGTTAGAACCTGATGCATACTTGGAATGGACTATGATTTGTGGAGCTATGTAGGGTTTGATTGTTCACCATTTATATCTGACCATCAATCTATAAATGGAAGGCCATGAACTTCCTCAACTTAGTATCCATTCACTTTTGTTTTTATGTTGATTATGTAGTTAGGGTTAGAACATCAGCCCTTTTGGTTTTTTATAGCTTGACCACCATGATAATGAATTTCTTGGTACTGATCAAGGAGATAGATATAGAAGGTGGTACCTTTGGTACCTTATAACATCATGTTTTAAGAGTGAGGTGATCCTTAGAGTTATTTATTCATAGATGCCATATCGATTATGCATGAATGGCTGACTAAGGAGTACATCACAAACATCCAGATTAACCACATCACATAAGACCTCATCTTGGAAAGGTTTTTTTTCATATGAAATAAGACACTAGTGGGTGACACAAAGGTTTCTCCCTAGACTCAACTATCCAATATTGTATAGCTTTGGGTGAGGCTTCATGGAAAGATTTATATTTTTCATAATATTAGCAAAGATTAAATTCTTTTAACTCCCACTACTAATAATGAAATGTAGAGGGTTAATTTATACCTATAACTTAGAGTAAAACAACATTTTCTTGTCATTTGGCCTCTCTTCATGGGTATATGATGAAGCAATGATAGCATCAACCTCAACATATACAATATTTTCTTCATCTTCGATTGCAAGGTTTGTATGAGGTAAAATAGTAGATATTGAGGATTGTGACTCAGAAAGTAGAGACTTGATGGCTTGATATTCTTCTTTGAAATGAGTTCTAGATTTTTGGTAATCACACTATTTTCCAATCTTCCCTTCCTTTTACCTATAATTGTGGCCTTATGTTTGACCTTCTTTGTCACTTTTCCATTTTGAAGGCTAACTCTTCATATTCATTCTTCCATGCTTTTGCTTAATCTTTACCATGAACTTATATGCCTCACTGAGGGTCTCCAAATTGAAGATTGCTATTTTCCTTCTTATATACCATTATAGTTCATCACAATATTTGAGAACCTTATGTTTCTCATTTTTCTAGATGGCCAATCTCGAAGATAGAGAATGAAAAATATCAATGTAATTTTCAATAGATCATTCCTTATCTTAGTGAAGTTGTTGCCACTTTATGTAAAAATCATCATATGCTCCAATGGTGCAGTATTCTTCCTTTATAGCTTATATGAAATCATCCCAAATAGATTTTTCTTGAAGTAAAATATCATTTTTACCGAATCTCTTCTTGTACACTTCCTGTCAATTTTGACAGGCAATGATGTTGTTAAAAGAGAAAAAGTATTCTTATCTTTATTGATAAATTTATTTATATGAAAATATGATGATAATTGATCCAACTAATTTTTTATTACATCAACATTGATTTTGCCTTCAAATTTAGGGATATAAAAATTCATCTAAACCTTGAAGGGTGTTGGGGCACTGAAAAGGTATGGTATTATAGATAAAGAGCCAAGATTTATCATCAAAACTTGTTGGAGAATTTGGGAGAGATATTTTATCATCTATGCTTGCTACTATCGAAGGGATTCATTCACCATTCCCTTAAAAGGATCAGATGTCTCAATTTTTTCCACCATTTGAAATCGTTTGGAGAGAATAGGTGGATAGTCTACTGAATATTGTATTTTCCACCCAAGCTTATTATAGTCTAATCTCATCCTCAGGATCATAAAATTTTAATACAAATTGATATGATACCACTAATCTAAAATAGAAAGTCTTGGTTGAATAATATTTCAAGAACACACAAATAATAATGTTATCTCTTAGAAGAGATGTTTTATTGCTCAAAATTGTAGATACAACATATGCCTGTCTCTAGAAAGAGATGTCTAATTGCCTTTTTAGGATACATCTATTTTAATACATAATTTTAAGGTAGGATGATGATGTGGAAGGTCACCAATATCCAGGGAGATGAAATAGTTTGATTTCTATGATTTGGAACATTACAAAATTCAAAAAATTACTATTTATAAAAACTTATTATATTTAGACTATACTATTAAAATTTAGGGCACTTCTATTTTGTTTTTAATATTAAAAACCCATTGAGTAGATATTTAAGACATATCAAGGCATGCCCCTCATTCTTAGCTCTCTAATGGTTCAAATGGGGAGTTAAATGGAGCTATGGTGCAAAAGTTATGGCTCTTAGAAATTTTGCCACTAATTGGGGTAGGACCATCACCCAAATTATCCCCTAAAGTGTTGCTCAAATCATTTCCTAAAGTTTTGTTTGGATCATTTCCCCATCCTTGAAAATCTATGGTCCTTATTGTATCAAGAGTATTTATCAAGTGTGGTAGTTGTGTCTTGGTCTGATTCTCATCCACTAGAGCAAAACACTGTAGATCAAGCTAGCCAATATCTAGTTATTTTGCTATGACTAAAGTGTTCAATATATGTGGATGATATGAAATTGATACATCATTAGGTCTCATGGGTTGTAAATTGATGCATACATGGAATGGACTATGCTTTATGGAGTAATGTAGGGCCTGATTTGTTCACAATTTCTATTTGACCATGAATTTGTGGATGGAAGGCCATGAACTTTCTCAGCTTGGAATCCATTATGTTATGTTATTGTGTTGATTGTGTAGTCAAGGATGTAACATTATCCCTTTTATATTTCTATGGCTTTACCACCATGAGAATGAATTTATTGGTACTAATCAAGGAGATATATGTAGAAGGTGGTACCTCTAGTACCATATAACACCTTGTTCCAAGAGTGAGGGTGATCCCTCAAGTTCTTGATTCATAGATGCCATGTCGATCATACTTAAATGGATAACTAAGGAGTACATTACAAACATCTAGATTGACCATATCACACAATACCTCATCTTGAAAAAATTTTATTGAATATGAATAAGATAGGTGGGTGACACAGAGGTTTCTCCCTAGACTCAACCATCCAATACCATATGGCATTGGGTGAGGCTTCATAGATAGATTTAGAATTTTCAAAACATTAGCAGAGATTAAATTCTTTTGACTCCCACTATCATGAATGAAATGTAGAGGCTTACCATTCACCCATAACTTAGAGTGAAACAAATTTTCCTTGTCATCTAGCCTTTCCATGTGGCTTTTTGTTGAAGCAATGATGGCATCAAGCTTAGCATCTACAATCTCTTCTTCATCTTCTTCAATTTTAGGGTGTGTATGAAGTAGAGTAGTACATGTTGAGGATTTTAACTCAAAAAGCATGGAATTGATGGCTTGATATTCTTTTTTAGAGTGAGTTCTAAATTTTTGGTAATCACACCATTTCCTAGTCTTCCCTTCCTTTTGCATTAAATTTTGGACTCATATTTGACCTTCTTTGTTACTTTTCTATTTTGAATGTTGACTCTTCATATTCATTCTTTCATGTTTCTTATCAATCTTCACCATGAATTTATATTCCTCTTCATGGGTCTCCAAATTGAAGAGTTCTATTTCCCCCCATATATACCATTGTAGTCCACCATGATATTTGAGAACCTTGTGTTTCTCACTTTCCTAGATGCTCAATCTCACAAATAGAGAACAAAAAATGTCAGCATAATCTTGAACAAACTGTTCCTTACCTTGGAGAAGTTGTTTCCATTCTATGTATAGATCCTCATATGCCCCAATGGGGTAATATTCTTCCTTTACAACTTCTATAAAATCATCCCAAGTAGGTTCTTTCTCAAGACCATACAATCCATACTTAATCTCTTCTTGTACACTTCCCATCAAATTTTGATAGACAATGATGTTTTTAAAAGAGAAAAAGTGATATTCTCTTTATTATTGAATTTATTTATAAAAAAATATGATGATAATTGATCCAATAAATTTTCTACTACATCAACATTTATTTTGCCTTCAAATGTCAGGATATCAAAATTCACTTGAATTTTGAAAGGTGTTGGGGCACTAAAAATATGTGGGGTATAGATGAGGAGCCAAAATTTCCCATAAAAATTTTATAGGTAAGTTGGGTGAATTATTATAGAATCTGTGTTTTCTATTATTGGAGGGATTCATTCACCATTTCTTTAGAAGGATTAGATGTCTCGATGTTATCACTATTTGAAGTAATTTGGAGTGAATAGGTGGATAATATGCTAGATATTGTATTTTCCACCCAAGATTCCTATAGTCTAACCTCATCCTTAGGATCATACACTCTTAAGATAGACTGCTCTGATACCACTGATCAAAAACTCAAAATTTTTGGTTGAAGAATATTTCAAGAACACACAAATAATAATGTTATCTCTGAGAAGAGATGTTTTGTTGCTCAAAATTGTAGATACAACATATGCTTATCTCTTAGAAGAGATGTCTAATTACTTTTTTAGGCTACATTTATATTTATATATAATTTAAAGGTAGGAGGAGGATGTGGAAGGTCACCAATCTTGAGAGAGATGATGTGGTTTGAATTCCATGATTCACAACATTATAAAATTTGATAAATTACTATTTTTAAAAAATTATTATTTTAAGACTAAACTACTAAAATTGAAATTTGGGGCATTTCTATTTAGTTTTTGGGTGTCAAAACCCATCAAAAAAAGATGCATGCCATCTCATAGTGTTCCCCTCATTATTAGCTTTCCAATAAGGATTTAAACAGAGCTATGGTGAAAATTTTATGGCTCTTAGAAGTTCTACCACTAATTGGGGTAGGATCATTGCCTAAATTATCACCTAAAGTGTTTCTCAGATCATTGTCTAAAGTATAATCTAGATCATTCCTCCCTCTTTGAGAAGAAATGGTCCCTAATGCATCAAGAGTCTTTATCAAGTTTGGTAGTTGTGTCTTGATCTAATTTTTATCCACTAAGGCAAAACTCTATAGATCAAGCTCACCAATATTTAGTTGTTCTGCTATGACTAAAGTGTTCAATAAAGGTGGATGATATGGAATGGATACATCATTTGGTGTCATGGGTTCGAAATAAATGCATATATGGAATGGACTATGCTTTATGGAGATATGTAGGTGTAGACACCAAAATTGTGTCTAACCCTTGGTCGTCCTCCCCTTCTCTTTCTCTCCCCTTGCCATCTCACCCTATAACCCCATTTATGACCCCCATTTTATTCTTCCATGCCTATTTAGCCCTTCTCGACCATTTTCCAATGAACCTTGACTCTGACAGCATGTAAGAATGGGCAGAAGGCTAAAATTAGCCTCTGTCCCCATTCTGCAGCCACTGACATCGGTCATTATGTAGTCGACGTCAGCGGTTTTGCCGACGTCGATTACCCTTAAAACTGTGTTCTTGACCCAAACGCAGGATCCATTATCCATTATCCATTATTCGTTATCCATTATTCAGTTCTCAATCAGTTTTTCAATCGATTATCTGACCTTCTTTCAAGACGTTCTTGAATCTCTGACCTTAGTCAGAATAATCAACCAATCTTCACTCAATTAATCTGCAACCAAATCTATCTCACTCTCTCTCTCAGGCACAGGTACTCTACTTTAGTCATCTTGCTAGAGGTCTTCTACATCAAACATCTGCAACTAGTCCACAACACACTAAAAATAGCAATCATGTCTCCTACTTTCTCTTTTGCAGGCAACAGGTAAGCATTTATTCTATGCTTTTATTTTGTTTTCTAGTTATTGTTTTTAATTGATATCACCACCCAGATTTAGATTCAGACCACAAACCCAACTTGATTTCCTCCCATATCACCTCTATCCACCCTTTTCAGAATATATAGTCTATAACTCTACCCAGACCCCTAAACAATCTCTCAGACCCCCAAACAATCCCTCTGACTCCCAAACAGGCTCCCTAACCCTCAAACGAAACCTCAGACCATTTTGTAGTCCTGAAACCTGTCCAGACCCGACCAGACCCCATCCAAGGACTACTTCCCCGACTGACACTGATCATTTCCCCTACTGACGTCGGCATATTAACCCACATCGGTGACCTTCTTGATCGACGCTAGCATAATGACTGACACTGGTGATTGTGCAAAGCAGTTTACTGCATATCAGGTATGCATTTTGCTTTTTATTTCTTTCATTATATCTTTCATTATTTCTATTTCTGTCAAATATTCTATTTTTAATCAGTGGGTTGACATCCCTCAAGGAAGTCTTTGTACTTTCGGGATCAAGCTTTTGCTTGGCAGCCCACCATCTCCTCATCTAACATTTTTCGTGTTTTAGTCTCTTTTTCTTTTAGGTGTCATCCTCCACAACCAAAGAGGAGTTCTTGTTATTGTCTAAATTTGGTGTGCATGACTTCATCTAGGTACATACAAGCCTTAGACCATTCTCTTAGTTTCTCATTTCTTCTTTTGAATGTAAAAGCGAATCTCGTATAGAAACATTATGGCACGCCCGGTGGGACCCTAGGGTCTTCCTTGGGTTCTTTTCTTTCTATTCATATAGGTGCATTAGGTTTCTCCCTTTTCACCTCTTTCTTCTCTTCTAAACAACATCATAAGAAGGATTAAAAAGAACTCTTCTTTCTTTTCTTGCATTCTAGACTAGTCAAAAGTCATATCCTTCAACCCTTTCTCAACTTGTTTTCATTCAAACTCACATTTTTGACTTGGGCTTAAAACACACTGCATTTCACTTCTTATTGACTGTATTTCTTAGTCCACACCTAGTAATTAATAACTGCATCTTGAATTAATCATAGTCCACTTTATGTTACACAACCAAATCACTTGCACAAATCAAACATCAAAACTCACCTGAGACAAGGCTCGACTAGGATTTCATCACCCAGTGGATACCTTACCCATCCCAACGATCCTACTTGGATTTCATCACCAAGGGGAAAGCCCACTCTATTCTCTGTCAAAGGATAATCTATAGGGGAAGTATATTTTGGCTAAGCGGGCCCAGCTTATCCCTAGACTCATGAAGTGAGGGGAGCTTGCTCCTTAGCACCAGGCCAAGTACAAAACCTAACACAAACTTTTGAGCACCTAAACAAACCTAAAACCAGATCTAGACTACTTCTTCTAGGACCCATCTCAAAATCCAATCTTCCTCACACATTCTAAGGCATAAGCCACCACAATCCTAATAATTTATTCCTAGGGATTTAATGTTTAGGGTATGCTTGTGTTCTTCATCTTTTCTGTTCTTATCTACTTGTTTGAGCTTGTGAGGACATTCTTTCTTGCCTTGAATGGTTCTGACTTGCAGTCAAACCAAGGCTCTTGTCGACCATGTGAGGCGCCAACCACTTCCACTTTCCCCGTCCATAACCAGTCCTATAATGGAGTTCCACTCGGAGACTGAAAGAACTCCTACTCGACCGACCCTGACCCAGACTCCCATAGTCCTTGAAGGGGACCAAGATTTCAAAAGATTCTTGGACCTCAATGTCAAATCCTTGTAACATTATCTCTCATGAAGCAGAATGCGAGACTCCTCGAGTAACCTGATTTATGGGATACTGACCTCTTTAGTCAAGATTACGACTGTATCGACATCATCCATAGTTCAACCTGTAGACACCTAGGCTATCACCTCGACCAATGACCAGCCCTTGACCAATCTTCTAAGTGTGGCCTCTCCCTCCATCTCTGGGCCCACTTCCACTGGGGTTATGGCCCCCTATCAACCTCAACCTATTCAATCAACCTCTACCCCCTTCTAGAATCTGGTTGTCTCTATTTTGCCTACCCTCGCTCCTATCAATACCAGGGTGGCTACCTATCCATTGGCCCATGTTACCACTATCCAACCTCCCATGGCAACATCGAGCCTAGCCATGCCTTCTACCCAACCACCCTTGGCCTCCACTTCTGCCCCTATGACTAGTTATCAATACATTGCGCCCTTACAAGCATAACTGACTATGTTGCATGCCTCCTCTAGCCTCTTCCAAGTGCCCTACAACATAGGAGGTGCTCCATCCACCAATCCGTCAGTAGATATCATCAAAATGCTGATGGACAAGATGTCTATCCTAGAGACCTTTGTTTCTAGTTCGCACAATGCCCTCTCATATGAGCAAATTTGCAATGAGCCCATTCATCCCTCCGTCTTGATCAGGGCATATCCCAGTCAGTGGGAACTTCCAAAATTCTCTCATTTTCAGAGCAAGAAAGACCCATAACAACACCTACGAGCATTCAAACATGCATGTTATCTCATTGCCCATGACGATGCATTACTTTTATGCACGTTCCCTATGTCCCTCTCTGGTGCTGCTCTTGACTGGTACAACTCCCTTGCCAGCCATTCTCTCTTCGCATTCACCCAGCTGGCCCAACTCTTCCTTGACCATTTCTCCATCAACATCACCAAAAAGGTCTCAATCATAGACCTTTATTCTATCCGGCAGTTTGAGGATAAATCCATAGCTGATTTTGTTGCTCACTGGAGAAGCCTCATCAATTAGCTCTCATTTTCCTTACCCCAACCCGAACTTATCAAACTTTTCTCTCAAGCCTGTGCCAAGCATATTTCTTCTACCTTGCGGGTTCAGACCTTCCACACCTTTGATAAAGCCTTCACGATGGCCCATAAACTTGAATTACGTGCCATTGAGGAGAACAAAGTCAAATTATGGAGTAAGAATCCCAACTCCAAGACCAATGACTTCTCTTCTTCTAAGCCTTCTTCATCTAACCCCAAGTCTAAGGCATTAGCAAATGCTGTAGTCATTAGACTTTCATCCTCTTCCTCTTCAACCAACCAGCCTGAGCCATCCACGTCCCAAAGTGCCACTCGCCAATTCCAACAGAGATACATGCAGTGACAGTATACTCCACTTGGAGAATCATACGCGTCTGTGCTAGAAAAACTTGTCAAATAGGGGGTTCTCAATCTCCCCCAAATTTGACCACCTCCACAATTTGATCCCTCACACGCCATCCCTACATGGTATAGGGAAAATGACTTCTGCAACTACCACCGTGTTAAAGGCCATGACATAGGCAACTATAAGACCCTTAAAAACATCATCCAAGACATGCTAGAAAAGGGTGACCTCATCCTTGATAATCCCAATGTGCCACCCAATCAAGGCATCAACATCTTCAAGCAACCATTCCCCAATCATCCTCTGACCCAAAACAATGTCCAAACCATGACTGACGACACTCACAAACATAATGTACGAATAGTCAATACGGTCTCGCCCTTCATCCCCAACCAACCTCTTTCACAAACTCAAGAGGTTAATCCACCCATCAGTCCATCACATGTGGATGAACCTCCTTCTCTAGTTAGTTCTCTATCAACCTCTCTTACATTAGAGGATGCCTCGACCATACCGGCTCCATCGGTCTCACCATCCTCCTTCTTGCTACCTATGGAGGACCTGACCCTTCCTACTCTTCAACCGCAAGTGGAGGGCACAATCATTCCTGCCCTTTACCCTCTTGAGGAGCCTCATTCTCCAGTTTCTTCTCCACCTAGGGAAGAACCTGTCTCTCCTTTGTCTCTAACCAAAGATGAACCTACCACGACTTCATCATGCCTTGGGTCTGAGACCGCTACACCAATCTCATCTTTGGCCTCACAACCATCCACATCCTCTCAAGGACCCAAGCCTCATCCAACATCTTCTCAACCATTTTCCTGATTAGTGGAGAAACTCGAACTTCTCCCTTAAAAGACAGTGGAGCATCAGGTATTATGGGAGCATCTCACAGCTCTTCAGCATGCCCATGCCCTCTCATCTCATGCTGCCAATCTTCCCATGGTAGAATCTCCCAAGACTCTCAAAAAAAAACTAGACTTCCACTTCTAGACCATCTAAACCTCAACCAACCACATCAGGACTAAAACCCTCATCTACCCCATCTAAACCTATCAAGTCACTCAGTGTTCGCCCTGTCTCTAACCTCACTCATCCGCAAGTGAAGGTGGACTTAGACCAAACCCCAACCAATAGTAGTCTTCAAACTAAATTAAAGAAGAGTGCCAAACCATTGAGGCAAAATCCTCCTCCCCCATCACCATTGCCTTCTATTTTGGGCCCTCATCCTTTGACCTTGATCAAAATCCTCCCCACTCCAACCTCTAATCAAAACCAGTTGCCTCCTCTGCTTCCTTTGCCTACCACTAGCCTATCCTCTCCAAAAATTTTGGCACCTCTCACGAAGAAGGTGTCATCTTCATTTGTCACCGCACCATCAACACAGAAGGTGGTACGGAAGCCTCCTCCAACACCGCCCAAGCAAAAGTCACCAGCATCGCACACATCAATGAGCACGAACCCTTTGGCGGGCTCATACTATTTGATATTACACCAAATTTTTCAGACTTCTACCATAACCCTTCCAACCTCTCAGGTCTAAGCCCTCCTGGTTTGACGATACGAAGATTTGCCTATATCATCCTATGCCAGGACATGACACTGAGACTTGCTATGCCCTCAAGGCCATCATTCACTGTTATATGGAGAAGGACATTCTTCTTCTTGAGGACACCATCGACCAACCCCTGACACCTTCCCATATTCCTCCAACCTCTTTGACCGCCTTGACATCTCATCAGCAGGCCATGACCCCTTCATCTCCTTCACCCCCTATCTTTGAAATCAATGCCATTTGCATAACCACTAGGTCGCAAAAGGACAAGGCAAAAGAAAAAGCTGCCATTCCTTAGACCTATCCTTTTGTCAAGCCACCTCAACCGCCCAAGCCTAAAATTTATATCCTTGGCGCACCTCAACCCTCTTCTTCTTCCTCTTCAGGGGTAATTCATGACTCTATGTTAAAATAGCTTCACCGGATGCTCATGAAGATGTCCCTTTATGACCTCATCCAAACCTCACCCCAGCATCGTCAGGCCCTCATCCAAGCCTTGCAGGCAGCGGAGGTCCAACCCGAGGACCCCCAGCCACTCGCTGCCCTAGTCCACTCTTTATCCCCTGTCACCTCCATCAGTTTTAGTGATTCTGAGATTCCTACATCTAACACGAAAGATCAATACAATGCTCTCTTCATCACTACCTATGTTGATCAAACCCATATCAAGCACATTATGATTGACAGAGGTGCCAGCATCAACATTATTTCCACCCACACCTTTGATCAATTGGCCCTCCCCAAGAATTGTGTATCCAAAACTGACACAATCTTGTGATCCTTCAATGACACCAATGCTACAACCATTAGCACAGTCATCCTTCACATTCGTGTTGGCCCACACACAGTCCCAAAGCTCTTCTATATCATCTAAGGAGAGTTCTAATATAACATGCTATTAGGCCAACCCTGGATTTGTGCCATGGCTTGTGTTCCCTCTACCCTGCACCATTGTGTGAAATTTGAGCACAACGGGCAAGTCCACACTATTCCCACTGACCCATCACCTTTCAAAACTTATAACACAACCTATCGGCCAAATGACATCCTCATTCCTATCAAGCCATCAACCCCGGTGCCACCTCCATCCACAGAAGCTTCGACTAGTTTGCAACCGGCAATCACCCTCACTCCTCCTCTTCAAGCAGTAACCAAAGACCCCATGGAAGACATCTTTCAATGACTTTCACTTAGGGAATATCACTTGCTGGCCTTAGATATGTTCCAAACTCTGCAAGAGTATGGACACCTTCAACACAGCCCCAGTTATGATCACTAGATCAAGATGGTCATGCCTTATGGTCCTCCTCACCTTCGAACCAACCTTGTCTATGGGGGGCTCAATCAAGCTCCTACTGATGGCAATCCTCTCTCTACACCACAACCATTTACATCAAACTTCTCATTTCTTGGCAACCCTGCCTTTGCACACACTTATCTTACAGGTGTGCATGGAAGGGTTTTGGCTTTAGACGTTATGAGCAAGGCTCCCATCAGCCCATCAAACCGCTCAACGATGACGATGCCAAGAAATGATATGGCTTGGGATACCATGACCCCACTCAGGCCTCTACAAACCTTTGCCCTAAACCCACCATTGATCAACCTCCTTTAAGCTCGCCCATTCTTCCCTCTTCACCTACGGAGTTGGTGGTTTCCATCCCTCCTAGTTTTTTTTACATAAACACCATCCGCCTGAAACCCCTGACCTATCAACTAAATGGGGTGTCCATGTCTCTCCCTCTCATTTATCCCAGCATGATAGAGGATGAGTCGGTGACCATTCACACTATCTATTACATTGACGATGACACCATTCTTTCTTACATGGGCACCGATGACTCTTTCATCTAGTGCTCCCTCCCTTCTGAGACCTAGGTTATGTTAAATGAATCAACCATTAGCATCAACCTCTCTTCTTCTGATGTTCCTCACGTCTTAAAGATTGGCCAATCTCTAGACACTCAAGATCAGCTAGACTACACCCAATTCCTCTTAGACCATAGCAAGGCCTTTGCCTGGACCTATTGTGACATGTCTGGCATCGACCCCACCATCGCTACCCATAACATAGTCACCAAACTAGAGGCTAAGCCTGTTAGGCAAAATATTCAAAAGATGCATCCTCACGTTGCGCTTCTTGTCAAAGAGGAACTTCAATGCCTCCTTTCTATCTCTTTCATCTAGCCCATCGATTATTTGTAGTGGGTCTCTAACATCATCCCTATCACCAAAGCGACTGGGGGGATCTAGATCTGCATGGATTATTGCGACCTTAACCTAACTTGTCCCAAAGATGACTTTCCTCTTCCCAACATTGACCAGCTTGTTGATCTCATGGCTGGCCATGAGATGCTATCTCTCATGGATGAGTTTTTAGGATACAATTAGATCCTGATTACACCAGAAGATCAACACAAGACTAATTTTATCTCCCCATGGGGGACTTTCTATTATCGAGTCATGCCTTTTGGCTTGAAGAATGCAGGTGCCACATATCAGTGTGCCATGACTTACATTTTCCATGATCTCCTCCATAAAATCATGGAAGACTATGTGGATGACCTGCTTGGCAAGTCCAAGCTTCGCTGCGACCATTTGACCATTCTAAAAATCATCTTCTCTCACCTTCTTCAATATAATGTCTACCTTAACCCCAAGAAATGTGTCTTTGGGGTCCTCTCCGGCAAGCTCTTAGGCTTTATCATTTCTTTCCATGGCATCGAGATAGATCCTGCCAAGATTCGTGCTATCCTTGAGATGTCACCTCTGACCAATCTCAAGTAGCTTTGCAGTTTACAAGGGAAGCTCCAGTCCATTCACCATTTCATCTCGCAACTTTCTAACCGCTGCCAACCTTTTCATCATCTCCTTAAGAAGGATGTCTCCTTTAAATGGGATAAGGACTGTCAAGAGGCTTTTGAAGCCCTCAAACACTATCTGGTCTCTCCACCAGTCCTCATTCCACCTAAAAATGACCAACCCTTCTACCTTTACATCTCTACCACCAACCATTTGTTAGGTGCCATGATTGCGCACCGAGATGAGCATCACCGTGAGCAAGTAGTCTATTATATCAGCCAAACACTGGTCAACTATGAAACTCAGTATACTCATACTGAGAAACTCTATTTGGCATTAGTCTTTGCTTCTACCAAGCTCTGCCACTATCTTCTCAACCACAAAACCTTTGTCATCACTCACACCGACCCTCTTAAGTTTATGCACTCCAAGCCATATCAACATCAACATATGGCTCGGTGGCTCATGCTGCTTGCTGAGTTCGACCTTGAATTCATCTAACAAAATCTATCAAGGGGTAAACCATCACTGACCAACTGGAAGATGCCCCTCTTCTCAACAATCAACCTTCATAGTGTGAGTTCCCTGACGAGTCTATCACCACGCTTTCCACCGATGACACCGTCTACCAAATGACCATGTTCTTCGATGGCTCCAAATGTCAACTCAGTGGGGGAGTGGGAGTTATTCTCATTCCACTCGAAGGGAAGCCCATGCCTTTGTCTTTCAAGCTTGACTTTGATTGTACCAATAATATGGTTAAATATGAGGCCTTAAATTTGGGACTTCAAACTGCCCTTTCTCTCAGCATCAAGTCCATCAACATCTTCGGTGACTCACAGCTTGTCATCAATTAGGTCAACAGTTCATACCTCTATAAAAATGAAATTTTGTAAAGGTGTAAAAATCATGCTGATGTTCTTCTGGCCTCTTTCGACCATTACCTCTTGCAGACTATTCCTCGATCCATAAATAAGTTTGTTGACACCATGGCTTCTCTTGCCTCACATATTTTGTCTTCATCATCGTCATCTAGAATTTTCATCACAGTGCATCGTCTGCCATTGCCTTCATAACTTTCTTCTAACATCAACCATGTCAACACCATAGACTCTAGCCCATGAGATGACTGGTATAAGCAACTTGTGGACTACTTATCTCTTTCTATCATTCCTCCCAATCTCTCTAGTAATGCATGGTGAGCTTTCATCAAGTGCACAGCTCGCTATACCATGCTAGGGGGTCTTCTCTATAAGCGAGGCTTCAACAGCCTCCTTCTTCACTGTCTAACCTCCACTAAAGCCTCTCATGCCATTAAGCAAGTCCATGATGAGATTTGTGTTAGACACTTCAGTGGGAACTCAGTTTCCAAGCGCATCATTCGCCTGGGCTATTATTGGCCCACCCTTCATCAAGACTGTAATGACTATGTTCAGCGTTGCATCAAGTGTCAGCAGCACTCTAACTTGCTTCATCTTCCTAGCCATGCCTAATAAGTTGCTCAAGATTTTTTGCCTTTTTTTTAGTGGGGCTTAGATCTCATCAGTGAGATTAACCCTCATTCATCTCTTCGTCATCAGTCCATTATCACCGCCACCAAGTATTTCACCAAGTGGGTGGAAGCCATTCCTCTCATCTCGACAAAAGCTAACAAGATTGTCGACTTCATCAACACCCACATCATCTATCATTTTGGTGTCCCTCAAAAAATCATCACTGACAATGGTAAGTCCTTCAAAAACAAGACCGTCCAAAATCTCTACGACTCATTTGGCATCAAACTCAGCTTCTCTTCGCCTTACTACCCACAAGCAAATGGGCAGGCTAAGGCTTCCAACAAAATCTTGACTAAAATTCTCATGAAGGTGGTCAATGACACTGGAAGGGATTGGCATATTCACATTCCCTTTGCTTTGTGGGCCTACAGCACTAGCATCCGAACCTCCATGGGTGCTACCCCTTTCTCTCTAGTGTACGAAATAAAGGCTGTCCTACCTCTCAAAGTACAGATCTCATCTCTCTGCATCTCTCTACATGACATTATTTTTAATGATGACTTTCATCAAGATCACTTAGATCAACTTGAGTTAATTGATGAGCGTCGTCTTGCTGCCCTCAACCATCTCCATGTCTATCAAAATTGCATCAAGCGAGCCTATGACAAAAATCTATGAGAATGAGATTTCAACATCAGAGACCTTGTCCTCAAAGAGAATCAGCACGTGACCAATATGGAGTGAAGTAAACGAGGCAAGTTTTCCCCTAATTGGCTTGGACCTTTCATTATCATGCACAAGTATGGATCAGGGACTTATCGTCTGTCCTCTCTCGGCAGACGGCTAGAACTTGAGCCTCTTAATGCATTACATCTGAGACCATTCTACTATTAGTCGAGTACTCATCCACTTGACATTTACCTTAAGCTCATCCCTTAAGCAATCCCTATCCTCTTAGTCCTCATTCCTTTCAACCCTACTCCCCTTAAAAAATCCTATATAACCCTTTTATACAGTATGGATGCTTTGTCCTAATAAAAGGGAGACCTTGAACTTCTATAGTCTTGTCCATGACTCATATTTCTGTCAAACATAAATCAAGATGTCATAATATCCAAAGTCACCAACTCAAAATCAAAAGGCAGACTGCTCCCTCGAAGGATAGTTGTTCTATCATTGTTGTAACTAATAGACTGCTCCCTCAAAGGATAGCTATTCAAAAGCCCTCATATATAAAGTAAAAATATAGACCACTCCCTCGAAGGATGACTATGACTAAATCTTGCTACAAATAGCACTTTTTTAGAAGCTTCCCACATCAATCAGCTTCACAAATGACCACCAAGCAAATGACATCTCTATGTGGACTTCCCGCATTGATCAGTCTGCGCTAAAAAATAAAAAAAAAGGTCATGGACTTGGCTTATAGTTTGTCTCAGGGTCTCCTATAAAAAGGGGCAAGGTTATCTCTACTCTAAAATGGGTTACCATATCCTCATCCTATCACCTACTCAAGGGAATTTGAGCTCACTTTAATGTCAAAGTGATTCAATTACCACTCTAACACAACCATGGTCATCGACGTAATGCATGACAGGGGCTCTTGGTTCTAACAACCCCTATATATGTTGTCATTCTGGTCCTTGTCAATGAAAGGGTGCTTATGCCTTTCACTTCCTTTACACTTTGGTCACATCCAATCATTTGTCATTTATCAAATCAGCTCAACCCTCTTTTTAGACCTATCTGCACTAGTTTCTATGGACACCAATACACATGGAAACTATGGACTACTCAATTTATGTTAAGCATAAACCATTACTTGCCAAAGCATAAATAGACCTCAATTCATTTTTAGCATTTATCCATCATGAATATGGAAAATTGCTAGGGATGAAAAACCCCTCAACCAATGTTACAGAATACACCATTTGGAAAAGGCTGTAACATCTTCTTTCTCCTCATCATTTTGACACATGACCAAACCCATCATCGATCCTTTTGTCTCTTCGTCTAAACTACATTTGTCTGAGGCCCCTTCCACAAGGGCTATGTAGACAACACTCAGATGACATGATTGTCTTCTGGGGTTAGCTTGACCACCCTCATTTGTTCATCTACATACTGGACAAACCTTCTTTTCCACTTCTAACCATGACTTGACTTCAACTGCCAGCGATCAATCACCTCGCCTATTCCTCCCTTCTAGGGAGAACTACATTGGCCTGAGGCCCTATAACAAGGACTATGTAGGTAGCACTCAGTGTTTTGAGGTTAGCTTGGCCACATTCTTTCATCTGCCCATTCATTTGACTGATCATCTATCTCAGCCTCGTCTTGACCAATGACCATGGAGATCGTGCCTATCTCCTCCGACCTTGACCACTTCCAAGACGACTTCACCTTGGTTGTTTTTGCATGTATGCTACCCCACGACTAGTTAGAAAAATTGTGCATAGACTATTTTTGACCCTCACAAGTATTGGATCATGAGCAAGTTGATCCCCACTACTTGTGACTTTTTTGTGTTTCTAGGAGCACTTCCTAAGCCTGGGATACCTAGAACACGATGACCCATGGGAGCTTCATCTTTGATTGAATAACTTGATCAGCTATAACCACATGCTGGGGCCTAGTTACTTCAATTTTGGCACTCCTCAACCTTGACCTGTGACACTTTGACCTGACCATCTCGTGAAGTGGTATGCACGCAGTCACAACTATTGTAGCATTCACCCTCACCCATTTTCATCCACTCTCTGTCAAATCAGCACTCGATTCCTAGTTCCCTTCCCTCAACTCCAGCTTTGAGGGGGAATACCTCATCCCATATAGTGCAATAACCCTCTTATTTTTGTCTTGCAGTTCATTCAAACAACCAACATGATAGAATCAACTTTATCCCACACTTGGGGTAACCAACTCCTATTTTTGTCTTGCAGTTCATCTAGAACAACCAACAAGACAAAAAGGGGCAAATGTAGACACTGAAATTGTGTCTAACCCTTGGTCATCCTCCCCTTCTCTTTCTCTCCCCTTGCCATCTCACCCTATAACCCCATTTATGACCCCCATTTTATTCTCCCATGCCTATTTAGCCCTTCTCGACCATTTTCCCATGAACCTTGACCCTGGCAGCATGTAAGAATGGGTAGAAGGCTAAAATTAGCCTCTATCCCCATTCTATAGCCACCAACATCGGTCATTATGTGGCCAACATCGGTGGTTCTGTTGATGTTGGTTACCCTTAAAATTGCATTCTCGACTCGAACGCAGGATCCATTATCCGTTATCCATTATTCGTTATCTATTATTCAGTTCTCAATTAGTTTTTCAATCGGTTATCCGACCTTCTTTCAAAACATTATTGGATCTCTAACCTTAGTCAGAATAATCAACCAATCTTCACTCAATCAATTTTCAACCAAATCTATCTCACTCTCTCTCTCAGGCACAGGTACTCTACTTCAATCATCTTGCTGGAGGTCTTCTGCATCGAACATCTGTAACCAGTCCACAACACATCAACAACATCAATCATGTCTCCTACTTTCTCTTCCACAGGCAATAGATAAGCATTTTTTTTGTGCTTTTATTTTGTTTTTTGGTTATTGTTTTTAATTGATATCACCACCTAGATTTAGATTCAGACCACAGACCCGACTTGATTTCCTCCTGTATCACCTCTATCCACCCTTTTTAGAATATATAGTCTATAACTCTGCCAGACCCCTAAACAATCTCTCAGACCCCCAAATAATCCCTCTGACTCCCAAACAGGCTCCCTGACCCTCATACAAAACTTCAGACCATTTTGTAGTCTTGAAACCTGTCCAGACCTGACCAGACCCTGTCCAAGGACTATTTCCCTGACTGACACCAGTCATTTCCCCTACTGATGTCAGCATATTAACCGATGTCAGTGACCTTCTTAACTGATGCCAGCATAATGACTGACGCCGGTGACTGTGCAAAGTAGTTTGCTGCATATTAGGTATGCATTTTGCTTTTTATTTCTTTCATTTTGTCTTTCATTAATTCTGTTTCTGTCAAAAAAAAATTTTAATCAGTGGGTTGACATCCCTCAAGGAAGTCTTTATACTTCTGGGATCAAGCTTTTTCTTGGTATCCCACCATCTCCTCATCTAACATTTTTCATGTTTTAGTCTCTTTTTCTTTCAGGTGTCATCCTCCATAACCAAAGAGGAGTTCCTGCTATCATCTAAATTTGGTGCGCATGACTTCATCCAGGTACATACAAGCCTTAGACCATTTTCTTAGTTTCTCATTTCTTCTTTTGAATGTAAAAGTGAATCTCGTATAGAAATAGTAGGACCTGATTGTTCACCATTCTATCTGACCATCAATTTGTAGATGGAAGGCCATGAACTTCCTCAGCTTGGTATCTATTCATTTTTGTTGTTATATTGATTGTGTAGTTAGAGATGCAACATCAACCCTTTTCCAATTTTTGTGGCTTGACCACCATGAGAATGAATTTCTTGGCACTAATCAAGGATATAGATGTAGAAGGTGGTACCTTTGGTACCGTATAACACCATGTTTTAAGAGTGATGGTGATCTTTTGAATTCTTAATTCATAGATGCCATGTCAATCATACAAGAATTATTGACCAAGGAGTATATCACAAACATCTAAATTGACCACATCACATAAGACCTCATCTTGGAAACATTTAATTGCATATGAAAGAAGAGGCTAGTGGTTGACACAAACATTTCTCCCTAGACTCAACCATCTAATACTATTTGGCTTTGGGTGAGGCTTCATGGATAGATTAGAATTTTCACAAAATTAATAAAGATTAAATTATTTTGACTCCCATTATTAAGAATGAAATGTAGAGGCTTACCTTTCACCAATAAATTTAAGTGAAACAACCTTTCTTTGTCATCTGGCCTCTCATAATGCGTCTGTGATGAAACAATGATGGTATTAGGCTCAACATCTATAATCTCTTCTTCATCCTCTTTGACATTAGAGTGTGTATGTGGTACAGTAGTAGATGTTGAGGATTGTGACTCAAAAATCAAGGACTTGATGGCTTAACATTCTTCTTTGGAATGATTTCCATATTTGTGGTAATCACACCATTTCCCAATCTTCCCTTCCTTTTTCCTCTAATTTTGGCCTTGTGTTTGAGCTTCTTTGTCACTTTTTCATTTTGAAGGCTGACTCTTTATATTCATTCTTCCATGCTTCTGCTCAATCTTTATCATGAACTTGTATGCCTCACCAAGGGTCTCTAAATTGAAGAGTTGCATTTCCTTTTGTATATACCATTGTATTCCAACATGATATTTGAGAACCTTATGTTTTTCACTTTCCTAGATGCCCAATCTCATAGATAGAGAATAAAAAATGTTAGTGGGATCCTAAATAGACTATTCCTGACCTTGACAAAGTTGTTGCCACTCTATATAAAAATCATCATATGCCCCAATGGGGTAGTATTATTCCTGTACAGCTTCTATGAAATCATCCTAAGTAGGTTTTGCCTCAAGACCAATATCATCTATACTAAATTTCTTCTTGTAAACTTTTAAAAGAGCAAAAGTAATCTTCTCTTTATCGATGAATTTATTTACAAAAAAATATGATGAAAATTGATATAAGTAATTGTATACTACATCAGCATTGATTTTACCTTAAAATGTAGGGATATCAAAATTCACCTAAACCTTGAAGGGTGTTGGGGCACTGAAAAGATGTGGGATTGTAAATTAAGAGCTAGAATTTCCCATCAAAATTTATTGAAAAATTTATGCAAATTATTATAGCATATGTGATTGTTGTTTTTGTAGGGATTCATTCACTATTTCTTTGAAAGGATCAGATGTCTTAGTTTTGTCTACTATTTGAGTTCATTTGGAATGAATAGGTGGATAGTCTTATGGATCTTTTATTTTCTACCCAAGCTTCCTATAGTCTGACCTCATTCTTAGGATCATACACTCTTAATATAAACCACTTTGATACCACGGATCCAAAACTTGAAAGTTTTGGTTGAAGAATATTTAAATAACATACAAATAATAATATTATCTCTAATAAAAGATGTTTTGTTGCTCAAAATTATAGATACAATATATGCCTATCTTTGGGAAGAGATGTCTGATTGCCTTTTTAGGATAAATATAATTTTATACATACTTTTAAGGTATGAGGATGATGTTTAAGGTCACAAATATCGAGGGAGATGAAGTGGTTTGACTTCCATGATTTACAACATTATAGAATTCAAGAAATTACTACTTTTAGAAACTCACTATTTTTAGACTACACTACTAAAATTGAAATTTTGGGAACTTCCATTTGGTTTTTAGGGGTAAAACCCCACTAAGTGAATCTTTATGACATCTAAAGGTATTCCCCTTATTCTTAGATTTCCAAAAATTCAAATATGGAGTCAAACATATCTATGTTGTAAAAGTTATGGCTCTAAGAAGTTCTATCACCAATTAGGGTAGGACCATCACCTGAATTATCACCTAAAGTCTTGCCCAAATTAATGCCTAAAGTTTTATCTAGATCATTCCTACTACCTTGAGAATCAATGGTCCCCATTACATCAAGATTTTTTATCAAGTGTGGTAGTTATGTCTTGATATGATTCTCATCCACTAGAGAAAAACTCTATAGATCAAGCTCACTAATGTCTAGTTGTTTTGCTATGACTAATGTCTTAAATAGAGGTAGATGATATGGAATGGATACATCATTTGATATAATAGGTTAGAACCTGATGCATATTTATAATGTACTATGATTTTTGGAGCTATGTAGGGCCTGATTGTTCACCTTTTCTATTTGACCATCAATCTATGGATGGAAGGCCATAAACTTCCTCAGCTTGGTATCCATTCACTTCTATTATTGTGTTGATTATGTAGTCAAAGCTAAAAGATCATCTCTTTTAGATTTCTATGGCTTGACCACCATGAGAACAAATTTTTTGGCACTGATTAGGGAGATAGATATAGAAGGTGGTACCTCTAGTACCCTATAACATTATGATCTAATAGTGAGGGTGATCCTTCAAGTTCTTGATTCATAGATGCCATGTCAATCATACATGAATGGTTGAATAAGGAGCACATCAAAAACATCTAGATTGACCACATCACACAAGACCTCATCTTGAAAATATATTATTACATATGAAAGAAGACACTAGTGGGTGACAAAGAAGTTTATCCTTAGACTCAACCATCTAATATTGCATGGCTTTTGGTGAGGTTTCATGGATAGATTTAGAATTTTCACAATGTTAGTAGAGATTAAATTCTTTTGAATGCCACTATTAAGAATGAAATGTAGAGTCTTACCTTTCACCTATAACTTAGAGTGAAACAACCTTTCTTTATCATATGGCCTCTCCTTATGGGTCTGTGATGAAGCAACAATGGCATCAGGATTAACATCTACAATCTCTTCTTCATCCTCTTTGACTGCAAGGTATGTATGAGGTAGAGTAGTAGATGTTAAGGATTGTGACCCAAAAATTAGAGACTTGATGAATCGATATTATTTTTTGGAGTGAGTTCCAAATTTGTGGTAATCACACCATTTTACAATCTTCCTTTCCTTTTGCCTCCAATTTTGGCCTCTTGTTTGACCTTCTTTATCACTTTTCTATTTTGAAGATCGACTCTTTGTATTCATTCTTCCATGCTTCTACTCAATATTCATCATGAACTTGTATGCCTCACTAGGGTCTCTAAATTGATGAGTTTCATTTCCCTCATATATACCATTATAGTTCACCATGATATTTTAGAATCTTGTGTTTCTCATTTTTTTGGAAGTTAGAGAATGAAAAATAGTAGTGTAATCTTGAACAGACTATTCTTTACCTTGGTGAAGTTGTTGCCACTCTATGTAAAGATCATCATGTCCTCTAATGGGTTAGTATTCTTCTTTTACAACTTCTATGAAATTGTCCCATGAAATTTCTACCTCAAGGCTAATATCATTTATACTAAATATTTTATTATACACTTCTCACTAATTTTTTATAGGTAATGATCCTTTCAAAAGAGAAAAAGTGATCTTCTCTTTATCGGTAAATTTATTTATATAAAAATATGATGACAATTGATCCAACCAATTTTCTACTACATCAACATTGATTTTACCTTCAAATGTAAGTGTTTCTATTCAAAATTTTGCTTTTTTCAGATTTAAGAGAAAGAAGAAACTAAAGAAGTAATGGACAAGGCTTGTGAAGTACCTGGATAAAGACTGTGCACCGTAAATCCAGACGCTTGTGAGCACTCCTCTTTGGCTGTGGAGGAATGACACCTGCAAAGAAAAAGAACTTGGACAAGAAAATGTTAGATGGATAGATGGTGGGTTGCCAAGTGAAAGCTTGTTCCCAGAAGTATGAGAACTTCCTTAAGGGAGGTCAACCCACTATTTTGATAAGAGATAAATGACTGATAAAAAGACAGAATGCTAAAATAGACTGAAATGATAGCAAATTGAAAGAGAAAAGGAAGCAAAGGCTTACCTGGAAGAAGCTGTCGGCCTGGTTGCAGTCGCCGGCGTCGGTGGTCCTACCGGCGTCGGTTGTCGGGTCTGCCGACGTCGGTTAGTCTGCCGACGTCGGTGGGGGTAATGACTGGCGTCGGTTGAGGCAATGGCCTCTAGACGGGTCTGGTCAGGGTCCTGGTCAGGGCTTGGTCAGAGGATGGTCTGGGCTTGGTCTGAGGTCTGGTCTGTGGACGTACAAAGTGGTCTAGGGAGAGTCTGGTCTTAGATACGGGAGAGTCAAATGGATAGAGAGATAGAGGAAGCCAATCAGGGAGATAGGAATCCAGGTCTGGGTGACAGTCAGAACTGAGGGAAAGCAGTGCTAAATCTAGTTTAGAAATGACTAGAAAGCATAAAGAAAACAAATAGAGTACTTACCTGTGCCCTACTAAAGAAGGTGTTGATCTTGTTGCCGCTTGTTGAAGACCTGTTGCTGATGAAGAATCCATGTTGTTCACTTGCATAAGCTTGCTGTGTACCTGAGGGAGAGAGTCAGATTGATTGGTAGAGAGATCAAGTGAAAGGATGGATACAAGGGTCTGATGCCAAGGTTCAAGAGTCGGGATGCCAGGGAGAAATGCAGGGATGCGAAGAGAAGCCAAGAGGAGAACCGAGAGACCAGCTAATGGTGAAGAAAACTGTTATGAAGGGTGCCGATGCCGGTAATATCACTGACGTCGGCCGAAGGCTGACCGACGTCGGTGGCTGAAAGGCTGGAGAAAGGCTAAAAATAGCCTTTCATTCGTTTCCCAACGGCCGGGTTAAATGAATGTGAGAATGAAACGGTCGACGGGGGTTAAATGGGCGAGAGGAGAGGTTGGAATGGGAGTCTAAGGCATTAAATGGCCATGTGGGGAATGAAGGGGATCCAAGGAGGGTATCCTAGGGTGGCGAGGTGGCAAGGAGAGGGAAAAGGGGCCTTATTTAAATAAAAATAGATGTTTATTTTCAATTAATAAGACCTAGGTAGGTTAGGGATAGTCGAAGTGGCAAGGGACCAAGGGGAGAGAGGAAGACCAAGGGTTAGACACTTTTTAGGTGTCTACATTTGCCCCTTTTTGTCTTGTTGGTTGTTCTAGATGAACTGCAAGACAAAAACAGGAGTTGGTTACCCCAGGAAAAGGATGAAGTGTTCCCCCCTCAAAGCGATAGTCGAGAGAAGGGAACCAAAGATCGAGTGTCGATTTGACAGAGAAATGGATAGAAGAGAGTGAGTGAAAACGCTGTCATAGTCGTGATTGCGCGTAGTCCACTTCACGAGAGGGTCAGGTCAAATTATCGCATGTCGAGGGTCAAGGAGTGCCAAAATTGAAGTAACCGGGCCCCAACATTTAGTCATCTGCTGATCGGGTCACTCAATTTAAGCTGAAGCTCCAAATGGTCATCATGTTCTAGGTATCCAGGGCTCAGGAAGTGCTCCCAGAAACACGAAAAAGCCACAAGTAGTAGGGATCAACCAGCTTGCGATCCTATACTTGCGAAGGGTCAAAAATAGTCTGCAGACAATTCTGCTAACCAGCCGTGAGGTAGCACACACGCAAAAACAACCAAGGCAACATTGGCTTGGAAGTAGTCGAAGGTCGAAGGAGATACGCATGATCTCCAATGGTCATTGATCAAGAGGATGGATGGACGAAAGGATGCGGCCGAGCTAACCCCAGAAGACCCCATGTCAACTGAGTGCTGCCTACATAGCCCCTGTCGTAGGGGCCTCAGGCCGATGTAGTTCTCCCTAAAAGGGAGGAAGGGTCAGAGGGATTGATTGGTCTTGGTCAAAGTCGATGATTGGTCTTGGTCAAAGTTGACAGAGTTGGTCATGATAAGAGTCAAAGAAGAGAAGGTTTGTCCATCGTAGCGATGAACAAAAGGGGGTGGTCGAGCTAACCTTAGAAGATGTGGTATCTGAGTGCTGCCTACATAGCCTTGGTCATAGGGCCTCAGACCAATGTAGTTCAGATATATTAAGAAGATTGGTCGATGATGAGTTTGGTTGAGTGTCGAAATGATGAGGGTAAGATGAGAATAAAATGATGCTACAGATGGTGTATTCTGTAGAATTGGTCGAGAGTCTTTCATCCCTAGCAAGTTTCCACAGTCGCGATGGATGTATGCTAAAAATGAATGGAGGTCTATTTATGCTTCAGCAAGTATTGGTTTATGCTTAACATAAATTGGGTCTAGTCGGTAGTTTCCATGTGTATTGGTGTCCATAGAAACTATGTGAAATGGTCTAGGGTGATGTCAGCTGAAAATGATGAAAATGGCTGGGTTTGAGATGAGTCGACAATTGATGTGGCCAAATGTGACCAAAGTGTAGAGAAAAGATGAAAGGCAAATCGCTCTTTCATTGACAAGGACCAGAAAGGAAGCATAGATAGGGGTTAGTAGAACCAAAGCCCCGTTCATGCATCACGTCGTTGACCAGTGTTGAGTTAGAACGGTAATTGAATCACTTTGACATTAAAGTGAGCTCGAAGTCCCTTGAGCAGGTGATAGGAGGAGGATAGGGTAACCTAGTTTAAGAGCAGGAATAACCGTGCCCCTTTTTTATGGGAGACCCTGAGACAGCTACAAGCCAAGTCCGTGACTCATTTTTTTTTTTTTTTGGGTGCAGGCTGATCGATGCGGGAAGCCTACATAGAGATGTCTTTTGATGTAGTAGTCAGGTTGCGAAGCTGATCAATGCGGGAAGCTTCTAAGAAAAGTTGTTGTTTGTAGCAAGATTAGTCATAGCCATCCTTCGAGGGAGTGGTCTATATTTTTGCTTAATAAAAATGTTTAAATAGCTGTCCTTCGAGGGATCAGTCTATTAGCTACAGCAATGATAGTATAGCTGTCCTTCGAGGGATCAGTCTGTCTTTTTGATTTTGACTTGATTTTGTGACCATGGATATGTTTTGACATCTTGATTTGTATTTTTGATTTGTTAGGAATTTGAGTCACGGACAAGACTGTAGAAGTTCAAGGACGCCCCTTTTATTAGGACAAAGCATCCATGCATCATAAAAGGGTTGTAGAGGACTTGTTAAAGGGGAATAGGGTTGAAAGGGATGAGGATTAAGAGGATGAGGATTGCTCAGGGGACGAGCTCAAGTTACGTGTCAAGTAGATGAGTACTCGACTAACAGAAGAAAGGTCGAAGATGCGAGACATAAGAAGGGGTTTAAGGTCTAATAAGACCCTGGGCCATGCTAGTGCGTTAAGGTCCGAGTCAATTAGGAGCAAACTTGACCCGATTTGCCTCTTTCCAGATTGGTCAGGTGTTGATTGATGGATGTGAAGTTGGTTGACATTGTCGTTGGTTGGTTGAAAAAGGTTGAATGTTTGGTCGAGAGGTCTGGTTGATTGATATTTGGTTGAAGTTTGGTTGAGACTGGTCAAATAATTGATCGGGGGTTGGGTCGATGGACACTTGGTCGAGATGAGTGATTGATATGTGGTAGAGACTGGGTTGAATAGTTGGTCGAGATTTGGATAAAGGATGAATTCCCCCAGCGGGTAGGGAGAATGTTTGAAAGGTTGGTTAAGGTCGGTTGAGGTTTAGTGGTCAGATGGACGGTATTAATGTCGAATAAGGGGGTCAAAGGTGGCAAAGGGACCACAGTCTGGCGTGGGGATCCCGATTTAGGCGATGAGGTTGGAGAGGCATGGGTCGGGGTTGATGTTTTGTTAAAGAGGTGGTCAAGAGGATCCTTGGTGAGAAGGGAATCCTTTTTCCAGTGTTGACGAATGACAGCTTTGAGAGCACAACAATGCTCGGTGTCATGTCCCAGAGTGTGATGATAGTGGCAGAATGTAGAGTTTTCGAACCAAGATGGCCTTGATCCGAGAGTTGATGAGTGAGGCGGTGTTGAAGGTTTGTTGATGATGTGGTTGAAAAGGGAGGTGTCATTCTCCAAACATTGGCGAATGGCGACCTTGAGGGCATGACAATGCTCCGTGTCGTGTCCAGGCGTGCGATGATATGCACAAATGCAAGTGTCGTCGAACCATGGTGGTTTAGGTCTGAGAGAGTGATATGGTCTAAGAGGCGGGAGGTCGAGGTGAGAGGACTGCAATAATTACCGTAAGAGCAAGGCATATGAACCTGCTAACGGGTCGGGATATTTTATTGCAGTGGGGGTTGATGACATTGGTTTGGGAGGCGAAGGAGGCATAGGTCGAGGGCTTGGATGAGATGTATGTCTGATGGGTAGAGAGAGTAATGGAGGTGAATTACCTCTGTGAAGTATGGGAGTGGGAAGCACTCCTATTAAAGTGGATGGATGCGGGCCCAAGATAGAGGGCAATGACGAAGGTGGGGGAGGAATCCTCCGATGTGGTCTAGTGGTCTTCGTTGGTTTGGGTCGAGGGCCACCATTGTGCGAGGCGAGGTTAGATATGGGTTTGGGTTTAGATGTGGACGGAGGTGTGCGAGATATAGCAATCTCAGGCAAAGGGCAGGAGGAAATCGTGACTGGGTGTTCCTCAGTTGAAATGGGTGGAGAGACTGGTTCTTCTCTTGGTAGAGAAGAAATAAGAGAGGGTGGCTCCTCAAGTGGGCAAAGGGCATGGATGATCATGCCTTCTACTTGTAGTTGAGGAGTAGGCAAGGTAGGGTCTTCGGATGAAGGTGGGCTTGATGGCGTTGATACGGTCAAGGCGTCCTCCAATGCAAGAGAGTTAGATGGAGGACTAGTAGGAGAAGAAGGTTCCTCATCCTTTAATGGAAGAGGTTGGTCAAGGATAAGAGGCAAGATAGTGCTAATCGTGTGAATGTCATGGTCTTGAGGGTCATTAGTCGAAGTCTGGACGTTGTTTTGAGCAGGCGGATGATTAGGGAATGGTTGTTTGAAAATGTCGATATGTTGGTTAGGAGGGGCGTTCAGGTTATCTAAAATAAGATCCCCCTTGTCGATCATGTCTTGGACGATGTTTTTGAAGGTTCGGTAGTTGTCGATGTTATGGCCTTGGACGCGATGAAAGGGACAGAAGTCGGCCTCCCTATACCATGTAGGGATGGCTTTTGAAGGGTCAAACTGAGGTGGTCGGATTGGAGGGAGATTGAGGACCCCCTGCTTGAGTAGTTTTTCTAAAACGGAAGCGTATGGTTCTCCAAGTGGAGTGTAAGAACGCTGAATGTACCGTTGTTGGAATAGTTTGGTGATGCTTGGAGATGTTGAAGTTTGAGAATAATTAGTTGTTGTCGATGATGGTGATCTAACGACCACAGTGTTGGCCACTCCTTTAGATTTGGAATTGGCAGAAGAAGAAGGTCTGGAATAAGAATGGCCATTAGATTTTGCGTTGGTATGACGCAATTTGACCTTATCTTCTTCAAGGGCGCAGAGTTTGAGCTTTCGAGCCATGATGAAAGCTTCGTCAAAAGTGCAAAATGTCTGAATCTGCAAGGTAGAAGAGATGTATCTGGCACATGCTCGAGAGAAGAGCTCGATGAGCTCGGGTTGAGGCAAAGAGAAGGAGAGCTGGTTGATCAGACCTCTCCAACGAGCGACAAAGTCGACTATTGATTCATCGTCAAATTGCCTGATGGAGTAAAGGTCTATGATTGAGACTTGTTTGGTGATGTTGATTGAGAAATGGTCAAGAAATAGTTGGGCGAGTTGGATGAATGAAAAGATAGAGTGTCTGGCAAGAGAACTATACCAGTCAAGGGCAGGGCCAGAAAGGGACATAGGGAACGTGCGTAAAAGCAACGCATCGTCATGGGAAATAAGATAACAGGCATGTCGAAATGCCCGTAGATGTTGTTGTGGGTCTTCCTTACTCTGAAAGCGAGTGAATTTAGGAAGCTCCCAATGGTTAGGGTATGGTCGAATGGGGATGGAAGGATGGATGGGCTCGTTTCAAATTTGCTCATATGACAAAGTATTGCTTGAACCGGAAATGGAGGCTTCAAGACTGGACATTTTATCCATCAGCATTTTAATGATGTCTGCTGACGGATTGGCGAGTTGAGCGTCCCCTAGGTTGTAAGGCGCCTGGAAGAGGCTAGAGGAGGCGTGCGACATAGTCGGTTGTACAATGTATGGATGACTAGTCGCAGGGGCAGAAGTGGAGGCTAGAGGTGGTTGCATTATGAAGGTCAAAGGTATAGGTTGACTGGGCACCACCAAAGGTGGTTGAATGGTAGCACTGGTAGAAAGATAGGTTGGCACGCCTACATTTGTGGGTGCAAGAGTATGAGGGGTCGAGACAATCAAGTTCTGATATGATGTAGAACTTGGTTGAATTGTAGGTGGTTGAGGGGGGAATGACACCCCAATGGAGGTCAGTCTAAAAATAGACGGGGAGGCCAAACTTTGCGTATTGGCCATGGTTGGGTTAATAGTTGAGGTGAAAGGCTGAGTCATAAAGGGTTGGGTGGCGAATGGTGTGGATGTCGTCGCCATGTCACCCGAAAGGTCTCGCGTTGGGTTTCTCGCGAGATAGTTTTGAAGGGCTGCGGTATTGAGGTCCAAGAATCTCTCGAAATCTCGGTCCCCTTCAGGGATGATGGGAACTTGAGTCGGGGTCAGGGTCGGGGTCGGTCCTGTAGGAGTTCTTTCAGTCTCCGAGTGGAACTCCATGATAGGACTTGTTAGGGACGGGGTAGACGGAAACGGTTGTTGGCTAAAGTGGTTAAGAAGAGAGTCCTGGTTCCAGAAACTGTGTTCTTGCAGTCTCAGAAAACCAGAATGGAGTTTTGACAGAGAATGGACAGATTTCAAGCTGCTGGTTTTGAAGAAAAAGGACAGTGACAAAGACCGACGTCAGTTGAAAAACTGATGTCGATAAGAAAGATAGCCAATGTCGGTCAGATAACCGATGCCGGTAAGACAGGAAAGCCGACGTCGGTAGAAGAACCGATGCTGGTAACATAAGAAAGCTGACGTCAGTTTCAGAACCGATGCCGGTGACAGGGGAAAGCCGACGTCGGTGGCAGAACCGATGCCGGTGACTGTGTTTTCCAGAGAACCAAAATATTCTTGGAAAACAAAGAAGAAAGCATCCTCACTCACTCAAACAAACAGATGAGAAGAGGAAAACAGAGAGAGACAGACAAGCCTAAGCGATAAATCCTAGGAATTAACCTTAGAAGCTTGTGGCTTATGCCTTAGATGGATGTTTGGGGAGATTGGCTGAAAAATGGGTCCTAGAAGAAGGTGGTCTAAAGATGGTTTCAGGTCTTGTTTTAGGCGCTCAAAGATCTGTGTTAGGGTCTGGTACGTGGCCTGGTGCTAAGGAGCAAGCTCCCCTCACTTCACGATTCCAGTGGTTAGCTGGTCTCGCTTAGCCAAGATATACCTCGCCTAGAGTTTATCCTCCGCCAGAGAATGGAGTGGGCTTCCCCCTTGGTGATGAAATCCAAGTGGGGTTACCGGGACAGGTAAGGTATCTGTTGGGGGATGAAATCCCAGTCGGGCCTTGTCTCAAGTAAGTTTTATGTTCGTTTTAGTGCATGTGGTTCGGTAGTGTAACATCAAGTGTCTACGATTTATTCAATATGCGGCTAAGTTACTAGATGTGGACTAATGCAAGCACAAGCAGAAATGAAAGTGCAATACGTTTTAATGCCCAAGTCGAAATGTGATGTTTGTTATGAAGACAAGTTTGAGAAAAGGTTGAGAGTATGAGGTTTAGACTAGTCTAGAAATGCAAGGAAGAAAGATTCGTTTTAGTCCTGCTTATAGTGTCATTGAGAAGGAAAGAAGGAAGAGAAAAGGTAAGAACCTAATGCTCCTAAATGAATGAAAAAAGAAAAGGAACCCAGGAGGAACCTAGGGTCCCACCGGGCGTGCCAGAGATGTTTCTATTCAAAATTTTGCTTTTTTTAGATTTAAGAGAAAGAAGAAACTAAAGAAGTAATGGACAAGGCTTGTGAAGTACCTGGATAAAGACTGCGCACCGTAAATCTAGATGCTTGTGAGCACTCCTCTTTGGCTGTGGAGGAATGACACCTGCAAAGAAAAAGAACTTGGACAAGAAAATGTTAGATGGATAGATGGTGGGTTGCCAAGCGAAAGCTTGTTCCCAGGAGTATGAGAACTTCCTTAAGGGAGGTCAACCCACTATTTTGATAAGAGATAAATGACTGATAAAAAGACAGAATGCTAAAATAGACTGAAATGATAGCAAATTGAAAGAGAAAAGGAAGCAAAGGCTTACCTGGAAGAAGCTGTCGGCCTGGTTGCAGTCGCTGGCGTTGCTGGTCCTACCGGCGTCAGTTGTCGGGTCTGCCGACGTCGGTTAGTCTGCCGACGTCAGTGGGGGTAATGACTGGCGTCGGTCGAGGCAATGGCCTCTAGACGGGTCTGGTCAGGGTCCTGGTTAGGGCTTGGTCTGAGGATGGTCTGGGCTTGGTCTGAGGTCTGGTCTATGGACGTACAAAGTGGTCTGGGGAGAGTCTGGTCTTAGATACGGGAGAGTCAAATGGATAGAGAGATAGAGGAAGCCAATCAAGGAGATAGGAATCCAGGTCTGGGTGACAGTCAGAACTGAGGGAAAGCAGTGCTAAATCTAGTTTAGAAATGACTAGAAAGCATAAAGAAAACAAACAGAGTACTTACCTATGCCCTGCTGAAGAAGGTGTTGATCTTGTTGCCGCTTGTTGAAGACCTATTGCTGATGAAGAATCCCTGTTTTTCACTTGCATAAGCTTGTTGTGTACCTGAGGGAGAGAGTCAGATTGATTGGTAGAGAGATCAAGTGAAAGGACGGATACAAGGGTCTGATGCCAAGGTTCAAGAGTCGGGATGCCAGGGAGAAACGCAGGGATGCGAAGAGAAGCCAAGAGGAGAACCGAGAGACCAGCTAACGGTGAAGAAAACCGTTATGAAGGGTGCCGATGCTGGCAATATCGCCGACATCGGCCGAAGGCTGACCGACGTCGGCGGCTGAAAGGCTAGAGAAAGGCTAAAAATAGCCTTTCATCCGTTTCCCAACGGCCGGGTTAAATGAATGCGAGAATGAAACGGTCGACGGGGGTTAAATGGGCGAGAGGATAGGTTGGAATGGGAGTCTAAGGCATTAAATGGCCATGTGGGGAATGAAGGGGATCCAAGGAGGGTATCCTAGGGTGGCGAGGTGGCAAGGAGAGGGAAAAGGGGCCTTATTTAATTAAAAATAGATGTTTATTTTCAATTAATAAGACCTAGGTAGGTTAGGGATAGTCGAAGTGGCAAGGGACCAAGGGGAGAGAGGAAGACCAAGGGTTAGACACTTTTTAGGTGTCTACAGTAAGGATATTAAAATTCACCTAAACATTGAAGGGTGTTGGGGCACTAAAAAGATGTGGAGTTGTAGATGAAGAACTAAAATTTTCCATCAAAATTTGTTAGAGAATTTTGTGGAATTGTTGTAGCATCTACGCTTGATGCTATTAGATGAATTCATTCACCATTTTCTTGAAAGGATCAGATATCTCAGTGTTGTCCACCATTTGAGGTCATTTGAAGTGAATAGGTGGATAGTCTATTAGATCTTATATTTTCCACCCATGTTTCTTGTAGTCTTACCTCATCCTCATGATCATACACTCTTAATACAAACTATTATGATACCATTGATCCAAAACTCAAAAGTCTTAGTTAAAGAATATTGCAAGAACATAAATAATAATGCTATCTCTAAGAAGAGATGTTTTTTTACTCAAAATTGTAGTTATAACATATGCCTATCTCTGAGAAGAGATGTATGATTTCCTTTAGAAGATAGATCTACTTTTATAAATAATTTTAAGGTAGGAGGAGGATGTGGAAGGTCACCAATCTTGAGGGAGATGAATTGGTTTGACTTCCATATTTTACAACATTACAAAATTCAAGAAATTATTATTTTTAGAAATTTACTAATTTTAGACTATACTACTAAAATTGAAATTTGGGACACTTCCATTTAGTTTTCTAAGTTCAAAACCTATTAACCAAAAATTCATGCCATCTCAAGGCATTCTCCTTATTCATATATTTCTAATAATTCAAACAGGGAGTCAAACAAAGCTATGGTGCAAAAGTTATGGCTCCTGGAAGTTCTACCACCAGTTGGGGTAGGACCGTCACCCAAATCATCACCTAAAGTGTTGGCTAGATCATTTCCTGAAGTGTTGTCCAAATCATTCCTCCCTCCTTGAGAAGTAATGGTCACCATTGCATCAAGATTCTTTATCAAGTGTGGTAGTTGTGTCTTGATCTAATTCTCATCTACTGGAGTAAAACTCTATAGATCAAGCTCACTAATGTCTAATTATTATGTTATGACTAAAGTGTTAAAAAGAGGTGGATGATATGAAATAGTTATATCATTTGGTGTCATGTGATGGAACCCAATGCATACTTATAATGGATTATGCTTTATGGAGCTATGTATGGCCTAATTCTTCACCATTTCTATCTGACCATCAATCTATGGATGAAAGGCCATGATCTTCCTCGACTTAATATCCATTCACTTCTATTGCTATGTTTATTATGTAGTCAGGGCTGCAACCTCAACCCTTTTAAATTTTTGTGGCTTGACCACTATGAGAATGAATTTCTTGGCACTGATTAGGGAGATAGATGTATAATGTGGTACCTCTGGTACCCTATAGCACCATGTTCCAAGAGTGAGGGTTATCCTTTGATTTCTTTATTCATAGATGCCATATCTATCATAAATAAATGGATGACCAAAGATTATATCATAAATATATAAATTGACCACATCACATAAGACCCCATATTGGAAAGGTTTTATTACATATGAAAGAAGATACTGGTGGGTGACACAGAGGTTTATCCTTGGACTCAACCATTCTATACTATATGACTTTGGGTGAGGCTTCATGGATAGATTTATATTTTTCACAACATTAACATAGATTAAATTATTTTGAATCCCACTATCAAGAATAAAATGTAGAGGCTTAACTTTCACCCATAACTTACAACGTTTCCTTGTCATTAAGCCTCTCCTCATGGGTCTATGATGAAGCAACGATGGCATCAAGATCAACATCTACAATATCTTATTCATCCTCTTTAACTATAAGGTGTGTATGAGGTAGAGCAGTAAATGTTGAGGATTTCAACTCAAAAATAGGGACTTGATGGCTTGACATTATTCTTTGGAGTGAGTTATAGATTTGTGGTTATCACACCATTCCCTAGTCTTCCCTTTCTTTTGCCTTCAATTTTGGCCTCTTGATTGACCTTATTTGTCAATTTTATATTTTGAAGGCTGACTCTTTATATTCATTCTTCCATGCTTCTGCTCAATCTTCATCATGACCTTGTATGAATCATCAAGAGTCTCTAAATTGAAGAGTAACATTTCTCTCTATATATACCATTGTAGTCAACCATGATATTTGAGAACCTTATATTTTTATGTACAAATCATCATATTCTCCAATGGGGTAGTATTCTTCCTTTACAAATTCTATGAAATCATCCCAAGTAGGTTCCATCTCAAGGCTAATATCATCCCTACTAAATCTCTTCTTATACACTTCCTACAAATTTTTGATATGAAATGATGATTTTAAAAGAGAAAAAGTGATCTTCTCTTTATCAATAAATTTTTTTAAAGAAAAATATGATGACAATTGATCCAATCAATTTTCTCCTACATCAGTATTGATTTTGCCTCAAATGTAGGGATATCAAAATTCACCTGAACCTTGAAGGTGTTAGGGCACTGAAAAATGTGGAGTTGTAAATGAGGAGCCAAAAATTTCATCAAATTTTGTTAGGGAATTTGAGAAAATTATTGTAGCATCTATGCTTGCTACTATTGGAGGGATTCATTCACCATTTCCTTGAAAGGATCTAATGTCTCAGTGTTGTCCACCATTTAAGATCATTTGGAGCAAATAGGTGGATAGTTTATTGGATTTTGTATTTTTTACCTAAACTTCTTGTAGTCTAACCTTGTCCTTGAGATCATACACTCTTCAAAAAAATCACATTGATTCCACTAATCTAAAACTTGAAAGTCTTTGTTGAATAATATTTCAAGAACACACAAATAATAATGCTATCTCTGAGAAGAGATGTTTTGTTTCTTAAAATTGTAGATACAACATATACTTATCTCTGAGAAGAGATGTTTGATTGCCTTTTTGGGCTACATCTATTTTTATACATAATTTCAAGCTAGGACAAAGATGTGGAAGGTCACCATTATTGTGGGAGATGAAGTGGTTCAACTTCCAAGATTTATAACATTATAGAATTTGAGAAATTACTATATTTAAAAACTTACTATTTTTAGACTACACTACTATAATTGAAATTTGGGGAACTTTTATTTGGTCTTTGGGGATCAAAATCCACCAAGCAGATCTCTATGCCATCTCTTGGCATTCCCCTCATTATTAGATTTTCAACCATTCAAACAAGGAGTCAAATTAAGCTATGGTGCAAAATTTATGGTTCCCAAAAGTTTTGCCACCAATTAGGGTAGGACTGTCACCCAAATTATCACTTGAAATGTTGTCTGAATCATTGCCTAAAGTGTTTTTTGGATCATTCCTCCCTCCTTGAGAAAAAATGGTCCCCATTATATTAAGAGTCTTTATCAAGTGTGGTAGTTGTGTCTTGATCTAATTGTCATCCACTAAAGTAAAACTCTATAGATCAAGCTCACCAAATTCTAGTTATTCTGCTATGACTAAAGTGTTCAATAGAGGTGGATGATATGGAATGGCTACATCATTTAGTTTCATGGGTTGGAACCTATTGCATACTTATAATGGACTATGATTTATGGAGCTATGTAGGGCTTGATTGTTCACCATTTCTATCTAACCATCAATCTATAGATGGAAGGCCATGAACTTCCTCAGCTTGGTATTCATTTACTTCTATTATTGTGTTGATTATGTAGTCAAGGTTGCAACATCAACCCTTTTATATTTCTATGGCTTAACCACCATGAGAATGAATTTCTTAGCAATGATCAGTGAGATAGATGTAGAAGATCATACCCTATAGCACCATGTTCCAGTAGTGAGGGTGATCCTTCAAGGTCTTGACTCATAGATGCCATATCAATCATACATGAATGACTAACCAAAGAGTACATCAAAAACATATAGATTGACCACATCACACAAAACCTCATCTTGGAAAGGTATTATTGCATATGAAATAAGACACTAGTGGGTGAAACAGAGTTTTCTCCTTGGACTCAACCATCTAAGACTATATGGTTTTGGGTGAGGCTTCATAGATAGATTTAGACTTTTCATAGTATTAGCAAAGATTAAATTTTTTTGACTCCCACTATCAATAATGAAATGTAGAGGCTTACCTTTTACCCATAACTTAGAGTGAAATAACCATTCCTTATCATCTAGCCTCTCCTCATGGGTTTGTGATGAAGTAACAATGGCATTGGGCTCAACATCTATAATCTCTTCTTCATCCTCTTTTACTATAGGGTGTGTATGAGGTAGAGTAGTAGATGTTGAGGATTGTGACTCAAAAAGAAGGGACTTGATGGCTAGACATTATTCTTTGGAGTGAGTTCTATATTTATTTTAATCACACTATTTCCCAGTCTTTCTTTTTGCCTCTAATTTTGGCCTTGTGTTTGACCTTGTCTGTCACTTTTCCATTTTGAATGCTAAATCTTCATATTCATTTTTTTATGCTTCTACTCAATCTTCACCACAAACCTGTATACCTCATCAAGGGTCTCCAAATTGAAGAGTTACATTTCCCCCCATAAATACCATTATAGTCCACCATGATATTTTAGAACCCTATATTTCTCATTTTCTTATATGTCTAATCTCATAGATAGAGAATGAAAAATGTCAATATAATCTTGAATATAATGTTCTTTATCTTGGTGAAGTTGTTATCACTCTATGTATAGATCATCATATGCTCCAATGGGGTAGTATTCTTTATTTATAGCTTCTATGAAATCATCCTAGGTAGGTTCCACCTTAAGGCCAATATCATCCATATTAAATCTCTTCTTGTACTCTTCCCACCATTTTTTTATAGATAATGATGCTTTCAAAAGAGCAAAATTGATCTTCTCTTTATTGTTTAATTCATTTATAAAAAAATATGATGATAATTGATCCTACCAATTTTCTACTACATTAGCATCGATTTTGTCTTCAAATGTAGGGATATAAAAATTCCCATAAACCTTGAAGGGTGTTGGACCACTAAAAATATGTGAAGTTGCAAATGAAGAGCCAAAATTTCTGATCAAAATTTATTGGATAATTTGGGAAAATTACTGTAGCATCTACATGTGCTACTATTGGAGGGCTTCATTCACCATTTCTTTGAAAGGATCGAATGTCTCAGTGTTGTCTACCATTTGAGGTCATTTAGAGTGAATAGGTGGATAGTCTGCTAGATCTTATATTTTCCACCCAAGCTTCCTATAGTCTAACCTCATTCTTAGTATCTAACACTCTTAATATAAACCACTTTGATACCATTGATCCAAAACTTGAAAGTCTTGGTTGAATAATATTTCAAGAAGACACAAATAATAATTATATCTCTAAGAAGAGATGTTTTGTTACTCAAAATTGTAGATACAACATATGTTTATCCCTTGGAAGAGATGTCTAATTTCTTGTTTGGGATACATTTATTTTTATACATAATTTGAAGGTAGGAGAAGGATGTGTAAAGTTACCAATCTCAAGGGTGGTTTGACTTCCATGATTTACAACATTACATAATTCAAATAATTAATATTTTTAAAAAGTTACTATTTTTAGGTTTCACTACTAAAATTAAAATATAGGGCACTTTTATTTGGTTTTATGATGTCAAAATCCATTGAGTATATCTCTATGTAATCTTATAGCATTCACCTCATTTTTATCTTTCCAACGATTCAAACAGGGAGTCAAATAGAGCTATGGTATAAAATTTATGGCTTTCGAAAGTTCTACTACCAATTAGAGTAGGACCGTTGCCTAAATTATCACATGAAGTGTTTCCCAAATCATTGTCTAAAGTGTTGTCTAGATCATTCCTTCATCCTTAATAATAAATGGTCCCCATTGCATCAAGATTCTTTATTAAGTTTGGCAGTTGTATCTTGATCTGATTTTCATCTACTAGAGAAAAACTCTATAGATCAAGCTCACCAATGTCTAGTTGTTCTATTGTGACTAAAGTGTTCAATAAAGGTGGATGATATGGAATGGCTACATCATTTGGTGTCATGGTTTGGATCTAATGCATACTTAGAATGGAATATGCTTTAAGGAGCTATGTAGGGCCTGATTGTTCATCATTTCTATCTAACCATCAATCTTTGGATGGAAGGCCATGAACTTCCTCAGCTTGGTATCCATTCACTTTTATTATTATGTAGTCAGGGTTGCAACATCATCCTTTTTGGATTTATATGGCTTGGCCACCATGAGAATGAATATTTTGGCACTGATCAAGGAGATAGATGTAGAAGTTAGTACCTCTAGTACCTTGTAGCACCATATTCTAAGAGTGAGGGTGATCCTTCAATTTTTTGATTCATAGATGCCATATCAATCATACATGAATGGTTGACCAAGGAGTACATCAAAAATATCTATATTTACCACATCATACAAGCCCTCATCTTGGAAAAGTTATATTGCATATGAAAGAAGATGCTAGTGGGTGATATAGAGGATTCTCCTTGGACTCAACCATCCAATACTATATGGCTTTGGGTGAGGCTTGATGAAAAAATTTAGACTTTTCATAACATTAACAAAGATTACCTTTCACCTATAACTTAGATTGAAACAACATTTCCTTATTATCTAGCCTCTCCTCATGGATCTATAATGAAGTAATGATGGCATCAGGCTTAACATCTACAATCTCTTTTTCATCCTCTTTGACTGCAGGGTGTGTATGAGGTTGAGTAGTAGATGTTGAGGATTATGACTCAAAAATCAAGAACTTTATGGCTCAACATTATTCTTTGGAGTGAGTTTTAGATTTTTAGTAATTACACCATTTCCTAGTCTTCCCTTCCTTTTACCTCTAATTTTGGCCTCATTTTTGACCTTCTTTGTCACTTTTCCATTTTTAAGGTTGACTCTTCGTATTCATTTTTTCATACTTCTACTCAATATTTATTGTGAACTTGTATGCCTCATCGAGAGTCTCTAAATTGAAGAGTTCCATTTCCCCCATATATACCATTATAGTCCACCATGATATTTGAGAACCTTGTGTTTCTCACTTTCCTAGATGACCAATTTCATAGATAGAGAATGAAAAATGTCAGTGTAATCTTGAATAGACTATTATTTATCTTGGTAAAGTTATTACCACTCTATGTATAGATCATCATATGCTCTAATGGGGTAGTATTATTCCTTTATAGCTTCTATGAAATCAGCCTAGATAAGTTCCACCTCAAGGCCAATATCATCCATAATGAATCTCTTCTTGTACACTTCCCACCAATTTTTGATAGGCAATGATGGTTTCAAAAGAGCAAAAGTGATCTTCTTGTTATTAGTGAATTTATTTAGAAAAAAAATATGATGACAATTGATCAAACTAATTTTCTACTACATCAACATTGATTTTACCTTCAAATGTAGAAATATTAAAAATCACCTAAACCTTAAAGGGTGTTGGGGCACTGAAAAGATGTGAGGTTGGAGATGAGGAGCCAAAATTTTTTACCAAAATTTTTTAGAGAATTTGGGTGAATTGTTATAGCTTCTATGCTTTCTACTGTTAGAGGTATTCATTCAATATTTCCTTGAAATGATCAGATGTCTCAGTGTTTTCCATCAGTTGAGGTCATTTAGAATGAATAGGTGGATAATCTACTGGATCTTGTATTTTCCACCCAAGCTTCTTGTAGTCTGACCTCATCCTCAAGATCATACACTCTTAAGACAAACTGCTCTGATACCACTGATCTAAAACTTGAAAGTCTTGGTTGAAGAATATTTCAAGAACACATAAATAATAATGCTATCTCTAAGAAGAGATGTTTTGTTACTCAAAATTGTAGATACAACATATGCCTATCTCTTGGAAGAGATGTCTGATTACCTTTTTAGGATACATCTATTTTTATACATAATTTGAAGGTAGGAGGAGGATGTGTAACGTCACTAATCTTGAGGGAGATGAATTGGTTTAACTTCCATTATTTACAATATTTCAAAATTTAAGAAATTACTATTTTTAAAAACTTACTATTTTTAGACTACACTACTAAAATTAAAATTTGAGGTACTTATATTTAATTTTATAGAGTCAAAACCCATCAAATAGATATCCATGACATATCATGGTGTTTAATTTATTCTTATATTTCTGATGGTTCAAACGGGGATTCAAATGGAGCTATGATATAAAATTTATGGCTCTTGGAAGGTCTACCACCAATTGGGGTTGGACTGTCACCTGAATTATCATGTGAAGTGTTGCCTAGATCATTCCCTGAAGTGTTGTCTAGATCATTCCTCCCTCCTTTTTAAGTAATGGTACCTATTACATCAAGAGTCTTTATCAAGTAAGGAAGTTGTGTCTTGATATGATTCTCATCCATTAGAACAAAACTCTGCAGATCAAGCTCACCAATATCTAGTTATTCTACTATAACTAAAGTGTTCAATAGAGATGGATGATATGAAATGGCTACATCATTTGGTGTCATGGGTTGGAACCTAATGTATAATTGTAATGGAATATGCTTTGTGGAGCTATGTAAGGCCTAATTATTTAGCATTTATTTTTTACAATCAATTTGTGGATGGAAGGTTATGAACTTCCTCAACTTGGTATCCATATGCTTCTATTATTGTGTTGATTATATAGTCAAGGCTGAAACATCTACCCTCTTGAATTTATGTGGCTTGACCACCATGAAAACAATTTTTTTGGAATTGATCAGAGAGATAGATGTAAAAGGTGGTACCTCTGGTACCCTATAGCATCATGTTCTAAGAGTGAGGTTGATCCTTTGAGTTCTTGATTCATAGATGCCATGTCGATCATACATGAATGGTTGACCAAGGAGAACATTACAAACATCTAGATTGACCACATCATATGAGACCTCACCTTGGAAAGGTTTTATTTCATATGAAAAAAGACACTGGTGGGTGACACAGAGGTTTCTCCCTAGACTCAACCATCCAATATTGTATGGATTTGGATGAGGCTTCATGGACAGATTTAGACTTTTGAAAATATTATTAGAGATTAAATTCTTTTGACTCCTAATATCAAGAATAAAATTTAGAGGCTTACCTTTCACCCATAACTTAGAGTGAAACAAAATTTTCTTGTCATCTAGCCTCATGGGTCTGTGATGAAGTAACAATGGCATCAAGTTTAGCTTCTAAAATCTCCTCTTCATCCTCTTTGACTGTAGAGTGTGTATGAGGTAGAGTAGTAGATATTGAGGATTGTTACTCAAAAATAAGGGACTTGATGGCTCAAAATTCTTATTTGGAGTGAGTTCCAAATTTGTGGTAATCACACCATTTTCTAGTCTTCCCTTCCTTTTGCCTCCAATTTTGGCCTCATGTTTGACCTTCTTTATCACTTTTCCATTCTAAAGGCTAACTCTTCATATTCATTCTTCCATGTTTTTGCTCAATCTTTACTATGAACTTGTATGCCTCATCAAGAGTCTCTAAATTGAAGAGTTCCATTTCCTCCCATATATACCATTGTAGTCCACCATGATATTTGAGAACCTTATGTTTCTCAATTTTTTGGATGCCTAATATCATATATAGAGAATGAAAAATGTCAGTGTAATCTTGAACATATTGTTCCTTCCCTTTGTAAAGTTATTGCCACTCTATATATAGATCATCATATGCTCTAATGGGGTAGAATTCTTCCTTTATAATTTCTATGAAATTATCCCAGGTAAGTTCCACCTCAAGGCCAATATCATCCGTACTGAATCTCTTCTTATATAGTTCCCACCAATTTTTGATAGGCAATGATGCTCTCAAAAAAGCAAAAGTGATCTCTTTATTGGTGAATATATTTAAAAAAAAATATGATGATAATTAATCCAACCAATTTTATACTATATCAGCATTTATTTTTCCTTTAAATGTAGGGATATCAAAATTCACCTGAACCTTGAAGGGTGTTGGGGCACTGAAAAGATGTGGGGTTACAGATGATGAGCCATATTTTTTTATCAAAATTATTTGGACAATTTGGGAAAATTATTGTATCATTTGTGCTTGCTTTTATCGGAGGGCTTCATTCACCATTTCCTTGAAAGGATTGGATGTCTCGATGTTGTCTACTATTTGAGTTTTTTTGGAGTGAATAGGTGGATAGTTTACTAGATCTTGTATTTTATTTCCAAGATTATTGTAGTCTGACCTCATCCTTAGGATCATAGGCTCTTAAGATAAACTAATCTAATACTACTAATCTAAAACTCAAAATTATTCATTGAACAATATTTCAAGAACACAAATAATAATTCTATCTCTGAGAAGAGATGTTTTGTTGCTCAAAATTACAGATACAACATATGCCTATCTCTGAGAAGAGATGTCTAATTGCCTTTTTGGGCTAAATCAATTTTTATACATACTTTTAAGGTAGGAAGAGAATGTGTAAGGTCACCAATATCGAGGGAGATGAAGTGGTTCAACTTTCACAATTTACAACATTATAGAATTTAAGAAATTACTTTTTTAGAAACTTATTATTTTTAGACTATACCACTAAAATTGAAATTTAGAGTACTTTAATTTAGTTTTTAGAGGTCAAAACCTACTATGTATATCTTCATTCCATCTCATGGCATTCCCCTCATTCTTATCTTTCCAATGGTTTAAACAAGGAGTCAAACGGAGCTATGGTGTAAAAGTTATGGCTCTCAGAAGTTCTGCCACCAATTAGGGTACGTCCATCGCCCAATTTATCACATGGAGTGTTTCCTAGATCATTGCTTGAAGTTTTTTCTAGATCATCATAATCAGAATCTAATAGTTTAGGATAAATTTTACCAATGAGCTCAAGATTCCCACTATAACCTTGAGTTTAATTAAAGAGGAAGTTGAGATGTTGAGACTCATAAAATGGAATGCTAGGCAAAGGCTCAAGAGTAGGAAAATTGAAGATACCATGATCTTGGAATTATTTGAAATTCCAAGGGTTAGTATCACCCTAAATACTATAAATGTGTCTATTATGAGGTAATTTAATGCATTGGCAAGTGGAAGAAGTGATATCTCTCATGCGATGAGTCCACAGCCTACCAAGAAAGATGTTATAAGAAAGGGGAAAGTTAAAGATCATCACCTTCATATGAATGGTGATAGGTGGAATGGTAATGGTAAGCTAAATATAACCTAGAGGAGGCATTTGTCTTCTATCATATCCTTGGTAAGTGTTATGTGTAGACTTGAGATTAAATTTAGAATACCCAAGAGTCTTAATCAAATCAAGGAAAGTGACACATGTACTAGAACCCTCATCAATCAATGTACACTTGACTTGGATATCACCTATTTAGATGCTAATAAATAAAGGAGGTTCATCTACATGAAGTATAATCTCATCAAGAATCATATAAGCAATAGGAAATCATAAAATAAGAGAAATGTCTATAGTTTCATCAATTTTGATAGACATCTCTTCACATTGTTGTAAAATACTATCTTTAGAACTTGATAAAGGTACCTCCCATCTTGCTAGGGGAGAAAGAGGGACATTCATATTGAGTAATAGCCACATGAAGTGGTTTTGATGACATGGGTAAGTACCCATGAGCTCAATAAATTGAATTTGAGATGGGAGATTAGTGAGTTCCACAATGGGATCCCACTCATCATATCCCATAATAAGGGTATTAGATAAAGGTGCATAGTGATTAAAGAGATCCTCAAAATGAGGAGCCAAGTGCATTGAAATTTATGTTGATAAGGAGGATGTTTATAATAAGGTTTTAAATCATGTGAAGATGAAGAAGTGGTTGGTTTAGGTTGATTTTAAGGAGAAGTGTTAGTAGAAGCTTGGTTATTATTAGTATTGGATGGTGATGGAAGAGTGGTAGAAATAGAATAGGATTTGTTACCTAAGGGGGAATCAAAAATTGGATCATAAAAAGTGATACGATATTATTTCCCTAAATTATTTAAATGAATTGGAGAAGAATCTGAGATAACATATGTCTTAGATGAAGGAAGAGTGTAGATAGATTGGGAATCAATGAAAGCCACCACACTTCACATATTAGTCATGCTAACCACATTCTCTGAGGAAGTTGGTTCCATAATACTTTATACATTATTGGTGGAAGGTTTGGGCTTATCTTTAGTGTATTGAATTGGTTGATGATTAGGTAAAGTATCTTTATAGATAGCTAAAGGAGCATTTTCTTGATTTAAGGCTTGAGTTTTGTCACATGTTTTATAGTCCTTAAAATCAATCTCATAGACTTATTGATGCTTATGGATAATATAATCATGATCAAAAAGAGGGCCAATAATAAAATTCATAGATAAATTTTGAATTTTTCTATAGGTCTCATGAGAATGAACCCAACTAGTGTGAAACCAACAAAAATTGTTAGGATCATACCAATATTTCATAAGTCAAGTAGGGTTAAGCTCTAGTAGAAGAGGCCTAGGTAGATAGTTAAGTAATTCAAATAAGGATAGAGGTTTGTGAATGTTAATGTTATTAGGTGAATAGAAATGAGGATTAGTATATTATTGAGTGGAAAGAGTTGGTTCTAAAGAATGGTTAGGAATGATATCTTGAACATTGTGAATGTTTTCATAAGAATTGGTAACACCATCATTAGTAACATTACGGTTTTTGTTTTTAGTAATAAATGAGGAACCATAGAAGTTTGGGGTGGCTTGCATTGATGCATTAGGAAATATTGTCTTTTAGCTTGTTCAATAGCCTCCTCCAAGGTATGTGGAGAGAGAGTTCAAACTCGATATTATAATTTAGGAAGAGACCATTTGTAAAGAGATGAAAAATATTGTCACCTGCCATGTTATGTTCACATTTGTTTGACAAAGTCCTCCATCTCTTAACAAAGGCTTGATAAGTTTCATTCTCATATTTTTTATAATGAATGAAATGGGCCAAAGTGTTTTTAGGAAGATCATTAGTTTATAATTCTTGGACTAAAACATTTACTAAGTCTTTGAAACTAGAAATGGAATGAGCTCTAAGTTGATTATACCAATCCAAGGCATCACCTGTGAGGGTTTTGGATATGATCTTGGTAGTGTCAAAGGTGTTTAAATTGACCCAATCCTTGTAAATATTTCTAAATATTTTGAGGTGAAGGGTAGGATCAGTTGACCCATTATAATAAATTGTAGGTGTTATACCTCCTTTATCAATGTTGGCAATTTGAGTAGTGAGAGGTTTATTTTGTAGATGCTTGATGGTTTTATTAACTAATGGAGTTTGAAGAATGATATTACCTTGATAACATCAAAGAGGAGGAGGGGGAACATTCTAGTTATGTGTGCCCCAAGCCATTAGTTTCAAATGAGATTCAAGATTAAGAAGGTGGTTTTGCATTCTCATCATTTGATTTGTGTTATGTGCTTGAAAGGTATTCATTTAACTGAGAGTTTGAAATAAAATTTGGTGTGTTTGATTAGAATTATAAGTATTAGAATTGGTATTTGTGTTGGTATTAGTGTCTTGGGTACCACTATTAGTGTTGATATGAGCTTGAGAATAATTGTGAGAATGTGAGTCACTAGTGGCAAAATTTTCTTATGGGGCAAAATATGGACTAGTGAATGGTTGAGAGGAAGAAGCACTAGAATCATGATTTACTTGAGTATAAAACAATGAACTAATGAAAGGATTAAGGATATTGGATCTTATGAGAGACCCACTAGATGTATAGCCTATCATATTAGTTGAAATACTAGGCATGGAGGTAGAATAAGTTAGAGAAGAAGATGTCATGGCATAAGGAGCCAAAATTGAAAGAAGAGGTTGAGAAAAAAATAAAGTGGTACCTCTAAATCTTGTTGAGAATGTAGGAGTAGGTGAATGAGGCTCTTTGGTTTGACCAACAATCATGAGGTTATAAATGGTAAAAGGATCCTTTCCTCTATGTTGAGAAAATTCAAAAATAAAGAAAAGCATTTCAGGAGTATACTCTAGCTTAGGTTTATCCTCTAAGAAAAGAGGAGGATTATGTTTCAAAGAGGTATTTGGAGGGGTTACATAGTTCATTATGTGAGTGACAATATTAAAATTACTAGCATCTAAAATAGGATCTCTACTTTGTCTATGGGAGACCCTGTTAGGATTGGTAAAGTGCATCATGTTTGTTGACTATAACTCAGTGTCATTACCAAATAAAAAGTCCATGATGAAAGGAAAAGAAGAGAGATGATAAGGCAAAGGACAAAGAGGTGATTGAAATAGTATAGGGTTGACTTGGTTGACTTGTCACAAAAATAGGAACTATAAAACTATATAGGGTTAACTAGGTCAATCTAGTACAGTGTACATAAGGCAAAAAAACTATTGGGTTGATTAGGTCAATCTAGTACAAAAAATAGGAAATTAAAGAAGTCTAAAATAGATTTTGAAAATTAAAAAAGATAATTTTTCAAGGAATTAAAAGAAATAAATACTAAAATGAAACAAATAGTCAATTAGATTGATGTTGGCCAATCAATTGAAACACATAAAATAAAATCTTACACTAACGCTAGCTAATGCAAGTTTTTATGCACACAATTACACAAAGTGAAAAAACTCAACTAGAAAAGTGAAGATCTAACTAATTGGTCAACTTGATTGTTTATTATATTATTAATATATGATTTTTAATATGATTGGAAGTTGGCTATAAGCAAGGTACTAGATAGAAATTTAAGGATGGTTTCTGGTAGTTTGGGTTGAAAGGGACTATAGTGGTGATGATATAGGCTTAGTATTTGGGCCTACACCCTCACTTCATGCACCATAGTGATAAGGGTGTTGGGTTTTTAGATATAATATACTATTAAACACACTTCATACTTGACCAAAGTATCAAGTTAGCTTCCCCCTTGGTGATGAAATTCAAGTAGGTTGGCTTAGGGTAGACAAAATGTTAAAGTAATTATTTCTGTTTTTGTGATTTGTCTCTATGTGAATAAAATAGAGATACTGAAACTGAGTGATTAATTAAAAATCCCCTAATTAAACTATGTGAGATATTATAAGAATGCAAGTAATAGGCAAAAAAGATGTGAACTAATTACTAGTAGATATGAGGTTAATTTCAACTTGAAACAAGGTATAGTGTTAACACTATATGCAAAAAATATAAAATAGGGTTGATAAGGTTGAACATATACTATAGATGCAAGGTATAAAAAATTAAATGGGTTAGTAGGGTTGATCTAGTTATTTTAGATAGCATACACAACACAAAACTGGGTTGATAGGGTCAATGTAGTTGATTGTGAAAGGGTAATTTTAATGACTACAAACTATGAAAGGAAAGATAAAAAAGAAATAAATAGAGAGGTAAAAAGTAACCTTGGTGGATCAGAGATGTAATTAAGGAAGATTGTTGATGAAGAACCTTGAGGTATGTTGGAAAAATCTACAAATTGGGTTGACAAGATCAATCAAGTTGTGCAAGAACTTGCTACATAGTGTTGAAACTATAAAGGGTCAACTGGGTCACCCTAGTAGGCTTATCTAGATGTTTAAAATGTTGAAAACTTATACTAGGTTGACTGGGTTGATCTAATTTCTTGTTCTTGTAAAGTTACGCATAGAAGTCAAAAAACTGGGTCGACATAGTCGATCCAGTATGATAAAAATAATGACTGAAAGAATGAAAATAGGTGAAGTAAATCTTACAAGGGTTAGTTTCACATTGGGTTCACCTACACTTCAGATTGGGGATACACTTGTTAAGAAAGAACATGACCAATATGGGGATCCACTAGACCCGATTAGGGGATCACTTGTCACAATATATCATGATAGGAAGGGTTATAATGCCTATATTATAACATAATCACATAATAACCCTAATGTTTTCCTAAGGTTTAAAACATTCACCTATTCTAATAACAAGAAAGTAAATCTAATCTAGTGCACACCAAAGCTTATGACACAAAGTGAGGGTTAAAAACAAAACAAATAACTAAACTAAACATGTATTATAAGACATATTCTCATGTCAATGTATATGTAGTCCTAATACATGGGATAAAAATGCAAATTCATTATCTATCTACTTTTACAAAGGATAAATAAATTTAGGAATACTTACCTTTGAAGCTGAACCTATTAAGCCTCAATCTCTCCCTTGACCAAGGTGATTCACAAGAGAATTTTATGGTATGTAAGGATAACCAAGATAAATCAACTCTAGGATACACAACCTATCTAAGCATATAAAAGACTTCTCTTTAAGACAAGATCCATATCTCTGAAGAAAGTATGGAACCTTAAGATTTATTCCTCAAGTAGAATGGTCAATACATAGATGTTCATTCATACTTATTTGATATTATTTTTTCCCTTATGAAATGGTGGGAAAAGAACTTGTATATATAGGTGGATCTTTACTTAAATCCTCCCAAAAACATCAAATGTATAGGGTCAACCCAATCAACCCAATGTGTTTTGAAGGATAAATCACTAGGTCTGAGCTAAGTCGACCGAAGGCTAACAAGATAAGAAAGTGAAAAATACCCCTAAACTCTATTGGGTCGACCTTGTTGACCTAGTATAGTTGATTGTCCAAAAGGGTGTTAATGCAATAAAATAAGGATGGAAAGATGAAAATGACTAGAATGGGTAGAAATGAGATGAATAAGCTTAGGGTAGATGGTTTTAGGAAACAAGTGTTTATATGGCAAGTGGTAAAAGGGACAACAATCTTATGAAGCATCAATGGTATATCCACCCCTTTCCTAGTGCACTATTTATGACATGTACTTAGAAATTGAGACTCGATAGGTTCCTACAAGATATAAAGTGTCAATAATCATTAAAAGTTTGAAAATATTATATGTATATAGAGTAGGCTTGAACTACCTCTCTAAGGATGTAAAATTGAGTGATAACTATTTTGGCATGGTTAGTGGGACAATTGTCCCAAGCACTTCTTTTCAAGGTGAGTGCTAGTATTGACATGATTATAGTTGCACAAATGTTTCTTACTTAGAATTTAGAAACTCCACTAAAGTTATGACATATGGTTTCAAACCAACTTATTATTTTTATTCTTCATAGTCACTACTATATCAAATGCCGGTAGAGGTAATCATTCTTCAAATCCACTCCCTCGTCCTAAGATTCCTCTTAAAGTTTAGTACCCTGATCCTTTCTTGACACTTGAAAATCTTGAGGAAGAGTTTGAAGAACAAGAAGGTTTTGAAATTCAAAAAGAGAAAGAGAGTTAAGAAGAGATTGAAGGTAACATGGATATGCAACATGCTTTCCCAGCTTTTAATACTAAAAATCCTATAAACCTTGATTCCTATGATGATATCCCTCCTAATGCCACCAAGATTGTCCCTAATTTAAATAGGTAAGGTCCTATCACCCTAATTAAACACATTAGAGACATATCTGACTTCTTAATTTCCATCATATCATATAAATTAACATACAAATTAGATTTATTATCATGTCCCGTAGGGGAAAATCCCTTGATTGGTATAAAACCTTGTTAGGAGGATGCATTTGTTGACTAAATTGAATGTGGGATGAATTTATGTAGTTATTGACTAAAATATTTGAAGATAAGAGTGATCATAAATCACTGATTCATCATTTTAATGTCATCCAAAGAGGGCCTAAGGAATCCGTGCATGATTTCAATGAAAGGTTCCAAAGAAAATGTAATATGATTCCACCTCCTATGAGACCACCTACAAGTTTTGTTTTTACAACCTACCTTAAAGATATTGGGACTGATATAGCTATCATGTTGTAATCCATGGGAGGGTATACCTTTCTTGATGCCTATGATGTGGCTATTAGAGTTGAGAATAGTTTAATACAAGCTGGTAAACTCTGTTTAAAGGTCTCAATGCCCATCTTTCCCAACATGTCTACTACCCCTCCAAGCCTTACTCCATTTCCAAATCCAAATATCTAGTATAAAATTTATCCAAAGAAATTAGATGATACAATTGATTGATAAGAAAAATATAAGGCATTAGAAACTTCAACTAGGCAGTCAAATCACATATTGGAGCTTTAAAAAATTCCTACTATTACCCTCCATAAGTAAATAAATTTCCACCTCAACATAATGGTCAAGGGATGATACAAGGCAAACATAATTTTAATAGGTCACCTAATGCCTATAATACAAATTATTCTCCCACCTCAAAATCCATGGTTTTAGTCCATAGCAACCTAGTTCAAGGAGAATAATGACCAAATTATTATGTGCAAGCTCAAGCTTAGTACATGAATGTGAATTCGGTGGAAGGTCAAGTATTGGTGGCTCAAGGAGGGACTAATACTTAATTGAAATCATAATGTGATAGCTCCATACAAATAAAATGAAGTGGAGAGTGTAGTAATCTAGGAGTGACTTTTGTAAACTATCAACACAAAGTCAAAGAGGAGAGCTTTGGGAGATACTCAAGATGTGGATAGATTTGTCCTAAATTAGATCAACTTAGTTTCAACCAACACAAGGTCAAAGAGGAGAGATTTAGGATATGATAAATGTGTGGATATACCTTCAAATAATCCCCCTTAAAAGAAATAAGGTATGGATACAAATATGGTAACCTCTACAAGTCTTGTACCTCCTCAAAATCAGAACTTGGGAAATGAGGTAAAACTTTCATTACCTCAAGATCAATGTAATACATCAACTCTGAGGATGAAATAAAAGGATATTTTCTCCCATTTAAATATTATTAACTCCTTTAACAATATAAAAATAAGCATATCCCTTTGGGAGACACTCCATATTCTTGGTCAAAAAGATTTACTCCAAGAGTAGTTGTCCCAACTCCATATTTCCCCCCAGCTAGTTAAGTATATTGGTGTAGCCCTCAAAAACTCATCTAATAATATTTTAAAACCCTCCACCAAGTCTAATAAACCCCCCAACTTTCTATCTTACACTCATTTTGGGAGACAAGCTGGTGCATAATTGCATTGTGGATAGTGGGGCAAACACTTCAATTATGCCTAAAATAGTTGCAGACAAGTTGGGATTGAAGTATGAGCCTTATATCAAAGGAGAATTTAAAATTTATTGAACACCAGACAAATATATATGTCTCATCAAAGGTTTGAAAGTGTTTTTTCATGACTACCCAAGTTTTTCAATTTTACAAGACATAGTGGTGATGGATCTACTTGCACACTTTTCCATTTACTTATCAAGATACTTTACTGCCAAGATAGGAGGGTATGTTATTTTTTATTGGTATTTCTTGGATTTTATAATGATTTATGGATATAAAATTATAATAAGAACACAACCATTATCCAAATTATGTATTGAACCATATGTGAAAACTAGTTCTAATCTAAATTGCACTATTAATGAACAAGAGGAGCATGCCATAGATGATGGAGTATACTTCCCTCTTGAAATTATTAATTATCACTTATTAGATGAATATGGTGATGAAACCTATGAGTATGAGCCATATTATTTCAAGGAAGAGACTTATTTGGGGGTGTATTTCCTACATGAGGAAGGAACACATATACCTTCACTTACCAAGGAGGAGGATGAGAGTGATAGAATGTGGAAGATGTTCTTGTATGGTTCAAGGATTAATGTTAGTTAATAATTTGGTGTTATGTTGGTTTATACATCTAAACATACTTATTACTCCTTATATATATTCCATTTTAATTGTACGTTTAATGTGGCTGAGTATGAAGGCCTTGCTTATGGTTTTCAATGGGCAAAGAGGAAGGGAATCAAGAATTTATAAGTGTATGGATATAGTGAGATGATTTTACATTAAATAAGTAATATGATTTCCACCAAGAACCATTTTATTAAGTCTTATAAGCATAGGGTGTGGGATTTACTGTAATACTTTAGTGCATTCAACATACAACCAATCCCAAGAGAACAAAACAAGCATGTTAATAGGTTGGCTATAATAGGGGCATAGGTTGACACACCTAATAATATAAATAAAGGAAGAAATAATTCACATATCAAGGTCATTGTTAGGCCTTCCATTATCTACTTTTAATTCTTTTGACAAGTGTTTGATAGTGACTAGTTGATTGTACAATTCTTACAAGAAGAGGTTGAGTTCTCTTTAACAAATTAGAAGAATTTCCATGATCAATATGAATATCAAATTATATAGTTGAGAAAAAATAAGATACCCAAGGTATTAGTCACTCTAGAGATCATATTCAATGAGTATGACCAAACTAATAAAGAGAAGGTGGGCATGTACACAAAGGAGGATAACCATGAAAGGGTCCTAATCTTCAAGGACAAGCTCCTTGATATGCCCTTAACCATTAGAGTTTATACAGATATGTGTATCCAACTTGTGGATTGAATAACTATTTTTCATATTATTTTACATTTCTCTATTCATTCTTATGCTTATTAGGTCAGCCTATGGGTAGCACATGGCCTTGTTAGACTATATATAGGAGGGGTTAGTTATTAATCATCATATTTAAGTATTCATTCTTATTTCAAGCATTTGGGAGGTTACCCCCTGAAAGTGGCTTATAAATTATTCATATTTTATACTATATTTCCATATAATTGTGATATAATTCTGTATATCTACTTATTTGGTGAATTAATATCATTCCAAGTGGTATTAGAGCATCGATTTGGGCCATAATCAGGGCAAAAAACCTAGATCTTAAAATTTAGCTCTATTTCACAAATGATTTCTAATTTATATAAAATTATTTTAATAGGGTTTGAAAATAACTCAAGTAAGCTTCCATTAAAATTTCATCTCATTTGGATCTATTTTGAAAAAAATTATTGTTGTTTTAGGTTTTTTCATAAATTTGCTCCATAGCTCACAAATTGTAGTATTTTTCAATTATCTTTACATTTTTGGAAATATTGGAAAAAATTAGTTTGGGTTTATTCTTTGATATTTTTGATTTGAGGATGAAATATTTAAAAATATTCATAGTAAAATTTGGGTCAACAAAGCAAAATAAGGTTCACCATCAAGCCTTCTTATGGCTGGTCCTAACACTCATGGATGGGGGAAAGGGAAAGAAACCCCTAAAAATACTTTGGGGAGTATGAAACCTCTAATATGATTTCTCAAATTTAGTCAAATCTACATATCCTAATGCAAAAGTATGTCCAAGTCCAAACTCAAATGTCAGTAATGCAAGGGGAACTAAATGGTGTGAACTGATGAGCCCCATTAATGACTCACATAAATGACTCTAACCTCTATAAAGCTTAATAAAGAAGTGGATGAAGAACAAAATAACCTTGTTTGTCTTGCAACAAAGTCACAAGATTCACATGAAGGATGTCTTTAGTGAAGAAACTAGTTTTAGTTATATCAATTCAAATATATTTTATAATAGAATGTATATATCATTTTTCATAAAAAATATCCTCTATGGTATATAAATATGCAACAATAGAGTTGAGAGACATATAAAAATAGTATACATTGAATAGAGATTGTAAGAAGTATATTATTTTAAGCAATTATGATTGTAACTTCATACAACAATTCATTACTACACTTTTGATTAATATGAGTGAGAAATTTTGAGTTAAATGTATTGTTGTAAAAATAAGGGTTGAAGTTGGAGTTGGAAGGAGGAAGGGCCCCCTTTGGAAGGCTATAAAAATAATCCAACCCATCTAGTTAGTTAAACATGTTATTTGATTTCCTTAAGCATTATGTGTTTCATTTCTAAATTGTGTGATTTGAATTCTTATTTAATATATATTTTATGAAGTTTCCCATGCATAAGCATTCATTTTACTGTACTTTTTTTTATGTTTCATTTCAAGCATTTCTTTTACTGCACTTCAACATCTTAGACACAACTAATAGAATGTCAAAGTAGAGATTGAGTGTGTACATACAGTGATATCATCCTATCAAGTCTACATCCCTATATTGAAATTTAAATGAGGTAGAAGGTAAAAATCCATGGTTACTCTCTTTGTTTGCTTTGATCAAGAGAATTATATCTGATTGTGAATTAGTTGCTAGTCATTTTTGGCATCATTATCGAGGAAGGGTATCACACACTTGTAATCTTAAATCTTGATAGCAATTATTTTTGGATGTTTATTATTTTTAAAAATATTGTTGCTTTTATAGATTAAATATTTCCTACTTTCATAGTTTAAATTTTCCCTTTTTTCAATTAGGATAGTGTAAATTTTCAAAAACCCCTATATTACTAACCCTATGCAGGTAGGGTGGGTAAAAAGTTAAAAAGAAAAAAAAATGGTTAATGTATGCAAAGCAATGGGGGACTATATAGGAATATTTTTTCTTGAATCATAAAAAAATTTTACAATATTTTAAATACATCTTAAAACAACTAAGGAACATCGAGGAATTCCTGAAGATCACTCACAATTATCAATAGAAGAGATTGAGAAAGAAGAATTTTTGGCTAGACTAGTAACATAAGTTAGAGATCTTGAAGAGTTTCATACCCCTAAAATAAACCCACATGCACCACCTCTAATAATTCCCACTTTATCACCTAATATTAATGAATTTTAAGTTTGCTTCCCTCTGTCACCCAAATTTCTTACTAAGGAGGCATTCAAAGTTATTCTTACCCATAGAAGAAACACCAGGCTAATAGAATCTTCCAATTTAGAAAGAATCTTTGCTAAGACACTAGAGAACTATTTTGAAACATCCACACCATAACCATTATATAGGAATCCATATATTCTTAATGGAAAAGATAATGTCTCTATCTTCTACACCCCAAGAGATCAAAGAATTCATAGGAATTTTGAGCATTGGGTAGTAACAACCTCCTGACTACCAACATAAAGAGTATTCATGGGGGATCACCAAGAAGAAAACACTACCAGTGAGTCTACTAATTTTAAATTTCCTATCCTTAATCCTAATGTAAATTCACCCATGAATAATATTCCTCACTCTACCAAAAATACTATGAGGATCCAGATATATTTATTTTTGAGTTTGACATCTTATGTCATAGCTATGATTATAATCAAGATGCTTATAAACTCAGACTATTTCTAGCAACACTCAAAGATGCAACACTTAGATGGTTCATGAGATTTGGAAAGGATGTCATTTCCACTTGGGAAGAAATGAAGAAATTTTTAATGAAATACTAAGATTATTGTAGGGGTAGAAACTATAGGAGAAATGACATTTTATGAATGATGCAAGTTGATGACGAGTCACTGGAGGAATATATGGAAAGATTTTTTTTAGATTACAAAAATACAAGCAAACCACAATGTATAAATAATCAATCAAGCTTATATTTCTAAAATAGATTAGAGATGATTGTCTAGAGGCACCAAATCTAATCTCTAATGATAATGTTTATACACTACCATTTGATGAACTAATAGCTCTATATATGAACTACTCTAGATCAACCATGAATAAATTAGGGGTAGAACCCTTCTTGCAACATCAAATGTAGGACTATATAATGGTGAAGTTAGAAACCTACTCTAGGACATAAAGCATGACATCATTAGTCACCTCGCTACTCAACTTGATACATTACATACACAAAGAAATCAAGAAAAAACTCAGAAAGCCTTAGATGCCTATTTCCCTAAATGCAAAAAGAAGGTGGAATTCATGTGCCATTCCATATAGGCTTGGGTAGCTAGTATCACCATAGAAAATACTAAGATAGTAGAGCTGCATTCCATAGGAGAAGATGATAACCAAATGTTTTTTATGGCTCAACACAAACTATGGGTACAAATACTAGGTATGCCATCAAAATCTATGTTTGCAAATTCTCAATTCTCAAATAATCCTCAATATAATTTTTGGATGAATATACCCAATCTAAATTGGTCCCAAAAAAATTAGTAGCTACCCAAAAATTAGTTATGAATGCAACATAATGGACAATAACCTCAATAGGGACAATTATAAAATCATCAATGGTTCTATCCCTCTAATCCATGTCATAACAATGGAGAGGAAATCAAGGCTTTCCTCAATAAATGCAACAACCACAACAATAGACCATAATTCCAACACTTAAAAGCCTATTTGAGCCACTCAATTACCCACCCAGCCTATCCTCAATCCTTCCAATAAGTTAGATCAACTGACATAATCCACTGAAATAATGTAATATCCAACATACATCTTGGGTATTAACCAAGTTCATCTTTGATCAAGTCATGTTATTCCACAACCCACCTCATCCATAATCATAGAAAATTTTGAACCAGCTCCACTCTATACTAATCCACATCCACCCATAGCTAATCCTAAGCCAAGTACATCATAAAATCAAAAATAAATTGATAATCCTCCTTTTTCAGAGAGATTGAGCATATCAAAACATGAACAAGACCCTGAATTTGATATCTTAGGATAACTCAAGAATGTGTGCATCAAAATCCCACTCTTTCAAGTAATACAAGATGTTCCTATCTAAAATAAAGCTATTAGATAGCTATGTTTGAAAAAATTAGGAAGAAAGAAGAAGGATCCTAAAACATTCTAGGTCATTAGCCAATTAGCAGATATTATGTTAAAAAATATAATTCCCCCAAAATACTCTAATTCAAGAAGTCTTATAGTTAATGTTAACATCCATGGCCAACCCATTTCCAATAATTTAATTGGATTATGTGTATCTATTAATGTGATGACCATAAATACCATGAAAAAACTAAAGCTTACCACTCTTCTTCTAATACCTATTGTCCCACAATGGTTGATAGATCAATTGTTAACCCTAAAAGTATTATTGAGGGCCTTGTTATCATAGTGGATTCTTGGCAATATCTAGTAGACTTTATTGTCCTATAGCCAAAGATCAATTTGGTGGGTTATCCTCTCATCCTTGATCATGCATGGTTGGATACCATTGATGCCTTTATTAGCTATAGGTTAGTAAAAATGTTAATTTCCAATGGAAATGACACCAAGAAATTGGCACTGTATCCACCAGCTCAACCTTCTCCAAATGATAGACCAATCCCTTAGATTGATGATTTTGAAGAATTTATCTCCTTATAGACTCTCTACACAATTTAATCTATTCCATCTCTATAGGCCAAAGAAGAAGACACTATCCTTACTGGTATCCCACAAAAAACCTATTGACAGGATCTTGTAGCCACCAACCTATTGGAATGTACACCATGCCCTCTTCAAAATACCTTTCTTGAGAATGATTTTTTTGAAATTAAAATATATATTTAGACATTACATAAATTAATTCCCCATCAATAAATTTATTCTCCTTCAATCACTAACATAGAGACCATGCTTTCTTTAACAAATCAAGTAGACATCCTGCCAAACAAACCTATCAACATCAACACTTCCTTAACACCATAGCAAGAAAGTTAGTTACTTATAATGATAATAAATCACACAATATAATTTTATTGGTATTACCATGACATGAAATTAATACCCCCATATTTATGCATACATCATATTTACATTAAATAAGAATGAAAACTTATTCACCAACCCCAATGATAAGTAAATCTTGTAGTCAAAGACACTGTCCAAAATGAGTTGCAAAAACTCTTGGATGTAGGATTTGTTTATCCTATATTAGATATCTAGTGGGTTTCTCTCTTATTCATTATCCATAAAAAAATGGGGCAAATAGAATATTTGTGTTGACTACTGAAAGTTGAATGATGTTACTAGGAAGGATCACTTTCCCCTTCTATTTATTGATCAAGTATTGGATACGTGAACAAGGAAGAAGTAATTTTTGTTTCTATATGGATATAGTAGTTATAATAAAAATATGAATTGCCCCACAAGACCAAGAAAAAACCACTTTTACTTGCCCTTACGGAACCTATGTCCATGCCATCTTTCTATTTGGTCTTTGCAATGCCCCAACTACTTTTCAAAGGGTTGTGTTGAGCATATTTTTTGATATCTTCCATGACTATGTTGAAATATAATTGGATGACTTTACTATCTATGGGTAGATATTTGAAGAAATGCTAACCACCCTAAATAAAGTTATTTAATGCTACCAAGACTATCAATTATCTTTAAGCAATGAAAAGTTCTACATGTTAATGATAGAATGGATTATGTTGGGACATCACATATCCCCTACTAAAATTCAAGTTGACACAACAAAGATAAGTATCATCAAGGATCTACCTACACCAAATAATTATAAAGATGTTAGAATTTTTTTAGGACATGCTAGTTGTTATAGATTATTCATCAAAGATTTTAGTAAAATTGCCACCCCATTGCTTGGATTGCTTACTAAAGATGTTGAATTTACATGGACTGATGATTATCAAACTACCTTTCAAAAAATCAAAGAACTAATCATAAAAAATCCTATTATAAGAGGGTCTAACTTGAAGAAACCTTTTCACATTCATACAAATGCATTTGACACCACTTTAGGATCTATCCTTGGCAAAAAAGATGAATCTATGAGCTATGCAATCTATTTTATCAACAAGAATATTCAAGGGGATAAAATTAACTACACTATAACAAAGAAGGGATTTCCTACCATCATCTATGCCATCAAAAAAGTTTGACACTACATTACATGTTACCAAGTATTCATCCACACCGATGATGAAGCAATAAGGTATTTAATGAACAAACCTATTGTAACAGGTAGGATAATTCATTAGTTGCTTTTGTTGCAGGAGTTTGATATCACCATTATGTATAAACTAGGTAAGAATAATTTATTAACATATTTTATATCTCAATTACAAAATGATGATAACATTCGTATTTTTGATGATTTTTTTCTTAATGAACATTTATTTTCCATAACAATTCAATCCCCTTGGTTTGTAGATATTGCTAACTATCTTGCTACATGATCACTACCACAACATTTTTCACCTAGGGATAAACAACACCTAATTTAAAGATTAGATATTATTCTTAGATTTTAGGATATCTCTTTATCACTAGAATAGACTTAGTTATGAGAAGATGTATTTGAGAAGATGAAACTTATGACATTTTTAGAGCCTGCCATGATGAGCCCTATTGGGGTCATTTTGTTACCAAATGGACTACCATGAAAGTGCTCAATATTGGATATTATTGACTTTATTTGCATAAGTATGCCATGATGTACACCCATATATGTGATTAATTCCAACATATGGTAAAGCCCACTCACTCTGATGAAATGCCATTATAGCCACAACTAGTTCTAGAACCCTTTGAGAAATGGGGACTAGATTTTTTAGGTGCCATTGAACTTAAATATAAAAACAAGGAATACATACTAGTGTGCATTTATTTTGAGAAGGTATCTAGGCTCCTCTATGAATAAATCTTCACCCATTATGGAGTACCAAGATAAATATTCATAGACTAAGGACCACAGTTGACATCATACCTCACAACTACCTTCGTAAAAGATTATGAAATTAGACTCAAGAAATTCACCCCCTACCATCTTCAGTCAAATGGTCAAGTGGAAGTGACAAATAAAATATTGGAAAATATCCTCACTAAGACTGTCAACTTACATAGAAAATATTGGTTAACTCATCTTCTAGAATTAGTTTGGGCTTATAGAATCACCTAGAAGACCATAAATGGTTTCACTCCATATGAACTAGTTTATGGTAAAAATATGATTCTTCCCATTGAGTTTGAATACAAGACATTAAGTAAAACACTTGATTTTGGCTTAGATCTTTCTCAATATCAACAAGATAGGATCATGCAACTAAATACACTTGATGAATTAAGAAAGGAAGCACTTCATCATACTAAAATAGTGCAAAGACAATGTATAAGATGGCATGACATGAATATCAAGACTAAGAATTTCCAACCAAGAGATTAGGCACTCCTTTTTTACTCTAAATATAAAGATCATAAAGGAAATTTATAGTCTAGATGGCTTATGCCTTATGAGATTGAACAAGTTTTTGACAATGGAGCTATAAAGATCATGACCATTGACTCTATTTGGTTCTAATTGCTTGTTAATAGACATAGGATAAAGTTATACAAGAAACCATTCTCCAAAGAAAATCTCACTTACCAAATTATTAAAGAACAACATCCATCTCTTCTTCATGAAGCAAATCAACCTATTCATAAAGCCAAAGGGTATTTATCTCAACCCTTCTCTAATATTTTCTAAGAGTAATAAAGACTATTGTAGCCAAGAACAAGTCATTCACAATAGCTTGGTTTAGGCTGAATAAAATCCTATCTTCTAGATTATTTTGATTTCATTTGAGTTTAAACCTAAAAAAAATCTAAAAATTTAGTAATGAAAACCGTTAGGCATTGCTGACAGATATTGTCTTAGAAAACTAGGTTACTAACTTATTAACATTAATTTAAAAATTAAAAAAGATAAAAATCACTACTATAATAAAAAAAATTTACTACCCCTTATTTTATTTTAGATTCATTCCATTGGAGTAGAAATATATGTTCCTTCTTGCTACAGGATGGAGAACTTGTCACTACATGTGAAAAACTTGTTGCTACAGGATAAAAACTTGATCTTGTAGGATAACGCTTGATGATATAGGAAGAATATCTTACTAAAAGATGTATTCCTACATTCCATCCTACAACAATCATTTTCTTCCACTCAAATTCTAGTGTATTCCATGTTCACCACTTCACTTCATCATTTGCATATATATGAAAGGTATTTCTATAGGTAATATGGTAATTATTTTATATTTATTTCAATTCATACATTTTAATTATTTATAAAATATTATGATACTTAATTTTATTAATTCACCACCATATCCTATCCTTATCATTCCCACTTACCATCTTTTTCATTTATATGACCATTGACACAACTACTACTACCACCCCTTACTCTTACCATGAGTGTTTTGTGCATGTCAGTCTCATCCCTCGAGGACAAGTGATATATTAAGTTGGGGTGATATTTTTCATTAATGTAAAAGGATTATTTTACCTCTCAATGAAAAAATCAAAATTAATTCTACCATTACCCAAAACCCTTATTGTAAACACCTACACTTGCAACTCACATAATATGGTAGGCAATTTGTTGAAACATGAACCACTGGATATTAGGCCCTTGACCAATAGCTCAGAAATCTTGGCCTCATTTTAGCATATAGTATAGGCATAGTGCTTCAATAAAATAAAATCCCTAGATGAAGTAATTATGTAGGAATTTACTAGTACATTTCATGATACCTTAACCACAATAAAAGGGATGGAAGTAACGCTGATAGAAGCAACCATTGACAGAGTAATGGGACTACCTAGAACATGGGAGGAATGGTAAGACAAATATGATGTCAAGGTTAAAAGATGAAGGTTTATAAGAATAAATGAACACCTAAAAAACAAAAATCAAGGTGTCACAAGGTTTTCTATACCAAGAAGATAGATTAAGGCTATCAATTTTATCTCCAAATATGTTATATATAAAGGAAGGTATTCTATATTGCATGGCCTACACTTCAAGTTCCTAAATCATTTGTGGCACAGAGTGGAGATAAACATTCCCAAATTTTTACTTCATATGATAACCAAGATGTCAAAGGCTTTTCAAAAATGTAATTCTAAATCTCTCTCCCACCATTGTCTCATTCATTTACTTGTTCAAGACTATTTGCAAAGCACTAGACCCAACATCAGTTGGGAAGAATTTCTCTAGATACCAAGAAATGAAGAGAGTGATAAAGAAGTAAATGTATTAAAGGAATAATTAGAGGTTGAAGAATAAGGATCAAAATAATAAGCCCTCCATATAGAACCACAAGAACATGTAGTAGAAAACATTCTTGTAGCCACATAAAAACCTGTGAAAGAAGGTATTCTTGAAGCAACATAAGAACTTGCAGCAAGGTCTAAGGGAAAGAAAAAGTGGAAACTCATTCTATGGCATGATTCTAATGAGTCTGAGGAGGAATTCCCATCTTCTTCCTAGAAGACCAAAGTAACCCCCACTCCTCGTAGATCTTATAGATTAATGATAAAAATGAAAACTAAACCTTCTTCCATCATTCAAATAAATGAAGAATCTGAGGAAGAACAAACTACTAGTATAAATGAATCTATTGAGACTATAATAGTTAAGGAAGAATGTTTTATAGTATTCCATTAGGAATAAGTAGAACAAATTAAGTAGAGTCTTGAAGAAATGCAAGAAGAAGTAGAGCAAGTTGAACATAATCATGAAATGCATGAAGGAGCAAAGTAAGTTGAACACAATCTTGAAGAAATGCATGAGGAATAAGAACAAGTTAAACATAGTTTTGAAGAATTGTATGAGGAACTAATATAATAAGCCTTGCACGAGGAACCCATGTAGGAAGAAACTAATTAATTAGAGAAAATTGTTGTAGTGTAAGTAGAGTTTTCTACTCTTAAGCAAGCCTTAAAAGAAATTGATAAACTAAGGAAGCAACTACAAGATCAATCTAGTGGAGGTCTGGATGCACTTGCTATGGAAGCTTATCAGCAACAACCCTCAATCAAAGATCATCCTACAACCAGCTTTCCATAGCCTTTCATAGAGGTCAATCAGTAAGAGGAACATAAATTTGCCCCTGAGGTTAGGTATCACTCCTATTTTACAATATCTTCTAAACTATTAAATTGGATGGATAATCAATTTGAATCTCTAAATAAACTGAGGAGAGAAAATTGAAAATTGAAAGAGTAAAATAAGTTGAAGGAAGAGAGAATCACCAAACTAAAATAGAAAGTTGAGGACATGTCTATTATAACCCAATAACTCCTTGATTATAGGCCTCCTGCAAATGTTTATTCAGTTTACCTTGAAGAACAATGGCACAATTTCAAATTTATGAAAATTTATTGTGATATGCCTCATGAAGTTATTGATACCCTTTCCTTATTTTATATATATATATAGTAAGTTCACATGAAGAACAAGTACAATTGTATGAGTTTTACATGCATAATTATGTTAATCTATATGATAGAGAATGGAATCCCAATCTATATGCTAGAGATATCTAATTGTAAGCATTTTCATCATATTTATTAAATGAATAGAAAAGAGGAAGAGAAATAGTAGAATACATGACAAAGTAAAATGAAATCCAGTTACTTATCAGGGGTGAATCAATGACACTTGATGTTGTATTAGTTGAATGGGACAATATCATGTTAAAAAAATAAGTCAAAACTTAGTTTGGATAGAAATGTGATGAGGTTTAAGATTTTTATTTGGGATTGAGAACTTCTACTAGTCCTTTATCCAAAGAGTCTTGTATTGAATACTGAAATGAGCTCAATATTGTATAGAATAAGAGGGGGCCCTATTCCCCTTTTAATTTAAATGCAACATTTAATAGGACTACAAAATCCATTCTTCTTGCAGGTGATATAGGATCACAATTACTAAATCTAAAGTTATAGCCACCCAAATTTTGATATCCTATTCTATACTAGAAGGATAAAATCCTGATGGATGAAGCCCAAGAAGCCAAAAGTTGGCAAATATTTGAGTATAAGTGGGGTTTTTATGCTCACTTTACCAAGGGTACTGTAGAACCCATGGATTTTAGAGTTCTTTATGCACTAGGAATGAAGTATGGTACTCAAGGTCAAGCAAGATCTTAAGTTAGGGGATGTGATGAGCCCCATAAATGTATTGTTATTATTTCCATCTATTGTACTCATATTGCTTTATTCCCATGCTTTTGAACACTTTTCCATAGAGTTCCCTACTTTCATTAACCATATAACATTATGTTTTTAAACTCTTTTGAATAGTTATAATTATGTATTAAAATTAGATATATGATGGTTGTCTATTTATTTTGGATGATTTTTTATAAATATTCTTTGAATATGTTTTAGACAAATAGGTATATAGCATGTAACATCCTGCAACAAAAGGGATCTCATAACATAGACCATCATGTAGCTAATGCATGACCAAAGTCATGGATGAACATATTTTGATTCTATTCTAACCAACTCACAAAAATGACTCTAACATCTATAGAACTTAATAAGGAAGTGGTTTAATAAAAAAACAACCTTGTTTATCATATAGCAAAGTCACAAGATTCATATGAAGGGCATCTTTAGCGAAGGAACCAATTTTGGTTATCCTAATTTGAACATATCTTAGAATAGAATGTATATATTTTTTTGCATAAAACAATCTCCTTTGCAGTATATCAATATGTAGTAGTAAAGTTGAGAGATATATACAAATAGTATATGTTGAATAGAGATTGTTAGAAGTATATTGTGTTAAGAAATTGTGATTGTAACTCCATATAGCAATTCGTTGCTACACTTTTGATTAATATGAGTGAGAAATTATAAGTTCAATTAGTTTTGTAAAAGGAAGGGTTGAAGCTGGAATTGGAAGGAGGAAGGGCCCCCTTTGGAAGGCTACATCAACAATCCACCCCATCTAGTTAGTTAATCATGTTATTTGATTTCCTTAAGCATTGTGTGTTTCATTTCTAAATTATGTGATTTGAATTATTGTTTACGATTTGTTCTATTAATATTCCCATGAATAATCATTTATTTTACTATACTTTGTTTATGTTTCATTTCAATCATTTAATTTACTCCACTTCAGCATCTTAGACATAATTAGCAGAATGCCTAATTAGAGATTGAGTGTGCACATATAGTGACATCATCTTATCAAGTCTACATCCCTGGATTAACTTATAAATGAGGTATAAGGTATATATCCATGGTTACTCTCTCTATTCATTTTGATCAAGATAAGTATATTTGATTATAAATAAAATGTTAGTCATGAACAATTAGTTGCATCAAATCATGGCACAAATGGATACTATTTCATCTCATTTTCCTATCAACAACCCTCCAATTTTTCCTTCTGGTCTTCCTCCTCTTAATACTAATACCACCAATATAGGTGTGAAACTAATGTTTCCAAAAGTGGACGTATGCAATTTTGATGGTAAGGATCCACTCACTTAGATCACTCAAATTGAAAATCTATTTGAATTGCACCAAACTCCTAGCTATCAAAAGGTGGTTTTGCCATCTCTATATCTAGAACCTGAACCATTAATTTAGTATGGTTAGTCATGTACTAAAAATAAGAAGAATGGTGCTCATATTACATGGTCAGTATTCTCTAATGAACTAGCTTCTCATTATTAGGATAATTTTTATAAAAACTAATTTAACTAGTTAGTCAAACTATGACAAAAAAGAATAGTGAAGGATTATATTCATAAATTTCAAAATTTATCCTTGTGTGTGGAGGACATCACTAAGGAAAATTTGACCAACCATTTTTTGGGTGGAATAAAATATAGTATTCAATTGGAAGCTCATATATTTAACCCCATAACTGTATCTGAAGCTATACTAGGGACATGCTTCGAAAAAGAAAAAGAGATGATCAAATGTTGTCCTTTTATTACTAGTTGGGAATTCACCTTACCAATTCCATCACTACCTCAACCTACTATATTGACACCACAATAAATTGAGGAGAGGTGTGATAAAGGGTTTTGTTATGGTTGTGACAACAAATGGAGCAAAGGCCATCTATGTGCTAAAAATAAGTAATTTTACATTGAAGGCACTGATAAGAATGAAGAAGATGAGGAGGCATTTGGGGAGGTTTTTTAAGGACCTAAGGATAAATTTGTAGACTCTCAACCTTTTATCTCTTGCCATACCCTTTTAGGTATTTGTACTCCTTAGACTCTTAATGAGGTAGATTTCATTAATAAATAGAAGCTACTAGTGTTGATTGACTTAGGTAGTACACACAATTTCATTAATAGTAAGTTGGATACTCATTTGAATTATTTAATCTACCCAATTCCAAAATTTCAAGTCATGATTATAGATCATGAGACAATTAATTATTTTGTAAAATGTCATAGTATTAAGTTAGCAATGGGAGACTATTTGCTAGATTCTCTTATGTTTGTTATTCCTATGGATGGGACTGAAATTATTTTGGGAGTTTAATGGCTCACCACATTGGATACTATTGAGATGAATTTCCAAGAACTATTCATGTGATATAATTTTGAACGTAATCCAATAGATTTGTGGGGATTAAGATCTAAATCTCCACAAGTGGTTAGTTCACATAAGATGACCAAGATGTTGAAAAAAGGTGTTAAAATATTTATGGCACATTTATTTTCCATTGATGTTTAACAAACTAAGGAGTCTACCCATCTTGATTTACAATAAATATTAGATGAACATTTAATTTTTTTTGACACCATGCCAAAAGGTCTTCCTCCTAGCCATACCCATGATCATGCCATCAAAATTATAATTGGAATTATGACACACAACATCAGACCATATAGATATCCTTATGCTTGAAAGAGTGAAATTGAAAAAATGGTACAAGAGTTCTTGGAAGTAGGAACCATTCATCATAGCCAAAGTGAATATTCTTCTCCAGTAGTCATGGTGCAAAAAAAGGATGAAAATTGGAGGATCTGCCCAAATTATAGAGAGATCAACATGTTCACTATCAAATATAAGTTTCTTATTCTTGTAATTGATGATTTTTTAGATGAATTACATGGTGTTATTTATTTTACCAAATTAGAATTTGCTCTGGGTATTATCAAATCTAGATCCATGAGGACATTCTTAAAATAGATTTTTATACTCATGAAGGACATTATGAATTTTTGGTCATGCCTTTTGGTCTCACTAATGCACCATCTACCTTTCAGAGTTTGATGAATATAGTTTTTAGGCCATTTTGAGAAATTTTGTACTTGGGTTTTTTGATGACATCCTTATTTATAAAAAAAATTGGGAAGACCACTTGTAGTATGTGAAACATGTATTCTCAATTCTAAAGAAACATCAGTTGTATGATAAACCATCCAAATGTTCTTTTAGAGTATAGGAAGTGGTATATTTGGGTCATATTGTATCACATGAGGGAGTAAAATCTGATCCCAAGAAAATCCAAGCCATTATGGAGTGGTAGATTCCCAAGACACTTAATAAACTAAGGGGATTTTTAGGGCTAATTAGTTACTATCATAGGTTTGTAAAATACTATAGTAGTATTATAGCACCACTAACTTCCTTGTTGAATAAATACTCCTTCTAATGGAATGATATAGTAACTAAGGCATTTAAACAAATTAAAAAGGCTCTGTGCACCACCTTACTATTGACTACTCTAGATTTTTATAAAACTTTTGTGGTTGAATGTGATGCATCTAGATATGGTATGGGTGTAGTACTCATACAAGAGGGTAGGCCCATTGCATTTGAAAGTATATAATTTAAGGATAAAAATAAGCTCAAACCCATATATGAGAAGGAGATGATGGTTATTATACATGCAGTCAAACAAAGGAGACATTATCTATTGGGACATCACTTTTAGGTAAAGATTAATCATGATAGCCTTGAATATTTTTAAAAACAATTGTTTTCATATGAAGAAAAACAAAAATGGGTGACTAAAATGCTAGGTCTTGATTTTGAAATAATTTACAATAAATTAAAATAAAATGTCATGGTTGATGCATTATCTAGGCATGATGAACCAATTGAGGCATTGTTATGTGCCATAACCATTTAGTAGATAGAATAGCTAAAGGAAGTAAGGTTAGAATGAGATAATGATAGTACTACCCATGCATTGATTTGAAATCTATAATAAGGTTTAGATGGTATTGAAAAGTTTACATAGAATGGGAATGCATTATGGTACAAAGATAGATAATAGATATGTCAAAATTATCTTCTCAAACATAAAATCGTTCAAGAAATTCATGCATCTTGACTTGGGGGTTACTCAAGGTTTTTGAAAATATATCATAGAGTCAAGAAAGTTTTTTTGGAAAGGACTCAAAGGGGATGTATAGAAATATGTGGCAGAATGTATGGTTTTTTAGAAAAATAAAGGCGAAACCATTAAAACCCCAGGTATTTTACAACCCTTATCCATCCCTAATCAATTATTAGAAAAGGTATAAATGGATTTCATTATTGGGTTGCCAAGATTTGAAGGTATAAATATTATCATGGTTGTTATGGATAGACTCAAAAATTATGCTAATTTTTTTTATTTATCTCAACCATTGGTAGTTAGTAAAGTATCTTGGACATTTCTTAATACAGTTCAAAAATTGCATGGTACTCCCAAGATTATTGTTAGTGATCAAGATTCCATATTCACTAGTAATTTTTAGATATAATTATTTTCATGTTTGGGAACCCAATTATCTTATAACTCATCCTATAATCCTCAATCTAATAGACAAACTAAGGTAGTCAACAAGTGTCTATAAGGGTACCTTCATTTATTTGTGTTAGGTAAATAAGATAAATGGGTTCACTGGCTACCCTTGGCTGAATGGTGGTATAATACTTCAGTGCATAGTTCATCTAAAATGTCTCATTTGGCATCATTGTATGGATACCATCCTACATCCCTCACTTGACCCTTGAAATCCCACCCAAAGGTGCGTGTATTGGAGGAACACCTTCAACATCAATAGGAAGTCCTTGCTAGTTTGCATGAAAATTTAGCTTTGGACCAAAATCACATGAAGCAATAGACATATCAACATAGGAGTGAGAGGCATTTTTAAATTGGTGATTGGATCTTTGTTCATTTGTATCCATATTAGAAGATGACATTTAAGTAATATAAAAAGTATAATCATTTGTATTCCAAGTATTATGTCCCTTATAAATTGGTAGTGTGGCCTAAAAGTTGTAATTTCCTCCCTCCACTCATATTCATCTAGTATTTCATGTATCTTACCTTAATAATATTATTGGATAGAGATTTAACACTCAAACTAAGTTAACATAATTAGATGAGGAATGGAGGTTTATCCTTGATCTTGAATCGATCCTTCTAACACACATTAAATAGCTATGGTCTAGATTGATTATAGAGTATCTAATCAAATGTAAGAATCTACCTGTTAAAGATGCTACCTAGGAGAATGAATCATTCATGCAACAACATCTAAGATTACTTTAGCATTGAGGATAATGTTTTTTTGAAGGGGAGGGGCATGTTATACCCTTAACTATTGGAGTTTTTAGGGATATATGTAGCTAACTTGTGGCTTGTATAACCCTTTTGAATATTATGTTACATGTATCTATACATTCTTATGCTTAGCAAGTTATCCTCTATGTGGCACATGGCCTTTTTATACTATATATAAGATGTAGGGTTAGTTATTAATCATAATATTTGATTATTCATTCTTATTTTAAGTATTTGGGAGGTTTCCCCCTCGAAGTGGCTTATCTATTATTCATATTTTCTATTATATTTCCATATTATTGTATATCTACTTATTTGGTGAATTAATGTCACTCCACTTCTTAAAATAGGCAAGGTGTGTGAACTAAATTTATACATGCAAACAAAGTAAACTAATTCTGATATAAGATAAATTCAAACTATGGTAGAGAAAAAAATAAAGAAAACAACAATCCCAAACTTTATGCTTTGAATGCACAAGTTTTATTCATTGAGATATATATTCAAATTTCTCTTTAAAATATGTAGTTCTCACTCCTCGAATGAAAAAGAGAATAGGTAGCATTGTGGTGCAAAAGGAAGTCTTTGATTTATTTTTACTCACTTTGATTTGCTTGTGTGTAAAGCTCTGATTTGATGATTATGTGATCTGATTTCTAGATTTTATGCACTCATTGGATTTTAGGACTCTTGAAAATCATGGTCTGCAAATGTATTTATAGATGTTTTGATCAGGATCCAATGGTGGAGGATCATTTGGACCTTTTCAATAATCCAAATTATCAATGGTGGTTAATGAGTCCTCATCCATGAGGATGAAGATCATTTCAAAATGGTTGAGAAAATCATGTGGTTGGTTAGCTGACTTAGCAAGACTAAGTCAATTTTATTAACAACTCAGGGATGACTCATAAGAGTTTGAGAATTTTGTGGATTTGGTTGGGATGAAGGATAAAAAGTTGAGAGATATTTTGATGAGATGGAAAATCTAGATTTTATTATTTAAAATAAGGATTTAAGTGTGCATAATTGACTTATTCAACATTTTAAATTATTTAATTATTTAAATTTGGAATAAATTGTGATTTATTAATTTAAGAAGAATTGTTAAATAAATTAGGTGAATTTCAACATTAAATGAAATTTAGGTTTCTACATTTACCCCTTTTTTAAATAGCATTGTGAAGCAATACCATTTCAAATACTAGTAGAAGTAGAGTGTTGATAGAAAAGGAAAAAATTTCCCCAAATGAATGAAAATGAGTGTAATGATGCCCTCTCAAGGTTTTATGTGAGAAATGGACAAACACTCAAAAGTTATGAAAATAAGAAGTTAACAAAGAAATGTGTAGAAACGATAAATCAATTTATCTTAGAATTGATGTAAAATTTTCAAGATGTTGGTTATGTAAAATGATTTCCCCCTAGTTAATGAAAACTTAGAAGTAGGGATTTGAAAAATGATAGTTTAACCATTAAGAGATAGCATGCTTACTATTGTTTCTAATGACACAGGGGTTAATTAAGTGGTTATGAGAATGATATATCCCGATAAGAATAAAAGGTGGATCTATAAATATAAAAAAGGATATTGAAGTTACCAATGATTTTATTGATTTTATGTTGAGAGATTGTTGCAAGATTTTGAAAACAAATTTAAATTAAATTGTTTTGATGTTACTTGAATATTCTAAATGAATGAATAATGAGTTGGATGAGAGGATGGGAAGTATATTTTTTGGTATAGAAAAATATAAGTAAAACTAATGGTTTTTAGAAAATCATTTGTGCAAATTGATTTCCAAGGTTAGTATCTACGAATTGTTTTGTTAGATATTTACTCTAAGCCTTAAGAGGAAGCATGGATCGTATTCCACACCAAAATCACTAAGCAAAGTGAGTGAGATGATTCTAGAGATCTAAGAGGAGTGGGCCTCTAGTAAGTTATTTGATTTTTGAATTTTTTGACATTTATTATGGATTAAAGTTAGAGAAAATAAAATTGTTGTTAAGAAAATGATGATTTTGGTATCAAAGTCAACAATTTCATAGGGGTAAACATATATTTCACTAAACTTGGAGGCAAAATTATCAAATAGAGGAGCAAATTCATTTAAGAGAGATTTTTAAAAAAAAATTGTTTGAGGTTTCAGTGAAATCATTAAACATGTTAGTGAAATCATAATTTTACAAAGTGATTTTCCTAGTTTTAATAGTGATTTTGCAAAGAGAATGTTATAAGAAAATTTTCAAAAGTCAAGAGTGAATTTGGAAATTATTGTGGTAATTTTGCATAGAATGAATGAAGATGTTTTTGGTTGATTTTATTATTTTTTATGGTTATGTATTTTATATGGTAATGAGAATGAAGAATATATTACTAATTTGAAACTAATAACATGTTAACATTGTTGATTTGAAGGAGGTATTACCAGTCATTGTGATATGGGAGAAGAGATATACAATTATGGCATACATGGCTAACTTCGACAAGTATGAGTTTGATGTTCTAGAGGTGAGTGGTTTATCCTAGATTACATAGATGTCAAAGGTTTGAGTAGATAGAGATTCTTGATAGTAATGGTAGAAAGGTGGCATAGTGAGATGAGCACATTTCACTTGCTTACTAGGGAGATAACTATTACACTTGAGGATGTGTATTATATTTTAGGTATCTAGATATGAGGTTAACATGTTTACTAGGGATAAGGTCCTGAGGAGATTACTTTATATTGTATTTTTGGTGATGGCTTGATATCTATTGTTAGAGGTGGGATCTATGTAGACTATTTCACTGATTTAGATATGGATTCTCTAATTATTGTACTCATGGTTGTTTCTAATGTCATTTTACTTCCTAAAAAGATTAGGAAATTATGTCCTATTGGATTTTTATATATGATTAGAGATATGATATATATTGGAGAGATATCTGCATGGGGTTCATGCATTTTAGCACATCTATACCATGATTTACATCATTTTATGTATTCAGGACGAATAGAGATAGGTCATTTTACATTACTCCAGGTTTGGTGCTAGGAACACATTATGATTGAGAGGTTTATTGGTCATCTAAGAACATGATAGGAGGATGAGACGTTATCATCTGGATTGCATGTGATTATTGGGTTATGCATACCACATTTAGGAGATCTAGACTTTTACATGAGGGAAATTGATGAGATAGTAGACGACCAAATCACCTGGAGACCTTATAGAGAGATTTTGTTTTAATGGCCTCATGAGGAGATTCAAATGGATAACATGATTACCCATTTATACACCATCATGATACATGGCTACATTATAGAGAGATATTGCCTAGACAAGGTGATGAGATAGTTTGGTGTGAGGTAGCATATACTAGTTGGTCCACATGTATGTGCACATTTTATGAGGGAGAGATCAGTTGGGTATGATGATTAATTTTGAAATTACTTATAATAAATGGACATATTTATAGACTATTATATGGATGGATAGGAGAGACATTATTTATTAAAGAGTGGTTTATGGGTATGTAGATTGCTGTGCTCGATAAAGACCATTGAGATCAACAATGTTTTATGAACCATTATAGACATGGAGGTAGAGGTTAATGGCTATCTTGAGTAGGCATCCATGAGGTGCAGGTTTAGGAGCCTATACTATGAAGTATATTATAGGGGATAAAAGATGATCATGAGCATGAGTATGAGATAGAGGACGTGATGTTGAGACTAGTCATATTTATGATGTGCAGATCATAGATATGGAAGACATTGAGATTTCATAGGAGGTAATGGTTGAGATAGATGTTTATATATAGTAGAGAGTTAGAGGAGACATTCCATTTATATAGGTGGAGAGCAAGGAGGAGGATGTAGGATAGGATATAACTATGAGAGCAACATAGGTTACACAAGTAGAAAGAGGGGATGTGGCTTACTCTTCACATGTTTTGAGATTGGTAGATAATCATGCACTTATTAAAATAATCTAAGAGGTTATTGTGTCTCAAGACATAGATATATATGGATTTCACTAGGAGGTATCCATATTATAGGGTGTAATTGATGGTAGAGTGGATTAGACTATGGAGATCAGGGGATTAAAGTATTAGGTAGATAGGTTTCAAGGTATTATTGATGGGATGGATAAGGATACCATGGATACATGATTGGTTACTCATGATGTAGATACAAAAATTTCATACTATACATCACTCACAATGATATAGATAGGAGAGGGACATAGCTCAAACTGAGATTGTAAAGGCTATAGTACTATTATCTAGAGAGGGACACATAACTACTTTGGATAGGGTGATGTGAGCTATGAATCATGTTACATAGTATAGGAGCTTATATGATGGGGTTGTACCAAGAGACCTGAGGGAAGCATCATTCAAAGATTACTCTATGTGATGACCATTTTTTTCTAGATCCATTTAGCTAGTAGAGTTAGAGAAGTCGGTAGGACAAGTACCACATGTGATGGTGTAAATACTATAAAAATAGACACTTATAGTTTTTGATGACTGAATTCCTTGAGACCCCCTAAAGGCCCCATAAGACCTTATTAACCATTAACCAACCCCTTTTAACCTAACCAAATCATTATTCTCCTATTCACATAGTACTATTCAAAAGTACTAGTTGAAAGTACTATTCACTATGGGACCCACTATCACTATTCATGATGACATGGAAAGTGACATGGAAAGTAAGATGGTAAGTGACATGGAAGGTGATATGGCAAGTGACATGGCTTTGAAGTGAGGTGTCTTGAGGTGGGACATCATACCGCAACTAGGACCCACCTCCAAGGTACCAAATGACATCATTAAGCATAAAAGGGCCTCTCCTTTGAATTATGGTGCATTTTACCCCATGGTACCATAATGAAACATATGTTTTTTCCTCATGCATGGATTATAATTCCAAAATTCATGGGTAACTTAGCCAAAAGATAAAAGTGAGTGGTGAAAAGTATCTTGGACCCATATGAGCCCATATGCATGATTCCCTCTCCATTTTGGATTCTTTAACAAGTTGGGAGATAAACCAACCAAGTGGGAGACCTATTGGATAAGTTTTAATATTACCCCCTTGTATTTCATGACCACTCATGCACCCACATGGATAATGATGCCAAAATACATGGGGCACTTAGCCAAAAGACAAACTAGCTTGGTGAAAATTCCTTTGACCTCATTTAAGCCCATGTGCATGATTCCCAATCAAAATTTGACTCATTTGAAATGTGGGAGAAAAAAACAAAATTTTAATCCCACCATCCTTATCCCCTTTGTCATTTATGATCCCACTTGAAAAATGGTGCCATACTTCACTATTCCACTTCTTTAGCATGTTTCTTGACAATAAATGTAATAAATATGACCCTCCCTCTTCACTTATGGTTAAGTTGAGTTTTGGTAAAATAATTATTGTTTTATGATTTCTAATTTTTAAATATTTCATCATATTATAGGTTATAATAAATCAAATCAATGAATCTCTATCGAAATTGCTTCAGGATTCTTCAACAACATCTACATCAACATCATCATCTACAACCATATTCAACAAGGAAAGGTAATATTTATTTATTTATTTCATTTATTTACCTTTGGAATTTCCTTTTAGTATTATCCAAACCATATAATTCATTTCCATATTTATCCCATTCATCCCATTTACCCTTTCCCATCTTCATCCCTTTTATCTCATTTTACTTCTTTATCCCATTCATCGTTTTACCTCATTTTATTCTTTGTTCCATTTACCTCATTTACCTATATTTTTATTTTGACCATCTTCATTATTTTAAAATATTAAACATTTACTAAACCCCAACCAAACTATATTTTGACCCTTACCAAATTACCAAACCAAAAACCACCATTTTGCCTTTACCAATTTTCAGCACTAGTTGATTTATCTAGTCATTATTTTAGTAAAGAATTTAACTTCTTTGTTTTAATTTTAGTTATTTTATATTTTTAGTCTCATTTTTATATAATTTTATGAAAATTATATAATTTATATTTATCAAACTTAAGTGTTTAAAATAGGTGGATTGACAACCTCCTAGAAAGCTTTCACTTCTAGGATCTAACTCACACTAGGCAACCACCCATCTACTTGTCTAAAAAACAAGTGTGTTTAAGTTTTTTATTATTTTCAGGTAATTATCACAATAAAAAGAGTATATATCCACAATAACTTGGATTCATTTCACATACATTGTAACAATTTTTTTTACACACCCTTCTTCACTAGTTTCTTTCTTCCAAAATTAAGAAAAGTAAAAAAAAAATAGATAGAAACATTTTGGCACGCCCAATGGGACCCTTGAGTTTTCTTGGGTTCATAGATGTTTTAGGACACTTATAATTTCATTAATTAAATTCATTTATTTGCATTCTAATAAAATTATGCTTCATTTCTTTCTTTATAAAACATAAGTTTTAGTTGCATTTTTTTAGAAAAGTTTAAATTCTATTTTCCTCGCATTTCCAAAAAAAAAAAAAAGAAAGAAAAGAGAATTCATCCTAGGATTAGGATTTAATTTTCATGTTGTATTTAGGTGCATTTTATTTATTTTTGTTTTTATTAAAAATAAATCAAAAATTTGCTTTTGGTTAAAATTAATTGCATACATAATTTGCTTCCTTGTTTAATTAGCTCATGTAATTTAATTTAGGCAAATAAAATTAACCATAGTACAAAAATGTTATACAAACCAAACCACTTGCACTAAAACAAAAATAAAACATACTTAAGGCAAAGATCAACTAGGATTTCATCACCTAGCATATCATCTTACCCTTTTCTGGTTATTGAACTTGAATTTAATCATTGAGGGAATAACCAACTCATCTCTCTAGTTAAGTATAAACTTTTGATAAATGGTATAAAGGATAATCACCCACACTAGATGCAAGATTTTGATTTGAGGGGAGAAAGCCTAAAGTATCAATCCATGTACTCTATTCAATATAGACTTCCTTTTGAGCACCTAAATACAACCCAAAACCAAACATAGATTTATTTCTAGGACCTATTCAAGCCAATTTATTCTTCACACTTTTCTAAGGTAGAAGCCAAAAAATAGATTAAAAAGAATCCTAGGACTAAATTCACTCTTAGTGAATTCATTATTTGCCTTGAATCTTTTTTTATCACTCTTTGTTTTGAGGTGTGAGAACATATCATTTTTTTCCCATTTTCTCATATGGTTCTTACTCACCAATAGTGAAGGGACCCTAAGGAACAAAACTGACCACCAATTCAACCAACCTCTTCCATATCATCACCCATGGAACATGTTTCAAAACCTATATATTCCCCTCACTCTTTAGGAAGTCCTATTTGGGTATTCCCAAGAGATGTAGATTTTACCACTTTCCTAAATAAAAATCATGCAACCTTACAACATTAACTTAGAAATACATCTCACCAAACCCTGGTTTCAACCCCACCTATAGATCCACATTATGACATTACTATACACCTCATGTGGGGTACCTCCACTACCTTGGGTAGTACTCAACCTTTATTTACCCAAGCCCTATCATTGACCAACAATCCCCTTGCGGCTGTCACTCAAAATCATCCAACCAAAACTACTATTACCCTTATACTGCCCACCAATCAATCCAAAATAGGACTGCCTACCTATAATAATACCCATCTCTCTCTAATTACCTCCAACCCATCAAACACTACCTTGATTTAAAGCTTTATGGTATCCATACCCTCCATGTTACCATTAAATAGTACAAAGGTCACTACCCTTCCATCAGCCACTAATCCAACTACCACTTCTACCTAACAAGTGACCTTTAGTTATCTTCATAATCCATAAGATCACATGCTCCCTACCCAACCATCTATTTCCACATACCAATATATATATTCTACCCAACCATTAGCATCTGCATACTAATATGTGGTAGCCTCTCAACCTTCTACCCACTATCAACATATTTCTCAACCATCACCACTAGAATATGCATCCTAAAACCTTCCAAGTGTTCAACCCCCAAAAAAATTCATGAATATTATCATGGACAAGATGAATACCCTTGATTCATACATCTTTTGAGACCATAATCTCTTATCCTATGATCAAATTTGCAATGAGCCTGTTCACCCTTCAGTCCTTATCAGACCTTATCTGACCTAGTGCAAACTTCTAAAATTTACCAAGTTTAACATTAAAGAAGACCCTCAACAACATTTAAGAGTGTTTAGGCATTCATTCTACTTGATTTACCATGATGATTCTCTTTTCCTCTGTACTTTTCCTATGTCATTATCGAGACTAACATTGGATTGGTATATTGCCATACCTAAACATTCCATCTTCTCCTTTAACCAACTAGCCCAAAACTTCTTGGATCACGTTTTGATCAATATATCCAATGAATTTTCCATCACCAACCTATACTCCATCCAAAAATCCTAGGATGAATCCATTATTGATTTTTTGGCTCATTGGAGGAGCCTAATTAACCAAATTTCCTTTTCCTTACCTCAACTCAAACTTATAGATCTCTTTGCTCAGGCATGTGCCAAATATATCTCATCCACATTACGTGTCCAAATCTTCTAGACCTTTGATGAAGCTTTTACCATTTCTCATAAACTATAGAATAAATCCATCTATGCAGGAAAGCTTAAACTAAAAAATAAGAACTCAACCTATAAAACTAATGAGGATTCTTCCTTCAAGTCAAGCAATTAACCCAATACCAACACCAAAAACAAAGGAACCACAAATGCTATTATCCTCAAAGCTACACCCCCACTATCTACCAACCAACAAAACCCAAAGAACCAAACTTAGAGCAACCAGAAGTAATTAACTTCACTTGGGGAACCCTATGCTTCTATTTTGGAAAAGTTATTAAAAGCTAATGTCATCCAACTTCCACAAATTAAACCACCCCAATAATTTTATACTTCTTGCCCCATGTTGGGTTGGTATAATTAAAATTACCATTGTGCCTTTCACTGAGTCATATAATATGATATCAATAGGTGCAATACCTTCAAATACCTTGTCCAATCCCTCATTGACAAGGGGGAGTTCAGATTGAACAACCCCAACACACCACCCAATCAATTCCTTGCCATATTTAGGAAACCTTTTCCAAACCATGTTCCCACTAAAAATTAGAGTAACAATGTCAAATGCTCTCATGATACCCATATCATTAACATGGTTCTTGAGACACTCAATGATAAATAACCTATTCACCGATCTACCAATCCCCCTCTACTTATTGAAATAGTAAAGTTACCTTCTACCCTTTTGGACATCTAAATAGAGGAAGTAACCATATTAACAGAGGTCAACACACCTATCTCTCTTTTTAAAGAACCATCCATTCCATCTTTGGAAGCTATCTCAAAAGAAAAGATAAATTCATCCACCAAACCTCTAATTTTAGAACCTTCCATCAAAAACCAAGACAAAGGTAAGGAAATCAAACTAGAACCTCTAATCCCTTCTTTAGTAGACCAACCTAGCCCTTCTAAACCAGCTAAAACCTCCACCCAACCAACCAAAACCTCCTCCAAATTAATTGACCCTCAAACACCTAAACCCACAAAGACAACTAAAGTAGCCAAACCCCCTCCAAAACCAATAACTAAAAAAACCAAAGATGTAAAACCACCCAAAGGCCCAAAACCTCAAATTTTACCTCCCTTAACATTTCCCTCCATTTTGGATCCTCATGCCTCTACCTTGAGCACAAATCCCATTATTTTCACCAAAACCCCACCACCTCTATTGGTTACACCTTCACACTTACTTCCTAATGTACCTCTCTTTATTACACCAACAATACCTAAGTTACCTACCTTGTCATCCTCCACCTCTAGCTTGTTAACCATCCTACCTAAACCAAAACCATTAACCAAGTGTACCACCTTACCTAAGACACCTATCACAAAACCTAATTCTAAACAACCTTCTACCTCATCACCCAAAACCAAAACCACTAAACCTTTACCATCCTTAACTGAGTCTTACCTAACCATTCTCCAATAGTTATTACAAACTTATTCCTTGAGCCTATCACCCATCAAACCATTTAACCCTTCACATTCCAAACCATCTTCATTCAATAACAATTTGATTTATTGCTAACATATGACACTCGACCATGATATAAATAATTGCAAAGATCTTAAAACTCTCATCCACCACCTTTATGAGGAGGATGATCTATTAATATATGAACCTCCTATGTCTCCCATAGCAAACCAAAAAATAACCATACCTACCTAATGTTTACCCACTCCTCCACTCTCACCTAAGAATGAAGATGAGTCTAACCACTCTACTACCTTACCCTCTCCTTTTATCCACACTACCAACATGGTCACTAGATCACAACAAAGGGATAAAGGGAAGACTAAGGTGTTTATTCTTTGAACTTACCCCTCTTCAAACTCCCAAGAAAATCACACCCAACCATCTCCATCTTCAAGTAAATCCAAGGTGTAGATCTTAGGTGTCCCCCAATCTAAACCTTCAAAACCCAACCCATATGCAATATCTATCTAAAAATCTATCCTTAAGCAGCTTCACCAAACCCTGACAAAAATGAGCTTATATGAGTTGATTCTACTTCTCCCCATCACTGCCAAGCACTCATATAGGCCTTTAAATCCATTGAGGTCCAACATAATGACCCTCAACCTCTATCTACATTTTTTGGTTCCTTCCAAAATTTCAATCTTATCACCTTTAAGAATTTAAATTACCTTTTGTCCAACCTAAGGACCCAGATTCCCCACTCTTTATTATAGCTTACATCAACCAAACCCCTATCAAAAGGGTGATGATTTTTGGAGAGATAGAATTAACATCATATATTCCTATGATTATGACCAACTCAACTTACTGGATAGTATCATGTTAGAGTCTATAGTGGTCTTTCAATTCTTTAATGACACTATGGCCACTACCTTAAGAACCATTGTCCTTCATATCCATGTAGGACCTTGCACACTCCCTAAACTCTTTTATGTGGTGGAAAGAGAATTATAATATAATATCTTATTAGGATGACCTTGGATTCACTCCATGTAATGTGTTCCTTTTACCCTTGATCAATGCATTAAGTTTGAGCATGAGGGCCAAGTCATCAATATCTAAGTAAACCCAAATCCTTTCTCAACATGCAACATGACCTACTGCCTCAATGATGTCCTCATACACCCATCTGATGCACCTTCAATAGTTACACCCCAACCTCTAACTATTAATGAAATGTTAACTAGCTCATCCATCCCTTCTTTATATATCCCCATAGAGGAGCCCTTAGGATCTATGTTCCAATTATTCTCATTAGGGGAGTATCACCTTCTAGCGTTGGATGCTTTCCCTACTCTTCAAGAATATGGGAACCTCAAACATGACCCTTAATATAAACCTAACACCAAAACCATCATCCATTTTGATCCTCCTAACCATCAAATGAACTTCATCTATGGGGGACTTGATCATCCACTTATTGCTCCCACCACTACCTCCTCCATCTGACCATTCACCTCTAAATTTTCCTACCTTGAAAAACTAGAATTCACTAAATTATACCTTCATAGGTGTGTCTAAAATGGATTTAGTCTAGGTTGGTATGAATAAGGACCTCATGAGTTACCTTCGATAAAAACCCAAAAACCTCATGAGTCATTTGGACTTGAATTTGTACCACCTAAATAACCCACCAATTCACCCAAACTTATTGACACCATCGAGGAAGGCATCCTCTCCTCACCAACCCAACCTCCTTCAAAGTCTAAGGATTTTTATGTCATTCCTCCTAACTTTGTTTTTTATCAACATTTTTAGTTTATTCCCCCCTAACCTATCAAAAGGATGGCCAAATTCAAATCCTTCCTCTCATCCATCCTAAAATGATAGAGAAAAATTCTCCTACCATTAATACTATCCAATATCAAGATGATAATTATATTCTCACCTACCTTGGTGCCCTAGATTCTTTAATCCATAAATCCCTTCCTCTTGAATCCTTGACCATGTTGAATGAATATAACATATATATCAACTTGGGCACTATGAAAAAACTCCATGTTGTCAAATTAGGTCAATTAATGAATGTCAAAGAACTTTGAGACTTATCCTCTTTCCTCTAAGACCATAACATAACATTCACTTGGTCTTACAATGATATGCCTAGTATTGGCCCCACTATTACCACCAATAACATAATCACTCATCATGATGCCAAGCCTGTTAAACAAAAACTTCAATGCATGCATCTTTGCATAACCCTTCGCATCAAAGAAAAGATTCAATGTATCCTATATATAAACTTTATTCAACCCATTTATTACCCCCAATGGGCTTTAAACATCATATGTATCACAAAATCCACTAGGGGTCTATGCATTTGTGTGGACTTTTATGACCTTAACCTTGCCTACTCCAAGGATGACTTTCCTCTACCTAGTATTGACCAACTTATTGATCTTATAGCTGGCCATGAGATGTTATCTCTCATAAATGGGTTTTTGGGTTACAATCAGATATTGATTACTCCTAAATATCAACATAAAACCACCTTTACCACCCCTTGGGGAACCTTTTGCTATAGAGTCATGTCTTTGGTAAAGAACACTGGTGCAACCTACTAATGAGCCATGACCTACATATTCCATGACCTCATCCACACCATCATATATGACTATGTAGATGATCTCTTAAGAAAATCCAAATCTCATCAAGATTGTCTAAAAGTTTTCGTCATTATCTTCAAATGCCTAATCCATTTCCATGTTAGAATCAACCCAAAGAAATGTGTTTTTAGGGTCTTTTCAGGAAAGCTTCTTGGATTTATCATCTCTCTTTGAGGAATCAAATTAGATCCTACCAATGTCAAAGAAATCTTAGAGATTCCCCCTCCTACCAACCTTAAGCAACTTTGTAGCCGATAGGAAAATCTTCAATCCATTCATTGTTTCATTTCTTAGCTTTTAGACTAGTGCCTACCTTTCCATTACCTTATGAAGAAAGATGTCTCTTTCAAATGGAATAATGATTGTCAAAAAGCCTTTAAATAACTTAAGTAGTACCTTTTGTCACCACCTATCCTCATTTATCCTAAGTATGACCACCCCTTTCACCTATATATCTCTAACACCAACCATTCCCTAGGGGAAATATTGGCTCATCAAGATGAATAACATGGAGAACAAGCTGTATACTACATTAGTTACACATTTGTAAAATACAATACCCAATATACCCATACCAAGAAAATATGCTTATCCTTGACTTTTTTGGCCACCAAACTCTACCACTACCTTATTAACCATAAAACTTATGTCATAACCAACACTGACCCACTCAAGTACATGCATTCCAATCCATACCAAAACTAGTGTATGGCCAAGTGGCTTATGCTCTTAGCATAATTTGATCTTGATTTCCTTTATAAAAATTCAATTAAATGTAAATTCATTACTGACCAACTAGCTAAAGCACCTTTGACAGATCACTAGCTTCCTCCTCTTGAATTCCTAGAAGAATCCATCACTAATCTTTCCCAAGAGGACATGACCTACCAAATGACTATGTTATTCAATGGGTCAAAGTGTTAACATGGTAGGGGAGATGGTATCATCCTTATCCCCTTTAGTGGTGAACCCCTTCCTCTATCTTTCAAACTTGACTTTGATTGCACCAATAATATGGCTAAGTATGAATCCCTAGTCATAGGTCTCCAAACCACTCTAGCCTTGGGAATTAAGACAATCAATGTCTTTGGTGATTCCCAACTCATGGTCAACTAGGTAAATGGATATTATTAATTTAGTAATAATTTCTTACAAAAATACAAACTTTTATTTTATAAACTCTTATCATTATTCAAATGTTACTTGGTCCAATTTGTTCCCTGATCTACCAAAAATAATTTAGATACAATGGCTTGTCTTGCTTCCCAGATCCCTTCTCAACATTCTAATTCCAAAATCTTTATCACTATTCATCATTTTACCACACCCTCTTATAACCAATCCAACCCCTCTACCATTTTTAATGTGAAGAAATCCCCATATGACATTTGGTATGACCAAAATTTTAACTACCTCAACCTTGGCATCATTCCTCCCAACCTCTCTAGGAATACCCAAAGAACCTTTGTTCAGAGTACCTCTCATTACACCATACTAGGGGGAATCATTTACAAACATGGTTTTGATGGTTTCCTTCTTCATTACTTATGCATCCATGAATCTTCCCATGCCATTAGGGAAATACATGATGGGATCAATGGGGGAAACTTTAGCAGTATAGTGGTCACTAGATATATCCTTCACCTTGGCTACTATTGGCTCATCCTCAACCAAGATTGTTTTGATTATGTAAAAAAGTGTGATAAATGTCAAAAACACACTAATTTACATCATGTGATAGTTAATGGCCTCCAAGTATCTAAGGACTTTTAGCCTTTCTCACAATGGGGGCTCAATCTCATTAGGGAAATCAACCCCCATTCTTCTCATTGGCATAGCTCCATCATCACAGAAACCAAATATTTCACCAAATGGGTGGAAGCTATCCCTCTTATCTCAACCAAAATGGATAAGATTATCAACTTTATCAACCATCATATCATTTGTTACTTCATTTTTCCTTATAAGATCATCACCGATAATGGAAAATATTTTAAAAACATGTAAGCCCAAAGTTTATGTAATGTATTTGGTATCAATTTAAGATGTTACTCACCTTACCATCCATAAGAAAATAGATAGGATGAATCCTCTAACAAAATACTAACCAAATTTGTTAGTGTTTTATATCAGGATTGGCACTTACACATCCCATTCACTTTATGGGCCTATCTCACTAGCATTCAAACCTCTACGTGTGCTACACCTTTCTCTCTAGTCTTTGGAATAGAGGTAGTCTTGCCTCTTGAATTCCAAATCCCCTATATTTTCATATATTTATAAGATGTTATTTCTAAATAAGATTATCATCAACACCATTTATATCAACTTGAACTACTTGACAAGCATAATTTAGTAGCCCTCACCCACCTTTATATCTATCAAGAGCATATCAAACACACTTATAACCAATGCCTCAAATAATGAGACTTTAATATTAGAGACATAATCCTAAAATAAAACCAATATGCGACCAACATGGAGAAGAGAAAATGAGGAAAGTTTACTTTCAATTAGATTGGACCATACATCATTACCCATAAGTATGGATCAAGGGCTTATCATTTGTCCTCTCTCAAAGGTAAACCAGAACCTGAACCTCTCAATTCTTTGTATCTATGTCTATTTTTCTATTAAAGAATGATCAAACTCACTAATTTTGTCTAACTTAAGCTCATCCCTTGATTATGTGATTTTTACCTTCACCCATCTTCCTCCTCTCCTTTTAAAGATAATTGATTAAAACATAAAAACATGTGATTAATCATCATAGTCATAGCCTAATCCCAAATATGGGTGCCATGGCTCTACCCATGGCATGGTTCTCATGGACACTTTTCATCTCTAACAAGATGGAATCCCATGGTCATTATCTCTCAAAACCACACATATTCACATATAATTAACCTTATTGTGTTAAATATTTCCCCTCATAATGGTGAACCTACAAACCTAACTAGACTTGTCCATGTTTAACAAAAAAAATCACATCCAAAAAAAAATTTGAATACCAAAATATTACTTGGGTCAATATCTTAAGCATTACTAACTGCTCCCTTGAAGGACAAATATCAAGTGCATTAAATAAATATAAAAAAATTACACCACTCCCTCAAAGGATTTATAAGTTAATAGAGCAATTTCTTGGAAGCTTCCCACATCGTTCAAATTCCCATATGCAACAATAAAGCAAAAGACTCATTACCACAACAAAATTTAAAGTTGTAATTGGCTCTAAAGTAGCATAATAATTTAGAAGCCATAATCATATTTCACATGTAGACTTCCCACATTGACTAGTCTACATATAGCATACAACATGGACTTGTCTATTACCATTCTTAGGTCACCTATAGAAGGGGAAAACTAACCCACATAAGGTTACCATACATATTACCCATTTCCCCTATATACTATCTATAAATCAAGGGATTTAGAGCTTACTTGACACACTATGATCAAGAAAATTATTTTCTCAACCAACTCATGCTAATGTGAAGAATTCAAAAGGAATATGTTCCTTAAGCCAATCCAACATCAATTTTTTTTTTTTTTTGTCCTTTTCAACAAATAGGTATTATGCCTCATTTCTTATTCTCTCATCATTGAGTCATGTATTCTATTAGACCCATATCTCATGATTTTTCATCTACTATGGTTATCTAACCTACTTATATGACACTAATATCATCCATAAAATTTTCATAACCCTAACCATGAATAACATCATAGAAACATTAATGTCAAAATCCCTTAACCCATCTTTGGTGCACACCCTTTCTCCATAAACCTTCAACAAAACTAAACCATGTGGTCTATCAAATTGGGGCAACCCATTTGAGCACCATTATTCAACCCTTGTTGAACTACATTGGCCTAATTTACATGGGCCATGTAGGCATTTATTGACTACTAATGTTAGTTAAACCACTAACAAATAATTACCTTCCCCTTTTTCTTCTCATTAATTTCCATTACTAACAATACCCTCTTGCTTTAGGGCATCCAATATCAGGAAAGATTTAGAGTTTTCATAGCATCCTTGTATTTTAAAATCATCTAATACTTCCTCTTTATTTTTCCCCCCATTTTTGGGAGAACTACATTGGCATGAGGTCTTTTTGGACTATGTAGGCAGTGCTTAGTTACTAAGGTCAGCTAAACCACACCCTTTACATTATCTGCCCTTCTCTACCTATCTCCTCACCATGTCCCTCCATTCATATTTTCATCCTCTTTTAACCACTTTTATAACTTGTCAATCTCTTTTAACACAATGATTGACAACCTTCCTCATTAGCCCCTCTTATCTCCCATAAAACCACCACCTATTCTACTTCACTGGCCTCCCTATCACCTTTCCTTGTGCATGATTCATAATTCATTCCCTCACCCACTTTTCATGTTTTTAATCCCTCTCCCCAATTATTACCAACCTTTCCCTTTATCACCTTTGTCTTCTTTCACCATCCTCATCATCTCCCCTCACCCTTGGTGATTTTTTGTACCCTCTTCATCACTCTCTTTCCCTCACCAATTCCACATCATCTTATTCCCCTACACACTGAGGGATACTTTTACCTCTTTCTCTTCTTTGATACCACCATCTTACTATTTCTCTACTACTTTTAAACCACTTTCATTCCAATTATCAATTATTGTTTTCCTCTTTCCCATATTTTCAATCTGATATGCTTTCTATTTCTTCTATCATCTCATTTTTTCTTGCGTGTGCCACCACTCTCTATCAATTTTCCACTCTTCCCACATTTTCCATTTTTTTCCTCCACAACTAGCTTCTAACTGGGTCTTTATCCTTTGAGAATCCTTCCATAATAGCCCTTTTCTTCTTATCATTTCTATCCTTTTACACTTTGCATTCCATTTTTTCTCTTTTCATCTCGGTACTCACTTATCTTTTGCATCTATGTGAGTGTCTATGCTTTTTATCCCTACTTCAATTCTTTCTTTTCCTTATTATCATCCCTAATCTTCATCCCTTAGTTTCATCGCATTTCCTTTCATTGGGTTCCCCTATTTATTCACCACCTCACCACTTTTTAGCTTGTCAATCTCTTCTAATCACCCATTCAACTTGTCAATCTCTTATAACTAATTAATTTCAACATACCTTATCTCTTTAACTTTTCCACCCATCCTTTGCTTCTCATCATTTTTCTTAACCCCTTTCCCATTTTACATCCCATTATCATCTCCAACACCACCCTCTGATTTTATTTGTTGTTCCTCTCCTTGCCTATCATCATCCATGCTTACTTGGTCATGTCTTCACTTGATTTTTCACTCTCCTGTCATCCTTTTTGTGTCCTCATTTCACTCATTTTTCATCTTATTTATTTTTATTTCATGTATTCCCTTTTTTTCATTTTCATCACCAAACTATCTTCTACTTGGTATTTTTTTAGACTTATTTTCAAACCTTTCATGGCCTTCCATATTTCTCATCCTTCCCTTAACCTTCATGATTTATAAACTTCTTTCCCCATCCTTTTAAATTCTCCAATTTGTCACTATTTAGTGCATTCCTCAAACCCCCATCTTCCACTTTTTATTTTTCTTCTCTTTTCTCCATTTCATTTCATTTTTTTCATCTCCCTTTATGACATTCCTTATTTTTCCTGACCTTAGTTTTTTCCTCCATATCCATGATTGGCTCCTTCCCTCCTTCTCCACCTTCATATTTATTTATGGCCTCATTATTTTCTTTAAATATCTCTTCATCCATCTCTTGATCCACCTTCACCTCATCCCTTTTTAGATCCCCTTTATTTTCTCCTATTATCACTCCAACTTCTCACTCATTAGAGTGTAGTCACTAGTTGTATTACTTATACATGCATATACATGTTTTTTTCCTCATATCCTTAGATCTCTTAATTTAATGCATGAAATATTATCAGGTTCATTGTTTCAAGGCATCCATTTATTCCTTCAATAATTTTTTTCAATTAAGCAAGGGTCCTCCTTTTATACCTCTCCAACTATTCCCTTCACCCTATCCATCACCCCTTCCACTTTAAACCCTCTACACATTCTAAGTACTTGGCATAGTGTGATCAACACACCTTTTTAATCCTTTAAATCATGCTCATGAAATTCATTCACATGGCTTATGATCATTAAGATACTCCCACTTAGGGTTTATTCTTCATCCTTGTCATAGAAAGAACATCGTGCCCTCTTCTCATCCTAATGTGCCTAGTTGATATTTTCATTATGGCTTTTGTCTCTTGATTATATTTTTCACTTTACCATTAGTGTTATTCATTGCCTTACCCTATCTACTTTAACTTAAGCAAGATTAAAAAAACCATAACCATAACCATATCCTTCATGAGTATCCACATAACCCTAAGCATAATAACATTTAAACAATGACTCCAACACATTTTTTACATGTTTACAACAAATTATGAAATATTTTATTTAAGGGTGAAAGTATTCACATGACACACAAAGTTATCATACTATCTCCATCTCACTTACAGCCCCTACATACATTATTTTCATACCTAAGAATTAGGTTGATTATCTAGTGAATCTAGATTTATCTCTAGCCATCCTTCCACTTGATTACTCCCTGAACTAACATCTATGGAATTCCCTATATCATCAATTGATAAAGGGTTTACTCTATTTTCATCTTTTAAATTCATCCCCATAGGGAAAGAATCATATTCCACTCTAGGTCTTTCACCCTGCTCACCTGTCATATCCATTACATCCCTCTGCTCTGGTTATTCTACTTGCATAGGTACCACTAGTTGTTACCTCAATGTGCATCCCCTTGGATATTGAGGGTTCCCTCTATGGATAGGTTAAAATTCATGTTCTCTATACCTACACCTTGTGTAATGAAAGTTTCACATTCTTCACTACTGAGGAGGTAAGAGTTATGGATTGAACACAGTCCATGGGTGTCTTTTCTATTGTTTTTGGTTTAATAACACTTATATTATCACCATTACATGTTGAAGTATTTGATAGATATGAGAATTCACCATGTATATTATTTGGGTTCATGGGAGTTATTAATTATATCTATCATTTCTCCCATTGTTCACCATCTTCAACCTTGAGTAGTTATCTACACCCTGAACAACCTACACAAGCAAATGACTTCTTGATAAGTATTCATTCTTACCATGATTATTTAAATAAACTACCTAAATGTCATTCCTCATCAACATAATTATCCATTACCATAATGGGGAGGGTCTTATGATGTCATTTATTTTCTTGAACAATCCTCCCACTTGGAATAGTCATGTATACTTACCTTTTCATGCAGACATGCAACCCTCAATCAAACTGGTCATCTCAGTATAGTCATTATACACTATCATGATTTCTTTTTATTTCCCTTATCATCTGATTTACATCTAATTTCTCTACTTACTTTGTCATCTTGTGGTCCTTGTGGTCCTAGTGGTCATTTTCATCATTATCACCTTAACCTAGTTAACGTAAATTAGATTCTAGCCTTGCACTATTGCAATGGTTATACCTCCAAAACTACCACTATTAATAGTGGTCGTATCTCCCAAATGCTTTCCACTATAGAAGCTCCCCCATCTTATCTAACTATATAACCAATATCTTAGACCATATAGCTCCCTACTAGTAGGGCCTCTTCTAAGTGAAACCCAAAGTTGTTGATTCCAAGGAACTAGGATAAAGGATGCAGACATGGCCACCTTTTGTCTAGCCTACCCATGAAACTCTTGGGTTAGGCATAGTCCATCTTCTATCACTCACCATGATACCAATATTTTAACTCATAGAATCTAATTATCCTTCAAATAAATTATGTATAGGTCATCACTTTTCTACTACCCTTAAAAATCAGCTTGTAGCGATGATGACCTTTCACCAACAAGACTATGCAGATCCTAATAGATGCACATCTCCTAAAAATTGGATCATAGTGATAGATGTCATCACTATGCTTATACCCCCACACAATTTTAGAAGATAATACCTCCTCACAATGGCACCTCTTATTTGGATTTATTCCAATAAGACATTTTTTATGCTTAATTTTTTCTTACCCACTTATTTATCCTACATTAACCATTTGTGTCTTCTCCTCCTAATGCATGTGGGATTATTATGGTGACTATTCACCAATCTAAACCATGAAACCTAAAAAAAAACTATAAACCCACACCTAACCTTATGGTACATCACATTGGGGCAACCCATTTGAACTACACTATAGAATTACATTTGGCTTGAATTTTTATTAGCTATCACATCCATAGAACTATGTAGGGAACATCCACTTTCCAGTGCATATGGATTCATCTTGTCCACCTTGTACCTAAACCCTTACCAACCACACTCTCTCTCTGACTAACTATCCTTTTGACCACACTCACCTTGACATTGGCCATTTAGACCCAAACTACTACATACCTTTACGATGACCTTTCCTAGGCCATTCTAACCATACCAACCAACCTTTCCATGTTGCATTTTTATATGACCTAACCATTTAGTTTGTTTCACATGAACATTTCCTACCTTGGATACATGCAACCAAACTTGACCCTATCTAGATTGCTTGATAGGCATAACCTAATTAGCTATGACTAATGTTATGGACTAGTTACCCCTGATATATGTCCCTTTAGACCCAAAATAATATTAACCAACATTGGTAACTTTAGCTCATGTGTGATATTGGCTACTACACTTAGTCACATTTTGTGCACATGTTTGCATCTTGAATACCCAACTACCTTATCACACCACCTAGTGCCTCCCCACTAACTACTTATCAAACCTACACCCAATTTTGCTTTACCTAATCAACTCCTAGTTTAAGCGGGAACACATCCTTCTATACTCAGGGAATCCTAACCTTTGACCAAGTGATCCATTTTTTTTTAGTTTGTTAATTCAAAGCTACATAACAAAACCAGGTAAAATGAAGAAACTAAAAAATTGCACAATTATATTTTTTGATGACTAAATGCCTCAGGACTCTCTAAAGGCCTCTTAAAACCTTCTTAACCCTTAACTAACCCCTCTTAACCTAACTAAATCACTATTCTCCTAATAACATAGTACTATTCAAAAGTACTATTCACTATGGAACCCACTATCACTATTCATGATGACATGGAAAGTGACATGGCATGTGACATGGGAAGTGACATGGAAGATGAGATGGCAAATGACATGGCTTGAAAGTGAGGTGGCTTGAGGTGGGACATCATACCTCACCTAGGAATCACCTTTAAGGTACCCAATGACATCATTAAGCACCAAATGGCCCCTCTTTTGAAGTATGGTTCATTTTTTCCCATGAGACCATCATTCAACATGTTATTTTATCCTCATGCATAGAGAATGATGCCAAAATTCATGGGGCACTTAGACAAAAGATGGAAGTGAGTGGTGGAAATTATTTCAGACCCATATGAGCCCATGTGCATGATTCCATCTCTATTTATGAATCTCTATCAAGTTTGAAGACAAAAAACTAAGTGGGAGACCTATTGGATAAGTTGGAATCTCACCCCCTTGTCTTTCATGGCCACTCATGCATCCAAATGGAAAATGGTGCCCAAATGCATGGGGCACTTAGCCAAGAGAAAAATTAACTTGGTGAAAAGTCATTTGGCCTTATTTGAGCCCATGTGCATGATTCCCACTCCAAATTTAACTCATGTGTAATGTGGGAAACCCACCATCCTTATCCCCTTTGTCATTTATGAGTCAAATTGAAAAATGGTGCCATACTTCACTATTTCACTTCTTTGGCATGTTTCTTGACAACAAATGCTATAAATATAACCCTCCCCATTTACCCAAGGTTAAGTTGAGTTTTGGTAAAATAATCATTGTTTTAGGTTTTCTAATTTTTAAGGAGGTCATCATCTTGGAGGTTAGAATAAATCAAAGAAATGAAGCTTTGTTGGAATTGTTGTAGGATTTTCAACAACATCTACATCAACATCATTAAAAAGGAAAGGTAATATTTATTTATTTCTTGAATTTATTTATTTACCTTTGGCCTTTCCTTTTATTAACCTCCAAACCATATACCCCCTTTCCATATTTATCCCATTCATCCCATTTACCCTTTTCCATCTTCATCCCATTCATCCCTTTTATCCCATTTTACCTTTTTATCGCATTCATCCTTTTACCTCATTTTCCTCTTTGTTCCATTTACCTCATTTAAATCTATTATTATTTTGACAATCTTCATTATTTTAAAATATTAACCATTTACCAAACCTCAACCAAACTATTTTTTGAACCTCAGCAAATTACCAAGCCAAAAATGACCATTTTGCCTTAACCAATTTTCAACACTAGTTGATTTATCTAGTCATTATTTTAGCAAAGAATTTAACTTTCTTTATTTTAATTTTATTTATTTTCTATTATTTAATATTTTATTTTTTTATCATCTTATTCAAATTATATCATTTCTATTTATCAAGTTTAAGTGTTTAAAGTAGGTGGATTGATAGCCTCCTAGAAAGCTTTTGTTTCTAGGATCTAGCTCATGCTAGGCAATCCACCCATCTAATTGTCTAACAAAAAAGTGTGTTTAAGTGTTTTATTATTTTTAGGTCATAATCCCAATCCAAAGAGAATCTCTCCATAATCACTTGGATTTAACACATGCACATTATAATAGGTTTTTCTACACATCCTTCTTCACTGGTTTCTTTCTTCTAAAATTAAGAAAAGTAAAGAAAATTAGATAGAAATAGATAGGTCCTCCATGATGCACACCATGGAAATATAAATGATTGTAAAAAATTTATAATTTCATATTTTAAAGAATTGGAAACAAGAATGACACACAAAATTTAAAAAAAAGAGTAACTCAATAATTAAACACACTTGATAAAAGAAAGAAAAATAACCATTGGAATGGCTAGAGATAAAAATGAAGTGAAAAAAACCAATTTAATGGCTAAGGATAAATAAAAATATAAAAATAACCAAATGAATGGTTATGGATAGACAAAAAAACAATGAAAAACAAATAAAGACAAACGTGGAAAAGTTTGAAAATTTTGTAGACAAAGACAAAACTAAACAAAGACTAAATAAGTGTATCCAAGAGCAAGGCTAAAAACCAAACAAGTGAGGGACTAGGATAATGATAAGATAATACAATGTTGGGGAAATGGATGGTGGGGAAGGTGGTTGATGATCTGACCCTAAAGACCCCATTTCTCTAAGTGTTACCTACATAATCCACCTTAAAAAAACTCTATGTGGGGATATCAATATAGATGTAGTTCTCCCTATAATCATACTTCCTATGACCCTACTCCTCCCTATGATTATATATCAGCTCATGTACTGATTACCAACCCTAGACATCATACTCTAAGACATCATCTTATTGGACCTCTCATGAATCATATCCCTACCCTCATACATACTTAGTTTACATTAGCCCTTTTTCACACAAGACAAGCCTTCTTAGAGACCTCCTAGGGCCTCTTGAGAGCCTGTTGACCAACCTCGATCAAAGTTTGACCCAAGCCATGAATTTTTTAAAGGAAACCCATAGAATAGGGCACATGTTTCCTTTACCAAATATGTATCCTAGGCCATGGCTTGGGCAAAATGTTTCAAAAATCCCAAATTTGAACCCAAAGGTCAAAAAATGTTACTTTTAGGTCATTTAGTGAATTTGAGAGGGGATATATGTGTCTTTCTCATTAATTTGAGCTTACCTCTCTTCTCATTCCATATATCTTATGATTATTCTTCCCTTTATTGACTCTCATGCCTTCTTTAATCTCTTTTGGTTCATTCTTGGCACTCTTGATCTTGATTAGAGATAGAGAATCCCATATGCTACTACACTCTTTCTTGGAGACTCCATTACTACTCTTAGTTATTTTTACTTCCTTGTTGGCTTGATATAAAGCTCTTAAATTTATAATTGAACCTAATTTATGCACTTGGTTGGAGATCTTACACCATTATAAGTTCTCACTTCACCTCATTTGCTCTTGGCTCTTGGTTTGGACTTTATCTTGCACCTAGCCTGGTCTTCCTCCTACATTGCTTCTTAGCTTGGATTCTTGGTTGGTAGAACATCTAAACTTCATATTTGAGCTTGATCTAAGGGTAATTTGATATTCAAAATGAAAATTCATTGTTTATGTAGTGTATATGCTAGGATTTGAATTTTTTTAGTGAAATAGTTGTTTTGGTATATTACTTATAGTAGTTTCCAAAGTTTATTACATTTATATATGTTTAAAAAATACTTTCATGGCTTAAAAATTTCCTTTGTTGATTACCATTTATCTCTTTACAATCCTTTATCATTGCATAATTAGAGATATACATGTTCAAAACATACTATAAAACTTTCTCAAATACTCTCTCCCTCTCTTGTTAAAAACTAAAACATTACATTGATAGATAACAATAATATTGAATTGGAAGGATATATCAGATCTAAAATAGGCATGCTCTTGAACCCTTACCTACAAACATCTTTATTTTGTAAAACATATTTAATTTGTCCTCAAAGTTCCTTAATTACTAGACTTACATTTCATTGGTTATCTAATTTCATTTAGTATTATTGCTTTCATATTATTTATGCAACTAATAGTATAGTTTTAGCCACTTGCTTTACTATGGTTAGATCTATTAGAGGTTCCTATAGACTTTTTGTGCTCATTTATAGTTTCCAAAACCTATTTTACAAGTCAATTTATAGCCTCATGTAGCTTTACAAATTGGATAGCCACTATAGACCTCCTATAGCCCATAGAACCCTTAAGCCTTCTATCCTCTTAGTGGTCTGCTTTAGTACCCTGCCAAACACTAGTATTTCTATTAAAATTCTTGGAGATACATTCTAGCACACTTGGTTGGCCTCAAATATGGTTTCAAATTAGTTATATCCCATTTATATCTCTTTTAGCCAATTCCCCTCTATTATCTATTAGACTTTGCTTTCAATTATGTTTCAGCTCTTGCCTTGGTTGTTTTCTCCTGCTTTGGTTTTGTGTCTTTCTCCCAGTTGGTTCTCCAATAGTTTGCCTTTTCTATTATCTTCCATGTTTCTCATGCTTCATTTCATCCATGGTTGATCTCCCACCTTTGGGATTCCAATCTTGATGGATTCAAGGTCTCATACCTGAGATCACTAATGAGTAGGCCTCACTTTCAATAGAATGCCATAGACACCATAGGACCCAAAAACTAACCTCAACCCAACATGGTAGTCTACATACTTTTGAATTTGAAATGGAATAAGATTGGTAAGACTATACTAATGGATTCAATCTCTTTTTCATCAATCTGAGCTTCATTCATCTGAGGATGTTCTATCTCAGCTTCATGTTGTGCCTCATTCACCCATTCAAGGTGATGTGGATATCCTTGTGTAGCTAAGGTCCAAGGAGTTACATGAAATAATAAATGATTATTATAGACATATTCATGTGAATTAAGTTACTCCTTATCCCCTTATGAGTTGGTGGCATGCTTCCTCTAGAAATAAAGTTTGCATGGACTTAGTGTCTAATGCCTTGACCAGTTCTCACATGAGTTCCCTACCTTTTTCTTGGATGGAAACTCTAGATCAAGAACACCCTCATATATATGTTATGGGTAATAAGTATTATAAATTTATGAGGTATCCTTAGCATGGGGATGACTCTTATCCTCTTATTCCTTCCTTCAAATTTTTTGATGAGCATGTCAATTTTGATCACCACTGTGGAATAGAGATCTATGGGATGCGTATCAAGAGCATCAAAAACCACCAATAAACCCTCATGTGATGGAATGTGACCAAAACCATAGATATTTGGGTCATCATGACCATTTCCAAGAGTATTCCATGTCTTCCCATCATACCCATGGGGACTATCACACTTCTCATGGCCATTCTCTACCTCATGGTAGATATGATTTCCATCATGAGCATCTTCCTCATCAAAAAACTACTTGGCATCATTTTCCTCATAGTCATGGTCATGGTGATGACTATGGGAATAAGTAACATCATCACCATCATGAGATCCCTCTTAGAGTTCATATCTATCTTGCTATCAATCGTGCCTATGAGGATCTCCATCATAATCCTCTAGCCCCTTGGGTACATGTTATTCCCCTTGGTACTCCTATCCCTAAACTTCCTAAGTTCAATAGGATAAGGGACTCTAATCCCATGTAACATATAATGAAATTTATGATGGTGTGTATGGATTATAAATTGGATGAAGGTATGATGTTGAAGCTCTTCACTCATTCTCTATAAGCTGAAGCTCTAGTCTAGTTTCAGAATCTATCTCTAGATTCTCTATTTGATTTCTAGATCCTTTTGGATGACTTCTTCCAATATTTTGATATCTCTAGGAATTTTAACCTTGACATACAATCACTCACCTCCATGAAATAGGCCAAGGGTGAGTCAATCTTTGATTTTATTATAAATGGCATTTAGTTGTTCAGATGTGCAAGACTCAGTTCTTGGATGACCAACTTTATGATATGTTCATGCGAGCATTGAGGCAGGAGATTCACCTTGAGGTCCTCAAGCATAAACCTACTTATTATGATAAATATATTAATGAGTGTCTAAGGATCTAAGTTTTTGAGGTACGTGTGGGTATGTGGCCTATACCTTCATAAAATTCATCATCTTCACACAATCATAACTGTAATGTAACTAATAATGGTGTCACTAATTCTCCTCCCATGAAGAAGGATAAGAAGGACAACCATGAGCTCAATGATTTAAGCAAGAAGATAATTGAAAATAAGGATTTTGAATCAATCAAAATAAAATAATAGATGTTGTTTTCTTATAACCCCACCAAGATTTTTAAATTCCATTGAATAAGGGGGAATGATGATAACAATTGTGTTGTCTAGAAGTATAGTGTGTAAGCCTTAACTCCATCTTAGATTTCTCCTTTTGTAGAACCCAATGATAAGTTGAATGTTTTCAAGGAGCTTCTACTTGACCATGACAAGGAGAAGAAGAATAATAAAATGAATAAATCAAAGGCTAAGGCCCCACATTCCCCTTCTTACTCATTCACTTCTTCTAACTCCTCTTCCTAGGTTGACCTGAGAGGGAAATCCAAGTGTGATAGTATTAAGGTTGTTATTACTATCAACATAGCCTCTACTAGGTATGAGTGCTTTGTCAAAATGCACTTTGATTAGGCCATTGCCTTGTTGGAGATACTATTGGTACTAGACCTCCCATCCAACTCATAGGGATAGGGAACCCCAAATTCAAATTTAACCTTTGATGTAACATCCCTCCCCAGGATAGACAGTGTCCTTACTCCATCATACAGGAGTTACAAGGCCTCTCAATTGGGATCTCCATTTTGTACCTTATTCACCTTTAAGCTAATCAAAGGGGTCTTATCTTTGATGAGTTTGGTCTCCCTCACAAGGCTCTATTATGTGATGATGTCAAAGTTTTGTTTAACTCTGATACACACAAGCACCCTCATCCTCCCATATTATTTTTTGACTGAGCCTCTTTGTTAAATGCTTTAGTTCTCATAAAGAGGTATCATCTCCCTCCCTACATCAAGACTTTTATTCATAATTACCATGTCAATTCATGCATTATCAATGAAGGAGTTACATTGAAAATCATACCCATACATGTGTTAAGTGAGCTTAGGATCAATTGGAAGAAGCTCTTTGATTCTTTCCATAACTATGTTAGTTTAAACAATGGCATAGTTACACTAATTGGGAATGTGAAGCTTTGGGTTAAGTTTGGCCCCAAGATTTTTAGAATTGATTCATATGAGTTAAACCTTGATCTTTCATACAACATGATTCTTGGCCATCCTTGGATCGTTACCATGTAGGTCATCATACCAACCACCTTCTGTATGGTGTAGTTTGTGCATAAAGATGAGGTTCACACCTTGGAGGCTAACCTAGATCCTTAGGCATTATTCTACATAGAGACAAATCCCTTATGCAAGGATTTGGATCTCTCCATGGGTGTCTATAGATTCTCATAAAACCCTCATCTATAAATCTCACTTCCTCAAGGATGAATGCTTTAATTTGGTTGAGTATTAATCAACATTCATTAATTAAATGCCTACCATGTGTTAGCTGACTCCCTCTTCTACTCCAAAACACCAGGCTAGCCCATGTATTTTTAGAGACCTCTTATAGGATGTCTCTCTAGATGTTGAGCCCCCCCTTGTGTCATAATTTTCCCATCAAAGTGTAGGCTCTCTCCATGTATCTCCCACTGAGACCACTAGGATGGCCAATTCTGATCTTGAGTGTTGTTTCATTCATTTTATATCATGCAACCCATGCAATGAGAGAAAGTATTAAACCAAGATCATATGGCCTTTTTTTAAGACTCATTATCCCCTTGATTGCCTTGGTTTAGATATTTCTCTCATATATGGACCTACCCCAAGCCTTCCTATAGTGAATGTCTTGGTGATTGAACTTGAAGTGTTAGAAGAGTGACTCCCTCTCATGCCTGAGTGTTTCGAGGAAGGTAATGATATGGATGTTGAAGGATCTATAGATGTCAACCTTGGCAATTCAACAACATCTAAGATCTTCAAGATCAATGCTAGCCTTGTTCATGAGGAATGAGATGTTTTGATCACTTTCTTATGCAAATTTTTAGATGTATTCACTTGGTAATACATTGATATGAGGGCATGGATCCTAACATAGTCATCCATAACCTCATTATGGATAACAATACCTAGCCTATTTTCCAAAATCAATGACCCATGGCTCTTAAAGTCTCTTAGTTGTTTAAAGAAGAGATCAAAAAATTCATCTGAGTTGGCTTTATCCAAGTTATTGACTACCCCTAATGGATTTCCAACATTATCCCCATTCTCAAAAAGAATAGGGAAATATAGATTTACATAGAATTTTGGGATTTTAATATGGCCTACCCAAAGGATAAATTTCCCACTCCTTTTATAGACTAGATTATTGATTCCACCACTAGTTTTGAGATCATGTCCCTCATGGATGGTTTTTCTAGGTACAACAAAATCTAGATTGCACATAGATACCATCACAAGATGATTCTCACTACCCTATGGGGTACCTTATCTTATGTCATCATGCCTTTTGGTCTCAATAATTTTAGGTCCATGCATTATCATGCCATGACCCATGTTTTTCATGATCTTATCCATAAGATAGTTGAGTGTTAAATCAATGACCTATTTGGAAAATCTTGAAAGAGGGATGAGTATGTGTGAGATGTTGGAATCATCTTTGAGTGTATTTAAGAGTATCACATTAGTCTCAACCTTGAAGAGTGTATTTTTGGAATTTTAGTTAGAAATATTCTCAGCTTCTTCATCTTGCAAAGGGGCATTGAAGTGGATCCTGATAAGATCAAAATAATCATAAAGATGTCTCCCCTATTTAATCTCATCTAATTACAATCCTTACTTAGAGGCCTCAAATTTCTCATATGTTTCCTTAAGCAATATTCCCACAAATCCATACCCCTCACATGTCTCTTATGTAAGGACACTCTATTCTTGGGGTATTTTGAAGTCCAAGTGGATTTTGAGGAATTGAAGCATCTACTTCATAATCCTCCCATCTTGATGGTACCCATTGAGGGGTGTGCATTCATCTTATACACCTCTACCACTGATCTTTCCATCAGGGCATGTTATGCCAAAAGGATGACATAGATAGGGAGAGAGATATTTATTACATATCTCACATGTTGGTTAGCCTTGAACTCAATTATTATATTGTTGAGCATTAGTGCTTCTCTCTAATCTTCACTATGAATAATTTTAGACATTACATGTTGGGCCAGACTACTAAAATGATTGTCCAATCTAATCCAATTTGTTATTTGATTGACATGAAACATCTTGTTAGTAATAATATGAGGTAGATCATGCTTCTTTAGGAGTTTAACCTTTACATCATTAACCAAAATTCTAACAAGGGACTTATTTTAGTTGATCAACTCATTGAGTGTCCACTACCCAACTTGAACATAGAGCTAGTTGATAATGTCTTTCCTAATGAGATGGTTTACTCAATCAACCATGTTGAGGTTTTTGAGTGTAATTGGTATTGGGACATTGTCCATTAACTTGAATACCAATCTTATCCCAACATTACATCCTCACAAGAAAGCTATTAGATCTGTAAGTTCACCATCGACTATGTTATCATTGTTGGTGTCTTATTTAAGAGGGATATTGATGGTGTGTTGATGTAGTGCCTCACCCTTGAAGATATCCCTCTCATGATTAAGGAGTCCAACAAGAGCATTTGTGGTCTCCACCTATGAGGGAAAGCCACCACTTAATGTATTATCAAGATGGGATAATACTGGCCTACTCTTGTTAAGTATGTAGTCTAGTACACCAAGAAATATAGGATGTTTCAAGTCATAGGGAATGTTATCAGTTCCCTAGTTAGCCTATTACACTCTATTTTGGTCACTTGACCTCTCTCGGTTTGGGCTCTTGACTTCATTAGTGGGTTCAAACCCACCTCTTTTGATGGCCATCATTGGTTCATCACTACCACTAACTATTTTATGAAGTTGTTTGAGGTTATGCCTCTTAGCGAAACATGTGGGAAGACCATTTCCAAGTTCATCTTGAACCAACTTATTTATCAATTTATGGTTCCCACTATGATCATGGCCGACAATGTCATAGGCTTCTAAAGCCTTGAGATGCATGTTATCATTGAACATTTTGGTTTCAAGCTTAATTTCTCCTCTACCCATTACCCCTAGGGAAATGGGTAAACAAAATATTTAAATAAAACTTTAAAAAAATGCTTCTCTATACCATTACCTAGTCTAAAAGAGACTACCATCTCATGCTCTAGTTTACCCTTTGGGCCTATCCAACTAGCTTCCTAACAACTATGGAGGAAAACCCATACTCTCTCATGTATGGGTCTAAGGTAGTTCTTCCCTTAGAGGTCTTAATCCCCTCATTTTAGGTTAAGACATTTGATTCTCTCTTTAATGAGGAAGAACTCTCTGCTCACCTCGCCAATATTGAGTAGTTATATGAGTGATGCATGACCACTCTTGAGTAAAGCCATGCTTACTAACACCATCAACACCAATAATTAGAGAATTTGGTGCACCCTCATCAGTTCAAGGTGGGTGATATAATCCTTATTTTAGATAAGGAACACTACAAGAAGGGTAAACTCATGCATAAGTGGTTTTGACCTTTTGTCATCACCACCTCTTTAGAAAATGGGGCTTTCCATCTCTCAACTCTTGAATATGAGCTCCTATGACACCCAATCAATGGGTTATGCCTTAAGAAATTTCATGTATAGGGCCCACATGTCCCTCCAAGAAAGTTTCCTATGGTATTAAGGCAAATCTTTCCTCTCTTCTATCACCACTAACCTCTATGTCATTGGTATATGTGTGTGCACATGGGTTCTTTATTAGTAGTTCCTACTATCTAATCACATGTATCTAGTAATCTATATTAGATGAATACTATACATCACATACAAAATCATATACACATGTGCTAGTAATGAGAAAACCACTATATATATCATAAAAAATATATGTTTTTCTTTAGGTACATTATATTGGCTTATAGTCCTAAAAAACTACCACATGTGTGGCTACATATGCATACCTATTCAACTTATGACTGTACAGTATCTATGGTAGTCATACTCTAGGTGGAGATATTGATCACTACCACTCCACTAGTTAAGCTAAAGTCTCCTCTAGTATAGCCAACTAGTTTGCCCTTACTATAGGTACCTCAACTCCTCTAGTCTACTCTCAAGCTAGCTTAGCTCATAGCCAATCAGTCTCAACCTTTGATCTCACTAGTCTCTCCTTGTTCTCCACTATAGTCACCCTATGGTTTTTTGACTCAGATTCTAACTATGGAATCCTATGTTTTTCCCTCACCATCTCAATCAAGGCTCATGCACCCATATCTTAGAATAAAGTATGTGTCTCTACCCTAGCCAATAGATGTGGTACCTACTCCATCAGTGGTATGCCCACCACATCAAGGAATAAATACCTTAGTAGGAGTACTACTTGGGTCCATTCTAGATAGGTTGGTCTCCTACACATAGATAAAACACATATGTTAGTCACATATCTACTTTAATTAAAGAGGAGTATCAAGATGAAGTGATATATAGAAAATACACTCATCTTACATGGTAGTGATGATGGCCTCTATGAATCTCATACTAGTCATACTCCTCTTGGTGGTAGTGGTCCTCACTATGGTGGCCTCTCTCCACCATCACCCCCTTGATCTACCTCTGTTGTCTACCAGGTTTAGCCTCAACTAGATTAGGCTATGCCCATATCCTTTGTAAAGCATGCTTCCTTAGATTATGATATGATCCCTATGGACCTTAGAGCTCCTTTCATCCCAAGTAAGACTCTACCCTAACATCCTCTAGCCATGTTATAAACCTATAGGGATCTCTGATATAGCTTGATAATACATTTGGATCGAAGGTGGTTCTTATGGGCTTTGCCTGATCTATGAATTATGTTATTAGTATTGTTACCTCATCTAGAGTAGGGTATGCCTTGATGTCATATGGAATCCTTGACCACATTAGTGGGATCCTCTTGTAAGCCCAAGATATGAGTAGACTAGGCTTTGCCAATTTTCTTGACCCTATGCACTAGATGTGATCCAGTTGCTAATATAATCCTCCTAGGATATACTGGCCCCAGTCAAATCTCTATCATCCCTTAGCTCACTAAATAAATCCTATCGATGATAGTGGTAGTTATCCTATACTCTAGCTAATATAAAGCCTTAAAACCATGGTCCTTGTTATAACTGTTCAAAGAGTGGGTACCCTTAGCGATGATTGTGTAGGTTATATTACATGATTATCTTATTATGTGTGGGGTCCCACCAAGTGATATTTATTGTTATTACATCTTACATTAATGGTATCTCTATCTCTCTACGCATTGAATCTACCTCATAGAGTCTATAAATGTCCTCTATGTTGAGGATGACCTCTATCTTAGGCCTTAGCTGGAACACATGCCTCTCAGGTACTTATGTAGTCACTAATGTGCTCACCAAGTCTTTGGAGTAATGTCGTGAAGGTACATGTATTATCCACCAAAGTCTTACACTCTATAGGTGATTTTAATCCACCACTAGTAGAGCATCATCCTCCTCAACCAACCATATGAGAACTCTCTCCCAGTTGGTCGCCTTACATGGCCCATCTAGCTGTGTTGGCCTCTCTATCACGTATGAAGGTACTCACTCCTCTGGTAGGCTAAATCCTCCACATGTTTGCATAAGTAAGAAAATAGGCAAATGGATTATTCAATTGGCTAAAAAAAGAGTAAGAGCAAATAAAAAACTAGTAATCTTTTATGTTTTCTACCTATCTACCTCTTTTTTCTCCTTCCCTTTTATTTTAGACCTTTCTAAGACCTCCCAAGATCCTCTAAGCTCCCCGAGGACCCTTTTCAGCCCTTTAATTCCTAGGGTCATGGATTTATGGGCAAAGCCATGATCTAGGTAGCCCAATCTATGGCCGATATTGGGATTCCCTAGGAGCCCCCAGGGATCCTCTTTTCTTCCTCTATTGGGCACCATTTAGACCCCCATTGGTCATGGTTACTCTGTGTCATTGAGCCCATCAATTTGACTACTTGTTCTACTCAATTCAACTACTAAATCACCTGAAATGAGTCAAATTATGTCTAGGGCCTCCAAAACCCCCCAAAAATGAATAAATTTGACAAATTTTGTTCATTGCACTTACCTAGACCATCTTGTGCATCTTTGATACTCTCTTGTGTCCTCATATGCTTCACTTAGACTTTGGTTTCTCCTAGGCTCTCTTGTAGATCTCTCAAAGTGAAAATAAGAGGGAAAATGATTTTTTTTCTCTTTTTTCCTCTTTTGGCCCCCTTTTACTACTTTTTATGGGCCTTTTTTGGGTTTTTCACCAATTTTTGCATTTCAAATTGTGAAACCTCCATCTTAGAGGTTTTGGTACATTCTAAACAAATTGACAGGCTTTATTTTTTAATTTAAGGCTTCTTTAGGCTTGTTCTAGCCCCATTTTGGTTTTTAAAACCCCTTTTGGGTCTCCATTGACTTCCCAGGCCCATGTCTCATTTTGTGGATACCTAGGGATAGAAGTTACTTGATGTACTTCATTTAGTTAGTAATTTTTATGTTTTTCCATAGTCAATCCATTCTAACTCCCTTTTTTTGTTCATCATGGTTATAAGTAGGGTTGTTAGCTAGTTACAGTGGTTTGGTACTTACTCTAGTCTTGCTGACTTTGCTTTGTCTTCTCTGAACTTCCCCCCACTTCCCTTGTTACCTCTCACCATGGCTAGTGTTGGTTAACCATTATGATTATGGCTTGATTTCATTATTTGTTCCCTCATATAACTCACTTACACCACTTCAGTTTGAGATCAAATTTATATAGACATTTGTCTTACATCATTGACCCCCATTATGGTGTACCTCTCAGTGGTGATTCACACCAATGGTGGTAGTCAAGGTAACCTAGGACCAATATTTGTGGCTTGGGTTATCAATGATCAATTGGTCCATGAGCTTGTTGTGGCTAGTTTCTTCCTTACCAGTGAGATAAATAATGCTATCAAGTATCACATAATCATTGGTGCCTTAACTAATGCCATGAGTGAGGCACATGTTATGTGTAGTTATTCTTTGACTCACTCTTAGTCATGTCTCAACTCACTAGTTTTTGAGCTATTTTTAGCTCTGAGTTTCTTCCCCTCTTCAACATAGTGCATGATGTACTCTTTTTTTAAGGATGTCTAGTTTACCCATATCCCTCACAAGGAGAACACTAGGGTTGATGCCCTGATGAATGTAATTATAGATAGTATGATGTGATTTGATGTCACTTATGTCCCTTCTTTATAGGAGCTAGAACTGGACCTGGACTTGGATTTTAGATTATCTAGTATTTTCACTCTCACCCATGGATTGTGCCATTGACTTCTTCCATTTTCATCCCTATCTAATAAATGTAGGTAATGTTTCTTTTTATCTTTATATTTCTTGATTTTCTTTATTTTACTATGGCTTCTAGGTACTACACAATACTCCTTGTTTATTTGAACACTGACTGCTTGTACCTTGAGGGAATATGTAATTTTACTTCTAATGACCCTACTTATCCTATTTGAATAGTTTTTATGCTTTTTCAAGATTTTATAGTTAGCTACTAAAAACAAAATATAAGTAGGCTGTAAGATTACCTAGAGATATGGATGATTGGTTGTACATCATTAATCAAGCTTGATTATGATAACTCCTCTTTGGTTGTGGAGGAATGACATATAATTTACCACACTTAAACAAAAATTAATTAATAGATATATGGGTGGGCTACTTGGTATAAAATAGTCCTAAGAAGTGGCACACTTTATCAAATGGATGTCAACCCACGTTCAAACATTCAAGTTTATTCTTAAACATGTAATTAAAAAAATAGATATGGATAAAAGTAGACAACACCAAAGATGATTAATTAATAAAAATATTCATACAATAAAAATATGGTTCCCAAAATTCATCATCAATGCCTATGTCTTCTTTAATTACAACCAATAACTCATCAATATATGTGAAGTCACGTATAAAAATCACAGGACAAAGTCCTAGCTCAAAAGCTATATCACTCTAATCCACAAAGAGAGGTTGAGGGACTGTGGGAAGATAAAATATGCTAAATGAATCATGCACTAAACTAGGAAAGGTCATCTACATGAATAGACAATTTTTTTAGAAAATAAATTATAGATTTTATATAATGTTTTAAATATTTAACAAGGATTGATGCCAATCCTATAGGATTGATGTCGATTGTATAGGATCAATGTTGATTCAGATGAATCGATGTCAATCTTTTGAAACACTATTAAATAGTAAAAATAGACTATAATGACACTTTGTATTTTTGATAAAATGATGAAAATAGAATGAAAAGAGATAGAAATAGAGGTTTACAGACAAAAAACAATTTTGTCAGAGATTCAAGAATTAAACAATATGTTTAAAACTACTTTAATTAAATTTATAGGGATTGATGCCAATCCAACGTGATCGATGTCAATTCAGATGAATAGATATTGATGGTATGCTAAAAATTTGAATATTTATTAGACTATAATAATGACCTAAAAATTTGATAAAATAGATAAAACCAAATGTCAAACAATGACAATCAGACATAGAAGATAATAGACAAAAATAAATTTTAACACTAACCTTTTGATTGAAAATAAAATTTATGGAATGAGGGAAGAATCTTCATAAAATCTTCTTGATGATTCCTTAAGTGGAGATTCTAAAAGATAACAAATCTTTCACAACATCCATATGTAAATTGCATTGAGATTTTAGTAGAGTTTCAAAGTCAAAATCACTGTCACCATCTTCCTAAGCAATGGAATTCTACTATGCATTTATGGATCGACATCGATCCTAACTTATTTACATCGATCATAGAGTATTGATGTCAATTTACCCATAATGGGTTAATATGAATGAAAATCTACTCTAACGAGTTAGCATGAGTTAAAAGAGGGTTAAAACAACCTCTAAGTTTGCTCGATTTGATTTAACGAAGGAATAAGTTTGTTAGGAAGTTCATTATGTTTTGGTTTTATTTGATTATTTAGATTTTATGGTTTTAAGGGTAAATTAAAAGGGGTAATTACTATTTAACCATAGTAATTAACTTATTAAACTAGGTGGTAAAGTAAAAAAGATGGTAAAACATAATTATCAAAATAATTATGCATGGGGGAGGGCATTATGACATAATGATACATAATATTAATACAAGGTGTATAAATTTAGCATCTATATTTTCCCTTCTTTATAGAGTAGTATACAATGGCATGTCATGAGACAAAAAACTATGAATTTTTTAATTCCCCAAGTTAGTGAAGAGGTATCCCCCCTCAAACTAGGTTATGGGAAGTGAAGTAAAATAAATGATAGGTTTGAACAAGATGGAATGGAAAAATAAAATGGATGAGTTGGTATGGAAATAAATGGAAGATAGTGAAAGGAAACATAAAAAAATATCATGAACAACAATAAATGAATTCCATGTTTTCACTAAAGGGAATAAAAAGTAATGCAATTAAGAATGCTCAAGAAACTAGATCAAAAAGTGAAATACCATAGCTAAAATAAGGAAGCTTATAATAGGCAAATCAAGAGAATAAGATATAGGAATAGTGAAGCAAAACATCTAATGTGCATATGGTGTAGATGTACCTATAGGGAAATGTACTCAAGATAAAAGACACCCTTGGGATCTTACATGGGGTAAGGTTCCAAAAAGTAAGGTTATTCCAAAAGAAATTAGGGAACTAACAAAAGGCCAAAATTATCTAATCTAAAGGGTAATAGGAGAGGAAAAATGGGATAGCTATGAGAAAAGTAAGAAAATATGGGTTCAAAATCAAACTAAAAGTAGGAAAAATAACCCAAAATGTAAATATTAATCAAGCCAAGGGGAATCAACATTGATAAAAAATAATCGATGATAATCCAAGACAATCAACATCGATCAAAAACAATTGACGTCAATTAAAGAGAATCAACATCGATTAAATGGAATGATGTTAATCCCAAAAAGGGATATAAATAATCCATTGATAAAAAAATAAGGATCATTTAGCTATCAAGTACATGAGAGTTTTATAAGAAAAATTTGATGGATTGTTGATGTGTAGACACACAGATTAAGCAATGGAGGCTAGTAGGAGTGGATGATGACGACGATGAGTGCACTATGAGGTAAGGTACACATTTTTTATGTATTTATAGTTTGTAATGTTTTTTATGTTTTTAGAATTTATAGCTTGAGGGAGGGGTTAAAGGAGGAAAATTAAGGGGAATATGATAAGGGGAGAGTATATTAGGAATACAAAGGGGATGGGAGAGAAAAACATAATTTTTTAGGTAGGAGGGAATAGACATCGATCCATATAGATCAACCATGATCCAAAATGGATCATCATCGATATCTAAGGATCACCATCAATCAAAAAGGATCAATCTTGATTTATAAGGAGAGGGTAATAAGGGTAGGAAGAGTATAAATTAACTAATAAAAGATTACTTATGATAGGCCCATGAGTTACTAACTATAAGGGATAGAGTCCCACCATTGCTAAAGGATCTATGGGAAGAGATGGATGATGATGATTGGGTGCACTTAGAGGTAGTGGGATTTGAAGGGATCCAATATTACCATCATATCCACTAAGACATTGGCATGAAAGTGGCACTAATATAGTGGTGGGATTATACCACCAACACCTTTTGGCTTCTAACAGGTGAGATGATGATTACTACCAAGGACATCCTCTAGATTTTGAGGCTACCAATCTAAGGATTTCCAGTGTACACTATGGATGAGGCTAGTCGATTAGTGGCACTAGGATAGTTATATGGTAAAGATGCCATAGACATTAGATTTATGGCTGGAGAGTTTTCATTTTATCCCTTATTTGATTAGTCAATAGTAGAGAGGCTATTGCTGACCATGCTTATGGTAGCAGTGACTTGCTATGCATTACCTAATTTTAATAGAGGATAGTTTCCATGGAGATTCATTGTAGTCATAGTAGATATGTTAGAGTATAGGATAGTATTTGCTTAGGTGCCCATCTTACCAGAGTATATTTATAGAGAGTTATCGAGCTAGCATATTATGTTCCAGCTAGGGCTTGATATTACATTTATGCTTCACTATTGGGTATATGAGCACATTTAAGTGATTCAACCTCTTAGGACCCCATAGGGTAGGTTTAGAGACATGGAATATAATGTGGGATTCCTTTGATGGAATGACAACCTAGTCATACCATATTTAGATAGGGTTGTGTATGATCTAGTTTATTATAGATAGATTTTCAAGAGCCTATAGATCAAAGACATTATTTGGAGACCATATGTGCATTTTCTAGCATGGCCTAGTATAGAGGTAGAGATAAGGGATGTGGCCTAAGAGAGATGGGTATATGGGTGATGGATGGACCATATGGAGTTATTTTATTTTGACAAGTTATATTGATAGTTTATCTAGCTATAGGGTGTATCATTGGCTCCATACATATATAGGTAGGAGGATATAGAGTTATAGTGTCCAGCACCTGATACCACAAAGATCTAGTTGGCACTAGTAGAAGAGTTGGTAGCATCAGATGTGGATGATGTAGGACTTATATATGACTATGCCACTTGGTTTATGGGATATATGGTGAGGTGGTAGCATAGAGCAGTGAGGCCTCGATAAGAGGTGGTACAAGAGGTACCAGTATAGGATGATCACATAAATGAAGCACCAGTACAAGATGAACTAGGATAGGGTGATCAAGGGATATTTTAGGTTAATATATAAAGTTTATAAGATGAGTTTGATAAGGTTATATGGTATCGATACCAAGCCATTTAGGAGAGGGATATATATAGGGTTGAGTTAGAGTAGATGAGAACTTCTTTGGCTAAGAGGCAAAATCAAGATACTATAGGTCTAAGCTCCATTCCCATAAATATGGTACCAATAAAAATGTATAGGGATTCACTTACCAAGATATGATACTATGAGATGATTGTACAAGATCAACTACCAGAGGTTGTTCACTTTGCATCTCATGTGGTTAGCTGTAAGAGATCATAGAGGACCTTAGGTGCCACTATCAGTATAGGGAACATTAGAGGAGGGAGAGGAGGAAATGATAGGGGAGATGATAGAATTAATCTCAATAAGATAGAGTTTACCTAGTATATATACACATCATATGGTCCATGAGCCTTTTATTACATTTGTAGAGACATTCAAGATGTATATATATAGACATATATTTATGTTTTATGGATTATGTTGTGTTTAGATATTCACTGATTATTTAGATGGATGGATTATGGTTTATTATGGATGGTTTTAATTATTATCTTGATGTAAATTATGGATTTGTTTATGGATTATGTTTCATTTATGGTTTATTCTTATAGATATTATGCGATGTTATGGGATTAAAAATTATATGTTCTCATGGATTATGGATTATGGATTATTTGACATTATGATGTTAATGGATTTTATGCTTATATTAGATGGATTATGATTGAGGGATTATTAGTTATTAATGAACATAAAGTATAAATCTATCCCACATTGGATTGGACTACAACCAAAAAGAGGACCTCTCATCTATATTGCATATGCATCTTTAACTAAGGGATAATAAATATTAATACAACCTAGAGTAATTAGAGATAATATTATTGGGATTATATGATTTTGATGGGATAAGGGATGAATAACAGTGTCACTTATATTTTAAGAACCAATATTTCTCTTTTAAGAATCATTTTATGCTAGTAAGTAGACTGATCAATATGAGAAGTCTATTATTAGAAAGTTGATCAAGATGGGAAGCTTCCTTGGGATTTTGACTTTGACAACATGACTTATTTTTTTTATCGATTTTAGGGATTTTGAAAATAGAATAATTTTAAAAATTGATCAATGCAATAATTTTTTTGCTTAGTATCCATCCTTCAAGGGAGTGGTCTACATTTTTATATTTTTGCACAGTTGTCCTTTGAGGGATCAGTGTATTTATTTTTGCCTTTTTTTATTTGATCACATCTATCCTTTGAGGGATAAATCTATTTATTTTTCCCTTTTGAATTTGGATTTTGGTACTTGATTTTTTTATAATAATATTGACATAAAAATTTACTTTTAAGATAATTTCCATGATTCCATTATATGAAATGATTATGTTTTTTTGGAAAATAAGGGTGTATAAGAGATTAGGGAAATAATTATTTTGGGTTCTCCCAATATAGGTGAAACTTATCCAAGAGAAAATGCTATGAATAGATCTAGGGTATTTATATTCAAGGTAAGGATTACAATAACTGTTGGATAACCACATAATTATCACATCATTATTAGGTATAAAGGGATATGATAGAAGTGACTACTCAAGATGAGCCAACATCTAATAACTATAGAGAGGATGAAAATGCAAGGCATTAAGAGGTTCACATTATAGTTTACCATCAAGAGAGGCTAAATGATATGCCCCAGATCCATATTTATGGGTTATGATGTATGGTCCAAGCTAATTAGGAGCAAACTTACCCATTTTAGTTTGTTATATATTAGTGACATGTTGATTTTATTTAAGCATAAGATCTCCAATATTAAATTCATGTTCTATTACATATTGATTATATGCTCATTTTAATCATTCTTGATATATATGAAGGTGGTCAAGGGATTCTACTCGATGCTCATCTAATAATTCAAGCTGAGATAAATGATCATGATGAAAATCCTCATCAAAAACAATGTCTCGAAGAGAGACTCAAAGGGAGGGAATTTGGAATTTCAAAGGAAGTACCACTTCTAAACCATAGACTAGAGAAAATGGAGAAGCACCTATAGGGGTTTGAATACTAGTTTGATATGCCCATAAGGTGAAAGGGATACATAGATGCCAATATTTGCTAGCTTTGTTAATGACTTTGGTTAAGATTTTGACTAAGGTTTGATTAGATGCTTCAACTTTAACATTGGCTTGAGGATAGTAAGGTAAGGAAAAACTTGATTTTAAATGAGTCACATAATGCCTGGACTTTCTTATTTTTAAAATATTTTCCATTATTTGTTACAATTTTATAAGGAATTCCAAAATGACAAATAGTGTGATTATGGATAAATTCCATAATTTTTTAGACCTTGGTCAAGATAAGAAGCATAGCTTCCACCCACGTAGTGAAGTAGTCTATGGCAGTGATAATAAATCCATGATGCTAAGAAGATTTAGGATAAATTTTCTTGATAATATCGATCCCCCACTGGGAGAATGGCCAAAAGTATCTTGCATCTTGCAAAGATTTACAAGGGACATGAGATAAATTTGCATTATGTTGACATTTTACAAACCTTTAAACATAGGCACAACAATATTGGTTCAAAGTAGGCCAATAGTAACCTAGGCATAAAATTTTCTTGGTAATTACACAGTCATCAAAATGTCCACCATATGAGCCATCACAGACTTCCTAGATAGCTAAGGTAGCCTCACACTTTTAGAGACAATAAAGGATAATACTATCAAAACCATGCTTATAAATAAATCTCCCTATAATGACATAACGAGCATCTTTTTACTAAAAGACATGCTTATAACCTTTAGATAGATGATGGTGAGACAACCCCGTAGACAAATAATTAAATATTTGTACATACCATGGCTCCTCAGGATTTTTCTAGATATTATGGATTGATGGAAGATCCATCCTCATATAATAAGGTTGATTATATCTATAGATGAGAACAAATAACTTAGACTCTTGAGATGAGGCTTGGATAGAAGAAGCAAGAGAGGCCATAGTATCCGCAAACTTATTAGTAGATGTAGGAGTAACTTGGATGGCATAATATTTGAATGAAGATAAAAGCTAATAAACCAAAGCTTTATATCTTTGGAGGATATCATTCTTAAATTTATATATGCTAGTAATTTGATTAATCACCAACTGAGAATCCCCATAGATGTTAAGGGATTTGAATCCTAGTGCAAGAGTAGTTTGGAGTCCTATAATCAATGCTTCATATATATCCATGTTATTGGTGTAATTTAAGTCTAATTTAAAAGAGAAAGGCATGAGGATAACTCAAGTAGGGATTAATATAATCCCTACACCACTTCTACATTCACACTTAGACCCATCAAAGAATATAGCCATTTGATATTCTGGGACTAATTGTGAGGTGGATGTGATAGACTCATTATGGAACTCAAAATTAATAGGTTGATTATTACTAAGAGGTGCTTTAGGCAACTAATAAATAATTATTTGACCTTTTATAGAATTTTGATGGAGAAATTCTAGATCAAACTCTGCTAACAACATGATCCATCTAGCCATTTGCTGATTTTGATATGGCCTAGAATGCATGAACTTAAGAGGATCGATAGTCGTAATGACATACATATTATGGTTAAGGAGATAATGATGAAGCTTGGAGGATAATAAAACCAATGCTAGGCATAATTTTTCATCATGTAATTAACATGCTTTGTATTTTATGAGAGTATGACTTCTATAATAAGCAACCTACTCTTTGTGATGTTCATCTCGTTGAGCAAGCATAACACCTAAAGCATGGTTTGTAGCTGAGATATAAAGGAAGAAACTTTGCCCTTCCTTAGGTGAAGTAAGGATAGGAGGTGATAAAATATAGTCTTTAATTGAATTAAAGGCTTTTTGACAATTATAATCCCATATAAAGTGGCTACCCTTCTTTAACAAATGGTGGAAGGGTTGTCAATGATCAAAAAGCTAGGAAATAAATTGTTGAATAGACTGGAGCTTGCCTTGTAAAATATGAAGATACTTAAGATTAGAAGGAGGCATCTCTAAAATAGCCTTGATTTTAGTGAGATCCACTTCTATTCCATGAATGGAAATAATAAAACCCAAAAGTTTATCCATCAAGACACTAAAAATGTAATTTTTAGGATTTAGATGCACATAATAATGAAGTAAATGATCAAAGATAACTTTTAGGATAAATAGGTGATCCTTATAGAAATTTGATTTTCCAAGGAGATAATCTACATATCTTCAATAGTTTTATGGATTATGTCATGCAATATATAAGTCATGGCCCACTGACAAGTGGCTCCTATATTCTAAAATCCAAAGGGCATAACACGATAGTAGAAGGTTCCCCAAGGAGTAATAAATGCCATTTTATGTTGGTCTTTTAGTGTAATAATAATTTGATTATAACTAGATAAACCATCAATAAGAGACAACATTTCATGACCAGCTATTAAGTCCACCAATTGGTCTATATTAGGAAGGGGGAGATCATATTTTGGATAATCAAGATTTAAGTTATGAAAGTTAGTATATATGTGAAGTCCCCCTATGGGTTTCATGACTGGAACAATATTGGACATCCACGGAGGATAATCAATGAATTAAATGAAGTTAATAGATAAAAGGTGTTGTAATTCCACTTTTACAATGAGTGTAATACAAGCATGTATTTTGTGAAGCTTATGCTTTACCATCTTAGCATCATGAAAGGTTACAATGTTATGGATAATGATTGAGGGATCAATACTAGACATATCACTATAAGACAAAGCAAAGACTCTACTAAAATCTGATAAAAAGATGCTAAAATCTTGAGTTTCTTATGGATCTAAGGTTTTTCTAATTTTAATAATCCTTGGAACCTCTTGGGACCCAATATTAATATCAACAGTAGCTTCATTTAATAATCTAGATGTTTCAAAAGGAAGATAATTACATAAATAAGAGTTTTTAGCACCTAGATGGATCAAGATTGACTCATCATCTTGACACTAAAAATAAGGATAACCAACACATCAGATCCTATTAATTAAGTATATACTAAGGAGATGGTTCAAACCTCATTATCATGATAAAAGATAAGGGGTTATAAGAATATAGAATTGACTAAAAAAAGTTAGAAAGAATGGATATGGTATCACTATTTGAGGAAGAGGTATCAGATGGGGAAGATGGTTCTTCTTCTTCCAAAGATGGTAGAAGAGCAGGTTCAAGGGTAGACTTAGAATCCTTCTTAAAACCTAAGACATAATTTTCATGCAGCTTTCTAGAATCTCCTAATATGATATTATGAGGACCATGTTCATATTTACCCATGCTAAAGCCCTTCCAAGCACAATGATGAAGATATTTTTAAACAAAATGAGGATTTATAAGAAAAGAGAAATTATATATAAATGGTTTTACATAAAAATTATCATCATGCTTTGAGGTAGCTTAATTTATCCCACCATATATTGAGTATGCAAGAAAGGTGGTCCAAAGGGAATGGTCTCACCTAGACTGGGTGAATACTTGGGTTTCTTATCAAGATGACCATATTCTCTAGGAGTGGGTAAACTATTAATAATTAATAACTGATATTATCCCATTGAAATTTTCTACATCATAGAGATATACTCTAGATGGGGTAATTTTGAAGCAAATATGGTCATGTTAGTCGAGACTTGATTGGAAGACAGAGATGGAATTATGTCAAGTGAGGGTATTATGACATATTTTGTCATAAAGGTGAAGTTTCATGATTTAAAGGGGTGAGGATCAGTAGGGATGATGTGTACCTAACCTTCATGTTTGTACTTAAGGCATCAATGAATGGTGGAAGGCACGCTTTGCATCACACAAATCCATAGATGCCCTAATAGAATGTTGTATTAAAATGTTCCTTTTATAACATAAAATAGCTCATGCATGGTGTGATGACCCACACAAATGGGGAATATGAATATTCTTACCATGGGTGTTACTATGTCATTAAATGCATGAAGAATTACTACAGATTGGGAGATAATGGCTTATGGAAATTATAATTGTTGGAAAGCATGTAAGGAGATAATATTAATGCTTTCCCCATTGTCAATCATGAATCTTTTAATTTGAGTTTGTTTTATTTGAGTTGTAATAAAAGGGGGGATCTTGATCTTCAGGTGATAAAGGAACAATCTCAAAATTAGTAAAACTAAGAGTTGAGACCATTTAGAGGGCTCCTATAAAATTTGATAAAGGTTTTGGTTCATCTGGATAGACTTCAATAACTTGGATATCTTCTATCATTACCTATTGATGTTGTGGAGAGTTCTTGATAATCTCATATAATGACATTTTAATAGGTTCTTGGTGGAGTTGTTTTAATATAGAGATTTATACTAACTCCTTAGCTCTTGTAGAGGTAGCTCCTATAATAGAAACATTAGGGTTTTGGCTAGGTGGTTTAGGTGTATTATATGCAGAGGCTCCAATAATTTAGACCTTAGCTTTATTAAAATTATGATTTTGAGAGTAGGTAGTTGCATGAATGGCATTAATGTGTAATAGAGGTGGATTTGAAGAGGCTATCAACTCTTTATCACTTATGGGACTATCAAGATCATGAATGGGTAAAATAGATGGAATAACAACTTTTAGCTTAGGATTTTTATCATTAAGATCATCAATTAAGAGGTCATCATATTAGATTAACTTTTGGATTATAGTCTTAAGGGCTTTGCAATTTTCCATATCATGCCTAGGTACTATATGATATGTACATATTCCCAAGTTTTATACCATGCAGGCCTTTTAGGATGAAGGTTAATGGTCTGTATAGTTGGTAGCCTAATGAGGGAGGTGTCCAAAAATTGCTTCAAAATAATAGCATAAAATCCTTTCAAAGGGTCATGTTGTGGTTTTATAGGGGTTTTGATAATAGGCTCCCGTGATAAGGTATTACTTATTTTAATTTTTTGTTTACCCTTTACAAGAGGAAAAGAATTAAGCTCTTTTCTTTTAGGCTTTTCTAATGGTCCCTTAATACAGAAAGAGGTATATGGAGGTGTACTAAATGAAAAAGTATTTTTTGTCCTTCCATGTGTCTAGATATAAGAACCTATGATCGAGGAAGAAGATGGATGAGGTCCTAAAATGGATGATGGAGATGCTATAAAAAGGATAGGCCCTTTGTTATTTTAGGTGTTGATAAAGAGGGGTTATTTAGACTATGATTTGCATCTTTTGATGTTTGAAAAATATCCACTTTAACCTGAGGATGAGCTATGGTTTTCTTTGGTGGAATGCCAAGATAATTGTCCTAGTTATCAATGTGAGAGACTTTACTCTTTTCTTTGGTATCTTTAGGGTAAGGAGGTATTGTGCTAGAAGATGGTTTTGAAGGGTCAATGTTTTTGACAAAATGATCAGCTCTTAATATATGTTTTCCATGAAAAGGCTTACTAGGGATTAAAGGGGTAACATGTGTAACTTTAGAAATGTCAAGATGTTTATCTGTAACATCCTGAGGAGTAATTTCATTTTCACTTTTAAGAGATTCACTGTGAGAGGATGAAGGGGATGGTTCACATGAATGGCCCAATATAATAAGATCAAGGAGTTCTATAGGAATTATGGGACTAGCTTTAATGACCTTAGGTTGACTCAAACCAAAAACATCTCCTACAAGGAGATCCAAGACCAAAGGTTCTTCTAGGACTTCTTTAGGAAATAAATGGTCATGGATTATATTAATCAAGGGTTGAGTTTGATTAGTGTCTCCCCAAGGTTAGCTTGGATGGTGTTCGATGTTGATAGATGGTTAGGAAATGGCTACTTAAAAATATCTAAATATTGGTTAGGACGAGAATTGGGATTGTCCAACCGAAGGTCCCCCTTGTCAATAAGGTTTTACACTAATTGTTTTAAGGATTGGAACCACTCTATGCCATGTCCTATTACCTTGTGGTAACTAAAAATTTCATTTTATTTATACCAAGTGGGTTTAGGATGTGTATCATCAACTAGTCTAATTAGAGAGAGTTCAATGGCATTTGCTTGTAGGAGTTTATCTAATACTGAAGCATAAGGTTCTCTTATAGGGGTATATTTCTTATGGGGTAAATTCTTAGAGGGAAAATGAGTAAGACCCCTAGGTTTCTATGTTTGAGAGGTAGAATCTCTAGATAGGTTAGATGTCAAAGGGGAAGAAGTTTTTATAGTAACTATATTTGCTACCCCTTTTGACTTAGGGTTATTGTTATTACTTTTGGATGGGTCAGACTTAAAGTTTTTATTATGCAACTTAACTTTTCCCTCTTCAATGCCATGGAGTTCAAGCTTATGGGTCATAGTGAAGGCTTCATCAAATATCTTAAAAGTATGAATTTGTAACATAGATGATATATGTTTTGCATAAAAACATGAAAATAATTCAATTAATTTTGTTTGTGGCAAGGGAAAAGATAACTGGTTAATTAAGTTACACCATCGAGCTACAAAGTTTGATAGGGATTCATCCTCAAACTGTATAATAGAATAAAGATCGGTGATAGTCACTTTTTTAGAAATATTAATTGAAAAGTATTCGAAAACAAATTGGGCCAACTTTTCAAAGGAAAAGAGGGAATTCTAGGGAATGGAATAATACCAATCCAATATAGATCCTGCTAATGATATGGGAAAAGTCCTAAGTAAAAGGGCATCATCATGTGATATAAGATAACACACATGTTGAAATGCTCTAAGATGCTACTAAGGATCTTTTTTATTCTAAAATTTAGTGAATTTAGGAAGTTACTATTACAAGGGGTATGTTCAAATATGGATAGAGGGATGGATTGGCTCATTAAAAATTATCTCATATATGAGCATATTGTTATGTCCAGAGGTAGAGGTTTCTAAACTAGCCATCTTATTCATAAGGATGTTCATGAGGTCTATCTAAGTATTACTCTAAGGCATACCTCCTAAGACATTCTATTGAGGGGGTTGGTAATTTAGTAAACCATGGACATGGGTTGTGAGGGAAAATATCCTACTATGGTAGCCATAATAGGTTGAGATGCCACCACATATTGAGGTATTTGTAATATAACATTGTATTATGGGAAGGACTGTAATTGAGTGGCTATGGTTGGTTGTGATGAGGCTACATAATGGGTGGCTAAAGAGACATAACTTTGGGAAGTTTTAATGCACAAGATTTACTATGAGCTATATGCTAAAGTTGTTTTAATGGGAGGGGGGTTCATAGGAATTGACCCTACTAATTTTTGTGAAGGTATGGTGGATATAGGCAGAGTATTATTTTTGACCTAAGTAATGGTTAAAGAACTAGTAGATACTATGAATGGTTGGTTCTCTAAAGGTTGTGAAAGTTGAGCATTAGAGCCAGGTGGAGGAGATCTAATGGAAAATGTTAGCATGGCGATGGCAAATTCTCCCATTTTCTCAGTTCTCTCAAAAGGCATCCCAAACCTATGTGGAGAGTTTTGGGCATGGGGGGAAGGAAAAATATGTATTGCTCGACTATTTAAATAATGATTGAGAGCAATAGGGTTATTATCTAGTATTTCTGTAAAGGAAGTATCTCCTTGAGGATAATATTGTGGAAACATTAGATTCTCAAAGGATTTAGGGGAAGAATTATAACTTGGTGTACGCTCCATAGGAGAAGATGTAACTCCCTCCTCAAATTTTTTCATATTTTATTGTTGTCGAGTCAACACCATGAAACAAAAAATAAAAGTGAAGATAAGACAAATAAATAAAATAAAAATTTCTTTTTGAATTATCTTATTTTAAGTATGAATGAAATATACACACACTAAAAGTTGTTCTAAAGAAGTTTTTTATCACTTTTTTAACTTTTAAGATGTGAAAGAAAAGTTAGAAAATAAATGGATAACAAAGGTCCTAAGAAATAGCAATCTAAGGATGGTTTTATGTAGTTTGTTTTGGTGCTCAAAAAAGTTTACACTAGTATTGATACATGGCCTAGTACTTGGGGCTTGATCCCCTCACTTCAAAATCCCATAGCCAGTGCAAGTGCTTAGCCAATGTTGTATCAATGGTCTAGAGATTATACTTAACTAGAGAATTGAGTTGGTCCTCCTCTTGGTGGTGAAATTCAAGTAGGATCACCAAAAAATGTTGTCATGAGGTGATAAAATCCCCATCAATTTCCTTATCTCAAGTGTTTAAATGTGTTAATTATGACAGTGATTTGGTTTGTGTGTGGATAAATTGATGACTGTGATAGATTACTACCTAGATTATTCTATGTGAAAGAACCTAAGCAAGGAAAATGGATGCAATTTATTTTAACTTTTTAAGAAGAAATAAAATGTGAATTCTAGATTTCTTTGAATGAATGCAACAAACAAAGAAAGGGAGAAGAGATTTTAAAATTCAAGAATGAATTTATAATAAATAAAATGAGACCTTATAGGTCCTACTAGGTGTGCCAAAATGTTTGAGTATTTTTTATGCTTTTTCAAAATTTTCTAATTAGCTACTAAAAACAAAATATAAGCAGGGTTTAAGATTACCTAGAGATATGGATCATTGGTTGTACACCATTGATCAATATTGATTGTGAGAAATCCTCTTTAGCTAGGGATGAATGACCTATAATTCACCACACTTAAACAAAAATTGATTAATAGATTGATGGGTGGGTTACCTAGTATAAACTAGTCTTGAGAAGTGGCACGCTTTCTCAAATGGATGTCAGCCCATGTTCAAACACTCAAGTTTTTATTCTTAAACATGAAATTACAAAAATAGATATGGATAGAAGTAGACAACACTAAATATGATAAATTAATAAAAAGATTTATATGATCAAAATACGCATCCTAGAATTCAATAGCAATGTTTATGTCTTCTTGAATTACAACCAATAGCTCATCAATATAGGTGAAGTCATATACAAAAATCAAAAGACAAAGTCCTAGCTCAAAATATATATCACTCTAATCTATAAAGAGAGGTTGAGGGACTATAGGAAGATCAAATATGCTAATTGAATCATGCACTAAACTAGGCAAGGTCATCTACATGAACAGACATAATTTTTAAAAAATATATTGTAGATTTTATATAATGTTTTAAAGATTTAACAGGGATCGATGTCAATCTTATAGGATTGATGTCGATTATATAGGATCAATGTTGATTCAGATGAATCAAAATCAATCTTATGAAACGCTATTAAATAGTAAAAATAGACTATAATGACACTTTGTATTTTTGATAAAATGATTAAAATAGAATGAAAAGAGACAGAAACATAGGTTTATAGATAAAAAACAATTTTGACAGACTCAAGAATTAAACAAGATGTTTAAAACTACTTTAATTAAATTGATAGGGATCGACGTTGATCCAACATGATCGATGTTAACTCAGATGAATAGATATCGATTCTATTCTAAAAAACTAAATAGCAATTAGACTATAATAACAACCTAAAAAAATAATAACATAGATAAAATTGAATGTCAAATAATTATAATTAGAAATAGAAGATAATATAAAAAAATTAATTATAACACTAACCTTTTTTATTGAAAATAAACTTGAGGGAATGAGGGAAGAATCTTCATAAAATCCTCTTGATGATTCCTTAAGTGGAGATTCTACAAGATAACAAAGATTTCACAATGTCCGTACACAAACTACAGTGAGATTTCAATACAGTTTCAAAGTCAAAAGCATAGTCACCATCCTCCCAAGTAATGGAGGTCTATTGTGTATTTATGGATCGATGTTGATCCTAACTGATTGACATCAATCATGGAGGATTGACATCTATTTACCTAGAGTGGGTTGAGATAAATGAAAAAATACTCCAATAGGCTAGTATGAGGTAAAAGAGGGTTAAAACAACCTCTAATGTTGTTTAATTTTTTTTAACCAAGGAATAAGTTTGTTAGAAAGTTTATTATGTTTTGGTTTTATTTTATTTTTTAGACTTTATGGTATTAAGGCTAATGTAAGATGGGTAATTACTATTTAATCATAGCAATTAACTTATTAACCTTGGTGATAAAGGAAAAAAAGATGTTAAAACATAATTATAAAAATAATTATGCATGGGGGGCATTTTGACATAACGATACATAATATTAATACAAGGTGTATACATTTAACCTCCCTATGATTATATATCATCTCACATGTAGACTACCAACCCTAGACATCCTACTCTAAGACATCCTCCACCTACTTGGACCCCTCCTGCATCATATCCCTACCCCCCATACATCCTTAGTTCACATTAGGCCTTTAACATGCAAGATATACATTCTTAGAGACATCCCAGGGCCTCATGGGATCTTATTGACCATCTTTGGTCAAAGTTTTACCTAAGCCATGGCTTGTGTAAAAGGAACCCATGGCCTAGGCCATGAACTAGGTAGAACATTATAAAAATCCCAAATTTGAACCCAAATGGCCAAAAATAGGTACTTTTAGGTCATTTGGCAGATTGAGATGTGATATATGTCTCTTTCTCATTCATTTGAGCCTCTCTCTCTCTTCTCACTCCATCTCTCTTATGATTCTTCTTCCCTCTCTTGACTCTCATGCATTTTTGAATCTCTCTTGGTTTATTCTTGGCACTCTTGAGCTTGATTGGGGATGAGAATCCCATATGCTACTACACTTTTACTTAGAGACTCTTAATAATCTTAGTTATTCTTGATTCCTTGTTGGATTGATCCCAAGATACTATATTTATCATTTCACTTGATTTTTACACTTGGTTGGAGCTCTTACACCATTGTAAGTTCTCATTTCACTTCCTACTTTTGGCTCTTGGTTTGGACTTTAGCCTGCACCTATCTTGGTCTTCCTCCCACATTATTTCATAGCTTGGATTCTTGGTTGGTAAAACATATGGACTTCATATTTAAGCTTAATCTAAGGGCACTTTGATATGTAAAATGAAAATCCATTTTTGCGTAGTGTATATGCTAGGTTTTGAATTATTTTAGTGAAATAGTTGTTTTAGAATATTACTCAGAGTAGTTTTCAAAGTTTATTAAAATTGTATATGTTCAAAGAATAATTTCATGGCTTGAAATGTTCCTTTGTTGATTTTCATTTCTCTCTTTATAATATTTTCTCATTACATAAGTAGAGATATACATGTTCAAATCTCTATCTCTCTCTCTCTCTCTCTCTCTCTCTCTCTCTCTCTCTCTCTCTCTCTCTCTCTCTCTCTCTCTCTCTCTCTCTCTCTCTCTCTCTCTCTCTCTCTCTAACTCAAAAATTAACTATAAAATTGTAGTGATAGACAACAATAGTTATAAATTGGAAGGATAGCTCAAATCTAAAATAGGCATGCAAATAAACCCTTGCCTAAAAATGTCTTTTTCACATAAAAAATCTTTCATTTTTCCTTAGATTGCCTTAATCGATAGATTTATATTTAATTAGTTATCTCATTTCATTTATTATTATTGCTTTCATATTATTTATGCAACCATTAATATAGTTTTAGCCACTTGATTTATTGTGGTTAGATCTACTAGAGATTCATGCATACTTTGTGTGCTCATTTATACTAGCCCCAACCTAGTTTATAAGTCTATCTATAGCCTAACATAGGTTAGCAAACTGGATAAACACTATATACATCATGTAGCCCATAGAACCTCTAAGTCTTATAGCCTCTTAGTGGTTTGATTTAGCAACCTGCCAAACACTGGTGGTTCCATTCTGATTCTTGGAGCTACACTCCTAATATGGTGAGTGATGAGAAAGTGGTTAATTAATGAATCATGTTAAAAAATTTGATGAAAATGATGCATGAGTGACCCACCCAAGAATAGGCAAATGATGTGTTGAGATTGATGCTTTTGGAATTCTTTGATTTTGTTGTTTTGTGATTTTTTTGGTATTTTGGTATTTTTATGACTTTTTCTTGATTTTGTCTTTGTTTTTGGATATTATATGTAATAGGGTGTAATATATTTTCCACAATCATGAGAAAGAGTGTAGGTTTACACAAAAGTAATAACAACCTTAAACTTTAGCATGTTATAGGATAAATGACTAACAATTGACAAAATGGCATGCTAGGAAATATACAATGCATGACTAAAGAATTATGCCCCCAAATAATTTGGGTAGTTATTATATAAACATAATATTTTAAAAAAATTATCACTTACTAACGCTTCATATATTGAAATAAACTATCAAGTCTCAATCTCTTTGAGTGCATGCCTTAATGGGTACACCGAGAAAGAGATGGGCAGGCCATCAGTACTTTGTAAGATTGTTATTCTTTTTTTCACTTGTCATCCACACACTAGCCTTCTAAAACCATTGAAACCAAAGCTTATTATTCTTAGTTATACCTATTCCTATCACTTGCTATGTTTTATCCTTCATTTCTTACCTTAACACCCTTTTGACCTATCGGTTGTAATAGGTTGACCAAGTTGACCTAGTAAAATTTAGGGACTTTTCCTCTCTTTTGGTTTGTTGGCCTCTCAATTGACCTAACACAAAATTGGTGAGTTAGACCCAAAAATGTGCTAGGTTGATTGGGTTGACCTAACACAACATATCTAAATAATTCTAGGGTAATATACTACTATATATACAAGTTCATTTACCACCATTTGATAAGAGTGAAGAATTAAGTGAAGAAGTGCGAATGAACATCTACCTATTGACCATTTTACTTAGGTAATAAAGCTTTATGATTTAATACTTTTTTTGGAGCTCCGATCTCATCTTGTGGATAAGTCTTTTGGATATTTGGATAGGTTGTGTACACTAGAGATGATTTATCTTAGTTATCCTGACATACCATGACAATCTGTTATGAAGCACCTTGGCCAAGGGGGAGATTGAGGCTCAGTGGGTTCATCGTCAAAGGTAAGTATTCCTAACTTTATTCCTCCTTAGTAAAAGTAGATATATGGTGCATTTATATTCTTCTCTTCAATGTATTATGATTCCATGTGCATTGGCATGAGTATATGTCTTCTATACATGTTTAGTTTAGTTATTTATTTGTTTTTTTCTAACCCCCACTTTGTACCACAAGCTTTGGTGTGCACTAGATTAGATTCACTTTTTGATTTTTAGATTAGTGAAATATTAAATCATAGGACTCTTTTAGGGTTGTGTGACTATGTTAGACTATAGGATTTAGAACCCTACCTCACATGGTGTGTTGTGGTAAGTGATCCCCTAATCGAGTCTAGTAAATCCTCACATTGGTCATACTCCCACTTAAAAATTATATGCCCCCAATCATAAGTGTAGGTATGCTCTATCCCATCCGATCTAGGATTGATTTATGGACATGATGCAATTTTGATTACATACATTCTGGTGAACCTGACATGAATAAAATTTTTATAGGATTTATTTCACTTATTTCATTTCTATTCATCATCATTTTTGTCATATCTTTACTATGCTAGATTGACCCTATCAACCCAATTATTTATCTCTATGCATAAGTTTGTAGGAACAAGCAATTGGATCAACTAGCTTGACCCAATATAGGTTTTTAGACTTCTAGAATTCTTATTTAGCCAACTTAATTGACCAACTTGACCCATTACATGTTTTAGACTTCCATTTCAACCTACTAGGTTGACCAAATTGACCTAATGTATTTTTAACACCTTTTAGTAAGTTCTTACACAACTTGTTCGACTAGCTTGACCTAATTTGTAGGTTACTACAAGTTTTTCCAAGGTCTCAGATCATCAATATTCTCCTTTTTATCTCTAAACCATTTAGGTCAATTTTTGTTTCCTCTATATCTTTATTTTTCTATACTTTCATTTCAATTTTACAATCTTTAAAATTGCCTCTACACATTTAACTAAGTCAACCCTATGGACCTAGTTCTATGTTTTGTGTTTTCTAAAATAACTAGGTTGACCTGACTAAGATAGTTCACTTTTATACTTCACTTCCATAGTACAAGTTCAACCCTATTTCTATATGATTTTCCATATAGTTTCTCAACTATACCTTATTTCAAAGTTGGAATGAACCATATATGTTAATCACGTCTTTCTTTCAAGTTGCTTTCATGCTCAAAATAGTTCACATAGTCTAATTAAGGGATTTTCAATCAATCACTTAGTTGCACTATTTCTATTCTTTTACATATAAGGCCGAACTACATAAACATCAATACATATTTAAACATTCAACTATCTAGGTCTACCTACTTGGATTTCAGCACCAAGGGAGAAGCCGACTTGATGCTTTGGTTAAGTATAAAGCATGGTTAATGCATACACATAATATTTTTAAATTTTATTGATTACTAACACTTCATATCTTGTAGGAATCTCTCTAAGTGAATTCTTTAAAGGGTGCACTAGGAAAGGGATGGGTAGACCATCGGTGATTCATAAGATTATTTTTCCTTTTTCCACTTGCCATCCACACACTAACCTTCTAAAACCATTAAACCCAATATTATTCTTCTTAGTTCTACATATTCCTATTACTTGTTACGTTTATCCTTCATTTATTGCCTTAGTACCCTTTTGACTTGTCAGTTGTGATAGGTTGACTAGACGACCTAGCATAATTTAGGGACTTTTTCTCTCTTTTGGTTTTTTGGCCTCTCGACCAACTTTGCATAAACCTAGTGAGTTACACCTGAAAACGTGCTAGGTCACTAGGTTGACCTTACACAATTGACTATCCCAAAATATTTGAGGGTAAGATACTAATATATATACAAGGTAATTTACCACCATTTGATAAGAGAGTATAACTAAGTGAATAAATATGAACAAACATCTACCTATTAGCCATTCTACTTAAATAATAAAGCTTTAGGGTTCAATACTTTCTTTAGAGATTTGATCTCATCTTTGGATAAGTCTTGGATGCTTGGATAGGTTGTGTCACCTAGATATGTTTTATCTTAGTTTCCTTTACATACCATAACAATCTCTTGTGAAACACCTTAGCCAAGGGTGATACTGAGGCTCAGTGGGTTCATCTTCAAAGGTAAGTATTCCTGACTTAATTCCTCCTTTGTAAGAGTAGATAGATAGTTCATTTGAATTTTTCTCTTCCATATATTAGAATTATGTATACATTGATATGAGTATATGTATTTTATACATGTTTAGTTTAGTTTTTTATTTATTTTATTTCTAACCCCACTTTGTGCCATAATATTTGGTGTGCATTAGATTAGATTTAATTTTATTTTTATTAGACTAGTGAAATATTAAATCATAGGACTCTTTTAGGGTTGTTATGAAATTGGGTTAGACTATAGGCTTTGGAACCCTATCTTACATGGTGTGTTGTGATAAGTGATACCCTAATCAGGTCTAGTGGATTCTCACATTGGCCATGCTCCCACTTAATAATTATATGCTCCCCAATCAGAAGTTTAGGTGTGATCTATCCCATCTAATCTAGGATTGATTTATGGACATGATGCATTTCTAATTGCATATATTCTAGTGAACCTGACGTGAATAAAACCCTTATAGGATTTCTTTCACTTATTTCATTTCTATTTGTTATTATTTTTATCATATCTTTACTAAGTTGGATTGACCTTGTCAACCTAGTTATTTATCTTTGTGCATAGGTTTGTAGGAGCAGGTAACTAGCTCGACCATCTTGACCCAATATAAGTTTCCAAAACTAGTAGAATTATGTTTAGACAACTATATCAACCAACTAAAACTATTATATATTTTTTCAAGTTTTCAAACTTGATTTTCAACCTACTAGGTTAACCAAGTGGACCTAGTGCATTTTTAACACTTTTTTAGTAGGTTTTTGTATAGCTTGTTCAACCAACTTGACCTAGTTTGTAGGTTTTTTCCAATTTTATCCAAGGTCTCAGATCAAAAATCATCTCCTTTTCATCTCTAAACCATTTAGGTTATTTTTTATTCCTATGTATCTCTCTTTTTATGTAATTTATTTTCATATTTTATAATCTTCAAAACTACCTCCACATAGTCAACTAAGTTGACCCTGTGGACCTAGTTCTATGTTTTATATTTTCTAAAACAACTAGGTCAACTTGACTGACCTAATTCAATTTTAGACTTTGTTTCCATAGTATAGGTTCAAATCTATCAACCTTATTCTGAATGATTATCCATATAGTTTCTCAACTATACCTTTTTTCAAAGTTTGAATTAACCATATATGTTAATCATGTCTTTCTTTTAAGTTGTTTGCATGCTTATAATAGTTCACATAGTCTAATTAGGGGATTTTCAATCAATCACTTAGTCACACCATTTCTATTCTTTTTCACACATGACCAAACCACATAAAAATCAATAAGCATTTAAACATTTGACTACCCAGGCCAACCTACTTAGATTCATCATGAAAGGGGAAGCTGGATTGATGCTCTGGCCAAGTATAAAGTTTGGTTAATGTTATATTTTGGATAAGCACCCATTTCCCTTATTATTTTAGTGTGTGAAGTGAGAGGGTAGGCCCTAAAACCATACTTATATCATTACCACTACAGTCTTTTTCATCCTAAACTTACCTTAAACTATCCATAGATTGCTTTCTAGTACTTTGCTTATAGCCAATCTCCCTTTACACTTAAAATAATTTGTTAATAATCTATTCAACATTATAGGTTAACCAAGTAGCTATCTTTACTTTTAATTTATTTGCTTGCTCTTTGATCAATTGTGTGTGTAAAAGCTTACATTAGTCAGTGTTAGTGCAAGATTTTTCTTTGTGTGCATTAATTGGATTGTCCAACATCAATTCAATTGACTGTTTGTTTCCCTTTCAACACTTATTGATTTCTTACATTACTTTCAATTATATTACTTCAATTCATATCTTGTTATCAACTTTTTTTTCTTCCCTGTCTATTATACTAGGCCAACCCTATAGACCTTATATCTTTTATAGCCTTGTACACTATGTTAGGTTAACCTATTACTATTTACAAAATATTTACCTCTTTATGGTAGTCATTTTTTATTGAACTTGGTCAATCTTATGGAATTTATATATCTTTACAGTCCCTATTTTGTATTAGGTTGACCAAGTGAACCTAGTACTATTTTAACCACTTTCTAATTCTTTGATTTCTCATCTTGGCTCTTTTCCTTTCATCATGGACTTTCTATTTGGTGACAAAACTAAATTTTAGTCAATATAAATGATGTAATTAACCAATCCTAATAGGGTCTCCCATAGAAAAATTAGGGATCCTTTCATGAATACTAGTAATGTTCATATTGCAACCCACACGATGAACTATGGGACCCCTCCTCATACCCCTTTATAGTAAAACCCTCCTCTTATCTTAAAGGATCAGCTTGAGTTAGAGTATACTCCTAAAATTCTTTTCTTTATCATGGAATTCCGTTAACATAGAGGTAAGTATCCTTCTACCATCTATAACTTCATGATTAGCCATCAAGTTTAAGAACCTCATTTTCCTACTCTGACTTTCTCAATTGGATTTGGGGGTACCAATTTCTTTGATTCTTAACCTCTTACTTAAATATTGAATCTCATGTGCCATGACATATTCTTATTTAACTTCCTTTACCCCCATGCTTATTATCTCAACTAACATGGTAGGTTCTACATGTAGTGGGCCTCTCATAATATCCACTATTCTTAATCCTTCCACTAGTTCATCATTTTCTACCCAAGGCACTCATGGTTATAGTATTTCTTCCTCTCAACCATTTACTAATCCATCTTTTTCTTCACAAGAATTTTTTTCCACTAGTACCTCAAATTCTCATATCTTTTGTCAAGCTCATATCAATGCTAATAGTGGTACCCAAGCCACTAACACAAACACAAATGCCAATGCTACTTCTTCTAATAACACTAATCAAACTCATCAACTATTATTGTAAACACTTAATAAACATTACAAGCTCATAATATGAATTAAATTATGAGAATGCAAAACCACCTTCTTAATCTTCAATTTAATCCTCAAGCAATGGCTTAGGGCACACATAACCAACGCGTTCCTCCTCATCCTCAATATTCTCAAGGTAATCTCATTCCTCAACCTCCATTAGTCAACAAAGTCATCAAACATTTAAAAAATAAACCTCTTACCACCCAAATTTATAGCATTGACATTGGACCTATAAAACCTACAATTTTTTACAATGGATCAACCAATCCTACCCTTCACCACAAGACATTTGGAAATATTTACAAGGATTAAGTCAAGTTAAGTACCTTTGACGCTACCAAAATATTATCCAAAACCCTCATGGGTGATGCCTGGATTGGTATAATCAACTTAGAACACACTCTATCACTAATTTAGAAGACTTAGTAAATGCTTTAGTGCAATAATTTCAAACTAGTGATCTTCTAGAGAACACTTTGGCCCATTTCATAAATTACAAAAAAAATGAAAATGAAACTAACAAAGCCTTTATTAAGTGATGGAAGACTTTATAAAATAAATGCAAACATAACATGGTGGATGATAATCTATTTCATCTCTTTACAAATGCTTTATTTCCTGAATTACAATGTCAAGTTTGTACCCTTTCTCTACATACCTTAGAGGAAGCTATTGATCAAGACAAAATATAAGATTTCCTCATGCAAAAATTTGAGCCACCCCAAATTTATATGGGCCCTCACCTATAAGTAAAGAAAAAAAACCATAATATTACAAATGATAGTGTTACTGATTCATATGACACCATTCACAATGTTTAAGTTGTCATTCCTACCCATTCTTTAAAACTAGCTCCTCAATAATACACTAATCCTCATTTCTCAACAAACAACATTAATGTTCATAAGCTTTTATCCTTATCAAAATTTATTAAACATCTACCCAAGCCTCTTCCATGAGAGATTTATCCTACTCAACCTATGAAATCATGGTATGATCCTAATAAGTTTTGTTGGTTTCATGCTAGTTGGGGTCACTCTCATGAGACTTGTAGACACCTCCACAATTTAGCAATTGGAATTTCTTCTTGGCCCAAATTTTCATCATGATTCTATTATCCATAAGCATCAACAAGCCTATGAGATTTCTTTTAAACACTATAATTCACATGATAAAAATCAAGCCTTACATAAATAAAATGCTCATTTATCTATCTATAAAGACCCCTTGCCTAATTATCAACCAATTCGAGAAGGTAAAGATAAGCCCACTTCTTCTACTAATAATTTATAAAGTCTTGTTGAACCAAATTCTAAAGAGAATGTGGTTAGCATGACCAATATACAAAGAGTGGTGGCTTTCATTGATTCACAACCTATCTACACTCCTCCTCATAAGACATATCATGTTATCTAGGATTATTTTCCAACTCATTTGAATGATTTGGGATAAGAATAAATTATTTCTTTTGATGATCTAATGTATGATTCTCCCTTGGATCACACATCCCATGCTATTTCTAATTCTCTCCCATAATCTTCCAAAACTAATAAAAATCTAATTTATACTAACACTTCTTCTTCCAAACTTCAAGATCAATCTAAACCAACTACTTCTTCATCACCAAACAATTTACAAACTTATTTTCAACCTTATCATTCTTATCAACATAAATTTTAATTCTCTTCAGATCCACCTTCTAAAGATATTCTTAATCATTATGCACCTATATATAATAATATCCTTATGGGTTATGATGAGTGGGATCTCATTGCAGAACTCACTAATATTCCATATTAGATACATTTCCTTGAACTCAAGAAGACATCTCCATGTCATAAAATCCACATCATACAACTCTTATTTGAGATGAATATCCCTCACCCTCCTCTAGCAGGATAGGAGGCCACTTTATCTACATTTGAGAATAGTATCTTACAAAAATGTGAAGAGATTTCCACTAACATGGATGAAACTATAGACACTTCTCTTTCTTTATGATTTCCTATCACATCTATGATTCTAGATGAGATTCTACTTCATGGATATGATCCTCCATTATTTATTAGCATCCAAATTGGTGATATCTAAGTTAATTAAGCCTTGATTGATGAGGGTTTTGGCACCTATGTCACTTCCCTTGATTTCATTAAGACTCTTAGGTATTCCTAATATAATCTCTAGTCTACATGCAACACATGCCAAGGATATGATAGAAGGAAAATGCCTCCCTTAGGGTGTGTGTGGCTTCCCATTACCATCCCACCTATCACCATTTGTGTGAAAGTGATGATATTTAACTTTCCACTTTTGTATAACATCGTACTTGGTAGGCCATGGAGTCATTGTATGTGATTTTTAATGTATTTTACCTACCAATGCATTAAACTTACTCACAATGGGGCCATTTATAGGATTCAAGGAGACACTAACCCTTAGAATTTTGAATAATTCCAAGATCATGGTGTCTTCAATATTCCTACTCTTGAAATTTTGTCAAGTGTTCCATTCCATGAGTCATAGCATCTAGACTTTCCTATCAACTCAACTAGAGGTTATAATGGGTATCTTGAGATCATTAGTAACATTCTTCCCAAACTTTTAGACTCTAATGACATTGAACCTGATGAGATTAACTTAAAGACCAAAACTTCTAATCTCTCATCTCATCTCATCTCGTAGCTTCTTACTTCCTTGAATCCTCATTCTCTCAAGCCTCCTTGTGATGACATTATCATAGTCTTAACCAAGACTAGGCACTCTATTCACCAAGATTATTTTGATTACAAGGTCATTCTAACCTATGTTATCAATCTTCATACTCCATATTATGATGATGGATATTCTTTAGATGATCCTATTTTAGGTAGCCTTGTCCAAGCCCATGATACTGAGATTTTTCATTACAACTCTTCTTTACTTGAGTCTTTTCATGCTTCTCATCACTCTTTCATTTATATTTCTTGATTCTTGCATTTTTCCTCTTTATCACAGGGTAGAGATGGTGTCGATACCTCCAATTTTTGAGGATCCACTTAGGAACATGCTCTTGGATTGTGTTATGACCAAACCTTATCACTTTTCCACACCTAGGGTAATCCTCCTTAGACCTTCTACAGATCCCACTCCTCCTTCAGTGGGGCCAACTATAGTTAAGCTCATTCCTTTTTTTCTATAATCAAACCTATTTCCACTCCTATTATTGTTTATCCTCTTCATGTTTCTCTTCTTAGTGCTCCTCCTATTGATCCTAGTTTCACTCTTTCCCCATCATCACCCTCCCTTGATGATGGTTTTATTCCACTACCAAAGATGTTTCTTTTTCCCACCAAATGGGCCAATGAGTCCTCTTTAGCTTCTTATTCTCTTATTTCACCTCCTTTCATGAATGCTCCTAAAACTGCTCATAAGTGTATCTATTGTTTCCATAGGATAAATAATCACTCTTTTACCCATTATTGTTAGTTACAATAATATCTTGATACTTTGCAGCCTTCTTCCCCATTATCATACAAAGTTATACCTCCCCCAAAGGTACTTCCTAAATTTTTTCCTAAGTATGGTGAGGTATATTATCTATGGAACCTATGTGTAATACATCACACTGATCATTGTTGCAATCTTCAACATCTTAATGATTATATTGTAGTCATACTTAGACCTTCTAAAATTCCTCCCATAGGTCATTCTCATAAGATGGATATTCCTTCTTTTCCCATGGCTCCACCTTCAGTGGTTCCATCCCTTTCTATGGTCCCTTCACCACCTTTTGTGATTCCACCTTTGATTCCTTCACATGTGAACTTTCTATCTCTTGTGGATCCTTCACCCATAAGGCATTCACCCATGGATATTTCTCTAATTATGATTCCTTCTTATCTTGTAGATCCTATTTATACACATTTTCCTTACCAACCTTTGCCTAACTTTCCTCCTCAACATGATCTTTTGAGCATTCCTACTTTTTCTATTCAGGAGATCAAAAAAGAAGTATTTACCTAGTATTTATTGAATATTGATGAGACCCTAGCTACAGTATGCATTCACCTTTATAGAGACTTATCTGATATATTGGATAATGTGTGTGGATAGATTTAATAGTATTTATGAGCATATGCTTGGTGCTTCCTCATTTATCTTTGGATTGGACATGTGCTCCAATCTTATTTCTATTTGATTATATCATTTGACACTATGCTATATTCTTTGTTATCTTATATCATGTTTCTCCTTCTTGTTGTACTATAATTAGCTTATGTTATCATTTTCTATTTCACATATACTTGTATTTTCCTTATCATTCTCATTTTCCCCTTGTCATTGCATTCCTTTCCTTTAGATTTCTTTTTCAAAACTCTCCCCTTGTATCTTCATGATTTTTTGTTTTCTCATCGTTATGTTTCATAGATAGTTTTCATGGTGACTTGGTTATATTTACCCTCTTCCATTTAATTACTATCTCCTATTACCATGTGATCAATTTAGAAGCAATCTTTCTCATTACTATTTATTTTCACTGATCCTCCTTTGGATTTCATTTTTTCCTATTTCTTTTTTCCACAAACTAATAATATATATGATTGAGACTTGAGATCACATGCTAGTTTATTGACAAGCCTAAGCATCCTAGTAAGTCTTTTATCTTAGGATACTTAGCTTCCTTTAGCCTTAACCTAAATATCATTCATGTGTATCACTATCTCTCTCATGATTGGTCATCCTAAATCAATATGGAGGAGAAATCTTAAAAAAATTCAAAATAAATTTAAAAGCCAAATAATTTAAACAAAAGGCAATGATATCAAAAAGCAAAAATATTGAATATTCTTAAAAGTCTAATCACACTAAAATATGTGATTAAAATCACATATCCTTCTTATAATTGAATATCAAACTCCATAGTTGGCCTGATGGTAGATCCAAGGTCCTTTGGGGTGTAGTATGCTAGTAGATTAGAATAGGATAATTTAAAAAAAAATGGTGCTACCTACTTTCTCATACAAGTACCTAATCTTCATAGTAGACCAATGGATCTATAAGGGGTCCTAAGGAGCAGGGAACATGTTGTGGGAAGGTAAGTCCATTTTAATTTTCCTTTTACCAATCTACCATCATGAGTTTATCTTACTAACACACCTATTTGCCTACAAATATTTGTGTCTATAGCAAGCAAGTTTCCATTGTACATTGACAACCACTAGTCACTTACTGTCTTCTCATGTCCTTAGTATGCATCTTGCTTCCTAAGGTCTTCTCATAAGATGCCTAAGTCTTGTTTCTTACATTCCCTTTTTCATTCCTTTTCCTTCATATTTCCTCTTGGGAAATATTGTTTTGCTTACTAGTCACTCCCCATGGGATATCATTTGTGATTTTTTTTATAAGACCATGGATAGGACCCGATATCAATCATAAATTACCATATTTTCCATCCTATTACCCAAATCCTTGATTTACCAATACCTTATCCTTATACTTACCAATATTGATTTATTACCCCTTGGTTTTTTCCTTTTTGAGTTTTAGTGTAAGACCATGGATACGACCTGACCCTCACAAAATTTTCCAATAATCAAGTCACCATCCAAAATTACATGTGTCAAATATGAGATAAGATTAAATTTATTATGAGGTTACATGTAATTTACATGCTTCCCATATTGATATTTAGTATGTTTTATGCTTACTTCATTTTTGTTTTTCATTTTATTTTCTTATTTTTTGAGTGCATGTAAGATTACAACCATTTCTTGCATTTCTCATACTTCCTAGCTTAAATTAGTATGATAATTTTAAGACCAATTTTTTGTGAATTTTGTTTTTATTTTGTACTTCCCATCATGAAATAGTATAATTTGTTAACTTAATTTTGATTTGTTTTTATTACCATTTGTGCCCTTTTACATACCTTCCATTTTATTACATTATTTGTCATACTTCCCAATGTGATATTTAGTATGATTTTACTTGTTTTAATTTGGTACAAAAATATTTTACATTGGTTTAAAAACAAATCCCCTTTTACCATCTTGTTTTCCATTTTATTGGATTTTTATAATGTCATTTTTTTGTTATTACACATTTAGTCATTTTTTGTTATTACACATTTCCCAACTTGAACTAGTGTGCAGTGCATTTTTGATTGATTGTATTTTTCTAAATTTTTTTTGCCTATTTTTTTTTAACCATGCATGTATACTCCATAATGCTAGGAAATAAACCACAACACATATATTTATTATAGAATATATAATAAAGATAAATACATGTGCTAGATAGAAATATATCCAAAAGCATCCACAAACACAACCATCATAAATAAAACATACACAACCAATACCAATAAGCCAAAATGATACATCACACACACACACACACACACACACACACACACACACACACACACACCATGAGTTTGATACAACATATACAACCATATACAAATCCTCAATACTAGGGATATGCTCCATCTTATCTATCTCATGGCCTAACCATGCTACCTACTGAGGCCCCGATCTGAATCCTCTAAATAGTAGATTATAAAAAGTTAGTCTAAGATCTCAATCCCTCTACCTATCCTTGTAGGCATGTTATCTATACTTGTGCCTATACCAATTTATCTTGGGTCACTTTATGTGCCTATGTTAGTTGATTCTACATCATTGTATATGCCTACATCATCTATGTCACTACTTATATATGTGTAGCTCTCCCATATACCAAGGCTTACTAGGCCTGCCTCTCACCTACACCCATCTCTACTAGTGGATACATCCTCTCTCTACACCTGTATCTACCTTGCTACCTTACCACCTAATCTAAACTAGCTCACCTAAGCTAGGGCATATGGTACACTCAGATTCTCTAGTGTCATGGGGTCATATGGTTATAGAGTATCATCTAGGATTTCATAGAGTGATCCCCTCACTAGGGACCCTATCTCTCCTCCTCGTCCTTAGGTATGTCTACAAAATCATACTAGATAGATATTAGATCACTATCATATCTCATAATATTTATCTATATCTCTCTACTACCAAATAAAAACTTAAGAAATAATTAAACCATATTCACACCTACATGTGTCTTATCTCTATTAATATCATCCTCTACATGATCACCTAACATAAATAATCCATCTACATAGCCTCCTAGTACCTCCTCAATAGGTCACCTCCTCAACATGAACCTAGCTATCATGACTCGTGTCCATCTCAACCTCCATCTGAGTGGTCCCTTTATCATCTCTTCTGGCTCATTTATAAGATCATTCAAGATGTTTATAGTCTTCACTCTCTCCTATATTTATCATTATTATGTCCTCGATGGCCACTGCTCATCTCATTTTGGCAGTGGTAGTGGTACATCTAGTATCTCTACCTCCTCTTCTACCACTCATCATTTTTGACTAATCCATGGTCACTCCCAACATGACCTTAGTGTTGGCCTTATTATCAGTGGTCTGAGTCCCCTCTTCCCTCATGGCTCCATCACATGCTAAACCTACTAGTTAGACATCAATATCAATGTCACCAAATGATGTAGGCCCATCTATCCTAGCACCTTTTCCATTAGATGTGGCTCTCTCCACCATGTATAGTGTCCAATCACCTCTCTCCTTTTTAGTGCTAGTGGCAACTATGTCCTAACTCATCCATATAGTTTATATGTGCCCATATGACTACCACATGATGTATACACATCTCACTAACTATAGCACTAGCATGTGGGACATAACATGTGCTACCTAGTCCTCCCTCCATCTTTTCACTTGAAGTAACCCATCATTGATTGTATGGGGCAACCCAACTAGTCCATACATGGGGAATCTATAATATTTCCATGTTGTCAATAATATGATCAGTATTATAGTCTTCTACCCTCTGACTATCATCTCAAAAAAATCATGTATGAGTTAAACCCAGATGATAGAGCCAATAGTCTATAGTACTCTCTCTTTTAGCATCATCCTAATCAAGGCTACCATGAATAATGGTACCTTTCCATCATATTTATGTCAAAGTGCTCTTTATGACATAAGGCCTATCACTACCTTTCATAGGTCTAAAATCTATGATATATACACATCATCCATACATGCTCTCCATCATCTCAATGTCATATTTAATTTTTTATCCCATATGTCTAAGGCTCTCCTTTCCTTTAAGCTATTTGGTATCCTTGTGGTCATCAGTGTTCTTATTATGGGTAGTTTAAGGATGACATGGACATCCTCTAGTGTTATAACCACCTCTATCACATCCCCATCCACCTCCCATCTAAAGTTGTTATTAAATCATTCCCAACATCTTAAGATTATGACTAATAGGTTAGTGCTGAGAGGGATCCTGCACATATCAAATATACCTCCTATAGACACCTAAATTTGGCCATTGATAACCTCCAATCAATATTTTGGCCAATTTCCACCCATAATGCACAATTTGGCCTAAAAAAACTAAAATAAGCTAAATGATGTGAAAATGACATAGTCAAGTGCTAATTTTGGCCAAGGTATCCATAAATGGAGCAATACAATTTATGGGCTAGTTAACTTTAATCAAATCATTCTGAGTTGAAATGTCAATTTTTCACCTAGGTGCTTTGGATTGATCTTTCCTATAAAATATTTTTTATAAGATGCATGCCTTTGTTGTTTTTTATTAACAACATCCCAAATGGGTATACACATCCAATACATCTGACAGTGACTTCCAATTCCAATCTAGTCAAATTCAGGACCAATAACAAGGAATTATGATCAATTTGAGGTAATTTGTGCATAAATTACTTAATCATGCTTAAGATATAATTAACCTAAATCAAGGCCTGATAAAAAAATTCCATGGAAACTTGTTGAATATTTGTTTTAGTAATGAATATTGAATATCTACATCATCAAGTGAACTCATTTATTGAGAAGACATCCCTAGGCCATAAATGCCACAAATATTAGGATTGATGCCCTCCATGCCTCTTAATTTTCCCTTATTCCAATTTCATGATGAGGATTAAATTAATCCTCAACCACACATCTCAATCTTGAGATGGATGGTTGATTTTGATTCTGATCAAATCCAAAAATCTATAACTAAGAGGCCTCACAATATTATTTCTAATATTTTTTTATGCAAAGTTATAATGCCAAATTTTTTCCAAAAGCTTCAAGCAACTAGTATTACCATGAAAAATTGATTCCAAGCCAAGCCAAGCCAAGCTACAAGCCAAAGGTGCCAAGGAGAGATGGAGGTATCCAAGCTTCCATTGCCAAGGAATTCATGAGCACAAGCTGAGCAAGCCACTACTATAGAGGCATTTGGAGCATCCAACAAAGGTGAAGGAACTCTTGTATTTGATTCCTTAATTTTTAGTTGTGTTTGTCATTTAATTTCATTTACTAAGCTCTCCCTAGTGTCTAGGCCTAGAGATGTTAAGCTATTAGTGTGTTTATTTCACTTTGTTTTAATTTTGGAACTAACACCATACTAACCATCCTCTCTTGAGTCAAATTCCTAAATCACATAATGGCATGCCCGGTGAGACTAGACACATCCTACACCTGAAGGATATCCTTTTTTAACTCTAAAATATTTTATTTGAGACTTTAAAAATCTTGCGAATTGATTTTATATCTTTATTTTTCCATTTTTGGTTGCCACATTTTTACATAGTAACTGACATCAACAAGAAATACCAACATCGGTTACTAACTTAATTAATGTCAGTCAGTAAAAATGACATCAACCAGATTTTGGTTAGTTAGAGAAACTGATGTCGATGGTAATAACCAATGTCGGTTACTATGTTTTTCCAAAAACATAGACCCAAGAGATACTTTTCCAAAGTTTATTATTTCAAACTCAAAAGAGCTTCAAAGCTAAAGGATATGCTAGCAATTTTTCTACAGGACCAAGCTTGATATTTATTCAAAACATGTTTAAATCACCTTTGTATGCTTAAAAATCAATTAGGAACCTTGTTTTTTGTGTTTAAAAAAAATAATTTAGATGTTTTTTAATGAATGTTTTCAAAGTTTGCAACTAAGACCAAGGGGTCAAATGAACACCACCAAATCTTTCCTTTTGGGCTATAAAATTAAACACACTTGTCAGTTCTTCTTTACAATAGTTGTTTTAATCAAATTTTTATTTGGAAAAAAGAGGAATGTTGTGTGTATGCTCTTCCATTTGTCCCCTATAGGGAACCCTTGAAATCAAAAGTGCCATTCCTATTGCAAATAGCCTAGTCCAAGGCTTAGAAAGAAATTCATCTAAAGAACTCCCTAAAAAATCATCAAAGTTTTGGTGATCTTGAAAATGACCCTAAAGTCTTTCTACTTTCACGCTTTATTTATTTTTATGCATCTTATCTTATGAAGGGGACTTCATCACCTCCCACATGTTCTTTAGGTAAGCTTTGACCTGTGGTTTCATCTCTCAACATTGACTTAATTTGGCTCCTTTGGAGTTGCACATGAGATGTAGTGGCACTTTGGACATCACACTACACTGAGCGAACAATAGGATGTAGTGGTTGCAAAAAGGAATAGACCTTTTTGCAACAAGATAAGTGATATAGACCTAAAATCTATGCTTTTATTTTGCATTATTTGGCATGAAATTCATTGTGTAATTGATTCCCTTAGATCATTCAAAAACTTGTTAAATCTTAGACAAATCCCCATTTGCTGTGGAAGTATTATTGGTACAAGGTTTGCCTCAAGGTCCATGTCACAGTACTATCATTTGAGAGAAGGGGGTGTAAAAATGCTACTCTTTAATGCACATTTACTTTTGGATGAACAGTTAAAAACATCTCAAATGATGTATATTGATGGATTCCAACAATACCAAGCAACCTTGTCAATTTAGGATCTAAGGGTGATTAATTAATTGGTCTTGTCCTAGTTTAAAGTCTTATTTGGAGTCAAAACTTGGTGTAAACAAACAATCCAAACCAAACACATATTCTAAATTTTCCTTTGAAAAAAGAGGTGTTATATTGTTTGTGTGAGATCATTAATTTTCCTTTTTCAAAAGTTCATCAAAAGCTTGAGAGTCATATCATCCACTTTGGCATAATTATGCTACCCAATTGAGTCTAGACCTTTACCAATGTTGTTTAAGTCCTTCACTTATAATCTAAATTTAGAATTACACCTTTCTAATTTCATAGGGTTGATGTGTCAAGGGGGTTCACCATTCACACTAAACTCGAGGGAACTTAGGTTTAAATTTCCAATTTGGGTTGAAGGTCATTTAAGACTCATAATCATTATCATCACTTGATAAACTTAAGACATTTTATGCTAATCACTTGAACTTTAAGTCTATACATCACAAAATTTTGAGTTAAGAAAGGTAGTGGTATACTATCAAAATTGTAGGAAAACATCTTTGCCTTAAAGAGTTTTTTGAAACAAACCTTTTTTTCACACCTTTTTGGGTAGTATAAAGTTGTTACACTACCCAACAAATTTAGAATATTGTTTCATAGACCTTCTTTCATAGAGTTTCAAATTTGTTCCTACATTTTCAAACCAATCTGAGTCTACTTTTATGATCTTTTGTCTAAAATAGTTATATTGATCACCTTTGTCTATCTTGTTTGTCAAAAGAACCCAGTTTTATACCATTTTTTGGGAGAAAGTAAACTATTGCTAAAGTGTCTTTTTTTCATACCTTATACATAGTTGACCAAGTTCATGTCCAAGAATCAAATTACTAGTGTTTGTTAGAAGTGTTTCAAATACATTAGATTAAAACATTCATCTATTTTCAAAGTCTAGCTTTGACGTTGTTTGGTCAAGAGTCCTAGCACATGACTTGTTTTAGCCTAGCTTTTGACACCACGTTTGGCCAAAAGACCTAGCAAATTTTAAATTTCTTAGATTAGACTAATTTAAAACACTTCAACCTTAGAGTTTGGCATTTTTATTTTTGGTCCATTTACTTGCTTACCTTTATGTGAATAGTGAAACATTAGATACTTCACTCTAGCTTGTTTCCTCACAAACCTTTGCATAAACCTATTGATCCTTTTGGCAAATCTAGACCAATTAAAACATCATCTATTTTATACATTGTCCTTTTTAGATTTTGTATAACTCTTTGACCTTTTATTGTAAAACATTGACTGTGGATCCCAACATGTATTCCTACACTCATGGACTCATGTACAATCTAGGGATTAGTAATGTAGTTACACAGGAAGAAATGGTGCAAGACCCCTATGTAGATAGTATTGCCTATGAAATGGATTTTTATCTCCCTTATAATACTTAATTAGGGGCACAAAGTCAATATCTATTGGCTAACTATCTGGTTAACACACCACCTTACACAGAACAAGACCAAGAGCAAACCATGCAATACCTAGCTATAATACCCATAGTGAATGAGCCATTTATTCAATAGTTATATTCTAATAATACATCTTCCATGTGTGATCTATTTTTGTCTGAGTGACATTTATTAGAAAATAAGGATGAAATTTTGGTTAGAGCCATCGAGGTAAGGGTCAAGTTTCCAACATATTTCCCTCATGAAAATTTACCAAGTCTAGTAAGAGTGCCCCACAATATAATTTATGATCAACAAGCTTATTCTATCAATCCTATGGCTCTAATCAAAACAACGTACCAAGATCTTAATATATCTGATCAAAGCAAAAACATCATGGAAGAGCACTTTAACCAAATGCAGACAACATATCAAACATATTTGAATCGAGCACATGATTTCAATAAAATAAAAATGGTAATTAAACCTCTCATTGACCTAATTCCTTCAATAAGAGTGATGCTAGAATTAACTAGACAAGAGAATCTGAATTCTAACCCATTTATATAAACCATTTCAATAGATAAGTTGATGCATATGCCCATTATTAAATAAGTGTTTTTGGCCTCTACACTTAATAGTGAACTAATCATAGTGGACAATGTGAAAATAGCATCCAACCTAGATCAAAGTGGTACTAGTGCACAAATAACTAGTCAACAACATGTACCTATAGTTAATCCCATGAGCATATGAAAATACCAAAGAATAGGAGTTTTTGCACCCTAGCCTCAACTAGCTATTTCCTCAAGTATACAACCTATGGGGTTAGGTAATCAAACAATAGACAATGTCATACCTCAATGATAGAATGTGATGAATCATACTCCCCCTCAACATGTAGTGAGTAGTATTCCACAACATCAGACACAACCTAGTGTATCAATGCAACAAAGGATGAATACATTGCTACCTCAATTAGGGGCAACAAATATTTCACCTCACCAAGTAACGATGAGCATACCTCTACAGTCATAGACTAATATGCCAATTCAAAACCAACTAATGACTAGTCAAAAACATGCAAATATTGGTCAATGATAGATGTTAAATCTATAACCTACTTTCACTTCCTCACAAGGATTCATGCAATAAAGAGGTCCCCATATTTCTCAAGTACCTACTAGACAATCATTGGTTTAAAATGTGCCATAAATCTAGAGATAAGGTCTTGGTCTATAATTTCCCACTCAACAACAAGGTTCAATTAGTCATTAGCATGTCCCTTTTCAACCAAAATAGGCACAGTATAATTATATCCCTCCATCCCAACCATAAAATCCCCCAAGTCAAACCTTTATTGCCAACTCAAACTAGAATATTACATAGTTAAATGTGCAATTTCAAGTACATCCCAATCCATGTATGTGTATTCTTAATCCATTCCCCAACCAAACCAATATACCCCAATAGGTATCTCCATCATATCTTTGTCAAAGTGTTCCACTTATGACCTCCCAACCATCTATCCAAACCTAAATTCTCCCTAAAACCAATATTCCACCCAGTTTCCTATCCCAAGAATTGCAACAAATAAAGGATACAATTGCTACCTTCAAGCTGGTAAACAAACTAAAAATTTCAAATTGGATGACGTATGTTCCTATCCATTCAACATGGAGTATTTAAAGATACCATTTCCTCCAGAATATGAACCACAAAAATTTGATAAATACAAAGAGAAAGGTGACCCTAAGGCTCATTTGACCAAATTCTTTATCACATGTCAACTAGTGGCATATAACAACATATACCTTTTGCTATTGTTTCTAAGGAGCTTGGTTAGACAAGCCTTGGAGTGGTTTTTAAATTTTCTCAAGAATTTAGTAATGAACTTTGATAATCTTTCTAATAAATTTGTGTAGCACTTTTCCTATAATCTTGAGCATGAGATTTCATTAATAGACCTGACACAAGCAAAGTAGAAAGATGAGGAGAGTTTTACAAGTTATTTATAGTGATGGAGAGCCCTTGCAAGCTATTTCACCCATAGTTTACTAGATATAAAAAAAGTCATTATGTTTACTAAAAATTTGCATAGTGAAATAGCCTATCATCTAGAACTACAATGTGCACATACATTTAAAGAGATCATTGATAAAGGTTTGTTGATCAAGAGGGTGCTCATCAATAAAGGACTCATCAAGGTCAATTCAACTAATCAAAATCAAGGTATCGATTAGGGAAATGATAAACATCCCAATCAAATGCAAGCATCATAACCAGCACAGGCCAATAATCATGAAAGACTGAAGCAATTTAACCACAATAAGAATGTTGTGGGAAATAAAGTAACTGAATCTCATCATGTCCAAAATATGTAGACACCATTTATACCACATTTTCAACTTATTCCTACCCAACAACCTCTCCAAATAATCACAATAAACAAGACCTGCACAAAAAATAAAATGACCTTTACTATTGCAAACCCCTCCTCCTAGAAGAACCATCCCTGCACATCATGTCTTTAGTGACCTAGGAAAACTTATTGAGTTTGTATTTCACAAGCTTGCTACCACTAATCTAATTAGTTGGCTTATACTAAAGCATTAGCTATAAGGTATTCTTTATCCTGATTGGTACTATGAAAATGAATTTTGTGACTATCATCAAGTCAATGGGCATAATCTATAAAGATGTGTCCAAATCAATAATTTAATTGAGAATATGTTAGATAATGGTGAGATAAAATTGGATAATGATGCTTCCACTTCTAATCAAACTCTTTAGATCTATCAAAACCCCTTTCCCCAACATAACAATCAATAATAGTAGAATAATTAGCAACAACAACAATAATGACCATTGCAGTAACAACCTCAATAATATCAATATGAAAATCTAATCCAACAAAATTAGTAATATAACCCACAATGATAGAATAATGGACAAAATTAAGGTCAAAATGGTAACAACCAACAAACCTACCATGTAGTTTCACATGACTACAAAAAATTTATAGGTCAAATTGTAAGGGGTAGCATTAATACCATCTCCATTAATCCTAGACCAAACACTAACTAGTCTAGACCATTGCTAAACAACAACATTTATCCAAATCACATGGATAATCCTTCTTTGACCTAGGAGTGCATATAGGCAAACCAACAAACTAGAACTTCCCCTTTTTGATCTTATAGAAACAATTCATTCTTGCCATGTGATCACGTGCAAGTGCACCAGCAATTGAGACTTATCATATCTAATCCCACACCATTTCCAACATTAGTTAGCAATAATGGTCTTATATTTAATCTTGATTGTGCAATCACAACTCAAAGATCAAAGATTGTTATCCCATGTCCACAACCATCTACCACTTTACCTATTATCCAACCAACCATTTAGCCTCATAATAAACCATTCACTACTGACCAAGACAAGAAGTTTGATATTTTGGAACAATTATAGAAGACACCAACACAAATTTCTATTTTAGATTTGTTGTGGATGTCAATAATCCACAAAAACATCTTGAATAAGTTTATGACCCAATCCACTATTGCTAGTGACATATCCCTTGATAAATTTCAAGCTTTGGTTGGATACCTAGCTCCATCCCAATAAGTCACATTCAACCAAAGTGATATGTCCTCCCTTGGCCCACTCCATAACAACTCATTATATATAGAAGTTTGTATCAGATGGCATAAAGTGAAATGTGTCCTTATCGATAATGGATCTAGCCTCAACATAGTGTGTCTAAAGCTCATCAAGCTTCTTAGGTACATAATGATAGATCTCCAACTAGAAATAATAACTATTAAAGCATGTGATAATCAAGAAAGAGAGTCACAGGATACCATTAGTTTGCCAATTATCATTGGGCTTGTAACCCATGATACACTTTGCCTTGTGATGGATCTTAAGTTATCATATAACATGCTTCTAGGCAAGCCTTGGTTACATGAAATTCATGTAGTCCCATCAACACTACACCAATGTATCAAGTTTTCCCACTCAAGGATGGAAGTAAATATTCTAGGAAATTTACACCCATATGAACACTACAAAAATCTTGAGGCCAAATTACAAAGCTATAATTATTAGTATGGTATGAATTCTAGTTCCAATAAAGATAAAGGGAAAGCTATATTTATTGATCCTTCACCAAATAATTGCATAGATCCTAATACTTTGGCTTTCCTTTCCCACATGCCACCTCCTAAAGCTTGTAATCATTTCACCATTTTAGATAATGAAATGGGAGAGTATGTGACTCATGGTACATTTCATATTACCAATCTTCCTTAGAATCCAAAAACCTTTAGGTGACCTAAAGTCATCCCACATATGCATTGGAAACAAAAGAACAAAGATAAGAGACCTGTCACATTTGTACTAGCATCTAGCTTAGGACCTGAACCTCTTAAAGGGGATGACTCATGGCTATACAATGACGACCAAGCTGATTATTATAAAAGTGTTGAGTATCCTATTCCTAATAGGATCATGGTGCATCACAATTATAAAGGAGGCCTCAGACTAAATTAGTAAGGAAACATCAAGCCAATTTCCATTACTAAGTATGAAAGACCTTATCGACTTAGATTTAAACCTCATGGGGGTAACCCCACATATCTTATTAAAACTCCATCACTAATTACTAGTGATGATGATGCCAATAACAAAGTAGATTCTAATCATAACCTTACCTTTGATGACCTAGATGAAACCAACCTATTTCATAACAATTCCATTTGTACCCTTACCTTGGCCATTCATCACAATCCATTACCATTATATTATCCCTAACTAATAGGTTAGGACCAACAAGAATCCATTCTACCAATTGATGAGTTATAGAATGATGAGGCATTCTATGATTTCTTAGGCCTTAGAGATGATGTTTTGTTGGGAGATCACAAATAAAGATTCTCAATCACATTGGATCTTATAACTTATTTTGGAGAGTGAGTGAACACTCTTAGCCAAAAACAAATAATTAAAATATTAAGGTCCCAAAGTGATAACTTATTAGATGGGGGTGTTCATTATTCTTCAAATTTAAACCAAGAGACCACCAACAATGAAATTGACTAAAAATATGAGTTTAGTTTTGAGAAAAAACAAGTATTTGATCAATTAATTCAATATTTTTTTAGTATTTTTGTTACATATCTAATTCTCCCATTAGGAGACTTAGATTCATCATGCCTAAGAGAAGTTAAAGAGCAAGTCCTAATAGAGGACCCTGACATAATCCAACAACTCAAGTCATTGCCTACTATCCTAGAAGATGGTTTGACCCTTCTATTCAAAGATATAATAGAGGTAAATATGAAGACTCCATCAAACCCAAAATGGATAAAATTAATAAAATCTCTCACTAAGGAGGAATGTGACATATTTACAGCTCTATTGAGAGATTTTGTTGATATTTTGCATGGGCTTGTTCTAACATGCTAGGTTTAGACCTTGCCTTGGTTTTACACCACCTTGTGGTTAATCCTAATGTCAAATTGGTGAAAAAAAAGTTACATAAGATGCATCCTTGCATTATTGTATTGGTAAAGAAAGAGTTGAAAAAAAACTCTTAGAAGTAAGGTATATCTGATCCATTAACTACTCTAAATGGATCTCTATGTTGTACCTATTAGTAAAAATATTGAAAGGATTAGAATTTGTAATGATGTTAGAGACATCAACAAAACTTATCCTAAATATGATTTTACCTTACCTAATATTGACATGATCACTGATTCTATGAGAAGCTATTAAATGATTTCACTTATGGATAGCTTTTTAGGATACAATCATATCAGAATAACACTAAAAGATAAACATAAAATAGTGTTCACCACTCCATGGGGAACATTTTATTATTAGGTGATATCATTTGGATTTAATAATGATAGAGCTATATATCAAAGGGCCATGACTATCATATTCCATGATATGATGCATGATATTGTTGAATACCATGTCGATGACATATTAGGAAAATCCAAAACTAGGGCCAACCATCCAACAGTGTTGTGTAAGATATTTGAAAGACTACAAGAGTAAAAATTTAGACTCAATCTAAAGAAATGTGTGTTTGGTGTAACCTCAGGAAAATTATTTGGATTCATTATGTTTCATAGAGGTATTGAAGTCAATCTAGCTAAATTCCATGCTATAACTAAGATGTTTCCACTAACTAATTTAAAACAACTACATAGTTTATAGGGTAAGATCCAATCAATCTGATGCTTCATCTCTTATTTAGTAGACAAGTGTCATCCATTTACACACCTTTTGAATAAGGGAGTTTCATTTCACTAAGATGATACCTTTTAAAAAGCATTTCAATAACTCAAAGATTATCTTGTCAATCCACCTATTTTTTTACCTCTTATGCTAGAAAAGCCATTTTTATTATATCCATCAGCTATAAACCATGCTCTGGGGCACTCTTAGCTCAACATGATGATAAAATAAAGGAGAATTTTATATACTACCTAAGTCATACCTTGGTTACATATGAACATAACTATGCACCTATTGAAAAAGTTTGTCTAACCATGGTTTTTATATCTCAAAAATGGCATCATTACATGTTGAATAATAAAAGCATGGTCATGTTAAAAGTAGATCCACTCAAGTATCTACTATCTAAAATATACTTGCAAGGTAGAATGGCTAAATGGATCATGTTTCTCAATGATTTTGACATAGAGTATGTCAATCAAAAGGAAATCAAGTGATAAATTCTTGCAGATCAACTTGTTGAAGCACCTCTCACAGATGCCTAGCCATTCACATTCCAATTTCTTGATGAATCAATAATGACCATCATTAACACACCCATTGAGGACCAAAATTGGAAGCTATATTTTTATGGTTTATTCACTACACATGGATCGAGAGTAGGCTTATTATTTATTACACCATAGGGGGATCTAATCCTTAAATCATTCAAAATTAGCTTTCCTTATACAAACAACATGGCCAAGTATGGAGCACTTGTTGTAGGATTTAAAAACTAAGTGCATTAGAATATATATCATCTCTAAGTTTATGGTGATTCTCAGTTAATCTTTAATTAGGTTACATATAATTTTTAGACTAAAGACAACAAGTTGGTTCTATATAAATCCTTGGTCGACACTCTTAAACAACAAATTGTCAATATTCAGTTTGAGCACATACCAAGGGATAGTAATAGAACTAAAGATTACATGGCTACCATTCAATCTCTGATTTGACAAATAGATAAATATAGAGAGTATCATTTCCTCATCAATAATTTGTTAGCACCAGTTCATGAACCATTAACTGTTGCCATGATTTGTGATATTGTTGGTCTTAATTCTATTTGGTAATCAAACCTTTATAACTACCTTCATGACCAAGTTATACCACCTAAATTATCTCAAAAACAAACCAAATACTTCATTCATCACTCCACTCATCATAATATACTTGGATCCACTCTTTACCATCATAGTTTTGATGGAACTTAGCTTCATTGTTTAACTTTAGTAGAGTCTACATTAGCATTAGGAGAAGTTCATGGAGTATGTGGAACCCATTATAGTGGGGTAGTCCTATCTAAAAATCTATTGTGTACTAGTTATTATTGACCCAAAATGGATGTAGATGCCACTGCATATGCAAAAAATTGTGATAAATGTCAATGACATGCTAATCTGATTCATGCTCTAACAGAAATTTTAAAAATGATGTTGACACCATGGCCATTTTCTACATGGGGACTTGACCTCATTGGGAAGATTAAACCCACTTCATCTGATGGCCATAAACATATCCTTATCACCACTAAATATTTCACTAAGTGGGTTGAAGTTATATGCCTCATGTGACGGGAAAGCAAATTTCCAAATTCATCTTCAACCACCTAATCTGGTGCTATGGTATTCCCTCTGATATTATATATGATAATGGAGAATCATTCAAGAACAAAGATTTAGACTAATTATGTATTGAATACAACATCACCCAACATTTTTATACAACATATTACCCTCAAGGTAATGGCTAGGCTGAGGCATCCAACAAAACCCTTATCAATATTTTTAAAAATATTGTCAATGATATCGGTCATGATTGACACCTTCAAATATTCCCTAACCTTTGGGCATATCATACCAATAATTAGACCCCAACAAGAGCCACTCCATACTCACTTTTTTATGTTATTTAACCCATCCTTCCCATTTACATTGAGTTACCTTCACTACGCATATCTTTCAAGCATGTCCTAGATGATCATGACTATCGAGTAGTTTACCTGCAAGAGCTAGATCTACTTGATGAAAAATGCACAGCCGTGCTCAACAATCTTCAATCATATTAGAACCTACTCAAATGAAACTATAATCACCACGTTAAGTATATAATATTTGAAATTGGTGATCTTGTTCTTAAAGAAAACTAAAAGAATACCATGATCGAGAAGAAACATAAATGGAAATTCAAACCAAATTGGATAAGGCCTTTCATCATCACTGTAGATTATGGATCAAAAGAATATAGGCTTGCCACACCATTTCAATTATACCATTTTATCACTATAATCATTTATACAAATACCATCCTTATCCATCCTCTTTGCCATATCCACTTTCTGCTTCTGACCTATTGACCCAGTATGTTCTAAAAGCTAGCCCATTTGACCTTGGTTTTTTGCCATTCATTATACAATTTTAGCATCGAGGTATCTAATCAGTTCATTAATTGGTTCAATAAATTTAGATATAGATCATATTTTGGGATAGTATGATATAAGTTTTGGTAGTTTTATCCTTCATTTATTATTCCTTTCTTACCACCGATCTTGCTACTAATTATAACTGCCTTTGGAAAAATTAGTACCTTTGATCTATTTTGTTGTGTCTTAGTTATAACCACCTATGGGAAAATTACGGGCAACACTAAGCCTTGGCATACCAACTTGACACTTCCTATGCCACACTATGCCTTTTTATCAACTATGCATATTTTGTTTAAATTGACTTCTGCACTAGTCAAGTTCTTCCTTTGTAATGGTGAAACTACAGTGACTTGAGGTCCTACTCTAGGACTATGTAAGTAGTATTTAATACTTATTGAGGTCAGATAAGTCACCCTTTAAGCCATGCTCTCATCATTTTTTGAGTAACCTAAGCCACACTCTTACTATTTTATGAGCAACATAAGCAATAATCTCATCATTTTATGAGCAACCTAAGCCACACTCTCGCCATTTAGTGATCAACCTAAGCCATGCTCTCACCATTTTACAAGCAACCTTAGTTTAAATGATCTTACCATTCTATGAGCTTGAACCATTTAGTGTCTCATAATTATTTATTGAGTTGAGACACTCCAAAATACTTCCAAAAATATTTGAAAAACCATTAGAATATTTGAACTTAGTGATCTTGTTCTTAAAGAAAACCAAAAGAATACCACAACTGAGAAGAAACATAAATGGAAATTCAAACCAAACTAGATAGGGCCTTTCATCATCATTATAAATTATGGATCAGAAGCATATAGGCATACCACATCAGATGGTGATGAACTTCTAGAGCCAATGATAACCTCTAATCATTGGCACACCTAAATTTAGCCACTAATAACCTCTAATCAGGTTTTTGGCTAATTTCCATCCAAAATGCATAATTTGGCCTAAAACCACTAAAATACACTAAATGATGTGAAACTTCCATATTCAAGTGCCAATTTTGGCTAGGGTATCCTTAAATGGGGCAATCCAATTTATGGGCTAGCTAACTTTGATCAGATCATTCTGAGTCAAAATGTCAATTTTGCACCTGAGTGCTCTAGATTACTCTTTCCTATCAAATATTATACACAATAGTAATGCCTTTGTTATTTGTTTTTGTCAACATCTTAAATGGGAATATGCATCCAATTCATCTGACAATGACTTCTAATTCCAATCTAGTCAAATTTAGGACCAATAACAAAGCATTCTAATCAATTTGGGGTAATTTGTGCATAAAGTACTTAATCACGCTTAAGAGATAATTAACCCAAATCAAGGCCTAATAAAAAATTTCATGGAAACTTTTTGAATACTTATTTAAAAATTAATATTGAATATTTACATCATCAAGTGACCTTATTTCTTGGAAAGACATCATTAGGCCATAAATGCCACAAATATTAGGATTGATGGCCTCCATGCCTCTTAATTGCCTCTTATTCTAATGTCATGATGAGGATAATTGTAAACTTAGTTCCAAAAATTAAATTAATCCTCAACCACACATCTCAATCTTGAGATGGATGATTGAGGTTGATTCTGATCAAATCCAAAAATCTATAAATAGGAGGCCTCATAACATAATTTCTAAACTTTTTTGATGCAAAGTTATAATGCCAAATTGATTCCAAAAGCTTAAAGAAACTAGTTTTACCATGCCAAATTTATTCCAATCCAAGGAAAGCTATAAGCCAAAGGTGCCAAAGAGATATGGAGGTATCCAAGCTTCCATTGCCAAGGACTTCATGAGCAGAAGCCGAGCAAGCCACTACTACAAAGGCATTTGGAGCATCCAAAGAAGGTGAAGGAAATATTGTATTTGATTTCTTGATTTTTAATTGTGTTTTTCATTCAATTTTGTTAACTAATCTCTCCCTATTGACTAGGCCTAGAGATTTTATGTTATTAGTATGTTTATTTCACTTTAGTTTAATTTTAGAACTAAGACCATACTAACCATCCTCTCTTGAGTCAAATCCCTAGATCACACCTCCTAGACCCATGACTATTAGTCTATATTGATCTCCATCTGATAATCTATCTAAAAAATTTTGAAACTAAGACATGTCTATCAACCTCTAAAATATCAATTGTCTCTGCAACCAAGAAACAATAAAGGATGTAGTAGTTCTTCCATGTCATGTATAATCATAATACATTCTTTACACATCATTTTTTTTATAATTTTAATTAAAAATAAGCCTAATTTATTTTACCTTATTAATTTTATCTTATTTATATCTTTCTTGGTCCGTCTTGCCCTTTTTTGGTCATTTCAAACCATTCTAGCCCTCTTTCAACTTTCTCCATGCTTTTTCATGCTTATTTTGGTTCCCTAGTCAACCTAGTTTGACCAAAATTTTCCTATTTTTGTCATAATTGACTTCAAATTCCAATTCAACCCTCTTATCTACCCCTACCTGGTACTAATTTTTCACTTTGGCCCTTATGGACTAGTTACTCAAGATTTTCAACCTACAGATTACACTAGGTCAACCCATTACTGGGTCAACCATATGGATTCTACCCTATTTGATCTTACTAGGTTGACCTAGTCAACCTAGTGCATTATGAGTGATAATTTAACAATTTTGGGAATATTAGTGTATTATTCCTAATTTAGTTAAGGGTATAGAGTAATAAAATCAATAAATAAATATGCAATAATTAAGCTATTGATTTTTATAATTTGACTATAATTTGAATCTTTCTAAAACTAATAATAAGGGAGAGAAAATAAGACTTAGTTGGAAACTAAATAAGATGGCTATTACAGGGTCTAAAATTCACTATGTAAGATTGGGACACTATCACAAATCAAGATCTAGACTTCATTTTATGACTGGATAGGAGCACTAAAATAAGACACCCCAAGGTTCAATGATATAGTCCTCTTCTACCACTATTGTCTAGGAGATTTGAGCTTTTTGGGTTTTGTTCATTGTGTTTGTGTGAGCTTGTCTATGAAATTTTGATTGTTATATTTTCATATAACTCTGTATAGAGTTGATTTAGTCTTCAAACCCTAGACTCCATTATGCTTTGACAAACATAGAGAAAGAGGGGGTTATTGTGTGTAAGATGAAATAAACATGTATCCACACCCCACGTATGGGCATGCTGCCTACATACTAATACTCCAAAGAGGGATCAAGCCATATGTAGTTTTCCCACTTGATGTTCTTTGTACAATTGTGTGTATGAAAATGTAAATGCTAAAATTAGGTGTGCTTGAGGTGGCTAGGGACTGGTGCAAAGATTTGAATAAACTTGTAATAGTATTAGTTGATTATATACATATAATATAGAAGATTACCTTAGTAGTCTCACTTGTATTATTGTTTGCTTTATGATATTTTCAAACCTTTTCCAAATGACCTTTGAATGAGATTTTATAAGGATATATTGGTCATGAGTTGAATGTGATCGCATTAGGAAAATATGAAGAGGAATAAGAAATAGAAGGAACTAACCATTAGAGGATAAAATTCACTTGGATAGGAGCAATGAAAGTGTAAACTAGAGGGCCTAGTGCTATATTCCAAGTTAGGTGCTATAGTCCTGAGCTAATAGGACGTGGGGGGATAGATTTATCATGGAAAGAGTAGTCTAGCTAAGCTGAGATTAGGTTTGGAAGGCTACAGATGACTAATAATCAATGAAAGATGCCTAGGAGGGTCATGAGAGAAAGCAAGAGGAACCTAATGGGTTGGGTGTCATTATCCATACTCAATTTACCAATTTTCACATTTTATATTTCTACATTTCCCCCCTTATTCTAGCGATGAAACTAAGTGAAATACTAAGATAAAGTAAAAATATAAAGTGTACATGAACTTATTTGTAAGGGTGAATCTCATGAAGCTATGTGGTGTTGGGTATGCATATAGAGAGCATACTATGAAGTATAAATCTAAAAAAGAAAACAAAGAGTAGATTAGTTCTTACTAGATACGTTATATCTAAAATAATAATGTATAAGGTAGGTAAGAGAGAGAGAGAAGGAGAAAGGAATGAATACACCTTACTGAGAATATGAACTAATATAGAACCTATTGTGATGTTGAGTGGTGCTGAGTAATATTGGATGATGTTGTACCAAGATTAATATCATGAATGGATATGAGTGATTAATTCCCTAGAAGTGGCTCAAGAATGCAAAGACTAACCCTTTGGCTCTATCATCTCCCACTATTTGAATCTACATGATCATGTGTGTGCTAATTGATGTTTGGACTATATGTTTAATACCTCTGAGTAGGTGGCTCAACAATGAAAAGGATAGCTAGTCTTTTATCTCCATTTTTGCCCCATAAAGTGAAGCTATGAACTAATACTAGTATGAAATATGTGTCATATGAGATGGCTCCTAAAGCTCATGAATGATTTATAATCTGATAATGTGGTGTGGATAAATGAATGTGTGCTAAAAATTAGGCCACTCTTGGCCAACTTAGAAAAGGTGAATATTAGACTTGTATGAAAGCCACTCCAAAACTAGGCTATAGGATTATGTGAAAACCACACAAAAATGTGGAGGTTAGGTTTGTATGAAAGCCACTCTAAAATGATGATAACCACATGTAGATGGAGTTAGGCATGCAACTACTAAGAATTCCTTAGTAATGTAATGAAATCAAAAAGAAAAGAAGACAAATGTGTCATGCACATTGCCCCCAATCACTGGTGTCTAAAATCTAGATTCTAATTTGGAAGTTATACCATCTACCATATCTAAAATTGGAAGTGAGATCCATCATATTATGCATGATTCTCCCTATATCTAGATTCTTTGAGAAAGAGTGTATTGAAAACTATTTATTCTAAATTGGTTTGAATGTATAAAATTGTAGTTGAACCTAATTTTCTACTTGAGTCTAGAAAATCTAATTTTTTTGCTATTTGGACAAGAGTACCAAAAGTGGACACCAAAGGGTTCAATATTGTAGTCCAATCTTGGCAATGTTTTCTTGGGATAATTCGAATGACTGTTCTATAATTTTCACTATCTACCTGGTCTATTTTTTTTGGTTTGAAGTCTATTTGTTATTCTAGGTGTTTTGAATGTTATTTTTTGACTGATAAGAGCTCAGATCTCTATGACAAAACTCTTTTTTATTTCCCCCTCTTTTGAGTGTAGGAATGAAGACCTTGCAATGAATTCCCTCAAAATAAATATCCCTACAAGTGTGTTATATTATAAAGATACATGATATAGCAATGATAATTGACAAGATGTCTCAAGATATAGCATGGTTTGTAATGAAAGATTATTATATCAATAGGGGTATGCCTAGATAGATATAATCAATGTAATAACATATTCAATATATTTAATTGAAACTAGAAGTTTGATTAGTTTTTATTTTTAATGAGGGATGGATCATGATGTCCATCATGGCATCCAAGAAAGCAAGATAATGCATGATGTGGATCATGGCATTGCAAACAATGAGAAGAAAATAAGCAAATAAACACACAAGATAAGAAGCAAGAAGCATACAAAAGTGGTCAAGGGTCTAAGACAATGAGGGGCATAAGCACATATCACTCAAACTAGAAAGTAAGAGTACAAGGCATGTTCAAATGCCAAATACACATACAATTAGAAATAATCAAGGTTAGCACAAAGGCCACAAGCACATAGAAGAGTACAAGCAAAGGACATTGAAAATTTTTTAAGACACACACAAGAATATAAGCAAAGTGTGATCTAGGAATTTGACTCAAGAGAGGAAGGTTAGTATGGTGTTAGTTTCAAAAGGAAAACAAAATGAAATAAATACACTAATATTATAACATCTCTAGGCCTAGACACTAGGGAGATCTTAGTTAATGAAAACAAGGAATGAAAACACAAGAATTCCTTTCACCTTCCTTGGATGCTCCAAATGCCTTTGTAATGGTGGCTTGCTCAGCTTGTGCTTCAAGAGATCTTCTTCAATGGAGTGTGGCTACCTTCATCTCCTCTTAGCACCTTTAGATTGTGGCTTGGCTTGGCTTGGAATCAATTTGGAATTATAACACTAGTTACTTGAAGATTTTGGAACTAATCCTACAATATAACTTTGCATAAATTAATCTTAGAAATTATGTTGTGAGGCCTCCTATTTACAGATTTTTAGATTTGATCATAATCAACCTCAACCATCCATCTCAAGATTGAGATATGTGGTTGATGATTAATTCAATTTTTTGGAATTAAATTTGTAATTATCTTCATCATGGCATTGGAAGAAGGGGAAATTAAGAGGCATGGAGGGAAGCATGGAAGACATTGATGAGGCATGGAGGGCATGAATCTTGATATTTATGGCATTTATGACCTATGGATGTCTTCCAAAGAAATGAGGTCACTTAATGATGTAGATATTCATATATTCATTTCCAAAAATAAGTATTCAAAAAGTTTTCATGGAATTATCGATTATGCCTTGATTTGGGTTAATTTTATGCACAAATTCCCCAAATTGATCAGAATGTCTTGTTATTGGTCCTAAATTTGACTAGATTATAATTGGAAGTCCAAGTCAGATGTATTGTAATCATATTCCCATTTAGAATGTTTCCAACAATAAATAACAAAGGCACAAGTCTTATGTAAAATATTTGATAAGAAAGAGTAGTCCAGAGCATGTAGGTGTAAATTTGGTATTTTGACTCGAAATGAACTGATCAAAGTTAGCTAGCCCATAAATTACATTTCCCCATTTAGGGATACCCTGGCTAAAATTTGCATTTAAATATTCTATTTTCACATCATTTAACATGTTTTAGTGTTTTTAGGCCAAATTATGCATTTTTTGTTAGAAATTGGTCAAAATCCTAGTTGGAGGTTATCGATGGCTAGTTTTAGGTATCTATAGTTTTCCCCTATTTGGGAAGGCTTTGAAATCTATACACATAGTAACGTCTTCTCAAATAATGAAAGGGTCATGCATGCCTACAATTTCAATGATGATATACTAACTATATGATGCCCCCTCAAGGGAATGGTTGGCACAAGGTGATCAACAAATGGTCCCTTGAAAAGAAAGAAGTGAAATTAGGGGACCAAAGAAAGGAAAGATGATGGGGTGAAAACATAATGATAGTTAAAAAGTAGTCAAAATCATTGAGAATGCAAGTGGGACAGTGTACAATGGTTTGCCCAAAGGTGGTTATAAGCATTGTACCCTGATAGTGGCAATGTGGTATGATAAAACAATTATTTGTCTAAAGATGGTTATAATCATTGAGAAGATGGAGCTACCCCAGCTAGGATAGAAAAACAAGATAAAAATATGCCCTTGTATGGGTAGAAAAAGTAAAGTGGTGATAACACAATGATTTGCCCAAAGGTGGTTATAATCATTGAGAAATGTAGGTGGGATGGTGTGTAATGATTTTCCCATAGGTGGTTATAATCATTGGACCCTGATTATGGAAAACATGATAAAATTGGTTGAGGATGATGATAACTTGACACAGAGGGTAATGATGAATTAGAACAACCTACTAGTAGGGAGATTCTCATCTGAACTAATAAAGGTTGAAATTATTTCATGGTTAATTACTCTATTTGGGATATGATTAGGATGGAATTGAGATGTCAGTACTGAAGAGATGTTGCCATTATTGAATAGAATCCTTGAAGCTAAGGTTTGTTATAGCATGTGATGGTAGGCTTCATGATAGAACACCATAAAGACTTGGCCAAAATATGCATGAAGATTGACTCCCATAATATAATACTCAAATAGAAAATAATGCACCAATAATAGAAAACATGATGACAATGTAAACATATGAATAGGAATAGATTCAAGTATAATTTTGGGTAAAGAATCACCCAATGAACACACATAAATTAAATCAAGGAAGTGGTGATAAAAGCAAATAAATAGGCAAACAAACAAACAAAAGCAGAAACAAACAAACAATGTAATAAAAAAAATCCTATGAACATTGCCTGTAGAAAATAGGTGGCAACTTAACAAATGAAAACAAATGGGGGAATAGAAGAAAAGAAAGGGGGTGGTTGAGTTATCTCCATATGCACTAGGAAAGTGGATGCTTCCTACATAGTTCCATGGATGTAATATCCAATAAAAAAATTTAAGCCAAATGAAAACAAATAGAATGAATGTGATAGAAGAATGGGAATGACAATGAAAAATAGAAAGTGCATGATAAAAAAAAGGCCAAGAAGGATGGGGAAACTAAATGACAAGTGATTTGCTTATAACTTAGTAAGGGTTCCCAGAATCCTTAAGGCAAAGAAGTGGTTAATGTTTTTATTCTTTTCTAACAATTTTTTGAAATGTTTTTCAAAGTGTTTTGGAGTGTCACCACTCAATCAAGAATGATGAGACACTAAATGGTTCAAGATCATAAAATGGTGAGAGCGTGGCTTAGGTTGCTCACAAAAAAGTGAGAGCATTCAAACTTAGATTTCTTGCAAAATGATGAGAGTGTTCAAACTTAGATTGCTCATAAAATGGTGAGAGCATGGCTTAGGTTGTTTACAAAATGGTGAGAGCATGGCTTAGGATTCTCAAAAAATGGTGAGAGCATAGCTTAGGTTGCTCATAAAATTGTGAGAATGTGGCTTGGGTTGCTCACAAAATGATGAGAGTGTGGCTTAGGTTGCTCACAAAATGGTGAGATTGTGGCTTTGATTACTCATAAAATGGTGAGAGCATGGGGAAAAGGATGATTGAGCTGACCTCAATAAGTATTGAGAAATACCTACATAGTCCTATAATAGGACCTTAATTCATTGTAGTTCCACCCTTACAATAGAGGAATTGACTAGTATGGCAACTAACTCAAACAAGATAGGCACAATTGGTAAAAAGACACAATATGGCATAGGAAGTGGTTAGTTAGTGCATCAAGGCTTAGTATTACCCCTAGTTTGCCCATAATAAGTTATAAATAGGACACAATAGCATATATCAATGGTACTAATTTTACCAAATGTGGTTATAATTAGCAACAATACTAGTGGTAAGAAAGAATAACAAATGAAGGATGCAACTACCAAAACTTCTGTCACACTATCCCAAAATACAATCTATGTCTAAATTTCTTGAACAAATTGATGAATTGATCAGATACCTTGATACTGAAACTACGTAATGAATGATAAAAACCAAGGTTAAATGGGCTAAGTTTTATAAGACACTAGGCTAATATGTCAAAAATAGAAAGTGGATATGGCAAAGAGGATGGATAAGAATGGTATGTATATAAAAAATAATAGTGACAAAAAGGCATAACTAAAATAGTATTTACCAATAATACACCTTAGCATTTAAGCATAGTACCACTTGAGATGAATAATATTTATTGGCTCTAGAAGTTCATCACCATCTAGTGTGGCAAGCCTGTATTCTCCTGATCCATAATCTACAGTGATGACAAAAGGCCCTATCTAGTTTGGTTTGAATTTCCATTTATGTTTCTTCTTATTCATTGTATTCTTTTGGTTTTCTTTGAGAACAAGATCACCAAGTTCAAATTTTCAATGCTTCACATGCTTATTGTAGTGGCCTTTGAGTCAATTCTAGTATGCTTGATTATTATTGAGTATAGTTATGCATTTTTGAGCAAGTAGATCTAGATCTTACAGGTGAGCTACTTGATAGTCATGATCATCCAAGACATACTTGAAAGAAATGCATAGTGAAGGCAATTTGACCTCAATGGGAAGGATGGCTTTAGTACCATAAACAAGTGAGTATGGAGTGGCTCCTATGGGGGTATGATGATTGGTATGGTGTGCCTAAAGGGTAGGGAATATTTGGAGGTGCCAATCATGACCGACAACATTGAAAATGTTTTTGAGAATGTTGACAATGGCTTTATTGGATGCCTCAACTTGGCCATTACATTGAGGGTAATATGCAGTAGAAAAGTGTTGTGTGATGTTGTATTTAGTACATAACTAGTCTATATATTTTTTCTTAAATGATCCTCCATTATCAGATATAATGTTAGAGGGGATACCATAGCGGCAGATGAGATGATTGAAGATGAATTTGGAAATTTACTTTCTAGTCATGTAAGTGAGGGGTGAAGCTTCAACCCACTTAGTGAAATATTCAATGGTAGTAAGGATATATTTATAGCCATTAGATGAATTAGGTTTAATCTTCCCAATGAGGTCAAGTACCCATGTAGAAAATAGCCATGGTGTCAACATCAGTTTCAAAGTTTTTGTTGGGGAATGAATCAAACTAACATGTTGTTGACATTTGCCACATTTCTTTACATATGTAGTGGCATCTACATCCATTGTGGGACAATAATAACCAGTATGCAAGATATTTTTGGATAGGACTACCCCGCTAGAATGGGATCCAAATAATCCTTTTTGAACTTCTTTTAATGCTAATGTAGACTCTATCAAAGTTAAATAATGAAGCAAAGTTCCATAAAAACTATGATGGTAAAAAGTGGATCCAAGTAGAGTGTAATGAGTAGAATGATAAATGAAGGCTTTGTTTTATTTTCAAGATAGGTTAGGTGGTAGAACTTGGTCATGAAGGTAGTTATAAAGGTCTGAGTACCAAATAGAATTAGGACCAAAAATATCACAAATCATGGCAATGATTGAAGGTTCATGAGCTAAGGCTAATAAATTTTGAATGAGGAACTAATATTCTCTAGATTTATTTGTTTGTTGAATTATAGAACCAATAGTATCCATGGCATCTATATTAATATTACTATCCCTCGGTATATGCTCAAACTGAATGTTGGTAATTTGCTTTTTAAGAGTGTTAACCATGGCTTAATATGGAACAATCTTGTCATCTTTGGTCTAAAAATGATCTGTGACCTGATTGATGATTAACTAAAAATCACCATAAACTTAAAGATGAGATATATTTCAATACACTACTTGTCAAAATCTTGCAATAAGTGCTTCATACTCGGCCATGTTATTTGTACAAAGAAAGCTAATTCTGAATGATTTAGGGATTAGATCCCACTATGGTGTAATAAAAAATAGGCCTACCCTTGATCCATGCATAGTGAATGAACCATTAAAATATAGCTTCTAGGGATACTCCTCAAGGGGTGCATCAATAAAGATCATGATATATTAATCAAGAAATGGAAACTTGAGTCATTGTGTGTCTATGAGGGTTAATTTAACAAGTTGATTTGTAAGAACTTATCCCTTAATTACTTTCTAATTGACATAATCTATGTAAAGCTCACTAAGAAAAATGATCCATTTATCCATTCGACCTTGCAAAGATATTTTAGATAGTAGATACTTGATCAAATCTACTTTTGAAATGACCATGGTTTTATTATTCAACATATAATGATGTAGTTTCTAAGCTATGAAAACCATGGCTAAACAAGATTTTTCAATAGGTGCATAATTATGTTCATATGTAACCAAGGTATAGCTTAAGTATTATATAGCATTTTCCTCTCCATTTTCATCATGTTGAGCCAAGAGTGCCCCCAGGGCATGATAAGTAGCTGATAGGTATAACAAAAATGGTTTTCCTAGCATAGGAGGTAATAAAATAGGTGGATTGACAAGATAATATTTGAGTTTTTGAAAATTTGTTTGGCAGTGATCATCCTAATGAAATGCAACTCCTTTCTTTAAAAGTTGTGTAAATATATGGCACTTGTCTTCTAATTGAGATATGAAACACCAGATTGACTAGATCTTACCCTACAAACTATGGAGTTACCTCAAATTGGTTAGTGGTGACATCTCAGTTATAGCATGGAATTTAGTTGGATCAAAATCAATACCTCTACAAGACATGATGAATCCCATTAATTTTCTTGAAGTTACACTTAACACACATTTTTTTAGATTTAGTCTGACTTTTTACTCTTGTAGTCTTACAAATATCTTATGCAACACTGTTGGATGGTTAGCTCTGGTCTTGGACTTTCCTAATATGTCATCAACATAATCTTCAAAAATATTGTACATCATATCATGGAATATGATAGTCATGGCTCTTTGATATGTAGCTCCCACATTTTTAAGGCTAAATGGCATCACCTAATAGCAAAATGTTCCCCATGGAGTGGTGAACATTATTTTATGTTGATCTTTTAGTGCTATTCTGATTTGATTATATCCTAAAAATCCATCCATGAGTGAAAGCATTTCATAACCTATCATGGAGTCAAAAATCATGTCAATATTAGGTAATGGAAAATCATCTTTAGGACAATATTTGTTGATGTCTTGAAAATAAGTATAAATTTTGATTCCTTTAGGATTTTTGTTAACAGGTACTACATTAGAGATCCATTCTGAGTAGTCAATGGATCAGATACATCCTGCTTCTAAGAGTTTTTTAAACTCTTTCTTTACCAATACAACAATGTGAGTATGCATCTTATGCAAATTTTGTTTTATTGGTTTGGCATCATGATTAACCACAAGGTGGTGCAGAACCAAGGTAGGGTCTAATCCTAGCATGTCAGAATAGGCCCATATAAATATATCCACAAACTCTCTCAAAAAAGCTATAAAAATGTCACATTCCTCCTTAGTGAGGGATGCACCTAATTTTATCCATTTTAGGTTCAATAGAGTCCCGATGTTTACCTCTATTGTATCTTTGACTAGAAGGGTCAAACCATCTTCTAGGATAGTAGGCAATGACTTGAACTATTAAACTATGTCAAGGTCCTCTATTAAGACTTGCTCTTCAACTTCTCTTAATCATGATGAATCTGAGTCTCCTAATGGGAGATTTGGCCATGTAACAAAAATAGTTAGAAATTCTTGGAGAATTTGATCAAATACTTGTTTTTTTTTCAAAATTAAATTTAGATCCATAGGCACGTTTATCCTTGGTGGTATCCTAGTCTAAATTTGAAGAAGAATGAACACCCCCATCTAATGGCACCTGAAAGAGGTTTTCACCACTATACTATCTTTTATCTTTACTTTTTATCTAGTCAAAAAGCACCTCAAAGAGGTTTTCCCTTTAGGACCTCAATGTTTTACTTATTTGTTTTGGCTAAGGGTGTTCACTCGCTCTATAAAATAGGCTATAGGATCCAATGTGATTAAGAACCCTGATTTGTGATCTCTTAATGAAACATTGTCTTTAAGGCCTAAGAAATCATAGAATGTCTCATCATTCTAAAACTCATCAATTGATAGATTAGATTTATGTTGGTCTTAATCTATCAATAGGGGGTAATACAATAGAAATATATTGCAATGAATGACTTGGGTAAGGGTACAAATGGAATTATTATCAAACAAATTAGTTTCAGCTAGGTCATCAAAAGTGAAGCTATGATCAGACTCTAATTCATTGTCAGTGTTATCATCACTAGTCACTAGTGATGGAGTTTGAATAAAACATGTGGGGTTACCCCCAGGCAGTTTAAATCTAAGTCCATAAGGTATTTCATACTTAGTCATAAAAATCAGCTTGATAGTTCCTTGTTGATTCAACTCGAGGCCTCTTCCTTCATAATTATGACATTCCATGATCCTATTAGGAATAGGATACTTAGCACTTTTATAATAGTTATCTTGGTTTTCATTGTATAACCATGATTCATCCCCTTCAAGAGGGTTAGATCCTAGGCTAGATGTTGGTACAAATGTGATAGGTCCCTTATCTTTGTTCTTTCATTGCCAATGCATATGTAGAATGACTTTAGGTCACCCAAAGGTTTTTAGATTCTAAGGAAGATTGGTGATATGAAACATATCATCGATCACATATTATCTCAGTCCATTATCTAAAATGGTGAAATGATTAGAAGCTTTAGGAGGTGGCATGTGGGAAAGGGAATCCAAGGTATTAGGATATATGAAATTATTTGATGAAGGATCAATAAGTATAAATTTTCCTTTATCCTACTTGGAACTTACATTCATGTTGTACTAATAATTATAGCTTTAAAACTCAGCCTTAAGATTCTTATAGTGTTCATATGGGAGTAAATCTCCTGGAATAGTCACCTCCATTGCTGAGTGGGAAAACTTGATACATTGGTGTAGTGTTGATGGGACTACATGAATCTCATGTAACCAAGGCCTACCTAGAAGCATGTTATATGATAATTCAAGATCCAACACATGGAAAATTATATCATGGATCAAATTCCCAATGATAATTGGAAAACTAATGGTACCCTATGATTCTCTTTCCTAATTATCATAAGCTTTGATAGTTATTGTTTCTTGTCGAAGATCTATCATTATGTACCCAGGAAGCCTGATGAGCTTGAGAGACACTATGTTGAGGCTAGATCCATTATCTATATAGACACATTTCACTTTATGCCATCTGATACAAGCTTCTATGTACAATGGGTTATTATGGAGTTGGCTAAGGGAAGACATCACTTTGTTTGAATGTGACTTGTTGGGCTAGAGCTAGGTGTCCAACCAAAACTTGAAATTTATCAGGGGATATGTCACTAGCAATAGTGTATTGGGTCAAAAACTCATTCAAGATGTTATTATGGACTATTAAAATCTACAGTAAATCTAAAATATAATTTTTTGCTAGTTTCTTTTGTAATTGGTCCATAATATCAAACTTCTTATCTTGGACAGAAGTGAAAGGTTTATTCTAAAGTTGAATAGTTGGTTGGATGATAGGCAAAGTGGTGGATAGTTGTTGGCTTGGCTTAGTAATCTTTGACCTCTTAGTTTTGATTGTATAATCAAGATTAAATATTAAACCATTATTTCTAACCAATGTTGGAAATGATGTGGGACTAGATAGGACAAGTCTCAATTATCAGTGCACTCACATGTGGTCACATGATAAGAATTAGTTATCATTATAAGACCCAAAATTGGAAGTCCTAGTTATTTGGTTTGCATGTATGCACTCTTAGGTCAAAGAAGGATTATCCATGTGATTTTGATGAATATTGTTGTTTAGCAATGGTCTAGGCTGATTAGTACTTGGTCTAGGATTAATGGAGATGGTATTAATGCTACCTCCTACAATATAACCTACAACCCTATTTTAGTCATGTGAAACTACATGGTAGGTTTATTGATTGTTACCATTATGACCTTGGTTTTGTCCATTATTTTTTCATTATGGATTATACTACTAATTTTGTTGATTCTATTGGTTTGGCCTTTGATTTTGATACTATTATTTTTAATGCTACACTGGGCATTGTTATTTTTACTAATTATTCTGTTGTTGTTGATTGTTATGTTGAGGAAATGGGTTTTGATAGATCCAAAGAGTTTGATTGGAAGTGTAAGCACCATTATCTAGTTTTATCTCCCCATTCTCCAACACATTTTCAATTAAATGCTTGATTTGGACACATCTTCATAGATTATGCCTATTGACTGAATGATAGTCACAAAATTCATTTTCATGGTACCAATCAAGGTAAGGAATGCCTTATGAATAATGTTTTGGTATGGGCCAACTAATTATATTAGTGATACAAAACTTATGAAATACATACTCAATAGGTTCTCCTAGGTCACTAAATACATGATGTCTAGGGATGGTTCTTCTAGGAGGAGAGGTTTACAATGGTAAAGGTTGATATATTTGTTGTGTAGATCTTGGTTGTTGTGCTTATGACATTGGTTGGAGAGGTTTCTAGGTAGGAGTAATTTGAAATGGTGGTGTATATTATGTTTGCATAGTTTAGACATGATGAGATTTGGTTACTCCATTTCCCATAACATTCCTATTGCGATTGAATTGCTTTGGTCTTTCATGATTATTGGCCTATGATGGTTATAATGCTTGCATTTGATTAGGATTTTGGTCATTTCCATGATTGGTACCTTGATTTTTATTAGTTTAATTAATCTTGATGACCCCTTTATTAATGAATTCTCACTCGATCAATAAACCTTTATCAATGATCTTTTTGAACATATGTTCACATTGCAGCTCCATATGATAGGCTATCTCACTATGCAAATTTTTAGTAAACACAATAGGTAATTTTTTATCTATTAAACAATGGATGAAATAGCTTTCAAGGGCTCTCCATCACTACAAATAACTTGCAAAACTCTCCCCAGCTTTTTTCTTTGCTTGTGTTAGGTCTACTAATGAAATCTCATGCTCAAGATTATAGGAAAAGTGTTGTATAAATTTATAAAAAAGATCATCAAATTCCATCACTAAATTCTTGGGAAACTTTAAAAACCACTCCAAGGCTTTTCCAGCTAAGCTCCTTGGAAACAACAACAAAAGGTATATGTCTCTATATGCCACTAGTTGACATATGACAAAGAATTTGGTCAAATGGGCCTTAGGATCACCTTTCCCTTTGTACTTATCAAATTTGGGTGGTTCATATCCTATAGGAAATGGAATCTATAAATAATCTATGTTGAATGGATAGGAACACACATCATCCAATTTGAACTTCTTAGTCTCTTTCCCTGCCTGAATGGCAGTAATCACATCCTTCATCTGTTGCAATTCTTGGGATAAAAAACTAGAAGGGATATTGGTTTGAGGGAGAATTTGGGTTTGGATAAATGGTTGGGAGGTCACAAGTGGAAGAATTTTGATAGGCTATTATGGAGACACATGTTCCAATATATTGGCTTGGTTGGAGAATGGACCAGAAATATGCTTATGTAGATTGGGATGTACTTGAAATTGCACATTTGGCTACATGATATTCTAGTTTGGGTTGATGATAAAGATTTGACATGGTATATTTTATGGTTGGGATGGAGGGATATAATTATAATTCTCCTATTACATTTGAAAAAGGACATGATACTGACTAATTAAACCTTGTTATTGAGTGGGAACTTCTAAACCAAGAACCTGTCTCTAGATTTGTGGCACTTTTTGAACCAATGGTTATCTAGTAGGCATTTGAGAAATATGGGGACCTCCTTATTTCATGAATCTTTATGAGGAAGTGAAATTAGGTTACATATTTGACATCTATTGCTGACCAATTTTTGCACATTATTGACTAGTCATTGATTGGTTTTAGACTAGCATATTATTCTATGGTTGAAGTGGTATGTTTGTCATTACTTAGTGAGGTGGAATATTAGTTTCCCCTAGTTGAGGTGGCAATGTATTCATCCTCTATTAAATTTATACACTATACTATGTCTACTATTTTTGAATACTACTCGCTACTTATTGAGGAGGATTAGGATTCATCACATTTTATCATTGAGGTAGAACATTGGCCATTGTTTGATTATCTAATCTTGTAGGTTGTACACTTGAGGAAGTATCTAGTTGAGGCTAGGGTTTAAAAACTCCTATTCTTTATTATGATGATCTACTCATGGGATTAACTATAGGCACACATTGTTGGCTAGTTGTTTGTGCATTAGTACCACTTTGATCAAGATTGGATGCTATTTGAATATTATATACTATATTTGGCTCACTATTCAGTGTAGAATCTAAAGACACTTCTTTCATAACTAGCATATGTATCAAGTTATCTATCAAATTATTTTACACAAATGGGTTAGAACTCAAATTTTCTTTTCTAGTTGATTCCATCAACACCCCTATTGAAGGAACTAGGTCAATGAGAGGCTTAGTCACCATGCTCATCTGATTGAAATTACATGCTAAATTTAGGTAGGTTTGGTATGTTTTTTGAATTTGGTTAAAGTGATCTTCCATGATTTTTTTTCCTCAATTGGATATATTGGGGTCTTGGTATGTTGTTTAGACTAGAGCCATAAGATTGGTAGAAGAACCCTATTAATCATAAATGATATTTTGGGGCACTCTTACTAGACTTGGTAAATTTTCATGGGGTAATTTTGATGGAGAATTATCCCTTATCTCTATATCCCTAACCAAAATCTCATCTTTTTTCTCTAAAAAATGTCACTCAAAAAAAAAGGATGATACGTGGAAGTTGTATTAATAGTATATGATTGTTGAAGAACTAGCTCATCCACTATTGGTATTATAGCTAAGTATTTTGTAGTTTGTTCTTGGTTCTATTCTATGTAAGGTGGTGTGTTAACCAAATATTTAGCCAATAGATCTTGTCTTTGTGCCCCTAATTTAGTATTAAGAGGGATAAGACTCCATCTCATAAGCAATGTTATCTGCATAGGGTTTTTTTACCATTTCTTCCTGGTCTTTCACCATTTCTTCCTACACAACTACATTACTAATCCCTAGATTATACATGAGTCCACTACGAGTGTATGAATACATGTTGGGATCCATAGTCAATGCTTGGTGATAAAAGGTTAAAGAGTTATACAAACTCTAAAAAGGATAGAATCTAAAACAAATGATGCCTACAACTTGGTCTAGATTTTTCAAAAAAGGATAAAAAGGTTTATGCAAAAAATTTTGAGGAAATAAGCTAGCATAAAATATATAATGTTTCATTGTTTACACAAAGATGAGAAAGTAAATAGGCCAAAAAAATTAAAATGCCAAACTCTAAGGTCAAAGTGTTTCTAATTAGTCTAATCTAGGAAATTAAAAGTTGCTAGGTCTTTTGGCTAAGTGTGGTGTCAAAAGATAGGCTCAAACAAGGCATGTGTTAGGACTTTTGGCCAAATTGTCTCAAAATATAGACTTTGAAAATAGATGAAAGTTTTAATCTAATGGATTTGAAACACTTCTAACAAACACTAGGCATTCAATTCTTGGACACAAACTTGGTCAACTAGGTATAAGGTATGAAACAAAAGGAACTTTAGCAATAGTTCATTTTCTCATAAATAATGGTATAAAACTTGATTTTTTTTACAAACAAGCTAGACAAAGGTGAGTAGTATAGTTGTGTTTTAGATAAAGGATCAAAAGTACACTTGGATCAGTCTGAATATGTAGGAACAAATTTGGAATTCTATGTAAGAGGGTCCATGAAACAAAGTTTGTAATGATTTGGGTAGTGTAACAATGTTATACTGCCCAAAATGTGTGACAAAAAATTTTGTTTCAAAAAATCTCTAAGGCAAAGACATTTTCCCATAATTTTGATAGCATAACACTATCCTAATTAACTCAAAAAATTGTGGTGTATAGACTTAAAGTGAAAGTTTTTAGTACAAATTAGATTAAGTCTATCAAATGATGATAATGATTATGAGTCTAAAATGACCTTCAAACTAAATTGGAAATAAAACCTAAGTTCCCTTAAGTTTAGTGTAAATGGTGAACCCACTTAACACATCAACATTATGAACTTATAAAGGTATAATTTTGAATTTAAATTATAAGTGAAGGAATTAAACAAATTTGGTAAAGGTTTAAGCTCAATTGGGAAGCATAACTGTGCCAAAGTGGATGATATGACTCTCAAGATTTTGATAAAATCTTTGAACAAGGCAAATGGATGATCTCACCTGGGCAACATAACACCTCTCTATTCAAAGGAAAATTTAGACTATGTGTTTGGTTTGGGATTATTTGTTTACACCAAGTTTTGACTCTAAACAAGACATTAATCTATGACAAGACTAACTAATTAATCATCCTTAGATCCTAATTTATAAGGTTGCTTGGTACTATTAGAATCTATTAATATATGTCATTTGAGAGGATTTTAAGTGTTCATCCAAAAGTAAATATGCATTATATAGTAGGGTTTTTACATGCCCCCCCCACTTCTCTCAAATGATAGTACTATGGCATGGACCTTGAGATGCACCTTGAACCAACAATACTTCCATGGCAAGTGGGGATTTGTATAAATTCTAACAATTTTTGAAATGATCTAGGGGAATCAATTGCACAATGACTTTCATGCCAAAAAATGCAAAATAAGAGCATAAATTTTAGGTTTGTATCACTTAGATTGTTACAAAAAGGTCTAGTCCTTTTTGTAACCACTACATCCTATTATTTTCTAAGTGTAGTGCAATGTCCAAAGTGCCACTACATCCCATGTGAAACTCCAAAGGAGTCAAATGAAGTTAATTCCAGGAGATGAAACCCAAGGTCAAAGCTTCCCTAAAGGACTTGTGGGAGGTGATGAAGTCCCCCTCACAAGTTAAATGTATAAATAAATAAAGAATGAAAGTAGAAAGATTTTAGGGTCATTTTCAAGATCACCCAAACTTTGATGAGTTTTTGGGGAGTGCTTTAGATGACATTCTTTCTAAGCCTTGGACTAGGCTACTTGTAATAGGAATGGCACTTTTGATTCCAAGGGTTCCCTATAGGGGACAAATGGAAGAGCATACATGTAACATACCTCCTTTTTATGAAAAAGGTTAATCTAATCTATTATTGCAAGAAAAAATTTACAAGTGTGTTCAATTTTTATCCCAAATAAAATGTTTGGTTGTGTTCTCTTCACCCCTTGGTCATAGTTGAAAACTTTGAAAAACATTCATAAAAAATACCTAAATTCTTTGTTAAACACCAAAACAAAGTTCCTAATAAAATTTTAAGCATGAAAAAGTGATTTAAACATGTTTTAATTAAATATCTTTCTTGGTCCTATAACAAAATTATTAGCATGTTCCTTAGCTTTGAAGCCCTTTCGAATTTGAAATAGAAAACTTTGAAAAAGTAGCTCTCAAATTTATGTTTTTTGAAAAACATGGTGATCGACGTTGGTCAATACCACCAACAATGGTTACGACCAATAAATATTTGATCTATGTCAATTCTATTGACTGATGTTTATTAAGCCAATTAATTGATGTCAGTATTTTTATTGACATTGGTTACTTTGGCAACCAAAAATGGCAAAATAAAGTTAGAAAACCAATTTTCAAGTGTTTTAAAAGCTCAAATAAGTTTTTTAAGGTTTTAAAAGGATATATTTCATGTGTAGGATGCATCTAGTCCCACTAGGCATGCCATTATGTGATCTAGGATTTTAACTAAAGAGAGGATGGTTAGTATGGTGTTAGTTCCAAAATGAAAAAAAAAATGAAATAAACACACTAATAGTATAACATCTCTAGGTCTAGACACTAGGGAGAGCTTAGTTAATAAAATAAAATGACAAGCATAACTAAAAAGTAAGGAATGAAAACACAAAAATTCCTTGCACCTTCCTTAGATGCTCCAAAGCCTTTGTAATGGCGGCTTGCTCAGCCTGTGCTTTAAGAGGTCTTCTTCAATGGAGTGTGGATACCTTCATCTCCTCTTGGCACCTTTGGCTTGTGGCTTAGATTGGCTTAGAATCCATTTGGCATTATAACACTATTTACTTAAATCTTTTGGAACTAATCTTGCATTATAACTTTGCACAAATTAATCTTAGAAATGATATTGTGAGGCCTCCTATTTATATATTTTTAGATTTGATCAAAATTAACCTCAACTGTCCATCTCAAGATTGAGATGTGTGGTTGAGGATTAATTAAATTTTTAATTATCCTCATCATGGCATTGGAATAAGGGGAAATTAAGAGGCATGGAGGGCATCATGGAAGGCAATGATGAGGCATAGAGGGCATGAATCCTAATATTTATGGCATTTATGGCCTAGGGATGTCTTCCCAAGAAATGTGGTCACTTGATGATGTAAATATTCAATATTCATTTCCAAAAATAATTATTCAACAAGTTTCTATGGAATTATTTATTATGCCTTGATTTGGGTTAACTAGCTCTTAATCATGATTAAGCACATTGTGCACAAATTACCCAAATTGATCAGAATGTCTTTTTATTGGTCTTAAATTTGACAAGATTAGAATTGGAATTCCACATCAGATGCAATGGAACCATATTCCCATTTATAATGTTTCCAAAAAAAAATAACAAAGGCACAATTCTTATGCAAAATATTTGATAGGAAAGAGCAGTCCAAAGCACACAGGTGCAAATTTGGCATTTTGACTTGTTAATCAAAGTTAACTAGCTCATAAATTGCATTGCCCCATTTAGGAATACCTTAGCTAAAATTGGCATCTGAATATGTTAGTTTCACATCATTTAGCATGTTTTAGTGTTTTTAGGCCAAATTATGCATTTTTGGGTAGAAATTGGTCAAAAGCCTTGTTGGAGATTATCGACAGCCAATTTCAGGTGTCTACACAAAGTACATTAGAAAATATCCTAAGGCACATATAGGAGACAAAATAAGAACTGAGAAATGCAATCACATCTACTTATGTAAAGCAATAAAAAAAATCATGCAATACTATAAATACAATCAAATCTAACTAATCAAAGTAAGAAATGAAAGTATGCAAGACATGTTAGTACAATACTAGGTATGTACTAAGAAATACACAAGTGATATATACTAGTGAGATGTTCATACAGTAATATATGTAAGCTAATAAGTAAATTTACATCAACATGATAAATAAAGTATGTGGTGTAAGAATGACATAACTTGCATGGTGTAGTCATGTAGAAGATGACCCTAGTGGGTATGTATATCAATGTATGTCTTGATTTTAGAAGTAGGATGCCCACTCAATGGGTTGAATGAAGCAATCAAGGACCTAGATGTCACTGCACACACTCAAAGAAGATAAAATGAAGCATGGTAATGTACATAAATCAACAAACAATAGCATAGAATAACAAATGTAAGTCTAGCATATAGTAGAAATGTAAAGCATGGATAATGCATACAATTGAAATTTTTTTGTATTTTGAAATATTTTATATGTATAATCAATCATTAGGATACTATATACAATAAATTGTAAAGAATCTATGTACAATAAATTGAAAAGAGGCTATATACAAGCATATAAATAAATCAATATGTACATGATAACATAAAATGCTAGACTGGAGGGGATGGAGGGTCCAAGGATGGAGCTCATTAGGGATGGAGATGGAGGAATGGATCAAAACCATCATCAAGTGCTTCAAGATCATCATCATAAGTATCATTATATGCTATAAATTTTATATGCATGTTAGTTGTCTCCTCAAGTGTCATTAAGATCTGTGCTTTATGTGTAGTTGGATATCTATCACTCATAATTGTGTCATCCAATCGATAGTGAATTAAAGGTTTCTTTAGTTTTGAATATGTTGAGTCCCCTTTATGATGTTTAACTCTGGTAGTAGATGGCTTTGATGGAAGTGGTAAAGTTGGTACTAGTGGTGGTGTAATCTGAATCATACCCTAAACCTTTAGTTTATCCAATCTCTAGTGTAAAGTTATACATGAGTTTGTATCATGGACTATAATATTGTGAAATAGACAAAATGGGAAACCATCCTACCATGATAATCTACTAATAGATCTATGTCATACTATAGGCAATGTGATTAATCCATGGTCAAGTAAAATATGTAGCATAATTTGTGGTTGATGTTGTATACTACTTGCCTAAATCTGAATGACTGTCTCTATATCCATAGAGGTAATTATGTGAATTATATGTGCCAAGTGATATGTATATGGAAATGAATGTGGAGTATATCATGAGAGTGTAGAGTGAGATGCTAAGAGTGATGTAGGATGTGTAATGAGATCTCTAGAGTCATCTCGATACTCTAGGGCCAACTGGTTTAAAGCTCAATCCACATAAATAGTCATCTATAAGTGTGGTTGTTGTGTCATCATCTGAAGTAGCCTAGGAATCTCTATCAACATCATGTACATATGGTAACTCAAAATTTACCACAAGGGATAGCTATGATATGGGAGTCTCATCAACTATAGAAGTAAAAGATAGTTTTGTTGTGAGAGTATCTGTAACTCCCAGAGTAACTATATCTATAGAATTAATTAGTACTTCTTAAACTATTATTGGTGAATGTTTAATTGTAAAAGGTGTAGGAACCATGACTAATGGAGTAGCTAGCATAGCTCAAGTTGCTATGACTGGTAGATTATCTAGAATGAAGGACACAACTATAAGTGGAGGAGTGTGATATGTGCTAATATTTTCTACTTCATATGTATGTATCTGATCAATAGAAATGTAATGAGGTGGTGATTGAACTGTGATATGAGGTGTCCCATATAGAAAAATAGTTGAAGATGACTCTATAATTTGACAATATCTAAATGGATGGTTATCTATTAGGTATATGTATAGGTATCATTCATGGAGAAACTTATCATATCAATGAAGATTATAAATAATTATCCCATGGTGTGTATCTAAGGTCATCCAAGAAAAATATTATAATGAAGAGGACCTAGCATGACTTAGAACTATGAAGAGAGGGTTTTTGGCCCTACCATGATATCTAAAGTAATGGTGCCCAATGTCTATCATGTTATATCATCAAATACTCTAATATTATTATATGATTTTTTAATGATGTCATATCTACACTTATGGTCTATAAGAATGTAATATTCCATATATTCAGTTCAGAATCACTATCAACTAGAACTCTCTTAACAACACTAGTTTTGACTTGAACTTGTATAAATAATGGTAAATTTTGATCAATAACTATTTGATATGGTATTTCATCACAATTAAAATAAATATCATTTTCTATAGTTTTTATCATGTTAACCAAAAATGAAAAATAAGAAGGCTCTGAATCAATGGGCATAGAATTCTGAGTGAGAGCCTAATAAAGAATGTCCTTAAACACATTAGTTTTTTGAAGTAGTTTTAACATGGAACTCTTAGTTGGTGTGTTCTTTAACTGATCAAAAATATCATATGCCCTATGTGGATCTAACTTTTTATGTGGATTGGGCTTGGGCTTGGCACGTCGAGTAATAGCTCTAGCTACATTATCCACTATCTATAAAGGATGAATAGTTTCTATGGGAGGAGACTGAAGATAATCGATAGGTTAAGGTGGTAAAGGGATAAAGGGTGTCAACTAGGCTCTTTGGTGATGGTTAGTGACCTAGGGAATAGTAAAATGGACCATACACGATAATACAACATGAGATAAAATCTCAAAGGGAGGTGAAGTAAGAGGTATCTTAACATTTTTAATAATAACTCTCTTAATATCATCTCAAATTATGAAAATTAAGCATGAAATGCAAATAATAAAGCTTTGTATTAGCATATGGTAGACTTCATCATTCATGTATATGATATGATCAAGTATGGTCTCCTTATTATTTGCTAAAAATGTAAGAAATATTTGAAAATAAGTGAGATCCATTTTTGAAATCTGATTTTAGATGTAAGGTGATACCTCAAGAATCAAATAGGAGCTAGTACATGAAACTAGAGTTTTGAATGAAATTATTTTAAAATTACTAAGGAATTTTAAAATTTGATGCAAATTTTTTATTTAAATATGTAAGTAAAAAATTAGAAAAATATAGGAAAAATACTGAGAGAATATCAGGACTTAGTATGGACAACTATGGTTTGAAAGAAAATTAATTTAAAAATTACTATGAAACTTTAAAATTTAGTGCTAATTTCTAATTTTATTATACAAACAAAAAATCAGAAAAATATAGGAATAATACTAGGAAAATACTGAGACCTAGTATGGGCAACTAGGGTTTTAAAGAGAATTATTTTAAAATTACTATGGAATTTTAAAATTTAATGTTGATTTATAATTTTAATATATAGGTAAAATTTTTAAAAAAATAGGAAAAATTAGTAAGAAATCTACCCTAGGGTTTCTAGGGCTTTTATATGCAAATGAAGTAAGTCAGGTTCACCAAATGATTTAATAATTTTGGGAATATTAGTGTATTATTCTTAATTTAGTTAAGGATCTAGAGTAATAAAATTAGTAAATAAATATGAAATAATTAAGCTACTAATTTTTACAATTTGATTATAATTGGAATCTTTCTAAAATAAGTAATAAGGGAGAGAAAATATGACTTAGCTAAAAATTGACTGAGATGGTTGTTGTAAGGTCTGAAATTCATTATGTAGGAATGGGACACTATCACAATTAGGTTATGGACTTAATTTTTTGATTGGATAGGAGTGTCAAAATAGGACACCCTAGGGTTCAATGCTATATTCCTCTTTTGTCGTTGTTGTCTAAAGATCTAAACTTTATGGGTTGTGTTCATTGTGTCTATGTGAGCTTGTCTATGAAATTTTGATTGTCAGATGTCCATGAAACTCCTTGTAGAGTTGATTTAGTCTTCAAATCCTAGAATCCATTATACTTTGACAAAATTTTGAAAAGAAGGGGGATTAGTGTGTGTAATATGTATTGAACATGTATCCATACCCCTTGTGTGGGCATACTACCTAGATACCAATACTTTGAAGAGGGATCAAGCCATATGCAGTTCTCCCACTTTATGTGTATGAAGATGCAAATGATAAAAGTATGTGTGCTTGAAGTGTCTAAAGATTAGTGTAAGGATTTGGGTAATCTTGTAATAGTATTGGTTGGATATATGTAGAGAATAGGGAAGATTTCCTTAGTACTCTCGCTTGTATTCTTAATTTCTTTATGATATTTGCCAACACTTTCCAAATGACCTTTGAATGGGCTTTTATAGAGATCTATTGGTCATGGGTTGAATGTGCTCACATTAGGCTGATAAGAAGAGGGATAAGAACTAGAAATAAATATTTGTTGGAGGAAAAAATGCACTTGGATAGGAATGTTGAAAGTGGACACTAGAGGGATCAATGCTATATTCCAAGTTGAGCACTATAATCCTAAGCTAACTGGACCTGTGGGGATAGATTTTTCATCTAAAGAATAGTCTGGTTGAGATAGGATCAAGTTTGGAAGGATACAAATGATTGGTAATTAGTGAAAGATACCTATGAAGGTCATGAGAGAAAACAAGGACCTAATTAGTTAGGTGTCATTATCCATATGCAAGTTACCAATTTTCACATTTTATATGATTACATGTGCTGACTAAGTACATTTTTCCTAAAATGTGCATTTTACTCACTTTCTTCCTAAACCCTTCAAAACCATTTCTCGTATTCCTATTTGATACCCTTAGAATCTAATTTTGTCAATTTTGACATATATAAATTCTTAAAATCAAATTTTATCAAAAATTCACTTAGTTTAATACAAATTGGTTTGAGATATGTAGTTATATATCTATAGTGCACTTGCTACCGCTTCTAGGTGTCCTCCTCATCTAGCATGTCATTAACTCACCATCCTAGCCTTGTTTTATCTTAGAGATATATTTTCTCTCTTTTACAAATCACAATGGAAAATGAATTCTCTTTTTCCCTATTTAACAACACTTTTTAGCAACTCAATTCTTTCATTTATTTTTAGGCAGATTCCTTATTTTACCTCTATCTTTGTTTCTACTCATCAATTTTTCAAACCATAAAATGCATTAGAATCATGATGGAGTAATGATTATTTTCCAATATCATATTCCTATCTTACAAAAAAATTAATTTTTTACTATTTTTTGCACTGACTTCTAGAGGTTCACCTAGTGTACTCTACATTGGACACCTTCACATCTCTTAAAGTCTACTTTATCTATGGCACTAAGGTACGTTAAAGGTATGTGTTTTTAAATTATATCCTTTTATTTATATTATTTTTTTCTTACTACAACATACTTAGCATCAACATTTTGTGTTATCATGCTCTCTTCTGAAGCACCATCCTATGTTTCACTTACATGACACATGATGGCTTTTAGTTGGGGAATATGTATACACATAATATTTTAAACTTTTATTGATTATTTACACTTCTTATATTTCAATAACCTATTGATTATCAATCTCTCAAAGTGTGTACATTAATGGGTGTACTAGGAAAGGGGTGGGTAGACCATCAATGCTTCATAGGATTATTGTTCCTTTTTCCACTTTTCATTCACACACTAGCCTCCTAAAACCATTGAACCCAAGCTTATTATTCTTAGTTATACCTATTCTTATCAATTTCTATGTTTTATGCTTCATTTATTGACTTAGCACCCTTTTGACCTATTAGTTGTGCTAGGTCAACTAGGTTGACCTAGCATAGTTTAGGGACTTTTCCTCTCTTTTGATTTGTTGGCCTCTCGACTGACCTAGCACAAACCTAGTGAGTTAGACCCAAAAATGTGCTAGGTCAACTGCATTAACATAGCATAGTCAATGTTCCTAAAATATTTTAGGGTAAGATACTACTATGTATACAAGGTCATTTACCACCATTTGATAAGATGAAAGAATTAAGTGAAGAAGTGTGAACGAACATTTTCCTATTGACCATTCTACTTGGTGAATAAAGCTTTAGGGTTCAATACTTTCTTTGGATCTCTGATCACATCTTGTGGATAAGTATTTTGGATGCTTGGATAGGTTGTGTAACCTAGCACTAATTTATCTTACTTGTCCTTAAAAACCATGACAATAGTTTGGGAAGTACCTTGGCCAAGGGGAAGATTGAGGTTCAGTTGGTTCATCTTCAAAGGTAAGTATCCTAAATTTATTCCTCCTTTTTAAGATTAAATAGTTAGTGCATTTGTATTCTTCTCTTCCATATATTAGGATGTCATATACATTGACATGAGTATATGTCTTCTATACATTTTCAGTTTAGTTGTTTATTTGTTTTATTTCTAACCCCCACTTTGTACCATAAGCTTTGGTGTACACTAGATTAGATTTAATTTTCTCATTATTAGATTAGTGAAATATTAAATCATAAGAATCTTTTGGGGTTGTTATGTGATTATTTTAGATTATAGGCTTTATAACCCTATCTCACATGGTGTGTTGTGACAATTGATCCCCTAATTGGGTCTAGCAGACCCTCACATTGGTCATGTTCTTACTTAACAATTGTATGCTCCTAAATTGGAAGTGTAGGTGTGCTCTATCCCATCTGATCTAGGATTGATTTATGGATATGATGCATTTCTGATTACATATAGTTAATGGTATATTTTGGCTAGGCACCCATTACCCTTATTTCTATGATGTGTGAAGTAAGGGGGTAGGCCCCAATACCAAGCCTGTATCATTTCCACTATAGTCCCTTTCATCCTAAACTTACCTAAAATTTTCCATAGATTTCTATCTAGTACCTTGTTTATAGTCAATCTCTCTTTCACACTTAAAAACATTCTTAATAATCTAGTCAACATTCTAGGTTGACCAAGTAGCTAGATTTACTTTCAAGTTGTTGCTTTCTATTTGATCAATTATGTGCACAAATCTTGTATTATTTAGTGTTAATTAAATATTTTTCTTTGTGTGCATCAATTGGATTGGATAGCATTAGTCTAATTGATTATTTATTTCCATTTAATACCTATTGATTTTCATTACTTGAAAAATATCTTGTTTCAATTCATAACTTGCTATCAAATTTTTCATCTTCCCTATGTCATCATGAATCCAATGCACTTTATTCTTTATAAAATGGATGAGTATAACTAAAGATATAGGAAAAATAAAGAACATGTCTACTATACTAGTTTGACCCTATCGACCTAGTATATTTTTCAGCCTCTGTCCACTAAACTAGGTCAACCTATTTGACATTGTATTGTTTATAGGATTTTATACCCTTTTTTCCAACCTCTATTCATTATACTATATCAACTTGGTTGACCCTATATTGTTTTGCAGTCCCTAGTTTCATGCTAGGTCAACCTGGTCGACCCTATATTATTTTTTGTTACTCTTTGTTTTCCTTGTGTGGTTATCTAGTCTTGTTTCATCATGATGACATCTTTTCAGCCTTCCCTTAGTCTATAACTGTGCATTATTAAGGACTTGGATAGAAACCTCACTTATTTCATTACTTTCAAAGAAACTATCCAATTTCTTCCTTCACCTTTTCCTAAGCCTAAACCACTCACTACATAATGTAATATAGATTAAATCCTTCATCATAACCCTCTTCCCAATACCAATGTTGGGAATCCTTCACCAAATCATACCAATCAAATTGATAATTTAGATGGTTGCCAAATATTCAAAAACCTGGATGATAATACTATTTACACTCCTCATAAGAATAGTGGCTTGACTAAGATTCCTTCTTCTTCTACCACACTTAAGACAATCAATACCAATTTTATGAATCCTCTACCTAAAAATAATTCTCCTCCCAACAAAATTAACAATCCTCCTCCTATCAACACTAATACCCCACCTTCAAATCCATGAACTCATATAACTCAGCTTATTTCCCAAGTCATTCAACAAATGAACATCATGCAAACAACCAATCAATCTCAAATGATGATCATGCAACAAAACTTATGCAACATGATTAGTAAACTATCTCAAGTCATCATGTCTCAACCAAATCAAAAAAAATTCCCTCCTCTTAGAGATGTCAATGGGAACGTCATCCCTCAACCTCCAATGAATAAAAAAATGCTTCAACATATTCAAAATGAGCCTTTAGCCCCATTTATTACATCCATAGATATTGGAAACATTTCTCAAACTATCATATATAATGGGACTAAGGACCCTACTATCTTTCTTAAGTATTTTTTCAACATGTATAAGGAATGGGTCCAAAGTAACACCCTTTCTACCACCAATATCTTAGCCAAAACCTTTATTGGTGATGCACTTGAATGGTATAACCAACTACGTAGACATTCCATCTCACAACTAGAGGATTTAGTTAATGCTCTAATGAAGGAATTACAACGTGATGACCTTATTCAAAACTACCTTAGCAATTTCATCAATGCCAAGCAACTTGCTAATGAATCTACTCATATTTTTATCAAATGATAAAAGTATCTTTCTCATAAAGTGGACCATAACATGAATGATAATACTCTTTTAAAACTATTTTTCACTGCTCTTAAACCTCCCCTTTAATATAAAGTTCAAATCTTTTCACCTAAAACTTTAGACAAAACCTTAGACTAAGCAAAAAGACAAGAATTTATTATGACTCAATTTGAACCACCTCTAACAACTACTAAAGAACCTTTTCAATCATGTTCTCATAACATTGATTCATCTAAGCTTCCCCAACCTCAACATGAAGCATATAATTCAACCAATTTTAACCCAACTCACCCTCCATTGAGTCTAGAAAAACTTAAGATTAAATTTCCACCCTCTAAACCCATGAGCTTTGATCCTTCCAAACCTCCTCCAAAATGGTACAATCTTGATAAGTTTTATTGGTGGCATGATATTATAGGTCATTCTCCTGAGTCTTGTCATGATCTTCATCAGTTTCTTATTTCTTCCTTGCTTGGTCTACATTTCAATCTTGATTTCCTAAATAAATAATATTATCAAGACTATCTTAAAGCTTCTCAAATTGAATTTCAAGAATAAGAATCACATCAACATTAAATAACTAATAAAAAAACCTCATCTTCTAATTTTATCCAAACCATAGTTCATCCTTCTTCCTACACCAATAAGGAAAGGATAGATAACATGAACAACTTTAAACATATTATGGCATCCATTGAACCTGAACCTCTTAGGCCACATGAACCAAAAAAGTACCTAATTTAAATGCCTACTCCAAAGCATATCATACATGGTCCTCCTTTATCTCCTCATACCTCTCCTACACATCATATATCACATTCAACCTCTTTAAAATCAAACAAACCAACACATTTACCTATCTCCAAATGTACCTACCAACCTAATGTAACTCATTTTAATAAATAATTATTACCTAACTCCAACTCACATGTTGGGGCATCTTATGATGCCCATCCACTTGTCCCTTCAGACTTTAGGGCATCTTTCAATACCCATCCTAATTCCAATTCACATGTTGGCCATCTTGTGATGCCCATCCATATATCCATTCAGACTTTGAGGAATCTTATGATGCCCATCCCTACATCCAATTACCCTTTAGGTCATCTAGTGATGCCCATTTTTATTCAACAATGCATAATAACAAACAAATCCATCTTCAGGAAACATTCCAATACCTATAGGCTTGTATTTCACATGTTCATCTTTGATACAAATGTTAGCATAGATTCTACTTGTTTCTTTTTGTCTCATATTTCTTTATTTTTGTGCATTTTTATTCTTTTAGTTTCACTTTCCTAAGCATTATCATTTTCATTTATGTTCTTTTGAATTTCTTACACATCACATTTGGCATTTGTTTTTATTTTTGACCCTTATATATCTCTTTTATTTTTTTATTTTTATGTCATCCTTTGCCTTAGTATATTTTTGATCATTTTTGCCCCTTCCTTTAGCATTTTAATGTACCATAGTCTTCTTTTTTATCTTGTCATTTCTCTTTTTACACCCCCTTAGGTTCTCTTATGTGAGTTTCTTTGTAAGACCGTGGATAGGACCCGACATCCCTCACAAAATCACAATTTTTTTCTTTCTCTTTCCCTTATCTTTTTCACACCCTCCATGGGTTTTTATTTTATAAAATTGAAAAATAAGACCACGAATAGGACCAACCCTCCTCAAAAAATTACCATCTTTTCAAGTTCTTGATCCTTGTTCTTAGACTTTAGCTTTTACTTATTTTGGTATATGGAATTTTCACAAAAATATATGTTAGCATGTTTTCCTCTATTTCCCTTATTCCTATGATAAGGAATCACACCTTTGTTGTCATTATATCCCCTATTTTTTCCATTTATAAAATTTTTTTCAATTTGAAGCAAATAAAATTATTCCATGTGTCATTCCTCTTGATTTCCCCTTTCTCTCATCTCTACATTGGATAAAACAAGGTTGAAGTCAAGATATCACTTTCATTTCACCTAAATTTATGAGACTTTTAGACCCCATGCTCTTTAAAGTTCTCTCTCTTAGAAAATTTGTCCCACATTTTGAAATGAAAGCCATCTTTAGCACCCATGTTTGGTCTTACAAATATATATGTAGGAGGAATAAAAAAATCCCTCAATCAAGTTAAAATCCAAATAATTTGAAATAAAAGGCAATTATATTTAAAAGGTAACATAAAAATTTTAAAATTCAAATTCACACCAAAAGACATGATTACAAGTACATCTCCTATCTCCAATCTAAGCTTAAACTCCATAGTTAGCTTCACATAGAGCCGACATCCTTTGGAGTGTGATAAGCTAGTAGATTGGAATAGGGGAATTCAAAAAACACTATTATGTTACCTAATTTCTCACACAAGTACCCAATCTTCGTAGTATACCAATGGCTCTATAAGGGGTCTTAAAGAATGGGGAACACATTGTGGGGAGGTAGGTCCATTTTCATTTTCATGCATATAGCCTTCATGGGATGATCTATATACTCCATTTATTTACCCAATACTTGTGTGGCTAAGAAAATTTTTTCATAGTCCTTAAGGTCAAAAGTCCTCTTGTTTTGACAAACCTAATCTGAGTGTCTTGACTTCGATAAAGAGTTACCTCTAATTTTGTTTTTCCTTCATTTTTACCTCCACCCATTTCATTTCCCCATTTGAAAATCAAATTGTGATTCAAATTTGTTTTCCCTCTTCTATTATTCTTTCTTCTTCACCTCTTTAAAACATGATAACACTACTTTGTTTCAGTTTTATCTGTCTTTAGAGTGAAACAACATGTTTAAGTAACTATGGATCACTCTTTTCTTTCATTTATCCTTATTTTACTACCCTTATTTTATGGATAATTGAGTTTGCACCCCCTTTTCCATTATTATATGTTTCTATTTATGTATTCCTTTTTCATGTTTATCTTACATCTTGAATTAAATTTAATTCAACATTCTTTCATATTCCTCTTTCATTTCTTTCTTTCATGCCTATCTTACATGAACTTACTTTTCACTTTCTTATATATCCTAGTTAGAGTTTTTTGGCATTGATATTTCATTTGTCATTCATGTTTTACATGCCTCCTAACATGATTTAGTATGTTCAACATTTCTTTTTTCCATTTATGTTTTACATGCTTTCCAACATCATTTGTCATTCATTTACCAATCATTTGTCATTTATTTTCCATCTTTTTGTCATTTATTTACCTTAAATATTCTAAAACCTTGCCTTACCAATCCTAATTTGCCAAATTTTCATAAAATATCTATCTTTACTAACTATTATATGCCTATTTTCTAAAATTTTGATTTTTATCTATTTTTTGCACTAACTTCTACAGGTTCGCCTAGTGTACTATACATTGGACACCTTCATTTTCTACAATCTAATTTTTTATCGATGAAACTAAGGTAAGTTAAAGGTATGTGTTTTTTAATTCTATCCTTTCATTTATATTATTTTTTTCTTACTAAACTTTACTTAGGATCAACATTGTGTGTTATCATGTTCTTTTATCGAAGCACCTTCTTGTGTTACACTTACATGACGTGTGATGAGCTTCAGCTGCAAAATATGTATATACATAATATTTTAAAACTTTTATCACTTATTGAAACTCTATATCTTGTAGGAACCTATCAATTCTCAATCTCTCTAAGTGCATGCCTTAAAGGGTGCATTGGGGAAGGGGTGGGCATACCATCAGTGCTTTATAAGATTATTATTCATTTTTCCACTTGCCATCCACACACTAGCCTCCTAAAACCATTAAACCCCAAGTTTATTAGTCTTAGTTCTACTTACTCCTATCAATTTATATGTTTTATCCTTCATTTATCAAGTTTACCTAGTACAATTTAGGGACTTTTTCTTTCTTTTGGTTTGTTGGCCTCTTGACCAACCTAGTACAAACCTAGTGAGTTAGACCTAAAAATGTGCTAGGTTGACTAGGTTAACCTAGCACAACTAACATATCAGAATTATTTTATGGTAAGATACTACTATATATATAAGGTCATTTAACACCATTTTATAAGAGTGAATAATTAAGCAAATAAGTGTGAATGAAAATCTACCTATTGACCATTCTACTTGGGGAATAAAGCTTTAGGGGAATCATCAAGATAAGTATTTTGGATACTTTGATAGGTTGTATATCCTATATATAATTTATCTTATTTATACTTACATACCACAACAATCTCTTGAAAATCACCTTAGCCAAGGGGGAGATTGAGGTTAAGTGGGTTCATCTTCAAATGTAAGTATTCCTAAATTTATTCCTCCTTTGTAAGAGTAGATAGATAGTTCATTTGTATTATTCTCTTCCATGTATTAATATTCCATAGGCATTAATGTGATTATATGTCTTCTATACATGTTTTGTTTAGTTATTATTTTTTGTTTCTAACCCCCACTTTGTGCCGCAAGCTTTGGTGGGCACTAGATTATATTTACTTTTCTTGTTATTATATTAGTGAAATATTAAATCATAGGACTCTTTTAAGGTTATGAAATTGTGTTAGACTATAGGCTTTGGAACCCTAAGTCACATAGTTTGCTGTGAAAAATGATCCCCTAATCAAATCTAGCAGATCTTCACATTGGTCATGTTCCTATTTAATAATTGTATGCCCCCTATTAGAACTATAAGTGTGATTTATCCCATCAGATCTAGGATTTATTTATGGACATGATGCATTTATGATTACATACAATTATATATATTGGCTTACACATGGTGAACTTGTTGCTAATAAATTAGGTAGCAGGATGGATATACACAAGACTTTGTTGATACATTAATCAATTATTTTTCAAGGGATGATCCAGTTATTTGTATTCATAATATATATCTTTAAATTTGTAGGAAAAGAGTGAAATGAAGAATTTTATAAAATGGTGAAGACAAACAATCAAAATTTATGTATAAAAAAGTATGGTGAGCTAATATTTATGAGCAAAAATTGAAAGTGTACATCTTGTCGAACTCATAAAGATACTAGCATTATTATATGTGTTTAGAGAGAACTAGCTTTGATAGAATTGGTTAATGGGATAAAGTCAACCCTTTGTAGCATAGACATGTAAATAATACATTTGAATAAATATTTCTTTGATCACATTTTGATTTTATTTGCTTTATGAACCCCAATATGTAGTCTCATGTGACCAAGTAGACACATGGGCTTTTCACCAAAGACTACATATAGGTGAGTAAGGATATCTCTCCCCAATTTTAATCCTATGAAACTAATAAGATGTAAAGGATCAGTACTAAATGCCAATTAAGGGAGAGAGATATGGATTTTGATTTTTATTATATTGTAAATAAATATGTTTTGATATGTGGGAGAGTTATAACCCATAATCATGGTCTTATATGACTAGTAAGATGCAAGGGTTTATCACTAAAGACCAAGATAGGAAAGTAAATTATTTGATTCCTTCTTGTAGCATGTTTGATATTTTTTGATTGTAAGGGAACTCCAAGAGGAGACATTTTTTGTGGATAATCTTCTAAATAATTCCATGGGCTAATATGTTCTAAGTTTAGTAAAGAGATGTAGGAAATAAAAGTTTACTCTGCTCATAAGAATTAAGACAAGAACTAATGTAACATTAATTTTGAAAATGTATTTTATGAGATAACATGGTAGTATGATAAAATTGAAATGATATGATAGGTTAAAATTTGAAAAATTTGTGTTATGTGATTTGACAACTAAACAATCACTAAACATAAAATTTGATATATAAGACAAAATAAACATGATGGTATAATGCAATACTACAAAGATAATACACTTGTAAAAAAAGTGCCCCCCAATTTTCAAGGGGATAATCAAAAATAACTTAATTTTTTAATCTTTTTATTATTTTATGATTTTTATGAATTTTTGGCATCTGTACCTAATAGAAGGTCACAAGACGCATACATTCGCTATTTTTCTAGATTTTCATCCAATGCCAACTATAGGTAGTCATTGTTATTCTAATTGGATTTCCTTAATTTTTATTTCAATTATATTATTGACTTTGAATATCACTTAATTAGGATGAGGTTATTTCACCCACCAAGTGCTATTAAAAAACTACCCTGAAGGTCCTTCTTAATTGGGGAACTCTTGTTGAATAAAGATGTCTAGATATAAGTTTCATTGACAAAGTACAGTAGTAACTTTGGCTTTCCTTGGAAAAACACAATTATCAAATAGACCTACATTGAGGTATTTGATAGTAAATTTGAATTCTAGAAACCTTCTAATAATTCTTCTAACCATCTAGAATCTAGATGCTTTCTCGATAAGGACTATAAGTTATGTTGTTAAAGACTAGTAAGCACCAGAGAATAATAAGTTTTCTATCTATACAAAAACCAATATGCCTCACCTAACCACTATTAAATAACCACCAAATGCTAAAAAAGTAAAAATAGGATAAGTATGTGGTGATGATTCTTAATTCCTTAGCAAATTTAGAGTATTCAAACTATTGTGTAGACTAATTACCCAATGATTACTAGATTCACTAGTCTAATTAAACATTAATTGTCAACCCAAGGTGCATAAGCTTTTCAAGAGTTTTAGTACTATATATGTATTACTGATTTATAAATCAACTTGATTTTCTAGTTGTAGTGTAATGAATTTATGCTAAATTTACTAGATAGATATATTATGAAACTGCTATGATAGAATTACAAAACTATTCCACACTTATGTACTATACATGCATCACACTTATATAATTAAACTGAATATTAATATCAACTTACACAACACACTAATAATTAAATAGGGTTACGATATTCATAGCAACTCATTTTGAGGGGGACCTTTCTCATTCAGAACTAAGCTCTAATCCCTCTCTAAGAGAATTTACAAACTTCTTACAAATTCAACTTTCTCATTACTCAATTTTGAATACAAATGATATAGTTTAAAAACTTCTATTATTACCTTATCCAAATTATCTAACTCATAGTCTAATCTAGGTTCTACCTTTAAATACAAAAGGTAGTTTATTGACTCATAACCAAAAACATCAAACTAAGAAAAAATAAAAATACTTAGAAACTATCCTAGTCAACCTTCAAGTGGTTAGTAACCAAAGTTACTTATTTTAGGTTTGACTGGGTTAGAGATAAGGCATACTATTTTTATATTTTATTTCTTTCTATCTTTTCTCATTATCCTTGGATTTCCCATCTTTTGTAGCACATCTAATGTCTCCTTGCATGTAGGCAATTTATATAATAACTATGATTCTTCCCAATCATTCATTTAGTTTCCCAAGACATTTGGATGTGTCTACAAGATCTCATCAATAATGACTCTACTTTAAATAGTGGATATAGGTACTCTATAGTAGCTACATGCAATTTGTAGGTGAAACCTTTAGTTGTATTGGGCATTCTATAGTGGCTACAGACAACCTATAGGTGAAGCCTAAAGTTGTTGTGGGTATTCTACACTAGTTGTAAGCAACCTGTAGGTGAAGCCTATAGTCACTATGGGTACTCTGTAGTGGCTATAAGTAACCTATAGGTGAAGCCTACAGTTGTTTTAAGCACTCTACAGTGACTATAGGCAACCTGTAGGTGAAGCCTACATTTTTTATGGGCAGCCTATAGTAGCTATGGCTTAGCAAGATTTTATAGCTTTTCATGACCCTTTACATACTTGTTAGATAAAGTCACACCAATATTTTTCAATCAAGTAAAAGAATCAATAATTCATAATATAACACACACACACACACACACACACACACACATCAATGTACATACAAAATCATAACTTCATTCATTTATTTACATTAGTGACTGATAGTTATGAGATATACATAAAAAAAGACATAGACTAAGAGTGGATGAGGTTATAAAAGTAAGTAATTGGTGGCCTCATCACTCCCCCCTACTTAGTCTCTTACTTGACCTCGAGCAAGTCTTGGTTGCATTATAAAACCATAAAATTTTCTAAAGTCTAGGGGTTCAAGATAACCTGACCCTTTCAAGATGTAAAAACCTTTAGCATTCTCAATGTGTTCCCATATTTTATTTTCTACCTTTTTGTCAGCTAGATTATTTCCTTCGCAATCAAGGATTGGGAACCAAAATATAGGGGGTTAAAACATCAATCCTAACCATTGTATTCTCCACTTCCTTACAAGTTCAATATACAAGTATACTCTGTGGATGGCTTCCCTAATGTTTTGAGAGGGGTATGGTTCCTTTCTTTTCAAGGCATCCAAGAGTTTTTCCCATCTGTGAGAGAAGGCAACAAAAATTTGCCTTATATATTCTTCCATGAGACTCAAATAGTGGTTATAGACTTCCACCTCCTTTTTGACAACCCATTCCTATGGAGTATTTACGTTCATAAATGAGATCCATTCTTCCACTATAGCATTTGAATCTTGGGATTCACTCTTAATCATTAGTGTGGCATCTTTCTCCTTTCCTTGATATTCTTCCATTTGTTTTCTTCTTTCAATTTCATTCAAAACATATGAATAAAATGCATTTAACAGGACATCCCCCAAATAGATGTTGGGATTCCATTTTGTATCATTAGAAACAACATATTGGTGAAAGTATAATTCACTTAGTTGGGATTGAAAATTAGGATTAGCATGTCTATATTCATTAAAAAAATATCTTTGGTCATAAACCATATAATATTTATCATTATAAATCCTAGCATACATGAATTTCAACCATTTTTCTTCCAAGTATACAACATACACTCTAGAAGGGGGTGTACACTCCATCAATAGCTCAGTAGTTTCATGTAATTTACCAGTCTTTTCCTTCATATATCTGATCCTAGTTTCAAAAAATTCTAATTTTTCTTGTAATTCATCATGTTGTTCTTTTGATTCAACATATCCCTTGAATCTTTGCACCAATTCTTTGTGGTAGGATTCATTATTACTAAATTTTTCCTTTAGAAAAATCAAAAGATCATCAATCTCTACTAGAGTGGTGGCTAAGAAATTCACATCAATAACTTCTTCTATAGTATGTGTTGGTGTAATTGGAAATGGAGGATGAAATCCCTGATAAAAGGGTACCAAAACTAGAGCATACTCTACTACAGGGGCTTCTATGGCCAAGGTGAATGAGGATGTTACAAGTTCCTCCACTCTCTTTTATTTTTCCCTAGAGGGTTCTACAAATTTTACTGCTCCCATAAGTGTTTCAATTCCTCATTTTCCTTTCAAATTTGTTATCTCATTTATGAGTCTATATATTTCTTCCATAGCTTGTTTCAATGTTTGGAACTCCTGATCATAAGAAAAATTTTCTTTTTGTCTTCCTTTTTCCAAACCTCTTCAACCAATTCTTCTTCTCTTACATTATGGTCTACCTCTCTCAATTCTTCCTCTGTGTATCCAATGTTTCTAAGGAGATCAATGTCCTCCTTAGTGAATCTATATGGGAGAGGTGACCATTATTCTTCTTCTACCTTAACAAATCCCTCATCAGTAGATCATTATTCTATTTCAAATCCATCAGGGGTTTTCTTAAGCCTAGGTTATTTCCTTGGTTCATTATCACTGATGGATATGGTTAAGGAGGTTGTAGTGGTATTTTATTTCTTCATACTTTAAGATCTCCAAAAAGGAGGTCTCCTTTTTTACACCATGGGTTTCTTCCCCTTAGTTTTCATTTTCCTTGTAGGAGGGGTGACTGATGGAGTTTATATTTCTTATGCATCATTTGATAAGGGAACTTCCTCTTATCTATTAGGAGATAGTGTAGAGGAATCAATCTGAGGTGAGGACATAATGGGAGAAGGGACATGTTATTGTGGGCTTTCCTTGTTTGAATCAGAAGGAGATAAGACCAGTCTTCTCCTCTTCTTCTTTCCCATAGCAGTCTCAAATGGACCTTAAGTGGCTATGGGTTAACCAACAACACTAGTGCCCTCAACATTTTCCTAAATAATTTTTTGGGTCTACTCCTTATGGGATTCCCTCTTATCTGTGCCTTTTTCTTGCTAGAGTGTAATATTTTCTAGGGATAAAAATTAATCCCAAGTGAGATCAAGTCTTAAAAAAGCTATTCCTTGTTTAATTATGAGCCATATTAGGTAGTGGTAAGATATGGATGTTTTAGTGCCCTTTTGATATTATTTGGACATTCTTTTCAAGATATTTCATAAGAAATTAGGAACATTAATGACTCTATTATGTCTTAAATGATTTAAAATTTTAAACTGGAGAGTGTATACCTTCCCTCATAGGTCATGTACCTAATAATATATGATGTTATCTCTCTCCATTATATAGGTAGACTAAGTCTTTCCACACCTTTATTTAATACCAATCTTTCATTTACCAGGCAAAACTGCTACCTAGCCTCTTGGCCATTGGGTCTATCCTACCAAAATTTTCCATGCTTGGTAGCCTAGTTGCTTAGCTCACTGAGGTCTCAGTAACTAGAAATGTGATTCAAAAAATAATGTCTTGGTTTCCATAAAAAGAAACTATAAATGACTTGGCAAGAGGCTCTAAAAAATGTTGCAACTATTCAAAATAGGTAGTCAAACTAGCTTTGTGGAAGACATCCCAACTAGATTGGTCTCCCTGTAAGTGCTTATGGTTTGAGGGATTTCTCTACATGAATACCCTCCCATTTTAACTTATCTCTTAGTCCCTTTAATTAATTTTTAGCTACACACTCTTTGGACCTATGGAAATCTACCTATAGCAGGTTTGTTTTAAAATGGAAAATATGGGGTTTGTAGATTACCGAGTTAGGCTCAATAATGGTGGAACTAAAGTTATAGGTTTAAAATTATGGCATATCAAGGGTTCTAATGGCACATAAGGTTTAACCCATATCATTCTTCCCCCAAATTAAGTTGTCACATGTCCTTAAGTGATGTGAACTGAGTAGGAAGTATGGAATAATATAGGTCATCATAAGAAATAGAAGTGTGGGTTTAGAGGTGATGTGTGTCATGTCCCCTTCTGATTGACATATTTTCGAGTAGATGATTAGCCTATTATGCGACCCTCGTAGGCTGATAGGATGGATAGAGGGTCTTGATAGAGATGGGCGGGAATTCGTTCGGGCTCTTTCAGGCATGAATTAAGGGAGATATTAATATTTGATTGATTTGATCAAATATTAATTATTTGAACTAATTTTAATTAATTATTAATTATTAATGATTTGGTCTAATTTGAGGATGCAAATTCTAAATTAAGACTTGGTCTAATTTTAAGACCCTAGTTCTAATTTAAGGAAGTCTAATTTTAGCAAGCACACCTTTAGAGGTGTATAAGAATCTCTCATGAGAGAGGGTTTGTATTCATGCTTATTATTGATATTGATTCTTGTTAAGAAATTCTTCTGTGAAGACTGAGCCAAGGGTTCCAGGATTCCAATTGCAGTGAAGAACGTCAACTCTTCATTGTGTGCGATTCAGAGGTTGTGAAAGATCAGCCGATCTATTGCCGAATTGAGAGATAACTTCACCCAGAAGTTATCATAGTATTACAGGTATTTGAGAGATAACTTCACTCAGAAGCTATCACAAGGGTTTACAGGTATTTTCTTTATTTTGGGTTTTTGATTCAAGAATTATCCAGATATAGATCTTTTGTATCAGCCCATAATTCTACAGATCAGGATCAGGCATACAGGGTGTGTTATATCAGCGGCCGTACGAATTCCGTACAGATTCGTGAAAATACGTACACATCAACAGGAAGTATAGGTACCAACATCGGCGAACAGATACTTACAGAGACTGACATCGGTCGACATACTACCGACATCGGCGGAGTAACGACTGCAGATCGACCGATGACGGCAGTATAACTGGCGTCGGCGACTGTGTATTTTACACGGCAGGCCGAGACGAACCAGATTCAAAATTCTTTTCCAGTTTACGGAATATTCAAGCTATTCAGGCCGTACTTTTGATAATTTTTTGTATACTTGACAGAGGATCTCTATTGTAAGCTTATGAGCAAATAAATAAGAGCTTATACTGTGTTTTATTTATCTAATTGAAGATATTTTGCAGAAATTTAGATAAGCAATTCAGAGCTTTTGTTTTGATATTCGAAGGGATATTACAGTGGTATCAGAGCTAAATCCTGCCATCCTGAGGGTTTGACAGATCTTATGCAGCCACAAGGGTTGGGACCACAAGGGTATTTCACGCGCAGTAGAGCTTTGCTTGAAGGTACTCAAGTTCTAGAACAACCGCCGAAAGACATGGGTGATGATATTGGCAGGGCCCGTATTCCTCACCATCCGAGAGACCAAGATGATCCAGAGGTTTTACTTACTCTTAGAGAACTACGAGAAGGGCAAAGGCAGAATAACCAGGTATTACAGCAGTTGGCAGCAGCACTGCCAAGATTGGGTTCTCCGAGGAGACATTCCCCACACCGTGAAGATGTCAAGAGTGTTACAGGATCACAGCGAGGCCATGGGACTGTTTCTCGTACAGCGAATAGGCCTACTAGGCCTATCTTTGTGAGACAGGAAGCAGAGGAGGTGATAGCAGGTGAGGAGCATGAGGAGGCATTTACGGACACACTTAGGGCAGCGAATTAAGAGTGGGAGTCATTACCACCTATGGTCCGGGAGATGATTACTTTTGACCGATTCCTCACACAAAGGAAAGAACATTACCGAGGTCGACAGAATGGGAGACCAAGACCCCAGAACAATGATCTGAAGTAGGCTACGAGTAGGCTCACTCTAGCAACATTTGACGGTAGTGGTAAGGTGACAGCACAGGCCTGGGTTAGTAAGCTGGATACATTTCTCACATTGCGACCGATGGGTGAGGAAGATGCTATCAGATATGCGACACTACATCTTGAGGGAGTAGCTCACGATTGGTGGCACCATGGGATGGTGACACTCCATCATGATCGGATCACTTCTTATCAGGAGTTTGTGGATAGGCTGGTGGAGCGTTTTGACAGGAGGGATCCAGAGTCCTATTTCCGAGAGTTGGCACAGTTGCGCCAAAGCGGTAGCCTAGAATCATACATTGGTGACTTCCAAAAGTTATCAGTCATGGTTCCTGACATTTTAGAGAGGCGACTAGTAGTACTCTTCATGGAGGGATTGACAGAACCATTGAGAGGTTGGGTCAAAGGCTTTGATCCTCCTTCCTTACAGGAAGCTATGAAGAAGGCACGTAGTATGGAGATGGCAGCCCCATCTAGTAGATCTAACTCCAGAGGTACTTCTTCATTTAGGGACAGTAAGGGCTCCAACAGGAATAGAGAAAGACCAGGCTTCAACATAGATAAATCAGGTGTTAAGAATGATTCAAGGGCCAATCCAGCAGCACCACCTTTAAATAGAGAGGCTCTTAATGATCTGTGAAGGAAGAAGCTTTGTTTTTACTGTAAAGGTCCATATGATGCTAATCATGATTGTCCTTTGAGACCTAAGGGCAAAGCAAATCGGGTAATGTGGGCCTATTATGAGGATGAGGAATCAGAAGATTCTGAACATCACAATTATTCTAAGGAGCCAGAGGCTGAAGCTTCAGAGCCTTGGGTAGAGGCAGAGTCAGAGCTCCAGATTCAGGAAGCACGTCTATCTAGCATCCAGCACGAGGGATCATTCAGACTCTGGGGAGTTTTGGCAGGACAGAGGGTCATTACCCTTCTTGACACAGGAGCCACACACAATTTCATTGATACTAGATTTGTGGAGAAGCGTGGACTCACCACAGAAGAGTTCGGGGGCATTAGAGTTAAGGTAGCTGACGGTTACACCCTCCGGTGTGAGCGGATGATCAGAGATCTTCCATTGCGCTTGAACAACTATGAGTTCAAGGCTGATTATTATGTAGTCAACATGGGGGATATAGATTTGGTTTTGGGCATGAAGTGGCTTCATTCCCTTGAGGTAGTCACTCTTAGTCTTAAAGATATGGAGATCCGTTTTGATGTAGATGGGAAGACTCACATTCTTAAAGCAATACGGGACGGCAACATCAAAACCATTTCTTTACATCAGATGGAGAGGCTCATGCGGCATGATATGGTAGAGTGGGTTGCCGAGTGCACATTAGCACCAATGCAGGAGGGACATCAGAAGACTGAGTACCATCCAGACATTCAGCAGCTGAGAGTCAAGCATGATAAGGTCTTTAGTGACATTCCACCAAGGAGACCTCCAGATAGGGGCATTGAGCATATTATTGAGCTTGAGGAGGGGGCTAAGCCCATTATGATTACTCCTTATCGACATCCTAAGCGGTTGAAGGATGAGATCGAAAGAACAATTAAGGAGTTACTAGCTATGGGTCATATTCGGCCAAGCAAATCACCGTTTGCTTCTTCAGTTGTTCTAGTGAAGAAGAAGGATGGTACCCTACGAATGTGCATTGACTACAGAGCCCTGAATAAGAGGACTATTAAGAATAGGTATCCTATACCACGTATTGACGAGCTTATTGACGAGCTCCATGGTGCACATTACTTCACGAAGATAGACTTAAGATCAGGCTACCATCAGATCAGAGTTCGTGAGCAGGACGTGGAGAAGACAGCTTTCCGTTGCCATAGTGGACACTACGAGTTTATAGTGATGCCATTCGGGCTCACTAATGCGCCAGCAACATTTTAGTCCACCATGAATAGAGTCTTCCATTCACTTCTGAGGAGGTTTGTACTTGTTTTTTTTGATGACATTCTTATATACAGTAGGACTTGGCAGGAGCATTTGGCTCATCTGGAGACTGTACTCAGCATCTTGGAGAGGGAATCCTTGTACGCCAAGGAGTCCAAATGTGATTTGGGGATGACCGAATTGTTATACTTGGGTCATATTATCAGTGCAGGGGGAGTGCGGATGGATCTTGAGAAGATCTGCGCCATCATAGATTGGCCTATTCCAGCAAACCTAACATAGCTAAGGGGATTTCTAGGTTTGTGTGGTTTTTACAGGAGGTTCGTGAATGGTTATTCACGACATGCAGCTCCCATGACAGATTTGACTAAAAAGGATGCTTTTTGTTGGACACCTAAAGCACAGGAGTGTTTCGAAAGGTTTAAGGAGTTGATGACTACGTGCCCAGTTCTGGCACTACCTGATTTTTTGAAGCCGTTCGAGCTTCAGTGCGATGCCTCAAGCGAGGGCATTGGAGCGGTGCTTATGTAGGACAAGCATCCCATAGTATATGAGAGTCATAAGTTCAGAGGACCAGAGAGACTGTACAACATTTATGATAAGGAGATGCTTGCTATCATGCATGCCTTGGCAAAATTTAGGCAATATCTAGTGGGCAGCAAATTTTGCATCAAAACAGACCACAATAGTTTGAGGCATTTCTTGGGACAGCGAGATCTCAATGATCATCAGCAAAAGTGGGTGAGTAAAATACAGGCATATGACTTTGACATCTCTTTCATCAAGGGCACCCAGAATGTTGTGGCTGATGCTCTTTCACGCAGGCCGTATTTGAGTACCATGGTCCACATTACAGAGGATTGGCGACATATGATTATGGCAGAGTATGCCAAGGATACATGGGCATCTAGCATTGTTGAGGGATCGACGGTTGACACCAGATATACTCTTGTGGATGACTTGATCATTTACAAGAACAGGGTTTTTTTGATTCCAGGATCGTCGATGAAGAACATTATCATGTGAGCTTTTCATGATATACCTACTGCAGGACATCCCAGATATTTCAAGACTTACAGACAGATTAGGGAGAGATTCACATGGAAAGGCCTCAAAGTAGATGTTCTTCAGTATGTGCGTGAGTGCCCTGTTTGTCAGCAGAACAAGCAGGAGAACACGTACCCAGCAGGATTATTGCAGCCACTTCCAATTCCTGATAGGAAGTGGGAGTGTTTGTTGATGGATTTCATTACGGGCTTGCCTAAAGCCCAAGGATGAGATTACATATATGTAGTTGTGGATCGGTTAACGAAGTATGCTCACTTCTTTCTGATTACCACCACACATACAGCTACACAGGTAGCAGAGGTTTTCTTCCGAGAGGTATTCCGACTGCATGGATTACCTCGAAGCATAGTGAGCGACAGGGATAGTCAGTTCCTGAGTCACTTCTGGCAGGAGGTGTTCCGACTTTGTGGGACCGAGCTTACACCTAGCACCAGCTACCACCCGCAGACTGATGGACAGACAGAGATCGTAAACAAATGGGTGGAGGGCTACCTCAGGAACTACATTGCAGGGCAGCAAAAAGCGTGGGTCAAGTGGATTCATCTATGTGAGTATTGCTATAATACGACTTTTCACATGACCATTCAGATGTCTCCTTTTATGGCATTGTATGGGTATGAGGCACCGAGTTTTCTAGATTTGCTACTGAGTGACAGTAGAGTGCCGAGTGCTGGGGACCTATTGCAGGAGAGTCAGGATATTATGAGGACTCTCAAGGAGAATATTGCTAAGGCACAGAATCAATAGAAGCAGTATGCAGATCAGCGGAGGACCGAGAGATCTTTTGAGGTAGGTGACATGGTCTATCTTATGCTGTAGCCTTACCGACAGTCTACTCTTAAGAAGAGTGGGGCAGAGAAGCTTAAGCCACGTTACTACGGTCCTTTTCGGATCCTAAGATGCATTGGAGAGATGGCTTATGAGCTAGAGCTTCCTACAAAGAGTAAGGTACACAATGTCTTTCATGTATCATGCCTCAAAAAGGCGTTAGGACACCGTGTGATACCTTCTACAGTGTTACCTCCCTTAGATGATGAGGGAAAATTGATCTTAGTACCTGAGTCCATCTTGGAATCTAGAGAGAGACAGTTGCGTCGACGGACTATCAAGGAATATTTGGTAAAGTGGAAAGATTTGCCAGTTGAGGATGCGACATGGGAAAGTGAAGATATTCTACAGCATCCAGAGTTGAGATTGCTTGAGGGCAAGCAATTTCAGGAGGGGCGGACTGTCATGTCCCCTTCTGATTGACATATTTTCGAGCGGATGATTAGCCTATTATGCGACCCTCGTAGGCTGATAGGATGGATAGAGGGTCTTGATAGAGATGGGTGGGAATTCATTCGGGCTCTTTCGGGCATGAATTAAGGGAGATATTAATATTTGATTGATTTGATCAAATATTAATTATTTGAACTAATTTTAATTAATTATTAATTAATTATTAATTATTAATGATTTAGTCTAATTTGAGGATGCAAATTCTAAATTAAGACTTGGTCTAATTTTAAGACCCTAGTTCTAATTTAAGGAAGTCTAATTTAAGGAAGTCTAATTTTAGCAAGCACACCTTTGGAGGTGTATAAGAATCTCTCATGAGAGAGGGTTTGTATTCATGCTTATTATTGATATTGATTCTTGTTAATAAATTCTTCTGTGAAGACTGAGCCAAGGGTTCCAGGATTCCAATTGCAGTGAAGAACGTCAACTCTTCATTGTGTGTGATTCAGAGGTTGTGAAAGATCAGTCGATCTATTGCTGAATTGAGAGATAACTTCACCCAGAAGTTATCATAGTATTACAGGTATTTGAGAGATAACTTCACTCAGAAGCTATCACAAGGGTTTACAAGTATTTTCTTTATTTTGGGTTTTTGATTCAAGAATTATCCAGATATAGATCTTTTGTATCAGCCCATAATTCTACAGATCAGGATCAGGCATACAGGGTGTGTTATATCAGCGGCCGTATGAATTCCGTACAGATCCATGAAAATCCGTACGCATCAACAGGAAGTACAGGTACCGACATCGGCGAACAGATACTTACAGAGACCGACATCGGTCGACATACTACCGACATCAGCGGAGTAACGACTGCAGATCGATCGATGATGGTAGTATAACCGGCGTCGGTGACTGTGTATTTTACACGGCAGGCTGAGACGAACCAGATTCAGAATTCTTTTCCAGTTTACGGAATATTCAGGCTATTCAGGCCGTACTTTCGATAATTTTTTGTATACTTGACAGAGGATCTCTATTGTAAGCTTATGAGCAAATAAATAAGAGCTTATACTGTGTTTTATTTATCTAATTGAAGATATTTTGCAGAAATTCAGATAAGCAATTCAGAGCTTTTGTTTTGATATTCGAAGGGATATTACAATGTGATAAACTTTTTTTTCAATGAATGACTAAAGTTATAATTAAATTAAATTTATTAATACCATATGTGTTATATTAGAATAATGAAGATAGTTTCAATGATGGAAGATATGGTGTATCTTTTAATAATGGTGTTCTAGATGTGACACTTAGGAAGTTGCATGTGTGGTGTCATGAAAATATTTATATGTGAATTATTAATGGGTACAATGATTGGGATAACATTTAGAACTAGAGTGAAGTGGACTCTTTGTGAAGTGATTGGGACATCACTAGTGGTTAGGCATTGATGATGCCTATAGTTCACATGCATGTGATGTAGGATAGTCTACATAGAATAAGGGTTTAAGACTTAGAGGATAAATGATTGATGTCATACCATAAGGTGGAAATTAAAAATCTAAGTGATCCAAGTGACGGGCTAGAATATCTTTAGCAGGTAGCTAAGGGAATTACTACGTAGTGACCTTCATCTACATGGATTGACTGATAAGATGCTAGATGCTACTTATGACATAGAATTTTTGTGCCTGGGGCTTGACTATAATAATCAATAGGGTCTTCAACATGGAACCTATGTGCTAAAGAAATATGAGATATCACTAGTCAACATAGTGAAATGATCTGCATAAAATGACTAGAATTAGAAATGAATCATGAGTGTCCTTGTAGGCAAAAATTTTGGTCTAAAACATTTCCACATGGAAATAGAAGTTATATGTTTTGTTTGAGATCTTTATCTTGGTATTTAGTGGTAGTGTTAGGCAATAGATATGACATTTGCTTCCCTAATCTTCCTTCATTCCTCCATGAGGTTGTTTGATGACTTTCATGCAATGCCCAAAAGCCAATAGCCAAGTCATTGGTAATAGTTATAGGAGGATCTATCTTGTATGCTCTATAAAAAGGTGAGAATAGGCATGAGAGGGTACTTACAAAAATTATAGAAGTGCCTATAGAAAGCTATAAAGTAACGACCAACTATGTAGAAGGTGACCATAGTAGCTATAGAAATTCCCATAGCAATTAGAGAAAACCTATGTGAATTGGTTAGGACTTGAGGGATTGCCCTCTCTTTGCTTCCTTTTTCACATTACCTTATTTATTTTTGTTTTTACCCCTACATAGCTAGTAAACTAGTTTTCTACTTAGGATCTTTTTATAGATCTAGGTATCCAATAGATAGGTTTTCTACTTAGAAGCTGCCAACAATGCCCAAAAAAGGGTTTTCATTATTATTTGTGTGTGTGTGTGTGTGTGTGTGTGTGTGTGTATATATATGAATCTAACTACTATTTGCAGTAGAATGTTTATTCAAGGTCCTAGCCAAGTCACCTAGAAATGTGACTTATCAAGGACCAAGTGAAGGTCTCATTCATCATACCAAAGGAGGGCAAGGATGTCCTCCTCTCCTTATTCATCTGAGTGTGTACTAGTGCTCTCATTTTATAGTGAGGCAACACGCCTATCTAGGATATCATTGTATCCATCTTGTAACTACTTCCATATGTGACTAGTAAATTCTTCTTAAGTAAGTGACTTTTTGTACAACTTGAGTTTGTAACCATTCACTAGTAGATGGAATCTCACTAGATCAATAGTTTGGAGTTAGACTTATCCATCATCAAAAACATGCTCAATCTCAAACAGACCAAGCCATCTAGTTTTGAGTTTACCCTTATGGTCCTTATATTTAGAGTAAAAAATAAGGGCCCAATCTCCTATATAGAATTGCCTAGTCTTAATGTACTTGTAATACCATCCAATCCATTGCTATTGTATAAGCTCTATCTATGATGCCTATTATCTATATTCATCTAAGACATTTAACTATAGAAGCCTTTCTTTCTAGGCTTCAAATATATCCATCCCAAGTTCTAGTGTTGCTGGTAAGGTCTTGTACTCAAATTTAATTAGCAAGAGAGGTTTATTTCCATAGACCAACTCATATGGAGTGAAGATTGTAGTGACTTCCATATGATTTGATAATCCCACATAGATTCAAGAAGTGTAGCCTCCTAATCCTTATGAGATAGACTAACATTATTTGTTAAATTATTTTCTAACTCCCTATTGGTGACTTTCACCTATCCATTAGACTATAGATGATATGGAGTTGATTTCTTATGATTAATCTCATATTATTGGACTAAGGTAGTAATTAAATTGGTAGTGAATTGGGGTCCCTAATCAGTGAATATTTCATGTGGCACACCATATATAGTAAATATTTCTTCATGGAGGAAAGTTGCCACCTTCTCATTCCTGGTGTGTGTAAGAGCCTTTACTTCCACCCATTTAGTGGTATAGTCAGTACAGACAAGGATGTACTCTTTGTTGTTATATTTTCAATCAAAAGGTTTTATAAAGTCTAGGTCCCACTTTTCAAATGGTTAGGCACCATCTAGGGATGTAAAGGTGTTTCATCTAAATGTGTGGGTCTCCCCATATGCTAACATTTATCACAATGAGCAATACATATTATTGCATCTTTATGGATTGAGGGCCAACAGTATCCGATATTTAAAATTTTAATTATTGTATGATTGGATGTAAAGTGTCCTTCACAAGGTTCATCATGGCAAGATTTGAGGATATCTGTAACTTCATCTTCTCTTAAACATCTTCTGATGATAGAGTCAAGCCTAGTATAGAAAACAAATCTAGATAACCATGAATATCTTGTTTGTGGACGAAGTGTTATATAAGTAACCCTATTACAAGGTATTTATCAATATCAAATATTAGGGTGCGGTAAGGGTGAGAGATAATAGGGGTTCATGTAGAAATGAGTCATCCACTATGGTATCCTCTTTAAGGGTTTGTAGGCATGATAAAAATTTAACCACTACATTGTCCTTACCAGGCTTATCTACAATGGTCATATCAAATTCATTTAATAAGAGAAATAACCATCTTATCACTCTAGTTGAAATAGATGGTTTGTTTATAAAGTACTAAATGGTTGCATGGTTTGTATGAATAAAGACCTGATACCCTATAATGTAATGATGGAACTCATTGATAGCATAAACTACTACCAAGAACTCTTTTTTAGTAACTATATAATTTAATTCTGCTACCTATAGGTTTTTTCTTATAAAATAGATGGTATAATTGAGTGCTTCTTATTTTTGGCCAAGCACAACTTTTAGGGTAGTATTTGAAGCATTTGTGTGAATATAGAATGGAAGCTTCCAATTAGGACCATGTAGAATAGGGGTGGTGGTCAATAATTCCTTCAATTGTTTGAAGGCTATATCACAAGTAGGAGTCTATAAAAATTCAACATCTTTAGTCAGAAGGGCGAATAATGGTGCTATTATTTTACTAAATTTTTTGATGAATCCCCTATAGTAACTAACATGTCCTAAAAAGCTTATAACATCTTTCTATTTTTGAGGAACATGTAATTTTTTGATGATACTAATTTTTGCAAGGTCAACATTAATTCCTACAATAGATATATGGTGGCCTAAGACAATACCTTCTGTCATAAGCATGTAGCATTTCTTATGGTTAAGAGATAGATGGTACTCTTAATAGCATTACAAAAAAAATTCCAAGTTTTTGAGGCATTCATCAAATGTCTTTCCATATATAGTGAAGCCATCCATAGATATTTCTACACATTCATTGCCCATATCCATAAAGATACTCAGGACAACTCTCTAGAATGTGGCCAAAGAATTACATAGCCCAAAGGGTAATACAACATAAGCATAAGCACCCTAGGTATAAGTAAAGGTGGTCTTTTCATAGTCTTCAAGAGCAATTTTAATCTAGTTGTAACCACTAAAACTATCTAGAAAGGCAAAATATTTCTTCCCTGCTAGTATGTCCAACACTTGGTCAATGAAGGGTAGAGGAAAGTGATCTTTCCTAGTTGCTATGTTGAGTTACCTATAATCAATGCATACATACCACTCTCAATTTTTTTTTATTATAATTACCAAAGGTGACACCCATTCATTTTTAGAGAGAGGATATATAAATCCAACAATCAAATTTTTTTATAATTCCCTTTTGACTATTTCTTAACAAGTTAGATTCATCCTACATTGTGGTTATCTGATTGGTTATCACTCTTATTTGATGTAAATATGATGTGTGCATGTTTTTGGGTTGATTCCTTATATATCATCATAATCCCATACAAAAACACCTTAGCTAGCATGCAACATGCTGACTAGGCACTTTTCCTCATTTAACTCCAACTTGCTATTAATAAGCAATGTTTTCTTTAGAGAGATTTCAATTTACTGTGAGAGTGATTTCATTATTTCCATATTGATAATGGATCTAGTTTGGCTACATCTATGAGGAAAAATCTAGTGGAATGTTTTCTATATAGATGCATAAGAATTATCCAATTCTTAAAAGCTAAAAAATGGGCACTCAACACATTACAAGTGGTTGAGATCTGTAGAAGGAGTTTGGTAATTATGCTAAAGAACATTAGAGATAATGATATCCTCTCCTAATTAGATAATGTGCATGCATGGTCTATGGTAAATATAGGAATCCAAGAAGGTCGATTTGCTTCATCTTTTTTATTCCATAATGTAGGCTCTAGTGTAAAAATTGGTTGTGTTGGGGGATAAAGAACCAACTACTTGGTGTGGTAGCCATTGGATATCTTCATGTTACCTATTCTAAAATTGATGAAGGCATTAGTGATGGTAAGCCAAGGTTATCTTAATATAAGGGGGTATCCACCCAAATTAGACTTAGGCTATAGTAAAATGAAATCTACAAGGTAATCCTAAGAATCTATAGTGATGAAAAGATCTTTACTGATTCCCTATGGTCTAACTATAGACCTATCATCCATTTATAGTAGTGTAGATGTGGAATAAATATTATTCAATTGTATTTTGTGCATAGTTTTGGTTATTGTTAGGTTGTGGAGCTAAAAGCTTCACTAATGCAAACATGGAGGAGGTTGCTGAGTGTCACAGTAACCGACGTCGGTCAAAGGTGGATAGGAAGCTGCCAACATCGGTCATGGATCGACTGACTTTGGTCATCTCCAGATAGATAGTGACCAATGTCAGTCACCTATGCATTCTAGAACTATTAATTACATGAACAGTTAGTTTGTTTAATGGCCAATTTGCATGTAAAGACTAATTTTAGTCTTGAGTCTACGTTTCTAATTATTATAATTAGGAAGTCTAATTATTGTTTGTATGGGATCTATATAATAGACTCATGGGGTTGTATTGTAATTGGTAGAATCAGAAGGGTTCTATCCAAAGGAGAATCATAAGGACTTGGTGAGTCAAGGACAAGGGTTCTTTCTGAGTGTAAGATTTAGGTCAGTAGGTGTGCAAGACCAGGTTGATCTACAGGTGTGCAAGATCAGGGTAGATCTACATGGTAAGTAAGAACATTTGATTTGTAGGTTTTTGCAAGATTAGTGAGATCTACTTGGAGTACGTGGTGTACTCAGACTTGGAGTATGTGTGTATACTCGGTGGTATTGGCAGTATTGTTACTGACTAGTTGAAACACCAACTCGATTATTGAGTTGATTGTGTTTGTAATTGAGAGAGAGAACTCTTGAGGGAAGATTATTGGTATGCCCAAGAGGTGTGGGAAGAGTGTGATCTCTTTGTTGTATTTCCTTCTGGATGAGTTGAATACAATTGTGTATTGTCTCTCATATTCTATGCTATTTCTAATTTCTAGTTATATTTTACTTCTGGTTAAGTTTTGTGTTTAGTTACTTATACAAAGGTAATCAATTATGCTCTTAATCCAGAAAATTGGTGTCAGAGCTTTGTGAGCCTAGGTCCTATCAAGTGGTATCAAAGCCAAGTTCACTAAGTGATACCACTATCAAAGTGGTATCAGAGCCAGGTTATAGGTTCTCAGAGATAGGATCAACTAACAAGCGGTTGAGCAGGTTAGTGTTTGTTGATTATAGTTCACTCTCAGGAGTTTATGATTGAGTGGGAGTATAGCAATGGCAGAAGAAATTACACTAAGAATGGAGGAACTCATTAGCAAGAATTCTCAATTACTAAATTATGGAAAGAAAGAATAGGTAAAGAAAGATTGTTGGTTGGTAGAATATTAGCATGAAGGAAATGAAGAAGCAGATGTTGTAGGGGTTGTTGCACAGGATGCTCTTGTATGTTCCTTGGATAAAGTAGAATCTTGGATTATAGATTCTATTACCTCTTTCCATGCAGCCCCAAATAGATTATTTTTCCATGATTATGTCCATGGAGACTTTGGAAAGATTTATTTAGGGGTTAGTGAGCCTTGTCAAATTGTTGGCAAAGGAGAAGTGTAGCTGAAATTGCAAACGGGCAACACATGGGTGTTGAAGAATGTCATGCAGGTCCCAATCTTGAAGAGGAGTCTAATTTCTTCAAGAAAGTTGGGTGATGAGGGATGCACAGTAACTCTCACAGTGGATGCACTTGAATTAGCATGTGGTAAGAAAGTAGGTATTCTTTATCTATCTACTTGTATTACTGATTCACCTTCTATTGCAAAGATGTGGCTTTTTAGGCTTGGTCACATGAGCAAGAAGGGGATGCATGTTCTTAAGAGGAGGTCAAAAGTCTTTGACAAACTCAAGAACTGGAAAGTCTTGGTTTTCATGGAGGAGATGATGGACAGAGATCAGCTCAAGGGGATGAATAAAACTAAGCAGGGTAGTTTGGACAGGGTTATGATCCAAGGTAAGCTCATGGGTAAAAAGTCATCACTCGCACGAAAACATAGTTACCAACATCAGTCAGGTGGAACTGATTTCAATTAGGTAGGTACCAATATCAGATATGTGCAGACTAGAGTCGGTGGTGTCAGGTAGGTGGAGACTGATGTCGGTCATGGTACTAACGTTGGTGACCAGGTGGACACTGATGTTGGTAAGGGAACCTACATCAACGATTAGGTGGAATCGACATCGATTGGGTGCAGACCAAGGTCAACCAGAGAATAGATTTTGGGTGGATAGCAAGCTGTTAAGGAGTCTCAAATGCCCATATGGAGGACTGAAAGGGTAAGTAAGCCTCAAATTCATTATTCCCCTTCTTTACACTACTTGTTGCTCACTGATGGTCAAGAACCAGGAAGTTTTAAAGAAGCAAAGCAAGTAGAATCTAAGAAACAGTGGGAGCATGGCATGAATGAGGAAGTTGATTCCTTAGATGAGAAATAAATGGGAGATTTGGTAGAGTTGTTAGCCAAAAAGAAAGCACTAAAAGATGAATGGATTCCTAGGTTAAAGAATAGAGAGAATGGACATGTGAGACAAAAGGCTAGGGTATATGGTCTTGAATAGGCTGTAGGACAATGGAGGTTTGACAGGTGTTTGACAAAGCATGGCTTTAGTCAATGTCAATGTGACTGTTGTGTTTCTTTTACTAGGTTGGATAATATTAGCTACGTTATCTTGTTATTTTATGTTGTGTGTATGCTTGTTGCAGGGTCACACATGCAGGGAGTTGCTGAGGTAAAGGTAAAGTTAGCTCAGAGGTATGTCATGAAGAATTTGGGTGTAGTAAAATTCTTTGGCATGAGTATTCCTAGAGATAGGGAAGATCATAGGTTGATGTTGTCTCAGGATGATTGTGTGAATAAGGTAGTGGCAAGGTTCAAGATGCAGGATGCAGAACCGGTTAGCACACCTATGGATGGATGGTTCAAAAAATAGTGTCCCAATTCATATGATGAGGTTAAGTGCATGGTATGTACTAGACCTGATGTTGCCTAAGTAGAGGGTGTTGTCAGTGAGTTTGTGGCCAATCTAGGAAAGAAGAACTGGAAAGTAGTTCAGTGGATTCTCAGGTATCAGAGAGGGACCAGCAATAGGTATACATGTGATGCAAGCTCAGGGACTTCTCTACATGGGTATGTAGATTCGGATGTGGCAGGGGACTTGGATGATAGGCATAGCACCATAGGATGTGTGGTGTTTGGTCTTCAAGATTGAACTTGAAGAGGGATACAAGCCAAGAAACAAATTAGATGATGTACAGGTATAGGTATAGGTGTAGTTGTTTATCTCCAAGTGGGAGATTGTTAGGTTGTGGAGCTAAAAGCTTCACTAATACAAATATGGAGGAGGTTGTTGAGTGTCACAATAACTGACGTTGGTCAGGCCAACCAACGTCGGTCAGAGGTGGACAGGAAGCTGTCGACATCGGTCATGGATTGGCTGACATCAATCATTTCCAGACAGACAGCGACTGACATCGGTTACCTTTGCATTCCAAAACTATTAGTTATACAAATAGTTAGTTTGTTGAATGGCCAATTTGCATGTAAAGACTAATTTTAGTCTTGAGTCTACATTTCTAATTATTATAATTAGGAAGTCTAATTATTGTTTGTATGGGATCTATATAATAGAGTCATGGGGCTGTATTATAATTGGTAGAATCAAAAGGGTTCTATCCAAGGGAGAATCATAAGGACTTGGTGAGGCAAGGACAAGGGTTCTTCCCGAGTGTAAGATCTAGGTCGGTAGGTGTGTAAGACCAGGTTGATCTATAGGTGTTCAAGATCAGGGTAGATCTACATGGTAAGTAAGATCATTTGATTTATAGGTTGTTGCAAGATTAGTGAGATCTACTTGGAGTATGTGGTGTACTCAGACTTGGAGTATGTGTGTATACTCAGTGGTACTGGCAGTATTGTTACTGACTGGTTAAAACACCAACTCGGTTATTGAGTTGATTGTGTTTGTAATTAAGAAAGAGAACTCTTGAGGGAAGATTATTGGTATGCCTAAGACGTGTAGGAAGAGTGTGATCTCTTTATTGTATTTCCTTCTGGATGAGTTGAATACAATTATGTATTGTCTCTCATATTTTGTGCTATTTTTGATTTCTAGTTATATTTTACTTCTGGTTAAATTCCGTGTTTAGTTGCTTATACAAAGGTAATCAATTGTGCTCTTAATCCTGATAATTGGTGTCAGAGCTTTGTGAGCCTAGGTCCTATCAGTTATAATTACATTTATTGTATCCCCCAGGTTAATTAATATGTTGGGCAGTTGTTGGTCATGGATCTAGATAATTACTACTAGGCATCTAGGATTTGAATACTCCCTTGGTAGGGTGTTCCCTGGCATGATATTTGCTAGTTGGCCAATCACATGCATATTATTGAGATATTTTTTCTTCCTTCTTGGTTTCTATAGATAAAGGTATATAACATCTTTGTAATATATGGGTATATCTTTGATGGCCTAGAATAGAGGGATTTTGATGCAAAGGTTTTTAAACTATCCTATGAAATCAAACTTAGGTTTAATTTTATGGAATTGAAGGTTGAGACATTATAGAAATGGCGGGGAGGTTATTTCATTAATAGATTTATTTGATAGTTTAGAGAGTTCTTGAGGTGATGGAGGTGGGTTAGCATGTTATTCTAGGGTTTCATCATCTGACTCCCTTATTATGAGTGGTGTTGGGGGTGGTATAATTTTCCCTAAATAGAGGTAAAATTTATTGATGTTCACCATATATGTCTTGTAATGAACAAGCTCAGTACTGAATGTGGATTACACCAAATTATTTACAAGATTCTATATGAGTTGGATAGATATCTCGTTAAGCTTGGGTGTAGCCTATGTATTTGGCATAAGAGCAAGAGGTTGTTGTTTCTATTATAGAGGACATCCTCTTGGAGAGATTTCCCATGGCTAGTTAGGTCTTTAGGGCTATTGCCATTAGTTTGTGAAGGGTGGGCCTTGGGGTGGTTTCCAAGCTTGCATCCAAGATGGGGATATATTTTGCAAAGGCTACCAAGAGTTAATGGGGTAGCTTGCTTTACATTGATTCCAACTATAATTAGGAGGTGGAATGTTCATACAATGACTAGTCCAATTGGGAGTAGCATTTTTAAATTATGAATTAAAGGAGATAGAATTTACAAAAGGTGGATTTTGTTCCATACCTTGATAAGGTGGTCCTTGAACCCATGGATTTCTTTATGCAACATAAAAAACATAGTCACTATCTCCTCTTATAGTGTGTAGATCTAATATTTCTAGTTCTTTAGTTGTGATGTGAGCTACTTTAGCCTAAACCTCGTGACATCTACAATCAACATTTTTCTTCTTACAGTCTAGATAGTAAATGGTCAAGGCTTGATCCAAATTTGCTTGATTTTGTGTTGAGTGTAGGTTTTCTAGTTAGGTTTCCAAATTGATAATGATATCCTATTTCATATCTTGTAACAAGTTAATAACCTCAATTTTTGATAGGCCATTTGTAGCTACTAATGGAAGCTTATTGCCCCTAACTTTGTTTATGGCAGATCTAGAATATTTCTTACTTAGCTCTTTGATATCTGAGAATGTTAGGTGAGAAATATATTCTCCACTCATTAGGTCCAAGGCTTCCAAACAATATTCTCTGACTCCTTTCAGGAAGATGAGTTTCAAAGGTTCTTCACCAAGTGCACTTTGCTTGAATTTTTGTACACTGAACATGAACCGTTCAACATAGTCCTTCAAAGATTAATCCCCCTCTTGAGTCATCCTAAAGATATCATTTATTCTATAAATTCTTCTTCTTCCATATTCCTAATACTTGGCCAAAATTTTCTTTTTAATGTCCTCCCAAGTACATACCGAATTACTACCTAGTCCCATAAACTAGTGAAGTGTTAAGTCTTTTAGAGTAGCTAGAAAAAGTTTCAATTTTTGTGCATCCTACCTATAGTCATAGCTTCTATAGAGGATATAAAATTCAAACAAGAATGTGTTTGGGTCTTCTAATTATATACCTCTAAAATTAGACAAAGTTTAGGGTGGGATGTTTTTCATTTGTGTTATGCCTATTGCATCTGGAATAGGAAATTCAAAAATAACTATGTATAGAGTCTCATTATCCTCCACAAAGTCTCTTTATCTACTCATGATGGATCTTCTTGTGATATGGATACCAAAGGTACTCAGGATCTCATCCTCAAACACTATGTCAATCCCTTTTTCATCATGATAACAAACATTTATCTATTGATCCTTAGTCTTTTGACTAGATGAAGGGTCTAAAGATTCTCCTAAGCTTCCTTTGATTTGATTAAGAAAGCCTTGATAAAATATTGTAAATATGTTACTCTATGGAGTGTATAGTTCATATAGTTCCTCTCCTTCATTTATTCTTACCATCTTAGCTAATGCTTCTTCTACTTTTGTTTCCTTTCTCAGAGCCAATGATGCTTCTTCTACAAGCTACCTCCTTCAATTTGTAGTGTTTTCCTCTTCAAGATCCTTCTGTCTTATGGTATATTGTTCAATAGGGTTCTCAGTTTCTATAGGTGTTTATGGTTCTTTCCCAACAAAAAATCATGGATTTTTTGGTAAGAATATCTCTTTATAATCTGTTTCTCTCTACATAAATGTTATGCCATTCCTTCAGTTGTCCTATCCCTTCCTACATAGAGTTAGTTTTTTTTTCATGTGTTTCAAGGGGGTTATTTCAGACCAATTTTTAAAAAATAATGTAGAAATAAAAGAATGCTAAAATCAAAATAATAGGAATTGAAATTCTACTTCTACAAAGAAATAAAAATTTACTACTAAATATAGGAAAATTTATTCTAGAAAGCAGAAAATGAAAGCAGGAAAATTTATTCTAGAAAGTAGGAAATGAAAGCAGGATAATTTAATATAGAAAGAAAGAAATGAAAGTAGAAAAATTAAAATCACACTTTGACAAAAATAAATCAACTTTGTAGGAAATCAATTCTAGAAACATGAATTAAGTAACTTATGTATTGTTTACTTCCAAAAACATAAACATCTAGCATAAGACACCATAGTGACCTCACTCGACTTGCCCAAATAGAACTATATTTATAGGAACTTAGACATATGGCATAAGACACTGAAATATCCTCAATCAACTTGCTCATCTAGGTAGAACAATGCATTAACCAGAAAAAATCATGATTGATTTTAGAAACAATAATTGACACCCTCCCTAGAAATAGTGCCAAAATATTGTGCAGACTAATTACCTAGTGATTACCAGATTCACTAGTCTAATTAAACATTAATTATCAACCCAAGGAGTGTAAGCTTTCCAAGAGTGTTATCACTGTATATGCATTACTGATTTAGAAATAAACTTGCTTTTCCAATTGTAGTACAATGAATTTATGCTGAATTTAATAGATAGATATATTATAAAATTGTTGTGACAAAATTATATAACTATTATACACTTATGTACCATTCATGCATCACACTTATATAATCAAACTTAATAGTAAAATTAACTTACACAACACACTAATAATTAAAGAGGGTCAGGATCTTTACAGTAGCTCATTCTTAGGGGGACCTTCCTCATTCAGAACTGAGCTCCAATCCATCTCTTAGAGAATTCACAAACTTATTACAAATTCAACTTTCTCATTACTCAACTTTAAATACAAATGTTATAGTTCAAAAAATTCTACTATTACCTTCTCCAAATTATCTAACTCCTAGTCTGATCTAGGTTCTACCTTTAAATACAAAAGGTAGTTTATTGACTCATAACCAAAAACATCAAACTAAGAAAAAATACAAATACTTAGAAACTACTCCAGTCAACCCTCAAGTGGTTAGTAATCAAAGTTACTTGTTTTAGGTTTGACTAGGTTAGAGACAATGCATATTATTTTTATATGTTATTTTATTTTGTCTTTTCTCATTATCCTTATCTTTCTCATTTTTGTTAGCACATCCAATGTCTCCTTACATGTAGGGAATCCATGCAACAACTATGATTCTTTCCAATAATTCATTTAGTTTCCTAAGATAGCTGGATGTGTCTACAAGATCTCCTCAATAATGACTCTACTTTTCATAGTTGTTGTAGGCACTCTATAGTAGCTACATGCAACCTATAGGTGAAACCTTTAGTTATTGCAAACATTATATAGTCGCTACAGAAAACCTATAGGTGAAACCTACAATTGTTATGGGTATTCTATAGTAGATGCATGCAACCTATAGGTGAAACCTATAATTGTTGTGGGTATTCTGTAGTGGCTACAGGTAACCTATAGTTGAAGCCTACAATTGCTATAGGCACTCTATAGTGGCTATGAGTAATCTTTAGGTGAAGCCTATAGTTGTTATAGTTAGCTTGTAGTAGTTATGGCTTAGCAAGATTCTATAGCTTTTCATGACCCTTCAAATGCTTTTTAGATAAAGTCAAACCAATATAATTCAATCAAGGAAAAGCATCAATTATTCATAACACACATATATGTCAATGTACATACAAAATCATAAATTCATTCATTCATTTGCATTAGTGACAAATAGTTATGAGATTTACATAGAAAAAGACATACACTAAGCATGAATGAGGTTATAAAAGTAAGAAATTGGTGGCCTCATCACAAACCTACTATGATGTGTTTCAAAATTAATCTCAAAGTCATGATTCAGCTCATTATAATTCCATTCTACTAATTTGTCATAATACGTAACATGGGAGTTAAGATTATTTTTTGTAGTATGACTAAGAGATAATTTCATGTGATTTCTCTCCTAGTTGGCTTGGTTTTTTCAATGTTTTTGATATTATTGTTCTTAAGCAACAAGGAACTGATTTGTTCATCTATGGGAGTTCTTTGATTATTTTTTGGAGATTAAAGTAATGGTTGGTGGAGTAGCATCTCTATAAATGGGATGTTCTCATGGATGTTTATAAATGTTATAATTGATAAGTTGCCTTGATATAAGTCCAATGAGGTCCATTATTGTTGATTCTAGTTGACATGTGCAAGTAGCATAATGTTAATAGGAAAAGGAAGAATAATGTTGAGTGAAATGTAACAAGCTACTTCGATGTTGCTAATAGGATTTGTATTAATGATTAATGAGGATTCTTCCTTATTTACAATGTTGTCACTATCATTTTCAAATTTATCTACTGATAAAACTATAGTTGGGATAAAAGTGGTTGTTAAACTTTCTCTTAATCCTAAAAGAAATTAGATGTTTGATTTGGACAATACATTTGACCTTGGTTTAGATGTGGCCATTAGGAAGGCATGCTAAAGCACTTTAGTAACATTTTTTTACTAATCTCTTAAAAATCTTGGATTTAGGATGAAGATATTTTCAAAAATGTGGATTTTTAGGTGTTGTGTTGAAGTCATATGATATTTATATAGGTGTATTAGATGGTGTTTGAGTTAATATTTGATGTTTATCCAAAATGGGTATTTGATCAAAAACCATTATTTGGTGGATAATAGATTAAAGGTTATTATTTTGGTTTGTAAATGAGATGGTGTGATTTCATCTTAAAGAAAAATCTTGACATATGTGTAAAGTTTGATTTTCAAATATGAATAGATGTGGGTTATTTTTGATGTAATCGATGTTTGCCATATCTTGGCTGGTGAGGTGAAGGATGTTGGAATTGTAACTAGTGGATGGGAAATTTGTTTGGAAAGTAAGTATTACTAGTGATAGAATGATATTTTTGTGGAAAGATTTGGTATTCACTATTAATGGATTATGTTGAATAAATGACTAAATTTTAGAAGGATTGGTGAAGAAATTTAGGTTTGAGTTTTGGGGTAAATTAGATGCAAAATCAAATGATTGATTTTGATTATTATAGAGAGGTTGTTTTTAATGGGTGTATAAATTGAAAGATTGATTTGGATGGAATTTATTTGGATTTGAATAGATTGGAATTTGACTGGTGAATGTATTTTGGCACATATGAGTATTAGAAAGTGATGGTGAAGGTTGACCAAAAGTTTGACTTATGTTGATGTTATGATTAGAAGCATATGGATCTATGTACATAGTTTGATTCATGTTGAGTGGCATATGATATGTGATTGGAGTATGATTGGAAGAATAATTCATAGATTTTTTATTATTATAATTGTAAAATTGATTTGACATTATCCCTAAATTAATGTTCTGATATTGTTGTACCCAAAAAATGTTTTTCATTTTTAGGACAACATATAAGCTATTTTGGTCTTGTAAGACCAAAATATCTCTTCCTATTTCAAAAAATTATTCTAAGATTTCAAAATTAGGAGCTATTCAAGCTTTTTTAGTCAAAGGACTAATGGTTTAATAGGTTCAAAGGATTCTACAGGTAGGTTCAATCAAAAGAATTAGTTTCTGACACTTAGTCATTTTAGGACTAGTTCAATCAGGCTCAAAAGGTTTAATGGGTTCAAGGTTCAATGGGTTCAATGAGGATTGTTTCAAAGAATCTTGGTTCAAGTGGTCAATAAAAATAAGGGAATGAACCATTGAACCATTGAACCAAAGTTGGTTCAATTGGTAGGTTCAAGCGACAAGTTCAAAGGAGTGCCCCAAGCATCAAAGACACAAGTGCCCTTGTGAAGGGAATTTTCAAGGCAAAAATGACTAAGGAAGGAAACAAACGGACCAAAATGAAAGCCTGATAGAACCTAGTAGATGCTGCCACATGTTATTTTTTTAGACTCATTTCACTTTATTTCTAAGAACAGTGGAAGCCACCACATGTCCTTTGTAAGTTAAGTAGAACATGCCATGTGTCATCATCTACATGAATCCAATTGAGTCTTGCATGTTTCTATAGTATTTCTAGAATCTGACAGAAGTTTCCACGTGTCATCTTTTGCAAGATAATCAAAAGGTACCCAAAGCTTCTACAAGTTCAATGGATGTTGCCACCTGTCCTCACCTATTTCACAGTGGATGCTACCACATGTCACATGTTGAGACTCACATAAAATCAACTAAGGAAAATTTCCAAGGGACAAACATCCCTTTCAGAGGACACTTAGAAGCCAAAGTAAACTATTGCAAAAATCTAAAAGGCTAATTTGGAGCTCAAACAACCCTTGCGGAGGGTAGGAAGGAAGCAAATGGACCAATTCAAATGCCAAAAGAGTGAAGGGATTTCCTTCACAAAATTTCCCCTGGTAAAAGTGATAAAGAGTCATTCCTTCAGACAAATTATCCAAAAGAATTTCTTTAGAATTTTTCTCTGAAGGAAAAGTCTAAAGAAATAGAAAATCCACAATGCTACCACATATCACTCAAAAGGTCACAACAGAAGCTGCCACATGTCATCTATTGAGACACAATTTTAAAATAGTAGAACATGCCACGTGTCTCTCATAAAATGTAGTGGAAGCTACCAAGTGTCATCTTCTGCAAGGTTCTCAAAGGACTAGTAGAAAGAAACTAAGGAACAGAGCATCAAATTAAATCAAGGACCCAATTCAAATAACCAAAAAAGGAGGAATGATGAGGAAGGACTAGAAACATTTACACATCAGATATGTTTCTAGAAGCAGATCATCAGGTGGACATTGAAAGATGCAAACTTTCAATAGCGTGATCCATTTCTTTGCATTGAGAAAAGAAAATGGGTAAATTCCCCTAAATTCCAGCATGTCTTCTTAACAAAATTCAATGTAAATGATGTGTTATTGTTTCCAAGTCCTTCTTAAAGAGGCTATATAAGGGACTCTCTTTTATTGTTTTAAGGATATCTCTCTCTCAGATTATCAGAAACAAAACTCTATCCAAATTAAAAGGCATTACTGAGACTTTGAGCTCAGATTATTGATCATATTTTGTTATTAGAATAAGAAAGCAAGTGACTTTTCAGAATTTGTGTTGTGATATCTTTGTTGTTGCGGAAATTGTTCTTATGTCTTTTTCCTTAATATATTTTCTATTCCTTTAATTCAACAAGCAGAATTAGTGAAATTAGTCAGGAAAGGTATCCTGAAGTCAACTATGGAGAGACTTTATGCCCCCATAATTGCCTTTAGTGTGTTTTCTTTTTATTTCTATGTAAAGGACCTTGGGACAACTTTGTGCCCTCATTGTCCTTTGTATCTCACTCTTGGGCAATTCAAGTGGAGACTTTGTGCTACATCTCAATTTGTTGGTTACTACATCCTTGATTACATTTTGCAATTACTACCAGGAAGATTCTTGTGGTTTTTTGAATGGTACTTCTAAAAGAAGAGGAGTGCTTTCTATCATTATCCCTAAGATTTATCCTTTGATTTGCATGCATCATCTCTAAAAAAAGAGAGATGGATGGTTTGTCCTACCCTTGAGTATTATTTTCTGTTTATATTTATATATATATATATATAGCATATTTATAGGGAACCTCCCCTTGATGAGAGGAGAGATTAGTCCCCTTTTGATGTGGTAAAACTACATATTTAACTGACTAATCTTCTTACTTTGGATGACCAGACCTATTTTGTTTATCAGTACACTGATCGACAAAATATTCAACCAATAGTTTTTAGCGACTCCACTGGGGATATTAGTTATGTGCATTTTGAAACCTAAAGTTTTAGATTGAATTAGTCTCTACCATTATCCATTTATAGCCTTACCATTTTCCTCCACCTCCATTATTTTATCTGGTCTATAAAACCAGAGCTATTGGGAAAAAACACACAATTTAAAGCCTCAAGCTTCAAACTAAATCAAGGTCAATTCTTTTCCATTTTTGTTTCACAATTTGAAAGATTCTAGGTATACATGAAGCTAAAGGGATAAAGGTATTATTGACCCTGTATTCAAGTTGGTACAACAAAGTAATTTTGATCTATTTCTTTCACCATCTCACCTCCAATGAACCAAGAGCTTTCTTTCTACTAAAGTTAGGTTTCGATTACCAAGCGAAGTATCTACTTCTATTGTCAATAAAGCTTTGCCCATAATTACCCTTCTGAGATTTGTTATTCCTTCTTTTCATAATCTTATAATGGTAGCTCAAGGTCCCTAGGGTAATTCTTTTGGTCCTCTCAATCTTACTCCACCTCTACATGAGCTCCCACATAGTTTAAGGAAGAATTTCCCCAAATTTTATGGTGATGGAAAAGTTCATCCTGATGAACACATTGCAGCCTTCAGCATAGCATGTGGCATAATTGGAGTAGAATTTGAAGATGTAGTAGTCAGGCTATTTGTAGAAACATTACAAGGTGCTGTTGTAGATTGGTTTTATCATCTACAAGCTTGGTCAGTAACTAATTAGAATAACCTCAAAGCTAAGTTTGAAGCTAGATTCAAACTTGTAGAAGATGCACATGCCCTTCTGGCTCAACTCACATAGATGAAGAAAGAGCCTCATGACCAATGAGGGACTTCATAGCCAAGTTTGACAAATTGAGGAACAAAATTCTTGTAATTGTTCAACCTACAACTGAGAGTCTCAAATGCTTCTTCATTAATTCTTAATTACCTAAAGTAAGTTTTCTTTTGAGACATTCTGGTCAAATGAATCTTGTTGTAGCTCAACATTTGGCCACTGAGGTAGAAGATGATCTCATCTTAGCAGGGAAGATAAGAAGAGATCTAAATAGAAATAGACCCTCATCATCTTTTGAATATTTATTTATAGGCACCACAAATCCAATGGTGCAGAAGTTGGTAAATGAGTTGCTTGCTCTCAAAAAGCAAATGGCATAAGGAATGTCTTCTGCTCCTTCATACAGAGATATGCCAAGAAGGACATTTTTAAGTTAGTCATATCAAGGCAATGCTACCAAGAATCAAGGGCAACAAAATCATCTTCCTCCCCCACAAGGGAAACTTGCCCTTGAAGTTCCTCCATCCAATTCAGCAATGGGATATCTTGAAGCAGAATCAGATTTCTCTTTCCAACCTAAATTGAATCAAGAAAATGATGCTAATATCCTTGTAGAAAATAAAAAAGAATCAGCTGGTGACTCCCACATTGGTTTCTTGAACTACTAGGATGAATCTAGAAGCAAAGGAGAAGCTTTTGATGGATCATATGCAGTATTTACCAGGTCCAAAAACCAATCAGTCTAGCAAGCTAATAAAGGAAAGACAGAGGAGCAACCTCAACCAACAATTATAATTGTTAAGCGTGGAACCACTCTACCTTTCTATTCAAAGGATCCGGTGATCACCCATAAGGTAAGTACATCAATTTCACCTTCACCTTTTACTTCAATTTTAAAAACCAATCCTCCTCTCATCCCTTCTAAAAATCAGAAGGTTGAAATACCTTTCTCTGTTCCTAGTCCAATTCAGCCATTTGACATAATTGATCATGTCAAAAAGACAAAAATATAAATGTTTGAATTTGAATATTTTTATTTTAATCCTGATCAATTGGATAAGTTGGTCCAATATGTCAAGAACCAAACCATCCCTACAAGACAAGAGGTTAATAAAATAACTCTTGATTCCCCAAAGAACATGCCCATTCCAAATAATCTTGTCATTATTCCTCTAGCTGCCCCTGAGAAAATAGAGCCTTTCTATGTTTTCCTGTTAATAAATGGTCACAAGCTAAGTAATTGTATTATAGACTCAGGTGCATCTGATAATGTCATGCCTATTAAAGTAGCTAAATCTCTTTATCTCACTTTAACCAAGACATTTGGAAGATGTTTCTCCATGGAGAACAAGCAAGTGCCATTGCTGGGACAAATCAAGGATGCCTAATTTGCATTTGCAACCTTTCCAGACAAAAGAATCAAGATGATAGTTCTGGTGGTTGATGTTTCAGCATCCTATGGTATCTTAATTGGGTGAAATTTTTGCAAAGATGTTGGTGGAGAATTGAGCATGGATATATCTGAAGCCAAGATCCCTATCAAAGGCACCATGTAGAGGTTGCTTCCTAAAAAGGAATCAAAGTATATTGTCACTCAAACATCGGCCCCTGAAACTTAAATTCTTTTTGAACCCTCAGGTATGGGTAACAACTTTCTATCTAAATATGAAGTGCATGAAGCATCTGATAAAATTCTTGAAAGTGTCAAACTATAAATTAGTTAAACTAAAATAGTAGAAGAACTAGTAGGTTACAATACAAATGAAGAAGGACCTTCTCTCTCTAATGAAGAAAAGTCCAAATAAAAATTAGAGTCTAATGAAGTATGGACTCTAGAATTTGATGGCAGTTGTTCCTCTATCGGTTTGGGAGCTAGGATTGTGTTGATATCTCCTCAAGGAGATATGTTTCCTTCATCTTACAAATTAAAATTTAGCAACTCCAACAATACAGCTGAATATGAATCTTTGTTGCTTAGATTGAGGGCTGCTCAAGACAAAGGCATCAAGTTTCGTCATGCCAAAGGGGATACTGAATTAGTGTTTTTTTAGGTGAGAAACTTATACCAAACCAAGAATGAAAGATTATGACACTACCAGAACCTGGTTTGGGACCAAAATGAAACCTTTGATGCTTTCAACATTTTTGCCATACCCAGGGAATCTAATGATAGAGCTGATGCACTTACTATTTCAATAACTCTCTTAGTTCCTCACTTAGATTTCAAAAAAGATAGGTATACTATTGAGCTGTTCTATAGACCCAATGTTCCTGACAATGCTAATCATTGGAAAGTATTCAATGATGATCATCAAATCATTTCCTTCTTGGAATGAAAAGAAAATTTTGAACTACGTTTTGAAGGTAGTGAACCTTAGAAATATGAATCAGCCTCTGAGTCTAGTTTAAATATAAATGAAAAATTCTTACAGCTAAAAGGAAATGAAATTTTCAAAGGCCTGGTTTCTCTTGAAAAATTATTTGACAAGCATGATAGATTCATCAAACAATAGCAAATAGATTCAAGCTTCTCTCAAAGATTCGATCAAGTAAATCTGACTACTAAAAAAATCCCAAGATGGTTAACATTGGTAAGTGTTGCACCCCTGAAGAAAGATTCAAGTTCACCAATTTACTTTGTCAATACATAGATGTCTTAGCATATTCTTATGACGACCTGAAGTCTCTTAGACCTGATGAAATCTGCCATGACATTCCTCTCAAGGCTGACTCAATGCCCTATAAGCAAAAATCTAGATAGTACAATCTAAAAATATCAGGTACTATTCTATCTGAGATACAAAAAATGTTAAATACTAGAATCATCTTCCCAATCCATTATTCCACATGGATTGCAAACATAGTGCCTGTAAGGAAGAAGTGTGGCAAAATTTGCATTTGTATAGATTTTAGGAATTTGAATCAGTCATTTTTGAATGATAATTACCCTTTGCCAATTATGGATCAAGTGATTCAAATAGTGATAAGTTCAGAGATGTTATCAATGCTAGATGGTTTCTCATGATATAATCAAGTTGAAGTTGGTGAAGCAGACCAACACAAGACTGCATTCACCACACCTTGGGGTACATTTGCATATAGAAGAATGTCTTTTGGCTTGATAAATGATGGTGCCACTTTTTACAGAGTAATGGACCTAGATTTCAAAGATGAGATGGGTAAATTCATAGTGGTATACCTTGATGACTTAACCATCTTTTCAAAACACCATTATGATCATGTATGCCACTTGCAACAAGTGTTAGAACACTGCTGCTAGAATGGTATTTCCTTAAACCCTAAGAAATCAATTTTTAGAGTAACAGAGGGAAAACTCCTTAGACACATCATGTCTAAAGAAGGCATAAAGATTGACTCAAATAGAGTCAAGTCTATTCAAGAGCTTAATTTGCTTACAAGTAAAAATTTTGTTCACTCTTTCTTCAAAAAGGTGAATTTCTTATGGAGGTTCACCCCCAAATTTGCTGAGAAGACTAGATACATTGTGAACATGATGAAAGGGAAAACCACCTTTATCTGGACTAAAGAAGGCAAGTCAGCATTTCAGGACATCAAGACTGCCATTGCCCACACCCCTACCTTGGTTTGTCTAGATTACAACAAAGATTTCATCATATATAGCTATGCTTCTGAACACACGCTTTCATCAATTCTTGTTTAATAGGATAAGGAAGGTATGGAATCTCCCATTTCTTTTATGAGTTGCCCTCTCAAAACCCATGAGATGAAGTATTCAAATGTAGAGAAACATGCTTATGTAGTGGTGAAAGTAGTCAAACATTTCTACTTCTATATCCTAAATTCACACACTACTGTCTTAGTTCCTGACACTAAAGTGAAGTCCATATTAACTCAGCAAGGGTTTGGCATAAAAAGAGGCAATTAGATTACAAAGATCTAGGATTTTGATCTAGACATCAAGCCAACAAATTTGGTAAGGGGAAAAGGCCTATATCAATTAATTGCTGACAACAAGCTAGAAGATACACAACATGAAGAAGCTGAAGTGGAAAACACACCAACAGTCTTTTTTGTCTCCACTACCAATGGGTGGTATTCAGGTATTGCTCATTTTCTTACTCATGGTGAATGTCTTGCTCATTTGTCTTATAAAGAAAGGAGGACTATCAAGTTGAAAGATACCAATTTTGTCCTTTGGGACAATGGCCTGTATAAGAGAAGCATAGATGGAGTATTCCTTCACTATGTAGACAAAGAGCAACAAAGCCAACTTTTTAAATCTTTCCACAATCTAGCCTGTGGAGGACATTTTTTTTCTCCTGTGATTGCTCATAAGATTTTATGAGCTAGGTATTACTGGCCACCTCTTTTCCAAGATGCATATAAGTGGATGAGAAAATGTGAACTCTTTTAGTAATTTGTTGGAAGACCCAAGTTAGTTGCCCTACCTCTCAAGCTAGTAGTTATAGAAGAACCTTTCTAGTAATGGGGGATTGATTTTATTGGGACTATAAACCCATCTTCAAGTTTTGGACATGATTATGTCATTACAACAACTGACTATTTCACCAAGTGGGTAGAAGTAATCCCAACTAAGCATGTTACTTCAAAAGTTATATGTAATTTCTTTAAGGAGAATATCATTTCTAGGTTTGGAGTTCCAACCAAAATTATTACTGATAATGCAGCTTGTTTCACCTCCCAAGAGATTACACAATTTTGTTTCCATTATGGAATTACACTCTCCCATTCTTCTGATTATTTTCCACAAGGGAATGGACAAGCTGAATCAAGCAATAAGAACTTGGTAACTATCATCAAGAAGCTAGGAAATGACAATCAAAGGACATGGCATAAAGTATTGGTTGATGCTCTATGGGCAGACAGAATCACACCAAAGAGGGTAATTAGTATGTCTCCTTTTCAACTTCTTTATGGTATCAATGCTAAGATACCAATCACCTTAGAATTTCTAGCCTTAAAATTGGCAAAGGCAATTAAAGATCAAACATATGAAATCTCTCTTGATAAGAGAATCATGTGCCTGACTAAGTTGAATGAATAGAGAACCATGGTGGTGGACCAAATTTCTGCTCATCAAAGTCTAGTAAAGAAACTTTTTGACCAAAAGGCCAGAAATCATGATTTCTAGATTGGGGATCAAGTTCTACTATGGGACAAAAGGAGAGAACCAAAAGGGATGCATGGAAAGTTTGACTCCCTTTGGAGAGGCCCATTTATAATTCATCAACATAATGGTGAAAACAACTTACTGCTGACATATGAAGATGGCACACTCTTTTCTCTGCCTCATAGTGGGCAGCATCTAAAACACTTCAACTCTTAAAGTATTAGATCATTTCATCTGTACATATGTATATTTTTATAGTTTTTAATTCTATTTTGTTTTGTTTATTTCCATTTTTGATGCCTTTCATTTATAGGTAATATGACTCCATAGCCCAATGGTAGACATGAAGACACTAGAGATTCTAGATTCTACTCCCTTCAATTTTTTTATAATTGATAGAAGTTTCCCAACTGGAGCCAGCTGTTGTACCCAAAAAATGTCACTCATTTTTAGGACAACATATAAGCTATTTTGGTCTTGTAAGACCAAAATATCTCTTCCCATTTCAAAAAATTATTCTAAGCTTTCAAAATTGGGAGTTATTCAAGCTTTTTCAGTCAAAGGACTAATTGTTCAACAGGTTCAAAGGCTTCTACAAGCAAGCTCAATCAAAAGAATTAGTTTCTAACACTTAGTCATTTTCAAGACTAGTTCAATCAAGTTCAAAAGGTTCAATGGGTTCAAGGTTCAATAGGTTCAATAAGGGTTGTTTCAAAGAATCTTGGTTCAAGTGGTTAATAGAAACAAGGGAATGAACCATTGAACCATTAACCAAAGTTGGTTCAAACGATCAGTTCAAGTGACCTATTTAAAGGAGTGTCCCAAGAATCAAAGACACAAGTGCCCTTGCAAAGGTAATTTCTAAGGAAAAAATTACTAAGGAAATAAATAGATTGAAATGAAAGCCTGACAAAACCCAATAGATGCTACCATGTGTCATCTTTCGAGCCTCATTTCACTTTATTTCTAAGAAAAACAGAAGCCACCACATGTCCTTTATAAGTTAAGTGAAACATACCATGTGTCATCATCTGCCTTAATCCAAATGAGTCTGACATGTTTCTATAGTATTTTTAGAATCTGATGGAAGCTACCATGTGTCATCTTCTACAAGACACTCAAAAGGTGCCCAAATCTTCTACAAGTTTAATGGATGCTGCCATGTGTCTTCACCTATTTCACAGTGGATGTTGTCATGTGTCACATGTTGAGATTCACATAAAATCAACTAAGGAAAATTTCCAAGGGACAAACAACCCTTTTGAAGGACACTCAGAAGTCAAAGTGAACTATTGTAAAAACTCAAAAGGCTAATTTAGAGCTCAAATATCCCTTACAGAGGGTAGGAAGGAAGTAAATGGACCAATTCAAAGACTAAAAGAGCAAAGGGATTTCCTTCAAAAAAGTTCCCCTAGAAAAAGTGACAAAGAGACAATTCCTTCAAACAAATTGTCCGAAAGAATTTCTTCAAACTTTTTCTCTGAAGGAAAAGTCTGAAGAAACATAAAATATACAATGCTGCCACATGTCACTCAGAAGGTCATAGTAGAAGCTGCCACATGTCATCTATTGAGACATAGTTTCAAAGCAGTGGAACATGCCATGTGTCTCTCATTAAATGTAGTGGAAGCTGTCAAGTGTCATCTTTGCAAGGTTCTCAAAAGACCAGCAGAAATCAACTAAGGAACAAAGCATCGAATTGAATCAAGGACACGATTCAAATAACCAAAAAAGGAGGAATGATGGGGAAGGACCAGAAACATTTACACATCAGATATGTTTCTAGAAGATCATCAGGTGGATATTGAAAGATGCAAACTTTCAATAACGTGACCTATTTCTCTGCATTGAGAAAAGCAAATGGGTAAATGCCTCTAAATTCCAACATGTCTTCTTAACAAAATTCAATGTAACATGATGTGTTACTATTCCCAAGTTCTTCTTGAAGAGGATATATAAGGGACTCTCTTTTATTATTTTAAGGATATCTCTCTCTCAGATTATCAGAAAGAAAACTCTACCCAAATTAAAAGGCATTACTGAGACTTTGAGCTCAGTTTGTTGATCATATTTTGTTATTGGAATAAGAAATAAAGTGAATTTTTAGACTTTGTGTTGTGATATCTTTGTTGTTGGGAAAACTGTTATTATGTCTTTTTTCTTAATATATTTTCTATTCCTTTAATTCAACAAGTAGAATTAGTGAAAGTAGTCAGGAAGGTGTCCTGAAGTCAACTATGGAGAGACTTTGTGCCCCCATAATTGCCTTTAGTGTGTTTTCTTTTTGTTTTTGTGTAAAGGACCTTGGGATGACTTTGTTCCCTCATTGTCCTTTGTATCTCACTCTTGGGCAATTCAGGTGGTGACTTTGTGCTACATCTCAATTTTTTAGTTACTACGTCCTTGGTTACAATTTACAATTACTACCAGAAAGATTCTTGTGGTTTGTTGAATGGTACTTCTGAAAGAAGAGAAGTTCTTTCTATCTTTATCCCTAATATTTCTCCTTTGATTTTAATGCATCATCTCTAAAAAAAGAGAGATGGATGGTTTCTCCTACCCCTGAGTGTTATTTTCTGTTTATATATATATATATATATATATATATATATATATATATATATATATATATATATATATATATATATATATATATATATATATATATATAGGAAACCTCTCCTTGATGAGAGGAGAGGTTAGTCCCCTTTTTGATGTGGTAAAACTACACATTTGGCTGACCAATCTTCCTACTTTGGATGATTAGACCTATTTTGTTTATCAGACACTAATTGACAAAATATTCAACCAACAGATATTATCCCATAGGTGAACATGAATAGGAAATGGATTGGTTATGGTTTGGATTGAATTGGTTGTTTGGGATGTTTGAATAATTATCCATGTTTTAATTTAATTGATTTAAGTTTAAGTTTGAATAGACATTCAAACTCAGATTTTGATTGGCTTCATGGTTGATTTGATATTGATTCAAGTGTGAATTTAAATAAAAATTAGTTGGATTGAACCCTAGATTATAATATGAATTATTTGAAGTTTTATTTGGGATGGAATTGGTTATGTTGTGGTTCCAAGATTATATGCTTCTTACAATGGATGCAACTATTGACAAAGAACTAAAAAATGACTAAAATTTTAATTAAATGACTTTACAAACAAGATACATGTCAAAAACAAGAAAAATAATAAACAAAATTTCTATTCTAAATAAATAATAAATTACACATAAAGTGTGAAAACTAGGATGAAAGGTGATGAAAACTATTGGGCCTTCCATTATCACTGAATCATATGTGCTCTCAGCTATGGCCTAATATTTCAAGGTACTAATCATGAAGGATCCTACCATTCCCATGGCCCACTGAGTCTAGTTTTGAGGGTGTGTGGAAGGTTTCTCCTTGGTACTAACCATTAATCAATGAACCAAATTTGAATGACAAAAGATGTTATCTTGGGCTTAAGGTTAATCAATCTTATCTAGTGGAAAAACTAGGGAAGAAATTGATAAAACATATGCACACTATTGGGTCTTGTCCCAAAGTGTCAAACATAATTTTAAGGGTATTAATGTGCTGAAAACCAATGATATTATATTTCAAATATATATTAAAACATTGGGTATTAGAGTATGAAATAGCCTCACATCATAGTGTGCTTAAAACACATAATCACTTAGGCAATTGAAATAGCTGGATCTTGATTTATATACCCTATTGTTAAATGGGGTATGGCCTATTGCATGGTGGTGAAATCCATGGTCAATATATCCCCTAATAAAATAAAAATTAAATTAAATACCTATTTTTTATTTCTAAGTTTTGTCACCAATGTAATGCCAAAGAATGAGCTTACACGGATACTAGCTGGGTAACACAAATAATTATGGAAACATTTTTGATTTTTGAGTATCATTACCAACATGACACCAAGGAAAGAGCATACATAATTTCCATAACCACAAAAAAAATATTAAATAAAAAGTGATGTAATTACTAATAACTTTGAAAACAAATATGAAAAGTGTTAGTAAAAATAAATCGGTTTTTTATTGATTCTCTTTGGCAAGCATTCTGAAAACAAGTTGTTAGAATGTTTATTTTGGCTAGAAATAATGTAATATACAATGGAGCAAGTGAAAAAACATGAAAAAGAAGAGCAAAACACCTTTCTATTACAATATCATTGTTACATGGGCATATTAGAAAAGTAAAATTGTAATAAAATCATGCAAGAAAAAGATAGAAAACATAAAACATAAAATAAATAAACCCATTCTTCCAAGATGATTTTGTTACCAAGAACACTAATTTCACTATTAAAAGAGATGAATTTGTTGTAGCTAACAATTATTTCACTATATAAAAAGGTAATTTCACTACGAGAAATGATGAATTTGCTACTGATTTTGATAAAATCACTGCAAGTAATGACAAAATCATTATTTCCTAATGAAAATGTTGTTAACTCTATAAAAAACACAAAAAACACATAAAAAGTCAAAAATAGGACAATTTTGTTGTTATGGTCTACAATTTTACTATTTTATCTTCTAAATTTGCTATTACACAAAGGAGCACACACAACTGAACAAAAAAAAATGATAACAATTTGTAGCTCATACCACAAAAAGGCAAGATTAAATTCAAAATGCAAACATTAACAAAAAAAAATCAAGATAGAAATGTTATTTAAGTGAAAATATGATGATCAAAATATTAAAAAAAAGATGTGGGAAAAGTCTAACCAGGCATGCTAGAAATGTATGAACTAAATTTGGATGTGAAAATAAAGTAAACTAATTATAATCTAAGATAAATTCAAAATGTGTTAGAGTAACAAATAAATAAAACAATAATCACAAACTTTATGTTTAAATGCACAAGATTTTTCCTTTACGATATACATTCAATTTTCTATTTAAAATATTTGGTGTTCACTCCTCCAATGCAAAAGAGAATGGGCAGAATTATGGTGCAAAATGAAGTCTTTGATTCAATTTTATTCTCTTTGATTTACTTGTGTGTGGAGCTCTAATTTACTGATTGTGTGATGTGATCTTTAGATTTTATGCACTCATTTGATTTCAAGACTCTTGAAAATGATGGTTTGTAAGTGTATTTATATATATTTGGAGAAATATCCACTATTGGAGGATCATTTGGACCTTTTCCATGATCCAAATGATCAATGTTGGATAATGAGTTTTCAACCATGAGGATGAAGACCATTTTAAAATGGTTGAGAAAATCATGGGCTTGGTTAGCTGACTCAGCAAGACTAAGGGATGAGTCATAAGAGGTTGAGAATTTTGTATATTTGGTTGGGATGAGGGATAAAAAGGTGGGAGATTTTTTCATGAGGTGGAAAATCTATATTTTATTATTTAAAATAAGGATTTAAGAGTACATAATTAACTTATTCGATATTTTAAATTATTCAATTATTTAAATTTGGAAGAAAATATTATTTATTAATTTAAGAAGAATTATTAAATAGATTAGGTGTATTTTGACACTAAATGAAATTTAGAAGTCTACACAAGGTATGATCTCCACATAAAAAATAATCATTCATTAAATTTTGTACAAAATTACATGATATATTTGCTTGGGAGTATATGGATCTAAAGGGGTTTGACCCTAGCCTAGCCCACCATACTATTGAATTAGATCATGGATTTAAACCATTTAGGCAAAAACAAATGCCTATTAACCCCAAAGTTGAGCAACTCATGAAAATGAAACTCACCAACGTAATGAAGTCCAATATAAATTTCCCTATCAAACACTCAAATTAGGTAACTAATATTATGTCTATTAGAAATAAGAGTGAAAAAATTAGACTATGTGTGGATTTTAGGGACCTGAATAGGGTGTCACTTGAAGATCATTATCCCTCACCCCTTATGGATTAAAGCTTGCAGTTTGTTTCAAGTTCTCAATGCTTCTCATGTCAAGATGGTATCATGGTTACAATCAAATTTTGGTGAAGGAGGATGATCAATTAAAGACATAATTTACTATGAAATGGGGGACATTTGCTTATATGAAAATGCCCTTTAGTTTGTAAAATGTTGGTGACACTTTTTATAGGACAATGGGCATGGATTTCAAAGACCTAATCAATGATATATTGTTAGTGTACCTTGATGACATAACCATGTTCTCAAAGCATACAAATGACCACATGACACATCTTAGGTAGGTGTATGAGAGCTATAGGCAATATGGGGTGTCCATTAACCCAAAGAAGTGCATTTTTTCCATCCATAAGGGCAATATTCTAGGACACAATTTTTCTAAGGATGGCCTAGCTATTGACCTTGAAAGGGTAAAGGATGTTCTAGGTGTATCATTTCTCTTGCATAAGAAATGACTCCAAATATTCTTGAGTAAGATAAATTTTGTGAGAAGATTAATACTTGGTTTTTCATCTTTGGTAAAGCCTATCATAGCCATGCTCAATAACAATGAGGTTTTTACTTGGACTAGGGAAGGTAAAAACAATTTTAAAGCCATTAAACAAGTAATTTCCCAAGCTCCCATTCTTGTAAATCCAAATTTTGATAAGGACTTCATGTTGTATACATTTCGTAACCTTGACACTATTTTAGATATGTTTATGTAAAATAATGATGAGGGTGTTGAATAACTTATTGCATTATTTAGTAAAGGGTTAGAGGATTATGAAGCCAAATACATTTATGGAGAAATAAGTCCTTAATATTGTAAGAGGTTTGAATAAGTTTAGACACATGGTTTAAAATAATAAAATTTACCTCATGGTCTCTCAGCCTAGCACCAATGAGTTCCTCTTGAGTAAAGGCCTATATTAAAAGAGGCCAGGGTGTATTATAAAGGTCATAGAGTATGATTTTAACATCAAGTTAACCAAGTTGGTAAGGGGTAATGGTTTATGTGAGCACTTGGATTCAGATCTCTATGAACCAAAAGATGAATTTTTGGTTGATCAAGACTACCCTCAACCAACTGATCTCAGACCCCTACAAAGTTGGACACATGACATCATCATATTCCTCTAAAATGGTTAGTTTCATAATGGATTGAGTTGATCTAAAATAAAGTATTTCAAATTGAAAACTATTTTTTATTTTCTTGTGGATGGTGTAATTTTTAGAAGAGATACAAATGGTGTATTGGTGAGATGCATTCATAGTGACCAATTTTGTGTATTGATTGAAAATTTTCATAATGGAGTAACAGGGGGTCATTTATCTCCAAGGATAATAGATGAAAATATCATGAGTGTAGGATACTATTGGCCTATCCTCTTCAAAGATAATTATGATTGGGTAATAATGTGTCCTTAATGTGCTTTCTTTGTAGGCAAACAAAAGGTTTCACCTCTCCTATTAAGACCCATTCATGTGGATCAACCCTTCATGTAATGGGATCTTAAATTCATTGTCATGATTAATCCTCCATCAAGTTTTGGCCAATAGTGGATCCTGATATTAATTGATTAATTTAAAATGTGTTTTGAGTTATTTTAATTGAAGGAGGCCAATGAGAGTTCCATTTTGGAGTTCTATGAAGGTATTACTACAAGGTTTGCAACTCAGTCTACCATCATTTTAGACAATACACTTGATTTCATGGGTGCTAAGATAATTGATTGGGAAAATATAAATGGTATATATATGAGTACATAATCCAAATATTACCCTCAAGGGAATGGGTTGGCCGAGTCTACTAATAAGAACCTAATCAAGATCATCAAGAGGACTTTGGAGAATAATTAAAAAGCTTGGCATACTAAGTTGAAGATAACCATATGGGTTGATAGGATCACACATAAAAGGTCCATTGGTAACTCCCATTTTATTATTATTTATGGAAGGGAAGATAGTATATCCATATCCCATTAGCTACCTACCTTATATATATCACATCATTTGTAATTGATTGAAAACACTCCAATAGAGGTGAGGTTGATAGAATTGATGGAGTTGCAAGAGACTAGAGACAATTATCATAGAGCCATGGAGAATCATCAAGTGATAATTAATAATTAATTTTATAATAAGTCAACTCCAAAAGTATTCCAATAGGGTGATATAGTACTAAATTAGGATGAGGATAGAGTAAAGACTAGGAGACACACCAAGTTTGATACTTTGTGGAGTGGGCCCTACATCATCATCAAATGCAAGTAAAAAAATTCCTTATAATTGGAAAGAATAAATGGGAGGGAGATATCTATCCCTATAAATTGGATCCATTTTAATCCCTATTGCTTATTATATGAAGTTTAGTCATGTACATAAGTAGGTGTGTGGTGTGTGCCGAATAAGTGTTTATGCACATTTACTTTTTTCTTTCTTATTTGGTGTGTTTTCCCATTTGTTTTGGATGGTTGTTGTATTGGTGTGGTGTGGTTTGTTTAGGTTATATTTTATATTGATATATTTTAATTTCAAAGCTTCCTTACCATGAATCATCACCCAATGGTTGAGGAAAGGCTACTGGTCTCACAACCTAGTAAGTGGTTTGCCCTAAATAGTCACCAAGAATGTTATCAAAATGTGACATCATTTTGACCTATATGAGTTTAGGTTTGTTTCACATTTATTTTTTCCTACAAGTGTCTATGATTATGATAGCTTACCCATGCCCTTACATTTCTAAATCATGAGTTTAAACCCATTTCTAGTCACCTTAGAGAAGTTAAGGTTTATTAGCATTTATTAAGGTATTTGGGGATGTTAAGTTTTCTATTGTGGCTAATGGGGGTATTTTAAAAGCTTATTTATTAAATAGTTGTCAAAAGAGATGAAAAATATTCCATATGAGGTATTATAATGTCTTGGTCAATTGAAGTGTCCATTCCATGAGGTCATCTAGTTTTACTATCCCTCTCCACACTTGAAAACTACTTCTTAAGGATTCTAGATCCATTTCTAAGATGAATATGAATTATGGTACATAAAAGTGATACTTTAAAATCATTTTAAAATGTCTTCTAACATTCCTAATGTTATATAAAGTTAGAGTTTAGTCAGACCTTGTAAGTTCAATGATCAAGGAAGGAGGAATCAATATAAATGAGGCATTTCTAATCATTTCTAAAGTTACATTCAATATTGAACACATGAGAAGTAACTCTTGGCCCTCCTAAATCCTTTTGAATGTTTAGAGAGTTTTCACAGGTCCAAATATGGCATGATATTTATGTTATACTTCATCAGGTCTGTTGAGGTGTGGAGCTAAAAGCTTCACCAAATGAGTATTTTTCAGGTTGCTGGTGTTACACAGTCACTAGCGTCGGTCAGGAGTGACCGACGTCAGTCAAGAGTCAACTGGGAGATGCCAGCGTTGGTTATGTTTGGCCGACATCGGTCAGGTGCAGATAGAAAGGGACCGATGTCGGTCACCTGTGTGTCCAAAATGCTATTTTCGTGGACAGAATAAAATGTTTTCATGGTAGGATTAAGTGTTAGTCTTAAGTCCGCATCTCTATCTTTAGTAAGACTGTTTAGAGCCCTTGATTAGGAGGTACATCTAATGGCTGTAATTATATGCTCATGTTTCCTAATTATTATATAATAGGATATATCTTCATAGCTTATTGAATTGGAATTGAATAGTACAAGATTGTATATGTGTATCAATCCAGGTTGTTGGAATTGATTGTAATTGAGAGAGAGAACTCTTGAGGGAAAGAGATCTAGAAAGAGATCTATACATCTGAGAGAGGTGTGGAAGAAAAGAAGTTTCTTCAATTGTATTCCTTCTGTAAAGAGTTTAATACAGGTTTTCAGGGTGGTTTCTTGTATCTCTTGTTATTTGCTATTTCTGATTCTAGTTGCTTCTAATTCTGGTTTAATTTTCCATTTTATTACTTTCACATAGTAATCAACATTGTTGGTTGATCCCCAACAAGTGCTATCAGAGCTCAGGTTGACTAATAGGTGTTTCAGATCTGGTTAGTGTGTATTGATTATAGGTTACTCATAGGAATTTTTGTTTGAGTGGGAGAAAGCAATGGCAGAAGAAAGTAAACTGAGAATGGAGAAGTTTAATGGCAAGAATTATCAACATTGGAGAATGCAAATAGAAGATTATCTGTATCAAAAAGATCTATACTTACCATTAGGTGGGGTTTTAAAGAAGCCGAAAGACATGGATGATGAAGAATGGGAAGTTCTTGATAGAAAGGCTCTTGGATCTATAAGATTGAGTCTGGCATCTACTGTGATATCTAATTTATCACAGGCAAAGACAATGGTAGAGTTGATGACTACTTTAGCAAATTTATATGAAAAACCCTCAGCTTCAAATAAGGTATATCTTATGAAGCAGTTATTTAATTTGCAAATGCATGAAGGTGGATTTGTATCTAATCATCTAAATGATTTCCATGGAATTGTAAATCAATTAAATTTAGTCAAAATAGTGTTTGATGATGAAATTAAGGCTCTTTTAATATTATGTTCTTTGCCGGAAAGCTAGCATAGCTTGATAATGGTAGTTAGTAATACTGCATCTGCTTCAAATATTTTAAAAGTAGAGGATGTTGTTAGTGTAATCTTGAATGAAGAAATTCACAAGAAAAACACAGAGGAAACATCAGAGAACGCTTTAAGTTTTGAGAGCAGGGTAAGGCAAAAAGATAAGGGCAAGAAAGGGAGATCAAGGTCTAAGTCAAAGATGAGAGGTAAATCCAAATCCAGAAATGGCAGGAAGCCACAATGGTGGATTTGTGGAAAGATAGGGCACAAGCAAAGATTGCTAGTCAAAGCCAAAAGAAGACAATCAACATGAAGGTAAGGAAGAAGCAAAAGTTGTAGGTATTACACAAGATGATCTTATATTCTCTTTGCATAATAATATATAATCTTGGGTTTTAGATTTTGGTGCATCTTTCCATGCAACCTCTAATAGAGAATATTTTAGTGATTATGTCCATGGAGATTTTGGAATAGTTTATTTAGGGGATGATGAGCCTTGTAAAATTGTTGGGAATGGAAAAGTGTAGCTAAAAATGTATAATGGCAACACATGGGTGTTGAGAGATGTCATGCATGTTCCCAACTTGAAGAGGAATTTGATTTCTGCAAGAAAGTTAGGGGATGAGGGTTGTACAGTAACTCTCACAGCTGAATCTTGGAAGGTGACCAAGGGTGCACTTGTATTGGCCATAGGTAAGAGAGTAGGTACTCTCTATTTATGTAATTATATTACTAATAATTCTCCTTTTGTATTATCTACTTTAGATGTGGATGCAAAGTTGTGGCACTCTAGGCTCAGCCACATGAGTGAGAAGGGAATGTCTATTCTTAAGTCAAAAGGTAAGCTTTTAGATTTGAAAAACATAGATCTAGAATTTTGTGAGCACTGTATTTTTGGGAAATAAAAGAGAGTGAGTTTTCTCAAGACTGGATCAATAAAGAAGAAGCACAAATTGGAGCTTGTTCACATAGACGTGTGGGGGCCAGCTCAAGTTGCTTCTATTATAGGATCACGGTACTATGTTTCTTTCATAGATGATGCTACAAGAAAGGTATGGGTCTATTCTATAAAGAAGAAATCTGATGTTTTTGACACTTTTAAGATTTGGAAAGCTATGGTTGAGAATGAAATAGGTAGGAGATTGAAGTGCCTAAGATTTGACAATGGTGGTGAGTATTACAGCTATAAGTTTAACTGGTATTGTTATATGCATGGAATACGCAAGCAAAGGATAGTTCCAAGGACACCTCAACAAAATGGAGTTGCTGAAAGGATGAATAGAACAGTAATGGGGTGTGCAAGGGGTATGAGATTGCATGATGGTTTGCCCTTAGAGTTTTGGGCAGAAGCTGTGGATACTGTAGTGTACGTGATTAACAGAGGACCCTCTAAAACTCTAGATGGTGGAATTATAGAAGAGGCATGGATAGGTAAAAAGATAGATCTCTCATTTCTCAAAGTTTTTGGTTGTGAAGCCTTTGTGCATGTTGATAAGGAAAATAGAAAGAAGCTGGATGCTAAGTCTATGAGGTGCACATTTATTGGCTATGGCTCTAATGATTTCAGATTCAAGTTTTGGAATCTAGGAACCAACAAAATAATTAGGAGCCATGATGTTGTTTTCAATGAAAAAGTGATGTATAGTGATCAGCTTAAGAAGCTGAATCAATCTAGGCAGAGCAATGGAGAATTGGACGAGGTGATGATCCAAAATGAGCTCACAGGTTAAATTAATTACAAATAGGAAAACACAAAGACCGATGTCAGTAATACAAGAACTGATGTCAGTTAGATAGTGACCGATGTCGGTCAGGTAGGAACTAACGTCAGTTAGGTGGAATTGATGTCAGCCAGTTATAGGCCTAGAAGTGATCGAGGTCAGTCATTGTCAGAGAATTTGGGTGGACAACGTGTTGTGAATGAGTCTTAGATGCCCATCAGGAGGTTAGAATGGGTAAGTAAACCTCCAATTCAATATTTCCCTTCATTATTCTATTTATTGCTTACTAATGGTGGAGAACCAGAGAGTTTTGATGAAGTAATACAGGTGGAATCTAAGAATCAGTGGGAGCTAGGCATGAATGAGGAAATTGATTCCTTGAAAGAGAACCAAACATGGGATTTGGTTGAGTTTCCAGCAAGAAAGAAGACATTGAAGAATAGATGGATCTACAAATTAAAGGAAGGTGAGAATGGACAGATGAGATATAAGGCCAGGTTGGTAGTGAAAAGATTTGCACAAAAACTAGGTATTGATTTTGGTGACATTTTTTCTCTTGTTATTAAAATGACTTCTATACGGACTGTATTGTCTTTAGTTGCTATTGAGAATTTGCATCTTGAGCAGCTTGATGTTAAGACAACATTTCTTCATGGAGATTTGGATGAGGAAATATATATGGATCAGCCGGAAGGATTTGAGGTCAAAGGTAAGGAGAAGCTAGTGTGCAGATTGAAGAAAAGCTTGTATGGCCTCAAGTAAGCTCCTAGACAATGGTATCTGAGATTTGATAGGTTTATGACTAAGCATGGCTAATATAGGTGTCAATCTAACCATTGTGTGTATTTTAAGAGATTGGATAATGGTAGATATATTATTATGTTGTTGTATGTAGATGATATGCTGGTTGCAGGATCACACATGTAGGATATCTCTAAGCTTAAGGTGAAATTAGCTCACACATTTGCCATGAAGGATTTGGGAGTAGCAAAGAAAATCCTTGGCAGAGCATTAAGAGAGACAAAAAAAATCATAGGTTGATTTTGTCTCAAGAGGATTATGTGAACAAGGTGTTGAAACGGTTCAATATGCAAGATGCAAAACCTGTAAGCACACCTTTGGCTGGACATTTTAAATTGAGTAAAGAACAATGTCCTAATTCACATGATGAGGTAGAGTACATGAGTAGAGTTCCATATGCTTCCACAGTAGGGAGTTTAATGTATGCAATGGTTTGTACTAGACCGGATATTGCCCAAGCAGTGGGAGTTGTAAGTAAGTATATGGCCAATCCAGGGAAGGAGCACTGGAAATTAGTTCAATGGATCCTTAGATATCTGAGAGGGACCAGCAGTAGCCATTTGTGCTATGAAGGTTTAGATACTTCTCTACATGGATATGTAGATTTAGATATGGCAGGTGATTTGGATGGCAGGAGAAGCACCACAGGATATGTTTTCACTGTTGGTGGAACGGTGGTTAGCTAGATATCAAAGTTGCAGAAGGTTATTGCCTTGTCAACTATAGAAGCAAAATATATTGTAGTCATAGAGGATAGCAAATAGATGATATGGATGACACAGTTCATGGAAGAGCTAGGAAAGGAGTAAGAGAGTTGCAGATATACAGTGATAGTCAGAGTGCAATTCATTTGACTAAGAATTCAGCCTTTCATTCAAGAACAAAGCATATACAGCTTAGGTACCACTTCATTAGACAGGTATTGGAGGATGGTGAGTTGAATCTGGAAAAGATCCATATAGATAAGAACCCTACTGATATATACATATATATATATACATACACGCACACACATATATATATGTTAACCAAGCTAGTGACAAAGGAGAAGTTGAATCTTCATTCAACTTTTGTAGGTCTTCATGATTGAGTTTGAAGATGGAAGAGCTAAAAGATGTTGTTGTACAGGTACTAGTGCAGCTGTTTATCTCCAAGTGGGAGATTGTTGAGGTGTGGAGCTGAAAGCTTCACTAAATGAGTATTTTGCAGGTTGTTGGTGTTATACAGTCACCGACATCAGTTAGGAGTGACCGACATCGGTCAAGAGTCGACTAAGAGATGCTGACATCGATTATGTTCGGCTAACATTGGTCAGGTGCAGATAGGAAGGGACTGTGTCAGTCACCTGTGCATCGAAAATGCTATTTCTATGGACAGAACAGAATGTTTGCATGGTAGGATTAAGTGATAGTCTTAAGTCTGCATCTCTATCTTTAGTAAGACTGTTTAGATCCCTTGATTAGGAGGTGCATCTAATGGCTGTAATTATATGCTCATGTTTCCTAATTATTATATAATAGGATAGATCTTTATAGCTTATTGAATTGGAATTGAACAGTACAAGATTGTATATGTGTATCAATCCAAGTTGTTGGAATTGATTATAATTGAGAGAGAGAACTCTTGAGGGAAAGAGATCTAGAAAGAGATCTGTACATCTGAGAGAGGTGTGGAAGAAAAGAAGTTTCTTCAATCGTATTCCTTCTCTAAAGAGTTTAATACAAGTTTTTTGGGTGGTTTCTTGTATCTCTTGTTCTTTGTTATTTTTGATTCTAGTTGCTTTCAATTCTAGTTTAATTCCGCATTTTATTGCTTTCACATAGTAATCAACATTGTTGGTTGATCCCCAACAGGGTCCCTTAGTAGCCTTATAAGGGTCATGTCTAAATGTTTGTTCCATTTAGAATATAGAGATATGGCTCTTGATATCTTCACCAAGTACGGGGATCCAAATGGGATTGATATTGATGGAATTGGTCTTTGGATTAGGCTCCTGTTATTTATGAACAAATTATAATATATTAAAGCTCTTAGAGAAGGCTTTAAACCCTATCACCTTGATTTCTTGGTAGTATTATTACAAATATGAACTCATTTTTGATAAAAAAAAATGTTGTAGGAGATTGAAAAGGGTCTAAGAGGTATTTTATTTCCATAATATCAACTCATCTAGTGCACACAAATGAGAGACACCTCCATGTTTCTTCATGTTATAGATTTGTTTAATTAGATAGCAGTTGTCAATGTGACCAATGAGCATTATTAGACTCTTTATTGTCTTAGAAAATGAAAACACATCCCAAATAACCCATATAACATTTCAATAAGGTCTCATTATGACATTTTTCTTAATGAATCAATGGTTAAGGGGAGAGTGCACCTAGAATTAGCCCCTTTGAGACACCTACAAATGATACATATAGGAGATGGGCTAAACACACTACTAAACATTATAGATCTTCAATTGCATAAATGAGAAGGAGGTTACTAAGATAAAATTCATTGATCAAGAGTTGTTGATTCCATGGATTAAGTGCCATTTTTGACTGAGTAAAACACTCAGAGTTATAATCTTAGTTTGGGTTTATTATAAGGTTTAAAGAAGGATCGCATACATTACAGGCCATGTATAAGTTATAAGGCTTGAATATAGGATGGTTAAGAATTTAAAACATCCATAATGATTATATACAATTCTTAAAGTATTAGGACAATAATTTCACATAGATTCAAGGACCCCATTATAAAGTATAATTACCTAGTTGCAGACCACTAGCCTAGATTAGCCAGTCATGAGAGAGATTGAGTTTTGAGGCTCTCATATGAATGATTATAATTTTTGAATGGATAAACAAGTTTTTTATTAGTGTACCAAGATATTAATGGTCACATTAAATACATATAGGTAGTAGGTATACTCATTGTTTTGTCTCAAACCTTGTTCACTTTATTAACAAGGGGCAATCTTGAGACCAAGGGGTCTGTTTGAACCCAAAACACAAAATAATGACTTAAAACCTGATGTAATGCCCTTGAGGTGAGACATAAGAATATATAAGGTATTAATACACTTTAGATTTACACAAAACATCATTTTTCAATCTAAATACCCTTGAGGGCTAGCAAGGAGGTGACATACCTTAAACCCCAAGCCCCCTAACCAGTGCACCAAATGCATTCTAAAGAGGCAAAATAGATTAATAAATATATAAATAATAATTAATGGAAAATTAGAGATGATATTAAATTTAAAAATAGTGTAAATGTGCCTCATAACCATAGGGTTAGGGCTAAGACTCAATAACCATGTGTTTAGACATATTGGTCTAACACCTCTATTAGAGCAATGCTACTAAAAGGTAGAATAGAAGGAAAATTGAGAGATAAGTAAATTTAAAATATTAATGTATAAGTTCATAATGATTTTTTTGGGGCCTTTTGGTCACTTGGAGTTCCAAGAGAGTTGCCATACTTAGTCCTTTTATCTTACAAACACTTAAAGGCTATATAGGAGGCATGCTTCTCACTCGAGGCACATTTTCACATGATAATAACTACATGAAACATTTTCATGGGATTATGATAAATTAAAGAGAGGTAAATGGGTGTGTATACATGAATTTAGTGGAATTAGTTTAGATATTTATTCCCTAACCTCTATGAGACATTATTAAGAGTCATAAGCACTCTTAAACCCCCATAAAACCCTAATAAAGACCTGATTGGAGAGATTTGATGAAAATTGAATAAAAAAATGTAGGAAAAAATAGGAAAACACTTTAATCATATTTTAAACTTAGAGGATACCATGTCCATAATACTTGATTGTATGGATGCTTTATAGACACCTCTAAAAACTATAAGTTTTTAGGGTTTTAAGAAAAAAGTGGTGTGGGACTTAGTTAGTAGTTATAAATCATTTAAAGTGTTTTATTGAGACTTATTTTCTCCTAAAAATCTATAAGTGTTCACTCATATACCTATAAGTGACTATGCTAACTTTGTATAATCAACTATTCTATGAGGCTAGTCTATTTGGCCTAGTCATGCAAGGAAGATGGACTTATAGGTGAAATTTTTTTTAAGGGTATAAGTAATATTATATAGGGTTAATTAAAGATTAATTCAAGCCTTATTATATGGTTTTAGGGTCTAATTCAACTGTCTCAATCATCCAAATAGTGGACGAGTAGAAGAATGAATGACTAGCAGGTGAGTCCTACTTAATCAATAGAAAGAAGGTGGTATTAGATGTAGGAAGGTATTATGGGATTAATGGACCAACATTATACATATGTAACTATCTATTGAGGTGACTAGACTCCATTTTAAAGAGCATAATGAAGGTTTTAGTCATATTTCTCATAAAGGTTAACCTACAAGTGTGCGCATCCACTTAATGCTCATGGAAAAGGGCTCCATTAATCCATTTTAATGTTTTTAAATAATTTATAGGGAGTAATTTGTTTTAAGGTGGTGTACATGTTCTCTTTATAGTTTAAAATTTCCAAAATTAGACATCAACACCTCAAATGGCCCATTCAAGACGCCTATCCACTTAAGCAATACATAGGGGGAGTAATTGTGATTATTGTGATTACCATATGGCCACCTTGGTTTCTTCATGGAATATCCTATGCCTATATTACTATCTTTCTCTCATCAACAATTTGACATATTGAGGCATTGAGCTCTTTTTTCTCATCCCTCAGCTAGGTGTAGCAAAGCTCTACCAAAATTATACTTTATGCCTTGAATCAATAAAGAAAGACCAATTGTAGACTTTTACATGAGTGTTAATGTGTATTATGATGGTTTATTTTGATAATTTATGAGATCAAAATTATTTTTTAGGTCCTTTTTATCACCTAATTTCATACTATTATATTATGCAGGTTATATGAAGTATTGATAGGTATTATTGGCCTTAAAGTGTTGATTGGCTAGTAGTGTCTTATGCAAGCCTATATCCTTCAAGTTAAAGACTTTTATACTTGAAATTAATATGAAATATTCATGTCTAGGATTTTTTTAATAGGTTTGATCAATTTCTTACTTTTATTAGATTCATAAGTGTGTCTAAGGAGCAGTCAAGAGAGGATAATCAAGTATTGGTGCATCACCACTTTTAGTATAGGTTTTATTTCTAAGTTTTCATCTTATCCCTTTTCATCCCAACATAAATAGGTCTTATAATAATAATTACCCATAAGCTACATGTTTTTACTAGACTATAGGTACCCCACAACCTTTAGGTCAATCCCATGTTTATCCAAGTTTGAGGTGGATTTGAACATTCTTCTTTAAGAGGGTACAAATTGGGTTGCTAAAAGTTATTGCATGCATGGTGAGACCAAATTTCAAGTGACTTGGAACATGATTTGGAGGACATATAAGAGATAAGGACATTCATTGGTAGATCTATAGAGAATTACATGTAAAAGGTGTTCACTAAATCTTATTTAAAAGGTAAGAATTTTGATTTTGTTCAATTACCATTGGACATTACTAGAAGGAAGAGGTATCCTATATTAAATCCTAATGCTACAACTCCCAATTCTCCCATTTCTACCCAAACAAATATTTTTCAATTCCTCTAACCCTAATGGCTAGGCCTTATATGTAAGATTTTTTACCTTTTAATGGTGGCAGTCCCTTAAACCTTAACAAGTTTGATAACATACCAACTAATGCTATTAAAAATACTCCTTAATTCATATGAGATAACTCAAATACCCCTATATATCACACAATATACATATCCAATCTATGTTTAGTTCATAACATAACCCAAGTGAATGTGGCTATGATAATTTTGGCAACCTCCTTGAGGGGTAAGGCACTCTAGTGGTATAAGGGCCTCACACTTACATTTATAAAAACCTAGGATGAGTTTGTAGAGAACTTATGTAAGCACTTTTAGGATAAGAGTGACCATGTCTCCTTGGTAGAATAACTCACTTCAATCAAAATATCCCCCAAGAATTCATGGTAGAATTCAATTATAGGTTCCAAAAAACTTGGGATAGGATACCTACCATCATCAAGCCCACCCCTAACTATGCTTTATTGTACTACCTTAGGGCCTTAAACTCTAATTCAGCTATTATGATATAGTAAATGGAGGGAACCACCTTACCAAAAGCCTATGAGTTAGCCATAAGAGAAAAAATACCTTATCCAAGAAGGAAAACTCACTCCTAGGCCTCTCATGCCTTTTTCCCCATAAATTCAACTCCTTGTCCCTACCATCACTCCATTACCAGCCTCAACTAATCAATATCAATAAGATGGTAGTAAATTTTATAGGTTGGGTAAAATAGAGGGACTATTCAAGTCACAAAATAACAAACTAGTAGCTTTGGAGAGATAACATAATCCACCTGTTAGGCCTTATCAAGCCCCATACCAAGCCCCTTATTAGTCCTATCAATAAAATAGGCCTCCTTATTATCCTAACCAACAAATATGAGGGAAGATTACATAGGCATTACCATACAATAGTTTCAATCTTAATCCTACCAACAATTCTAGGGCCTTGGTGACAACTTAGAATAATTATGCAAAAAAAGCTAGTGCTCTACTCCATGAGGATAATCAAGTAAGATGAAAATGACTCCAATTCATGAAGGATGTTAGACATCCTATATGTATCAAGGTCTTACCTTTTAATCACATGAAAAAATTCCTCCTCTAAAACACAAGTAAGGTCACCTTATGCCTCATGGAGACATTCCTTTCATGACCCCAGTTGATGTGCCAAGGCAACAAGGGGGAAGTGGAAGCAAGGCACCCTATGAAATTAATTTTGTTAATTTTCAATAAATTTAGCATTCATTTGATCAAGTGGTATTAAATCAAGGTCATAATGTTGCCAAGATAGACAACTCGAATGCAACCTATATAAGGTCTAAAATAAGGGTAGTTGATGATAGTTTGGAGAAATATAAAATAACTCCTACACCTTCCCAAACAACTCAAGGTTATTTCACTCAATATGTATTTCACAAGAGACTTTAAAATTAGAAAATACCACAAGGACATGGGTAGCATCAAAAAATTCCTTTCATCCCATAGGTTACACAAGTTTCGAATGATGTTTCTTATTTTATGTTATAGTCCAAGATATAGTCATGTATCCCTTTAGCATTATGGATGACATGAAGAAGGCACATGTAAATATTCCTATGTGGGATGCTTTACTCTTTCTATGGAAAAAATGACCTCCTTAAATAGGAGATCTCAAGCTTCATGTCATGGATAAACAAGTTGATAAGGTTAGTGTATTCTTTGATAATTACAATCAACCTCATGAATCCCAAGCACATAAGGTATTCAAACCACCTCCCTTCTATCTATTAGCCATAATAAGAGATTCCCTTGTTCATAACTTCATGATATATAGTGGTGCCAATACTTATAACATGCCTAAAGCCATAGTTGATAAGTTGGAACTTAAGTATGAACCTAATGAAAAGGGGGTTTTGAAATTGGATGGGTCTCCCACCAAGATTGTAAGTGTTCTTAAGGAATTCAAAATTATATTAGATGACTTAATTAACTGTACCATATATCAAGATCTCATGGTGACCTTCCTCCTTATTTTACTATATGCTTGTCTAACGATTTCACTACTAAAATTAGGGGGTATCTCTCTTTTGATTGATCAGACATGGTCTTTAGGACTAGGTATAAGGGTTACCATAAGGTCTAAACCTATTTATAGGTTTCACTTATAACCCTACATGCCTATCCTAACTAATGTCAACTACACTATTTTAGATGAGGATGAACATCTCAATGATCAAGAGTCTAAGGAACCACTTGAAGGCATCTCAAATTTTCTCCTTGATGAGTGGGTAGTTTAAAATCATGGTTATGACACTTAAAATTCCATTGAAGAGGTAGGCCTAGGTGTTTATTTTATGCTTGAATAAGTATCTTTTATGCCTAGTCTCACTAACCCAAATCAAGAGCATGAAGTTATATATAGTTTATTCTTTGATGGATCAAGGTTAAAGAATGGGACTAGGGAAAGTGTTATGTTTATCTCCCCTTCCAATAAAATGTATTATTTTACCCTAAGGTTTTAGTTTAGCTTCACTTCTAATACTATAGAATATGAATCCCTTATCCATGGGATATAATGGGCAAGGAAAAGAGGCATTAGGCTCTTGCAAGCTAAAGGAGATAATGAACTAGTGGAATAATAGGTAATAAGAATAATTGTAGTCTAGAACCCACTTTTGAAAGCCTAAAAGCACCAATTTTGGGACCTCTTGGAGGACTTCCAAGCCTTTGACATTCATTTTATACCTAGAGATTCAAATCATCATACAAACTAGTTAGCTACCTTTGGTGCACAATATGACATAGTTGATGAAGTCAAAGACACCAAAGGGCAGTCACAAATCAAAGTGGTGTGCATTCCATAAGTACCTGATAATGAGGTAAGTTGGTAAGTTTTTTAGAGTGATAGTAATATTGATTAGTTCTTCCAATATGAAGTATAATTTCACTCAAAGAAATAAAGAAAACTACAACCTTAGTTTGAACATTAGATTATCTATCTAAGGAAAAATAAGTTACCTAAGGGATTGGTGACATTGGAAATTATATTCAATGAAGATGATCAGTTGATAAAAGACAAGGTAATTATCTCCACCAAAGAGGAACACTATTATAAGGTTGTTATATTCAAAGACAAATTGATCAAGTTATGGAAAGTGAATACCAAAGATGATAGAGGTACCTTCATAGCATTATATCAAGAATTTTTAGATATATTTTCATGGGAATACCATGACTTGAAAGGGTTTGACCCTAGGTTGGCCCAACATACCATAGAGTTGGAGGAGAATGCAAAACTAGTGAGACAAAAAGAAAGACAAGTCAACCCCAAAATTGAGGTACGCATGAGAAAGGAATTCAAAAAACTCATTAAATCCAAGATCATCTTCACTATTAAACATTCCTCATGGGTGTAAAATATTTTGCCTGTAAGGAATAATAATGGGGAGATACATTTGTGTGTGGACTTTAGAGATCTCAACAAGGTGTCTTTAAGAGATATTATCCCCTACCATATATGGATTAGATTATTAAAAAAAAATTAGGCTCTCAGAGGTTCTCTTTACCTGATGGATACTTTAGTTATAATCATATATTGGTGAGAAAAGAAGATAGACACAAAATTGCCTTCACAACCAAGTGGGGCACCTATGCATACATGAAGATGCCCTTTGGACTATCCAATTTAGGGTAAATCTTCCAAAAGGAAATGGATCTAGACTTCCAAGGGATCATTAATGACATGGTGCTTATCTACCTTGATTATATCACTATATTTTCAAAGTATCCTAAAGATCACATGACACATTTTAGGTTAGTATTTGATAGGTGTAAGTAGTTTTAGGTCTCCTTAATCCCCCAAAAATGCATATTTATAGTCCATGAAGGTAGACTTCTAAGACATACTGTGTCAAATAATGGACTCTACATTGACCCTAATAGAATAAAATTAATCCTTTCCTTACCTCTGACCAAGCATTAGAAAGGATTGTAAATCTTCTTGGGCAAGATTAACTTCATTAGGAGATTCATTCTAGGATTTACAAAATTGGTAAAAACACTCACTCGCATGATAAAGAAGCACAAGGATTTCTCATGGAGAAAAGAAGGCATGAGAAGCTTTGAGTCCATCCCCAAATATATCACCCTCCTCAACCATGATTTTACCAAAGACTTCTTCATGTATGCTTTCTCCATAATTGATGCCATTTATGCTATGCTCATGAAACAAAATGATGAAGGACTAGAACAACCTATTTCTTTCTTCAATCAAGCATTATAAGGTTATGAAGAGAGATACACATTTATTGAATAACATTTACTTTATATCATGAGAGAGATAAAAAAGTTTAGACACATGGTCTCCAAAAACATGGTCTTTGTGATGGTAGTTCAGTCTAGTATAAAATATTTCATACTTAATAGGTACTTAAGTGAGAAGAAGGTTGGTTGGGTGACCAAGTGTATGGAATATGATATTGAAGTAAATTTTATTGAATTGATGATAGGTAGAGGCCTCTATGAACTTCTTGTAGTAGAGGCTAAATAAGATAAGGAGATGGTATTTGTAGTCCATGACAGTCAACAAGTAGCTGTAATCATGACCCCTAGACCTAAGATGTGGTGAAGTTATTTCAAATAGGGTAATGTCCTATGGATTTATATAAGACAAAAAATATACACTTTAGACTATATTCTATCCCTTAAATCTTAGTGTATGTATTACTCTTCAATAAGGACATAGGTGGCATGCTCTTAAGTTGTGTTGAGACTTGTCAAATTGACAAGTTGTAGGGGTAGTTTCATGATGGGCCTGCAGGTGGACACTATACTGCCAAAACCATAGCATCCAACATCATAATATTAGGTTACTATTTTACCACCTTATTTAGTGACTCACATTTCTAGGTTAAAATATTTTTTAAGTGCGCCATGTTCACCAATAAACAAATATTAATTACCTTGCCCCTAAAACCCATCCAAGTCAAGCATTCCTTTATGCAATGGGGATTAAAATTAATAGGCATGATCCATAATTCCTAAATTTCTTGGCATAAGTGGTTTATGATATCCACTAATTACTTTTCCAAGTGGGTGGAGGAAGTTACACTCAAAAAATGAAATGAGAACTCATTTTTGGAGATCTATGATAGTCTTATGACTAGGTTTTGTGTCCTCTCTACCATAATATCATATAATTCCTTGGCCTTTAATAGTGCTAAAATTTTTTATTAGGACCTTATCCATGGCATATATCTCAATTATTCATCTAACTACTACCCATATGGTAATGGGCTATCATAGTCTATTAACAAAAACTTCATTAGAATCATTAAGAGGACAATGGAGGATAGTCAAAGAGAATGACATACAAAGTTGAGGACTACCTTATGGGTAGATAGTATCCCTCCTAAAAGGTCTATGGATCACTCTCCTTATCTCTTTATAAATGGTAGAAAGGCAAAACTACCTATCTCACTCGAGTTTCTAGCCATGGAGCTTTCACACCAACTTGAGCTCATGGAAGATGAGGCAATGGAAGTAAGAATGAATGAGCTATGAGAGTTGGAAGAAACAAGGGATAGTGATATGCATTCTATGTGGTCTAATAACACCAAGTCAAGAGATAATTTGACAAGAGAGATTCATCTAAGACCTTTAAATAAGGAGACATAATGCTTAAGTGGGAAGAAAATTGTGCCAAGCCAAGTAAACATTCAAAGTTTGATAGTCTTTGGAGTAGACCATATGTCATTACTAATTTCAAGGAGAGTAATGTTTTGCAACTATGTAGATTAAATGGTGATGAAATCTCCATCCCTATCAATGGGATGTTTTTCAAATATTGTTTTTAGTCAACATCATGTCCTCTTGTACATAGTAGTTAGTATTTATATCTTTCCTCTAAGTGCTTCTACACATGCTTGGTAGTTTGTTATTTTGTCCTTATTTTTTTCTATTGTGTGTGTTCATATTTTCTTTTCTCTTTTTGGGTGTCTTGGTGTGTCTCATTGATTATTAAGGTATGCAACTCATAGACACCTAAAATTGGCCATGAATGACTTCTTATTTGACTTTAGAACAATTATTACCAACCATTGACCATTTATCATAAGAATTTATAATTGTCTCAAATTTAGATTTATAACCATGCAATAAATCATTGTGGCCTATTAATCAATTAAATTAAACAAATGCACCATCAATTAATTCAAAATCATACAAAAATGACCAAATACCTAAATATGATTAAATTAAAGTACAAATCTTAATCAAAGCCTAATTAAATTCATATTTGAGAAAATGAGCTAATAAATCAATTACCAAAAAAGAAAATTCAAATATCAAAAGCATCGTAGAACATCCTAGAAGATACTTATTACCTTTATAAGTTGTCTCAAATAGAAAATATCTAAAGAATATCTTAGAAATATGCCAAACTCAACCAAGGTTAATAAACTAAACCAAGGTTCTAATTTAACCCATTCTAAGTGATTTTAAATCCTATTAAATCAATCCTATAGATCTTCATTTAGAGAGCTTGGACATAGCAATATTATTATGCAGGAATTTGGTCATGAATAAAAACATAATGTTATAATGCCAAAATTATTCTAAGCCAAGCAAAATCAAGCCAAAGCCAAGTATTAAACAAGGTGCCACAAGGATATGAAGGTAGCCACACTCCATTGATGAAGATATTTTGAGTAAAAATCTGAGCAAGCCAACGAAGAATCCTTTTGGAACAATCAAGGATTTGGGTAAGGAATTTGTATTTCGTGTCTAAATTATCATTTCCTTTTATTTTTAATTGTGATTTAAGTTGGTTTTTTCACCATGCTCCACCCATGATATAGACTTAGAGATATTACATTTCTAGTGAAATGATTTCATTGTTCTGGAAACTAACTCTATACTAACCTCCTTTCTTGACTCAAATTCCTTAATCACAAATGGCATGCTTGGTGGGACATGATTGTGCATCCCACATCTTTGAACAAAAATAGCTATTAAAATAGCTCTTATTTTTAATATGTTTACTTTTTTATGAGTTTTTTTTAGGATGTTATTATTGGTTTTATATCAATTCTTTTAAAATTGTATTAAAATCTGATTTATGTTTTAGAAGTTATGACTCTTTTAGTGATTACCACTTTTTATTTTTTTATTTTCTATAAAAAATGTCTAGTATAGAGATAATAATTTTTTTGGTATTCACCTTTTTTACTTGAATTTTTTCAAATAGGTGTGCTCTCGAGTTTTTGATAATCTTTCAAAATTTCTTGACAAATTAATGTATATTTTAAAAGTTATGATTAAAATACTAACTGCATGTTTTTATGTTTTATGTATTCAATTTTATTTGTTTTAACCTTATATCTTGTTGTTTGCATGTTTCATAGGTTTGTTTTATTTTTTGATATTTTTTAATTTTTATTGAGATTTTTTCTAACCATTTCCCAACCTAACATTTTTATCATTTATGGTTTTGCCTTTAGGTTGACAAATTTTACCCTTCAAAGTTGTTTGTCTCATTTGATAAATAAGCTTCAAGGCTAAATAAAGTGTTGACCTTTTTCTTGCATGGACCATTTGAAAAATACTCAAAACAAACTTAATTATTTTTTTCACACTTTTTTTGGAATGTTTTAAAATGATTTAGGTATTTCACTTTGGGTTTAAAAATAAAGTTTTTCATGTTTGTGTTAAATGTTTTGATTGTTCTTTTAAAATTCACAACTTAAAGTTAAGGGGCTAAAATAAAACCACCACACATTTTGTTTAGTTTTATAAAATTGAATACACATAAAAAAATTTCCAAGTTGTTTTCATTATTTGTTTACTATAAACTTGTTTGAGTAAATAAGGAGTTGTGCGTGTATGCTCTCTCATTTATCCCTTTTAGGGAACTTTTGGGATCAAAATCACCAGCTTATTTTTAGGTGGTTTGTAATTATTTTCATTTACGTATCTTAAATATAAGGGTCTATTAATGAATCTAATCAAACATTGTTAATTTGGTGCAATGAAATTAACCTCACTTCAATTATTTGCAAACTTTCTTGTTGATTGTGTGTTTTAGTGATAATAGACGTGTGTGTATACTCTCTCATCCATCCCCTTTAGGTAAATTTTGGGATCAAAAGCACCATATCATCCTAATTTGAGCCTAGTACAAGGCATAGAAATAACTTCATTTAAATCCCTCCCCAAAAACTTGCAATAGTATTGGTGATCTTGAGGCGACCATAAAGTCTTTCTATTGTATCATTTATTTCAAGCATCTTGGCTTGTGAGGGGGATTTCATTACCTCCCATATGTTATTTAAGGAAGCTTTGACCTAAGATTTTATCATCTAGCATCATCTTCAACCCCTCTTCATGGGGGGTATATAAATTGGGATCCCCTTACTAGGACAATGGAGCATTTGAGCATGTTGGACATCGCACTACATTAAGTAAGTGATGGATGTAGTGGTTATAAAAAGGGAAAGACCTTTTTATAACAAGCCATATGATGTAGACCCAAATGATGTGTTGCTTCTCTTATTTATTGATGTGAAAGCCAATAGATATGAGATATATAATGATAAAAAACCAATTAGTTTTAGTCAACCCCACATTGTCATACCCTTGTTAGGATTTAGATGATTGTACTTAGTGTATTTTGGTCATTTTTGCTTGGTATGTTTTGAGACTAAAACTTGTTTTTTTATTTTTTATTATAACCATGTCAAAAACCAATTTGTTTATATGTCACTGCTTGTTTGAAGAGGTGTTATGCTAGACATTTTACACCACACATGTGCCTTCTAATTTTTATTATACATGTTTATGTGTGTTTTACTTGTTTGATATGAGTATCATTATTCTTCCCACATCATTATCAAGTTTGAGCCTTTGAGTCTTTGAAACATAACATTGATCACATCATTAGAGCATGCTTATGCCATTAATTTGCTCATTTTATTTCAAGATTTATTTGACCTTATTTCAAAAAATTGTTTGAAACCAACCAAACCATGTCATGTATACCATTTAGACCTTGTTAAAGAACCATCATGATATCCAATCTTGTCTAAATTGTTTATTCCAATCATAGTTTTCAACCATTGAATTTTCAATTAACCATTCTATGTTTAAATTCAAACATTGATTGATTTATGTTTAGGCTTCTCTTTATAGGGGCTAATACACATATCTTTCTCTATTAGGTTATGTAACATAGGCTAATCGATTTATTAAATTTGAAAACTATTGCTTGCTTGTTCATTCAACCTATCTTCATCATTTTTTGTTCCTTTATTTGGAAAAATATAGTCTTTTATTTAGGTGCCTTTTATCTTATGCCTTATACCAACTAATCATTTTTATGTTTGATTCAGTGTGTCAGGTTTCTATCAAAGTTATTCCAAAATTGTTAGATTAAATCAAATTATATCATTTTTTGTTTCAAGTCTATATTTTGAAACTATGTTTGGCCAAAATTACTAGTATATCATGTTTGTTTGAGCCTAGCTTTTGACTCTAAATTTGGACAAAATGCCTAAAAACTCAGCTTTTCCCTTTCCTAGTCTAGACCTTGTTTGGAACACTTTGGTCTAGAATTTGACATGCTAATTTTTATTCATTGCTTGACATTTTATGTGTATGACATTTAACATTATAAATTTGATGTTATACTATTTTATGCCAAGTTTTAGCACAAACCATTTTGGAGATACAACTCCACTTTTGACTAAGCTATATCATGTTTGAACCCTTTATCCTTTAGACATTATTTTTTAGAGTTTTTAGAACTCTAAGCCTTTTTATTTTTTGATTTTTCATCATTTATGTGGATATGTATAGGTAAAATTATGGTGGAGTAATGTACAATCCAAGTTATGATAGTATAAATACACAAATTCACTATAACCAAATGCTTGCTTATGATCCAACTTGAGACCTTGATTGGTATGAAGAGGCTTATGAGGGGGACTTTGTTGAAGACCCAACTATAGAAAATGTTGTTTGGGAGATGTATCTATACCCTCTTTATAATAATCAATACATAGAACATAGTCAAGAACCATCTTATGACCCAACTAAAGACTTTGATTGGGATGATATGGCTTATTAGGAGGACTTGGATACTTTGGCTTGGGTGAGAAATCACCCTCCATGACACCCTTTTGTTCTCTAAACCTAATCTACACATAACCCTCCTTCAAATTATACAAGATACCAAGCTCCAAAATATCCATGAAATAACATTACCATTCTAGGACCTCATCTTTTGGATTGCTACAGTAACCAAGTTTTACAATACCCTATCATTACCATTTCAGGACTTTGTCCTTTGGATCATATGAGCAATCAAGATCTATAATTCCCTATCATTATCCTATAAAAAACTCAATTAATCTAATCACAATCCCAACCAATAATTCAGCCTATACCTCATCCAAGCATTCAACCTCAACCCATTATTCAACCCAAAACCCAACCAATCCAATCAGTACCTACCCAACTAAGCCAATCATTTGAGGACCAAGTTGTGATCAAAACTAGTATTTTCCATCTCATTGGAAACCAAGGCCAAGAAAACCAACCAATATAAGATATTTTTTTTAACCAACCATCTGTGATAAGTCAACCTATGATGAATTGCCTATTAATCATATACCTGTTGTTAAGGAGTCTCACTCTGATGAGCAAGTATTTACTGAGTCACTTCTTAATTATTATAATTACCTTTATAAAATCCATTGCACACCATCCCAATTGCATTTATTATTTATTTTTTCTAACTTTGGGTAAATCATTGTGTTGTCACCCCATCATATTCATCTATTTGATCCCCTCATTTTGATTTTTTCTTTCAAGAGACCATTTTCTAACACACTTAACAACCACTCCCTTAAGGGTAAAACTACAGTTCCATCATTACCATTATATTTGTAAGCATAAAAAACCATTTTATTCTTTTAAAATATGTTACTATGCTTATAGCTTGTAACATCTTTTCAAATAGGGGTAAACTATAGACACTTAAAATTGGCCACCAATGGCTTCATATCTAACTTTAGACCAATTTTTAGAAACCACTGACCATTTATCCTAAGAATTTTTAATTATCTCAAATTTGCCTTTATAACCATACAATAAATCAATTTGGCTTATTAATCAAGTAAATTGAATAAATGCACTATCAATTAAATCAAATCTTGCAACAAATGACCAAAAAACTAAATGGGATTAATTAAAGTGCAAATCTTGATCAAAGCCTAATTAAATTTATCCTTGAGTAAATGATCTAATAAATCAATTACCAAAAATAAAAATTCAAATATCAAGAGCATATTATAACATCCTATAAGCTACTCATTACCATTATAAGTTATTTCAAATAGAAAATATCTAAAAAATATCCTAGGAATATGCCAAACTCAACCAAGATTAATAAACTCAACCACAATTCCAATTTAACCCATTCCAAGTAATTTTGAAGCATATAAAAGCAATCCTAGAGATATTCATTTAGAGATCTTAGGCATAACAATGTTATTATGAAATAACTTTGTTATGAATTCAAAAATAATGTTATAATGCCAAAATTCTTCCAAGCCAAGACAAATCAAGCCACATCAAGCCAAAGACAAGCATTGAACAAGGTGCCAAGAGGAGATGAAGGTAGCCACACTTCATTGATGAAGACCTTTTGAACATAAATATGAGTAATCTAATGAAGAAGCCTTTTGGAACAATCAAGGATTTGGGTAAATAATTTGTATTTTGTGTTTAAATTGTCATTTCCTTCCATTTTTAGTTGTGTTTTTAACTGGTTTGTTCACCATACTCCACCCATTATCTATTCATAGAGATATTATATTGTTAGTGAGTTTATTTCATTACTTTTAGAACTAACTCTATACTAACCTCCTTTATTGAGTCAAATTCCCTTATCACACAAGGTATTAAGTAGAGTCTATATGCAATCAAAGATTCACTTGCTAGTCATGAAGAGCAAATCAAGATGTTTTGAGTTACATTGACCAAAATGCTTGTCAAGCCAATTGAGTCACCATAAATGTTGGCCAATTTTTAGTCTTAGACCTAAAAAGGGGTCAACCTAAAGCCTTAGAACCTGATCCACCACTAGCCCTCATGATCATCATACATCTTTGTGAAATAGGGTTATTCAAATAGGTTCATTATTTTCTCATGTTATAAGATAATTGATGATTACCCTCACCTCATGTTTCAATCTATATTAGGTGATTTTATAATATTTGAACATTAATGGAGGTCCTTGGTAAATTTTGATGAGGCCTCAACATTCAAAGGTGCCATGGTGGAGGTGAGTTAATAAGGCAACTAGTGAGGAGTCATGAACATCTATAATCTACTCAATCATGTAAGGTATGGTTCATTTTCAGTCTTTTGAAAACATTATGAAATTGTATTGAGGACCAATTGAAGTCCTTAATAGGTTTTAAACTTCTCCCCATATGTGTTGGCATGATATACATTTGTTATGTCCCATTAAAGTCATGGATGTGTCTTAACATCAATATTTTTGACCATAATGAGGCCTCATTAGACCTGATGGAACACTAAACCACCATCCACACCTTAAAGAGATTTTTTGGACTTAATTAGGCCATAACTATGGTTTTTCATGTACTATTGATCCCATTACCATAGAGGTCAATGATTAATTACCACTAATGGGCCCCACATATACCAATTTATTCCCTTTCAAATTTTCCAATTTGTACCATGGACTTTAATACATCACCTAACTCCTATTTTCCCTCTTCTTACTTGTTAACAATGGCTTGTGGTTTGAAACATGAGAAAATTTAGGTTTCATAAGTTTTACAAGTGGTATAGATATGTATAATATAGACTGACTCAGGTGGTGTTAGGGATCTGTAAGAGGAAGTCAATAATGGCATGTGTGGAAGAAAATAGGGTGTTTTAGTGCTTGAAGATCTAAAAAGTGATCTTCCTTCCCATTGAGCTCATTGACAGGCTTAGAGAGCACTTCAAGTTTTTGTTCAAATCATATGGAGGAGAGAGAAAGAAGACCCAAGCTCTTGGCTAGATAAATTAAACTTGGTCACCTTTCATTCAATATCATTGATTTTAGGATTGGTCCCTTGAGATCTATGAACATTCATTAATAACTTAAAGGGTCTAGGCATCATTCACATCTACACAAGGCAAAAGGAGTATAATAGTTTTTTTAAGTTCCTTGTTTATTTGAATTAACTGATGGGTGTTCCTAATTCCTCATGTATTGAAGGCATTTCCATGACTTCCTTAGCACTTGGCCCACACATTTGAGCTTATAAATTTGACAAACATCTAAAATAGTAAGGTCTATAATCTACAAGTAGAGTTTGATGATAAAATGGAGTTTTAGTGATTTCACCTAAAGATTGATAGTATTGAAGGATCAATAGAGTATCTTAGACTTTTATATGTTTCTTTAATTCAATTTTTTATTCATGTAGATCCCTTACTCTCTCAAGGTGTCTTCAAAGAAAGGGTTACATACATGTTTGCGTTCATTGTGTAGAAAGACTATGTGTTGTTCAATGGTGTCCTCAAAGCTCTCAAACATAGTATGCACATGAAGTGGAGTGTTGAAATCATTCTAAGCCACCATTATATCCTTTTATGTAGATTCTTAACCTCCATGATATCCCCATAGGATTTGAAACCACCTTCCTACCTCCAAAGCTTTTCAAAATCAATTTAGTAGAAGTGAAGGTTTCTTAAATAATGTTAAGGTTCTTCAAAGAGTCCTAGGTTTCACCTTCTAATTATGCATGCCTTTTCTTGGCCTCCAAGGTGCTATGCCTTGATGGGCATACATGTTAAGGTTTCCAAGGTTCTTATGAGCTATCTTAGGTAGGTCCTCACACTTCATTTCAAATCATGAGAGAACCCCTACAATTTCATGATTATTTCACTTCCATTTCACTGTAGTTTATCCCCTACACTATGTTATGCCTATTTTTTCACACCCTTTCAATTTTCTCTAAACTAATACTTTCTACCATAGAGATGAATTTGTCATGAAATTTAAAATTGTGTTGGGGACCTAGATAATTAGTAGTATATTTGAATGCATATTTTTTAATTATAAATTGATGATGATTGGTTGATGAATTCATGTTTATATATTAAGTGGTTTTAAAAATCATAGTAGATTAATGAATAGAATGTGCATGTGTGTGTGTGTGTGTGTGTGATCAGTCATTTTACTTCTTAGTTTAATTATTCTAATTATAACTCAGCATTTTTAATTTGAGATGTTTTTGCTTTATGTGTTTTTAAATATGGAATCATATATATTGTTATGACATTTTTAGATATCTTTACTAATTTTAGTGAGTATGGATTGTCATGACAAATTCAGGAATGGATTTTCAATTTTGATAACTTAAATAATTTGTAGTAATTATTGGCATGATTTTCATTGGCAATGTGAAGTTAGGTTTAAAACATATTAGAATTATTTTTGAATTAGTTATAATGATTTTTCCTCTCAAATTATTTTCAAAAAATTATGAGTATCCAAAAGGATTGGATATAATCATCACAACAAGAGGAAATAATGCACTTATCATTTGTTTTAGTGATTCATTTTGAAAGATTGAACATGGTCATTGTTATTAATCCATTGTTTCATGGATTACATTCATATAGAATTCAATTTTAAAGAAAGTGGTCTATTTTATGTTTATTCAAATTCTCGCCATGAAATTTGAACATAATTATCAAAGGGAGACCTTATTTTTTTAATTAGTTTATAAATATGTCATTTTTAAGTGGTATAAGTTTTTCATTTTGAAAGTTCAAAATATGCTCAAGATTTATTATTTCAAATTCCTAACCTAAATTCTTTATCCTAAATTTATGTTCTAATCATTGAATCCTAGTGATTTTGATAGCATGGAAATGATTTAGAAGGTTTATATATAAAAAAGTCTTATTTGAAATAATTATTATTGTTGATTTAGGACTTGTTTCATAAAATGGGTTTTGATGTCATAAGGCTTTGTTTTGAAGTTATGATATTTAAATCTAAAACTTCATCAAGATATATAGTTTTAAAGGGCCTAGGTTGTTTGTTTTAGGGGTGTTAAAATAAATTCAAAGGCATAATAATGGTGTAAATGACTTGTTTCAAGTTTGAACCCCACATGACATAGGATGTTGAGTTGATAAATGTTATGTAATTGATAGATGTCTTGGTACCAAGTTGGCGAAAGAGTTAAAGTAAGGGCATATTCAATGATGTTTCAAAATATGTCAAGAGATTTTGGTGGTCTAAAATTCAATGCAACACGTACATGCCTCAAAAGGTAAAATTTAGTAAAGATTTAGTGGATGTTTTGATAATCACTAAATTTAGTTTTTTAGCTAACCTAGGTAGAGGAAATGCTAAGTATAATATTAGTTTTGATGAGCTAATGGAAATTGAGCACATCATCAAGTTAGATATGGTGGAGGATGGAAAATACAAATAAGGTGGTTTTTCATGTTTTCAATGATTTTGGAAAGCTCTCATAGACGTGGAGCTCTAGTAGTTTGGGATTTCAAGTTGCAAATAATGATTTTGAGAGAAAAACTAACAAGCAAGCATCACTAGGTATGTCATGAATGAATTTAATGACTCTTTGAAAGATTTTATGAGTTATTTGAATAGTTGTGAAAGGAAAATTATTAATTTGAAATCTTGAGGAGGTTATTAATTTGAAATTTATCAATGAATATTTTGAAAAATTGATGATTTTTTAGTCTTGAATATCCTACTCATGCATTAATATTAGTTAGGACTGGTTCTGGTTTTCTATATTTTTTATCTTTAATGAAATATAAAGTTGTTTGGGTTTGAAAGTAGGTGTTTGGAAATATAAAAAATTGTGGAAATCTGTAAGCTTCAATAGTATTGTAAAAATGGTTTGGACCTCATAAATTTGTTGTTTCAAGAATCAAGGTTTTTGTTGGAATTTTTAGATGTATAAAATCCAAACTTAGTGAAATATTGAAAGGATATTATGTGTGCCTAATATGATATAAGATGGTTTTATGAGTTTCAAAAATATGCAAGTACATTTTGTGGTGAATCATTATACAGTGTCATAGTTTCTTAGATTTTGAAATATAATACCTTAGTTTTTAGTATATTAAAACTTAAGAAAGAATGGAAGTGTATCAGATTCAAATTTCAGTTTGAACTTCTAGGAGTTGGTTCATTTTTTGAGGTTTCTTGAAGGTTTTAGATAAAAAGGCTTTTGGTTCATACATATCAATTTCAGTTTCAAAAGGAAATTTACATGCATGTTATGAAATGAGATTGTCCAATTTTGAAATATGGGAAGGTTTTCTCAACCTGTGATTAAATTTTAGGATTTAGTAGATATGTTTTTTTTGAAGTATATGATCTTTTATTTTTTTTTAAAGCCATATTTTTGTGCTAGGGTTTTGATGTAAGATGAATATGTATATGCTTGAGATATTGGTGTTTAAATTACTAATTATGTCTACCATACTTTCCTTGGAATGGTTTTGAAAGTCTTTTGTTTTCTTAAAAAATTGGTTATTACTAAATTTTTTGAACCTCGGCTTTCTATATAAAAAATATGGTTTGTTTATTTTATAAAGTTCATAATATGGTTATATATGAAATTTTTTTGAACAAATATGATTGGCCATAATGTATAAATAAATATCAATAAATTTTCAAACACATGAATGGAGGGTCTATAAGCCATAAGTTTCATCTATTATTTTTAGTTGCAAATATTGGTTTCAAAGAGAGAGATAAAATATGAGACTTCTATTAAATTTACATCTTAGTATTGAAATTATGGGTTTTATTTTGAATATGGATGTTGAAATAATAATACCTTGAAAAAATTTAGTTGTTTCTTAGTTGAAATTTATATGAAGGTTATATTTTGAATAAGTGGTTTTTTCTTTGAAATATTATTTGGTTTTACATGTTGATAAGTATGTGGCTGGAATCAGTTGACAAGATTAATTTTTGGTTTTGATAAAAAAAATTGAGCAGAGATTGTTATGTAATTTCACCAAGGTTTCATTTTAAGGTTGGCTGATTTAGTTTGGTTTTCAAATAATTTGACACATTGAAGATGGAGAATTTATTAAAATAGATCATAATACGATTAAGATAAGATTATGATATTATAATTTTATCTCTGAAGTTTTAGTTGATAAGAATACTAGGATATAATGATACACTTGGTATAATTCAGTTTAGGATTTTTGTTGAGATATGATTGAATGTTTAAAATATAGTTTTGTTTCATTTTGAAATGAATATATGTTGATTTTTAGTCATCAATTTTGAATATATTTAGATTGTTTTAAAAAATGTTTGGATGGGATCAGCCCATGTCAAATAGGAATAATGATGATAGAGATTGAGGGTAGAATTATAGTAGCAATGAGAACCAAAAAAATATTAATAGAAATTTTTAGATAGGTGGTTTTAGGGTTAGGATATTTAGCCCTAGGTTTCATAGAAGTGCTAGGATGTCTATTCCTTTTGATGTAGTAGACCCTAAATTTTGGAATATCCTAAACAATTTTTCTTTTAATCTAGTCAATAATAGGGTAAATTGGGGAAATAAAATATTTTATAAGCATAAGTTTGGTGCTAGGACCGCTTCACATAGTAATTCATTGCATCATTTATAAATCAATCCACATCATTTGCCAATTTAATCACCCATTCCTGAGAGAATTGAGCTTATTATTGAACTTCTTCCTACAAATCAAGTCACCCACCTTGAGATTGAAATAACTCATGCTAAAAAAATTATCAATCTTGCCATTCTTTTAGTTTCAAACAATCCTTCATCTCCTTATATAGAGCCTATTTTTGGTTGTAAGAAGTTAGGCATGACATCTTCTCATAGTGAACCCATCATAGGATGTAGGAAACTAAGTTTGAAGTAGCCTTTTTCAATAGGTAGAAAGCATATGATTGAGGTTCGTCTTTCCACTTTATATTAAAGATAATCCAATCATAATGATATAGATTCATTAGTTGAGGTCAAAGTGCTCAAGAGAATCAAGTTAGAAATTAATGACAATACAAGTGATTCTGGAATGAAATTGGTGAAATTTATAGCAATTAAAATGGAGTATAATGAAGGTGTTAATGAGTATGGGAAACCTATAATTGAAGTACTTTTAGAGTCTGATGACAATTGGATGTCCTCTAGATAGGCTTTTTTTTTTCAATTAGACTATAGATGGTAGACATTTTAATTTTAGACTTGATATTTTAACTTGTAGTTTTGATGCATAAGCTTTTAGATCTTTGATAATTTTGAAAAGTATAGTAGACTTTATATATATATATATATATATATATATATATATATATATATATATATATATATATATATATATATATATATATATATATATATATATATGTTAATTTTGGAATATGCATAATGGTTTGATATAAATAGAATTTTATTAAACTTTGACTTATATTTTTAATAATTGATATAATTATTATATTTTATTATTAATTGATGAGGGTGCCCACCCATTAAGATAAGTCCCTGATCTAAATTCAAAAACTTGATCTATTAAAAATTTTAAAATCTTAATTAAACATATCCTTAACCAATAACTATTCATAATTAATTGAATTTTAAAGTCAATTAGTTAAGATAAACTAATAACTAACTAAGGTTAGTTCTAACTTATTTTTAACTAAGTTTGGATCATAAAAAGAGATCAAATATTTATTTTAAGCTAGAAGAACAACATAGGTATTAAAGACTTATACATTTTGTGAAGTCAATCATTCATCTCTGTATTTTTTATGCAACTTCTCTAATATAACATGACTTTTGAAGATGGATCCAATGGTACTTTATTTTATGGTTGAGTAATTATTTAGATAACGTAGGTATATCCAATTTTTATAATCATTTATAATAGATTATATGAAAATTGTCAAGTTTAACATCTTTTGTTGATTGCTATTTGTAGTCCTATGTGTAGAATCCAAGTATTCAACTTGAATAATGATGGATACTTTACTATTTTTTAACATATCATTGATCTATTTTGATTTTAAAAGTTGTCTCTCAAAATATTTGTAAAGAAGGATGTTGGTTTTCTTAATAAAATCTACCTTATTTTGCTAGGATGACTCTCCTTTAAGACTTGCAGACTTTATTATATTTTATATTTACTCTAATTTTAAATATAGTTTTTTATCTTTTTAATTTAATTTTGATTTTTGTTTCTTAGTTTATATCTTTATCTTTCTATCTACTTAGTTTACTATTTTATTTTATTTTTCTTTAGAAATTTCTTATATAAAACTTTTTTTGCATTTTTTAATATAGATTATTCTTTGATTAGTTCCTTTCTTGTAGTTTAGATTTAGTTTTAAATTTATTTATTAGATTTGATGTTAGTTGTTTTATAGGTTAGTCATAGTTTAGTTTAGCTATGAGATTTATTTAGATTTCATATTATAGTTCTATTTATGTTTTAGTTTAGATTGTTTATTAGACCCTTCTAACTTTTTCTTTAAGGTTTATTAGACTTGTTAATTATTAATTAGCTTGTTGTTTCTTATATTGTTTGATTAATTTGTTTTTATATTTTAGTTTAGGCTAGGTGTTCTTTGTTTGCTTTTATTTTAATTAGTTTTCTATCTATTGTTTGTTGTGTCTCTTATGTGTTTGCTTTACTTGATTGATTACTTGATTAAATATCTATTTACCTTTTACCTTATCTCAAATATGTTTATTGGTTTATATTTTGAGGTTACTTAGAAATATTATAGTATAAGTAATATATTACTTGAAATATATTATTTTAGTAAATTAGGTTTATTTTCTTTAAGAGATTATCTAATTCATAAGTTTTTTCTGTTGGATAGGATAGATTACAGATTCATATCTAAATTAATTCATTATATGATAAAAAAAAATTATAAAATTATAATAAAATATGTTAAAATTGTTAATTTATTTATTATTTTCAAAAATATTTAGAGAATTCCTCGTGTCTTTAAGATCATAGTTGAACCTTTAGAACCCCCTGATTAGACAAGTATGATTCCAACTTAACCTTCATAATAGGTGAAAGGGTTGATTCATTGATGGTATAATTTTTGTCGTCAACAAATTTGGTAACTTTGCTACAAAAATTCATTCAGAAATCTAATTTATTTTAAGTCTTGTTTTCTTTTGCTCATGGTACTTTAAGAACAACAACATCCTATTATCTAACCTAGACTAGATATTTATTTTAATCTAACACATTATGCATGGTATAATCATCTTTAAAATATTGAACAAGTCATTCAAGTCATAAACTAAGAAGAAGAGATTGTAGAATTTGAGATTGATTGGTATTCTAATCTCACATGTGAGACTCAATGAGACATTCTTAATTTAAATAGAAAAATTTAGGAAGATAGAGATAGAGTTTTAGTTATTAATCCTAGACCTAGAACTCATTTTATTTTTGATTATTTTCCTTTTGAAAATTTTATTTTACCTTCTAAACATGTTGTTATACATATACAAATAAATCAAGTAGATTAGGTTTAAAATAATCAATCTACTCAAGTAAAACTACTAAAACTTCTAATGTGAGAGAAACTAAAAGTAGAATAGAGGATAAAAGATCTGATTCATGGATTGGAAAACAATAGAGAATAAGATGGTCTCATTGAAGGTAAAGATGAAGAAAAAATTCAAGTAGAACATCAAATAGTTGTAACTTCATGGATTTCTACAAATCCAAATAATGTTAGAAACTATCCTAGTAAGTTTCCCTCTATTAAAGGATTTAATATACCAAAATTTTATGGTGCTATTATAGAATCTTGGGAAGATAATTTAGAATCATTTAATATAGTTTGTACCACTCTTAGAATAATTAATGAAAAAAATTGCTTAAGATTTTTTGCCCAAACACTTGAAGGAAAAGATTACCAAACATTTATTAGTCTACTTGCCAAGGTTATTAATACATGAAAAGATATTGAGGATTGGCTAGAGTTATCCTTTAGAAAATTTAAAGAAGATTTTGATTCAGTTAATAACTTTGTGAATTTTTTGCTTAATCTAGGTGAGACCATTTACCCTTTCATTACTAGGTTCACTAAGCTGTGTCAAAAGATCTCATGTGATCTTAGACCTAATAATTTATCTAGACTTTATATTTGTAATGCTTAGCCTTTAAAATATAAAATGACTCTAGAAGATATAGATATTTTAGAATATAATAAAAATATAACATTCTATATTGAATATGAAAAGAAGCTTAAATGCATTGAATTTAAGAAAATATCTTTTACAAGTTTAAATTTAGATAATTTAATTTTTTTAAAGGATATTCAAAGTCTAGGAAATGAGTTGATCATTTTTAAAATATAGCTTAATGATAAACCTTACTATTCAAATAAAAATAATAATTAAAATAAAAATTTAGACATTGCTTATCACTGTAATGTATGTGAATTGGATCATGATCTAGATTCATGTGTTGTTGTTTATAATTACAAAAAGTTTCTTCAAGGAAAAGATATTATATCTCAAGATTTAGTAGAAAATATAATTACTCTTGATGATCCATCAAAAAATGATAATGTTTATGTTTTGAATACTAGAAATAAAGATTATGGTTCTTCTCAAAATAATAAAACAATATATACTAATGATAAAGGAAAAATAGTTCATAATAATGATAATAATTCAACTGATAATGTTGCTCAAAATATTATTTTATCAACTAGTTACAACAATAGTCAATATCAACATTATAAGCTTAATATTTTTAGACAAATTGATGTTAAAACTTATAGCATTATTGATGATTTGTCAATAATTAAAGCTGGGTTTTCTTTACTACAAGCAGCTAGTCTTTTAGAGCAACTTGATAAGACTAATGAAAAAGCTGTTAAGAATTATAAAGTTGATGTGGGTTTACAATAAGAATATAGTAATGAGCAATCAATTTTTTTAATAAAAAATTATGATCCTCTTGTTGATTACATTCCTCCTTTTTATGTTATGGTTGAAATTTATAATAAGATAATCCATAATTGTATCTTAGATATGTGTGACTCAAATAAAATTATGCTTAAATACATTAAAGATCAGTTAAGTATATCTTATGAAATGTATAATAGGAAACTTATTAGTTTTGATTTTAGACAAACTAAGGGTTGTGGTAAATTTTGGAACATAGTCATTAAAATTACATAATATGAAATATTTATATGCATGAATAATGCTCAAGTTCTAGATATCCTTAATAATTACATTATGTTATCAGGAAGAGATTGGTTTAAAGCAACTAATGCTTTTGTTAGAAAGGATATCACATGGATTCATGTTAGTAATTAAATTGATTTCATTAAAAAAGAAGATTAGTTTGGTACACCTATTGAGTCATCTACTTCTTTAGCTATTTTTTATGTTGAAACTAAGATTGGGACTTATGAATTGCTAAATTTAGATGAACCAAAAAATCATCATGAAGAATTATTTGAAAACAATATTTTATGATCACTTTAATGGAGATTGTTTTTAATAAGGTAATGGGGTTGGAATTTATTTAATTACTCTTTTAAGAAATTTTTTCATTGTGATTATAAATTATCATTTGAGAACACTAATAATATAGTATAATTTGAAGCATTATGTTTAGGGTTGGAAAAAGCTATTGAACTTAACATTAAGAATTTAAAAAAATTTAAAGATTTTGAATTGTTGGTTAGACAAGTTTGTCAAATATATAAAACTAATCAAACTTGTCTACATTGCTATATGCAAAAAGTTTGGTCATTACTTGAACATTTTGAAGCTTTTAATATCACTCATATTATTAGAGATAATAAGCTCATTGTTTTTGCATCTAATCTAACTCTAAGACTAAACCAACCACATATTTCTCTTATACTAATTTTTTTCATCTTAAAATTTTTGATTTAAATAACATTTGACATGGTTTTAATTATGATGAACACATAGATTTTTTTATTAAGGGTAATTATTTTGATCACAATAATTATGTGCTAAATTGTGGAGATTATTTGTAATTAAGTACTAATAAATTACCTTCTCATTTAGTGAGTTTAGAATCGATGTTTTAACCAAATGATCAACTTAAAATCTCTATAATGAAAGAGCCTTCAAGGAGAATTATAGGTAAAATTATTCCCATCAATTTAGGTACTGAAAAAGACCTAAGATATGTTTATTTAGGAATTTAAGTTACTACAAGTGAGAAGGTTAAATTTGTTAAATTATTTAAAGAGTTCATTGATGGTTTTACCTAATCATATAAATATGTTAAGGGTTATGATACTAAAATTATTAAACATGACATACCTATTAAGCCTGATATCAAATTTATAAGACAAAAAATATGAAGAATTAACTCTTTATTAGAAGACACTATTAATAAAGAGCTAGATAAGATTATTGAGGCTGGTGTCATTTTTCCTATATAATATTTATATTGGGTAGCTAATCTAGTTCTGATTAGGAATTAAAATGGTGACATTAGACTATGTGTTGATTTTAGAAATCTAAATAAATCTAGTGTTAAATATAATTTTCCTCTTCCAAGTATAGATAAAATTTTGAAACAAATTGTAGGATCAGAAATGATGTATTTATTCAATAGATTTTTTGGTTATAATTATATTTTTTTAAAATCTTGAAGATAGACATAAACTACTACTATTCGTAGAGGTACTTTAACTTATAATAAAATGCCTTTTGAAGTGATGAATGTAGGAGATACTTTTTAGAGAGTTATACATGTTGTTTTTTATGATTTGATTGGAATTATAGTTTTGGTTTATTTAGATGATCTCACAATGTATTTGAAAATAATAAAAAAGTATTTAAACCATCTTTGTGAAGTTTTCACAAGATACAGAAAATATGGCATTTATTTAAATCTAAAGAAATCAATTTTTGGTGTTACCGAGGGTAAGTTATTAAGACATTATTTAGAAAGATGGCATTTCTATTAATCCCAAATATTTTAAAGCTATTAGAGAACTACCTCCTTCCAAATATTAATCTAGTTTGAGGTCTTTATTTGATAAGATAAAATTTGTTAGGAAATTTATTTCATATTTTGCTAATAGATTTAATTCTTTACAATTATTTCTTATGAAAGATAAAATATATAATTAAGATGAAGTTGTTGATTTAGCTTTTAATTATATTAAAGATACCACTGCAAGTGCTCCAGTTGTTTCTAAATATAATTTAAATAAAGCATTTATTCTCTATGTTAATGAAACCAAAAAGGCTATTGGAGCTGTAATAACTCAAGAATTTGAAAATAATAAACAAAAATTGATTAGATACATGAGTCAAGTTTTAAAACATGTAGAAACTAGGTATCCCCTTATTGAGAAATTCATTTTCTCATTAGTTTCCTCTTTGATTATGTTTCATTATTTATTGATGGGAAACAAAGTTTTTTTGTGATCTAAAATACATATTTTGTCTTATCTTTTAAAACAACCAACCATTCAAGGAAGGAATTCTAAGTGGATTTTATGCATTCAAGAGTTATATCTTGAATTCAAAACTTCCAAAATAATCAAATTTAATGAATTGGCCAAACATTTAGTTAAAAATGCTTCTTCAGATATTAATGTTTTAATTTTGTCAATTTATGATAAATTAAATGCAAAGCCACATTTAAAGACCATGAAGATTGCTGATTTTTCTAAAAAATTTAAGTTTGGTCTTGAAATGAATGAATAGGATTGTATGTTAGTTGAAGATGATTGGTATCATGACTTAGTATATTATTCTCAATATTAATTCTATCTTAATAATTTAGATAAAAAATAAACATGTTCCCTAATATTAAAATCTTTAAATTTTTATTTGTTAGAAATTTTTTTATTTTATCAAAATAAAGATGGAATTTTATTGAGATGTCTTACACATAATCAAACACAAAAATTTCTTAGAGGTTGTCATGAAGAAAACTATGGTGGAATTATGATGTGAAAATAACCACTTGTAATATTTTAAGAGTAGGTTACTATTGGCCTACTCTATTTCAAGATGCGTATAAGCTAGTTCATTCTTACATGTTATGTCAATTGTTTGTTAGAGACAAGTTTCTTGTAATGCCTTCAAACTTTGGTATTATTTAAAAACCTTTTAAAAAATAGGGCATTGACTTTATTTCAAACATTCAACTACATTAATCTATAGGCCATACGTATATTTTGATAGCCATAGATTATTTTACTAAGTGGCCTGACGTCAAAGCACTTAATATTTCAATAATAGGCAAAGTGATCTCTTTCTTAGAAAATCATATTTTCTTTAGATTTAGAGTCTCTTACAAAATCATTTTTGACAATTGACTTCAGTTTATTTTAAATAAATTTATAGAATTTTTAGGAAAGTATTATATTATATCTAGTTATTCATCTAAATATTGCCCTCAAGGTAATGGTCAAGCTGAGGCTACAAATAAAAATCTGATTTCAATTATAAAAAAATTAGTTTGTGATAATAAAATAAATTAGCATTTTAAAATTCTCAGAGCTTTATGGGCTTATAGGACTATTATTAAGGTAAAAATTGGCTATTCTCCATTTATATTAGATTATGGTTTTGAGGCTACCTTACCAATAAAACTTCACATTTCTTCAACCAATACTGTTTTATAATATGTTACTGAAGAAACAAATTTAATTGAACAAATATTACATGATTTAATAGATCTTGATGAGTCCAAAGCAACAACATTGTAGAAATTAGAAAGAGCTAAGCAAAAATTAAATAATTTTTTTGATAGAAAGGTTTCTAACAAGAAGTTTAATGTTGGGGATTTAGTTTTATATTGGGACAAAGCTTATGAAGATCCTAGAAAACATCACAAGTTCAATTCATTATCGCTTGATCCTTATATAATTGATACTATAATTAAAAATAATATTTTTTATTTAAAGTATATTGAATAAAATTGGATGTGTTACTTATTTTATGGCCATCATTTGAAATTATTTCATAATTAACTATTTTCAATTTTGTTTGTTTCTTTATGTTTCATTTTATTTTTGATTTGTTGTTTCTTTCTTTATTATGTTTGTTTTTTTTCTTTTTTTTTATTTGGCCTGCTTTACTTTTATTTTTGAAAATATCAATGAATTTTCACATTATGAAGGAAGAGTGCAAATATTCTACAAATTTGCTGTAAGTATCAATTATTTTTTGATATTATACTTCATGAATTCAGTTTTCTTTATATATGGATAATATATACTGAGCCATATCAAGTTTTAAAAGTATGACTTAATTTTTAGATTTTGTAACTAAGGCATTTGTATTATATTATGTATCTATCCTAAACTTCCTTACTATATCATTTTCTTTTTTCATGCCAAACTAGCTGAATAATCCATCTCTTATTAAAATTCACTATTAAAGGGGTTCACATATAGCCACTTGAGAAATGATTTTCATGGATCACACTCTCAAGAACATGTTTTTATTAATAGTTAATTATTTTTTACTCAATTTCAGTACAAAAAACTAACTAAGGTCGCTAGTGTTATGCTTATTTTTCACACCCTTTTGATTTTTTTCAAACTAATACTTTCTGCCATAGAAATGACTCTATCATGAAATATAAAACTATGTTAGGGACCCATTCAATTAGTAGTATATTTGAATGCATATTTTTTTATTATGAATTGATGATGATTGGTTGATGAATTCATGTTTATATCTTGAGTGGTTTCAAAAAGCATAGTGGATTAATGAATAAAATGTGCATCTATATATCACTGTATATGTATGTGATCAATCATTTTGATTCTTAGTTTAATTACTATGATTATAATTAAACATTTTCAATTTGACATTTTTTCACTTTGAGTGTTTTCAAATATGGAAGCATATATATTGCTATGACATTTTTAGATGTCTTTACTAATTTCAGTGAGTATGGATTGTCATGATAAATTCAGGAATGGATTTTTAGTTTTGATAACTTGAAAAGTTTGTAGTGATTATTGGCACGATTTTCATTGGAAATGTTAAGTTGGGTTTAAAATAGATCAAAATGATTTCTGAATCAATTATAATGATTCTATCTCTCATCTTATTTTCAAAAAATTATGGGTATTCAGATGGATTGGATATCATCATCACAACAAGAGGAAATAATGCACTTTATCATTTGTTTTAGTGATTCATTTTAAAATATTGAACATTATCATTATTATGAATCCATTATTTATGGATTACATTCATTAGAATTTAATTTGAAAGACAATGGTTTTTCTTATGTTTGTTTTAATTCTCACCATAAGATTTGAACATAATTATCAAATGGAGAATTTATTCATTTTTTTTGAATTAGTTTATAAATATATCTTTTTGAAGTGGTAAAAATGGTTCATTTTGAAAGTTTAAAATGTGCTCAAGAGTTATTATTTCAATGTCCTAACCTAAAGTCTTTATCCTAATTTTTTGTTATAATCATCAAATCCTAGTGATTTTGATAGCATGGAAATGATTTAGAAGGTTTTTATATAAAAAAGTCTTATTTGAAAATATTATTATTATTAACTTAGGACTTGTTTCATGGAATGGGTTTTAATAGAATAAGGATTTTTTTTAAAGTTAAGATATTTAAATCTAAAACTTCATCAAGACATAGTTTTAATGGGCTTACGTTATTTGTTTCATGGGTGTTTAAGTAAATTCAAAGTCATAAGAATGGTGTGAATGACTTGTTTCAAGTTTAAACCCCACATGATGTAGGATGTTGAATTGATAGATGTTATGTAATTAATAGATGTATTCACACCAAGTTGGCAGAAGAGTTAATGCAAGGGCATATTCTATGATATTTCGAGATATGCCAAGAGATTTTGGTGGTCTGAAATTCAATGTAATAGGTACATGCCTCGAAAGGTAGAAGTTAGTAAAATATTAGTGGATGTTTTGGTAATCACTAAATTTGGTTTTTTGGCTAACCTAGATAGAGGAAATGCTAAGTACAATCTCAATTTTGATGATCCAATAGGAATTGAGGACACCATCAATTTAATTATGGTAGAGGCTGGCAAATACAAATAAGGTGGTTTTTCATGTTTTCAATCATTTTGGAAAGCTTCTCACAAAATTGGAGCTCTGGTAGTTTGGGATTTCAAGTTATAGAGAAGGATTTTGAGAGAAAATATAATAAGGAAACATCACTAGCTATGCCATGAATGAATTTAATCACTTTTTAAAGGGATTGAGTTATTTGGATAGTTATGAAAGGAAAATTGTGATAGTATACATGTTAATAAGTTTTTAGGAGGTTATTGATTTAAAATTTGTGCATGAATATTTTGAAAAATGAATGATTTTACAGTCTTAAATATCCTACTCATCCAGTAATATTGGTGAAGACTAGTTTTGGTTTTTTATATTGTTGGTCTTTAATGAAATATAAAGTCGTTTGGGTTTGAAACTGGGTGTTTGGAAATATAAAAGTTTGTGGAAATCTATGGGATTTTAATAATAGTTGAAAAATGGTTTAGACACTTAGAAATTTGTTATTTCAAGACTCAGAGGTTTTGTTAGAATTTTTAGATGTATAAGAGCCAAACTTAGTGAAATATTAAAAGGATATTATGTGTGCCTAATATGATATAGGATGGTTTTATGAGTTTAAAAAACATGCAAGTATATTTTATGGTGAATCATTCTATAGTGTCATATTTTTTTGGCTTTTGAAGTAAAATATTGCATAGTTTTTAATATGTTAAAACTTTAGAAAGAATGGAAGTGTGTCAAATTCACATTTTAGTTTGAAATTTTGGGAGTTGGTTTAGTTTTTGAGGTTTATTTAAATGTTTTAGATAAAAAGTATTTTGGTGCATACATATTAGTTTTAGTTTCAAAAGGAAATGTGTATGCATGTTATGAAATGAGGCTATGGATTTTTGAAATATGGGAAGGTTTTCTCAGCCTATGCTTAAATTTTGGGATTTAGCAGGTCCATTATTTTTAAAGTATATGATCTTCTAGTTTTTTTTTGAAGCCACATTTTTATGCTAGGGTTTTGATGTAAGATGAATATATATATGTGCCTAAGATATTGATGTTTAAAGCATTTATTATGTCTACCATACATGCATTGGAAGGGTTTTGAAAGTCTTTTATTTTCTAAAAATTTTGGTTACTCTTGAAATTCATGAACCTCAAATTTTTTTATAAACAAATTTGGTTTTTTTTAATAAAATTCATAAAATGGTTATATATGGAATTTTTTTGAATAAATATGGTCAACCATAATGTAGAAAGATATATCAACAAATTGTCAAACACATGAATGGAGGGTCTATAAGTCATAAGTTGCATCTATTAATTTTAGTTTCAAAGAGAGTTAGATAAAAGATGAGACTTTATTTGAATTTACATCTCAGTATTGAAGTCATGGGTTTTATTTTGAATTTGGATGTTGAAATAATAATACCTTGAAAAATTTAGTTGTTTCTCAGTTGAAATTTTGTTGAATGTTATATTTTGAACAAGTGGTTTTTGCTTTGAACTATTACTTGGTTTTCATAAAAAAATTGAGTAGAGTTTGTTATGAAATTTCACTAGGGTTTCATTTTAAGTTTGGTTGATTCAATTTGGTTTTCAAATAATTTGACACATTGAAGATGAAAACTTCATTAAAACAAATTAGAAGAGGATTAAGATAAAATTATGATATTATAATTTTATCTTTGAAGTTTTAGTTGATAAGTATACTGGGATATAATGACACTTGGTATATTTTAGTTTAGGATTTTTGTTGAGATGTGGCTAAATGTTTAGAATATAGATCTCTTTATTTTTGAATTGAATATATATTGATTTTTAGTTATCAATTTTGAATATATTTCAGATTGTTTTAAAAAAAAAGTGGATGGGATCAACCCATGTCAAATAAAAGTAATGATGATAGAGGTTGGGGTAAGAATTATAGTAGCAATGAGAACCAATAAAATAATAATAGAAATATTCAAAGAGGTGGTTTTAGGGCTAGTAGATTTGGCCCTAGGCTTCATAGAGGTGTTAGAATGTCCATTCATTTTGATGTTAAAAATCCTAAATTTTGGAATATCCTAAATAATTTGTGTTTTAATCCAGTCAAAAATAGGGAAAATGAGCGAAGCATAAGATTTTATGGGTATAGGTTTGGTTATATGACCCCTTCACATATAAGTTCCTCACATCATTCAAAAACTAATCTACATTATTTTTCAATTTAGCCACCCATTCCTGAGAGAATTTAGCTTGTTATTGAACCTCTTCTTACCAATCAAGTCACCCAAGTTGAGATTAAAATAGTTCATGATAAAAAAAAATTATCAATATTTCCATTCCTTCAATTTCAAATAAGCCTTAATCTCCTCATAGAGATCCTATTTTAGGATATAAGAAGTTAGGGCTAGCATCTTCTCATAGTGAACCCATCATAGGATATAAAAAAATGAGTTTGGAGAAGCCTATTTTAGTAGGTGAAAGTGTATGATTGAGATTCATCCTTCCACTTTAGATAAAATATCAGTTAGTTAGAATGATATAGGTTTACCAGTTGAAGTCAGAGTACTCAAGAAAATCAAGCTATAAGTTGATGATAATACAAGTGATTATGGAACAAAATTGGTGTAATTTATAGAAATTGAAATAGAGTATAATGAAGGTGTTAATGAGCATGAGAATCCTATAATTTAAGTACTTTTAGATTCTGATGACTAATGGATGTCATCTAGATAAACTTTTATTTTTCAATTGGACTATAGTTGGTAGACAGTTTACTTTCAGACTTGATATTTTAACTTGCTTTTTTGATGCATAAGCTTTTAGATTTTGATAATTTTGGGAAGTATACCAAACTTTATTTTTGATATATATATGCCTAGTTAATTTTGGAATATGCATCATTGTTTTATATATATAGAATTTTATTAAACTTTGACTTATCTATTTAATAATTGATATAAGTATTCTATTGTATTATTAATTGATGAGGGTCCTCACCTGTTAAGATAAGTACTCAGTCTAAATTCAAAAACTTGATCTATTAAGACTTTTAAGTCTTAGTTAATCATATCCTTAATCAATAACTATTTATAATTAAATAAATTTTAAATTCAATTAGTTAAAATAAACTAATAGTTGACTAAGGTTAGTTATAACTTATTTTTCAACAAAGTTTGGAGCATAAAATGAGATCAAGGATTTATTTGAAAGTAGAAGAACAACATAGGTATTGAAGACTTATACATTTTGTGAAGTCAATCATTCATCTCTCTCTTTTCTATGCAACTTCTCTGAGATAGCATGACTTTTACAGATAGACCCAATGGTACTTTATATAACACTTGAGTAATTACTTAGGCAACATAGGTATATCCATTTTTTATTATCATTTATAACTTATTATCTTAATATTTTCAAGTTTAACATCTTTTGATGATTGCTATTTGTAGTCCTATGTGTAGAATCCAAGCACTCAACCTAAATAATGATGAACACTTCATTATTTTATGACATCTCATTAATCTATTTTCATTATAAAATTTGTTTCTCAAGATATTTGTAAAGAAGGATGTTGCTTTTCTCAATAAAATCTACCTTATTTTTGTAATATGACTCTCCTCTAAGACTCAGACTTTATTGTACTTTATATTTACTTTGATTTTAAATATAGTTTTTTTTATCTTTTATTAATTTAATTTTGATTTTTATTTCTTAGTTTATATCTTTATCTTTCTATCTATTTAGTTTACTATTTTTATTTTTATTTTCTTTAAGTAATTTCTTATATAGATCTTTCTCTGCATGATTTAATATAGATTATTCTTTGATTAGTTCCTTTCATTTAGTTTAGGTTTAGTTTTAAAGTTCTTTATTAGATTTGTTATTAGTTGTTTTGTAGGTTAGTCATAGTTTAGTTTAGATATGAGATTTATTTAGATTTCAAATTATAATTCTATTTATGTTTTAGTTTAGATGATTGATTAGACCCTTCTACCTTTTTATTTAAGGTTTATTAGACGTTTTAATTGTTAATCAGCTTGTTATTTCATAGATTGTTAGATTCATTTGTTTTTATATTTTAGTTTAGTCTAGTTGTTATATGTTTGATTTTATTTTAATTAGTTTGTTAGCTATTATTTTTTATGTCTCTTATGTGTTTGTTGTACTTGATTGATTACTTGATTAAATATCTATTTACTTTTTACCTTATCTCAAATATATTTACTAGTTTATGTTTTGAGGTTACTTAGAAATATTACAACAGAAGTAAGATATTACTTGAAATATATTATTTTACCGAATCAAATTTATTTCATTCAAGAGATTATCTAATTCATATGTTTTATATATTAGATAAGATAGATAACATATTAATATCTAAAATAATTCATTATTTGATAAAAAGGATTTCTAAAATTATAATAAAATATGTTAAATTTGTTAACTTATTTATTATTTCCAATAATATTTAAAAAATCCCTCATATCTTTAGGATAGTAGTTAAACCTTTAGAATTCTATGATTACACTAGTATGATTACAACTTAACCTTCATGATATCAAATAGGGTTGATTAATTGATGGTATAATTTTCATCATCAACACACTTCATGCTCAAATCTTAGACTAATCCACTGTCATCCCCATCAAGCCATTCACCCCTCTTTCTAAGACTATAGAGCTGAGAAGTAGTCCTAGATACCCCTTGGACTCTCAATAACCATAAAGTCATAAAATGATAGACCTATGTAGCCATATACCTTAATAAGGAAGTAAGTGACCACCTACATCAAACCATTTGGGCCTACTGAGAAAAAACCTTTAGGATTACTATGTATGAACCACCCCTAGGTATATAAAGTGGATATCTCAAAGAGGTGAATGAGAATGTGAGCAAGATTAAAAATAGGTTTTAAATGGATATAAACACCCTCATCCCTCAAAAATTTATTCTAAGGACCCCTATAGACAATCAACATGTGTAAATGAGTGCCTATAACACTATTGGTGTGTATTAAGATCTACATCATGCTTAGGGTTAGAGATAATATTTATACATGAAGGGGAAATATTCAAACTAAAATAGGAGATAAGACATAATTTCCACCCCACAAAAATCAAAGGACATTAAAAATAGACATGAGGGTTAAATAGGCCTAGTTGGGCATAAAACCTAACCTAAGGAGGGGAAAGTATATAGAAGAAAAGGATGGTAAAAGACTACTACCTAAGAGTTTTAATAATCATGAGTAACATGGTAAAAATTATAATTACATGGTAGTATTGACATAAAATGACAACATCTTTCTCATAACCCCTCATACTACTAAGCACCCAGACATGCAAGTAGGCCTACAGCTAGTCATTAAAAAATTATTATTTGAAGCCTTTGTAGGTGTGACTAGGCCTTTAAATTTGGTACAAATGGTCAATATGAGTTGATTATTATGTATATTATCCCATTTAAATCACCTAATTAGTGGTTATTCCCACTATTTTATCTCAAACTTAGTCCAATCTATTAACAATTGATTCAGAGGATAAGTGAGTGATTTGATGTTTTGAAGAACTCACAGATAAGATAAACATCATAAAGGGTTTACAAGGTAATATCATATGGTAGTGTATGTATTTATACAACCTATAGATTAAAAATCATTCATAGTCTTAGTCAGATACTCTTGAAGGATAGCTAAAGGAGGCAGACTTCAAACCTAGCCTTGAGCTTTCCTACCATTTTGAAGCATCTCCAAGCCTTCATGTATAATTAATAATAATGAAAGGTTTAGGAAGATGTTTTAGGTCCTGACAGAGTAGTTTCAAGTAAAGGTAAATAGGAAAAGGGTCAAACTAGTCTCAAAATCCTACTCAAGCCATGGAGCTCCAAGCAACCAACTCTAGATGAAAATTTAAATGTTCATAACCTTCACCACAAAGAGGCTCAAGTTCAGGTCTCTTAGGGAATTTTAAGTACCAATATGGACTTAAAATCCATAAAATATTGACAGTCATTAAGGGGTTCAATTTTATGAACAATCCCTAAGAATATAACCTTCTAAAATTGGTCAATAGAGATCTTGAGAGTCATCATTCAAAACTCCTATCTCCACACACCTTTTGCATGGGATCCCATTCTATTGAGGTAATATGGAGGGGTCAATGCACTACAAGTTCATGGCAATTGGCTTTGGTTTATATGTCTATACTCTATGAACTATCATTAATATGGTGGATGTATTAAACCCTTCTTAAACCTTAGATAGTACTCGATGGTGGATTTTTTCCCCAAAATGGATCTAGATGGAGTTATTTGATTATGAAAGGGTCATTGAGGTCATCACAGGTCTTCTGAGCATCTTAATAAGTCATTAATTAGCATGTGTAGGGATTAATTTATATGGATCAAGCCTAAAAAGGATAATTTTGGCCTAAAATCAAAGAAATGGAAAGTATTTTTATGTATTTTAGGGTTAAAGATAGATAATAACTCTTAAATCTTCCAAATAGTCCTTTAACAATCATCTATAAGAACCTTCATGACTAGTTTTGAAAGCATACATATTTGAGTGTTAAGATGAAGGGTTGTATGCATTTTAAAGAGGACAAATGGATTAATCAAGACAATAATGCTACTCCAAATAACCTTAGATATGATATTTAGGTTGAAAATAATGTAAAGTTACCTCAAAACCCTAGGGTTAGGGCCAATACTCAAGAAAAATATGTTTAGACATATTGGTCTAATACCTCTATACGAGAAGTACCACTAAAAGGCAGAACAAAGACACATTTAGAGATAAGGACACATAAAATATTCATGGATAAGTTCATAAAAATGTTTGGGGACATTTTAGTCACTTGGATTTCCAATAGAGTTTCCACAATTAGTCTTTTTGGCCTACAGACACTCAAAGGCTATCCAAGAGGCATGCTTCTCACTCAAGGCACATTTTCACATGTTCATAATTGTATGAAACCTCTACATGGGAGGTTAATAACTTTAGGAGAGGTAAATTGGTGTGTCTACATGAATTTAATGGAATTGGGCTAGAGGTTTAGGCCCTAACCTTAATGAACCATCATTAAGAGTCCTAGGCACTTGTAAACCCCCCTAAAACCCTAATATGGACATGACTAGAGAGATTTGATGAAAAATACATCCAAATAGGTAGGAACCACTAGAAAAAAATCTTTATTATTTTTTCAACTTAGAGGAATCCATGTCCTTAATACTTGATTATACAAATGTTGTACAGACACCTAAATAAATTATAAGTTTTTAGGGTTTTAATCAAAAAATGGGGCGAACTTGGTAAAGAGTTATAAATCATGGGAATTATTGGATTGAGACTTATTATAATCAAATAAAGATGTAAGTGTTCACTCATCTACCTATAAGTACCTGTGTTAACTTCTTCTAATAAGCCATTTTATATGGCTAGTCTAGTTGACCTAGTCATGCAAGGAAGATGGACTTGTAGGTGAGAAATGTTTGAAGGATATAATTAATAGTGAATAGGGTTAATTCAAGAGTGATTAAAGCCTTATTATATGGTTTGAGGGTCTAATTCAATTATCTCAACCATCCAAATAGTGGATGAGCATAAGAATGAATGACTAGTAGGTGAGGCCTACTTAGTCAATAGAAATAAGGTTATAGTGGATGTAGGAAGGCATTATGGGATTAATAAACCACCCTTAGACATATATAACTATCAATTAAGGTGATAATACCCCATTTTAAATATCATGATGAAGGTTTTTGGTGGTTTTCTAATCAAGGCTAACTTATAAGTATGGGTAGCCACTTAATGCTCATGGAAAAGGGCTCCATTAAGCCATTTTCAATGTTTATAAATAATAGATAGGGAAGGATTTGTCTGAATCTGGTGTATATGTGCTCTACATAGGTCAAAATTTCCCAAAATTATACATTAATGACTTAAATGGCCCATTCAAGATACCTATCCACTCAAGCAACACATGGAGGAGTAATGGTGACTATTGTAACTATCATATAGACATCTTGGTCTCTTCATGGCCTCTCCTACACCTATATTCTTCTCTATCTCTCATGAACAATTATATATATTGAGGCATTGAACTCTTTGTTTTCATCCCTCAACTAGGTGTAGCAAAGCTTTGTCAAAATTATACCTTGTGCCTTGAATCAATACAAAAAAACCAATTGTAGACTTTTGTATGAGTGTTAGTGTGTATTATGATGGTTGATTTACCAAATTTATGAGATCCATCTTCTTTTTTATATCATTTTTGTCACCTAATATCATACTATCATTCTATATAGGTTGTATTATGTATTTATAGGTAGTAGTGGCATTGAAGTGTTGATGGGCTATTAGTGTCTTATGTAGGCCTACATCCTTAACCTTTAAGTTGAAAAATATTCTACTTGACCTTCATATGAAATATTCATGCCTCAAATTGTGTTAAGAGATTTGATCATTTTCTTTCATTGGATTCATAGGTGTGTTTAAGGAGTAGTCAAGTGAGGATAATTGAGTATTGGTGCATCACCACTTTTAGTATAGGATTTATTTTTAAGTTTCCATCTTAGCCCTTTTCATCCCAATATAAATAGATCCTAAAATAATAATTCAAGTTGATAAAACAAGCAAGCTAAAACATAAGCTAGAGGTTAGGCCTAGACGACAAGTAGCCCATAACCTTTAAGTCAATCTTATTTTAATCTAAATTTGATGTGGATTTGAATAATATTATTCAATAGGATGTAACTTGGGTTGATAACACTTATATCTTTCCCAAAATTCTTAAAACCTATTTATCTTCCACCTCTATAAGTTATGATTTTATACCTACTTTCCTTCTCCTTAGACACTAGCATCTGAGACAAAAACCTATGTTGATACTAGTGTCTTGCTCTGATATAAGTGTTTAGTGCCCTAAATTTATCTAATTTAGAAATGAAATGTATCCTAATGGTTGGCCTAAGTTCTATAATTTGAGTTACTTCTCCTAAGGATTGATATAGATACAATATCAAACATCATTCATTCCTCACCTAAAAATTTCTTACCTACTCACTAGGCAACTTAAAAAAGGCATTTAATCAAGTGAGAAAATCTTCCCTATTTTCTCCTATTTCCATATCAGTCATAAGAATAACACAAAAATAGGTATAAAGTATTGAAGGATCACCCTAAGAGTTATATTTTATAATTTACAAACTATGTCACTATTGTACTTACTTTACACATATTACATTATTCACACACAAGCCAACATGTAGGGGGAACTACATCAGTCTTAGGCCTTGTTTAGATTATTGGCTATGTAATTAGTCCTCATTTACATAGGGGTATTTAGGTTCATTTCAACATTTTGTGCCAACTAACCCATTTTTTCCAAGGTCACCATGAATATGAAGAAATAGTGTCTTAAAAATTCATGAGAATTGAAATTCCATGATCCATATCTAAATACACTAGAGAAAAGGTGAAGATAAACCCAAAAGCATACATGTTGTTTCGTATTTTTCTAGTAGGTATTCTATATAGAATACCTACACCAAGTTAAAATAGTAGCGTGGACACAACTATCCAAGGTTAACACTAGTGACAACAACTCCAAAAGAATTCAATTGAGAATCTAATGATTATTATAGAATCCTCTTCCTATCTACTTTTTATCTATCTAAATTTAGAATTAAATTAGCATCAAAATAAGCTAAGTACATTATTTATTTATTATTTTTATAGCTATCATAGTTATACTTAATATTTTTATCCTATCTTAGCATAATAAATTCAATATATGTTTATTTGAGTTTAGCACCCAATTTGGGATACTTTAGATATAATTTATCATCTTTATGCCCCAGGCTATCTCTAACCCTAGATAACTCTATTAGAGAACATTTTAGGGTTAAAAATTTTGTTTACCTAATTCATATGAATGCAAAAAATTTAGATTCTTAGAGTTTTCAATCAGCTAGGGTTTTATATTGCTTTACTTTTTCATTTCCTACTTATATTATTTTTCATGAAACCTAGGCATAGCCATAGATTGGGAGGTGTTCCTATTGAACACATTTATCTTTCCTTGACACCATATAACATGTCTAAATCCATTAAGGGACATAATATTGTGTATCATGATGATACCAATGTTGAAAATGAAAAAAAATACTAATGAGGTTATCATAGAAGAAGTTCTCGATAGTGACAACCATGATTCTAATGAAACCAATGGACATGATCAAATAGGTCATGATCAAGTGTAATAAATTACATTGTTTCATGATTATATTCTTCAAAATATTGAATGTCTTGATGAGATCCTCAAAATTATATTTTAAAAAAAATTAAAATGTATAGTTAAGACATCCCTCCCTTTGAAAACATTGCCACTACTTATAATGGGAGCATGAGTTATGTGTTTAAACCATTTTTTACTAAAAAATAAAACATTATTGCTACATCTACCATAGAATTACCAATTATTTTAACTCAAATACAAGTGTAATTCTTATTACTACTCAGACCATGTCTACATCCCCTTTGGTTACTACTTAACTTGATAATATAAATCCCAATGGGTCTACGATTTAAACATTGATGTAAGTTATAAAGACCTTGGAGGCAAAGGTTACAAACATTGAAAAAAATTATTTAATATCTCTTCATGTTATTAATTTCCAAGATGTGTTTCCTAACCCTCTTACACTTGATATATCTTTGTACCCTTTTCTAACTAGTTTTATTTCACCTACGTTCACATTTTATGATGATAAGGGTGATCCTAAATAACATATTCAAAGATTTTATGTGGCATGCCTTGACAATGACTCAAATGATAAAATTTTGACCAAATTATTCCCAAGAAGGATCAAGGACTATGCTTTGAGGTGGTTCTATGACTTGCCTCTCTAATCTATGGAAGAATTCGAAGCTCTTGAAGATTAGTTTTTATCACACTTTTCCATTAACATTTTTTAAAAGGTTTCCTATTCTCAAATTGCCAAAATATAACAAGGAACAAATGAACCTATAAATGAATATATCTTAAGGTAAAATAAAATGCTAGATAAAATGGCCAACCCTATGGTAGATAAATATTTTAAAGGCATATTAAAGTAAAGTTTGCTTTTTCCTTTACATGAGTCCATTTTTTTAAGAAGTTAAATTTTTTTGATGACCTATGCCATGTTGTATGGGATCATGACATGAATTTTATTTAATTGAATAAGCTCAAGTATGTAGTAAACACACTAGATGCATCTACATCTAATGCCAAATTTAAAATCAAAACAAATTTTAAGGTAAAACTTCTTGAGCTTACAAAGGCAATAATTAACATAGTTAACACAATTTCATAGAAGCCTAATAAACTTGTTTTATCTAATGCACCAAAGAAATAATTTACATGCTTACCTAAATATCCTTATTCATTACTCCCATGGATAGTAGAGTGTCATCGTACATCTCTCCATCATTAGGTTGATATAAATAGACCTATACCAAAAGGATAAGAAGTGAACGCTTATTTTGATTATCACTATGGACCAGGACATTCTATGAATAGATGTTTTACCTTGAAGCATAAGATCAAAGACATTATTGATGACTAAAATATTAAATCTGATGATATTTAAAAGGAATTAGGTTCACAACCTAATGGTCACAATAAAAAAAATATATTTAAGAATCCTTTCTAAGATTATTTTAATAAGGAACCAGAAGTATAAATGGCATATAATGTGCATCCTCCTCCATCACAGTATGGGCACCTATTAGATGGAATTATTGGTACTTATACATGACATACACCTCATATGGTTTATATACCTTCTATTTATTCTTATGAAAATCATATTAAGGATAATGACTCTAATATTCATTCTTTATTCATTCAAGCATACCTTGATAAACATCATATACATAGTGTTATGATTGATAATAGCATTGTTGTTCAGTCCAAGTTTCTATTCCAAAATAATTATGAGATTGAGTATTTTCAAATAGAATAGTAAGAACACAGATGGACTTTTATATTCAATTTTAGGACTGATGTGAAATAAACCCAAGACATGGCTACATGTATTTGGCTTCATAATGAATCTTGTGTGGAATAATCTTTAAGATATGTAGTACCACCACTGAGGGTTCAATCTTGATGGCTTAGATTAAATGAATGAATCATTTAAGTCTGTTACTAATTTTCATGCACTTTACTTTACTATTCTCTAAATCAAATGGAGGGGCAATTAAATATCTAAAATAAAAACAAAAAGAGGAAGAGTAAGGTAGAAAAGAGTATTTCTAGATCAAGATGAGATTAATTCTTCAACAATCAAGCTAATTACATTTACCATAGTTATACCACTATGTTTTGAGTCTCACCAAAGGTTTTAACTATAATATTACTATTGACCAAATTTGACCCCAAGCAAAATTTGGGTCAACCCCTACTATTTTTAACTTTTAGATAAAGTTTCATATGTCTTATGGGGTCATGTATGGTCCTACATGTCTCACTTACCCTTTCCCTAGTCCTTGTTGAAACCCATCGTCCTTGTACTAGCTCAATTAACCAAAGTCAACATTGGTCAAACCTATTCAAACTTAGTCAAAGTGAAAGATTGTATTTAAAATTTCCTAAAATGGTATTTGAATTTTTTCAAAGTGTCTTCAAGTCACAAATTGGCCATTTTCTAGGTTTCATCTAGTAAAAAGGTCATTTGGTCACTTTTCTAGCTAATTAATTGACTTGTACAGATGGTGGGAGTTAAAAAATATGTCATCAAGGTGGATATAAATGTGGATAAGGTCAAATAATGTCATAATTAGGTAGTTGATAGTTGTAAGTCTGTTATGATTAAGAAATGGTAGTTTTTCCTCAAAAATAGGAGTTTTTAGGCACTTGTATAGACTTCTCAAGTGCACCATCAGTTGAAAATGTGATGGAGTGACTCTTCACCTCCCCAAAATTCATTTACACATTTATTTTTTAATGATAATGCAAAAATGTCTATCTACAACTTATTTTCCTTCATTTTCCATTGGCAAGCCAAGGAAAGGCAAATTCAATCACTTGATATGGGTTGTACAGGTGGAATTAGGAAGAGCAATTCTAGGTGTGGATATTAATATAAGTTAACTTCACTTTAATATTAATAAGCTTCAGTTTGGTACCCCTCCTATATGAAAAATTAGTTTGAATTCAAGTAGATTTTTATGAAATTACATTCAAGAGGGGTATGGTTGTGCATATATTTATTGTTTTCAAGAATCCATGGAGTTGTGTGAGTTTTATGAAGTGTTTTAAAGTTTATATAAGCCATCTCAATGGTTTTATAATCATCTTAAACCCCCTCTTTCAATGTCCTTGAAGAAGATTTCCCAATTGTGCTTGTTTCTCAAGATTGTAGTCATAGATGGGTAACCTGAGTTTTACAACATGAAATTAGCCCCTGAAGATGTATAATATGCTTTGTTTCATGTTTTAAAAGGTGTATTCATTGGGTTCCATTTTTAGATACCAAATTAGCACCCTTTCAATCCAAGTTTCCTAATTTTTTTGTTCACTACCTAGTCAGATCAGAGTCATCTCACAAGAGCTTTAGGAGGTTGTACAGAGGGATGAAAGGTGAAACATGATGAAATTCATGATTTATATCCTATAGTACCCAATATTATTATCCATGAAGGATATAATGCTATGAAATTTGGAGTGTTTCCTTCAAAAGAATGATTGACTATTTTGAGGACTTCAGACCCTAAATAAGCAAAATAGAGGTCCTAAGGGTTGTTTTAGACTTCTCAAAACATATCTCTTTAATGTTTTAAGATACATAACTTACCAATATTGTTTTATCTAGTAAGGATAATACCTATTCCAATTTTAAGGAGAAGAGTGTGAGTGGAGATGGGAGTTTCCAAGATCTAAAAATGGCCAAAAAATATTGAATTTTGCCAATGGAGTCTATAGGACATTGTCCAAAAAGTTCATTTTGCACTTCAATTTGATGATATTAAGCTATGGCATCAAGGGATATCAATAATATATTATTAAAAATGAAATCCTAAGCTAAAATTATAGATAAAATCTGAATTTTGGAGTTTTGACCATTAATGCATTCTCCCATGTCCATACACAGGTATGAGAACAAACATAGTCAGACAAGATTGTAAATAGTGAATTGGAAATGAGAGTTTAGACTTAATGTTAAGATTTCAGATATGAATAGAGTTTTTTTATTACAATAAATTCATGAGATATTATAATAATTTTAAATAAACTCTAAACATCACCATGACATACCTACAAGCAACCTAAAATCATGAAACATAGTCATATAGGTTAGTGAATAGTAAAGTTGAAGGTTGAAATTTTAGACATTGTTTTGGATATTTCAAGGATATATAGGTGTTTTTTATTTAATTAAAATCATGGTAAGAATGATTCCTATAGCCAACACCCTAAACAATGATTCCTCAACAAGTAGTTAATGGCCTAGTTGATGGTTTCCAAAAGGTAAGGAAGTGTTTGAAGAGACAATTAACTATAATATAGTATTAATATATTTTATAAGGAATTAATTATCCATACATGTCCTAATTAATCTCAAAAAAATCCCTAAATCCCTTAGTACAACCTATACCCTCCCCACCTTCATTAGGGTACCTTGTCAAAGTTTGCCTTAGAAATGGTGTTGGATGGAAGTCTAAATGGAGGATTTAGGTGACAAAAGTTTGTAAAGAGTATCATAAATACATAATAATGAAAACCCTCTTTGTTCTATCTCAGAGTAGGGGCCATTTTCTTATGCATGTAGATGACAACTTTGAGGAAAAAGATGAAATTGGTGACTAGAAGGTCAAGTAAGATAAAATTATATTTTTTAAAGTTTAATCACATGTAAAAAAAAATATAAAACCTTTATATAATGTTTTAGGGTAATCAAGATGCTCCACACAAAGAGGTTTATAGTTATTAGGGTAAGGAAAGGAATAGGCATGATTCTAAATGAGGGGCCATTTCAAGTTTCAACCTTAGGAAATAATAAAAATGTATTGTATCACCATAATGGGGTTAAAAATTATGTATTTGATATCTAAGGATCCATTTCATGTTCAAAAAAATATCTTTTGGTTCTAAAGTGTTGGCAGGCTCATTGGCAAGGCACAAGCCTATTACCAAATAAGGGGTAAATTTTATTCCTTGATCTTAAAGAGATATTAAAATGATTGAATAATGATTATGGGACATATTAAAAGGTGTTTTAACCATTTTATTTCAAGTAAATTCATCAAGAATACAATTCTTGGCTTAAAATCTCTTAAACCCTCACAGAATGTACTAAGTGGCTCAAATGGCCAACTTTAGATGCTTGAAACTTTCATGAGATTATGCACAAGATCCAAATATGGTTGGGTATGTTATATAAATTCCTTAAGGATCAATTAGTGTCATTTTGAAGAATCTCTAATGTGCATCCTTTATAAACAATTCCTTAAGGGCTAATGCACTCCAAACCCTCCAAAAGCCTGATTTGAACCTAATGAGAGAGAAAAGAGAAAAAAAATCAAATGGATGTTTAAAGATTGAAAATCATTATGATAACCTTGATAAATCTCTTGAGATTCATATCCTACCACTGGTCCACCCCTGTAAGTATAGGGTTGTACGAAATAGGCCAAGAAGGAGCATTTAATGCTAGAATAGGGCTCTATAAAAATGATCAAGAGATAAAATTCAACATGAGGGATGATAAGGAGGTAAAAAAAAAATTAATCATATTTTAATTTTATATTTCACATGTGTGGGACCTCAAAATGAACATTTTTGGTCTTCTAGGCTAAAAAGGCCTAATTGGGAGGACTATTTGATCTAAAAAACACACTTACCTTGAGTATACAACCATGAAACTTTTCAAAAATAAAAATGAGGGAAAATGGTACTAAAAAATGATCTCACTTAGTCTTGTATTTTCATACATTATCCTACACAAGGAGACTTGTGTAAAAATAGGGCTATAAGAAGACAAGGCCTATTGAATGCTCTATAAGCAAAATGGGGTCTTGGTGAGAGATTCATGATTCCAAATGGATTTTTTTCAGTAAAATATGATGATAATAGGACTTTCATGAAAAAAAATTGCACCAATTGAGCTATATCCAAATTTTAGCTATTTTGGCCAAATTAGGCCTAATGAGACAAGGAGGCCTTGTGGCACCTAAGAGGAGAATTGATGATTGCAGGTAATGTAAATTTTGAGATGATTCAAGATGGTTTCAAATTTTACTTGAGATAAAAATTTAAATATCCAAGATATATCATGATCAAACTCTTATCTTTTGCCACTTGTCAAGAAGGAGTTTCAAGACTTAAAGATGCTTGTGAAGAGTTTCAACACCATATGTGAGGAAGGTGATCAGTTTGGGATAGACACATGTCCATGTCATTTAATTGATCACTCCTCTACATAATTTTTATGAAACACTTTTCCCTAACCTATTTTTAAGTGATCTTGAAAGCCCATCATGAAGGCAGTTTCACAAGAGAGAATGATTCAAAAGTTGCTACACCACACTTGGAGAAGAGGCTAATTTGGGATATAATGATATGAAAATAAGTTTCATGACTCTTCCTACACCTCATTCACATTAATTTTAACTGATTTTCACCTTTGTACACTTGTCATTATGCCTTTTCAACTTCCTTTCTCCCTCTCTTCTTCCAAAATTCTATAAGTATGAGCCATGTTGGCTATTATAAAGGAGACCACAGCTAATATGGTGAGGCCCTACTGGTATGACATTGAATTTTGTCTAGGAACATTGAATAAAAGTCTAATTATGAGTTAATAACATTTTATATAAGTGTGTGAGTGATGTATAGTGGAGCTAAGTGATGGTGTCATCCTTACTCCTCTTTATCCTTCATGTTTAAGCAAGAGTTCTGATTTTAAAAGGTCATGTGAAGTGTATGAATGTACTAGGTTCGTCTTCAAGTGTGAAAATATCTCTATGGTGTGAAATACTCCCCTAGATCACTTATATTTTTGATTATCCTATGTATGCCTACCTTCACATTGAAACACTATGTTAGGATCCTTCAATGCCTAGAATTGGTCTTGGAAAACTTTGTTGCTTAGTAGGAGTGTGATAGTCTATAGGATATGTCTTGGCATATCACCTCTTTAGTTTAGTTTCCTTTTCATTCAAAATCCTAACCCTTTTCCCATAAAAAATAATTATATTAGGTGATAATCACTTAAATATGAATTTAGGGAGCTAGCCCTCATAATCTAGAGATTCATCTCTCTTACAAGTTCACCCACAACTTGAGAGATGATTCCATGTTGCATCATATTTTAGGAACCTCATAGAGTATCCTAGGGTGCACAATTTGAAGACAACAATTACACAATGGGAAGAGTCTATGGAAGTAGTGAAGAATGATTTATTTATGAATCCTCATTAAATACCAATATTGTAAGTCCATAGTAAATAACACATAAACTTCCAAGATAACTTGTAAGCTAACACATAGATTATAATTATTGTAAAGAAAATGAAAGGATTTCACAAATAGGTTATGATAATTAAGCACATCATAATAATTTCATTCATAAATTGATAGAGCTTAAAAATAATTATATGAGAACTAACATTCATTTAAAACTAAAATGAGAGATACATTGATAAACAAAACATGTGTTACATAAAATCTGAAATTGCATTGATTAAAACAACTGGTTATATTTAAAAAGTATCAATCATTTCCAACTCTATATAATTCAAAAGGGTAGACGAAACCATAGGTGAGATCTTGGCTTGATTCCAATAAAACTTTTGAGCTACAAACTTATCAACCCTAAAATTACAATGTAGTTACACTTTTATAGATAAGGATGGGATTTACCTTCAAGTAGTGCAAGATTCTCATCCAAGGCCATGATAGACACTCATGGTAGTTATAGCTACATAATTAAAAAAATAAGGAGAAAATCTCCTTCGTTTGCCCCAAAAACATCCATAGGAGACCACTTAACTAATGCATAGAGGCAAAATGGATGAGATATCTCCCAACTACTTTAAATTTGCCTCCTTGGCCTCTAGTGCAACTACCATTTATTGAGGTATGTTCTTGGTTTTGGTGTTATGTTTTTGATGCTATCACTAATGTCAAAGGTTTGTGAGTATCATTTATGTTCTAGTGATGTTCTTGTAAATACGCATGATATGTAACAAGCAAACTAAGTGGCAAGAGATAATTTGAAGGTAACCTATTGTATATATATTTAGAGAGAATTTGAAGGCAAATTGGTAATTATTTTGAGGGTGTTGACATGTAAAATTCAAGGTCAAGACACAAGGTAAGCATATTAGTCTTTAAAAGCAGTGTCATATCATGAGCATGAGCATGAAGATGGTGGTCTATTAATATGGATACACACAAGTATGAGTTGATGTTAAAAGATGCCCAAGCTTGCATATGAATTATTGAAACACTTATAAAAGTTTCAAATTAAATATTCAAGGGTGTGCTCTTAAGCCTAAGCATGTAATCAAACTAGTGTTAGACTCTATTTGACCTAATGAAGAGTCTTGAGGTGTCATCATGAATAAAAATCATTGGTAAGATATGTGAATTTTTTTTTGACACTATTTAAAATTTTGTCTTAGGTATATAAGATTTTAGAGGAGGTTTTTAGGTCATTTCTTGGCTTAGTCTTTGCTAAAAGAGACCTAATGAGAAGACATAGGATTGGTAGCATGATAAGGTGAGAATTATAAGGCTTGTAAGATGAATATTTATAATTTATGATAAAGGTATGAGGTTTATAACATGATAATTAGGTGTTGATATTAATACAAGAAGTTTAAAGGTCTAAGAATGACTTATAGGTTTATGCCTAGTATGCAAAGAGATGTAATATGGACTAATGAGGGGTAAAGTTTAGTTACCAAGGTACTAGAGCTCATAAGAGAATTTTTAGAGGTGTGATAAGTAGTATAAAGTGTTTTGACCAAGTTTGAGATCATAGGCTGAAGGAAAAATCATGAAATTTTGTGTTGAGGTTTTATGTGTGTACATAATGAGGTATAATATACTTGAGAAGTATTATATTTTACTCGTTGGCATGTGTAACCTTTGCATGATGATTCAAGAATCTCATGGTAGTTAGTTAAGGGTCCCAACTTAAATTTGCTATCATTGGTTTTGGATTTTATGGCCAATCCTTTAAGAATGATTGATAAGAATGGAATGAAATCTAAACATTCATAATGAATTGATATGAAATATCTTACTATAAATGGATTAAAATTTATTATATGACCTAGTTTGATTATTGGAGCATGTAGAGTACTCCCTCAGGTTTCTCTAGGTGCATTGGTCTATCATAAATATTTTTGATGTAGTAGATAGGGTTAACCAAGTCAAATCATGAAAATTAATAGAGGATGATGTGTTATAATTTTAGTTTATTCCCATATAATTTTATTATTAGGTTTTAGACCTTAATTATGCTGAACTGGTCATGGAATTTGGCCTATCACTAAAAGGCCTAATAAAAAATATAGTGAGATAACCAAGCAGAAGTGAGAAGGAGATTAGGGATGGCTTGTATTGTATTAGGGATGGATATAAATACATAGAGTGATTTTTAAATACATATATAATATTTCCCCCTTGAAGATAATATTTGGTAAAGCTCATATACAAGTAAAAAGTTGTTCTCAAAGTGACATATCTAACACATTTAGGTTTATGTAGGGTAAAGACATGAGATTGGTCTGTTAGACCAATATTGATATTTAACCTTGTAATATATATATATATATATTTAAAAAAATTATAATGATTATAAAATATAATATTAATCCATTTTAATTTTATAAAAGTGTTTAAATAGATGTTTTAGTTTTTGGGTGTCATAACTGTGTTTTTGGAGCTATAGGCAGTTTTCTATGTGTGAGTGAGAATGATGTTCCTGATTATTTGTTTAGAGAGATGAAGAATAAAATTAACATAAAATTTTTATATATGTATAATATTTCCATTTTAATACATTTTTATTCATGATAAATTCCTTTTAATGTGTGAAAATTTAAAGACTCTTGGTTAGGTTCTTAAGGCCTGTTTGTAGTTCTAAGTGAGCATATGAAAATGGTTTATTTGAAGTCTTATACCCTATTTAGTGAAATATAATGAAAATTATGATGACCCTAAGGTCATGGATGATCTATCCATTTTATGTTTTTATTGGGTTATTTGGAAAAATTTAGTGTATGTTTCATATTTTCAAAGCAAACTTTTTGGTAGCAAGAAGACCTAATTGTGTGGTTTAAGGAGTGAAATGATATTAATGGTGTTGGGTGCCTAAGGTGAGGTTATCAGGGATATAATTTAAGTTTTTATTAAGTTTTTCATTAATTTTTAGAGGCTCAAGGTGTTTCAATATGACCAAAGTAAAATGTGTGCTTTGAGAAGGCCTAATTGCATTAGGTCTCTATTAGGCCTAATGATGGTTTGAGTCCTTATGGGTAATGACCAATCTATGTAATGACTTTTTAAATTTTGAATTTTTTTTATTTATTCCAATGTTAATCCATGTATTTTGAGGTTTATGTCTGACCAAGATGGGTAAGATCCATATTCAAGTATCTAAAAACGTATAATAAGCCTAATTTGAATAGTTAGAATATTAAAGGAGTGAACAAATGATATATAAATTTAGAAACTAGGTAGAGGGATTGAATACAATAAAATAATTTTTATTAATATGTCATAAATATATAATAATAATAATTCTATATATGATGAGCAAGGTCATTTGATGTAATTCTACTAAGAAGTGGACTAGTTGAGCAAAAAGGCCTAATAGGTTGTTTAAGTGAGATAGAAGAGTGAGAAGAGAAAAAGAAAGTGGTCATATTCATTTAAGAGATAAAAAAGTGTCAAAAGGTTATAATTTTAATTTAGCTTATTTGGTTGTGATTTACCTTGGTTTTTGGTGCCTCTTTGTAAGTTGGTTCTTGCTAAAGGACTAGTTGAGTTGGTGCTTGACTAGTGAGGGGTTGGTGATCCTTGTGGGGTTGGTGCCTCAATAAATATTGATTAATTTATTATATGAATATATTATAAGATATTTTTTATTATTTTTTATTCTCCAAGAGTTTTTCCCACATATCTCATGTGTTCTTATGTTTTCTTTTATATATGCTTGTTTATACATTGGTTATTATATATATGTGAATGAATGCTTCATGGATGATAAGTGAAATTAAAGAATTTTTTTTAGGAAATTTATTCAACCCCCCATATTATTAATATATAATTACAAAAAAATTTATCATATAAGTTCCTTTTAAGGAGGCCTAATATCCTAAAGGTGATCCTAAGCAATCAAAGATGACTAGTCAAGTACAAGGTGGTTTCTCTATAAGCAAGGCTCCATTATTTAATGGATACAATTATTATTTTTGGAGTGTTATAATGAGTAAATATTTGATGTTTCAAGGTCATGATGTTTGGAAATCATTTTTTGATGGATATACTACACCTCATATTCCTCGTATAGATGCAACATGTAAGAAGGCTTGTGACACCAATTCAAAAGTAATGAATGGTATTATGTGTGGATTATTAGAGGCATAAATTATGAAGGTGATGCACTGTATTTTTTATAAATTAATGTGGGATAATTTGAATAATATACAAGAGGTATAATATAATGTTAATTTAGATAAGTTTAAAAACCATAGAAGATAAATTTAAATCCTAGGGATGAATGAAGATGAAACCATTGCAACCTACTTGTTGAGGGTTGATGAAGTGGTCAACATCACAAGAGTCCTAATTGAATAATTGAAAGAGTATAATATTTTTAAAAATGTTTTAATATCTCTAAATCCAAATTTTTATTCTAAAGTGTTTGTTATTGAAGAGCTGCAAGATATAGACAAGCTAGAGATGGATGAAATTCATGGTATCCTAACAACCTATGCGATGATGACAAGTGAAGGAAGACCTAAAAAATAGGAAGTTGAATTCAAGGTAAAAAATAAGTCAAAAGAGAAGAATACACAAGGTAAAAAATTAAAATACAATGATGATTTTGATATTGATGATGATGATTTGATAGTTAAGTTTGTAAGAAAATTGAAAATAGGTTTAGGTAAATACAAGGGTAAGTTGCCCTTCAAGTGCTTTAATTATTGAGAGATTTGACACTTTACTAACAAGTGTCCTCATAATCATAAGGTGAAATATGATGAAGATCATGATGAAGGTCATAATGATGACAATAAGTCCTATAGGTATGATAATAGCAAGAAAATCTTTAGAAAGTATGATGTTAAGAAGAAAATTTTCAAGAACAAAAGAAGCTTTTACACCAAGGAAGAGAGCATATCATCTGATGAGAGTGAGAGAATTGATTCTAAGAGTGACCATGAAGGTGATGTTCTTGATTTTAATGAAGTACTCTTCATGTCTAAGAAATCAAACTATTCAAATCAAGGAGATTCTATATGGATTGAAGGTGTTGTTGGTGATTTAGATGAAGAAGATGATAAGGTGGAATTTGAGGCTAAGTTGATGAATACTCTAGAAGAATTGAACATGGTAAAGAATAATAATAGGGTGATAAGGTATCTTATCAAATACTATGAGGATAAAATCAACTTTTTTTAAGTTAGACTGAGCAACAACTCCAAAGAACAAGAGGAAATAGTCAAATAGGTGGAGACTCAAATTGAGATTGTGACTACAAGCCTAAAGGATAAAGAAGAAGAATGTGCAAGGTATGTAACTTAAGTGGATTATTTAAGAAATTATTTGGATTAGGAATCAAGTAATTTTAAGTCCTTTATGAATTTTTAAGAGATTACCAATGATCTAGATAACATCCTGAGTAGTCAAAATACTGCTAATGACAAAATAGATCTTGGTTTCAATGGAGACCAAAAAAATAACACCAATGTGATCAAAAAGGTCAATGGTCAATCAAGTAATTATGGTGTTGAAAGAATTAAGACTAATCCTATTAGGTAACCTAATACTATAAGGTATGTTAATCCTTTTAATGGTTATTATTATTCATGTAACCAATTTGGTCATAGAGCAAGGCATTGTATAAAGACCTACAATAATGAATATGATTAGAACTATGAGGAGAGCCATCATTAAAGATATATGGGCCATAGTTTGTTTTAATAAATAGGAATAGTATGTTTTAATTTTCAAAAGGTTGTTCATATTGCAAATTACTATAAGCATGGATTCTCTAGTCAAAACAAGAGAGTTGAGGCTTCTAAAGTGCAAGAAAGAAGACAATATAGTGAGTAGAAACTAAAGGTAGCTAAAGTGAAAACTGAACCATATATAAGTATAAGTGGACTATTTACCATGGTGGATCATAGTGTAGATGAAAATGAATGAAAAAAATTCTCCCTACTAGCTCAGATTGTGGATGAAGAAGTTAAGACAAATAAACTGAGGTGGACTATTATTCAATTGGAGATTGAATAATTCAAGCCTAAGAGGATCATGAAGAAAGTTTAGTCTATAAAAGACATGGATATCTAGGAATCCCATAATTTTATGTTATTTTATTACCCAATATAAAAATATATGACTCCATTAGGCTTCATGGAGGCACTCAGTTAGTAATCAAAAGCATGAAGGATGCTTGGTCTTAGGGGGAGCTTTGTACTCTTTGGTTTAGATCTAAAGTTTATTCAATATTATGAGTAGATGTGTGATTGAAATAGATGAGTTATAAAGAAATTATATAATCACTTGATCACACAAAGTCACATTCATTATAGTGTCTGACATCATCTTAAGGGGAGCCAATCATACTCTAAGAGCAAGTGTGTTTTCCAAGAAGATTTGTAGCAGTTGATTGTGAGCCTAATCTATGTTGAGATGTTGATAGAGAGAGATAATGATATTTTTTGGAGAGAAAAGGTGTGTTTTTCCAAGTCCAATAATTAGTTAGCTATCAAAACTTGACCCTTTATCATTAATGTTAAAGGGGGAGAAAGTACCATTTTAGGAGAAAAGTCAATTGAAATAAATCCAGCTTGGGGAGATGAGTATGATCAAATTTGTTTGAATTTTTAACATCAATGAAAAATGGGGATATTATGGAGGTATGTTCATGTTTTTGGTGTGATGTATTTTATTTCATCATTGATGTCAAAGGTTTGTGAGTATCATTTATGTCCTAGTGATGTTCTTGTAAACATGCATGGTATGTAACAAGGAAAACAAGTGACTAAGTAAAAAGAGAGAATTTAAAGGAAACCTATTAACTATCTATTGAGATAAAATTTTAAGACAACCTAGTGATTATTTTGAGGGTGATGACATGTCAAAGTTAAGGTCAAGATATAAGGTAAGCATACTAGTCTTAAGAAACATTATCATATCATGAGCATGAGTATGAAGATGGTGGTCTAGTAAGATGGATACACATAGGTATGAGTGGATGTTAAAATAATACCAATCTTTCATATGAATTATTGAAACACTTAGGAAAGTATCCAAGTAAACATTTAGGGGTATGATCTTAATCTTAAGCATGTAATTAGACTAGTCTTAGACTCTATCTGACCTAATAAGGAGTCTTGAGGTGTTATCATGAATATTAATCATTGGTAGATAATGTGAGAAGTTGTTTGAAATTGTGTAAACATGTTTATTAGGTATATAATCTTTTAAAGGAGGTTTTTAGGTCAGTTCTTGGCTTAAAGAGACCTAGTGAGAAGATACAGGCTTGGTAGCATGATAAGGTGAGAAGTATAAGGCTTGCAATAAAAATATTAGTAGTGTGTGAGAAAGGTATGAATTTTTATGACATGATAATGAGGTTTTTAGACTAGTACAAGAGGATTCAAGGTGTGTTCAAGGTCTAAGAATGACTTACATGTTTAGGCCTATTATGAAAAGAGACCTAGTATGGCCTAATGAGGGGTTAATTTTAATTCCAAAGGTGTGATAGGTTGTATCAATTGTGTTGACTAAGATTTATGTCATAAACTAAATGATAAATCATGAAATTTTGTGTTGCAAAGTTAAGTGTGCACAAAATGAGGTATAATAGACCCGAGAAGGATTTTATTTTGCTCATTTACATGAGAAACCTTTACATGATGATCCAATAATATCATGGTATTTAGTTAAGGGTCATACCTTAAATTTATTGGCATTGATTTTGGACTTGAGGGTTAATCCTTTATGAATGATTTCTAAGAATGGAAGGTAGTCTAAACCCTCCTAAAACCCTCAGAATGACTTGATATGAAATATATTGTTGGAAATGGCTCATAATTGATTGGATGACCTATTTTAATGATTGGATCATGTAGAGGATTATCTCAAGTTTCTAAAATTGGTATTGGTTTGTAAAAAGAGTGAGTGGAAGCTACAAGAAACCCCTTATTTCTAAGATTTTTGATGTAACAGGTAGATTTGACCAGGTCAAGGCATATAAATGATTAGAGGGTGATGTGTGAGACTTTTAGTTTGTGTAGATTAAAGTTTTTGAGAAATTTTTATACCTTAATTATGTTAAACCAATCATGGAAGTTTTTATATTACTAAAAGGCCTAATGAGCAAGACAATGAGAAAAATAGGTAGAAGTGAGAATGAGATTAGGGATGTGTTACATTGGATTAGGGATGGATAAAAATTTATTGGTTAATTTTTAAATACATATATCATATTTATCATTGAATATAATATTTGGTGAAGCTCATATACAAGTAAATTTTTTTTCTCAAAGTGAACTATCTAACAGAGTAAGGTCTATGTAGGGTAAAGACATGAGATTGCTCTATAATACCAATATTCATATTGAACCTTGTTATATATATATTTAAAAAAATTATAAGGATATTTAATGATAATATAAATTCATTTTAAGTTCATAAAAGTGTTCACATAGGTGTTCTAAGTCTTGGGTTTCAAGACCGTGTTTTTGAAGCTACAGATAATTATTTGTGTGTGACTGAGAATGATGTTCCTAAATATTTTTGCATAGATATGAAGAATAAAATGCACATAAATTTATTATATACGTATCATAGGTTAATTTTAATAAATTTTTATTCATGATAAATTCCTATCAAGGTGTGAAAAATCAAAGGTTCTTGACTAGGTTTTTAAGACCTATTTGTAGTTCTGAGTGAGCATATGAAAACGGTTTGTTTAAAGTCTTTTGCATTATTTGGTGAAATATAATGAACATTATGATGGCCTTGTGGTCAATTAAGATATATCCATGTGATTTTATATTACGTATTATGTAAAATCTTAGTGTATGCTTCAGATATTCAAAGCAAACTTTATGGTAATAAGAAGGCCTAATTGTGAGAAGACCTAATTGTGTGGTTCAAGGAGTGAAATGATATTAATGGTGTTGGGGACATAATGTGATATTATAAGTGGTATAATTTAATTTTTTATTAATTATTTAATCTTATTTTATATTATCAAGGTTTTCCAAGATGGCCAAAGTGAAATGTGTGCTTTTAGAAGGCCTAATTGCATTAGGTCTCCATTAGGCCTAATGGTGGTTTCGGTCCTTATGGGTAATGATAGACCTATGTAATGATTATTTCACTTGTGAAACATATTTTTAGATTTATTACAAGGTTAATCCAAGTATGGTGATATTTTTTCCAACCAATGTGGGTGAAAGATAGAATCAAGTATAAAAAGAATGTCTAATACGCCTAATTTGACTAGTTAAAATATTAAGGGAATGAACGAATGATATAAAAAAATTTAAAATAGGTAGAGGGATTGAATACCATCATATAATTATGGTTAATATTTCATGAAGATATAAAAATAATTCTATAGATGATGAGCAAGGTCATTTGACCTAATTCTGCTAAAAAGTGGGCTAGTTGAGAGAAGAGGCCTAATAGGCTATTTGAAAGAGATAAAAGAGTGAAAAAAGAAAAATAAATTGGTCATATTAAATTTAGTGATCAAAATTTGTCCAAATTTTATCAGAGGTTTAAGGTAGCTAAGTTGGTTTTGAGTTACCTAGGGGGTTGGTTCCTCCTTATAAGTTGGTGCTTGCTAAAGGACTAATTGAGTTGGTACTTGACTAGTGAAGGGTTAGTGCCTCACTAGATCTTGATTCATTACTTATAGGAATATAGTCCAACTTATTTTTTAGTGGGTTTTATTCCCTAAGAGGGTTTCACACATCTCTTATGTTCTTATGTTTTTTGATTTTATATATGCTTGGTTTATGCATGCATGTGAATAAATACTTAATGAATGATAAGTGAAATTAAAGGATTGTTTTTAGGTAACTGATTCACCCCTATCATTAAGTTTTACTTAAAACACCATTAGGTCTAACTCCTAATCTAGCATGCTGAGTTTCATCAAATTCCCCCTAAATATCATCTTTGTCTAGGCCATGAGTTTTTAATATACCTAGAGGGGAGACTCTATAGACACCTAGACTTTTAACACCTAGCTAATGCTCATTGTGGATTGGGTTGAAAGCTTGAGAACTTACTAAAATCCCTCATTATTTACCTTATCTATTTTTCTCCTCATGACTTGGTCAAAGTGACCCAGGTGAACTCCTCGTTCACCCTTATCTAATAGAGTACTAGGCAAGTGGAACAACACTAAGATATTTACATGATTAAAATAATCCAATATCTTCTTCCTTTAATCTTCTAGGGATCCTATTGCCTTTAGGACTAAGGTAAGCCACTCCTTCATAGAATTATTCTTGCTCTTTGTGTTGGTCTGATATAAGCCCAAATATGAAGTGGGAATAAATTTTATTTTTGGTAGCATACCTTTGTTGATCACAATAGTCATATTTTATCACTTCCCATAAATTATAGTGATCCTCTCTAGATAGATATAGATCCACTATATTATCACTTGTGTCTCTACCATAGTCCCTAGCACCTTTCATAGAGTTGATAAAAGTTATAAGAGGGCATCCTTAACCTGCCCAATTAGCTTGATGGGTAAGGAGATCTTTAATTTCACCTCAAGTGTTTGGACCTAACACTACATGTCCTTGAAAATATTTTCTAACATTTCAGAGGTCACTTAGAGAACTGAGAGTGGTTCTTCCATCATATTTTCTTCTCCCATAGGAGTCCTCACCTTGGAAAGAGATAAAAAGTCCTATTGGGTCTACCAAATCATAAAGTTTCCCTCTTATATGAATTTTTAGGTGAGTATTCTCTACATACTCCCTATGGTGTGGTTAAAATTCCACACACATTAGGGGTGCCTTGCATCATGATCTTTGGCAACTATAATATGAGGACCATTCCCTACGTTTTGTAAGGTGTTGGTGGGGTAGAAGATATGGTATAAATAGGAGGAACATGAGATGGAGGATTAATAAAAAAGTGGAGGGTGTGAATGATGAAATCATTGGATGAGGAAGAGGCATAGGGGTAAAAGGGGGGAAGATGAATGAAGAGGCTTAAAGGAACATCTTAACCTACCACATACTTTAGGTCATGTGCACTTGAGGGGTGGTAACTCTTAGGAGAGGGTTATTAAATATAAGGGAATATATTGGTTGATTAAAGTTAAATCCTTAGGCACCTAGGGTGATAGAAAAAGGGGGTATGTGAGATATAAGAAGAGTCACTAGGGTCGGTTCTATAAGAGCCATAGAAATTGGTGGAGGGGTTGGAATTAGAGTATTTATTACATATATTTTAGGATATACATGAACTACCTTTCACTTCTTCCTTATTATTTTTCCTAAGTCAGCTCTAGATGCCACTATAGAAAGATTCAAGCTAGTGAGAGTTGTGGGGGTTAATTGTGGGAGCTACTGAGTCATTGGAAGAACTAGAAATATGGTCTTGTTCACTAGATACATACACATAGGCAAACCTACTATAATAAACTAGGTATTTATCAAATATAAGGTACTTACAGGCACATAAATCTAAGTAATGACCAATAGGGGCACAAAAAATTTCTAGGTTGGGGAATTAAAGGGGTAGATGGAAATGAATAAGGTATGATGTAGGGATGGCTAAGGCCATAAGTGATTGAGTGAAAAGTATAGGGGATGAAATATGGAAGAGAGGTGGTATCAAATAAATGGTTTATGGAATGGGTAGGGAACCAAGTGGTGTTGCAAGAGGTAGTTGGAAAGTTAAGAGAGTGAGGGGAGGAACATGAATTTGTGCCTAATATTGGTGCCTTTTTAGGCTCATTTTTGGGCTGATACTAATGTTAAACCTCAAATCCTAGGTGGATTAAGGCTAAGGTACCTATTGGGGAGACACCTATGCTTGGGCCACTTTCCACCAAGTCACATAATTTTAAATTTATTGGGGCTAATATGCCTAAGTTTTTGGAGTTATAGGAGGTGGATCCATTTGAGGAGGAGATGTTGCTCATAAGGGAGAAGGATATAGAATACCTTGTACGATTCTCCTATAAATTATGGTTGGAGCTAGGGTAAAATAACTTGAAATTTGAATAGATGTAGAGGGGGGCAAGGATGGTCTAGTCTAAATCTTCTTAATCTTCTCCTTCTTGTTCGTCTTGATACATATAAGCACATCTTAGTCATATTATACATTTAAATATAATTTATCATCATCCTTTGGCTAGTGGCCATAATTGAGGTTAAGACAAGCCAAATACTTCTCTAAATGGGATTAGATAATGCCCTTCATGTCCTAGTATTATAAATCAACTCTAACCAAGGCCAAAGAGTCACATCCAATCACCATATTCTATAGGGGAAGGAAATATTAGTACACGTAGTGCTTGATGATGATCATAAAAGGTAGGTAAGCCTTCTATTAGTGACTAATACAACATCTAAAAACACCTTCCACTAATTGGTCAACAATTTATATCTAAGTAATTCAATCCAAGATGTGATAATGTAAGTGAAAGTTCTCCCTAAGAATGCTTGTGATTCAAATTATGGTGTCCTCGTAGTAATACTAGTAATCTCCAATGGGAGACAGTGATTCTTTGATTTTCTTTGATAAATGAGGCATAGGGGCCTCATTGATCACACTATATACCACTGGGTAGTAAACCTCATAGATATCCCATATTATATTTATGTATTAGTGGCCATATATATTTTATAAAACTACATGAACCATAGGCCTTCTAAGAAACCATGCAGGAAAAGTGGATGGCTTGAAAATAAGTGTCCCATAGACTGTGTCTATAAGATAATTCATCATTTAAATGTTCCCCTACTCAATAATCCACTATAGCCTTAACAATATTGAAATTAACCAATCCTCCTAGGTTAGGGACTTAGGATCCATCAAGTATCATGTGAATCAAGAAAACCCATAGTATGTTGATGTTAAGGTAATCCATGGCACCAAAAAATTGGTTTAATAGGATCATACAAATTGGACCTTCTCCTTGAATATGTGTACCATGTATTATTAGATATTTTTCAATGATGTCATGGTTATATCATGGATTTTTTCTCATGAGTGGATGAAGTGCCTTGATAGTCTAAGTGACAATGACAAAGTGTGCAATGTGCCTATCCCAATATGCCTGAAGGATGCTTGGTTAATCTTCAGTTTTGGCATGCTTTGAGATGATTAGGCATGAGTATAAATTATTTATCATGTAAAAGGGTTCCTATCAGTGTTCAAGGATGATTGAATATCTTTTGTTCATGAGTGTAAATTACCTAGTTCACCATTGTTCTCATCTAGACATTTTGGGTCCAATAGTAGAAAAATTGAGTAAGCAATTTGATGATGTCATAATTGCCATGAATAGATGAGTCAAAGGGAGTTGTTCATATGGTTTTGATCACATTAGTCCCAAGATATTATTATTAAATCTTAGTTCATGTAATGAACCACAATCAAATATATGCGGGTGCAAATTTGGGCTCTCATGAAGGTGTCAGGAGTAAATGTTTTATATGTTCAAATAGAGCTGGGTAAGCATGTTGATGATGTAAACATTCACATACATGAAGGTGTTAGGAGTAAATGTTTTCTATGTTCAAACAGAGCTGAGTAAGCATGTTGATGATGTCAACATTCACATACATGAAGGTGTTAAGAGTAAATGGTCATATGGGTTTGTTAACTATTGTGCCTAGATATTATGTGATAAATATCAAATCATATGATTAAGTGTGATAAAATATATGCAGCTGAAAATTTGGGCTCCTAGGTAGTTTGATAGTGTTTTCCCATACTTAGCCAAATTTGTAATGTGGCAAGAAAAGTTGAGTAAGAATTTTGAAAATGAAATATATTGCACATGTTGATATTTCAAGAGAATTTTATCATATGGGTTCTTTAATTTTTATTCCTAGCTAATTTGTGCTAACTTTCAGGTCATATGATGAAGCACATCAAAATCTATTCATCTGCAAAGTTGGCCTTCCCAGATAGTTATTGGCATAGTTGGCTCTATGATAGATAAATTTGAGGAGGAATTTTAATGTAATTATATCTCACATGTGTGAGGATTATAGGAGTATATTAACACATGGTTGGATTATACTATGTGATTATATCATATGGTCCAAATTTTAAAACATACGCTTGAGCAAAGCAAAAGATATGGAGGTGCAAAGTTGGTGTTATAGACAGATTACAAAGGTTCCCATACTTAGTCATTTTTTTAAGAGATAAAGATCAAGAACAAATGAAGATACAACAATGAATAGTTGATCATACATTTTTATTTAAAATTTCATTTTGATCAAGATGATAATAAGTGCACATTATTTAACAATGAGCAAAGCTAAAGGATAAGGATCAAACAGTTCACGTGTATTCATATAGATTGATCTAACAGCATAAGTGGAGTCAAAGTGGTCAAAGTGAGAGTAATTTAACAATGTTAAAGTTTGATATTCATACAATAATATTTATGGTTCATTATTTATATAAATCAGCAAGGATATGAGATGATAATAGAGTGTCTAAGGTTTAATTGTGACCATTGGCATTTGAATATTTGAATTTTGCAAAGAGAAAGACCAGTGCCTAGTTTTATAGCCATAACTTTTGATCTATGTAGCATTTGACCATGTTTTAAAAAGATAATTTTTAGAGGACTTCAAGTCACATTTGTAAATATAAGTTTGAAGATATGATAGTGTGTACATTCAAAGTTATGATGGTCCAAATTTGACTGTGTTTGACTATGTTTTACAAGTGACCCGAGAATGATATTTGAGCTCATTCTAATGGTATTTTGATGTCTCATATTGAATTATATATTTTATAGATTTTTATACTCCATGATGATGATATATTTGTATTATTAAGGTTTTACCGATCATATGTAGTATTAACAAAGGTTTAGAAATCAACTATGTATTCATTTATGGTGACTATGTGCTCAGAATGTTGTTTGAGCAAATCATGCTTAAGGAAAAAGGTACTATGATAGTTGTTATAACTTTAGGGGGGGACATATATATCATATGAAATGGTTAAATGTATTTTTAAGTGGTCCAGTGTTCTTTTGTTGGTTTAATGAAGTGTTAAATGGGTGAATAAGTCTCCATGAGACCTATAAGAGATATAAGGACCTAACTGAAAGGTGTAGTTGCTTAAGGGTGACCCATATATGTTATGGCTGATATATGAAGATTTTATTGAGTTGTGTCTTAATATGATAGATGACTTAAGGGTTAAGGCATGCCTATTGTCCAACCAAGGTATTGATAACCATGTATTCTCTATAAATAGTGAAACCAAAGATGATGGTTTTTGGATTTGAAATATGTTAGTATGAATGTGGAGCCAAGTGAAGGAAAGAACCTTTGAAAGAGAAGGTATATATTAGTGAGGGATAGTATAGAGTGAAGAGGATCATAAATTCTTTTCTGATCAAGGTAATTAAGGTGATCACATAGGTCATTATACCTAATAAGCCTAGAAGAGGCAAAATGAGTGAGTATGCTCAAGAGGTTGTTTGAGAAAGTGTGTATGGTGAGCGAAGGCAAGGTGAAGACTATATATGCTTAGTGAATAGGTTGAAGGGAAGAGTATATTGAAAACTATTTGTATGCCCTATAGTTGATAATTATATTAGTATAATAGTGTTCTTTCTATTTGAGTATGAGTAAAGGTGAAGAGTGACAATCAGAGGTCCATCATCAGGGGTTGAAGACATCAATTCAAAGGTGGATGTGTTCATAGGTGTTTCTATGATATCTTAACATCTAGGGGTTTTATAGCCTCCTTACAAGGTAAAACTTTTTAAAGGTCTAGATGTTGTTGTAGCTTAGCTAGATAGGTATAGTAGCTCCTTATGGGATTATAGTCTAATTAAAATAAGGGAGGGTAGTTCCTTGATCAATTATAGTTAGTCTAAATTAGATATTTTTACTATAGTATTTTAGTCCATATTTCAAGGTTTATTGGGTTTTGTCCTCCAAGAAGGTTTCTCACATAGATGTTGTGTTGATGTGATGTATGCTCTTATTCATGCTTTGAATGTATGTGCTTCCATATTTATGTTACTAGATCAAGTTGATAAATGATGGAATTATTTTAGAATTGAATTTGATTTATTATATATTGATTCCCCCCCACTTAGTAGGTACTTCCTATAATTAGTATTAGATTAGGTCCTTTGGAGGAAGCTTAATAGCTTAAAGGAGATCTTGAAGTTGGTACAAAGATGGATAATCAGTTAAAAAAAGAGAATCAATAGTGGAAGGTTGTGATCAAGGAACTTGAAGAGAAGATATGTAATTTTTAGAAAGATGACAAAGAAGATGATAGTGTTATCGATTATCTCAAGGTTCATCTAGTAGATGCCAAGACAAGTTTGTGTTCACAAGAAAATGGCTTCATGTTTGATAAAGAAAATTTCCATATCAGTAGAGAAGATGATAGCAAAGAAGAAGTTGATCTAGAAGCTAATATCATGAGTGCACTTGGTGAACTAAAGGAACAAAAGAAGAGGAATAATAAAATGAAGAATATGATCAAAGGTCTTGAAGCATAAGTTAATTCTCTTGAGGGAAGTTTGTTGGGCATGTCTAAGAAAGAAGAAAATAAGTATCAAGAACAAATTAAGTCTATGTAAGTTCAATAATATGGATTGAAATAAATCACCAAAAAGACCAAAGATGATGAAGATAAAATCAATATTCTTGAGGATCAATTAAACAATGCAAATGCAAATCTGAAATTAAGAGAAGATGAGTATAGTCAACTAAAGATTGAGATGGGATCCTTGAAGAGTTAGCTTGAGATTATTGAAGTCAAGGTGGATAAACCTAAATAGAAGCATGAGAAGCCTAAGTATGTCAAGTAAAATACAAGATTTGAAAGTATTTCAAGGAGGTTTGTTAGATGACCAAATGCTTTAAGGTATGCTATTTATTCCATGGTCATTGTTATACATGTAATAAGTATGGTTGTAGAGTAAGGACTATAGAAAGAAGTCAATCAAGAATGAGTTCTCATATATCTTTAGAAGAAGAATCAATTGGTCTTGGATAAATCATGTCTCAAATCAGTCAAGAGTAAAGAAGGAATTGGATATGAAAAAGATACAAGACTACCAAGAGAATTTGTCTTCTATCCAGATAGAAAAAGAAGATCACAACCATCATCGAGCAAAAGATATGAATGATCTTATTTATTTTAGTTGTAATAGAGTTGGTCATATTGATAGGTATTAAAATAACAATTTAAATGAGTTATCAAAGCAAAATAAGGTGTATGGAGCTCTTTGTATGCAAAGACGAGGCCACACATGGGTTTGGAAACCTAAGTCTATCAGGAGAGATCAATTTGAGACCAAAGATGGTTTATTTGCCATCATAGACAAAAAGGAAAATCAATATTTTATGTTGCCAAAATTTATTGACAAATTTGAAGCAAAGAATGAAGTCAAGTATCCATTCAAAATTAATCAGATGATGAGGCAAGTCTGCAAGTCTAAAATAGATATGAAGATATGGGAGCCTCCTGAGTTTTGGGAATTTTAGTCTCTCTATGTCAAAGGGGTATCTCTATCTAGGATTCAAGGAGACACTTGTCAATTAGAGGAATCTTTTTGGATATTAGATATTATTTGAGGAAAAGGTATGAAAACAAGGTACGATTTTACATTCTTTTCATATATCTATTTGTTAGAGAAAAGAAGCTTGTGAAGATTCTCAATGGTCCTATCTTGAGAAGGAGTTAGCTTGTTGATCATGGTTTGGATGTTATAATATAAAGGTGTGTTTCAAATATCTATATGAATATCAGTTTGAGGTAGATTCTAGGTGAGTGTATAAGTTAAAGGCCTCTCTCTAGGCTTATGTCCTAGATCTTTACAATCTTATTAAAGGCTTGTTAAATAGTTGTATATGCCATGGAAGTTCATAGTGTTCTGTAGATGAGGTGTCTCTATATAATTATTAACTATGATTGGATAGTATTTGAAGACTTGTTAAAGATGTCTTGATCTAGGTGAAGTGTGGAGTTAGGTGGAGCAATAAGTTCATGAGCTTGTTCTACAGAGTTGTGAAGGAGCTATAGTATAGGGTCAAAATGGGTGTTTTCAGGTGGCCTAATAAGATTGATGAAATTTAAAGAAGATTTTGGTGCTTATAAATATCTTTACACTTCCTTGTTATTTACTCCAAAAAAAAGTATGGTCTAAAGGTATGTTAAAGTCAAATTTAAAATTTTTTAGTGCTCTCATTTTTCCCAGTCTTGGCTTAAGGGCAAGTAGGCCTAAAATGGGTTATAGGATGTATGGGTTCCAAAAGGTATGGAAGCTAAAATATTAGCATAGAAGTGTGTTAATTTTATCTCTAAGTTTTCAAGACATTTTAGAGGTGAACATTAACTAGAAGGAAGGTTGTTGACTCTATTTGTTTTTTAGAATCTAGGGTTTTAAGCTCTCCTAGAAAATTGGTTTACCTTATGATTTGAGTTGTTAGGATTCTTAATAAGTTAAAAGGGATAAATGGGTTATCAAATCAAGATTCATAGAGATCTAAAGGTTTGTGTTTTTTAAATCTATTCATGTTTTTATCAAGATAGAGGCCTAATTGGCTAGTAGGTTTATGAAGGAAGTATGTTTTAGAGGATGATCTTGGTGATGAAAATTAGTTTACTTGAGGGGGCATATAAGAGTGCTCCAAAAAATAATTTTTAGGTCTTGATATTGTTTCTACTAAAAATTATGGGCTCTGTAAGTTCCAGATAGGGCTATAAGAAGACTAAATAAGCCTGAGTGATTTATGTTTAGTTTATCCAAAATATAAAGGTATGTATGTTTAAAGGATATTTCTCATGTTATTTTAGAGATTTTTTCCTATTTGGTGAGTGGCATGAAGTTCTTCAGGTGGTTCTTGTGGTAGCTTGAGATAGAAGGTTAGTAAGCCTATGTGTTGATTCTTCATGGTGTATAGAGATTAGAAGATGATCAAGATGTGAAATGGATTATAAATATTAGGGTAAGTCCCTATAATATTTTTTGTGGTTAGTTATGTCTGATTTTATTACTTTTTTGTGTGTTTTCTTCATTGGATGTAGTGCTTGGTTGAAGAAGAATGTTGGCATGTAGCAAGAGGAAGGTGTCAAGTCAAGAAGAGGTACGATCAAGGTAAGGGGGAGTTTATATCATATTTATAATTTTGTCCTCTCATAATTATGGTATTTTAAATTCCTAAAGATTAGTTTTCACCCACTTTTTCATTGTGTGAATGGGGGAAAATGTTCCTGTTGTGAGAGTGCTTGAAGATAAAGATGGAAGGTGAGATGTCTTGATGGATGTTAATGTCAATAACAAAGGGGTAGATTATTGTAGAGTTGTAAATGATTTCATGGTGATGTAATTTATGTGTATTGGTGAGTGGATTAAATCCCTTGATATTATAAGTGACAATGACAAAGTGTGTAATGTGCTTGTCTTAGTATACCTGAAGGATGTTTGGTTGATGTTTAGTGTTGGCATGGTTTGAGATGATTAGGGATGACTTTGAAGCATTGAGCATATTAAATGGGTCCTATTAATTATAAAATATGATTAAATATCCTATGTGTATGATTGGAATTCACTTGGTTCATCATTTTTCTCATCTATAAATTTTGGGTCCAATAATAAAAAATATGAGTAGGCAATTTGATGATGTCATAATTGCTATGTGTGGATGAGTCAAGGGGATTTGGTCATATGGTTGTGATAACATTAGTCCTAATATTTTATGTGATATTTATTATGTAATGTAATTAATTTTATTCAAATATATATGGATATAAAGTTGGGATCTTAGGCATTTTGATAGTGTTTTTTATGTTCAAAAAGAGCTGAGTAAGCATGTTGATGATGTTAGCATTTGTACACATGAAGGTGTCAAGAGGAAATAGTCACATGGGTTTGTTTATTATTTTTACTATATATTATAAAATAAATATAAATTAATATAACTAAGATAAATAAAATATATGTAAGTACAAATTTGGGATCCTAAGCAGTTTGATAGTGTTTTCCCATACTTAGCCAAATTTGCAATGTGGCAAGAAATACTAAGTAGGCATTTTGATGGTGGCATATCTCACATGTGTGGATGTTTAAAGAGATTTTTATCATATGGGTTTATTTAGTTTTGTTTTTAGTTGATTTTTTATAACTTTTAGGTCATGCAATGAACTGCATCAAGAGCTTGTATGTGCAAAGTTGGCCTTTCTAGATAGTTCCTAACATAGTTGGCTCTGTGACAGATAAATCTAAAGAGGAATTTTAATGTCATTATATCTCACACATGTGATGTTTCTAAGAGTATATTGACACATGTTTAGATTATATTATGTGAGGATATTTTATGGTACAAATTTTAGAACATGTGCTTGACAAAGTAAAAGATATGGAGGTGCAAAGTTGACCTTATAGATAAATTACAAAGGTTCCCATACTTAATCATTTTTGTAAGAGATAAAGATCAAGACCAAATGAATATCTAATGATGCATGGTAAATCATATATATTTTATATAATGGTGTGTGTTGAGTGATATGGTAAGAAGTGCACATTGTTTAACACTAAGCAAAGGTAAAGGATAAGGATCGAATGGTTCGCATGTATTTATATAGATTGATCTAACAACATGAGTGGAGTTAAAGTGGTCTAAGTGATAGTAATTTCACAATGTTAAATTTTGATATTCATATAATAACATAATGGTGCATGATTGATCTAAATTATTGAGGACACAAGATGATAGTAGAGTGTCCAAGGTTTAACTATGACCATTGGCATTTGAATATTTGAATTTTGCAAAGAAAAATACTAGTGTCTAGTTTTTGAGCCATAAATTTTAATCTATGTAGAATTTGACCATGGTGTAAAAATAAAATATGTATAATAATCCAAGGTACATCTTTAAATATAAGTTTGAATATCTGAAAGTGTGTAAAGTCAAAGTTATGATGGTCCAAAGTTTACTGTGTTTGATTATGTTCTACAAGTGACCCGAGAAGGATATTTCAGCTTGTTCTGATCGTATTTCAATGTCTCATGTTGAATTATATATTTATGAGTGCTTAATACTATATGAGGATGATTTTTGTGAATTATTAAGGTTTAAACAATCATATTAAATATGAAAAAAGGTTTAGAATTCAATTGTGTATTCATTTATGGTGACTATGTGCACAGAATGTTGTTTAAGCAAATTTTGCTTAAGCAGAAGGGTACTATGTTGGTTTTTGGAACTTTAGGGGGATATATAGATCATATGTAATAGGTACATGAATTTTTAAGTGGTCTTATATTCTTTTTTTTAATTTGATAAAGTGATAAATGGGTGAATGGGTCTACATAAGACCTATAAGAGCTACAAGGACCTAATTGAAAGGTGTAGCTACATAAGGGTGACCCATAGATGCTATGGAAAACCTATGAATATTTTATTGAGATATGTCTTCATATGACATATGATTTAAGGTTTTAGGCATGCCTAATAGATGACCAAGGTACTGATAATCATGTACACTCTATAAATAGTGAAACCAAAGACGATGGTTTCTAGATTTGAAAGAGGCTAGTATGAATGTGGAGCCAAGTGAAGGAGAGAATATTTGAAATATAAGGTATAGGTTAGTGAGGAATATAAGAGAGTGAAAATTATCATACATGATTGTATAATCAAGGTGACTACATAGTTCATTAGACCCAATAATCCTATAAGAGGTAGAATAAGTAAGTATGCTCAAGAAGATGTTTGAGAAAGTGTGTATGGTGAATGAAGGCAAGGTGAAGGTTGTGTGTGATCAGTGAATAGGTTGAAGGGTAGAATATATTGATAAATATTTGTATGACCTATAGTTCATAATTATATTGTTATAATAATGCTCTTTTTGTTTGAGTATGAGTGAAGGTGAAGAGTGATAATCAGATGTCCATCATTAGGTGTTAAAGATATCAGTTCAAAGGTGGATGTGTTCATAAGTATTATTGTGGTAGATCATCATCTAGGGGTTATAGCCTCCTTTCAAGGTGAAACTTTCTAAATGTCTATTTATTTTGGGAGCTCAACTATATAGGTGTAGTAGCTCCTTATGGGATTGAAAACTCACTAAAATAAGGGATTATAGTTCCTTGATTAGTTACAACTAGTCTAAATTGGATCTTGTCATTATAGGAATTTAGTCCATATTATAAGGTTTATTGGGTTTTATCCCCCAAAATCATTTCCCATATAGATGTTGTGTTGGTGTGATGTATGCTCATATTCATGCTTTGAATTTGTGTGATTCCATGTTTATGTTACTAGATCATGTTAATGAATGATGGAATCGTTTTGGAATTGAATGTGTTTTGTTATATATTGATTCACCCCTTTCTTAGTAGCTACTTATAACATGTATACATTAACTTCATCCTTTTTTACCCATTTGGAATTTGGGTTCTCACCTTAGTCCCTTAGGACATCATATATTTGGAAGGATTTAGTCTAGGTTTGTACCACCATCGATTCATATGAAAGGGTGAATTTTGAGATATTATAATAGGATGTATAATTTTTTCTTGAGATGTCATCAATATGATGTCATTATTTTTTCAATCATACCCAATCTTGAATGTCATCTTGAACCCACCTAGTAGTGAGGAGTAGTTTTCGAAACAAGTCAATGTAGGGGAGCACTTTAGGCTTGGTCATGGTCCTATATAGTTTTCACTTATTGTATACTCCTAGGAAATCTTTAAATTTAACTTGGTCAATGGAATTTAATAATAATTTGTAATGTTTGAATTTATTCAATCCATATGGGAACAAAATATCTCTATATTTAGGCTCAAATTTGGGGTTTGAATATGAAGTAACAATTTTAAGGAGATGAAATTTGGTGAAAGAGCTCTAGGCAAAGGAGAAGGCATTGAAAGTAGTAGATGCGCTAAGAAAGCAAGGAGTCTAAATTTGGGAGTCTAGAAATATAATGGATAATGATATTTCCTTGAGATACTTATGTAAATCCACATTCATCCCCTCCATTAATGGTATGGTGGATCACTCATCATGGATTAAAATTTGAGTGGGTGCATCAATCTTCTAATTGATTTCCCAATCTAGAGTTAAATTTTGAGAGTATTATTATACATCACTTATTAGATCTAGTTAAGGTGATGCAATGCTTTAAATTTTATATTATAGGTCTAGTTCCTCCTTAATCAATGTCTAGAGTGGGTAGGTATATGACCACCTCATCCTTAAATCTCCTTGGGAGCTCTAACTTTGGGCCACTTGTTGCCTCCTAATTAGTCCTCATATCAACAATCGATACCTAGGCATATCCCAACACTTTATTATTATACCCTTAAGATGGATAAGATGTTAGTTAAGGAAATGTAGTACCCTCAAATTAGCTCTTATGATTCCATGTGTACTTTATATGGACATATCATGGCCTTTAGGGGACAACCTTCAAAACTACTTGGTTATGCCACATGTTTGAATACATCAAGGTCTCTTAGTCTCTGACATCTCTATCAAATAAAACGAAACTAACTATTTTGATAACAAGATATATGGTTTTCCCTTATTACATCTATCTCTCCCAAGATATTATATTTTTATTAAAATTGGGAGATTGACATGTCTAAAAATAATGAGAAATCATTGGTCAAATCTAGTTACATCTAACATTTAGGGTACATGACATCAATTAATTTGGTTAGGCTCTCTTGCACCCTAAAATTTATGTTAGGATCAGGATACCACTCTTACTCTAGTTGACATGTCACTCACTAGTTGGTTTGGGATCTCATAAGATCTAGCATTTCTATCAGGTTTGAGATACTGGCCATTAGTCTCTAGTGTGGGGTGATTGTATAAAGTAATGATAGCTCCTAACCTAGGGTTGTGTGGTGTTTATTTATTTCATTTTTATCTCCATGATCTAACATCTTTGTCAAGTCTGGGGGATTGACACTTTAAATAATAAACCACATGGTGCTCACTAATTTCATCAATCTCTCTTGATCTTTGACATCTCTGTTAGGTCTAGGAGAGTGACAAGTTTGGAATAGGGTACATGGAATTTTATTATTACATCAAGAATTTTTTATCCTTTCACAAATTTTTGTAGGAATTGGTCTTCCCAAACTTTTCCTTTGAAATGTTTTCTTGGAACAAGTCAAAACATTTTCTATGACGACTTAGAAAGTTGGAAAAATACCACGAAGCCTTCATAACATTTTCTTTAAAATTTCCTCATGTAAAACCTCTTACTACTCTTCATCCAAACATCCTAATGTCATGCAATACTAGGATTTAGACACGTGGAATAACCTATGGAAAACATATAAAATGACTAAGTGAAAGATAAATGAAGATATATAAATTAACTACTAACTTGGTATCTAGATAGGCTTTAAAATGACATGTAGGACTTTAGGATGTGATACACCAAAAATAAGACTGAGTGTTTGAGAAAGTTTGAGTATGGTCATGCTTGCAAATTTAGTGTGTTAAACCCTCAAAGTAAGAAATCCTATCCTAACCATGGAGTATCAATGGTATTTTACTTGGTTTCTTTTATAAAACATTAAGGCTTTTAAATTAGGTCAATTAGTCATTATCCATACCACATGCTTGGGAAAAACCAAGATGATATGGGATTTCAAAGACTTAGCATAGGTGGAGCCAACTAGAATGAGAGAATGGGTCTAATAACTCTAGTTGTGTTCTAAAAGAGTGGTCCCCCATTTATATGAAAATGAGGCATGCTGACTATAATAGGTACAAGCAATAATGTTTTCACCATGACATTACTTATGCACTTGGGTTATACTCATCATGATTAACATATTTTTACTAGATTAGTTAGAGCATTCAATGGGACCTCTTAAAATGTTTTTAGTGAGATTGAACTACCTTTACACATTAGTATTACATATATGGTTACTACCCTTTTTCGTTATATATTCCACAGGAATCTTTGATATTTTATTTGGAAGATCTTGGATCCACACACTTCGAGTAGTAACTTTAATAGTGTATGGGTATGTTAAATACATTCATGCTAATTGGGTGATTATAATTTTTAGAGTACCATATGTGCATTCACTTAAACAAGAAAAACCTACACCTAGTTAAATATCAAACCTACCAAGGTTAATCCACTAAAAAAGGGTAAGTAACATGCAATCCCTTTTACTAAGTGGTTATTGTATGCAAAGAGAAATGAAACTAATCTATAAATCAATCCTAACTCAAAGAAGATAAATCCTACTTACACTTATGATTGTTGATACATTAGATATTTAGGGTCATTACCAATATGGATCCTCTAGACCTATCCAAGGGATCTATTACCATAACAAAATCACTAAGGAGGGTTCCAAAGCCTCAAGTCAAGTAAAATTATGTAATAACCCTAAATAAGTCCTATGTTTTCATATTCACTAATGTATAAGTGGAAAAATCAAATTGAATTATCGTCTAGTCCACACCAAATCTTTTGACACAAAATGGGGGTTAGTAAACATAAAATTAAACATGCATAAGAGAATCCTATATAAGCTATGTATAGATAAAACCCTAATGTAGTGAGAGAGTAATATATTCAAAATCCATTAAACATAAAAGTAAACATGCATAAGAGAATCCTATATAAGTTATGTATAGATAAAACACTAAGCTAAGACTCCTCAAGTATAATGGTAGAAGATCATATTATAAATAATTGAAAATGAATAATTAACTCTTTTTATCTCTAATAAATGATGAAATGGATGTGTTTATAAAGTTGAATCTAACCCTAGTCCTTTATGAAAGTTTAGCTAACAAGTTTGGCCAAAATGACTTAGTATTGTTATTAGCAAAAGAAAATTATGTTTTGGTGTATGTTAGCTAGACCTATACATTAAATGAGTTTTGTCAATTAGAGTACAAGGTTGATGGGGCTGGCAGTGTATCATAAACTATCAAAATGGATTTTAAGCTAGGGAAGGACAAATGAAGGTAAAAAAATGATTAGAGGAGGGTGAAAATTAAAAGACAAAGCTTAGAGGAATGTTTTTAAGAGATGGTTGGATTGAATAAAAGTGGTATTAAAGGGACAACAATCCTATAAATCACCAAGATTTTGCCCACCCCTTTCTCATTGCACCCCTTAAGGTGTGCACTTAGAGAGATTAAGAATTGATAGGTTCCTACAAGATAGAAAGCATAAGTAATTGATAATGTTTGAAAATATTATGTGTATACATATTCCCCACTAAAAGCTCATCATTTTTCACTCAAGTGTAATATGGGATGGTGCTCTAAGAAAGGACATAACAACATGTAATGTTGAAGGTAAAAAAAATGTAGTATTTTAAAGAAATAAAAACTGATAGTAAATGACTGAAATGGAAATAGCTAAAAATAAAAGTAAATGTATGTTTACCTTGACTTACCTTTATTGTTAGATGGTTATTTTTTGTGTTTGTAGTTTTGATTGTGGAGGGCACATAAACTAATTTCAATAAACATACAGATATAAAACTAAAGAGCAAAAACAAACAAATACAAGAAAGCTAAGATAGTAGATGTTATGTGTACAAGATGCAATTGGAAATTTAGGATGTTGGGGTGATAAATGCTATGTTAGACCAAATGACCAAGTTAAAAATGGAGTAAATTGGGTAAAAAAAAAATCCAAGGCTACTAATGACTAAAAAACTTGAACAATTAAACCTTAAGTAGGAAAGGAAAAATCACAAAATCAAGCCAAGGATACATGTCAAAAATGATGGTAATCAAACATCAATGTGAAAGCAATAACAATCCTTACTTAAACAAAGATGGAAAAACAAAATGGTAAAACAACACTGATGAGTGAGAAGTAACAATCCTTACTCAAGCATCAATGAGAAAAGTGCATAAAAGGGAAAACAACATTGGTAAGTGAGAAGTAACAAACCAACCTCATTCAATAATGGAAATAGAATAGGAAGTAGAAATAGACTCAGGTGTCCACAAAAAGGGTAGTAAAACAAAAAATTGAAAATGGTAAAGGAGATTAGAATAAGTATATAAATGTAAATAAATGGTGTAAATAAAATGGTCTATAATCACTCGAGCATATTATTTTGAAGTGGTGTTATCATATTTTTAAGCTCCAAAGAAAAGGGAATATATAATAAATGGAAAAATAAATTTAGAATCACTTGCCTATTAAGGGGGAACATAAATGGGTGGAGGGAATAATGAAGTAAAAAACAAGGTAGAGGAACTCTTTATCAAAGTCAAGACACTCAAATTAATTTTATCAACACAAGAGGATTTTCGACATTAAGGACTATGAAGAACTTCTCCTAGCCACACAAATATTGAGTCAACTAATAAAGTATGTATATCATCCCATGAAGGATATATGCATGAAAATTAAAATAGACCTACCCTCCCATAATGTGTTACCCATTCCTTAAGACCCCTTATAGATTAGTTTGTCTACTACAAAGATTAGGTACTTGCATGAGAAAGTAGGTAGCACCATAGAGTTTATTGAATTTTTTAGAACACAACTATCTACTGAGAGGGGGGTGAATCAATAAATTGATTAAAATTAATCCTTTAATACTTTTAATTCAAATTAAAAATTATATGTAGATATCACACACACACAAATAGACATAATACTTAGTGTACATGGAAAACCTATCATGGGAAAAAAGATGATGAGAATAGCTACTAGAATCTATAGTTCTAATCTAGCCTCAAAATCAAAACCTCATTGGTAACAATGTTAAAGTAAACTTACCTTAAGGAGACACCAATCCCTTGATTTAAGATCACCTAATCTAAGGAATTACCTAATCCCTAAATAAGCACCAAATCACTCTTCTAATTGCACCCATGAATCAGATCTATTATGGAGTTACAAATCTAGGTTACAAAATTGAATAAAAAATAAATCCAATTCTATGTTATAGACATCTTCTATAACTGCTCATACTCTACACTTCTTATCTCTTTCTCTCTACCTCTCTACCCTTTAATTCAACTTCATTCAACAATTAGTATGTATTTTATATGACATATATGTGTACATTAGATATAGGTATCACATCTTCTTTGTGTTTACACTTGGTTATTAACACATCACACTCCATTCTTGGACTCAGTTCATATTTATTTAATGACAAGTTTCTTAATTATTTAATTCACACACCACCACCATAATTCTCTATATTTTAATATATTTAACATATATCAGGCTATGATTTTGATGCACATGCCATATTACATAATTTTTATCAATCATAGTGATCTATATCATTCTATGTGTTGTATAATGCATCTTTCCTGAATGTTCAATCTCTTGATCATTGAGATGAATAAATATTTAAATACTGACTAGACATGATCCAATGATCATCATTAACTTGACTCAAATTTAAAATGAAATCATTAGATTAGACTATAAAAGGCTTACACACTCTATTATATCCTTACAAGATTCTAGACTTGAACACTTCACCTTTAAAATGCATCTATTGATCTTTGATATGAGCTCCTACATGCCATTAGATCTTTAAAAGTAGCATATAATTTATCTTTGTTTATCATTAAACAGAGACACTTTTACCTCTTTAACTCCATTCACTTTTTTTATCTTAATTACATGATCACATGTTTATCATTAGATCCTCTGATAGAATAATACACTCATTATATCTCTATCTGGCAAGCTCCCATGAATGTGACACATGTCACGAGTGCATTACTCTCAGGTGCCTTTGATATATTGACTTCATTATGCATCATTTGATCTACATTATAAAATTAAGCTTTAAACATTGATCAATATCAAACAAATCTTAAGTCAAAAACTTAGGAAATATTAACGTTTTTTATCACTACTCCAAGCTAGTGATCACTAGGTCAAAGGGGTCGATTGAACAATGATGAGGAAGGCCTTAGTTATAACTTAAGTGACTGTTTCCCACCTATATCCAATCAACATAAAAATATAAATTCTTATGAATGCCATGACTAAAACCCATAAGGTTTTAGTGGTAAACCCTAGTAATGCCTTAGAGCTAAAATAAATCATTTATGGGCTCATTTCTCTTCATCTAAACCTACAAACCATACATATGAGATGTAATTGAACACCCCATAATGGATATTCTATAAATTTATATGAAAATGGTCTATAAATCATCTTTGTAAAATCATGACAAATTGATATGACAATAGTGTAACTTATACTATGTAATTATAAAACATGCTCTTCTTTCCATCAATCCTACTTAATCTCTTGACATAAATGACATACATAATGCCAAAAATATATATTTTGACATCAATGATAATCATATTGAAAAAATTCTCCCCCTTTATCATCGATGGCAAAATAAATGCTCTGATCTTGTAATGCATGCTCTACTCCTCATCTGGTATTGATTGTACTTACATTGCTTATATTGGCTTTTGATGAACATGAGCTGAAGCTATTCATACCAAATGTTCTCCCCCTTAGGTAATGAAACATTTTACTAAACACACCTTGGACACATTATTTTCTCCTTATCTGATAAACATAAATATTTTGCAAAGAACATTTGCACTTTTTTCCCCCTTTGACATCAATGGCAAAGGGACTCCAAATTTCTCACTATTTGTCCAATTTTTTCTCCCCCTTTATTAGATAAAAGAGTTTGTCCAAAAATATGTAACCATAAACTCATTAAAATTTTATAAAAATATGCATACCTAAGTTGCCTTTTCTCTCTTCTTCTAGGTTTTAACAAATATTTTGTGATCCTCTGCCTAGACTCATGCCCTATTATTAGGATCGAGTGATGTGATGTAAGAGTAACCAATCCAAATTTATACCTAAAATACTAAAATTATTCCTTGGGAATAGGTTTGGTGAATATGTCTACAACTTGATCATGTGTTGGCACATATTCCATTTTGACCTCTTGATCTACAACTTTTTCTCTTAAAAAGTGATACTTGATTGATATGTGCTTATTTCTGGAGTGCATTAATAGATTATTTGATATGTTAATAGCACTTAAATATTCATAAAGAATAGAGATATGTGATTTTTATCCTACCTTGATGTCTTTAAGTGTTTGATTCATCCACAAGACTTGAGTGAAACATGTCACTACTGCAACATTCTCTGCTTCAGCTATAGAAAGAATAACTGACACTTGCTTTTTACTCAACCATGAAACAAGTTTTTTTCCAAGGAAAAATGTACCACCGTTAGTGATTCTTATATCATCCATAATTCCTACCCAATCATCATCTATATATTCTATCAAAGTGAAATCTTTACCTTTGGGATACCATAAGCCATTGCCAATTGTACTCTTGATATATCTAAATATTCTTTTCACTACATTGAACTGTGATTCTTTAGGAGTAACTTGAAATATTATAACAATCCACACTTCTTGTATGATATTAGGTCTTGATACAGTTAGGTATAATAAGCTACCTATCATTTATCTATAGAAACTCTAATTTTCATCAAGGGATTCATCCTTTTTTCTCAACTTACATCAAGTTATCATGGGAGTACCTACTAGTTTGTTTTCTTCGATTCTAAACTTCTTGAGCATTTCCTTAGCATACTTGTTTTGGGATATAAATATCCCTTCATCAATTTATGCTATTTTTAGACCAAGGAAGAAAGAAATTTCTCCAAACATAGACATCTCAAACTCATTTTGAATTTAAGTAGAAAATTCTTTGCACATAACATAATCTTCTTCTTTTGATAACTGAAAAACTTTAGGTCATTCTATCTAGACTTCATCATCTAGGTTCTATTTTAAGAAAATAGACTTAACCTTTATTTGATAGACTTTAAATTTATTATAAACAGAGAATGCTAGAAACATTCTTATGGAATCCAATCTAGCAACTAGAGCAAATGTTTACTTAAAATCTATGTCTTCAACTTTTGCATATCCTTTTCACCGCAATCTAGCCTTATTCCTTATAACAGTTCCATCCTCATTGAGTTTGTTTCTAAAGACCCACTTTATACCTATTACATTCTTGTTTGAAGGTCTTGGAACTAATTTCTAAGTTTTTTTCTTCTCAATTTGGCTTAGTTATTCTTCCATGGCTTTTAGCCAATGTTCATCCTTGCTAGCTTCAACATAGTTCTTAAGCTCAATTTCAGATATTAGAGTAAAAATTACTTGCTCCTTGTTCATTACAACTATTCTCCTTATCTAAAATCCTTCATTTTTATTATCGATGATTTGCTCTATAGGATGATCCTTTTGAATAAATCTTGTAAGTGCCTTTTCATTTATTTCCTTAGGATCTTCATTAGCTACTTCCTCTTTAGAATATGATTCTTCTTTATAGATTTCTCTATCAGGTTTAACATGTTTCAAGCCTTCTTCAACCTTGACATTGATAATCTCTACAATTTTTTGTAGCCTTTTGTTGTTACATATGTAGGCTTTGATTTGGGTGGAGTAAACAAGAAGTATTCCTTCATCACATCTTGATTAAAAGCGTCCCAAGTTGTCTTATTTTCTCTTGATGTAGCTATTATCACCAATTCTTGCACCCTAGAAGAAGTTAAAGTCTCTTCTAGATTTGGGAACCATGGGAACATTTATAGGTATGTGGGTGTACCTATATTGGAAATGAGCCTCTAGATTTAAGGGCTAACTCCCTAAATGTATCTTGAAATGCTCTTATCTATGACAACTAATTACTTATGGGGGAAAAAGTTAGAGAATGCATGAATTGAACCTACTATAAAGGAGGTGATGCACCGAATGTTTAAAGATCCACTCTCATGATTAAACTCATTAGCATAGTAATAGACTATGAATAGGACTAATGTAATGTCTAGAGTGGTTTCCAAGCTATAATTCTTCACCTAGAGGTCAATTTGATGGACTTAGGCTATATGTAAATGAAAGTAATGATTGATTAAAAGAACTTATAGTCAACTATCCACTCTATACCTAAGACATCAACCTTAAGACACACTAGAAGACTTGCAAGAAAAGTTTATTAGAGGTTAGGTTGAACTTAAACCTACAAAGGGAAGATGGAAACTACTTTTTCATATCAAATAAATATAAAACACTAAGTACTAATTAGTAAACAATTATAAAATGATCTATTCATTACTTTCAAGAGATGTAGAATACAATTTCTAGTAGATTTTAGTCATACCAGCCTAAGGGATCCTTAATAAAATATCAAAGGATATATCTATATAAGAAAGGACCTATAGAGAGATCTTGGTGTTAAAAGAGGAATCAATGAGCTCAAATCCATTTGAACTATAGTTAAAACTACCTCTTTATTTATGCTCATTCAAGCTTCCTAATTGGTTTGGGTTACTTCAAGTGGTTGCATAGTTAAATTATTCCCTCATTAATGCTCCATGATGGTTGTAATAGTGGGATCAAGTTGTTCCAAGATGGATCCTGACATCAATGTATCTACATCCATTGGATCAATATGTTAGAGCTTTATTCTAGTGATAATTACTCTTCACTAGTTTATCATGGCATGCAAAAGTGGAGAGAAGGGTCATTTTCATGTAGTTGGTCCTAGACATGAAACCATTGGGGTCTCTGTGTATGACTTCATGGCATCCTTTTAAATGATGTCTCTTGTTAAAATTAGATCATGCTCTAACTTATCCTCATGTTTATAGGTCCATTATAGATGGAAAACCAATCTTAGACTATTGGTTTTCCTATCAGGTCCAAATAGACCCATTTTTTCCTTTGAGAAGCTATATAAACTGATAAATCATCATGTACATAGGTCCTTCTTATAATAATGGTGAACATAGTTACTGAACAAACCCTGTATGACACAAACCTTTGAGCTAGAATTCCATATTAAACTTTGATGGTGGTCTTTTTATGTTTTTGATTTCGATGTATCACTATGTCCCTTAAATAGAACTCAAATGAGATATAATGGTGATGGGATGACCTTTACAAGACCTTGTTTTTCTTGGTTAAGAACTGCTCATTTGGTTTGACTTTGTCCATCAAAAATTGCTTAAGCCAATCAAAATGATCCAACCTATATTTATTCCTATTGGCCTCATAGATCCCCACTATTAAATCTTGAATTTTTGACCTCTTATGTACCATTTATCTCTTTAGTATGAATTAATGTGGTCCATTTATTTATTATCATTAAGATCCTTTTACATGTTGACTTTCATTCGCACTATTAGATCAAGATGTATGAGTGAGTGTTAGTCATAGATCTTATTGGGCCCACTTTTTTATCAGTGATTATGCATCATTAAATCATTGGTATGAATGAATTTTGATCATCTATCTAGCTTGGACCTATTTTATTGTCAATCACCTCACACTATTGGATCTCTATTTGGTGAATCTACATCGTTAAATCTTGTCCAACTTGTAGCCTTTTAAGGCCTTTAACCTAGGGACCTTTTGACTCATTTGACCTTGGTACAAACCATAAGATCTATGGTTTTAGTATGTGAGTGCATGTATACCATTATATATTGATCAAATTAAAAAAAATTTAAGGACCTTTGAACCTAAATGGTTACTATAAAGAGCTCAAACTTGGCGTTAGTATGAACATCTTATGCTACAGGTCAAACTTTGAATGCTCATAACTTGAGCTAGGAAGATCACGTAGACTTGAAATTTGTAGAGAATGTTATTTCCATGAAGAACTATATGGTTATGTAATATTTTGGATCAAGAGGATTTTTTAGGTGCATTTATGAAATTCACAAACAAGCTAACCAATGTGTTTCTATGTGATGTGTAGGATGGCCTAGCCCCTTAGACTTAGTAAGCTAAAATTTGAAGGCTTAGATATTGAGATAGAAGACTCATCAAGATATGAAACATGTAAATAATGGTATTGACACTAAATACATTGATTTCATGTGGTCTTATAGTCACACAAGGCTTTTTAAGCATATTTATAAATTACATAATCAATTTATCCAGTCTGGTTCATCCTGATGTCCTAAACTTTAATTACATTGATCACCATGAAGACCTATTTGGATCCTTGAAAACTTTTTACTTACATAAATGACCTTAAATGACCCCTAAGACACTAAATGACACAAGGACTAAGCTAGACCATGACCAAATCTAGAATGGCATATGAAATAACATCAAATTAACTACAACATACCCTATGACATTATAAAAATCCCCTATACAAGATTATGACTATAGGGGGTTGACCAATTTCATCCTATGGTAAAAATGGTCAATATTCTTGGTGATCTCCTAAGGGTAATATTCTTTCTATGCAATGACCAATTACCTAATCCTATCCATTAGGTTATGGAGTCACAAGTATGTAGGTTTGACATAGAAACTAATTGAAAAACTAACCTAAATAGTATAAAATAATAATAAACTAAACAAAAACACATGTGCTTCATGAGAACTTATTGAAACACAACACAATAAGAAAAGAAACACACACATAATCTAATATTTATAAAAATGAACTTCAACTCCCAATAGCAGGGTTTAAAATGTATCCCATTCATAGGGATACATATTTCTTCTCCATTCATTCTTTCTAAATAAAAATATTTTATTTACTTTCACTTGATGATGACATATGTTCCACTCTATAGGGTATCAAATTTGGTATGTCTCCCTAGTATTTCTCTATATTCATCTCATTTCAATACTATGTCACCATCTTAAAATGATCTTAGAGTTTACTTATTTTCAAAAGACATATTCATTAGTATTTTGTGATGCTCCATATCTTGATGAGATTTATCTCTAGTCTCTTTCAAGTCCATTAATTCTATCAATCTCACCTCCATTGGGGTATTATCAAGCAACTCTAGTTGATGTGCTAACTCTAAGGCAAGCAATTCTTGAGAGATAGACAACCTAGCTTCCCTCTCATAGATAAAAATAAAAGGATAATTACATGTTGACCTCTTGGGGGTTTTCCTATCATACCATAAGTTTATATTCAATGTAGTTTGCCAAGCTCTTTGGTTATGCTCCAAGGTTCTCTTGATGGTTATGATTATATTCTTATTAGTAGATTAAGCCAACCCATTACCTTGACCATAATAGTTGGATGAATTTCTCAATAATATTCCATTATTGTTTTCCCAATAAGCTATCTTATTACCCATTAAAGCAAAATCATTATCTAAAATAATAGTAGGAGTGTCAAACCTTATTATGATTCTCTCATAAAACTCCAAGATAGTATTCTCATTAGCTTCCTTTAATGCTACTACCTAAACCCATCTTTTAAAATAGTGAATTATTGTGACTATCCATTTGTAACCAACACTTGATGTGGGATTTATCATGCCAATGAAATCAAGACCCCATTGCATGAAAGGACGGTCTACTTGGATAGGCTTCAAAGGAAGAGTTTCAAGCTTCTGTTTTCCTACAAAGAAAGCACATTATCCACACCTTCTCACCCAAGCATGTCAATCCTTAAAGAGGATAGGCCAATAATAACCTACCCTCATTATCTTAGAAATTATGGTTCTTGGAGAGAAATGACCTCCTATTGTCCCATCATGGAACTTATCAAGAAACACTCCAAACTGATCATTATCAATGCATCTTAATAACACACCATTAATGTATTTTATAAAGAGAACACCATTAATAAGACAAAAGGTAAAAGATTTAATACTAAAATATATCCTTTGTGATATAATCATACCATTAGGATACTCTCCATTTTAAAGAAATCTGATCACATCATGTGTCCAACTTTGTGGAGGCAATGAACCAACTGAATGGGAATAATCATGGTTGACTAGAGCCTCTTCCTTTGACTCATGAAAATCTAAATCTAGATGTTAAAAAATGCCTTTAATCCTTGCCCTTTTTTCACTAATATATTTATTCAAGATAAACTCTTTGATACTACGATGATAAACCATAACATGAATCCTATTATTTGAAACCATATGTCCCCTTAAAATATCAAGGACCTATTTCTCCATCATGGTGTACTTAAATTCATACTCTTCTAAACCTTGACTAAATAATATGATTGGCTACTCCACACCCTCATCATTCTTTTGCATTAGCATGGCTAAGATAGTATCAAGGTTAACAAATGAGTACACCATGAAGTCTTTAGTAAAATTAGGATTTACAAGAGTATGAGCTCTATAATTTCTTTCTTTATGGATTCAAAACCACTCTTACCCTCTTTGGTCCAGGAAAATACTTGGTTCTTCCTAAGCATAGTTGTGATATGTTTCACCAAAGATGCAAAATCAGGTATGAACCTCCTTACAAAATTTATCTTGACTAAAAAACTTTCAAGACATTTCTTATGCAAGGGTAATGATAAGCCTATAATATCCTCTATTATTTTAGTATCAATAGTCAAGCCATCCTTGGAAATGATGTCCTAAGAGCTTACCTTCATGAACAACAAAGATAAACTTCTTTAGATTAAAAGATACTCCATATTCCCTACATATTTTAAACACTTGTCTAAAGTGTTTAATATGTTAATTATCATCTTTATAAAACATTATTATATCATATATATAAACCAATAACATCTCATTGATTAAACCTTTTGAAGGCCATGTTCATTGCTCTTTGAAATGTGGCACCGACATTGGATAGACCAAAAGGCATCTTCCTATAAGAAAATTTTTCCCATTTAGTAGTGAAGGCTATCTTAAACTGATCATCCTCACTAAATAAAATATGATTATATCCTAAATATCCATCTATAAGAGAAAAACATTGAGAACCTGAAACCATTTGCAAAATATACTCCATTGAGGGTAGAGAATAGTGATCTTTGAGTGACACTCTATTAAGTTCTCTAAAGTCTACATAAAGTCGTATCTCTGCATTATTGTTTATAATATGTAAAAGGTTAACTACCCATGTTTAATTATTGATGGGAAATATTATCTCATATTCAAATATTATGGTGACCTCTAATCTCATGAGTTGCTCAACCTTGGGGTTGATGGGTCTTTATTTATGTCTAACTAGTTTAACTCTAAGTTCAAAATTAATGGTATGGTGTGATAGAATAGGATAAAATCATTTGAGGTCTTAATATCCCAATAAAATATATCATTAAACTCTCTAACATCTTAATTAATGCTTGCTTCTCTAATGTAGAACATACCTTGCCTAGTTTAAGGAGTTTATCCTTAAAGATAAAGACTCTTTCATAATTTTCCTCTTTTGTAGACATACTCACTTTCTCCTTCTTCTTTTGATAATTATAATTAAAGATAATTTATAATGTCACCAAACCCTTAGGTATTTTATTATTCCTTAGTTTCACAATCTGATCACCCAATTTTTATTGGAGCCTCTTTTGATTCCTTGAAGAAAACTTAGCCTCATTTTTTAAGAAGCAGGTCATGTGTTTATCACTATCAAAAAATTTACAAGACACTTCATTATCAAGTATATAAGGTATGATGATAATTTTAATATGAGACTATTTCCCTCCTCTTTTATGGTATTTGGAGTGTCAAATTGAGATCTTATGGTAGCTAATATATTAGCATGACTATTTTTCTCCCTTGAGACTGATTGAATATTGACTACATTGAAGTCTTCAAGAAAATCCCATACCTTATGCTTGTATGAATTAATAAAAGGGTTATTGGCATCAAACACATTCCTTACCTAATGCACCACCAATTCACTATTTCTATATACTTAAAATTTCTTGATTCCTTTCCTCCTTACCCATTGAAGGCCATGAATTAAACCTTCATACTCAGCCACATTAAAAGTAAAACTCAAATGAAATCTATATGAAACATAATACTATTAATTATATGGGGATAACAACATAACACCATATCTCACACTAAATTTACTTCTTAAACCATAAAAAAATATCTTCCACAGCTCATCATCTTCACCCTCTTCATTATCAAGTAAAGGTGTTGGTACTCCTTCATGTATACAATACACTCCTAAATAAGTTTCATCCACAAAAGAATAGGGATCAGGCTCATAATTATTAGTATTATATTCATCAATAAATAAATCTAAAATCCCTCAACCTTGGAATAATTTCCATCATCTACAATAGAGTCATTTTCTTCATGGGCCACACAATTTAGATTAGAACATGTCTCAATGTAAGGCTTAATATGAAACCTTTTAAGGGGTTGTGTCATAATTTTCACCTTGGACCTATACCTTGTTATAAAGGCCAAAATAGACTAGTCAACTAAAATATATCCACTTCTCTTCACTTTGAAGTCCCTCGATAAGCAAATTGCAAAGTGGGATAGGAGATCAACCACAACTATGTCTTGAAAGATAGGAAAACTAGGACAACTATGCAAGAAAACCTTCAAGAATTTTATCAATCATACTATATTTAAATGTGTACCATATAATTAAAGGACCCCTTTGCTATGTGGTTCATATTTTAGGCCCAACTTATTAGCTACAACTTTGGGCATGATAGAAGTAGAAGCTCCACTATCGATTATGCAATTGTGTACCAACTTGTCATCTACAATGCGGGTGAGGTAAAATGGTGGAGGTTTATCAACCCTATTGGATGGTTTAAAAATGGTACTAGGATAATTTTCAAGATCAACATGGCTATGACTTTGATTGAGGGTGAGATACTAGCAGGGATAATAGATAACTACTTTTGTATGAGTTATTTTTGACTAGGCATATGAAGAACATCCCAAATAAAAATGGATGTTTTAGTGTTATTAAAAAAATATAAAATGTTTAAATAAGTAATACTTACTTTCTCTTGGGATGTTTTAGGTAGATAATTACTTGGAACTTGAGGAATAAGAGTAGACCTTACCTATTTTGACTTGATAGAGATGTAAAAGTTTTTGGAACTATCACACTTGTAGCTATGTCTTGTTGCCTTACAAGAGGATTGGGTGAGCCTATGGGCATGATACTACCACATATTATAGCCTTCCTCTTGGACCTTATATTTTTTACAATAGAGGTTTCTTGATTTATCATAAAAGTGTCTTCAACTCTCCTTGAGGTTGCCAATCCTCATTAACTTGAATCATTACCTCATCCTCATTTGATAGGAGGAGAGTAACTCCTCCTTGAGCCACTATATCTTGCACTCTATTATTATTATCATCCATGAATTAGTCTTGATATCAATCTTCTCCTTGCACCAAATTGATAGAGTTAGGATTGTATACATTGGCAGGCTTGTTGGGATTAGGATACCATTGGCCTCTTCCTCTTCCATATTTTTGACCATATTATTTTTGATAGGGATAAGGATTCTGATAGACACCTTGTTACATAGTATCCTACCTATTTTAAGCCTCTAAGGATAGTATCTTTAATTTTTAATCAACATTATTTATTGTCTATCTAGGATAAACCTTAGTTTTGGTATTATAATTAGGAATTTGAGCTGACAAAGGAGGTATAAACACCTTAAGAGGAAATCCTCTATATTGGACGATACTATTCTCAATTTTGATATCAATATCATATGATTTGAGAAGAGTGGAATATCCCATAGATTAAAGCATAACAACAATTTCAGTCCTAATGGATTTCAAGTAAGTAGGGAAAACAAAGCTAGTAGGTGGTCTCATGGAATGAGGTAATTTATGCCAAGTCTTCTAAAACCTTTCATTGAAGTCATGCATTATTTCTTTAGATCCCATTTTTATCATGTTGAGATAATGTATGAGAGAGACATGGTCACTTTCATTTCCAAATGTGGAAGTCAACAATACTCCAAACTCATCCCATGTTATGATGCATCCACATTCTAGAGTCATATACCAATCAAGATTTTTGCCTTTAAGAGACATGGAAAAGAGTCTAATGGAAATGTTCTCTCAAACAATACTATGGAAATTGGAAAAGTTAGAAATATATCTAATGTGATCATTAGGTGTGACATGACTCTCACCATTGAATGTGGGCACACCCTTTGTGTCATTATGAGGAATGGCATCATATACTTGAAGTTGGATTGGATATTCAATATTGAAGGTGGGGAAAGCATGAGGTATATCCATATCTTCTTCTTCACTATATTCAATTTATTCAACCTCTTCATCCTCTTCCTTTCTATCAAAATATACTTATTCTTTAAAGGGAAAATTAGGCTATGGATACTAAACTTTAAGAGGAATTTCAAGTTGAAAGGGTGGGTTAATAGGATTGAATGTTCTAGCATAGGATGACCTAGTGAGGACCAAGAACTATGAAGGCAAGTTTATATCAAAACAATGGACTTGAAATAGGTTTACCTTGAAGGAGTTACAAAATGTTGAGTAGTACACTAATTTATAGCTGATGTTGTCAATACCAACATTCACCTTGACAAGTTATCTTGAAGATAATAGGTCCCACTAGGCATGCTAGAACTACTGGTATTAGGCTTTCATTGACCTGTTCTTCTTCCATATTTTTGACCATATTGTTGTTGATAGGGGTAAGGATTATAATAGGCACCTTATTGCATAGTATCTTGCCTATTCTAAACCTCTAAAGCTAGGAACTTTACTTTCCAATCAACATTATTTTATGTCTACCTAGGAGCAACCTTAGTTTTGGTATTAGCATTAGGAATTTGAGACATTTCTAGAGTGATAGCAGAAGTATGAGACAAAGGAGGCATAGACACCTTAGGAGGAAATATTATATCTTAGATGATACTATTCTTAACTTTTATAGCAAGATCATATGCTTTGATAAGAATTGAATATCCCATAGATTGAATCATGACAACAATTTTAGTCCCAATGGCTTTCAAGTAAGAAACACAAAGCTCGCAGGTGGTCTCATGGGAGGAGGAAATCTATGCCAAGTCTTTTGAAACCTTTCATTGAAGTCATGCATTCTTTCTTTAGATCCCTTTTTTATCATGTTGAGCTAATGTTTGAGAGAGGCATGGTCACTTTCATTTCCAAATCTGGAAGTCAAAAAAATCTAAACGCATCCTATGTTGTGATGTATCCACCTTCCAAAGTAATATACCAATAGAGAACCTTCCCTTTAAGGGACATGGCAATGATTCTAATGGAAATTATGTCTCAAAAAATATTGTGGGAATTATAAAATTTATAAACATCTCTAATGTCCTTACTAGGTGTGACATGACTCTCACCATTAAATGTGGGAACACCATTCATGGTGTTAGGAGGAATGGCATCATATACTTGAATTTGGATTATATTTTTAGTATTGAAGGAAAGGAAAGCATGAGGTCTATCCATGTATTATTCTTCAAGATCTTTAATTTCTTTAGCATCTTCACCCTCTTCTTCTCTAGCAAAATCTACTTGTTCTTCAAAGGGAAGATTCAGCTGTGGATACTGAACTTCAAGAGGAATTTAAGGTTGAATGGGTGGGTTAATGGGATTAAATGTTCTAGTAGAGGATGACCTATTGAGGTCCATGAATTATGAATGCAACTTTATAAAAAAACAATGGGCTTAAACTAGATTTACCTTGAAAGAGTCACCATATGTTGAGTAGCACATCAATTTGTAGATTAAGTTGTCAAGACCAACATTCACATTGACAAGTTGTTTTAAATATAATGGGTCCCATATAGTGTGCCAAAAATGTTTTCACTAATTATTACACCCTAAAATAATTTTTCTAAGCTTCTTCTATATTTGGGAAACATGGGAACATTTATAGGTATGTTGGTGTACCTATATTGGAAATGAGCCTCTAGATTTAAGGGTTAGCTCCCTGAATGTATCTTGAAAGTCTCTTATCTATGACAATGGATTACTTATGGGGAAAAGAATTATAGAATGCATTAATTTAACCTACTCTAAAGGATGTGATGTAATCAATGTTTAAAGATGCACTCTCAATATTGAAATTGTTAGCTAACTAATAGACTATGAATAGGACTAATGTACTGTCTACACTAGTTTCTAAGCAATAATGTTTCACCTAGAGGTCAATTTGATGAACTGAGGCTAGAGGTAAATGAAGTTAAGTCTTGATTAAAAGAATTTATAGTCAACTATCCACTCTATACTTGAGACATCAACTTGAAGACACACTAGATGACCTATAAGAAAATTTTATTAGCACTTATGTTGAACTTAGACCTGAAAAGGGAGGATAACAACCATTTTTGCATTTCAAACAAATACAAAACACTAAGCACAAATTAGTAAACAACTAAAAAATTCTCTATTCATTACTTATAATAGGTGTATAATATAATTTTTGGTAGAGTTTAGTCATACCAGCCTAAAGGATCCTTAACAATAGCTAAAAGGTTAATTTTATAGAATAAAGGGCCTTTAGAGAGAGATCTTGGTGCTAAAATAAGAATCAATGAGATCAACTCCATTTCAACTATAGTTATAACTACATCTTCATTTATTCTTATTTAAGCTTCCTAATTGGTCTGAGTTACTTCAAGTGGTTGCATAGTTACATTATTCCCTCATTGATGCTCCCTGACTATTGTAATGACAAGATTAAGTTATTCTGAGCTGGGTCCTAGCATTAATGAAGTTACATCCATTGGATCAATCTATTATAGATTTATCCTATTGATAATTTCTCTTCACTAGTTTGACATGGCATGCAAAAGTGGAGAAAAGGTTCATTTTCATGTAGTTAGTCTTGGAGATGAAACTGCTAGGGTCTATGTGTATGCCTTCATGACATCCTTCAAAATTCTAGCTCTTGTCTAAACTAGAGGTCAATTTGATGAACTGAGGCTAGAGGGAAATGAAGTTAAGTCTTGATTAAAAGCATTTATAGTCAACTATCCACTCTATACTTGAGACATCAACCTGAAGACACACTAGATGACCTATAAGAAAATTTTATTAGCACTTATGTTAAACTTAGACCTGAAAAGGGAGGATAACAACCATTTTTGCATATCAAACAAATACAAAACACTAATCACAAATTATTAAACAACTAAAAAATTCTCTATTCATTACTTATAGGAGGTGTATAATATAATTTTTGGTAGAGTTTAGTCATACCAGCCTAAAGGATCCTTAACAATAGCTAAAAGGTTAATTTTATAGAATAAAGGGCCTTTAGAGAGAGATCTTGGTGATAAAAGAAGAATTAATGAGATCAACTCCATTTCAACTGTAGTTATAACTACATCTTCATTTATTCTTATTTAATCTTCCTAATTGGTCTGAGTTACTTCAATTGGTTGCATAGTTACATTATTCCCTCATTGATGCTCCCTGACTATTGTAATGACAAGATTAAGTTATTCTGAGTTGGGTCCTAGCATTAATGCAGTTACATCCATTGGATCAATCTATTATAGATTTATCCTATTGATAATTTCTCTTCACTAGTTTGACATGGCATGAAAAAGTGGAGAAAAGGTTCATTTTCATGTAGTTAGTCCTGGAGATGAAACTGCTAGGGTCTACGTGTATGCCTTCATGGCATCCTTAAAAATTCTAGCTCTTGTCTAAACTGGATCATGCTCAAACTCATCCCCATGTTAATAGGCCCATTATAGATGTAAAACTAATCTTAGATTATTGGTTTTCCTATTAGGTCTAAATAAACCCATTTTTGCTTCGAACATCCATGAAACTAAGAACTCATCATGTACATAGATCCTTCTTACAATGGTGAACATAGTCATATAATGAACCCTACATGACATAAAACCTCAAGCTAGAGGTCCATATTAAGATTTAATGGTGGTCCATATTAAGATTTAATGGTGGTCCAACTTTGAATGCTCATAACTTGAGCTAAGAAGCTCAGACAAACTTGAAATTTATATAACATGTTCTTGTCATGAAAAACTCCATGGACCTATAATATTTTTACTTTTGAGGCTTTATGAGCTGCATTTATCATATACATAAACAAGCTAAAAAATATGTTTTCATGTGATGTGTAGGATGGCCTAGCCCCTTAGAGTTAACAAGTTAAACTTTGAAGGATTAGATATTGAGATAAAAGACTCATCAAGATATGAAACATATAAATAATGGTCTTGGAACTAAATACATTAATTCATGCATGATTTTATGGTCATGCAAGGATTTTGGAGCATATTTATAAATTACATAAGCAAGTTATCTAGTCTGGTTCATCCTGATGATGATTTGGCTTCACAAATCTCATTCTTGAACTTTAATTGCATTGTGTAGACACTATAAAACTACAAATGATAGTTATAGATTTTGAAACAACTTAGGAACCTTAAGACACCTATTATACATTGAGTCAAGTTGACCACCTAGTTATCTAACTCATCAACTTACTAACTTAACATTTTAACCAAACCTTTTAACCCCTTTCTTTGACCCTTTTTCCATGGACACTCCACCATCGATGGTCAGCCCAACCATCAATGGTTATCCTGACCATCAATGGTCAATTCCTCACTTCCTCAACTTCTTAACACATCACTATTTTTGTGTGAGATAACAAGGCATAATTTAATATGTTTACCTTATGTGATGTTAACAAACTTCGAAGCATCATGATCAGTAACCTCACCCTCTAGGGAAATTTCCATCCTCCATCTTTATTTTCCTATTAAAAGAGGGGAGTAGGAGGAGAAGAAGGATCAATCATAAGAGTTATAAATCATACAAGTATTTAATATCTTTAACATCTATTCTTCTTGTAGCAACTCAACATCAGCAAAAAAGACTTGAACCTCTATCAAATTTGCTTTTAAGGCCAAAGTACTGTTACTCTAGAAAAATTGTTTTAACCTTCAACCATCAACCAAATAGAAATTTATATGTCTATCATTACTTGAGCATTATTATTTTGGATTTATAACCCCCTCAAACCTGATCATACCTATCTTCACCCTATTTCCTCTCTACTAAACCCTTAATAAAACCCTCATCTAACCATTTACCTATTCTACAACTCTTTTAGAACATCTTCAAAGATCCATAGGAAACTTCCAATGGTTGTCACAACCATCAATGGTCACCCTCAACTCTTGATGGTTACCCAACTACCGATGATCATCCTAACCACTGATAGTTCACCCAACCACTGATGGTCACTATGGTAGAAAATAAGATCAAGTTATTTTTAACCCCTTAACCGCAACCAAAACTAACTTTTTTTTTTCCTACCTATTCATAGACCCTTTTCTAATTATTTGAACCTAACTTCACCTACCTTGGCACAAGTATTGATCATCATTTACTAGATTTACTCATTTTATTTAACAAGCATTTTACTTTCTTGTATTACATTTCATTTATCTTATGCAAGTACTTTACTTTATCATTTTCAACTTGATTGTTATCAACAGTGGATTGATGGCCTCCTAGCAAGCATATGCTTCTTGGATCTAGCTCATGGTAGGCAATCCACTTAACTATCTTTTAACAAACCATTTTCTTAGTGCTCTCTTATTTGTAGGCTATTCCTTCCTAGCCAAAGAGGAGTTCTTCATCTTCATCTAGATTATGCACACATCACCAACCAAGTATTTCTACCACACCCTTATTACTAGTTTCTTATCTTCTTCCAAAATTAATAAATGAGAAAAAATTAAGAGAAACCTTTTTGGCATGCCCGGTGGGAACCTAGCATCATCTAGGTGCCCTTTCTTTCTTCTTTTAATCTATGTTCATCAAATGAAATCTGAAATTTCTTTTGGCATAAAATAAACCCTTTGCATACATTGATTGCTTGCTTGTTTTAGTTCATCTAGTAACTTAAAGGCAAAGTAGTTAATCATAATTTCACTCTTGTTATCACACACTTATCCAACCCACAATCAATCAACACATCAAGGTAAACTTGATACAAGGCCCAACTAGGATTTCATCACCTATCAGTAAACCTTACCCTTTCCCGACAATCATACTTGGAGGTCATTACCAAGGGTAGAACCAACTCAACTATCTAGATAAGTATAAACTCTAAGATTTAGTATATTTTGGCTAAGCACATAATACCCTTATTGTTATGGTGTGTGAAGTGAGGGGGTAGGCCCCAATACCAAGCCACATACTAAACTTCAATAAATATTTATCTCTTGAGCACCTAAACATAACCTGAAACCAACCTTAGATTTCCTCTTTAGTACTTGATCTACAAGCCAAATTTCTTCTTCACAATTTCTAAGGCATAAGCCAAAAGTGATCTAAAAATAATCCTAAGTTTAAATTCACTTCTAGTGTATGTTTAGATTACCTTTAATTCTTTTCTTTTTCTTGATTTTTGTTTGAGGTGTGATTTATCATCATTCCTTTCTTAATTTTTCACATGGTCTTTACTAGATAGTAGTTGAGAAATGAAACTGAACAAGGACCACCTTCCTCATCCTCTTCCTCCTCTATGGAGTATACTTTAGATGTTGAGGTTTTTCCTCCTCATTCTCCTCCTCCTACCATGCCTCAAATAAATATTGAGGGAGATGCATATTTTGTCACATTCCTTGATAATAATCTTATAGCCCTCTAACATTACCTTAATTACACCCCTAATACTTCAATTCCTCCCATGGATCCACCCTTTATTATGCCTCCTCATATGGTTGGTGTTACCTCCAACCAACCTTTGATCACCCAAACCTCTTCTTCTAAAAATATCCCATCCACCATCACCACCAAAACCCAATCCAACATTCCAACCTATAACCAAACCCCACCTACAACAACCAACACTTCCAATGTAGGGCCAACCTTACCTCTTGTTACCTATACCCCACCTACCATGGGGATATCTTCTCCCACTATTTTCACCATTCCTCTTATCACCACAAACCAACCCATAAATTTGGTACTTTCCATATCTCCTTACCTTCCACCCATTAGCACAAGGGTCACCACTCAACCTCAACCTACCACTTCAACTATACCTAAAAAAACAACATTTATCAATCCCTCGAAAAATACCCATGACATCTTACCAATATGTTCTTAATCCATAAGGATACATACCACCTTCTACCCAACCTTTTGTGCCCACATACCAATATGAAGCATCATCCTAACCTTCTATGACCACATACCAATATGTGTTACCCTCTCAACCTCCTACCTCTTATCCATATGTTACAGCCACCCAACCTCAATCGAACCTACTACCTAACTATAGAGCTTCCCAATCTTAAATAAATTTAGTTAAGATGTTAATGGATAAAATGTCTAATCTTGAATTATCTATTTCTAGAGCTCATAACCTTCTATCTTATGATCATATCTATAATGAACCCATTCATACATTTGTTCCTATCTGACCTTATCCTCCTCAATGTGAACTACATAAGTCTTCCAAGTTTCAAGGCAAGGAGGACCACCAAAAATAATTAAGAGCATTCTATCATTCTTTCTATTTGATCACATATGAAAATGCTCTCTTTCTTCTTACCTTCCCCATGTCCCTATTTTGACCAACCTTGGATTGGTATAGTGCTCTTACCAAGCACTCTATCTTCTCCTTCTCTCAACAAACCCAAATCTTTTTAGATCACTTTTCAATTAATATATCTAAAAAGGTTTCCATTACTGACCTTTACTCCATTAGGCAATTTGATGATGAATCAATTATTGGTTTTGTATCTAGATGGAGAGGTTTCATTAACCAACTCTCTTTATCATTACCCTAACTTGAAATGATTAAACTCTTTTTTTGAAGTTGTGCCAAACATATTGCTCCAACTCTTCAAGTTTATAATTTTAGAACCTTTGATGAGGCATTTACCATTGCACGTGAATTTAAAATTAGAGCCTTTGATGAAGGGAAATTGAAACTAAGAAACAAGAATTATAGATTTAAATCTAATGACCCCTCTTCAACCAAAACCACCAATCCATCCAACCATCCCAACACCAAGAAAAAGGTAGTTGTAAACATGGTTATCTTAAAATCCACTCCACCTCTAGTTATTAACCAAACAAATCAAACCAATTCTTCTAACCCATCAAGCCAAAAACCTCACAACCAAAACTGAACCACTCCAAAGCAATATACTCCTATAGGGGAATCATATGCTTCGGTTTTGGATAAACTACTTAAAACTAATATCATCCAACTTATTCCAATCATACCACCCCAATAATTAGATGATTTTTTCCCCACACCTAGATAGTACAATGAAAATGATCTATGTGCCTTCCATCATGTTATTAGACATGATGTGAGTAGGTGCAATACCTTTAAAACTATTATCCAAAACATGATTGACAAGGTAAACTTGCATTAGATAATCCCAATGCAACTAGAAACCAATCATTAGACATATTTTGGAAACCTTTTCCTAATCATGCACCTTCCACCAACCATGACAATAACCAATCAAAATCATCTCACACTCATGAGGTACACATGATTAATGGTGTTATCATTAAGCATATTATTGAGGAAACCATTACCTCAACTAGCTCTTATTCCACCCCACTTATTAAAGTGGTGAAATCTTCTTTGATTCCTTTGGACAACCAAAAAAAGGAAAAAACCTCCTCTCTTTCAATTGAAGAGACCATTGACTCACCCACCTCCCCTTTGATGGAAACACCAAAGGATCTAACTATTGTTTCAACTTCTTCCTCTAATCCCCTTCTTAAAGTAGTGGAATCACTATTGTTTCCTTTGGACATTCAAACAAAGGAAACTACCTCCATTTTTTCATTTGAATAAACCATACCCTCCTTACCTACCCTAGAACCAACCACTCCTTTAGAAACCACTCCAAAGGAAGAGATCATCTCCTATATTATTTATATAGAGATACCATCTTCTTTAACCATCAAACCTTCCACCCAATACAAAGGTGAAATTAATATTTGAAACCAATAACCAAGGAATCAAACCCATCTATAAACCTTTTTCTAGATTGGTCCAAATTCTAGAGTTTACCTCTCGACCCAACCTAGATAGGGCCACCTTTTGGCACCATCTTGGGATACCTTACCAAAATAAAAAAGAACATTTAACCTCAGTTACCTTTACCCTCAAACCTATCATTACCTCAACCCCATCTTTAGATACTTCTTCCTCCAAAACCATAGGGGAATATTTCAACCCACCTCAATCTAAAATTGCTAAATCACCTTACACCCCTTTGACCAAACCCACCAAGAATCTAGGAATCCTTCCCACTCCTAGATTATCCCATCCATATTTGAAGTCGGACTTAACCCCATCAAGTCCACCAAATAAACCTTTGACTAAACTTATTAAAAAGGTGGAACCAATAAAAACCATCTAGACCTAGACTCAGACCACCCCCTTCTCTTTTACCTTCAATTTTGGGACCTCATCCATATATTATCCCCATTACCTATTCCTCATCTAGTAATCCTTCTCTTTTTACTCTACCTACACCTACCTCCACCAAAACCACAAAATCCACATCATTCTTAACTAACCTAACTACCTCTACCTTCCCACCTATCACCAAATCTTCACCTTACACCTCTAAATCTTCCACCCTTAAACCAACCATAACCAAGCAATCCAAACCAAAACCACCTAACAAACCCATCCCACCACCTCCAACCTCCATGATAAATCTTACTCCCAAAAAGGCTCCCACTCCTAAAACCATTAACCTAACACCCTTAACACCCTTGGTCGAGTCTTATTTGACCATTCTATAAAGGCTATTGTAAACCTCTTATTTAACCTTACCACCCATAAAACCTTTTGACCCTTCACGTCTTAAAATAGTATGGTTCAATGAAAATTTGATTTTCCTATACCATAGGACACCAAGACATGAAATGAAGAACTAAAAATCTCTCCAAACACTTTTGCATAACCTATGGGATGAGGATGATTTGTTATTAAATGAACCTCCCTTAAGCCCCTTACCAACCCAAGCACCAACTCAAACCATAAAACATTTACCTACTCCCCCACTCTCACCTAATAGTGAGGAGGAATTGAAACAATAGTCACCTCCCTTAATCCACACTATCCATATAGTTACCTAATCTTGAGCCCAATAGAAAGAAAATGGAAAATCAAAAGTATCCATTCCATAGACATACCCTTCAACCCCTCAATATTTCAACACAATCCAAACACCCTCACCATTAATAAAACCCAAAATATCCATTTTGGGTTCATCCCTTTCCAACCCTTCTGAATCTATTCAGCATGTAGTGTTGAAGTAACTTCACCAAACACCGGTGAAGATGAGCTTATATGAATTAATCAACACCTCACCTCCTCACCATCAAACATTGATATAAATTCTACAATCCATAGAGGTTTAAATTAAATATCCTCAACCTCTATCAGCGTTTATTAAAGCCCTTCAACTTTCTACCCTAGTCACCTTTAATGATTCATAAATACCTTTTGTAAATCTTGAGGATCCTGATCCTTGTTGAGTTGTGGAGCTAAAAGCTTCACTAATGAGCTAATGTTGAGGTTGCTGGGCTTACATAGTAACCAACATCAATCAAAACCAACCGACATCAGTTAGGGGTCTATTGGCATCGGTCAAAACCAACTGACATTAGTTAGGGTTGACTGACATGGGTTAGGGGTCAGCCGGCATCGGTCATCTTCAAACCGACACCAACTTCTGTGCATTTCCAAAATTGCTATTTTTAGGAGAATAGTTAGTTTGCATGTAAAGACTATAATTAGTCTTGAGTTTGTTTTTCTAATTATTGTTTGCTTTCAATTCTATTTAAGAGACCCATGGGGCAGTATTTTAATTTGAGCAAGATAAGCAAGACCAAGAAGATATGCAAGAATCAAGAAGATTATTAAAAAAATTTGTTCCATGATTGTTATAGCAATCTGAGTGTGTTTTTTATATGTTTCTAATTTCTAGTTACTTATTACTTTTGGTTTCAATTCTACGTTTAGTTGCTTATACAAAATTAATCAATTATATTTTAAGATCCTAACAACTGGTATCAGAGCGTGTTAGTGTTTGTTGATTACAAAATTCACTCACAGGGGTTTCTGATTGAGTGGGAGCAAAGCAATGGCAAAAAAAATTAAACTAAGAAAGGAGAAATTCAATGGCAAGAATTATCAATTATGGAGGATGCAGATTGAAGATTATCTGTATCAAAAAGATCTATATTTACCGTTGGGTGGGGTTTTAAGGAAGCCCATAGATATGGAAGATGAAGAATGGAATGTTCTTGATAAAAAGACTATTAGATCTATAAGGTTGAGCCAGGAAGCTTCTATGTTTTCCAACTTATCATAGGCAAAGACAACGGTAGAGTTAATGGATACTTTGGCAAATTTATATGAAAAACCCTCAGCTTCAAATAAGGTATATCTTATGAAGCAATTATTTAATTTACAAATGCAGGAAGGTGGATCTGTATCTAGTCATCTTAATGATTTCCATAAAATAGTAAATCAGTTAAATTCAGTCAAAATAGTTTTTGATGATGAAATTAAGGCTCTCTTAATCTTATGCTCTTTACCTGAAAGTTGGCATAGCTTGGTAATGGCAGTTAGTAATACTGCATCTGCTTCAAATATCTTGAAAGTTGATGATGTTGTTAGTGTAATCTTGAATGAAGAAATTCACATGGGAAACATCAGGTAATGCTTTAAGTGTTGAAAGCATGGGAAGGAAAAGAGAGAAGGGCAAGCAAGGGAAATCAAGGTTAAAGATGGGAAGTAGATCCAAATTTAGAAATGGAAGAATAGCCTACTGGAATTGTGGAAAGAAAGGGCATGCAAAGAAAGATTGTTGGTTGAAGGATAACAAAAAAAATTAGCATGAAGGTAATAAAGAAGCAAAAGTTGCAGGTATTGTTGCACAGGATGCTCTTATATTTTCTTTGGATAATAAAGTAGAATCATGGGTTGTAGATTCTGGTGCCTCTTTCCATGCAACCCCAAATAGAGAATTTTTCAATAATTATGTCCATGGAGATTTTGGAAAAGTTTATTTAGGGGATGATGAGCCTTGTAAAATTATTGGCAAAGGAAAAGTGCAACTCCTATTGCAGAATGGCAACACATGGGTGTTGAAGAATGTCATGCATGTACCCATCTTAAAGAGGAATCTATTTTTTATAAGAAAGTTGGGTGATGAGGGTTGCACAGTAACTCTCACAGCTAAATCTTGGGAAGTTTCCAAGGGTGCACTTGTATTAGCAAAAGGTAAGAGAGTAGGTACACTTTATCTATCTACTTGTATTACTAATTATTCTCCTTTTGTTTTATCTAATTCAGATGTAGATGCAAATTTGTGGCACTGTAGGCTTGGTCACATGAGTGAGAAGGGAATGAATGTTCTTAAGTTAAAAGGTAAGCTTTCAGATTTCAAAAGCATAGATCTAGATTTTTGTGAGCATTGTATTTTTGGGAAATAGAAGAAAGTCAGGTTTCTCAAAACTAGGTCAACAAAGAAGAAGCAAAAGTTGGAGCTTGTTCACACAGATGTGTGGGGACTAGCTCAGGTAGCTTCTATTGGAGGATCATAGTATTATATTTCTTTCATTGATGATGCTACAAGAAAGGTATGGGTTTATTGCATAAAGAAGAAATCTAATGTTTTTGACACATTTAAGAAATGAAAAGCTTTGGTTGAGAATGAAATAGGTTTGAGATTGAAGTGCCTTAGATCTGATAATGGTGATGAGTACTACAGCAATAAATTCAACAATTACTATTCTATGAGTGGAATACATAGGGAAAGGATGGTTCCAATGACACCTTAGCAAAATAGAGTTGCTGAAAGGATGAATAGAACAATAATGGAGCATGCACAGAGTATGAAGTTGCATGCTAGTTTGCCCTTACAATATTGGGCAGAAGTTATAGATACTATGGTTTACCTGATTAATAGAGGACCTTCTACTGCACTGGATGGTGGAATTCTAGAAGAGGCTTGGACAAGTAAAAAGGTAGATCTTTCATTTCTTAGAGTTTTTGGTTTTAAAGCTTTTGTGCACATTGATAAAGAAAATAGAAAGAAGCTGGATGTTAAATCTATGCGGTGCACTTTCATTGGTTATGGTTTTGGAGATTTCAGATTTTGGTTGTGGAATTTAGAAACTAACAAAATTATTAGAAGCCGTGATGTAGTTTTCAATGAGAAGGTGATGTACAGTGATCATCTCAAGAGGCTGAATAATTTTGAATAGGGCAATCTTGATTTGGAAGAGGTTATGATCCAAAATGAGCTCACGGGTAAAAATCATCACTCATAGAAAAACATAGAGACTGACATCAATTAGGTGGAGATCGACGTCGATCAAGTGGAAATTGACTTTGGTCAAGTGGAAACTGACGTCAATCAGGTGGAATCAAAATCAGTCGGGTGCAGACTAACATTGATAAGAGATGACCAAGATTGGTCACTGTCAGAAGAAAATTTGGGTAGACAACAAGCTATAAATGAGTCTCAAATGCCCATAAGGAGGTCTGAAAGGGTAAGTAAACCTCCAATTCATTATTCCCCTTATTTATACTACTTTTTGCTCACTGATGGTGGAGAACTAGAAGGTTTTGATGAGGCAATGCAGGTAGAATCCAAGAAACAGTGGGAGCATGGCATGAATGAGTAAATTTATTCCTTAGAAGAGAACCATACGTGGGATTTGGTTGAGTTTCCAGCCGAAAAGAAAACACTAAAAAACAAATGGGTATATAGGTTAAAGGAAGGAGAGAATGGACAAATGAGACATAAGACCAGGTTGGTAGTAAAAGGATTTGCACAAAAACCAGGTATTGATTTTGGTGAAATTTTTTCTCCTGTAGTAAAGATGACTTCTATTCAGAATGTATTGTCTTTAGTTGCTATTGAGGATTTGCATCTTGAGCAGCTTGATGTTAAGATAGCATTTCTTCATGGAGATTTGGATGAAGAGATATATATGGATCAGCTGGAAGGTTTTGAGGTCAAAGGTAAGGAGAAACTTGTGTGCAGGTTGAAGAAAAGCTTATATGGTCTTAAGCAAGCTCCAAGACAATGGTATTTGAGGTTTGACAGGTTTATGATAGAGCATGGCTTTAGTAAATGTCAATCTAACCATTGTGTTTATTTTAACAGATTGGATAATGGTAGTTATATTATCTTATTATTGTATGTAGATGATATGCTTGTTGCAGGTTCACACATGTAGGAAATTACTGAGCTTAAGGTAAAATTAGCTCACACATTTGCCATGAAGGATTTAGGAGCAGCAAAGAAAATCTTTGGCATGAATATTAAGAGAGACAAGAAAAATCATAGTTTGATTTTGTCTTAAGAGGATTATGTGAATAAGGTGTTGGAGATGTTCAATATGCAGGATGTAAAACCGGTAAGCACACCTATGGCTGGACACTTCAAGTTGAGCAAAGAATAGTGTCCTAAATCACATGATGAGGTTGAGTACATGAGTAGAGTTCCATATGCTTCAGTAGTTGGGAGCTTGATATATGCAATGGTATGTACTAGACTAGATATTGCCCAAGTAGTGGGAGTTGTCAGCAAGTTTATGGCCAATCTAGGAAAGGAACATTGAAAAGTAGTTCAGTGGATTCTTAGATATCTGAGAGGGACCAGAAGTAGGAATTTGTGCTATGGAGGTTCAAACACTTCTCTACATGGGTATGTAGATTCAGATATGGAAGGTGACTTGGATGGTAGGAGAAGCACCACAGGATATGTGTTCACTGTTAGTGGAATGGTGGTTAGCTAGATTTCAAAGTTACAGAAGGTTATTGCCTTGTCTACTACAGAGGCAGAATACATTGTAGTCATAGAGGCTAGCAAGAAAATGATTTAGATGACTCAGTTCATGGAAGAGTTGGGAAAGGAGCAAGAGAGTTGCAGATTGTATAGTGATAGTCAAAGTGCAATTCACTTGGCAAAGAATTCAGCCTTTCATTCAAGAACCAAACATATACAGCTTAGGTACCACTTCATTAGACAGGTATTAGAGGATGGACAGTTGAAGCTGGAAAAGATCCATATGGATAAGAACCCTACTGATATGTTAACAAAGCTGGTAATAAAGGAGAAGTTGAATCTTCATTCAAATTTTGTTGGTCTTCAAGATTGAACTTGAAGAGGGAGTAACAAGCTAGAGATGTTTAGAGCATGTTGTTGTACAGGTACAGGTGCAGTTGTTTATCTCCAAGTGGGAGATTATTGAGTTGTGGAGCTAAAAGCTTCACTAATGAACTAATGTTGAGGTTGGTAGGCTTACATAATAACTGGCATTGATCAGAACCAATTGACATTAGTTAGGGGTCGACCAACATCAGTCAGAACCAACTGACATCGATTAGGGTTGACTGACATTGATTAGGGGTCAGTCGACATCAGTCATCTTTAGATCGACACTGACTTCTATGCATTTCCAGAATTTCTATTTTTAAGAGAATAGTTAGTTTGCATGTAAAGACTAAAATTAGCCTTGAGTTTGTTTTTCTAATTATTTTTTACTTTCAATTCTATTTAAGAGACCCATGGGGCAGTATTGTAATTTGAGCAAGATAAGCAAGATCAAGAAGATCTACAAGAATCAAGAATATTATTAAAAAATCTTGTTCCATGATTGTTGTAGCAATTTGAGTTTATTTTTTACATGCTTTTGATTTCTAGTTACTTATTACTTCTGGTTTCAATTCCGTGTTTAGTTGCTTATACAAAAGTAATCAATTGTACTCTAAGATCCTAACAATCCTCCCCTCTTTATCAAAGCATACATCAACCAAACCCATATCAAGAGGGTAATGATTGATGGAGTGGATAGTATCAATATTATCTCCTCCCATTTATATGAACAAATTTACATGACCAAGAACATCATATCTAAAACCGTAGTGGTTCTTCACTCTTTTAATGACACCATAGCCACCACCATGGGAAAAATTGTTCTACATATACATTTGAGACCTCACACCATTCCAAAACTATTTTATGTTTTAGAGAGTGAGTTATAATACAAAATTTTACTTTTACACCCTTGAATCTATGCTATGATTTATGTCCCTTCCACTTTTCATCATTACATCAAATTTGAGCATGAAAGTCATGTCATCGCCATATCAGTTGACCCTAGACCCTTTGCATCTTGAAATATGATGTACCAACCTAATGATGTCCTTTTTATTTGTCCATATACCTCACCAAAAATTACCAATAACTCTACCCCTATATTTGATGAAGATTCAACAAGCTAATCCATCCCTTCTTCACATATCCCCATAGAGGACCCCTCGGAACCCACATTCCAATATCTCTCACTTGGAGAGTATCATCTTTTAGCCTTGGATGATTTCCCTGCTCCTCAAGATTATGGGAACCTTATCCATGATCCTAGTTATGACCCTAATATTATAACCATCATCCCTTTTGGGCCACCCAATCATCAAACCAATTTTATCTATGGGGGACTCGATCATCCACTTCTTACTTCTTCTACCACCCCTCATATTTGGCCATTCACCTTTGACTTCTCTTATCTTAACAAACCAGCCTTTTCCAAAGTGTACCTTTACAAGTTTAATTAGAAGTGGTTTAGCCTTGGCCTTTATGAACAAGTACCTCATAAGCTACACATAATTAAAACTCAAAAACCTCATGATTTATTTGGTCTTGGGTTCATACCACCAGAAGAACGCACCTTAATAAAACCCATCGACACCATTGATGAGGATGTCCCATCCTTACCAACCCCATCTCCCTCAAATTTCAAGGATTCTAATATCATCCCATCTAACTTTTTTTATCAATATCATTAGTTTTGGCCCCCTAACCTATCAAAATGATGATTGAACTAAAATGCTTCCTCTCATCTATCTTAAAATGGTATAAAATGATTCTCTTACCATCAACACCATCCAACATCATGATGATGATTCCATTCTCACCTACCTTAGTGTGAGGGATTATTTTATCCATAAATCCCTTCCTCATAAAAACTAAACCATGTTGAATGAATCTACCATTGATGTTAACTTGGGTACTCAGGATAACCCATGTATTGTCAAAATTGGGCAATCCTTGAATTTCATAGAATAAAAAGATTACCTTCCTTTATTTCATGACTGAAGCATAGAATTTACATGTTCCTATCAATATATGCCTATAATTTACCCTTATATATCCCTTCATAACATTATCACCCATATTGACACTAAGCCTATTCGGCAAAAGCTTTGTAGGATGCACCCTCACATCACCCTTCTCTTCAAAGAAGAACTTTGATGCCTCTTATCTATTGACTTCATCCAAACCATCAATTATCCATAATGGGTTTTGAACATTATTCCCATTACCAAACCTACAGGGGCACTTTTCCTTTGTATCAAATTTTGTGACCTTAAGCTTACTTGTCTAAAGGATGACTTTCTTTTGCCTAACATTGACCAAATTATTGATCTTATAGTTGGCCATGAGATTTTATCTCTCATGGATGGTTTCTTGGGATATAATAAAATCTTTATTGCTCCCAAATATCAACATAAAACCTCATTCATCACCCCATGGGGAACCTTATGTTACAAAGTCATACCCTTTGATTTAAAGAATGCTAGTGTGACCTACTCATGTGTCATGACCTATATCTTCCATGACCTTCTCCAAAAAATCATAAATAACTATGTGGATTATCTCCTTGGAAAATATAAACATCACAAGGATCACCTATATATTCTCACCATCATCATCAAACATCTTATCCACTTCTATGTCAGACTCAACCCCCAAAAATATATTTTTGGTGTCCTTTTTGGAAATCTCCTTGGCTTTATTATCTCCCTTCCAATAATCAAGGTAGACCCTACCAAATTCAAAGAATTTTTTTAAATTTCACCTCAAACCCACCTTAATAAACTCTATAGCTTGTAGGGGAAGCTCTAATCAATCTATCGATTCATCTCTCAATTTCTGATAGATGTCAACCTTTTCACCATCTCCTTAAGAAAGACACATCTTTCAAGTAGACTAAATATTTTCAATGAGCCCTTGATTCACTTAAAGAATACCTTATTTCTCCACCTATTTTTAAACCTCATAAATATGATCAACTCTTTTAACTTTAAATCTCTACCACTGACCATTCCCTATGGTCCATGCTTACTCACCATGATGAATAAAACAAAGAGCAAGTTGTCTACTACATAATTTGAATTCTTATAGAGTATGAGACTCGATACTCCCATTCCAAGAAAATTTTCCTCACCCTCATCTATATGGATTATAAGCTTTATCACTACCTTCTCAATCACAAAACCTACATCATCACCAACACTAACCCACTCAAGTACATGCACTCTAAACCATACCAAAACTAGTGTATGGCTAAGTGGCTCATGCTTTTAGTTGAGTTTGATCTTGAGTTCCTTCAGTAGAAGTTGATTAAAGATCAAGTTATTTTTTATCAGTTGATTTAAGCTCCTTTATTAGATAACCAACCTCTTCTTGTTGCATTTCTAGATGAGCCCATCATGACTCTTTCTCAAGAGGACCCCACCTACCAAATGACCATGTTCTTTGATGGCTCCAAATACCAACATCATAGGGGTGTTGTAGTTATTATTATTTCCCTTAATGGTGAACCTCTTCCCCTCTCTTTTAAACTTTACTTTGAGTTCACCAAAAATGTGGCTAAGTATGAAGCCCTAGTTATAAGTCTCTAAACTATTCTAGCCTTGGGAGTTAAGACAATCAACATCATTCATGATTCCCAAATTTTGGTCAACCAAGTCAGAAAATATTACCTATTTAATAATGATGTCTTACTAAAGCACAAAAAAATCATAGATGTACTCTTAGCATCATTCTATCATTACCTTATCTAGTTAGTTCCATGATCTACCAACAAATTCATGGATACAATGGCTTCCCTTGCTTCTCAAATCCCATCTCAAACTTCTAACTCTAAAATCTTTGTTATCATCCACCATTTTATCACACCTTCTTATATCCATTCCAACATTCCTACCATTTTTAATATAGACACATCTCCATCAGATATTTTGTATGAACAAACTTTTGGTTACCTCAACCTTGGTATCATTCCTCCCAAACTCTCTATAAATTCTTGAAGAGATTTTTTTTAGAGTACCTCTCATTATACCATACTAGGGGGAATCCTTTACAAACATGGATTTGATGGCCTCCTTCTCTATTGCCTTTGTAGTCATGAAGCTTCTCATTCCATTAAGGAAATACATGAAATAATTTTTGGGGGACATTTTAGTGGTTTACCTATCATTAAATGCATCCTTCACTTTGGCTACTATTGGCCCACCCTTAACTAAGACTTTTTTGATTATGTAAAAAATTGTGTCAAATGTCAACAAAATGTTAATTTACATCATGCACCAGCCCATACCCTCCAAGTATCCAAATAATTTTGTCCATTCTCATAATAGGGCCTTAATCTTATCATGGAAATCAATCCTCATTCATCATAACATCCCCAATCCATCATTAACACCATTGAGTGTTTCACCAAGTGACTAGAATCCATTCCTCTCATCTCCACCAAAGTTGAGAGAAAATTATCAACTTCATAAAACACCATATCATCTATCATTTTGATGTTCCTCATAAGATCATCACCAAAAATGGTACATATTTTAAGAGCAATGAAGTCTAAGGTCTTTTTGATGCATTTGGAATTAAGTTAAACTTTTCCTCACCTTACTATCCACAATAAAATGGATAGGCAAAATCCTCTAACAAAATGTTAACTAAAGTCATCAGTGCTTCAGGTCAAGATTATCACTTACACATCCCTTTCACTTTATGGACCTATTGCATTAGCATTTGAACCTCTATGGGTGCTACCCACTTTTCCTTTGTCTTCATAGTAGAGGTAGTTTTACCTCTCAAAGTCTAGATTCCTTTTCTTCACATATCCTTACAAGAGATCATTTCTGAGAGTGACTATCATCAAGAACAACTAGCATGACTTGAGATACTTGATGAAAATCACCTTATAGTGCTGAACTATCTTTGTGTCTACCAAGATCGAATCAAGTGTGCCTATAACAAACACCTAAAAGAAAGAGAATTTAATATTAGAGACCTTGTCCTAAAGAAAAACCAACATGAAGAAAATCAAAAATGGCAAATTTACTTTTAATTGACTTGGACCCTACATCATCACCCATAAGTATGGATCAAGAGATTTTTGTTTGTCCTCTATCGAAGGCAAATCATAACCTGAGCCTCTTAATGCCTTGTATTTGCATCTTTTATTTTGTTAAAGAAGGATCAAATTCATCTTACTATCTAACTTAAGCTCATCCCTTGATTTATGATATTTTCAACTTTGCCTACCTATCCCTCTCCGTATGAGGATAAATGATTACAACATAGAACCATATGATTAACCATCAAAGTTATAGCCTAATCTTAAATATGGGTACCATGGCTCTACCCATGACATGGTTCTAATGGATACTTTTCCATCTCTAAAAAGATATAATCCCATGATCATTTGTTCCTCAAACCATTCCTTTCAACTACCATTAAATTCTTTGTGTTAAAATTCTTGTCCTCATAAAGGTAAAACCCTAAGCCCAATTAGACTTTTCTAGGTCTAAAAACTTGAAATCTAAAACAAATATCATTTGGGTCACATATTTCTATCATTATAGACTGTTCCCTTGAAGGACAACTATACAAAACTAAATTTCTTAAAATATAGACTACTCCCTTAAAGGATAGATACCAAAATAAACAAATCCAAACATAAACCACTCCTTTGAAGGATGGCTAAGTCAAATAGGTCAAAATCAATCATTTGAAGCATCTCACATTGATCATCTTCACAAACTATCAAAAAAAAAATCAATACACAAAAGACCATATATTAAAATCAGATTTCATATCTAACATTAGTAGACTTCTCACATTGATCATTCTACACCTAGCATTAAGACATGGACTTGTCTATTATGATTCTTAGGTCACCTATAAAAGGGGAAAACTAACCCACATAAGGTTACCTTACTTATCTACTCATTTACCTTTTACCTACCACCTATCTTCCCTTTATACCATCTTTTAATCAAGGGATTTTGAGCTTACTTGACATGATTGTGATCAATACACTTGTTTATCAACCTAAGCATGCTAATGTGAAGCATTTTAAAGGATTAGATTCCTTAAGCCAATCCAAATTTGGGTTTATTAGGTCCTCACCAATAAAAATCATTATTCTTTTCTCCCTCATATCATTAGTTCATGTAGACATGCATCTCATGATTCGCATCTCGTTTCCCTACATTTAGTTTGTTATCTAACTTACTCTATGTATTTTCATGTCAATAACATCAATCATAATCATAATCACATTGCACATCCAATATCCTAAACAACAAACATTAATGATGAACACAACATTGTGAACTATATCCATGAACCACATCATATATCTACCTATGATCCAAACATCAAGAATCACATCATGCATCATCTCTCTATTGATAATATCATCATATCCATCCACCATCAAAACATCATATGAATATACATCATATCAAAAAAACAACCCTAACTAAACCATTCATCATCATATCCATAAATAAAATCAATGATCAAAACATTATAAATCACATCATATATCATCTATCTATCTATGTATCATCCTATCCATTTACCATAACATAACAAAAATTCATCTTATAACATCAAATCATCAAAACCACATCAGCATAACCATAAACATAATCACCATTATCATAACATCATATAACATCAAACCATGAACCGTAACATAAGCATAAATATCACATCAACACATGGAACCATGAATATACATCATATATATAATCACCATCATAAATATCATAAAACATCATCATATACATGATGTCTATCAAATAACTAATACATGTAAGAATGTATGAAATCTCTCTCTCATGTACATCTTTCATCATCAACATGTAGGCCAGTATTAAAATCATATATATATATATATATATATATATATATATATATATATATATATATATATATATATATATATATATATATATATATATATATATATATATATCAAATATCATGCCCCTGGGGCACCCATACCACTAGTGCATCCTACTCCTACACATGCACTACCATCTTGTTCTAACCCTCTTAGGATGCATACCTGTGCACTCACTAAACTGACCCACTAACCTAGAGTTACCATGGCTACCCCAATTTCTAAACTAGACTTGGCTTTAATGGACACTATACCAATACTCTCACCTCATATTATCTCAACTCCTTAATTGTAGCTAAGTACCATGTCATTAGAATCATATTAGGATGTCCTCTTACTAGTTTTACTACTACTCTTGCCTTCTATCTCAAGGTATCTCTCTGCTAGGTCACTAAACCAATATATATCCTCACCTAATCTCACTCTCCTATCAATGTGGCAACCTAACCCTATAAAATAACAATTTGTCCCTATAGAGTGGCCATTTATCCCTATAACCCTATGATCTGAGCCTGGGTAGTTACCAATGCTACTACTACCTATCCATCTTGGCCACTACCTTGTACTAGTGCCCTATCAAGATCCACATCCATGGCCTCCTAACCCCCATCACCCCACCCAAAATCAATTATTACATATAAACCTTGATACCATGTTTCATAACTATCTATAAAATTAGCATCATCTATCACTACTCTAATTGGTAGCTCCTCATGGTCTAGTACTAAATCCTATGGTTGTGGCTCTATAAGTAGAAACTTTATATCCTCTCTCATTTACCTTTGAGAAGGATCTAAAATCCCCCATATAAGTTCAAAATACCATCAAAATAGATCAAAGGGGATAATCTATGTCTCCCCCTCTCTCCTCCCATATATCCATTGCCATCTCTATAGTGATAGGGTGTGGTAACTATAATGGGCCCACCAAGGCTAGTCCACATATGGACTCCAAATGACATCACCCACAACCACACCCTCCAAGGCATCTCTAAACCAATCAATTTCTTTAGCACCACTTCCATCACCTATCAAAACATAGTCTCATCTCCATCTCAAAAAAACAACTATGAATTATACCTAGGTGTATCCATCCCATAGTAGCCCTAGTGGTCTTAGTACCCTAATGTGCTCATATATGCCTAGTAATGAAGCATAAACCTAACACTGATACCATATCTCTTATGAGCTCAAAATCCCTAGAATTCCTTATAAATCTTAACTAACAAAATAGGAGCCCACTTGAACACTATCCTACTGAGCAACATCTCTACCAACACTCTGAGTAAATAATAGGGGAATCATCCATTACTCAAATTAGGCAACACAAAATAGTACACTACCATCATCATCATGGTCATCAAGCATTGGTCCTCTAGATCCCTCTTATATAAAGGCCTATAGCTAAATCCAATAGAATGCCACCTGTTATGGATCCAATCCTCACCATATAGTAGCTCCATATGGTAATCCCTCTCCTTGCTCTTAATGTTTTAAATCAGCTCCCCTTGAATGGGTAGTCATGTAATCTTATAAATATCATCTAGTAGGATGTTAATCTCTCCAGTTAGTAGCAAAAATGTGTTCATGGTTGGGTCCCATTTCTTGATGAGGGCCATGATCATAGTTGCATCCCATGGTAGGTGATGATAATGAACCATGGACCCAAGTCTAACCTCTTCCATGTGCCTTGAATCATCTGTAGTCATCCCATCTTAAATCTTCATAAAGATCTTAGGGACTTGATCCCTCATTTAGATATGATCTCATTCTTATAAAATAACCACATTAGCATGCACACTTAGTTTTCCAAATTGAGCTCAGTACCAACCTACACCCACCTTTTTTAACATACTACAAACTAACCCATTACATTTACCACATTACTTCTAGAATTTAAATAATAATCACACCAATACCTTATGCTTTTATAAAAAATAGCCACCCTAAACAACCATTTTTTCAATGTTTTACCTTACCCTATAAACATCTTCCCTAAAATATATCAAACACTCCCACTTGAACTTATCCTATCCTAACTTGCCATTTGACATTTTAAACCCACACCCACTTACAACATTTTAATAACCCTCTTCTATATCATTTTATCAAAACCTACCTTCCCACAAACTTCAACTATCGATGGTCCTTAAAATCATTGATGGTTAGGATAGATTTGACCTTTGGTGGTCAACTACCAATGGTCAAGATGATCATCAACTATTGGGTTTAACCACTGACGATCACTGTGTGTAATCAGTGATGGTAAAACCCTATTTATATCCTACCAAAAACACCAAAAATAACAAATCAAACTACCTATTTCTATCCTACACCTCACCCCAACTAAAAAACCTCAATCAATTTTAAATTTCATTTTCTACATTTTCTTAATTTAAAAAAATGAAAATTAGGGTAAAAACCTACCAAACTAAATTTCTAAACAATAATAAAATAACCAAATTAACAACATAACATACTTAATCAACTAAACTACAAATTTAATACACCTCTTACCTCATTCCTTGATACCTATCGAGGTCAGAACCTACATCCCATTACTCAAACACATTCTTATCTACCCTACATTATGACCCCATTGATCACCTCAAAACACATGCTCACCTAATAAACAAATGACACCTCATCTAAATAATCAGTCAAATAATCTCCTAGCAAGATGACAAATCAGCCAAACTACTAGAGCACAAAACATAGAGATCAAACTTATCGAAGGTGAAAATGAATTTTGTTTTTTCACTTTTTTATCCATGGATTTTTAGGGTTTCCCTTGATCATCGATGACCAGGGTGACCACCGATGATTGACCCTGAGACCTTTGACTGTCAATGGTCAAGAAAGCCTATCTTCTCATAAAACACCAATTGTGGCACCTAGTTTAAGTGCCATAAATTTTAGAGATTACCCTTCTCTGACCAACCATTAGACCACATCCACTTTGATGTTATCCATTTTTGACCTAAACTATTTGCATTTTTTATGATGTTCTTGTGTGGTCTTTTTTATCATACTGACCATTTTTGCCATGTTGACCATTTGAATTTACACCACCTAGTACATGACTAGACCATTTATGTTTTTCAAGGGAACACTTCTTACCTTGGATACCTATGAAAACACTAACCTTGAATAGGAGACTTATAGAGTCACCTATCAGCTATGACCAATATTATGGATCAGTTACTCTATCACTTGTACTTATATAGCTGACCTTATTTTCAACAACATTGGCAACCTTAGTCTATGCATGATCTTGACTATTGCACTTAGTCACATTTTGTACACATGTTTGTGTTTTAAATTCCCAACCACACTTTTTGTCACAAAACCTTATGACTCACCATATAATGCTTATCAAACCCTGACTCAATTTTAGTTTCACCTCATTAACTCCTAGTTTGAGGGGAAACACCTCCTCCTATATTTAGGGAAATTAGACCTTGACCAGTAATCCACTTTTGTTTTGCATCTTGTAAAATCAAAGTCACATAATAAAAAAAGGTAAAATGTAGATACTAAAAAACATCACACGATAGTTTTTGATGTTGAAACACCTTAAGAACCTTAGGACCCCTATCAAAAGTTGAGTCAAGTTAACCACCTAGTTATCTAACTCATCAACTTACTAACTTAACATTTTAACCCAAAAAAATTTAACCCTTTTATTTGACCCTTTTTTCATGGACACTTGACCATCGATGAGTAGCCCAATCATCAATAGTTAGCTTGATCATTGGTAGTCAGGTCCTCACCTCCCCAACTTTTTAACACATCACCAGCTATGTGTGAGATAATGAGGCACAATATAGTATTTTTGCCTTATGTAGTGCTAATGAACTTCCAAGAATTATGATAAGTAACCTCACCCTCTAGGTAACCTTCCATCATCTATCTCTCTTTTCCTATAAAAGGAGGGGAGTTATAGGTGAAGAAGGATCAATCACAAGAGTTATCAAGCATACAGGTATTCAAGCTCTCTAACATCCAGTCTTCCTGTAGCAACTCAACATCAGCAAAAGAGACCCAAACCTCTACAAATTTGATTTTGAGGCTAAAGTATTATTACTATAGCAAAATTTCTTCAGCCTTTTACCATCAACCAACTAGAAAGCTATAGGTATATCAATACTTTATCATTGTTATTTTGGATTTCTAACCCCCTAGACCTAATGAAACCTATCTACACCCTATTTCCTCTCTACCAAACCTTTAATAAAACCCTCATCTAACCATATACCTATTCTACAATTCCTTCTAAACATCTTTAGAGATCCACAAGAAACCATTGATGGTTGGCACAACCACCAATGGTCACCCTCAATCACTGACAGTTACTTAAATGCCAATGGTCATCCTAACTATCAACAGTTCACCCAACTACTAATGGTCATTATGGAAGAAAATAATAGCAAGTTATTTTTAGCCCCTTAACCCCAACCAAACTGAAATTTTTGTGTTCCTACATGTTCACAAACCCTTTTCTAATTTTTTGAACCTGACTTCACCCACCTTGGCATAAGTATTGATCAGTTTCTACTAGATTTAGTCATTTTATTTAAAAAGCATTATAATTTATTCTTATATTATATTTCATTTATCTTATGTAGGTACTTTACTTTATCATTTACAACTTGATTATTATCAATAGTGGATTGATAGTCTCCTAGAAAGTGTATGCTTCTTGGATCTAGCTCACAATAGGTAGTTTACTTAACTATCTTGATAACAACACCTTTTGTTAGTGCTTTCTTATTTTTAGGTTATTCCTTCATATCCAAAGATGAGTCTCCATCTTCATCTATATTATGCATGCATCACCAATTAGGTATTTATACCACACCCTTATTACTAGTTTCTTATCTTTTTCCAAAATTAAGAAATGAGTAAAGATTAAGAGAAACCACATTGATCACCATGAAGACTTGTTTGGATCCTTAAAAACCTACCACTTACATATATGACCCTAACATGACCCCTAATACACTAGATAACATAAGGACTAAGCTAGACTATGATCAAAACTAGAATGGCATATGAAATGATATCAAATGAACTATAACATACCCTATGACGTTATAAAATACCTTGTATAAGATTCTAACTATAGGGGGTTGACCCATTTTGTCCTATGGTAAAAATGGTCAATGGTAGCATTTTCTACCAAATACTCTAAAATACTTAACAGAGGTAAGTCTTCCATACCATATTTCATAGGGGTTTTTATCACTATTTACCCTCAGTTGAACTCTATCCAAGATATATACTACTATTTTTACTACTTCTCTCCAGTATCTATCAAGTAACTTGGCCTATTTTAACATTTTTCTATCCATCACCTTGAATGTTATGTTCTTTCTTTTAACAACTCCATTATACTATGGAGTCCTTGTTGTAGAGTAATGTCTTTTGATTCTATGCTTCTCACAATATTCTATGGACTCATTTGAGGTGAATTCTCCACCTTTATTAGATCTCAAGCATTTGTTTTTTCATCTAATCTCATTCTCTACCATGGCCCTAAAGATTTCGAATCTTTTAGATGCCTAAGACTTATCCTTTAAAAAGGTTACCCATGTCATTCTTGAGTAATCATCTATTAGTAACATGAAGTATCTTTCTCCTTTAAATCTTCTTGTCTTAGTAAGACCACAAAGATTAGTATGAACTAATTCAATAAGATTTGTAGTTACATACTCCTTTGTTTGAAATCTAACCTATGTTTGCTTGCCTTACTGACATTCCTTGCAAGTAGTGTCTACAAGTTTGGTTATCTTAAGCATGTGTCTAACATAATTATTTGAGATCACTTTTACTAGGTTATCAAAGTTGAAATGACTCATTCTTCCATGCCATAACCAACTCTCATCAACCTTTCCTATTAGATAGATATTACCATTCACTTCACTTAGATTATAAATATTTCTTGTAGTTCTTTTCCCTTCTATAACTAATCCTTTAGATCTCCTTATCTTACATCTTTATAAATTAAATGTGACCTTATATCCATTGTCACACATTTGGTTGAGACTTAGGATATTATGTTTTAATCCTTCAACATAAAATACATCATGTGTAGGTAATTTTCCATCTATATTCAAGGTTATTTTACCATGGATTTCTACTATAGTATTGTCTCCCAAGCTAATAGATCCTTCCTTAAATTTACTCAGTTTAATGAACTTTATCTTATCATTAGTCATGTGTTTTGAGCAACCACTATCTACTACCCATAAATTTTTCTCCTTGACATGGAGTGTAGTTTGAGCAATCATAGATTATGAAAAAAAATTATCTTTCACTTCCCACACATCCTTAGTTTTCTTATTTGTTTTATTTTTCCCTTTTAAAGAGACTTATGAAACCTTTTTTGTATTGGGAGGCATTCTTTTCTTTTTTAATTTGTATTTTTGGTCTTACAAAGTTTGTTCTACATTGTTTAGCTATGTGACCAGAATTATTTCAATTATATCATATTACATTTGTATATAACAAGGGGGAAATTGAATTTTTGCTTAAAAATATTGTTCTCCTTTTAGGTATAACCTTACATTAACTAGACTTATGACCAAAATGATTACAGGTATAATAATAACCATAGAAAAATGAGGAATACCTGGTCATAGCATTTCCTTGTGCAGGATGAGGATGTCTTCTTAACTTTTTCTTCTTCAAGTCTCTCACCCTTATGTAACTATATACATCATCTACCTTTGTGTTATGCATCTTCCTCGAGTTTTTAGAGATTGACTCAATATTCTTCTTCTTTTCTTTAGGCTTCTTTTCTCCTTTATCTTTCTTCACATCAATAGTGCTTGCATCTATCTTTATATCTCTGGAGGCATTCTTGCAAGCTTTTTATTTCTTTGTTCCTTATTTTCCTTCTGCTTTGAAGTTATCATATAAGTTTACAAATGTACTAGTTATCGGACTTTTCCCTTTTAAAAAACTAAGAGCATATTTCTCTTTTGATGAATTTTGAGAGTTGATCAATTCATCAAGAATTTATAAACCTCCTTTTAGCTTCAGACCTTTATCTATTTATTCTTTATCTTTTTCAAGTTTTTTTCTCAAAGCCATTATTTTTTCTTCTAATTTCATGCATTCATCAGATTTAGATTGTAGCTCAAATTTGACTACATATTTTATTCTTTTAGCCTCTTCAACTTGTGTATTTAGACTAACTACCATCTGATCAATTTTTTCAAAATTTTTGGATACTTTTTCAATCTCCTTTTGTGCCTGCTTCTTTTATTTTGAGTTCTCTCTTCTCAGATTTTCAATTTCATATAGAGCATAGATGAGTTAACCCTCTAGATCCACTTCTCCTTCCTCTTCTTCATCAAATTCTTCAACTTTTTTTTATTGATCCAAAAAAATTGATTCTAATGTCATAAATAGGAATTCATTTCTCACAGCCACAAAGGCACAATCATGGTCATCATCTAAGCTATCACACTCATCCAATGAATCACTATCTTCTTTTATGTACAATCCCTTCTTATTTTAAAATAATTTCTTCTTCTTGGAATAGTGAGGTTTTATCTTTTTACTATCCTCTTCTTCCTCAAATTTGTATTTTTTTTATGATGGCATTTAGCAGCCAAATATCCTACCTTACCATAGTTAAAGCATTTAAATGGTAACTTACCTTTGTATTTTCTAGACCCTCTTCTTAATTTTCTAACAAAGTTGGCTTCTTCTTCATTAGTCTCTTTAGATATAGATGTAGGTGCTTCTAATTTTACTTATTTGGTTTCTTTGAATGCATCTTCTCTCTTGAAAGTATCTTCTTCTCCCATTATCATCTCATAGGTTGTGAAGGTTTTATACAACTCATCAAAAGTGAGTTTAACCAGATCTTTACCTCCTCTATTATAGATATTTTAGAGTCATACCTAGATGGAAGAGATATTAGGACCTTTTTGACAATGATCAAATTTTTCATCTATTCTTTAATGCCTTTGATTGCACTAAATATTTCATCTACTCTAAAGAAGTATTCTACAACTTTCTCTTCATTCATTTTAAGACTTTCAAACATGCCTCTTTATGTTTGTAGCTTGTCTTGATTTTCCTTATCATCACCTTCATATATGCTCTTCAACTTGTTACAAACATCATGTGCCATTTCATAATGCATTATTGTAACAAACTTTGAGTTAGACAATCCACAAAGGATAGCATTATTTTCCTTGGCATTGCTCTCATATGCTTTCTTTGTAGCCTAATCAGTAGGAGTTGTAGCAGGAATTGTATATCCATTTACAACAAACATCCATACATTAAGCCCTAATGAATATAAATATTCTTCCATTTTAGTGATCCAAAATGCATAGTTTTATCCATCAAAAAGAGGTGCTTTGTTTGAGGAAGAACTTTCTTAACTAGACATTTTTTTTCATTGTCCAAGATCTACCTGAGCTGATAAAGCTTATTCTAAGGAACTAGGGATCCGATGCTAATTGTTGGAACATAAATATCTACTGATAGGGGGGATGAATTAGTAGATTGATTAAAATTATTCCTTTAATACTTTTAATGAAAATTAAAAATTATATGCAGAGATCACACACACACAAATAGACACAACACTTAGTGTACATGAAAAACCCAGTATGGGAAAAACCATGGTGAGAATAGCTGCTAGAATCTACTATTTTAATCTAACCTCAAAATCAAAACCTCACTAGTTACAATTTTTAAAGGCACCAAACCTACAAAGAAACCAATCCCTTGATTTAATAGAACCTAATATAAGGATGCACCTATTACCTGATTAAGCACTAACTCAACTCTTCTGATGGCACCTACCAATCATATATATTATGGAACTACAACTCTAGATTATAAAATTTATTCAAAAATGAATTTAGTTCTATATTAAAAACTTGTTATATAGCTACTGATACTCTATACTTCATTTCTCTCTCTCTCTCTCTCTCTCTCTCTCTCTCTCTCTCTCTCTCTCTCTCTCTGTGTGTGTGTGTGTGTGTGTGTGTGTGTGTGTCTATATATATATATATATATATATATATATATATATATATATATGCATTAGATCTAGGTATCACATCTTCTCTATGTTCACACTTGGTCATTAAGACATCATGTTCCATTCTCGGACTCAATTCATATTTCTTTAATGATAGGTTTCCCGCTTATTGAATTCACATAATACCACCATAATTATCTATATTTTACTATATTTAACATATATCAGGCTCTATTTTTTATGTAGATGCCATATTACACAATTTTTATCAATCAATATGATCTATATCATTCTCTATGTTGTATAATGCATCTTTCCCGAGTGTTCCATCACTTAACCATTGAGATGAACAAATATTTAAATACTAGCCATTGATATTTAAGTTTCATTCCATAATTTGATGATCATAGTTCAATTAACTCAACTTTATAACACAACCATTAGATCAGACTCTGATAGACTCACACACTCAGTTAGATCCTTATGAGATTTCAAACTTTAACACTTCACATTTAAAACACATCCATTTATCTTTGATATAAGCTCCCATGTGACATTATATCTTCAAAATTTATATGTACTTTACCTCTATTTATCATTAAACATTGACACTTTAACATTTTTAACTCTATGCACTCTGTTGATCTTAATTGCATGATCACCCACTCACCATTAGATCCTCTGACAGATTAATACACTCATTGGATCTTTGTTTAACAAGTTCCCATTAATGTTACACATGTCACTATCACATTTACTCTAAGACACCTTTAACATATTGACTTCACTACGTATCATTAGATATACATCATGCGATTAAGCACTAACTATTGATCAAGCTCGAACAAATTTTAAGTTGAGGACTTAGGAAATATTAAAGTCTTTGATTACTACTCCAAGTCGGTAATCACTAGGTTGAAGGGGCCAATTGCACAATGATGAGGAAGGCTAAATTTATAACTTAAGTGACTAGTTTTTACCTATATTCATTTAACATAAATATATAAATGATTATGAATACCATGACTAAAACCCATAGGGTTTTGCTGAGAAAACCTAGTAATGATTAAGAGATAAAATGAATCATTTTTGGGCTTATTTCTCTTCATATGAACTTATAGACCATACTTATGTGATGTAATTTAAAATCCCACAATGGATCTTATATCAATTACTCTGTAAATGGTCTAGAAATGGTCTTTGTAAAATCATGATTTCTTTATATGACAATAGTGCAACTTATATTGTGCAATTATAAAACATGTTCTTCTCTCCATCAATCCTACCTAAGCTTCTAACATTAATAAAATCCATAATGCTAGTAATATCCATTTTTACATCAATGACAATCATATTTCCAATAGAATTCTCCTATTCTAGTCTATTATCCTACTACACCCCAATGGACCTTGTCTCTATCATGAGGCCAATAGTGGAGTTTGAGATTCAATGGGAGATAGGAGATGTGCTATTAATCATGTTTTTGAGTGTGATTTTGAATTTTGAAATTTATATGTTACCTTTTGTATCAGTGTCTTTTATTTCAAATGATTTACATTTTAAAATTTTTATGGTTTTTTCTATTCCTCCTCCATATGGATTCTATAAAAACCAAACATGGGTTTTAAAGATGACTATCATTTGAAGACCTTGGACTTGGTTTCTAATAAAGATAACTTAGAGATCATGGTTTCTAATACTCTTATTAATCAATGTGAAATAAGAGTGTTATCTTGACTTCGACCTTGTTTTATCCAATGTGGAATGAAAAGAAAGGAAATCAAGAAGAAATAAACATGAAACAATTTGAATTACTTCAAATTTCAAAAACTATGATAAAGATGAAAAAGGGATACAATGATAGTGAAGTGTGATCCCTTATCATAAGAATGAGGTAAGTGTAGGAAAACATACTATCACTTTATTGTTGTGAAAATTTTATCTACAAAAGAAGTAAAAGCTAAAGCTAAGAATAAGGGATCAAATACTTTTAACCATTACTAAACACATTTTAGAGAAGTAACACTAAATTAATTAAAGATGGTGATTTTATGAGGAAGACCTGGTCCTATCCATGGTCTTACATTGAAACTCATAAAATACAAACCCAAAAGGGTGCACAAAGTATGTGAAAAAAAAGTGAAATTAGATAGGTGTTATTTGTGATGAAGGCGATATCCTATCCATGGTCTTACACTACAATTCACAAAAAGAAAACCCAAGGGTGTAACAAATTATTATAAAATAAGGAGATAATGAAAATAAAAGGAAAATCATGAGGAATATTAGGTCATATCCATAGTTTTACAATATAGCTCATGAGAAAAGAGAAACCAAAGAACCAAAAGGAGAGATGAAGGTTTGTGAAAAGAGAGACTATTTTAGAGGGTGAGACCTGTGTAATTATCCTATAAAAAGTGTTATAAGGATAGAATATAGAAATCATGATAATAAGGTAAAGATTTAGTCAAAATAATTCTTTAGGAATTGTGCATTGGTAGGTTCTTTAAAAACATGGCCTTCATTGGTTTGAAGGTGATAAGTACTAGGACCAAAGATGTATTTGACTAAGGGCCCCACAATTTTTGGACAAATTTACCTTATTTTTCATGAGTATAGAATAGATAAATGACAATATCACCAACATTAAAGGTGTGAACTTTAACCATTTTGTTATGTTATTTGGCATTGTGGGCCTTGTATTGACAATTGTGTTGTAGGGCAAAAATATAGTATTCATCAAGAAGATAGAGAGTATAAAGGAGAGGTTCATGTAATTAGTCATCAAGTATGATACCATAAAGATAAATATGAATATAAGGAAGCTCAAATTCTAATGGGAGGACTGATTCAGAACCATAGACAAGCAAAAATAACCTTTCCCTACTAGTAGTGTATATGCTAGTGTGATAGGCCCAAATATATGGATATAGATGAAGATGATAATCCATGCAGGTTTCACAAATTTTCTTTTGGAGAATTTTATTAAGAATTTTTTTGGTGGCCTCAACTTGGGCATTTCATTTATGATGGTAGGGTGTGTAAAATAAGTTTTTATTTTTTTATTTTGTATAGTGTTATTTGATTTATTTATTTTTAAGATTAACATCATTATCTAAAATGATAATATGAGGAACACCAAAGTAAATAATGATTTGATTGAGAATTTATTTGGAAATGGTGGTACTGGTGACATTTATGAGGGATCTGGCCTCGATCCATTTGGTTAAATACTTGATGGTCATGATAATGAAGACATGTCCATTGTAGGATCTAGATAGATTTTCTATGAGATCTAATCCCCACATGGAAAATGGCTAGAGAGACTCCTGGTTTGAAGCTCAAATGCAAGTGAATGGATTTGATCAATGTGAAGTTAATAAGGATTACATTTTTTAATGAATTTGATGCCATCATTTTTTAAAAGTAGGTCAAATGTATCTCATACATAAGCATTTGTGGGATGTAGCACGTCTACTACAGTGGCCACCACAAATTCCCCTATGTGCTTATTTAAGAAGAGGAGTAACTTCTTCTTTCATAACATAATGGAGTAGGGTACCTTCAGCATTAAGATATTAAATTATGTTATATCTAAGGATATATTTGAAAGCTTGTTTATGAATTTGAGTCTTTTTATGGGAATTGATATATGTAGGATAGGTTTGGTGCTCAAGGAATTGAATGATGTTTTGTACCATGAGCTTTGTCAAATGTTAATAGCCTTAATGTGGTAGATAAGTGTATCTAGTGGTTGAATGGAATACGGGGTCTTTATTATTTGGATAATAAAGGTGGAATCAGTAACAACTTGTTATGGATGAAAAATAGATGCCAAAGAAGTAAGTGAATCAACAATAGAATTTTTATCTTAGGGGATAGGATTGATGGTAAAAGAAGTGAATTATTTAGCAAGGGTAGTATCTATTTGATGATAAGTAATAATATATTCACTTTTACTTTGATAATCACCATTAACCTGGTGACATATGAGTTAGGAGTCACCAAAAGTGTGTAGATATGTAATGTCTAAATCAAGGGCCACTCTCATGCCTAAGATTAAGGCTTTGAATTTTTCCATTTTTTCAGTGACATAGAATGTAAGGTGAAATTACAAAGGGATAATTTTACCAAGAGGAATAATGAGGATAAAAATTAACCCATCTCCTTGAAGTCACTTGGTGCCATCAAAATGAAGGGACCAAATATCTTTTTGTAAATCAACATTAATTTTGGGAAGTTCTTCGATGACTAATTTTGGTTTAGTAGTATCTAGGAGGATAGAGGATTCTTCAAAATTACTTTTTTCAAGATCAGAAGTTAAATTATGTAAGTAATATTTAAGAGATATGTCTTGATTAAGACCTTCAATATAGATAATATTATCATTAGGAAGACTCTCTTGAAGGTGGTCAATAACTGGGATGGGAGATGTTGTGAGTTGATCAGTAATGATTTATCCTTTGATATATTTTTGCGTAATAATTCAAAGATAAAATCCCATGAGGATGACCATCCACTTGCCAATTCTATCTCCCAAAAGAAAGGCTTTGGAAAAGAAGTGATGGAGTGGATCATAATGAATTATAACATAAGTGGTTTGAGAAAACATATAATGTCGGAGATTTTTAGTTATAAAATACATGTCAAGGCAACCATGTTATACTTTTGTAAAATGTATCTCATAGTTGATGAGGCCTTGAATGATATAATAGATAACATATTCCCTTCTAGTATCATCTTGTTGGGAAATCATTGCCCCAGTTGATATGGGTGTGGAAGAAGTATATAAGATTAAAAGATGATCGTTAGAAGGTGGATGAAGAGTAGGTGGGTAAATAAAATATTTTTTCATATTATCAAATGATTTTTGATAAGGATCCATCCATTCAAGGGCATTACCTTTCTTTAGAAGAGAATTAATAGAATAGATATGATAAGGCCATTTTAGGGACAAATTGCCTTATTGCCCCAAGTTTACCAACATAAGTGCAACTATATGAAATGGAACGAGGGATGGACATGTTGAAAATAGCATGGATATTGGTGAGATCAACATTAATACCACAAAGAAAGATTAAAAACCCAAATAATTTACCATATGTGACACCAAAAACACATTTTTAGCGATTTAGCCTAACTTTATATTTGATGAGGTGATAAAAAATGATAGCAAGATCAGAAAGATGAGTCTTGCATATTTTAGACTTGGAAATGACATCATCCACATAGGTTTCCACAATATTATGGATAAGATCATGGGAAATTTGGGTTATCACTAGATAATAGGTACCTCCATCATTTTTAGGTTGAAGTGAATTTTATCATAATAATAGGTGCCCCATTCTGTGGTGAAAGTTGTCTTATGTTGGTCTTCAAGGACAATGTGAATTTGATTATAACCTTAGAAACCATCCATAAGGGACAAAATTTCATAACCATTAGTAAAATCAATGATGGAATCTATAGAGGGTAAAGGGAAGTTGTCATTTAGATAATCAATATTTAGATTACAGAAGTCAATGCAAATGTGAATGACCATGATGAATTTCTTTTGAATAGGGACAATGTTTGAAACCCATTTTGAATAGTCCATAGGATTGATAAACTTAGCATCGAGAAGTTTAATGATTTCTTTATGGCATAAATTGGAAACTTTAGGTGAAAAATTATTTTGATTCTATTTCAAGGGTTTAATATTAAGATAGGTGATGATATTGTATACCACAATGCTAGGGTCAATACTAGGCATGTCCTCATAGGACTAAGTGAAATTATCATGATATTTATCAAAAAATAAGCTTAAATTATCATGTTTAATTAGTGTAATTTCTTGAGATACTATGATAATTTAAGGGTATAATGGGATACCATATTCAATTTTGGTAGTTTCCTTGATAATAATAGCATTTCCATCTTGGAAATGATATGGTGTATTAGGTAGAGATGAAATGGGACTTGATTTAGGATCAATTCTAAAAATGAATTTGTCGAAATGAGGGGCCTTATTTTTGAAACTCCCAAGTTTTTATTGTTGCTAAGGGAGTTGAGGTTCTCAGGCATGAAAAAATTCAAAAATGGATTCATCTCTAGGTAAAGTGGTAAACGGACCATAATACTTGGCATATATTTCAAGATCAATAATTGTTTTACTATTGGTCAAAATTGGTCTACATACTAAACTTTTACATAGATAGATCAAGCCATTCTCCTAGACCATTCAATGACCTCTTTCCTTCATGACTAGTCTCAATGCTTTGAAGGGATATGAAAATAATTTGAATTTGCTCTAAACTACTCCAAATATGATCTTATTTTCTTTTAATTTTCTCCAAAGATGCTCAGAAGTGCTTTTAAGATGCTCTAAAGTGCTTTGAAGATGCTTCAAAGTTGCTCCAAAGATGCTCCAAAGTAATCCAAAGATGAGATGGTCCTAGTGTAGTGTATGATCCAATGGTAGAAAGATAAAATAAAATACATGGCCCTACCTCATGTTCCTTTCACTCTTTTGAAACACTTTAGAAAAGTTCATGATATTTTAAGGTAAAAACCTAGAAATGGATTTTGAGCAACAAGTGAAGGATCTAGTTGGTTTATAAGGTATTTAATATTTCAAGGGTAGAAAGGAAATGTCACTTTCATCATGAAAAATATTTTCCAAGTGTTTTATTTATAAATTATTCCATGAATTTCAATTATATAATAACATAGTCTCTCTCCCTCATGAAATGAGTACTTACAACCAATAGGCCTGGTTAGTTGTGTATGGAAAGATTGGTCTATTGAAGAAATGCAAGGTTATATAACTAGATGAATATGCTAAAGTAAATATCAATATTTATCTCATAATGATCCATATAAAACTAGGATGGAAATAAATCATGGCCAAGATTGAGAAAATGGTTTCAGACTGTACACATAGTCATAAGCGTAAAGACTAATTTAGAGAAGATTTGAAGAGTTGAGGATACTAAAGAGGTGATCTAACCTCCAAATTTGGTATAGAGGGTCCTCGTGAACCAAAAAATGAATTTATGATTTTTATTTTTCATAAATAATAATGGATATACCCATTGGTTTATCTCATAATTGAGGCATTCTCTAAGTAAAACTCAGGTAGCCTAGCTAGTTTTGAGAAAATGAGTTTTGGGGCATCTAGAGGTACAATTAAGTTCTAAAAATTGGTATAGGTGGTGATAATTAGTGTTTATAATTTTAAATGGTATTTTATTGGACTAGATAATATTATAATCATCTTTTATTTTGTCACAGTCCTAAGCTTATCTGTTAATAGTCACCATTGGAGCTCATAAGGTTTTTTGAAGAGTTAAGGTATTATAGATGGTCTTAAATTCATGTGAGGGTTTTTCAGATAAAATAGGGTTATTTTAAGTATTAAAACATATTTTTAGAGTGTTAAAATTCATAATTTCAAGGATAAACATGAAGAAGGTAAAATTTGCAAAATTTAAGATTTTGGCATAGAAGTGAGGATAGTCAAAAAAAGAATTTTTAAGACGTTTAAAGGGTTTAATGATTAAATATAATGATTTTATAAGTTTTTTGATATCCTCCAAGTTAAAATTAAAAATTATTGAGGTCTTGAGACCTTATAAATCTTAAGATATGCCTTTTTATCTCTTACTAGGTTTCTTGGTTCTCATTTTTTTGAGTGTGCAACAGGGTTAAATATGTGATTGTGGTTAGTTTTCATGGTTAATAATGGAAAAATATATATTTTTATAGTTTTAGGGTTAATATATGTCATAATTAAAAAATAATTTAGTCTTGGGACCTCACAAATCTTGATAAAATGATAAAACTCAGACCTACACACACTCATAAATTTGACAAGCTAGGTTGAGGAAACCCTAAAAGGTGTATTTTTTGAGTTATACTTAATAAAATGAATTTAAATTTTACATAGAGGTATATTTTTGTGTACTTTAAGTTTTTAAAATGGTATAATTCCACATATTTACTTCAATAGAAAAAACCAAGTTTTCATATCTCCATTAATGGAGTTCATGCTCAACCCAGGTCTTAAAGAGCCTTTAGCAAAGGTCAAAAGGAAATTTTATGTATGGAAAAGTACTTCAGAATATATATAAGTTCCACCAAAATTATTTTAGTGAGTTTTAAATGGAAAAAAGGACTCCAAGTGGATCAAATTAGCAAAGACACCCTCCTAGACCTACCTAATCCTAGAAGGTTACAGACCTTCCCAAGTTCCAAGTGAATCATAGGCTAAGAATGGTCTCAAAGGAAGGGTAGGCCCAATGAAAATATTATTGAGCATAAATTAAACTTTTTAAATCTCCCAAACATCATGTAAAGGCCTAAAATTGTTGTAAGCTACTAAAGAGCCTATTTTGACCAATTTTGAGTTTCTGATCTCATAGATCCATGAAATGACCTAGAATCACTTGGAAACCACCTAGATCATATAGGATACTATAAAAATCTCATGTTTTAACTATTTTAAAGAATAAAATGGCACTTTATATTGATTAATAGGCCTAAAATGGCCTTGGGAGCAAGTTTTTGCATAGCTAGTTGAAAATGCCTCAAGTTTAGAGCCCTCCATCAATGGATTCTAAGATTTTTTTAGGTTTAATGGTTTATTTCTTATGTTAGAAGAGAAAACATGAGTTAATAAAAAATAATACATAAAATCAAACACCCAAGGTTAACCTTCAAGGTTAGTTACAAGCATAAATTGCCAAGATGACTAACCATCACGACAAGTGACTTCTAGAAACCAAGTGGAATGGGGAATAAAAGTGTAAGTGGAGTATATATTTGGGGAGTTGATTAAAATTTACAGATAATTTAATGAAGTCTCTAGATATTTTGATATTTTTCTCAAGCATTTACTAGATAATTAAATGATATTTCTTGTCTTTGAAGACTTTTCTCAAATCTAGTGGAAAGTGACATCATCTTCCTCAAAGGTTTTTTTCTTCTAGTGCCTTTTTAGGCTAGTGTGAAGGATTTAAGAAATTTTGGACTAATTTAGGTTAATTTTATGAGCTAATATAAATGTCTAATTAATCCAAATTTGGTTGAGACTGCATGGAAGGTGGTTGATCTTCATTTATTGTACTTTGAGAGCTTGCTTCTCCTCTCTCTCTTCCCTTTTTTCTTATATCTCCCATTTCTTCCCCATTTGTAATATGTGATCCCCATTTTTTTATGGTTTAACCCTACCCAATTTTTTAATAAAAACCTCTTTAAGTAATAAAACAACTTATTTTTCTAATCTCTTTACTTACAACTAGTGATATGGTTAGTTTGTGCATGATTACCTTGAAGGCAGGTATTCTTCCTTGGTGATTATCATTATTTATTGACTCATTAAAAGTATTGAACCATTATTATAGGTATTAAATTGTTATTATTTTATCACAAATGATGGTGTAGTGCCAGTTATATACTCCTCCATACTTTATCTCTTATCTAGTGGGCCTAGTTTTGGAAATATTGATGCAAAATGACCAGGTTGAGAGATTATGTGAGTGATGGTTGTGTTTAAGATTCCTTAGTGTCATTTTAAAGAAATTTGGAGTGTCATTAATTTTGGTTTATCACCCCTCTCTTTTTTAAGTCATCCCTTTCTCCTCTTTCTAATAATTTTCTTTGGTAATCAGTAGTTTAAATTACTTTTCTAAGAGCCTAATTTTGCACCTAGGGAGCTAGCCCATAACCCAAAGGTTAACCTCCATTACAGGATACCCATAGCCTATAAGTGTTCTCATTTTTTAGCTAGGAGTGAGAGATATTTAAAAACTCTCCCATAAGGATGCAATTCTATGTTATAACTATTTCTTTCACACCCATTGGGACTACTACATTATTCACTTCACTAAAGGGTTCTTGGTGTTGCTCTTCATTAAAATAAATCTTCAGAGCCATGTTTGCAAATGTCAATGAAGAATCCACTATGAAATTCAATTGGTTAAGTACCCTAAGTGCCTCAAATCATAATTTTGGTATGTGTACTCTATATACACATAATATTTTCAACTTTTATCAAATATTAATGCTTTTTATCTTACAATAACTATTGAAACTCAATATCTTTGAGTGCACACCTTAAAGGGTGCACTAATAAAGGGGTGGGTATACCATTGGTGCTTCATAGGATTGTCTTCTCTTATTGGAACTTATTACCAATTCAACAAGCTCCTAAAAATCATTCCCGAATCTACTACTCCTATTTTGCACACTCTTCTAGTCTTTTGTCACTTTCCATCCCTATTTTCCTCACCTTAATCCCATTTCAATAGTCTATTATACTAGGTTGAATAGGTCAATTCTATATTATTTTAGGTAAAATTCATTTAGGCTCTTGGTCATCTCTTGGCTGACCTAGCCCATGACCTACTGAAGTTTTGTCCATAATTATACTAGGTCAACTGGGTTGACCCTATCGGTCAATTTTTTTGAAATGGACTAGGGTTAAATCTACCAATATATAAAAGATCATTTCATAATTATTTATAAAATAAACAAGAGTTATTATTCACTTATGATTCTTTACAATCTACTCTTCCAGCATTCTACTTGAGGAGTCTTATCTTAGAGTTTCTACTTATAGAATCTAGTCTTATGGAGAAGTATTAGATGTTTTGGCCTTTCTCAGTAATCCTTGAAAACCACAACAACCTCTTATGAATCCCATTTGGACATGGGAGAGATTGAATCTTGGTAGCTTCATCTTTTAGGTAAGTATTCTCTAACTTTGCTCCTCTCTTTAGTAGATAGAAGTAACATAAGTATTGGCTTTGAATAATGTTAATCTTATTATTCATGTTTTAGGGTCTTACTCATACATAGATTAATTGAGATTCTCCTATGCACATTTATTTGTTTACTAACCCCCATACTATGCCACAATCTTTGGTGAGCACTAGATTATATTTATTTTCTTTACTTGTTATTAGTTTAGTGAGATATGAAAACATAGGGCTTAGTTAGGGTTATTAAGTGATTGTGCTTGACAAGAGGCTTTGGAACCCTCCCTAACATCATGTATTATGGTAAGATATCTCTTAATTGGGTCTATCAGATCACCATACTGGTCATGTTCTTGATTATCTAATGTATCCCCAATCAGAAGTGTAAGCATGATATATCTTCTCTGAGTTAGGATTGATTTATAGACATAATACATTTTTCATTGCATAAATTATGATGAACTCATTGTGAATCTAGGCCTTTCATGTTTTTATTTCATGTTTTTCATTATTTTATCATTTGATTTATTATTTTTCTATATTTGTGATATTGGCTTGATAGTGCCAATATAGTTTTTAACTTTTGTGTATAGGTTTAACACATAGTCACATCAATATTACTATGTTCTATTTATGTAGGTTTTTCATCAAGTATATGCTAGTAGGTCAACCCTTTAGACATATTACACTTTTATACTACCAAATAGACTAGTAAGTTTACCCTATCAACGCAATACACTTTTAGACTTTGAGACAGACTACTAGATCAACCCTATCGACATAGGTTACTTCTAAAATTATAGATAAATATACTAGGTCAAAAAGGCTAGCATAATATTCTTTATAGTCTTCAACAAATAGGGAATTATATAACTAGGTCGACCCAATTGACATAATTATCAAAATTTGTAACTAAAATGTAAGGCATTTCAATAATAATCTCACTTTCCTTTACATCCTCCAACCCACCAAGGTTCCTTTCTCTCTTTTTATTCATTACAGTTCTATTTTTCATAGTTTGTAGTCTTTAAAACTACCTTTATATAACAAACTAAATCCACTCTATCGACCTAGTTTTGTATCCTATCTTTTATCTAAAAGACTACATCAACACTACTAATGTAGTTCTTTAATAGACCCTTATTTAAGCAGTATAGTAGTGACACCATCAACTCTATTTTATAATCTATGTATACACTATCATCTGAACTAACAGTGTATTGTGTTTCAAAGTTAGAATTAACACTTATATGCTAGTAATTATCTCACACTTTCACTTTCAATTATTTTCATGTTTAGAATAGATCACATAGTCTAATTAGGTGGTTTTTAAATATATCATTTAGTTTCACTATTTTCTATTTTCTTACACACACTACCAAATCACATAATCATAAAATGCATTTAAACAATTGTCTACCCAAGGCCTACCTACTTGGATTTCATCACCAAGGGGGAAGCCAACATGGTTTTCTAGCCAAGTATAAACATGTGGTTAATGGTATATATTGGAAAAGCACCTAATACCTTTATTTTTACAATGTGTGAAGTGAGGGGGTAGGCCCCAATAGCAATCTAGTACCATTGCCAACATAGATCCCTTTCAATATAAACATCCTAAAACCATCCATAGATTTATTTCTATTTCCTTATTTACAGACAACATCCTATCACACTTAAAATCACACTCTAATAATCTAATAAAATTTAAGATGACCACTTAGTTAGGATTTACTTTCCAAGTTGACTACTTTCTCTTTGCTCAATTGTATGTTATATTACAAAAACTTACATTGGCTAGCATTGGTGTAAGGTTTTGTGTTGTGTGTCTCAATTGGATCATCCTCATTGACCTAATTGATTGTGTTTTTATTTTCACTTATTTATTTCAAAATTACTTAGAATTTTTTTCTTGTTTTAGTACATAGTCATTCTATTTGACATAGTCTTTTATAGACTATCTATTTCCCCTACCTATAGTACTAGGTTGACCCTATTGACACAGTACTCTTTTCTGTTTCCCAGGATATAGTACTAGGTTGACCCTGTCGACTCTATATATTTTTTTTCTATTTTTTACAAAATTTATAGAATTAGGTCAACCTTGTCTACTATATATCCCTATTTTCTCAAAAATTGAACCCCTATTTTTAGTACTAGGTCAACCTAGTAGACTCAATACTATTATTTATTTCCTTATCTATCTAACCCAATTATCTATTTTTATTTCCTTAAAAAAAAATTCATTTTATTAAATCATCATGAATTCCTCTATTAGACTCTTTTTTGAAAAATAAATCCATTTAGATACTATATGGGATTTTCATTTCTCCCTCTCTTTTCTTCACAATAGAACCATATCTCTTGGGGTAGCTCTTCCCCTCATTCATCTATGACTTATAACATTGTATAAATCACACCTCAAGATGAAGTTGATGGGTATGACACTTTCTATACCTATCAAGACACTTCTCATCTTCCAAACCTTAAAACTAATGTGGGATCAATTGACACAAGTCTAATCAATAATCCCACTAATAATCCCTCTTCTAATAACCCTCCCCCTAATATAAATTTGGGGAATGCTCCTACCAACACCAACACACTTATTTATAAAATTTAAATTCTTTCACAATTCATATAACAAATGAACATAATACAAAGTTCTAACACATCTCAAATGATGTGACTCCAACATCATTTGATTAATATTACTAATCAACCTTTAGCTATCCATCCTCAAGCTAATCTTAATTATATTCCTCCACCTCTTAGGTATTCTTCAAGTAATGTTATTATTCAACCTATAATGAATAACAAGATTATTCAAACTATTCAAAATGAGCCTTTAGCTCCCTTCATTATGTCCATTGATATTGATAATATATCTCCCACTATAAAGTATGATGGGACTAAAGATCCTGCCTCATTTATCAAATCCTTTGGTAATCTTTACAAAGAGTGGATCCAAGCTAATAATTTTTCCACAACTAAAATATTATTCAAAATCTTAATTGGTGATGTATTATAATGGTATAACCAACTTACCAAACATTCCATTTGGTAACTTTAATACTTGGTCAATATTTTAGTTAAAGAGTTTCAAACAATGATCTTCCTAAAAATTATCTTATCCACTTCATCAATGTTAAGTAATTTCCCACCAAATCAACTCATAATTTCATTAAACAATTGAAATATCTAGACCATAAAGTTGAACAAAACATGACTGATGATAAATTTTTTAAACTCTCTATCACTATTTTGACTCTTTCTCTTCAATATAAGGTTCAAAAATTTTCTCCCCAAACACTTAATGAAGCTCTTGACCAAGATAAATGTCAAGACTTTCTCATGAAGCAATTTTCACCTAATCCTAAATTTCTTAAAGGATATTTTATAACATATTATAATGTTATCATTGGAAATACTCTTTAAACCAAATTAGGAATTGCCAAAGTTGACATTCTTTCATCTTCCCACATACCACTATTGGTACAACAAATGAAAAAAAAATAACACCCTCCAAACCTTTCACCTATCCTAACAATCCTCCTAAGTGTTATGACCCTAATAAATATTATTGGTTCCATGCCAACTTGTTCACTCCCATGAATCTTGTAGAGGGATCACTAAATTTGTTTTCCCCTATATGCTTGGTGATTATTTTAATCATGAAGATATGATCAACATTCATCATGAAGAGTACACTAATGCTTCTAAAAAATGACAAGTTTCCAAATCTTATGCCTCAAATAACCAAAAATATTTTTCCACGGCTAATAATCAAAAAAATAACAAGGATGTTTATGTTATTGATGTTGACTATGACCAATATTATAACAATTATCAATATTATAACATTGTTAAGGTCAATCATCATCATAAGTTGGCTCATAAAGATCCTATTACCAAACCTAAGAAGCCATATTTAGAAGAAAAACTTCTAAAAGACACTACAACCAATAATCTAGCTTTAGAAGCCCATAAAGAACTACTTCCCCTTTCCAAACCTCCAACCATTTATATTCCTCCAAAATATACTTTACCTCCTAAACATAATACTAGTTATTTTTCTAAATCTCATTGGAACTTTCTTGAAGAACTTAAATATATGCCTTGTAAGATTCCACTTATGGAGTTGGTTTTTACTTTCCCTATCATCATAAGTTCTTTATGCAATAATTACAAGAAATTTAAGATCCATCCTCTATAGATGATCAACCACATTATATTGAACCTCAACCTACCAATGTGCATACCATTGAAACTGTATGTCTTTATTATACGCCTTCTATTGAATTCCTTGAAGAAGATATGATAAATGATGAAATCCTTTTTCATGTTGATGATCTGCCATTTTTTATTAAAATATCCATTAATACTACACTTAGTCATAAAATTCTAGTTGATGAAAGCTTTGATATTAATTTTAAATCTTTGTGGATTATCCAAGAACTTGGTTATAACAAGGATCATCTCAAACAAACCTACCTCACCTGTTGTGGTTTTGATAAAACTAATCAAAATCCACTTGGTTGTATTTGGCTTCCCCTAACAATCAAACCTAGGACCATTCAAATAAAGATTATGGTCTTTGATTTACTCTTATCTTATAACATACTCCTTAGTCACCCTTAGACTCATATAATGAGGGTTATTTCTTATTTTAGTAACCAATGCATCAAATTCTTACATAATGTCAAATAGTATAAGCATGATGTTGATCCCAACCCTTGGAATATTCAACTACCTAATCCAAAATCTTAGTATAATATTCTTACCATTCCTAAGATTGATATTTCACCCTTACCTAAGTTTATAAACATCAATCCTAATTTACAAGTCACTCTTGATGATTAAGATGATGATGAACCTAATGATTTGCAACATACTTACAATATTACCAAGCTACCTCTATATATTTCAAAGCAGATTCCTCCTTCTTTATTACCCTAGGACCATATTATTCCTCTCATTGAGAAGATTACTAATTTTCCCCCTCCATGAAATGCTTAGGATCCTTATTTACCTAAATATGCCTTCACCTACAATGACTTTGGAGTGGATAAATTATTTCAAGATCCTCTCATCATGTCTCCATGTACATTTAGTAATATCATGATTTCCCCTTTTGAAACTCCCCCTAATCTCAAGCATGTACAATTTTTCCAATATATGATGATAATTACATAATGGCCTAAGGTCAATCTTGAGACTTGAATGATCATACCATTTTTATGGATCATGACTTATATCCCAAAGGTCATGTCCCTCCTTCTAATTCTCCATTTCTTGATACTCCTTGGGTGGTAGAATAAATCATAACTTCTGAACCTCCATAAATTCATGCATCTCCTATACAACCTATAGATCCAATCATTACATCTGAACCTTCCCCCATCAATTAAACTAATGACACACTAACCTCATCTAATCCATATACCTTTCCTACTCTTGAGATTACACTAGATGCCAAGGCTACTGATTTCTATCAAATACATTCTAAATATGATCACCATGGTAATAAAATTCTAGATCTTGAAGTAGATATTAAGTATTATGGTCCTCTTCCTACCTTACCTATCAATGAATCTATTCTTGAAATAATTCATACCTGAGAACCTCAACTTCCTTGGCAACATCACAAACTGGGTATTTCAAAACCAAATCCCCTTGCTTGAATAAATTCATTGCTAGCATTGATCCTAAAACTAATCCAATTTTTTCTCTACCTAATAAACCATACCACTTATAAGATGGAAATTCCATGATTATAAAATAAACCACTCATATTAAATATGGTACTCCATCATTACCTTGACCAATTATAGTTTCTTATGAACTCTCACTTATCGAGTATGATAACTTTAGCTTATTTTTTGATAAATATCATGAGATCTTCACTAGGTCCTATGAGGAAATGCTTGGTATTGAACTTATCATTAAGGTTCATAACATCATTACTTACCTTGACGCTAAACTTATGCATCAAAAACAACATAAATTTCCACCTGAAGTCTCCACTTTATGTCACAAGGAAATAATAAAACTTCTTGATGCTAAATTTATCAAACTAATGGACTATTCTAATTAGGTTTCTAAAATAGTTATCATTAAGAAAAATGTTACTATGGTCATTCACATCTACATTTATTTTCATAATCTTACTCTCAATTATCCTAAGGATAACTTCCATTTACCTTTGATAGATGCCATCATTGATTCCACTGTTGGTTATGAAATGTTATCTCTTATGGATGTCTTCTTAGGTTATAATAAAATTCACATTTATATCAAGGACCAACATAAGACCACTTTCACCATGGAATGGGTCACCTATTACTATGTTAAAATACCCTTCAGACTCAAAAATGTCAGAGCAACTTATCAATGAGTAATGACTCATATCTTTTATGATCTTATCCAAAAACTTGTTGAAAACTATGTGGATGAGCTCATTGCTAAATCTAAAAGTTGTAAGACTTATCCTTTTTATATTCCTATCATATTTGATCATCTTATCAAATACCAAATTAGACTAAATCCTTACAAATGTGTCCTTAGTGTCACATTTAGAAAATTGTTAAGATTCCTAGTCGCTCTTCATAGCATCAATGTTTATCTTACTAAAATTAATGCTATCATTTATATGATAATTTGTCATTTCATTCCATATATTTTTACTTATTTTAGAAAACTTGGGGAAATTAGATGATTCATCCCTAAAATGGCTTACCATATCCACTTTGTTAATTATCTTCTTAAGAAAGGTAATGATTTAGAATGGTTGGATCCTTTTCAAAAAGTCTTTGACAACATGAAATAATAATTTATTCACCCACCTACACTTCATCCTCCTTTAAACACTTGACCCTTGATCCTATATACTTCTTCCACAGCTATATCAGTTGGGGCAATGATCACCCAACAAGATGATACTAAAAGAGAGTATGGCATCTATTGCATTATTCAAGGCCTCATCAATTATGATAAATGTTATAGAAAAACTAAACATGATTTCCACACCATCTATTTCACAGTTGAAAATCTTTGACATTACATGTTTTACCAGAACACTTATGTCATCATTCATTATGATCCCCTTCATCACTTCTTCTCTAAATCTTTTCTTCCTAGAGATAGAATTGGAAAATGGATGGTCCACCTTATGGAATTTTATCTCTACATAGTTACTCAAAAATTTGTCAAAGGATAGATCATAGCTAATCAAATTGTCATAGCTCCTATGACTGCTACCAATCACCTTCAAGATAGTCTTCCTGATGACAATATTCTATATATTTAAGGTCTCAATTAATCCATATCATTTAAAGATTACTTTCATATCTTCACTACTGATCTTAAATCAAGTAATCTCGATAAATTTGATGTCCTCTTTGATACTACTAAACAAAAATTAGTTATCAAATAACTTCCTGAAATTAATGTCCACTTACATAAGGACACTTGGAACCTTCACTTTGATGGTGATAAATGCCTTCAAGGGGCCGGGTTAGGTTAAATTATTATAAGTCCTCTTGGAAAAATCATCCCTTTAGATTTTAACTTAACATTTGATGTAACTAAAAATATGATAGAATATGAATCTCTAATCTTAGGCTTGAAAGCTTATCTTGATTTATATATACAATATATGCATGCCTTAGGTGATTCTCAACTCATTTGCCTCTAAGTTAATGGTGATTACCACTATAAAAGTGAGAATATCATTCCTTATCATCAAATTTTAACTACTCTTGTCAAATAATTCATTTCTTTTTTACTATTAAACCTATCCCTCAAGATCAAAATTCCATTGTTGATTACCTTGATACTTTAGCATATCTTTTTCATCCCCACCCAGTTATTTTTTATCCCACTTTTCTTATCCAAGAAATAAAATATACATCTTTAACTTAACCACAAGATTCACTTATCTACCACATCAAGGTTGTTACCATCTAAAAAATCCCATGGTATAAAGACATCATTCAAGTTTTGGAACACGAAATCCTCCCAACCTAGACTCTGACGAAAATACTCACATTCGTAAACAAGATTTTAAATATGTATTTCGATATAACATCCTTTATTATCATAATGCTAAAGGTAACTTGTTCTTTTTTGTTATCCAAGATGAGGTCCCTCCTCTCCTTGAACAAGCACATGGGGGAATTTATGGTGTTCATTGTAGTGGACATAATACATCCCATAAATGCCTATGTATGGGATATTTTTTGCCTGCTCTTGAAAATGATGCAATTTAATTTGATAAAAAGTGTACTCCTTTTCAACTTCATGATGATCTAATTCATTCACCTCTAGTTGAGCTTTAAATTGTCGACTCTCCCTGGCCATTATCTATATGGGGATTAGATCTCATCAGCAAATTACCTCACTCTCAATATGGGCATGTTTTTATCATCACAACTACTAAATACTTTACCAAATGGGTTGAAGCTATGCCCCTTATTAATGTCATTGGTAACACCATTTCCAAACTTATTCTTAATCAAATCATTTTATGCTTCAGTTTCCCTCATATTATCATTTCTAATAATGGTGGTAATTTAAAAAACAAGGATGTCAAACAACTTTGTGTTAAATTAAGATCAATCACAAATTTTCCACACCCTATCATTTTTAATGTAGGGCACTAAACCAAAATTAGTTATCAAAGAACTTCCTAAAACTAATGTCCACTTACACAAGGATACTTCAACCCTTCACTTTGATGGTGTTAAATACCTTCAAGGAGCTAGGGAAAGTTGTATTCTTACAAATCCTCTTGGCAAAATCATCCCTTTATCTTTTCACTTAAAATTTGACATAACTAACAAAATAGTAGAATACGAATCTCTAATCTTAGGTATAAAAGATGATCTTGATTTATATATATAATATATGTATGCCTTAGGTGATTCTCAACTCATTTATTGTGAAGTCAATGGTGATTACCACTATAAAAGTGAGAATCTCATTACTTATCATCAAATTGAAACTACTCTTGCCAAAGAATTCATTTCTTTTACTATTGAACCTATTCTTCAAGATCAAAATTCCATTGATGATTCTATTGCTTCTTCAACATCTCTTTTTCATCCCCATCAATTTATTTATGATCCCACTTTTATTATCAAAATAATAAAGTCTACATCTTCTACTCAAACACAAGATTTGCTTATCTACCACATAGAGTTTGTTATCATCTGACAAAGCTTGTGGTATAAAGACATCATTAAATCTTTGGAACACCAAACTTATCCTCCCAAATTAAACTCTCATAAAAAGACTTGCTTTCATAAACAAGATTTTAAATAAGTATTTTGATATAAAATCCTTTATTACCATAATGCTAAAGGTACCTTTCTCTGTTGTGTTATCCAATATAAGGTCCATCCTCTCCTTCAACAAGCACATGGAGGAATTTATAGTGGTCACTATAGTGGACATGCTATAGCCTAAAAATACCTACATATGGGATACTTTTGGCCTACTCTTGAAAAAGATGTAATTGAATTCATTAATATGTGTACTCATGTTTAACTTCATGATGATATAATTCATTCACCTCTAGCTGAGCTTTAAACTATCAACTCTCCTTTTCCATCCTCTATGTGGAGATTAGATCTCATTGGTAAATTACCTCACTCTCAAGATGGGTATGTTTTTATCATCACAGCTACCAAATACTTACCAAATGGGTTGAATTTATGCCATCTATTAATGTCACTAGTAACACCATTTCCAAATTTATTCTTAATCAAATCATTTACCACTTTGGTGTCCCTCATACTATCATTTATAATAATGGTGGTAATTTTAAAAACAAGGATGTTAAACAACTTTATGCTAAATTTAAGATCAATCACAAATTTTCCATACCCTATCATCTATAGTTTAATGGAAAAACTAAGGCCACTAAAAAAATTCTTCAAAAGATAATTCATGAGACCCATATGGATTGGCACCTTCACCTTTATCTTGCTCTTTGGGCCTATCATACTAGCATACATATTTCAACTAGGGCAACACCATTCTCTCTAGTCCATGGTTATGAATCAATCCTTACCTTAGAATTTGAGATTCCCTCTCTTCGTATGTCTCTTCATGGTATCATCCATAATGAATAATTAAATGAAGCTCACCTCCATGCCCTTGATCTCTTTGATGAACACCATCTTTTGACTTTGTAACACAATTACCAATATAAGGTCCATTTACCAAACAACATAACAAATGTGTTAAAATCCACACATATCTTGTTGGTAATCTTTCCTTTAAATTAGACTACACTCATGAACAATAATGTAAATACACCTAAAAATGGTGGGGACCTTGTTTAGTCAAATATATTCTTGGTCCAAGCACCTATTACCTTCAAACTAATGAAATCCATGTTTTCAAAGAGTTGACCAATGTATAATTCCTTAAGAATTATTTTGCCTAATTATTCCCTTCTTTTCATGATTTCTATATGTTATCTATCTAACACTTTTTTCAAGATACTTACATGGGTATCTCCCTCTATAGTAATTCTCTCTTTTTACAAACCTCAATCATTTTTTTTGGTCTTCTAGTTTCCCCTTTTTCTCATGAGTTGCATTGTAAAACCATGGAGAGTACCCAATCTTCCATATGATGTATCATAATTTATTTCTTTTCATACTATTTACACACTTTATCATGCCCCTTGAGTTTCTCTTTTATGAGTTAAAGTGTAAAAACATGGATAGGACTTGGCCTTCCTCATAAATACCATATTTTTTTTATCTCATTTTTTTTATTTTTTATTTTTTATTTTTTATTTTTTATTTTTTATTTTTTATTTTTTATTTTTTATTTTTTATTTTTTATTTTTTATTTTTTATTTTTTACTTTTTATTTTTTATTTTTTATTTTTTATTTTCTCCTTGCTTTTTAATACCCTCATGGGTTTATATTTTATTATTTTCAATGTAAGACCATGGATAGGGCCTAGCCTTCCTCATAAAATTACCATCTTGTAATTCCTTTTCTAGAATGTGTTTTTGATCTTTGTTCTCATCTTTAGATTTTACTTTTTTTGGTAGATTTAATTTGCAAAACAACCTATTTTAGCATGTTTTTAAATATCATTGTATCCATTTTTCACCCTTTGACACATTTTCTGTGATTTAAAGTAATTCAAATTATTTCATATCACTTTTATTTCACCTAGATTTACGAGACTCTTAGACACCATGCTCTTTGATTTCTATCTCTTAGCAACCAAGTCCCAAGTATTCAAATAAAAATCATATTTAGCACCCATGTTTGGTTTTCCAAATCCATATGGAGTAGGAATAGAAAAATCCATCAAGAAAGTTAAAAGCCAAATCATTTGAAAAAAAGGTAATAATATACAAAATGTAACATATAAATATTAAAATTCAATATCACACCAAAAGACATGATTCCAAGTACATCTCCTATCTTTCATCAAATCTCAAACTCCATAATTGGCCTCACATAGAGTTGAGGTTCATTGGGGTGAGGTAGGCCAGTAGATTGGAATAGAAGAATTCAACAAATTCTATGGTACTACTTACTTTTTCATGCAAGTACCCAATATTTTTAGTATACCGATGGCTCTATAAGGGGTCCTAAAGAAAAGGGAACACATTGTGGGATGGTAGGTTCATTTTTACTTTTAATTCATATGGCCTTCATGGGATGATCTATATACTCTATTTGTTCACCTAAGAATTGTGTGGCTAAGATAAGTTATTTAAAGTCCTTAAGGTCAAAATTCCTCTTATTTTTAAAAACCTAATTTGAGTGTCTTAACTTCGATAAATAGTCCCTCTACCTTGGTTTTTCCTTCATTATCCCTTTCACCCATTTCATTTCCCCCCTTAACAAATAAATTGTGAATCTAAATTTGTTTTCCTTCTTTTATACTTCCTTTTTCTTCACATATTAAAAACATGATAGCATTAATTTATTTCACTTTTATCTATCCTTAGAAAAAAAATATGTTTTAATGACTATGGATTACTTTCTTTACACCATGGCTTTACATTTCTAGATATGCCTTAATTTCATTTTTCACCATTTGTCATTTTTGTGCTACCTTTTTTTTTGGATACCTTAGTCCATCTCTACTTTCATGTAATTTATCCATTACTGAGTAAGGTTTGCTTGTTACTTCTCACTCACGAATCTTGTTTTCCATTTTATACACCTTTTTCCATTGATGATTGAGGTTGGCTTGTTACTGCTCCCTCATCAATATTATTTTACCAATTTTGCTTGCCCATCTTTGTTATGTAAGGATTTTTACTTCATTTACATTGATGTTTGATTACCGTCTTTTTTAACATCTATCATTAGTTTGAATTGGTAGGTTTACCTTTCCTACTCAAGGTTTACTTGTTTGAATGTTTTAATCTTTAGTAGCCTTAGATTTTTAGTTACCTAATATACTCTAAGTTTTGACTTGACCATTTGGTCTATCATAAAACTTGTCACCCTAGCTTGCCAAATTTCCAAGTACATCTTATCCACATAGCACTAGTTATCTTGGCTTTCCTACATTTATTTATTTTTCTCTTTAGTTTTTTATTCTTAGGTTTACCAAAAGTAGTCTCTATGCCCTCCACAATCAAAACTATAAACATAATAGACAACTATCTAGAAATAAAGGTAAGCTAAGGTATGCATCACATTTAATTTTTAGTTATTTCCCTTCCATTAATTTAATTTTAGTTATTTTTGGATTTAAAATATTTCAATTTTTTTAGCCTTAGTGTTCGACGTTACTATGTTCTTTCTCAAAGCACCATCCCCTATTGCAAGTTAGTGACATGTGATGAGATTTGAGTGGGGCATATGTATACATACAATATTTTCAAATTTTATCAAATAATAATGATGTATATCTTGCAAGAACCCATCAAAACTTAATCTCTCTGAGTGCATGCCTTAAAGGGTGCATCAAGAAAGGGGTGGGTAGACCATTGGTGCTTCACAATATTATTGCCCCTTATTTCCACTTATTACCAATCTAACCAGATCTTAAAAACCATTAACTAAGATACTACTCCTATTTTTCACATTCCTCCAGTTTATCCCACTTTGCATCCCTCTTTTCCTCACCTTAATCCCCTTTTGATAGTCTATTATACTAGGTCGACTAGGTCAACCCTGTACAAGTTTGGGTAAACTTCATTTAGGGTCTAGGTCAGCTCTTAGCTGACCTAGCCCATAACCTAATGAATTTTTATTCATAATTATACTTGGTTTACTAGGTTGACCCTGTCAACTAAAACTTTTGGAAGGTCTTAAGGTTAAATCTGCCTATGTTTATAGATCATTTCATCATTATTTAAAAAATAAGCAAGAGTTATTATTCTTTTATGCTTCTTTACAATTTGCTCTTCCCTTATTCCACTTGAGGAGTCTTATCTCAGGGTTTTTACTTAGAGAATCTAGTCTTATAAATAAGTATTGGATGCTTTGGCCTTTCTTAGTGATCCTTAAGAACCATAACAACCTCTTATGAAGCCCCTTTGGCCAAGGGAGAGATTGAGTCTTGATGGGTTCACCTTTCAGGTAAGTATTCTCTAACTTTTCTCCTCTTTTTAGTAGATAAAAGTAGCATAAGTATTGGCTTCAAATAACATTACTCTTCTTATTCATGCATTAGGTTCTTACTCATATATAGCTTAATTTAGATTCTCTTATGCATTTTTTTTAATTTAATAACCCCCATATTGTGCCACAAGCTTTGGTGAGCATTGTAGCTCCAAGAATATGAATGGAAACACTAGTGTTTGGTAGGGTACTAAAGCAAACCACTAAGAGGATAGAAGGCTTAGGGATTTTATGGACTACAAAAGGTCTATAGTGGCTATCTAATTTTTTGGGTTTCACCAAGCTAAGGATAGACTTGTAAACCAAGTTGGGGCTAGTATGAACAAGTGCATAAAGTACACAGGCACCTCTAGTAGATCCAACCACATTAAATCAAGTAGCTAAGACTAAGCTATTTATTTCATATAAATTTTAAAAATAATAATACCAAATGAAGAGAGATAAAAAATTAAATGTAAATCTAGATACTAAGGCACTTTCAAGCCAAATCAAAGATATTTTAAGAAATAAAGACATTTTTAATCAAGGGTTTAAGAGCATGCCTAGTTTAGGTTTCAGCTCTATTTAACCTTCCACACTATTTTTTTCTAATAATGTAATGTTCTAATTTAGCAAGAGAGAGATTATTTGACCAAGTTGTATAGTTTGTTTTGAGCATTATATTTCTGATATACAATGAGAAATACTTCCAAAGAGAGAAAAAACATGTAATAAAAGAATATTTCAAGCAATGAAATTATTCTTTAGCCATATACAAATGCAAAAAAATCTAGAAACTATTGTAATTAATACATAAAACAACTAATTCACTAAAATAAATCAAAACTTAGCATATATACTACAACAAACAAATAAAGAGTTTCAATTTACAAAGCAAAGTGAACTCATATAAAGCTCAAAGAGATGTGTATACTTTCTACCAACTAATTGTCCAAGCTAAGAGATAAGAGAGGAAGAAAATCAGTCTGTGTGTAAGTTGAATCCAAACCAAGAGCCAAAAGTTGTAGATGAGGTGAAAGAGAAGCCACCAATCTATGGAAGAGCTAATGTAAGGAGAACAAAATAGGTGAAATGGAGTATTGAGGGAGAAAAGAGTAACCCAAAATCTTTAGGAACACTATCAATAACAATGAGAATCACCAAGAATAGCTAAAACAATGTAGGTCATCCCATGTCATAATGGAAGCCATTGTGCCAAGTAAGAATCATGAGAGCTTCAAGGAGACAACCAAGCTTCAAATGGACTGATCAAGTGGGAAGATTATATTAATAAAGTCATCAAAAAAGAGGCTCAAATGAATGATAATGAGGCATATATCCCAACCCCCATCCACTAAAAGATCTAAAATTAGCCATTTTTTACTATTTGGGGTTAAAAAAATAACTTTTGCACACATTATACCTATGCCACGACCTAGGCTACAGCTTTTATGAAGGAAATGTGTGGCCTAGGCCATGAGTTTCCTTCACATAAGTTGTGTCTTGGGTCACATAGGGGCCTAGGTTAGTAAATAGTCTCCCAAAAGGTCTTGGGGGTCTCTAGAGGGCTTGTCTTGTGTGAAAAAGGGCCAAAATGGACTAAGGATATATGGAGGGTAAGAATATGATGTGGGAGAGGTCTAAGTGAGTGGTGAAAGTATCAAAATGGGATGAATAGGGTTGATATTCTTCATGTGAGCTGATGTGTAATCATAAGGAAGATTAAGGTCATGGGAAGTACAATTACATATTCCCCCAAAATACAAGTAGTTAGTGTTTGAATGAAAAAGGAGTAATATGTAGTACCTAGAATCTACACTAAAGCAAAGGAAAGAAAGAATTGAAAAGATAAAAGGAAACATTACCCACACTTACCAAATAAGGATGGTGGTGTAAGAAGTTAATGGTGCAATCCACAAGTAAGAGTGCAAATTTTGTGAAATCTAAAATCCAACTCTAGCTCTAGTTCCATCTTATGTAAAGAAGGGACATAGGTGATATCAAATAAAATCATACTATCCAGAATGACATTCACTAAGGTGTCAACCTTAGTGTTCTCCTTGTAAGGGATATGGGTGAACTAAAAATCCTTTAAGAAAGAGAGAAAATCACATGTCACCTCAAAGAGGGGGACTAACTTAGAGCTAAAGATGGACCAGACATTAATGAGTTGAGACATGGATAAGAGTGAGTTATAGAATAAATCCATATAGTAGGTGCCTAAATCATAGGTGTCGGTCAAGGTACTAATGATTGTGTGATATTTTATTATATTATTTGTCTCACTAGTAAGGAGGAAACTAGTTATAACAAGCTCATAGCCCCATGGATCATCAATAACCCAAGTGATAGCTACCAGTCTTGGGTTGCCTTGACTACTACCATCTGTGTGAATCACCACTAAGAGGTGCACCATGATGGGGGTTAAGAATGCAAGACTAAAAACTACCAAAATGTGATCTCAAAGTGAAACAATGTAAGCAAGTTACATAAGGGAAATAAATAATGATACCAAGCCATAACCATAATGTTTGACCAACACTGATCGTAGGAAGAAGAAATAAGAGAAAGTAGGGGAAATTTGGAGAAGATGAAGACCAATCAGCAAGACTAGAGTAAGTCTTGAACCACCATATCCATCTAAAAACCATACCTACAACCATGATTAATAAGATATAGATGGAGTTAGAATGGACTAAATTAAAAAATAAGATAAATGACTAACTAAAAGAATCAAAAGTAACATCTATCCATGGGTGCCCACAAAATGGGGCATGGGCCCAAGAGGTCGATAGGGACTCAAAAGGAGTATCAAGGACCAAAATGGGGACAAAAAGAGCCCAAAAAAGATTAAAATTAAAAAATGGAGTCTATAAATGTGTTTAAAACATGTCAAACCCCCTACAATAGAGGTTTCATAGTCTAAAACATATAAATAGGTAAAACACCCAACTAAGGGCCCACAAGATGCATCCAACAAGGAGCACATGAGACTAATAGGATAGAGGACCTAGGGGTATAAGAGACTATAATGGTTTGAAAACACAACCAAGGAGGCCTCAAATAGAGAAATGGACCCCAGCATTATGTCTAGAATGGGTCAAACCTCTAAGATAAAGGTTTGATGGTTTTAGGAGTAGCAACAAGATGAAATGGAGTCCTTAAGAAGGTAAAAAACAAGATTCTAACCCAAACCATGACCTATTTAGGAACTACCAATTCATATCTTGGGGTAATTCTAGGCCATGGTCTAGCCTACCTAGGTCATAGATTTGCTCGATAAGTTCTGGCTTAGACTAGAAGAGGCCAAAAATAGGTTTGGGGAGCTTAGAAAGTGCCAAAAATAGAACTAGAGGGGAGAAGATGAGAAACATAGTTTTTGAGGTTGTCTTAAAAAAATTTATCATCCCTCTTATCACATGATTGATTTAGGTTCAACTTACTCAATTTTACAGATGTGAGGAGGATTTAAGGTGCTAGAGGCAGGAAAGGCATCTTAGCTGGTAGAGCCATTACTAAACTACAATAGCCAACTATGAGAGAGTGACTCAATGCCAAAAATAATGAGATGTGAGGATGGGTGGTAAGAGGCCCATTATGGATGAAAGATAGCCAAAAAAGGCTAAATCAAGTCTTAAACAACCACAACTACTAACCTGGATCACCTATAAGAATTGTAGAAAAGGAGAGAGGGAATTGGTAGAGGGTTAACTACAAGTGAGTAGTAACCTAACCAATTAAAATAATCAAAAGAATCTTCTTCTATATTAAAGTGCATCCAAAAAGGAGTTCATAAGATAGATGACAAAGGATACCTATAAGGGTCTGGAAATGGATTCTATGAGAGGGGAAATTTACTGAATAGGTGCTTGGGAAGGGTGTTCTAAGAAGCTGTGAGGCTCACCAAAGTACCATAGGCCCAAGCCTGAGACTTCCCTCAAGGGTAAGCCACCACTTCCCCTGATTTAGGTCATTAATTAGCCTATGAAGAGGCCAAACAATATGGAAAATGTGGGAGGAGATGGAGCACATCTTTAGGTTCACTAGTCATGACCTGAAACACAGGAGTGATAAAGGTGGGGTCATTATTTGTGAAAAAGACCTCTAAACCCAAATAAGTAAGAGTATGATGGTACATAGGATGTATGGGCATGTAATTTTTATCATCTCTCTCCTCTCATTAATTAGTTTGGGTGCTATACCATGGATGGAATAACACTCAAGATTAGACTTAGTGAATTTAGCGACCTTAGTAGGAGACGTATTGAGAGAGCTAATATTCTGATGGGAAAAGCATAATGCAAGGGGAAGCTCAATGGCTAAGGAGACATCCTAGATGATTTCTCCTAAAATATATGAGCTAGCCTGGTGTCATGGAGTAGAATAAGGATTCAATTGATGCACATTGGACTCTATAAGAGTGAACATTGATCGGTACTCAACTAGATCAAAATGTCTATCCTTGAAGAAATGAGACTCATAAACAAGGGGTGTATGATAATATATAAACCCCCATGAGGAGAAATCCAATTCCTTGCCTAAGGGGTTTGTCTTTTCATAGATAAATGCCCAGGGATATGGGTCAGCCTCCATGGTATGAACCTCACCTTCATTCGCAAATTGCACCATGTAAAACATGGCTAATGTGATGACCTACATAACAGTGGTCTAAATATGGCCAAGAATCATGTTGTATGAAAAATCAATGTCTAACACACAAAACTCAAGTATGACTATCTTAGGGCCAAATTTGACCTAAAGCTTCACATTCCCCACTGACATAACTATGTCATTGTTGAAACCAACATAGTTATGGCAAGAATTAGAGAGATTCTTTTGATTTATCCTGAGCTCATTGCACACATGTAGGGGAATGATATTTAATGTAGATCCTTCATTTATAATTCACCATTTGATGAAATAATCATCAATGAAAGTCTTGATATAGAGATGGAATCAATCCCTATTTATAAGAACCAAAGCATAAATCAAAGAGTCAAGGTCAAAATATAAGATGGGAGGATGAAGGTGCTTATGTGCATCAAAGTTGAACAATACTTTGACATCATCATGTAATAGAACCTCATGAGAAATACCAAGAACATCAAATATGAGACCCTTTTAATCAAGGTAAAGGTGAAGAAGGTCCCAAATGTAAATCCCAACTAAGAGGCCCTATAACTCCTCTGTGATGGAGTAAGGATGTTGCATATCTTGGGGAATGATGTTACACATAAAATCAAATCTAACTTTAGGGTTCCCTACCCCTATGGGTTAGATTAGGGACCCATCACCACTAGTCTCCCCAATAGGGTCAGTGGCCCAACTGGATCATGTGTTGATAAAGCACTTGTACCCAATAGAGGCTATGTTGATAGTAGCAATAAGCTTTCTACTCTCATCCTTGGTGTTACCTCTTGGGTCAGCCTAGGAAGAGGAGTCATAAGAGGTTGAAGAGCAAGAAGGAGCATGTGAGGCCTTAACCTTTGATTTATTCTTTTTATTCCTCTTCTCTTTGTCTTATTCAAGTAGAGGCTCCTTTAAAATAATCAACTTGTGGTTGGTTTCTACAAACAAAGAAATCTATGATAGAGGAAAGGTTTACCCACCAAACTTTTGGGTGGCACAATTATTATCATCATGCCCCCTCATTTAATGGAAATTACAAAACCTGGTGGGGTCACAAGAAAAAACCATCCATTATTTTCCTATGCTTGATTTAGAAGTCTTCTTTTTAGCTAGCTTCTTTCTCAAAGCATTCACCTCACATCTATCCTTATTATCCTTCTTCTTAAGAGGAAAATTAGTGACACCATTGTTGATTGTATTTCGGTTATGATTGTGTTAAGAGGATGACTTTTGGGAAGGGATGGAACACATGCCTGCACACACCTCAAACACTTTGATCTTTTGACACTAATTAAAAACTTCATCATAAGAGGTAGGTTCACACTTGAGGACCTCAAGGTGAACCTTTTTCCTCAATGCTCATGTAAACATATCATAAAATTAGTCATCTAATAACCTAGTCCTACATGTATGAATGGCTAAAGACCATCTATGCACACAAAAAAAAATTGAGTCACCCTTAGCCTGCACCATAGAGGTGAGTGACTAGATGACAAGGTTAAAGGGTCTAGAAATATAGAAATATTGAAGGAAGTCATCTAGAAAGAGATATAAACTAGAGAGAGAATCTAGTTGTAGATTCTAAAACCAAACAAGAGCTTCAGCTCATAGAGAATGAGTGAAGAGATTCAACATCATGCCTTCATCCTATTCCCAATCCATACACACCATCATGAATGTTATAATATTATTTATGCGACTAAAGTCTCAAGTGCTATTGAACTTAGGTAGTTTAAGGATAGGATTAGGAAGGGGAATAACATGTACCTAAGGGGATATAAAAATTTGATAGAGATCCTCATAAACATGATTGATATTAGGATAGAGATAAGCTTTGATAGGGGATCATAATAGTAATGATGTTTCCTATGCCCATGACATCACCATAACCATGGCCAAATATAGGATGATATCAATGTGGATCCTAATAAAGAGGATGCTCATGGAAAAAATCATCTCTACCATAGGGTGGGGAACAACCACAAGATGGGTGACATTTCTCATGGGGATGATGGGAAGATGTGGCATACTCATGGAGGTAGTCATGATGACCAAAATCCCAATGATGCTGATCATGTGCCATCAAACAAGTGTCAAATAATGGGCACTGATGATCCTAATAGGCATCCCATGGATCTCTAGTCCATAAATGATGATCAAAATTAGCATGTTTATCAAAAACTCTAAAGGAAGGGCTAAGAGGATGGGAGAAATATTCATGATGAAGATACCCCATCAAGTGGTAATACCTATGACCTAAAACATGGAAATGAGGGGGTTTTTTATATAGAGTCTCCTATCGAGAAAGAGGTGAGGGAATCATATGAGAACTGGTTGAGGCACTCAAACTAAAATGGGTACAATCTATGTCTCTAGAAGAAGTACACTACCTACTGTTAGGGGGATAAGGATGTGCTTCATTCACTTGAAGGCATCTATAATAATCATCAATGATCATCTATAGTTCATCAGGTCTTAGACAATCAAGGGGATCCTTATCACCTTGAATGGGTGAATTGGATATGGCATGGGGCTGAGATAAAACATCCTCAGATGATTGAAGCTCAGATTAGTGAAAGGGATATTGAGTATGTTGGTTATAGTCCTACCAATCTTGTTCCCTTTCAAATTCAAGAGGGTGTGGACTACCATGCTAGGTTGAGGAAAGCTCTTATATCCTACGGTGTTTATGGTATTCCATTGTAAATGTGGCTTAGTCATGAGTGAGATCAGGGATGAGACCCTAAATACATTGATATTAGCATCCTAAGGGTGGGATATTATCCATGGATGTAATGAATCAAGAGAAACATAGAATAAAATAGAAAATTCAAACTGATAGATAATCAATAGGGAGAATAACACAAAACCAAAGAAGGAGAAAAATAACCAAGGCAAGAGTTGAAACACAACTAAAAACAAAACCTAACAGCTAATAGAGGGGAGTTGGATAAGAGAAATGGGATATAACTAATGTGAAACTATATGTGGGGTCTCATTAGGCATACTAGAATGTAGATCCAAGAATCTAAATGGAACCATCAGTGTTTGGCAGGGTGATAAAGCAAACCACTAAGAGGATAGAAGGCTCAAGGCTTCCATGGGATCCATGAGTTTGATAGTGGCTATTCAAGATGCAAAATTTCACAAGGCTATAGATAGACTTATATACTAGGTTAATTATAATATGAATAAGTACACAAAGTATGTAGTCACCTTTAGTGGATCCAACCATAGTAAAGTAAGTAGCTAAGACTAGGTTGTTTATTACATACAAATTATGGAAACAACAATATTGAATGAAGAGAGCAAACAAATAAAATGTAAATCTAGATGTTAAGGCACTTTTAGGCCAAATTAAAGATATTTTAAGAAAAAAATATGTTTTCAATTAAGGGTTTAAGAGCATTCATAGTATAGGTTTGTGGTGTCTTCCACCTTCCACACTATTATTTTCTAACAATGCATTATTCTAGTTTAGTAAGAGAGAGATTATTTGAGCAAGTTAAATAATTTATTTTGAGCATGTATATTTCTAATATGTAATGAGAAATGATTCAAAAGAGAGAAATGATAAGTAATAAAATAATATTTCAAGAAATGAAAGTATTATTTAACCATATACAAATGCAATAAACTTCAGAAACTACTCTAAGAAATACATAAAATAACTAATTTAGTAAAACTAATCAAAACCTATCATGTATACTATAGAAAATAAATAGAGTTTAAATTTCAAAATCAAAGTGCACTCATATCAAGATCAAAGATATGTATGAACTTTCTACCAATTGATTGTCCAAGCTAAGAGGCAAGAGAGGAAGAAGATCAGGTTGTGTGTAAGTTGAGTCCAAACCAAGAGCCAAAAGTTGTGGACGAGGTGAAGAAGAAGCCACCAATCTATGGAAGAGCCTATACAAAGAGAAAACAATATGTGCAATGGATTCTTAAGGTATCAAGGAGAAACCCAAAATCTTTAGTAACACTATCAATATCAAAGATAATCACCAAGAACAGATGCAGTAATGTAGGGCATCCCCTGTTACAATGGAAGTTATTATACCAAGCAAGAATCATGAGATATTCAAGGAATCAACCAAGCTTTGAATGGAATGATAAAATGGGAAGAATTAGATAAATAAAGTGATAAATATATATTCTCAAATGAATGATAATGAGGCATATATCCCAACCCCCATCTACCAAAAGACCTAAAACTAGTCATTTTTTACCATTTGGGTCCAAAAAATCAGATTTTTACATGTTCTGCCTAGGCCACAAATTTTGTGAAGGAAACGTGTATCCTAGGCCATAGTTTTCCTTCACATAAGCTATGGATTAGGTTAAATAGGGCCTTAGTCTAGTCAATAGGCTCCAAAAAGACACTTGGGGCTCTCTAAAGGGCCTGTCTTGTATGCAAAAGGGCCAAGATGGACTATGTGTGGAAGGTAAGAATATGATGCAAAAGAGGTCCAAATGAGTGGTGAATATCTCAAAGTGGGATTACTAGGGTTGGTAGTATGCACATGAGGTGATGTGTAATCATAGGGAGGAGTAGATTCATGGGAAGTATGTTTACAAGCACTATAGTATATTTCTTTACTTTACTTGTTATTAGTTTAGTGAGATATGAAAACATAAGGATTAGTTAGGGTTATTGCATGATTGTCCCTGACTGGAGGCTTTTGAACCCTCCCTAACTCATGTATTATGGTAAAATATCTCCTAATCAGGTTTAATGGATCCCCATATTGGTTATGTTCCCAATTATCTAATGTATCCCCAATCGAAAGTGTAATTATGATCTATCTTTTTTGACTTATAATTGATTTATAGACATGATGAATTTTTTATTGCATACATACTAAAACTCCTTTTGATCAACATGTTTATTCTTTACCTCATCATCACTCATATCAAGATAATAACATTTATGTGTTCCCCCCAAGTTTACCTCAAACAACCTATCAACCCAATCATGGCCTTTACCTCCCTCCCCTCCTACGTATGAACAAGATCAACCTCCTTTGTATTGAAGTCAGTCCTCTAATTTCCCTTGTCAAGACTATGTTTATCCTATTACATCCTTGTCAAGATTTAAGAAAGCATTATCAAAATATAATGAGTTGATAAAGGAGATTGGTAGGGGTTTAGATATGTCTTCAATAATCCCCATCCATGTTCTATAAGAGGTAAGGAGTTATCTTTAGTTGGTCAAGAATAGGTGGTCAGTTTGTGAGGATGAACAATGGGAAATTTGTGAGAGGAAGAATAAGGTGTGTTTGAGAACCATGGTACAAAGTTTGGAGAATGTGTTTATATCTTATGAAGATCATAATATTTAGTGTAATCAGTCCTATATGTCCTCTCCCCTCCAAGAGCATCAAACTTAGTCACCAAGAGTTTCAAATAAACCCTTTAGCCAACCTTGTCAAAGCCCATCCTTGTCAAGAATATTAGAATCAATACTAGACCAAGGGAGATAAATAATAAAAATTAGTAAGGATGTTGGAATTGGAGGGGATAAGGAGCTTCTTGCATAAGTTTAGAAATGTGTGGGAATCCATTAAAGAAGGTGACTATCCACATGTTGATAAGATATAGATGAAATATTGAGTCCTAGCCATTAAAGAGGTGTTAGATCATTGGGAGGGAGAACATATCAAACCAAAATAAATTAGTTTACTCTCTCCTACCCCTACAGACACTCTCCCTCATGAGCATATTCATCCCACTCTTCCTTAAGAGCATCTTGTAACTCCTTATGTTCTTACTCTACCAAGTGGACCTTTTTACCCTTCAACCAGTTCCCTTTACAAAGGAAGACCTATTATATGGAGAGAAAATGAATATGATTTGGATAAATATTATGAATCCATCCTACCATGGATATCTCCCTTTGCCAATGATCCTATTTATATTATGCTCTCACTAGTGAAACCACTCTCTACTATGCCTATTTAATAATAAGAAGATAACAAGGTGGATGTACCCTCTACATTTTCCTCATGGAAATCAATTAAGGAAGGCATATAGATGAAGGAGGAGGTGTAGGTTGTTGTGACCCAATAATTAGTCTTGTAAAAAGAGGAAGTTTTAGTTTAAAAGGAAAGTGGTTTATGAATATCTCATATCAATGAAATTTATTTACAATAGTTCAAGACTCCCTCTCCCCTCCTCAATATCCACCAAGACACCTCTAAAGATCCCTAGTTGGAGTTCTACTCTCCTAAGTTGCAAGCAAAGTGAAAATTTTCACCCTCCCACCATGTCCCTCTTAGAGAAAGAACCCATTTTACTAAGGATAGAGGAGAATATTACAGTCATAGGTGAGCCACAAGAGTAAAATACAAGTGTCTATGATGAAGAGATCATAATAGGTAACTCATTTCATTCAGAGGAGGAAAATGAGGTTTGGACTATCCTTCTTGGCATGGATTTGACACTAATGAATTAGAGCCTGAAGAGGATAATCCTCAAGATAAATATGGGATATAATTTGAATGGACTACTGAATATCTATTCTACATAGATGAAAAATAGGATCAGAACCAAGTACCAGAAGTTGGTCCACTTCAAGATGAGGTGTCAATTGAAGATAGGCCTAATATGTTGGAGCTAGATGAAGATATACTAGACCTTGAACAAGATAAGTGTGATGTTTTTGACCTTGGTTGGTTAAATCAACCCTTATTTATAGTTGAAAAACAATATGAAATATTGAGTTAGGTTGATGAAGGAGACATTTCAAGTGCTCAAGTGATGCAATTTGAGAAACATACCAATGAAGAGCCTGAAGATTTATGGTAATAGTTAAATACCATAAATAAAGAGTATGAGGAGGCTAAGATACATGTCCTTCTTATAAAAAATTATGAGCATGCTTCTCTAACCATGATCAATCATTAAAAAGAATGAGGTTGAAAAATATGGTCTTTTTGATACACCAAGTGAGAAAAATATAGTTGCTCCCAAGAACCTAAATGAAGTCTTTTTACAAGGTTTTCTCAAAAGTGATGATAAATGTGAATCAAGTCCTAAATAAAAATAAGAGTATGTCATCATTAGAGATGTGTTTTTTCTTATCCATCCATCAGGAAGTAAGCCAAAGGGTTCAACAATCAAGTATCTTAGTCCAACTAGCATGAGCTCACAAAAGCAGGGTGCCTCTTATCCTTATCCACCTTAAACGAATGATGCCAAGAGATTCCCATTTTATCTAGAAGGAAAGTGTATGAAAATTTCATCCTTGTATATAATAGGGTAGATTTTGTTTCTTTTATCCAAAGGCCTTATGCACATTTCCCTTTTGTTGTGTGTTTCCCTTCCCTACGTGCTTTGAGCACATTATTGTTTTGTTTTGGGTTATCCTTGTTATTTTGAGAGTTCTAATCAGAAGAGTTATAGCCTTGTTCTTATTTGAAAAGGAATTGTGTGACTCCATAAGCCCAATGGATAGACTAAGGCAACTAGTCCTTTGCATAGACAGGCATGCAATCCTAGGAGGTTGCTAGAAATGTTGGCCAAAATTGGCCTACATACCAAAAAAATTCCTAGATGGATTAGGCCACACACCTAGACCATTTAGTGACTTCTTGCCTTCATGACTAGTCTTAATGCTCTAAAGTGCTCTAAAGATGCTTTGAAGTACTCAAAAAATTCTCTAAATTTCTCTAAATTTATTCCAAAGTGCTTCAAATATGATCTAAAGTGCTATGAAGATGCTCTAAAGTTCTTTGAAGATGCTCTAAAGTGCTCCAAAGATGATTTGAAGTTACTTTAAAGATGCTTCAGAGTGATCTAAAGAGGAGATGGGCTTAGTGTAGTGGATGATTCAATAGTGAAAAGATAAAATAAACTTCATGTCTTTACCTCATATTCCTTTCACTCTTTTGAAATACTTTAGCAAAGTTTAAAGTATTTTAAGTTAAAAATATAGAAATGGTTTTGAGCTACAAGTGAAGGATCTAGTTGGTTTCTATATAGTTGAGCATTTAAGGGTAGGAAGGAAAGTTCACTTGAATAATGACAAATATTGTCCAAGTGTTGTATTTAGAAGGTATTCCATGAATTTCAATTACATACTAACATAGTCTCTCTCCCTCATGAAATGAGTACCTATAGCCAATAGGCCTAGTTAGTTATGTATGGAAAGATTGGTCTATTAAAAAAATATACGGTTGTATAAATAGATGAATATGCTAAAGTCTCTCTAAATATTGATCTCATCATGATCCACATAGAACTAGGAAGTCAATCAATCATGGCCAAGATTGAGCAAATGGTTTCTGACTGTACAGATAGTCATAAGCTTGAGGACTAATTTGGAGAAGATTTGTAGAGTTGAGGATGCCATAGAGGTGATCTAAACTCCAAATTTGGTAGAGAGGGTCCTGTTATGCTATTTTATACACCCCATAATTTTTTTTTTTAAAATATATACTTACTACCATAGAGATGACCCTATATTGAAACCTAAAACTATGCCAAGCACCTTATTGATTGATAGTATTTTAGATGCATCTTTTATTATGAAATGCTAATGATTTATTGACAAAATTTTATTTATGTTTCTAAGTGGTTTCAAAAATCATGGTGGATTAATGAATAAAATATGCATATATAGTTGTGTGATCAGTTATTTTAGTGATTCATTTTAGTTTGAGGTAGTTTCAGTTGGAAAATGCATTTTTTAGTTTTGATTGAATTATAATGATTCTTGATTTTCACTAATTTGATTCATGGTTAAAAATAGATAATGGTGATATGACATTTTGAAAAAAAAAATCATTTAAAATGAATACATTTAAAAGCTATTTTGAATATATAGATTTGATGTATGGCTCAATTTCATTCATTATTGATGATATGATGAATAGTTGGAATTCTGATATGCTTGAATTGATTCAGTTGTGTTGTCATTTTATTTCATAGTATTATTCAATTAATTTTACCACTTTATTGATAACTACATGGTTAAAATCATGATTACCTAGTTGATAAACTAAGTCGTAGTCATTTAATATTTGAATAAGTATTCAAATATGGTGAATATAGCATTGAGGCATGTATACCATTTTTCATACCTCATCGAGCATAGACTTATATAAAGTTGGTTATCACCCTTATATTTTTTCATAGAGTAAATTTTTGCTATTATAAGGAATCATTTTGAGATTTAAATAAGTCTATAATTATGATATTTAAATAGACCAAAGAGCCTATCATGATTTCCATGACACAACTTAAGATCACGATATTAAAGAGGTGTAAATTATAAGGTTCATCATAAATTTTATATAAGTCTTAAGACTCTTTATATCCATGGAAAATCAATATTAAAGCATCTATCAAGCTGGAGGTTATTTGGCACCATGGCAAGGTGAGTTGGCATGAACATTGAATGTAGGAAAATGGTCTCAAAGTTTCACTATGTGTAAAGGATTTTTGGTGGATTGGAGAGTTAATGCAAGGTGATATTACCTTGAATGATTTAAATTAGTTGAGTTTTATTATGAATAATGGTTATCTCTAACTTTGGATTTTATGACAAATAACTTAGTGAAGTTGTTAAGTATAAGCCAATAGAGACTGAGCATGTCACATAGTTTGTTATATAGATAAGTTCATAAATAAATGTCTTGAAATTCTTGGTTGCTGGTTCATTTCACAAGCTCATTTGTAAAATCAAAGTTCTGGTTCTTTGAGGTCGTGAAGAAGTTTTGGAGGTTGGCAGTCAAAAAATCTTCAAGAAGTGATATCAAGTATGTTTATACAAATTTTGATCAGTATTCTTAAAAATATCCTGGTAATGAATGAGAAAATTTGAAGTGAAGAGGAAAGTTTTTTTTGAATTCTAGTCTACATAATGAATGTAAGTTTTGAGTATTTATTTTGTAAATAATATGCAAGTTCATCTGCATTTGCAAAGAAATATGGGAGATGGTTTAAAGTTTTTAAAAACTTTTCTGAATGTGGATGTTTTAAGAGATGATGGGTGTTTCCATTAAGTATTATAGTAGTTTGTCTTTTAGATATTCAAATTTGTTATTAGTCATGCATAGAATTGTATAAGTGACATAAAATGTTAAAACTATCTAGTCTTTGACAACACACATATGAAGTATCTGATTTGGCCTTGAAAAGATTTTATTTTTGATTTTTTAGTTCACAAATGTTCTTTAGTTTGGGTTGTTGTCAGACTTAGGGGTTATGAAAGTGACTCAATCTATGATTCATATTTTCTTGAGAACCTAAATTTGGGAAGAATAAATTATTTTCAGTTCCCATCTAGAAAATTGTTATTACATGAATTGTATGAATAGTTTGGGTTTGATATTTTGTGGAAATATGAGAAGGATGCAAGACATTTGACTGTAGGATATAGAAAGTGTTGGAAATTTTTTTCACATGCATAATTATCCTCTATTTTTGATAATTCTATTTTGGGTCTGTGAGAACATAAATTTGGTTGAATCAAAGATTGGTTTCTTTTCTTGAAGATAGAAAATAGAGAATAATTTTTTTTAGACTCTTTCTTTATCTCTAAAGCATCTGGTTACAGATTGGTTTAAATATTAGGATTTTAAACTATATTAATTTTATGTGTTACCTCGAATATTCAATAGTTTTGATACATTCACAAGGGTGAAAAGTGTTAAGATATTTGGTATTGACTATGGAAATATGTCACCTAAATACTCATGAATAGTATTTTCAAATTGTTTGTGATCAGTTATTTTGATGGGTTGTTCAGTTTGTTCATGTTTTACATGCACCAAGTTTTAATGCTAAAAAAATACATATTCGCGAATAAGATGAAATACAGTATACATTTTGTGTGGATTTTGATATGGTATGAATTAGGATTTTTATCCTAAATATATGGCATTGGTCTCAGAAGAGATTTGCATGAATAAAAGATCTACATCAAAGGGTTTTACAAAAGGAAAGTAAATCACAGTCTACTTATGCATTAAAATTTGATGATCTATTATGGAGATTATGATTTATATGTATTTATGATCTAAAAATATTAGAATTTTTGAAGTCATGAGGATGATTATTTTTAGTTTATAATTTTTATGTGAAAATTCAAGTTGAATCAATCAGCTATGTTGCAAATGATGTGGTATAAATCTATACATATATATGTGGATAGTCTTGAAAAGATACATAGCTAATTTTAAGGACTCAGTCTTAATAAAAAAAATGATATTTTATTTGAAGTTTCATCTAAATATTGAACTTTTAGCGTTTATACTAAAAATGGATATTGAAGTTAGAATTTCATGATACTTCTCTTTTAGATGGCTCAGTTTTATAAAATTCAAAAAGGATTCAGTCTAGTTAGAGTCACACTAAAATATCATTTGTCTATGGAATAGTGAGATTTAGTGACAAATATTTTTGCATTAAATAAAATGTGACTTGAGTTATTGGTTGTAAACTTTATTTGATTCAGATTTTGATTCAAACAAGTGTAATGAATTTTAGTTTAAGTTTCAGTTTGTTGAAGATATAAGATATTTAAGTTTTATTTCTTTGGACACTTGTTTCCCAGTCTTATATTTTGTTGTTATATTTCAAATTGTTCATTATGTCTGGGTGGGACCAATTGGGTTCAACAAGGAGTAATGATAATAGAGGATGTGGACAGAGTTCAATAGTAATACTAATTAGCCCCATCATAATAGAGGTTTTCATAGAGCTGGTTTTCATGCAAGAAATTTTGGCCCTATATTTCATAGAGGGACAAGGATGTCCATTCACTTTGATACTTCTAATCCTAAATTTAGGGACATTCCAAGTAATTTTTATACTAATCTAGCCAATAAGAGTTATAAATGTAACAAGAGTTTCTTTGGATGTAGCTTTGGAGCCCATACACCTTCCCAAAGTAGTTCATTTTGATTATGTACCTCGAAACTTACCTCTGTAGGCCCCTAATGTTGATAGAGTTGATCCTGCTACTAAATTTTTGCTTGCAAATCAAACTACATAGTTAGAAATTGAAACTACCCATGTTAAAGATCTTAGGAACATGGCCATTATTTCTGATGCTCCTCCCCCTTCCCATGTAGATTCTATTGGAAAATGTAAAATACTGAGCCTAGCAGCTACCCATAGTGAGCCTTTCTTAAGGTCTAAAAGGTTAAATTTGGGAGTTCAGGATAACGTTGGTAGAAAGAAAAAGATAAACATTCCACCTTTAAATAGGAGTGCAAAAAAGAGAGCTGAAATCCAATCTGAGCCAGAGACACCAATAGAGGTTAGGATGATGAAAAGAATCAAATTGGAGATTGATGACAACACCACAGATTTAAGGATGAGATTAGTGCCATTTTTTGCTACTGAGATGGAATATAATGTTTTTCTTCATGAATAAGATAAACATGTGTTTAAAGTGTTATATGATTCAAATAATTATTGGATGTCTGAAGGATAAATTATATTTTAGTACTAAACTTTTTCATGGCAAAACTTGATATTTCAGTTTGACACTGTGATTTTCAAACTTTGATAAATTTTAATAATTTTGAAAATATAATAATTTTGGAGTTATAATACATAATTATATATGCTTAAGTTAATTAATATGCATTATGGATTAATATGAATAGAATTTATCGATTTTTGACTTATGTATTTTATATTAAAGTGTGTATTCTATTATATTATTAATTAATATGGGTCCCCACCCATTAAGATTAATACCCTGGTCTATATTTAATAACTTGATCAATTAAGACTTTAAGTCTTAATTAAACCTATTTGTAACCAATTATAGTTTATCATTAATTGACTTTGTTAAAAGTTAATTAGTTAATATAAACTACTAACTAGTTAAAGTTAGTTATAACTTATTTGTAACTAAGTTTGAAGGTATAAAAAGAGAGCAAGGACTCATTTGAAGATAGAAAAAAAATTGGTATTGAGGACTTAGAAATTTTTTGAAGTCAATCATTCATCTTTCTTATTTTTATGTAACTTCTCTGAGATAGTACAACTTTTGTAGATATACCCAATGGTACTTTATCTGATGGTTGAGTAATTTATTATGCAACATAGGTATATCTAGATTTATTTATCATTTAGTATTGATTATCTGAAGTTTGTTAATCTTAACATCTTTTGATGATTTCTATTTGTAATCTTATGTGTAGATTCCAAGTATTCAACCTGAATAATGATGACCATTGTGTCATTTTGTGATACTTCATTGATTTTTTTTTATTGTAAAGTTGTCATTCATGTTTTTGTAAAGGAAGAATGTTGGTTTTCTAAATAATGTTATCGTTTTTTGGCTAAGATGACTCTCCTTTTGAGACTTGTATACCCTTTGTATTTTATTTGACTTTAACCTATTAAATCTTCTAGATTTCTTCTAAATCTGATTTTAGTTTCTATTTTAGGTTATCTTCTTAATTTTAGTTTTAATCATTAGTTTCATTTCTGTTTTAGTTTTTAAATAGTTTCTTATTTAGATTTTTTTCTTTCTTTGTTTAGATAATTATTAATCCTTCTTAGATTACTATTTTCTTATTTTTGTTTAGAGTTTAGAATATTTTAAGTTTTTAGACTTAATATTTTTAGTTCATTTTATTTTCTATTTTATAGATTAATTATTAGATAGTTTAATTCACTATTTATTTCTTATTGAATTTAATTTTAATGTTTTTTGGTCTTTGTCTTTATTTAATCTTTTAGTTTGAGTAGTTGTCTTAATTAGATTTTATGAATTTAGTTGTTTATTAATAATATTTTCTATTCTTTTAAAATTAATCGTTTGATAATCATTTCATAACTTAATACTTATTAGTCCATTTCATTTATTTTTAGACTTTTTTTAATTAGTTTCTAGTTTTGTTCAAGTCTTTAATTAATATATTTTGTTTATTTAGATTTATATTAATAGTCATTTCATTGTTGTTAATTTATTTCTATTAGATTTGGTTTTAGTTTGGTTTGATCTTTTAATCTTTTCTCTTTTAATTTATATTAGTTTGTTCTTATAGCCTTAGTATTTTGTTTTCTTAAAAGGTTATTCTTTTAGTTTATTTGTCTTTCTCTTTCAGTTTGTGTCTTGTTTAGATTATTTACTTAGTTTTTTCTATTATGTTTTGTTGTTTGATTTTCTTAATTTATTAGTTGTGTGTTTGATTCTCTTCTCTTTTCTTTGATCTGTCTTCTTTTCTTTTTGTCATCTTCTAGAATTAATTAATATTAAAGCAAGAGGTGAAATATCATTGAATATATGAATACTGATTGAATCATATTTCTATTTTTTAAGAGATTATCTAATTCATAGGTTTTCTTTGTTAGATAGAATAGATTATGGATTCTTATTTTAATTGATTTATGATTTGAAAAAATGGATTTATGATTGTTATAATGAAATAAGTTAATTTGATAATTTTGTAATTATTTCCTAGAACTTATAATAAAAAACCCCTCACATCTTTAGGATCTTAGATGAACCTTTAGAACCCCATGATTAGACTGGTACAATTCCAACTTGACCTTCATGATAGGCAAAAGGGTTGATTCATTGATAGTATAAGTTTTATTGTCAATAGGTACTCATGACTTAAATTATGAATTTATGATTTCTATTTAGCCCAGGTAACAAGGGATATACCCACTATTTTATCTTAGAGCTGAGGCACACTCTAAGTAAAACTTAGGCAGCCTAATTAGTTTTGAGAAAAATGAGTTTTGGGAAATATAGATGTACAATTAACTTCTAAAATTTGGTATAGGTGGTTTTAATGAGTGGTTATAATTTTATATGGTATTTTTTTGTCCCATATAATAGTGGAAGCATTAGTTTTTTTTTCATAGTCTTATGCTTATCTGTTGGCAATCACCATTAGAGCTTTGAAGGTTTTTTGAGGAGTTAATGTATGATAGATGGTCTTAACTTCATGTGAGTATTTTTGGGTTAAAATAGGATTATTTTAAGTCTTTTCACACCTGGTGAGAGTGATTACATTCATGACTTCAAGGATAAACATGAAAAAGGGCAAATTTACAAAATTTAGGATTTTGGCATGCAAGTGGGGACAATAAGAAAAAGATTTTTTAATAGGTTTAAATGGTTTGATGATGCAATATAAAGATTGTATAAGTTTTGAGAGATCTTCCAGGTTATAATTAAAAAATAATGAGGTCTTAATACCTTATCAATCTCAAGATATGTCTTTTTCTCTCTTCTTAGGGTTCTTGGTTCTCATTTTTTTGAGTGTGCAACAGGTTTAAATATGTGATTATGGTTAATTTTCATGGTTAATAATGGAAATGATTTTAATAGTTTTTTGGGTTCCTCTAAGTGTTAGTTAAAAAATAATGAAGTCTTGGGACCTCATAAAGCTTGATAAAATGATAAAACTCAGACCTACCTACACTCATAAATTTGACGAGGAAGGTTAAGGCAATGCCAAAAGATACATTTTTTGAGTTATACTAGATGAAATGACTCGAAATTTGAGATTTAAGTCTATTTTTGTGTAATTTAAGTGTTAAAATTGTATCATTCCCATAATATATTTTAAGAGAAAAAACCAAGTTTTCATATCTCCAGTAATGGAGTCTATGCTCAAACCAGGTTTAAAGGAGCTTTTGGTAGAGGTAAAAAAGAAAATTTATGTATGGAAAAGTGATATTTAATTTGTATAAGAGACACAATAATTATTTTATTTAGTTTTAAATGGAAAAAACGACTCCAAGTGGCTCAAATTAGCAAAGACACCCTCCTAGACCTACCTAAGCCTAGAAGATTGCAGACCTTCCCAAGCTAATTTAAAGAGTTTCCAAGTGAATCACAGGGTAAGAATAGTCTCAAAATAAGGGTATAATTATTAAAAATATTATTGAGAATAAAATAAACTTTTTTAAGCTCCTAAACATCATGGAAATTCCTAAAACCATTGCAAGCTACCAAAGAACCTGTTTTGACCAGTTTTGAGTTTTTAAGCTCATAGGTCCATGAAATGACTTGGAATCACATGGAAACCACCTAAATCATATAGGAGAATATAAAAATATCATTTTTTACCTATTTTTAAGAATAAATTGGTATTTTTTGGTCATTATGAGTCCCAAAATGACCTTGGGAGTAGGTTCTTGTACAACTGGTTGAAAATGGCTCAAGCTTAGAGCCCTCCATCAATGGAGTCCAACAGTTTTTTAGGTTTAATGGTTTATTTATTAGGCTGGAGGAGAAAACATGAGTGAAAAAAAAAAATACATAAAATCAAACACCCAAAGTTAACCTTCAAGGTTAGTTTCAAGCATAAAGTGCCAAGATGACTAACCATCACGTCAAGTGTCTTCTAGAAGCCAAGTAGAATAGGGCATAGAAGTGAAAGTGAAGTAGATATTTGGAGAGATGAGGAGCATTGATATATAATTTAAGGAATTATATATATATATTTAGATTTTTCTCAAGCATTGATTAGAGCATTAAATGAGATTTCCTGTCTTTGAAGACTTTTCTCAAAGCTAGTGGAGTGCAACATCATCTTCCTCAAAGGTTTTTTGTCTTATAGTGCCTTTTTATGCCAATGGGAAGGCTTGAAGACATTTTAGACTAATATAGGTTAATTTTATGATTGAATATCAATTATTAATTAATCCAAATGTGGTTTTGACTCCATGAAAGGTGGTTGAACTTCATTTATTGAATTATGAAAACTTGTTTCTCCTCTATCTCTTCCCTTTTCTCCTATATCTCTCATTTATTCCACATTTGTAAGATATTGTCCTAATTTTGGTATGGTGTATCCCTACCCATTTTTATAATAATATCCTTTTGAATCAATAAAATAACTTATTTTTCCTATCTCTTTGCTTACAACTAGTGCTATGGTCAGTTTGTGCATGATTGCTTTATGGGCAAGTGTTCTTCCTTAGTGATTACCATTATTTCTTACCTCTTTGTAGGTATTACACCATTATTTCATGTCTAAAATTGTGATTATTTAACCACTAATGATGGTGTATTATTAGTTTTATATTCCTCCATACTTCATCTCTTATCAGTGGGCCTAGTTTTGGAAATATTGATGCAAAATGATTGGGTTGAGAGATTATATGAGTGAGGGTTGTATTTGAGATTCCTTAATGTCAATTTCAATTAATTTGGAGTGTCATTTAGTTTGGTGAATCACTTATTTTTTATTTTATTCATTTGTTTCTCCTCTTTCTATTTATTTTCTTTGGAAGTTAGTAGTTTAAAGTAATTTGCTAAGACCTAATTGATACACCTAGGGAGCTATCTCATAACCCATAGGTTCACCTCCATTATAGGATACTGAAAACCTAGAGGTGTTTCCATTTTATAGCTGGGAGTGAGATATCTTGGAAAAATCTCCCATAAAGGTGAAATTATTTATTATAATAGTTAGAATGGTTATCATATTTAGAGTATATTTGACATACATCTATGGCCTTAGCATCTAATTTAATCTTAGGAGTAGGTGGAGTATGGGAAGATGAGTGATCAAATTTGATTGGTTTATTGTTAGTGTTATTAACAGGTAGAGAATTAGATGGAAATATTTGTTCAATGGGAGGTATGGTAGATATAGGAAGTTTTAGAGGTATAGAAGATAAGATTTTCTCTACCACCCAAGGAGTATCAATGCGTGTATAATTAGTAAGAGGTACATGACCTTCAAAGGGTAATTTAAAATCAATGGAAATGGTATGAACATCAAAATTTAAAGCATGTATTAGGTTATATTTCTATGGTAATGTTGACCATCCAAGTCTCATGATTTAACTTGGGCCATGATGTAATTATTGTCATAGGTTGGATAAAATGTACATGATTGAGATTTAGGAGGAATTTTAGAAGGGGAGATGCCCAGATCACTAAATTTACATGGAGACATGATTAAAGGATTTTTTAATAATTTGGCTACTCCATAATCATTGTACGTGAAGTTATCCTCTATATAACAGGATTCTTGATCATTGCATATAGTCATAAATTAGTGTTCTCATATATGAGAGGAATGGTGAGATCATGAGGTAATAAAGAATGAATAAACCACTTCGATATGCAAGGAGGTAACTGGTAGTGTTGTAGATATTTTATAGATAATTAGTTTCATCATCATATAAATTAGAAAGAGTGATATGTAAATTTGGATTCATATTAATGAATTTGGGTAAGGGAGCATTATTGCTAATTAGGATGGTGGGAATGTAATATTGAGATTTAGAATTTGGAAATTGAATACTCCAATGTTTAGGATTAGATTCGTGTTTATACCTTTTGTCATTATGAAGCAACTTGATATATTGGCTACTGAAAGAGGTGGTAGCTTGCATTCTATGAGTCCATGAGCATCCTAGGAGTATGTTGTAAGATAAATGTAAATCAAGGACCATAAGATTAGTTTGAATGGTCTTGGGTCCAATTGTAAGAGGGATCCAAATACAACCAATGGGCTTCTGATTAGTCTTGTCAAATCCATGACATGTTAGGTGGGTTTACTTGAGATGAACTTTATTATATCCAAGTTGTTTGATGAGCCACAAATATGTCACAATAACACTAGACCCTTCACCAATTAATACTTTATAAATGAGGGTAGCATTAATGGTTATTTTAATGAATAGGGGTGGATCATCAACTCAAAAGAGTATCTCATCACTAATCATGTATTCTTAAAGGAATTTTATGGAAGCTTTCAAAGAAGGACAAATGGATTCAATGGTATACACTTTAGTTGGTTGAGGCTCATGAGAAGGTGATTCTTCTTCTATGGAAGATGGATCTTTAATTTATTTCAGTTATTGCATGAAGAAATTATGATGATAATGGAGGTACAAATTAACTCCATAAGAGGAATTTTTGACCAAATTTGACCCTAGGTAAAATTTTGTCAACACCTTATATAGTTAAATTTTATATAAGGTCTTACTAAGTCATAACATGGTCATAAAGGTCACTTAATGTGTTTTAAACCTTGGTCATTTATGTCATTATCTTAACTCTCCTCTATGTCACGTTTATGGTCACTCTAGGTGACTTGTATAGTTTCCACAAGAATACAAGCATGTTAAGTGAATGTCCAATGTATAATATCTCAGAGTTGGTCAAAGAAGCTATTATGTAATTGACATGATGTAGGTTTAACATGCATCTAAGAAGATCAAGGAGTTTTAAGCAATTACACGAATAAGGACAATCACTTATCACATGGAAAGATTTAGGTGGATCTTTACAAGACCCCATAGGTATTTTATAGGTTTGAGAAGCTTCATCAATTTCAAATTTGGAAAAAAACTAGTCTATCTCTTTCATCGCTCTCCTAGACAAGGCCATACATGTCAACCAATTTACTCTCAATATGGATAGGAGGGGAAGAGTTGAGCTAAATACTTTTGGTGTAATTTATTATTTTTTATGGCCTTCCTTTCCATGGAAATAGTTTATAGTTTGGCATATTATGCTCTATGAACAATCACTAAGATTTTTGATGAATTCAAATAGCTTACACATACCCAATGGCTTCAAGTTTATTATATATTTGGTTTGGTCTATATTAACCAAGCATTGAACATGGTCTTGTAGATAATGCACACACCTTTAATATATTTTTTGACTCATGTGTGAAGGTGAGGAGAATAGTAGAAACATCTCACTATGCTAGTAATGAACACCATTAAGATCTACAGATTGTTGTTTATAGTTGTAGAGTTCTATCTACCTATGAGTGACTTCAAATCCAAGATAGTACACTAGTTACAACTTTTTGAAGCATGGTTATTGGTTTTTTCATTGATTTTTTAGTCTCAATAATGTCATTGTTGAAGTACTAGGCCTAAGACACAAACACAGTCAAGTAACACTATAATAGTCTGGTTGTGTGATAGTGCTTAGGTAGGTTTATTGATGAGTTTGAAACCTATAAACACTCATAAGATCCCATGTATCATCAACAACATGGTAAAACTATTGAGAGACATAATGTTATCAAGGGAAGGCCTAAAACATAGTTAGAATACATATATAGTCAGATCTCTTTGTGATTGTCACCTATAGTCAAGTGTAAATAAGCCTTTAAGAGGTTTTTATGAAGACTCTCAAGGTGAATAATAATAATAATAATAATAATAATAATAATAATAATAATAATAATAATAATAATAATAATAATAATAATAATAATAATAATAATAATAATACGTTTTAAGAATTATAGATTGGTTATGAGAAAAAATTCAACATAAACAATCATCTTTGGTGCAAAAGTGAAAAATTTGCTTATGGGAACAATTAGCTTAATATCTCTAAAGAAAGGACTGTACTCTACAAAATTCCATCTATTGGTAAGAATTGATGAAGTCTAAGAAAGTTTTATTACTTCATCCTTTTAGTCTAGATGGAGATGTTTCTACTCAACATGAGAGGAATTTATTTGATCAAGTTTTCATTGTAGCCACTCAGTAAACATATTGTTAAAAGGCCACATGAGCCTATAACCTAGAATCAATAATTGGTTCATTGATGATAATGGTATGAAGGCATGGTATAAAATAATTAATGATCTTATCCAAGTGTGATGTCTCTAATGACTAGAAGAGAATCAAATAAGTGATTCTCAAATAAGAAAATACCCACCTACAGGAATCTCATATCTCTTCCTAAGGTGGTTATTGACTAATTTGACCCCATGGTCAAATTAATCAACTCCCTATATAGTAAAAATTACTATATGGCCTTTCCAAGGTCATAAATATGTTTATTCATGTTTAGTGGGGTCATGTAATATGTTTAACTTTAGTCATTTTGGCCATTTATCTTCATATTTCCTTATGCCACCTTTTTGGCTTTTATAATGACTTGTACGATTTCCACAAGGATCCAAATGTGTTAAACTATTTTCAAATATACAAGATGTCAATTGAGTGTCAGGATTTAATTTGGTAACTTAAAAATGTATGTTCAATATGGAAATGAAGAGATAACATAAGTTTCAAAAAGTTTAAATGTAGTTATATAGTCAAGCATAGTTTACTTTGCATGTGGGAAGCTCAAATAATATCTATATGGGATATAATAGTACATTAAAATTATTAATAAGTCATGATAGGATCAAAAATGGAAGAAACTAGTTCATATTCTCCATCGTTCTCCTAGACAAGCTAAAAAGTTCATCTGATCTTCCTTTTGTATAGACAATACAGGAGGAGTTGAGTTTAATGCATTTGCCAAGTGATAATAGAATTCATAATATTTATTTTCATGTTTATGGTTCTTATTTTAAATTAATATGCTCCATAAATCATCCTTAATAATGTTGATGACTCAATTCTACCTATTCATCCCCATAGCCTCCAGTTTTCTTATATGTTTTCAAGTGTATGATGATTTTCAGAGTTGTATGTTTTTTTGAAGATATTTTTTATCTTTTTCATGATGTTTATAATATTTTTTTAAGTGTGAAGGTAAGGAGATAGTCAGAAACACCTCATTATGGTAGTTGAAAACACCATTAAAGCTGTAGACTAGTGTTTCATCTATTGCAAAGCTTGTCTTCCTATTTTGGTTTTCAGATCAAAGGAGATAGGTTATTTTTAAATTTTTATAGCATGATGATAAATTTTTCCTTTAGGGTTTTAATCTCAAGAGTATCACTTGGTGAAATGCAAGGCCTAACATATACACACAGTTAGATTCCCTACAACAGTCACCAATAGTCATGTGAAACTAGGCCTTGGTTAATCATGTTGATATAACAATGAGATTTCAAGGATTGTGAGAATACCTTAAAGGAATAGGATTTATCCATATAAAAGGTCAAATATTGGTGGTGAAGACCAATTTAGTGTACATAATCATATATTTGGTCATCACCTATAGGTAGTCTATAGTGACATGAGTTCAATCTAGAGAAGCTAAAGAATGTTGACATGGAGGTGTTAAACTCCTTGAAACCTTTATTTAGGTTTGTGATGATTGAGATGACCATTATGACAAGGTTGAGGCCATTGCATGCAAACAAACCTAGGTTCATGTTCACAAAGTGGAAAATTTGCATATAAGCTCAATTAACTTAATATCTTTGAACTAGTTCTTTGATCAGATAATGAATCATATTTTGGTAATTATTTATGTACTTTGAACAGGTTTAACCATTTAATTCTTGTTACTTGAATGGAGATGTCACCTCTCAACATGAAGGGAATATTTATAGGTCAATAGGAGATAATGGTTGGAGGATTTCAATTCAATCAAATTTTCACTATAGACACTCAGTGAAAGTTACAGTGATTTCAAGCAAAATGAACCTCAAACTTATGAACTCCTAGTGCATTGATTGAATATAGGTGGGAGCATGACTTGCAAGCATAAGTGAGTCTATATAACTATGAGATGGTCCTTAGTGGATTCAATATATAACCAAGGGAGTGGACCATAGGGTTCAAGTAGGAAAATGTCCACCTATAGGATTATTGACTCTCTAACTAAGAACTTACAAGTGATACAATCAATAGACTAGCTAGGTTAGTGAATAGGCAATCTTGATTGATAGATCAAAGTTGGAATATATAATGGTCACTCTCAAATGTAAAATCCTACCCCTCTATGTGGCATTCATACAATCATCTCCATCTAGAATAACCTTGAGAATCTTGAATACACACTTATAGTTATGACATAATCTGTAGACTATCTCATGCATAATGGATGCTACATGAAGGTGAACAAAGGGGTAAGATGAAGATAAATACAATAAATCAACCTAAAAATAACATATAACATCATCATGAATTAATAAATATATCTAAAATAATATTATATTCTAAGGAACAAGGGAGATGCCCTCTATTTTGTCTTAGATAGAGGGTACTCTATGAGCTAGGTAACCTGTAGGTATGGTATGAGAAAGTGAGATGGATTAAAGAGGTAGTGTTGAATTATTATGAGATGTTTTATAAGGTTAATTTATATGAAGAAAAATGATAATATATTTTAATCACAACCACTAAGAGGGGGGTAAATTAGTGTAAAAATGCTTCTTTTAATTTGATATATCTGTCAGGATCTAGACAATAACAATTGATTACTTTTACAAGCAACTAAACACGTAATTAAACCAGAATTGAAAACAACTAGAAATCAAAATCAGCAAAGAATAAGAGATACAAGAAACCACCCTGAAAACTTGTATTAAACTCTTGGAAATACAATTGAATAAATCTCTCTTTCTTCCACACCTCTCTCAGATGTACATATCTCTTTCCCTCAAGAGTTCTCTCTCTCAATTACAATCAATTCCAACAACCTGGATTGATACACATACATTTTACAATACTATTCCTCTACAATAAGCTATGAAGATCTAATCCTATATATAATATTAGGAAACATGAGCATGCATTTACAACCATTAGATGCACCTCCTAATCAAGGGCTCAAAATAGTCCTACTAAAGATAGAGATGAGAACTTAAGAATAACACTTAATCCTATCATGAAAACATTCTGCTCTATCCACGAAAATAGATTCTGGACACACAGGTGATCGACATCGGTCCCTGCTTGTCTGCACCTGACTGACATCAGCCAAATAGAATTGATGCCGGCATCTCCCAGTCAACTCTTGACCGATGTTGGTCTCTCTTGACCGACACCGGTGACTGTGTAACTCTTGCAACTTCTACACTCGCTCATTTGGTGAAGCTTTTAGCTCCACACCTTAGCAATCTCCCACTTGGAGATAAATAGCTGCACCAGTACCTGTACAGCAACATCTTCTAGCTCCTCCATCTTCAAACTCAATCATGAAGACCAACAAAAGTTGAATGAAGATTCAACTTTTCCTTTGTTATTAGCTTGGTTAACATATCAGTAGGGTTCTTATCTGTATGGATCTTTTCTAGCTTCAACTCACCATCCTCCAATACCTATCTAATGAAGTGGTACCTAAGCTGTATATGCTTTGTTCTTGAATGAAAGGCTGAATTCTTAACCAAATGAATTGCACTCTGACTATTACTGTATAATCTGCAACTCTCTTTCTCCTTTCCAAGCTCTTCCATGAACCATGTCATCCATATCATCTATTTGCTAGCCTCTATGACTACAATATATTCTACTTCTGTAGTTGACAAGGTAACAACCTTCTGCAACTTTGAAATCTAGCTAATCGTTATTCCACCAATAGTGAAAACATATCCTGTGGTGCTTCTTCTACCATCCAAATCACCTACCATATTTGAATCTACATAACCATGTAGAGAAGTTTTAGACCTACCATAGCACAAATGCCTACTACTGGTCCCTCTCAGATATCTAAGGATCCACTGAACTACTTTTCAGTGTTCCTTCCCTGGATTGGCCATATACTTACTTACAACTCCCACTACTTAAGCAATATTCGATCTAGTACATACCATTGCATACATTAAGCACCCAACTATGGAAGCATATGGAACTTTACTCATGTACTCTACCTCATCATGTGAATTAGGACACTGTTCTTTACTCAACTTGAAATGTCTAGCCATAGGTGTGCTTACCAGTTTTGCATCCTGCATATTGAACCGTTTCAACACCTTGTTCACATAATCCTCTTGAGACAAAATCAACCTACGATTTTTCCTATCTCTCTTAATAATCATGCCAAGGATTTTCTTTGCTACACCCAAATCCTTCATGGCAAATGTGTGAGATAATTTCACCTTAAGCTTGGAGATATCTTGGATGTGTGATCCTACAACCAGCATATCATCTACATACAACAACAGAATAATATATCTACCATTATCCAATCTCTTAAAATACACATAATAGTCAGATTGACACCTAATATAGCCATGCTCAGTCATAAACCTGTCAAATCTCAAATACCAATGTCTAGGAGCTTGCTTGAGACCATACAAGCTTTTCTTCAATCTGCACACAAGTTTCTCCTTACCTTCGACCTCAAATCCTTCCAGCTGATCCATATATATTTCTTCATCCAAATCTCCATGAAGAAACATTGTCTTAACATCAAGTTGCTCAAGATGCAAATCCTCAATAGCAACTAAAGACAATACAGTCTGAATAGAAGTCATTTTAATAACAGGAGAAAAAATCTCACCAAAATTAATACCTAGTTTTTGTAAAAATCCTTTCACTACTAACCTGGCCTTATATCTCATCTGTCCATTCTCACCTTCCTTCAATCTGTAGATCCATCTGTTCTTCAGTGTCTTCTTTCCTGCTGGCAACTCAACCAAATCCCATGTTTGGCTCTCTCTCAAGGAATCAATTTCTTCATTCATGCTTAGCTCCCACTGATTCTTGGATTCCACTTGTATTGCTTCATCAAAACTCTCTAGTTCTCCACCATCAATAAGAAATAAATAGAATAATGAAGGGGAATATCAAATTGGAGGTTTACTTACCCTTTTTGACCTCCTAATGGGCATTTGAGACTCATTCACAACACATTGTCCACCCAAATTCTATGATAGTGACTGACCTCGGTCACCTCTAGGCCTGTAACTGACTGACGTCGATTCCACATGACCGACGTCGATTCTTGTCTGACCGACATTAGTCCCTGTATGACTGACATCGGTTCTCATATTGTCGATGTCAATCCTGACTGACTGATGTCGGTCTCTATGTTTTCCTATCTGTGATTATTCTTTCCCATGAGCTCATTTTGGACCATCACCTTTTCCAATTCTCCATTGCTCTACTAAGATTGATTTAGCTTCTTGAGCTGATCACTATACATCACTTTTTCATTGAAAACAACATCATGGCTCCTAATTATCTTGTTAGTTCCTAGATTCTAGAACCTGAATCTAAAATCTCTAGAGCCATAACCAATAAATGTGCACCTCATAGACTTAGCATCCAGCTTCTTTATATTTTCCTTATCAACGTGCACAACGGCTTCACAACCAAAAACTTTGAGAAATGAGAGATCTACCTTTTTACCTGTCCATGCCTCTTCTGGAATTCCACCATCCAGAGCTGTAGAGGGTCCTCTATTAATCAGGTAAACTACAGTATCCATAGCTTCTACCCAAAACTCTAAGGGCAAAGTAGCATGCAATCTCATACACCGTGCATGCTCCATTATTGTTATATTCATCCTTTTAGCAACTCCATTTTGCCGAGGTGTCCTTGGAACCATCCTTTGCCTACATATTCCATGCATATAACAATACCAATTGAACTTGTAGCTGTAGAACTCACCACCATTGTCAGATCTAAGGCACTTCAATCTCCTACCTGTTTCATTCTCAACCATAGCTTTCCAAATCTTAAAAGTGTCAAAAACATCAAATTTCTTCTTTATACAATATACCCATACCTTTCTTGTAACATCATCTATGAAAGAAACATAGTATTGTGATCCTCCAATAGAAGCAACCTGAGCTAGTCCCCACACGTCTGTGTGAACAAGCTCCAACTTGTGCTTCTTCTTTGTTGACCCAATCTTGAGAAAACTCACTCTCTTCTACTTTCCAAACACACAATGCTCACAAAAATATAGATCTATGCTTTTCAAATCTGAAAGCTTACCTTTTGACTTAAGAATAGACATTCCCTTCTCACTCATGTGGCCAAGCCTATGGTGCCACAACTTTGCATCTACCTCTGAAGTAGATAATATAGAAGGAGAATTATCAGTAATATAATTACATAAATAGAGAGTACCTACTCTCTTACCTTTGGCCAATACAAGTGCACCTTTGGTAACCTTCCAAGATTCAACTGTAAGAGTTATTGTGCAACCCTCATCCCCTAAATTTCCTATAGAAATCAAATTCCTCTTCAAGCTGGGTACATGCATGACATCTCTCAACACTCATGTGTTTCCATTCTGTATTTTTAGATGCACTTTTCCTTTGCCAACAATTTTACAAGGCTCATCATCCCCTAAATAAACTATTCCAAAATATCCATGGACATAGTCACTAAAATATTCTCTATTAGGGGTAGCATGAAAAGAGGCACCAAAATCTAAAACCCAAGATTATATATTATTATGCAAAGAGAATATAAGAGCATCTTGTGCAACTATACCTACAACTTTTGCTTCTTCTTTACCTTCACACTGATTGTCTTCTTTAGGTTTTGACCAACAATCTTTGCTTAGATGGCCTATCTTTCCACAATTTCAGCAGGCTATCCTCCTACCATTTCTGGATTTGGATCTACCTCTCATCTTTGACTTAGACCTTGATCTCCTATGCTTTCCCTTCTCTTTTTTCCTTCCCCTTCTTTCAAAACTTAAAGCGTTCCCTGATGTTTCCTCTATGCTTTTCCTATGAATTTATTCATTCAAGATTACACTAACAACATCATCTACTTTTAAAATATTTGAAGCAGATGTAGTATTACTAACTGCCATTACCAAGCTATACCAGCTTTCAGGTAAAGAACATAATATTAAAAGAGCCTTAATTTCATCATCAAACACTATTTTGATTGAATTTAATTGATTTACAATTCCATGGAAATCATTTAGATGATTAGATACATATCCACCTTCCTACATTTGCAAATTAAATAATTGCTTCATAAGATATACCTTATTTGAAGCTGAGGGATTTTCATATAAATTTGCTAGAGTAGTCATTAAATCTACCGTTGACTTTGCCTGTGATAAATTAGATATCACAATAGATGCCAGACTCAATCTTATGGATCCAAGAGCCTTTTTATCAAGAACTTCCCATTCTTCATCTTCCATGTCTGTGGGCTTCTTTGCAACCCCACCTAACGGTAAGTATAGATCTTTCTGATACAGATAATCTTTTGTCTGCATTCTCCATAATTGGTAATTCTTGCCATTAAACTTCTCCATTCTCAGTTTGCTTTCTTCTGCCATTGCTAACTCCCACTCAAATAGAAATCCCTGCAGAAACCTCTGTGAGTGTCCTATAATCAACACACACTAACCATATCTGAAACACTTGTTAGTGAACCCAAGCTCTGATACCACTTGTCAGGATCTAGACAATAACAATTGATTACTTTTGCAAGCAACTAAACACAGAATTAAACCAAAATTAAAAACAACTAGAAATCAGAATCAGCAAAGAATAAGAGATACAAGAAACCACCCTAAAAACTTGTATTAAACTCTTGGAAATACAATTGAAGAAATCTCTCTTTCTTCCACACCTCTCTCAGATGTACAGATCTCTTTCCAGATCTCTTTCCCTCAAGAGTTCTCTCTCTCAATTATAATCAATTCCAATAACCTAGATTGATACACATATATTTTACAATATTGTTTCTCTACAATAAGATATGAAGATCTAATCCTATATATAATATTAGGAAACATGAGCATGCATTTACAACCATTAAATGCACCTCCTAATCAAGGGCTCAAAATAGTACTACTAAAGATAGAGATGCAAACTTAAGACTAACACTTAATCCTATCATGAAAAAATTATATTCTATCCATGAAAATAGATTCTAGATGCACAGGTGACCGACATCGGTCCCTACCTGTTTGCACCTGATCGATGTCGGCTGAACAAAACTGATGTCGGCATCTCCCAGTCGACTCTTGACTGACGTCGGTCTCTCCTGAATAATGCCAGTGATTGTGTGACTCTTTCAACTTCTACACTCACTCATTTGGTGAAGCTTTTAGGTCCACACCTTAACAATATCATTCATTAATCACTCTGACAAATCTAGAGATATAACAATGCATAATCAGCCATTCATATGAGCATGAAGTAGGAAAATAACACATGAACAAAATATTTATGTGGTAAAACCTCATTTTTAATGAACCCATTGACACACAAATTTAACTACAGTCCTATAATTAATTAATCAATCTTTTAGTGAGGCACCAACCCCACAAGGAACACCAACCCCTCACTAGTCAAGAACTAACTCAACTAGTCCTTTAGCAAGCATCAAATTTCAAGGAAGCACCAACCCCATATTTAACTCAGCATAAAATTAGTAACTTGGAACCTCTAATCACCTTTGGACACCTATTTATAACTCAAATAAATATTATCACCTTCTTTTGCTCTTCTCACTCTTTAATCTCTCTCAAATAGCCTATTAGGCCTCTTCATTTAACTAGCTCACTTCTTGGTATAAATAGGTTAAAATAACTCTATCGTCACCTATAAAATCATTATTATAACATCATTACATATTCACCACACCTATCTAGTTATCTTCAATCCCTCTACCTAGTTTCTAAACTTCTATATCATTCATTCATTCTCTTAATATTCTAACTAGTCGAATTAAGCCTATTAGACCTTGTTTTTATACTTGACTCTAGCTCTCATCCATACTGGTTAGATAAAAACTTAACCATAATTTTATTACCCTTTGAATATATTAAAAAAACATTTCATAAGTGAAAAAATCATTACATATGTCGATCATTACCCATAAGGACCAAAACCACCATTAGTCTTAATAGAGACCTAATGTAATTAGGCCTTCTCAAAGCACACATTTCACTTTGGCCATATTGCAACACATTAAGCCTCAAAAAATAGATGAAAAAATTCATACAATATTAAATTAGACCCCTGATAATCTCAACTTAGGTCCCCAAAACCATTTAGCTCATTTCACTTCTTGAACCACACAATTAGGTCTTTTCATAATTAGGCCTTCTTACTACCAAAAAGTCTGATTTGAAGATTTGAAGCATAAACTAAAATTTTACACCTAACCTAATACAAAACTAAAATTTATATATCCTCCAGTACCTTAGGTTCATCATAATTTTCATTATATTTCACCAAATAGGATAGAAGACTTTAAATAAACCATTTTTATATGCTCACTTAGAACTGCAAACAGGCCTCAAGAACCTAGTCAAAGACCTTTGAATTTTCACACCTTCATAGGAAGTTATCATGAATAAAAATTTATTAAAATTAACCTATGATACCTATATAAAAAAATTATTTTTATTTTACTCTTCATCTCTATGCAAAAATACTCAAGAACAACATTCTCAATCACACAAAGAAAACTGTCTATAGCTCCAAAAACATAGTCATGAGACCCAAGACTTAAAACACCTATGTGAAAAATTTTATGAACTTAAAATGGGTTTATATTATCCTTAAACATCCTTATAGAATTTTTGAATAAATATATTACAAGTTTAAATATAAATATTTGTCTTACAGACCAATCTCATGTCTTTACCTTACACAGACCTTACTATGTTAGATAGGTCACTTTGAGAAAAAAAATTACTTGTAGATGGGATTCAAAAAATATTTTATTCAAGGGATAAAGATGATATAAGTATTTAAAAATTACCCTATGAATTTGGATCCATCCCTAATCCAATGCAAGCCATCCCAAATCTCATTCTCACCTATGCCTAGTTTTCTCATTGTCTTACTCATTAGGCCTTTTTAGTGATAAGCCAACTTCTATGATCAGTTTAGCATAATTAAGTTATAAAAAATACTCATAATATTAGATGGTCAAATAAAAGTCTTACACATAATCCTTAAATCATTTACATGCTTTAACCTGGTCAACCCTACCTACTACATCAAAAATCTAAGAAATAAGGGGTTTCCTATAGCTTCCACTCACTCTTATGATAGACCAATGCCACCTGGAGAAACATGAGAGAGTCCTCTACATGATATAATCATAAAACTAGTTCATCCAATCCATTATGATCCATTTAAAATAATATCATTCATATTGGGTCATTATGAGGGCTTTAATAGGGTTTAGACTACCTTCCATTCTTATCAATCATTCATAGAGGATTTCCACTCAAATCCAAAACCAATGCTATGAAATTTAATCTAGGAAAATTCCCTAATTACCATGATCTACTTGGATCATCATGAAAATGTTTCACCTACCAATGATCAAAATAAAATACTTCTTAGGTTTGTTATACCTCATTATGTACAGATAGAAAACCTCAATACTAAATTTCTTGATTTTTCCTTTAATATATAACCCCAAACTTGGTTAACACACTTGATACAACCTCTCACACCTCTAAAAATTCTATCATGAACTCTAGCACCTTGATAATTGAACTTGACCCCTTAGATCTCTTTGCATACTAAGACTAAACATGCAAGTCATTCTTAGACCTTGAACACACATTGAAACCTCCTTTACTTCTCTCAACACCTCATTCTCATATTATCTAACCTCATACCTTACACACACACTAAAACACATCTCAAAACCATTAGACTACTCACCTCATCATGCTACTAGACCTATTCCTTCTCACTAGGTCTCTCAAGTACATGGCTCTTGAACTCAATCTCAAGAATAACAAGGACAACTTAGAATTACACTTTCATGACATTAATGACAACTATGTGCATACCTTATAACACATTCTGAACAATTTATCCCTTTGTCATTAATGGTAACCACTCATTGATGGCAATCATTCAAAGAATATTCTCTTAATAGAATACATCTCCCTCATATAGATCAATCTCCCCCTTTGAAATTAATGGAAAATCACTAACTGAAATAAAATTTAATTAAAAATTATAACAACAAGCTCTCCCTATCTCATTGCATACCTCAGGCATCTTCTTATTAACAAAATGATATGACTCCCCCTTTGACCTCATATCTTGTGCACTTATTTCCTACTCTTGGAGATAAAGAAACTCCTTATTATCTCTCCTAAACACTTTAACTTTATTAGTTACTACTAGGAACAAGTGTCACACATAATTCATCTCCCACATGTTCAAAAGTATCCTTTGAAAGAGGCTTAGTCAAGATATCTACAATTTGATCCTTGGTAAACACAAATTCAAGATTAATACTTTATTCACTTAATTTTTATCCTAATAACTGATACTTGATAGGAATGTGTTTAGTACTTGAATGCATGATGTGATTATTTGAAATACTTATGGCACTAGTATTATCACAAAAAATAGGACTAGGACCATCAAATTCCACTTGTGGTCTCTTAAGGTTTGTCTCATCCACAACACTTGAGTACAACATGAATTTGCTATAATGTACTTATCTTCGTAAGTAGATAAAAACATTTATGTTTACTTATTGCTTATCCATGAGACTAGGCACTTACCTAAGAAGAAGGCTCCTTCAATAGTACTCTTTCTGTCATCTAGACTCTCAACCTAATCTACATCTGTATACGCTACTAGATCAAACTTATTACTCCTTAGGTACCATAATCCATACTTCATAGTTCCCTTGAGATACCTAAGTATCCTATTGACTACTCATAGATGAATTTCCTTAGGATCTACTTGAAATCTTCTCATAAGTCATATTTATTGCATGATTTCAGGTCTAAAGGTAGTACTATACAACAAACTCCCAATCATGGATCTATATTTTATCTGATTGACTATTGAATATTCATCCTCCTTGCTTAGCTTACATCCTGTAACCATAGGCTTACTTACAACCTTGCAATATTCCATTTCAAAATTCTTTAACATCTCTTTTATATACTTGACCTATGAAATGAACATACCTTTTTTAGATTGATTGATTTGAAGTCAAAGAAAGAAAGATAGTTCACTAAGCATAAACATTTCAAATTATGACTTCATCACCTCTAAAAAGGCCTTGGTCATGTTCTCATTAATTCCACAAAATATGATATCATATACATAGACCACCACTATCAACTGATGGTCATTTTCAATCTTGATATATGAGTTACTATCTGCAACTAATCTCTTGAAACCTTAGTCCAAAATATACTTGTCTAGTCTATCATACAAAGATTTAGGGGCCTGTTTTAGACCATAAAGGGCCTTATTAAACCCAAATGCATAGTATTTATTATCATTCAATAGAAAACCCTCAGGTTTCTCAATGTAAATTTCTTCCTCCAAGTTTCCATTTAGGAAAACTGACTTGGCATCCATCTGGTATATCTTAAATCCTTTAAAAAATCCATAAGAAATAAACATCCTAATAGCTTCTAACCTTGATATAGGACCAAAGGTTTCCTCAAAGTACACTCCTTCTACTTGAGCATATCCCTTGTATACTAGTCTATCCTTATTTTTTGTGACTTCTCCATTCTCATTTAACTTATTTCTGAATACCCATTTTGTACCAATGATATTTTTATCTAGGCCTAGGTATTAATTCCAAAGTCTCATTGTTATTGTTCTCAATTTGATTTAAATCCTAATTCATGACATCTATCCAAAAATTATATTCACTTACTTTTACATAGCTTTTAGGTTCAAATTTGGATAGTAATGTAATATCTTCTTTATTAACATCACTCACCATTCTTTTTTTTGTTTGTATACCCACACTTTTGTTGTCAATGATATGAGATTCAAGATTATCCTTTTGAATTTGACTAGAAGGACCTTTTGGGTCCTTTCTCTCAATTTCTTCTTCATCCTCATCTATCTCTATTTCTCCTTCATCATTCTTTGATTGAGAATATGGTTTCTTTATCTCATCAACCTTCACATTTGTGATCTCCACTATCTTCTGCAACTTATTATTGTAATGTCTATAGGTAGCACTAACTGATGAATATCCTAAGAAAATACCTTCATCAAACCTTGAGTCAAAATTTCATAAGCCCTCCTCATCTCTCTTGATATAAAATTTACTCCCAAAAACCTTAAAATGTTCAACACTTGTGGGTATGCCATTCCATAATTCATATGGATTCTTATCACCATTGATCCTAGTTTGTCCTCTATTCAAAGTGTAAACTGTAGTACTCATAGGTTCTCTGTAGTATCCATCAAACAACTTAGACTCATTCAACATGGTTTTTTCCATTTTTTTAATTATTTTATTCTTTCTTTAAACCACCCCATTCTATTGAGGTGTTCTAGTAGCTAAGAACTATCTTATTATTCCCTTGAATTGACAAAATGTATCAAACTTATTTGGCCAAAACTCTCTTCCTCTTTTATACTTAAAACACTTTATCTTCACATTCATCTCATTTTCAACCAAAGATTTGAAATTTTTAAATTTACCCAGAGCTTTTAACTTTTCTTTCAAGAATGCTACTCAATTCATTCTTGTGAAGTCATCTATAAGCAACATGAAGTAGTTATCACCTTGAATGCTTTAAATCCTTGTAGGACCACATAGATCAATATGAATTAGTTTTAAAGGTCTATTACTAGAGTATTCTTTAGATTTGAATCTCCTCCTAGTCTACTTACCATGTATATACAGGTTTGGAAATCCTAGGCATATTCTTTATAGATCCCTTGGATCTGATATTGACTAGATTTTTAAAGTTCATATGACCTAACCTCCTATGCCATAGCCAAATTTCATCTACCTTGCTCATAAAACACTTCTCTTTTGTGATTTCATTCAATACATGAAGATTTTTCTTAGTTTTCATTGCTTTGGAAATCAACCTCCCTAATTTTTCTCTCCTTATCTCACATCTTTTGTCATGAAAAGTTAGGGTATGTCCTTGGGTGCATATTTGACTTACACTCAACAAGTTATGTTTCAATCCATCTACATACAATACATTTTTATCTGGGTCTTCTGATTGTCCAAGCTTAAAACACCTTTGACAACTATATTATCAAATGTGTTATTCCAAACCTTAGTAAACCTATGGAATTCTTATTCAAAGTGATGAATTTGCTCGTATCTCTTGTCATGTGACTCGAACAACCACTATCTATGTACCACTTCAAATATTCATTTTTATTATGAAAGGTAGTTTGGAATATCATATATTCTTCTCCTCTAGATTCTTGCTTCTCTTTCATCTTATACATAGGATCTACTTTCTTGATCCATTCTTTAGTATCATGACCACATCTGATTAGCATTACTAGTTTTTATTATAGATCTTGTCTTACACTCTCTTGCAATATGTCCTCATTAATTATAGTTGTAACACAATATTTTACTTCTCTATCTAAATTCAATAACTCTATGTCCAAATTGACCATAATAAAATAATGACTGATTAAATAATCCACATACTTTTATTGTTTAATCTTTTTTTTTTATGGTCATTGGATGATACACCACTACCTTTGATATCCTTTAATGAAAATAAACCCTTCTTGGCTTGTTGATGTTTGACTTCAAACTTGACCACTTTTGCATAGGTTTTTATTCTATCAACTTTATCACTCCTTGATAGATCATTGAATTTTGGAAACTGACTCTCCTTTTGTTCCTTTTGAAACCAAGACCTATCATATCATGAAATGACCTTTGACTATCCAAAATATTGCTAAGCTTTCTAGTACTCTCCTCAAATTTTTGATAATTGTTTATCTTGATTGCATCTTACTCAACTTGTGCTTATAAAGTCTTTACTTTCATTCTAAGATGGGTGAATTATTCCATATGATTCTTCCTTTTTTAACAACATTCACAATTTATTTAAATTAATATGGATAGATCCTCAATGCAATCATAATAGACACTTTCATTATCATAATCTATACATGTGCTTCAAAGATCTTCCTTAGATTGTTAGGCATGCTCAAGGAACCTTGATCTTATACCAATTATTGGAAGGAAAACCACTAAGGGGGGGATGAATCATTTTACAAACTATTCTTTCAATTTTATATATCATTCATTAATCACTCATAAAAATCTAGTGAGATAGTAATGTATAATAAACCATTTATATGAGCATGAAGTAGGAACATAACACATGAACACAACATATATGTGAGAAACCCTCATGGGGAATAAAAACCATTGACACACACCTTTTAATATATTCCTATATCAATAAATCAATATTTTAGTGAGGCATCAACCCCGCAAGGAGCACCAACACAATTAGTCATTTAGCAAGCATCAACTTGCAATGAGGCACCAACCCCCTAGGTAACTCAGCACTAATTCAGTCACCTATAACATATTATCACTTTTGGACACCTATTTATCACTAAAATAAATATGACCACATTATTTTTCTCTTCTCACTCTTCTATCTCTCTAAAACAACCTATCAAGCCTCTTTGCTCAACTAGCTCACTTCTTGGCAGAATTAGGTAAAAAGACCTTACTCATACTTATATAATCACTATTATAACATCATGACATATTCAACACACCTGTATTATTATATTAAATCCCTCTACCTATTTTCCAAACTTTATATCATTTTTTCATTCCCTTAATATTTTAACTAGTCAAATTAGGCCTATTAGAACTTTTTTATATACTTAACTCTAGATCTCACCCATCTTGGGTACCCAAAAAACTCACCATACTTGGATTACACTTGTAATATATTAAAAAAACATTTAAAAAGTGAAACAATAATTACATAGGTTGGTCATTACCCATAAGGACCAAAACCACCATTAGGCGTAATAAAGACCTAATGTAATTAAGCCGTCTCAAGGCACACATTTCACTTTGGCCATCTTGGAACACCTTAAGCCTCCACAACCAGATGAAAAAATTCATAAAAACTTAAATTTTACCCTTTATAATATTACCTTATTTACCCAACACCATTAATCTCATTTCACTTCTTGAACCACACAATTAGGTCTTCTCACAGTTAGGCCTTCTTAATACCAGAAAGTCTACTTTGAAGATCTAAAGCATAAACTCAAATTTTCCACATAACCCAATAAAAAATCACATGATATATCCTTCATGGCCTTATTTTAATCTTAATTTTCATTATATTTCACAAAATAGGGAATAATACTTTAAACAAACCATTTTCATATGCTCACTTAGAATTGCAAATAGGCCTTAGGAACTTAGATAAGAACCTTTGACTTTTAACACATTTAAACTCATTTATAACGAATAAAAATGTATTAAAATAAACATATGATACCTATATAACAAATTTATTTTAATTTTATTCTTCATATCTATTCAAAAATACTCAATAACATAATTCTCACTCACAACACATAAAACTGCTTGTGGCTCAAAAAATGCAGTCATGAAACCCAAGACTTGGAACACCTGTATGAACACTTTTATGAAATTAAAATGGGTTTAAATTATCCTTAAAAATTATTATAAAATTTTTAAATAAATATATTACAATTTTATATATCAATATTGTTCTTATAAACCAACCTCATGTATTTACCCTACATAGACCTTATCGTGTTAGATCGATCACTTTGAGAACAACTTTTTTCTTATATATGAGATTCAAAAAATATTATTTTCAAGGGGTAAATATTATATATTTATTGAAAAATTAACCCATTCATTTTTATCCATCCCTAATCTTATTCTCATTTATGCCTGCTTTTCTTAGTGTCTTGCTAATTAGGCCTTTTTAGCGTTAGGATAACTTCCATGACCATTTTAGGATAATTAAGGTCTAAAACATGATTATAAACTTATATGGGTACAAAATAAAACTATCACACATCATCCTCCAATCATTTTCATTATTTTTCCTAGTTAACCCTACCTATTACATCAAAAATCCAAGAAACAAGGGGTTTCTTGTAGCTTCCACTCACTCTTCTGATAGACTAATGCCACCTGGAGAAACTTGAAAGAGTTATCTACATGATCCAATCATCAAAATATGTCATCCAATCAATTCTAATCCATTTTCAACAATATCATTCATATCAGATCATTATGAGGATGTAGATTACCTTCCAGTCTTAGCAATCATTCATAAAGGATTGCCCCTCAACTCCAAAACCAATTCCAAGACATTTAAGATAGGACCCTTCCCTAATTACCATGATCTATTTGTATAATCATACAAAGGTTTCACATGTCATTTAGAAAAATAAAATCCTTTTTAGGTCTACTATACCTCATTATTTGCACACAAAAAAACTCAACACCAAATTTCATGCTTTGTCACAAGCTACAACTCTCACACATCATCCTCTAATCATTTTCATGATTTGACCTAGTCAACCCTACCTACTATATCAAAAATCCAAGAAACAAGGGGTTTATTGTAGCTTCCATTCACTCTTTTGATAAACTAATGCCACTTGTAGAAACCTATGAGAGTTCTCTACATGGTCCAATCATCAAACTAGGTCATCTAATCCATTATAAGCCATTTTCAAAAATATCATTCATATCAAGTCATTATGAGGGTTGTATGAGGGTTTATATTGCCTTCAATTCTTATAAATCATTCATAAATGATTTTCCCTCAACTCCAAAACCAATTTCATGATATTTGAGCTAGGACCCTTCCCTAATTACCATAAGCTATTTCAATAATCATGCAAAGATTTCATGTTCCATTGAGCAAAATAAAATCCTTCTCAGGTCTACTATACCTCATTCTTTGCACACATAAAACCTCAACACCAAATTTCATGCTTTGTCATAAACTACAACTCTCACACATCATCCTCTAATCATTTTCATGATTTGACCTGGTCAACCCTATGTGTTACATCAAAAATATAAGAAATAAGGGGTTTGTTGTCACTTCCACTCACTCTTATGACAAAATAATTCCACCTAGAGAAACTTGAGAGAGTTATCTACATGATCCAATCATCAAACTAGGTCATCCAATCCATTCTAATCCATTTTCAACAATATCATTCATATCGGGTCATTATGAGGGTTTTAGGAGGGTTTAGATTTCCTTATATTCTTAGCAATCATTCATAAAGGATTTCCAATCAACTCCAAAACCAATTATATGATATTTAATCTAGGTGTAGACACCAATATCGTGTCAACCCCCCTTGGCCCCCTTTTAAACGTTAACACTTCTAATTCACACTTGCACACCTTATTAATTTAAAAACTAATTATTTTAAATTAATAACCTCACCTTCGACACCTCACCTATACACCTCACCCTAAGACCATTTCTTAGCCTATGAATTAGCCTAAGACTAAGTCCTTCAAATCCTAACTACCCATGACCTGTTCTCTCTCCATCCTAACTCCCTAACCAACTCCCATGCCTCATAAACCTATGTTTTGCCTATTATCCAATAGAAAAGGCACTTGGCAGGTGGAGAAATAGGCAAAGAGCGAAAAATAGCCCTTTTACCTATTCTCCCTCCACCGATGTCGGTCAACCATCGATCGATGTTGTTTAACCCGTGATCGACGCCGATGGGATCGACGACGTCGGTTACATAAGCCAAGCTCTAAACATTGAGCTACCCCCACCTTCTCGCAAATTAGACACCCACACTCTGAGACTTCAAGTGTAGGCACTTGACTATCATTCTCCTGGCTATCAAAGCTCTACACAAGTCATTCCAGACACTGGATTGAAACATAGTACGAGGACCTCAACATTAGCCACAACATGAATAAGCATCCTGACACCTCTGGTTCTTCACCTAACAGAGTTAAGTATTTTGGTCTCCATTTAAAATTTTTAGAATAGACTATTAATTAGTTTCCATTTGATATTTCTAAACACTATTGAGAGACCCGACTTCTTTCATGGATAGCCTGAAAGGCCTTCCCCTTATTCTTACCCTCTTTTCACACCTATCTTCTACCTTTACCCTTCCTCAAACCTTATTCACTTTCTCGCAACCCTACACAAACCTCCTAATTTCTTGAAACTCTTCTATCCATCATAGAAACATTCTAAACCCATCCAAGGCCCACTACCGCTACCGACATCGGCAACCAAACTGACATCGGCACTATTTCCCCACTGACCTCGGTAGAAAAACTAACGTCGGTGACTGTGTTAACTAGAAAACCTATCCAAATAGCCCATAGAATAGACAAAACCTTTGGATAGCTTTCTATAACATTTTGAGACACACAGACTACAGGGAACAGGTACACAACATTCTACCTTTCCATTTCTTTAAGTCTTTTATCATTTCTTTTATACAACACTCTTTTCTTTAAATAGTGGACTATCATCCCTTAGGGAGCTTTACACTTTCAGGACCAAGCACGTAGCTTGGCAGTCCACCATATCCTCCTCTAACATTTTCTTTGTTTGAGTTTCTTTCTTATTGTAGGTGTTTCCTCCACAGCCAAAGAGGAGCTCCCACAACGCTTGGATATGGTGCGCACTAATTCGGGTAACATCAAACCCTCAACCTTTTACCTTTAGTTTCTTCCTTAAATCAATTAGTGGAAAAATATAGAGAAACACTAGGAACATTCCCTAATTACCATGATTTATTTGGATAATCATACAAAGGTTTCACGTGCCATTGAGAAAAATAAAATCCTTCTCATATCTACTATACCTCATTATTTACACATAGAAAACCTCAACACCAAATTTCATGATTTTTCCTTCAATCTATGACCTCATACTTGGTCAAACACTTGATAAAATATCTCACACCTTTGACAATGCTCTCATGAAATTTGGCACCTTAATAACTAAACTTTACCCCTCATTAGGCCACACTATGTCTCTTTACATACTAGCCCTAAACCTATAAGTCATTCTTAGACCTTGAACACACCTTGAAACCTCTTGTATTGATTTCAACACCTCATTATCATGTCATCCAACCTCATACCTTACTCACACACTACCACACATCTTCTTACAATCCTTAGACTGCTCACCTCATCATGCTACCAAGCCTATGCCTTCTCACCAAGTCTCTCAAGTACATAGCTCATGAACTCAACCTAAAGAAAAATTATAACTTATAATGATATAAATAACACTTTCACAACATCAGTTACAACCCCATGCATACCGTAGAACACATTATCAATATAAGCACCCATAGTCATAGGGAACCCTTAAAAGGGTCAAACACATAGCCAACATAGTCTAGGCTTATTAGCCATATAACTAGGCTTAAACCTTATAAATACCTAAACTTGATTCACATGACATGATAATATTATAATCACCTTGAGGACCATCAGAGGAAAGTGGAATACTATTTGGAGCTATTAGTTTGTAGATAAATAGCCCAATTTGGTCAATTTGACCTTAAAACATCTTAGAGCTACTTAGAAAGCATGAAAAATCTTGAGAGGCTATGTTTAACTACTCATATCTATACAAAAACCAAGAATGAGACCTCAATCACTTGGGGAGGGTTTAAGGGGGTCCTATAACCCAAATTTGTGTGTTGGATGTCAAGATTTTATGAATAATCCTTAATAGTCCAAACCAATTAAAACCCTCCTAAAACCCTTGTGAGGACTTGATGGAGGAAAAATTATTAGAGATACACACATATGGGGTTATTTGGTCATGAAATTGATCTAAACATGTCAATAACTCACCCAAGATACATGGCACCTATTTTTGTCATACCATCACTTATACAAATAGGGTTATTTCAAGGTTTCTTATAGGATTTGAGTTGTTTTACAGGTGCAGACAAGGATGATCATGTGAGAACCATTGAGGGAGGTCTTCAGGGACTTGTTTCCACTTCTTAAACTTAATTCACACCATACTTAATCATGAAAACTCCTCTATGAGACCATTCATGGTAGACAGTTAGAATATAGAAGAGTGAGAATAATATGACTACCTAGTGAGGAAGTGATAAGTCTTCTAGGATTTTCATTAAGGTCTATTTGATACACCAAAGGACAAGGGAGATTCATTTGATTTTCCTAAAATATATTCAACACATTTTTTGATCAACTACAATCCATTTAGATGTTAAGTGTGAGGATAAAGCTAGAAGGCTAATGCCAAATGGTTATACGTAGTGAATGATAGATGACAAAGATGAATCTAATAGTTAGGGATGAGTTTATGACATACAATGATCTCTTCTCTACCTACTCATGACAAAGCATATGTGTCAAGGCTTTAGATGGCATTTTTAGGCACTTAAGTGCACTCCTCACCATCATGAATGTAGTTTCAAGAAAGATAATGAAGAGTCTACACCAAATTGAGTAAGATGCTCTATTTTACATTGACACATGTTCATCATAGTTTCTTGATCTCTTTTCCAACTCATTTCCTTAAATTGGAGCTAGTTTCTATAGTTTGACACATGGTATGATGACCCTTCATCTTCATTTATTCTCTTTATTCTCATGTGTTCTATACAATATATGATAGTCTTAATCAACAGTCCATTCTACCTTCAAAATAAGAAAGCAATCTTGAAATTGAACATCATGAGGGGTTAGATGACATGTGGCAGTAATACTATGAAATTATTCAAGAATTTGAGGAGGTTAACAAACCTTAAGTCCTTTAAGATGATTTTAGACCAAATGTTAAGGTCATCTTAATGCCTAAAACTTTCATTTTAGGTGAAAAACTCTCTGTGGGAAGATTTACAGATATGGGACTCAAATATAGTCTATAAATCAACCGTTAGGGTTTTAGAAGCTAGGTCTTTAGATCAATTTGGGGATGAAAAATGATAAGAAGGAAATGTAAAATAAAACTAAAATAAACTAACTAGGGTGATGCACTAAGATATTTAAAGTATTGACCTACAATTGTATAATATAGCTTGAATCTTCAAACATCATAGATTATTAAAGGATCATATGCATGAATTAAAGTTTATAACATAAACAAGAACCAATACTATAGAAGCAGAGAAAGGAAATAATAAATAGAAATAACTTTCCACTTATTTTGATATAGAACATCAAATACTCTTCATTTTTAGGTGGAGAACAAAATATAAAACTCCTCTAGTGTACATTATAGAATACCCAATCCTACCCATGAGGGGCACCTACTAAGGTCATCAAATGAAAAATACTAACTACTACTACTTCTATTCTAAAATTAGACTATTATAAATGGATACTATATGATAATAGAAAAAATAATTATTCATCTACTCCCTTTATAGAATAAAAGAGCTCTATTTATATAGGCACAATAGCCTCATGAGGAAATGACACCTAGAAATCCGAGCACTTGTGTTCATGATAATGCCATTGCAATTGAATAAGGAACTACAGCTCATGGGTGTAGTGGGTTTTCAAAATCCTAGATATGGCACAACCTCCTTACCTCATGATTTTTCATGATGCTTATAAGGAACACTATGGTGACACATTTTTGCCTCTAAAACTACCTATAGAAATCCTATTAGGAATAGGGCCCTTTAATTTGATCAATTGTAGGGGTGATGCTTGTCAATCTCATAAGAAATTAGAACCTTACTTAGATATGTCTCTCTTGAAATCCATCACAATCTTTCTTGAACATACATCACCCACCTTTTGATTACTCTCAAGAACCTTATTAACAACTATCAATAACTTTGTATTAAATGTGTGACTCAGAGGGGAGCCATGCATCATTCTCAAAGGCAATCTATCAATCTTAGATGTAAACTTATGGGGATGACATATGTCATCATCTTTTAATTTATTACAAGCTTTAGATCAGATGGTCTACGTGTACCCATGTGTCAATCACTAATGGATCGAAATGAGGTACATGACATCATCTTGTAGGCTTAGTGGGGACACACATCATCTTGGTGAGATCTCATAGGAATCCTTTGGACTATTAGATAGGAGTAACATGGGCATGACATATGTCATTTAAAGGGTCACTTATGGTGCTTAGAAGGGGCCTCAATAAATTATACACCATTGAGTCTTAGATTAGGGGGTTTAGGTGCTTCCATGTGTCAATCTCAAAAGGTTCTCATGAGTTTTGGATCTAATAACTTGGGAGCTTCCATGTGTTGATATAAGAAGGATTCGATGAGTATTAGATTTAATTGCTTGGAAAATTTCCTTGTGTTGATCTTGGAAGGCTCTCATGAGTCTTGGATCTGATAGATTAGGATCTTTCGTGTTAATCTAAGGTGTATTTAAAGGAAACATGTGTCATCTCAGAAGATGTTTGGGTTGTTCTTGGGACACACAGATCATCATGCAAACTATCAGATCATATTAAGGCATGTGGTGGCTCAAATTTAAATGAACTTGTAAGTTTTCAAGAATATGTCATGCGGTATATTTTGGGTCCAGTATATTTGCTCCAAGTATCATGCATAAAGCATCTTCCTTTTAGGAAATGGTATAGCTTGAATTTTTAGTAATAGGTATTTATGCCTCAAATAAGCACCATGGTGACATGTGGAAAACTTCACTTCCTTCTTATTGAAACTATATGGTTGGCCCCATCCATTACTTTACCATCCAATTTCACTATGTCAATCTCTGAAAACAAGGGGCCTGTCTTAGATGAGTGTCAGGTCACCATGTGGAGAGCTAAACTACTCCTAGGTGAGCCAAGAAATTATTAATGTTGAATGAGTTCCAGGCTACCACATGGTAGTGGTAGAAGGAAGTCAAGACTTAGCCAAAAATAAAAAAAGACCTAGGGAAAAGAGGAGGCCAAAATAACTATCAAACTTGCCAAATATGCCCATGATGAAAAGCAAATTGCTCTAAAACATCAAAAAAATTATTATGATCCATAGTTCCTAGTAACTTATATGGGAATCTACCTATATATGGAAGAACTCAAATTTCTATTTTTGTAGACCAGTCAAATAAAAATGCAAAAAGGGAGAGGCTCATAAAACATACAAGTTTTGAAGAACAATAAATAAAGACATCCACTCTTCCTCCCTTGGTTGAGATGAATAAATTGTGCCAATGACACTTATTTTTGAAATGAAATAGTAGGAAAAGGGAAATAATAACAAAGAAAGGGAAACACATAACAAAAGGGGAACTAACTAACTAGTTACATGGTGGGTGTTGACCATTTTTGCCTGACAGGGCAAAAAATCGATCCCCGTCTTCCCTTGTTGTTCAAGGCCAATTCATTTTTTGATTTTGAACAAGTCCAATAATTTCTACAAACTTTATAGGTCCATTTCTATAGACTCTATAGCTCCATTTCTATGGACTCTACAAGTCCATTTTTATGGACTCTGCAGGTCCATTTCTACAGACTCTACAGAGCTTGGTTTTCTACAGACTCAGCAAGTGTAATCCTCAGCATGAAGAATCAATTCAAAAAGTGCAAGGGTTTAAAAGGATCTTTTGGGAATTCATCTAAAGAAAATTTACAAGGAAGTTTAGCATCTTTGAACCATTTAACCATTGCTTCAGTTCACAGCCTTGGTTCAATCGGCAGTTCAATCGGCTTTGGTTCACAGCCTTGGTTCAATCGGTAATTCAATAAATTTTAGTTCAAAGCCTTGGTTCAATCGGTAGTTCAATCAGCCTTGGTTCATGCCTTAGTTCATCACTTCAAGTCCATCACTTCAACTTCAAGCCTGGGCTCAATCTTCAAGTTCATCACTTTGGTTCAACAAAGAGTTCAATGGCCTTGGCTCAATAGTCGCTTGAACTGTTGAACCGTTGAATCAATTTAATGGGTTGGTTCAACATTTTGGTTCAAAGGCTTCAATTCGATGCATTGGTTCAATGCCTTGGTTCATTGGCAAAGTTCAAATGCCTTGGTTCATCACTTAGTTCAATGCTTCAGCTTAGCTCGATACTTCGACAAGTTTATCAGCATACAGCATTGAACCATTAAACTAGTTCAATTGATTGGTTCAATGAATTGGTTCAACACCCTAGTTCAACATGCAGGTTCAATGGCTAAGGCAAGTGAGAAAAGTTCAAAGACTTGGTTTAATCAGCTCAATGCACAACATTGAATCGTTGAACCAGTTCGAGTGAACAATTCAATAGATTGGTTCAAGCGAACATTTCAACAAGTGGTTCAAGTGGTTCAAATGGATAGATTATCATATTGGTTTAATTAGCTCAGTGCATAGAATTGAACCATTGAACCAATTTTGGTTTAATGGGTTGGTTCAATGAGGTGCCCCCAAAGTCGAAGGGCAGGTGCCCTTATGGAGGGTAGTCCAAGTTCAATAAGCCCTTGCAGAAGGCAAAGGCACTTCAAAGAGGCCACAAAGAAAGAAAGACCAAAGAAATTTGGAGGGGTTACCTGAAAGACTTAAGCAAAGATTAAAGTGAAGAAATTTGGAGGCAGTCAATTCTCATGGACTTTTTGTCTACAGGAAAAAAGCCCAGGGAAGCCAAACAGCCAATTCCCATGGACTTTTTGTATATGTGAAAGTTTGAAACAAAGAAGAGACCCACCAAAGAGCTGAAAGGCCCCGAAGGGTAGGTGCCCTTGCAGGGGACTCTCAGCCAAAATAAAGGGGCACTTTCCAAATGCCAAAGGGTCACCTTCCCTTTGAGAAAGTGCTAAGAAGGGAATCCACAAAAAAGGGACAAAGTAGAAAAGCCCGAAGGAAATTGCCAAGGATGGTGATGTCTCAAAAGCTATCAAATTTAAGAGGGTGAACTAGCCATTGGTTTTCAAGTGATGATAGGTGCAAAATTTTCAAATTTTAATCCAGTAAAAAAGTCATTGGTTTTTAAATACCCAAGCGCCAACCATGAAAGGAGCCCAAGGAATGCAGCGACCTGCGCAGAGATATCCCCAAGGGCTGAAGGAGCTAGAAAGAGACAAGGTAGGGAGAAGACAAAAGTGCCAAGAGCATGGAGCAAGCAGATAGTCCAAGTGGTGAAGGGAGGTGCTAGTTTAAGAAGTTACTCCAATAGGTGAAATAGTGTCTACAAATTGACCATTAGAAGGTGTGAACAGCCAACTATGCGACCCATTTTCTTCATTTCACATTTATTAGTAGACAAATCACGTAGGTGCATTCAAGGAGCAATCTCAGTTAATGGGGAAATGGCATGGCCTACGTCAAAAATGCCTAAAGTTAGAGCTAGGGCTGACACAACATTTATGTTTAAGCGGCATGCTCTTCCTAATGCTCATAAGGCACATGGTCACTTGTAAAAAGGGCACCAAAAGGCCTCCTTTCTTCTTCTATATATTGGAGACTTGTCATTTGAGAATGGATCTTCCACATTTATAAGGCATAGCCCTGGAAAAATTTCACGTGAATCAATAAATGCATTTTTTACCTCTATCCTAATTAGATATCTCTATGTATGTTTGACTGTTAGTTTATGTTTATTCATTGCTTCTTGATGCTTCCACAGGTTCAACACCAACATACCTAGTGTTTATAAGGTGTCATTTCTATAGCTGACAAGGAGAGCTATATTTGGAAGTGAATAAATAGAAGAAATTACTATACAACATGCCTTTCACAGCACCTCTGGTGAATCTCTATTTTCTATATTTTCCATTAAAGCCTCCCTGCCAAGCTTCTTCCAGCTTGGTCCTTCTACCAGTTTGAAGTGTATGTATGTGTTTGTCTAATTTAAAGTATGAGTGTGAGAAGGTCAGATCATTTTGGTGCATCACCCCCTTTTAGAGTAGTTTGTTTTCCTTCAATCTTTCTCCCTTTTCATCCCCCCATTATATATATATATATATATATATATATATATATATATATATATATATATATATATATATATATATATATATATATATATATATATATATATATATATATATATATATATATATATATATATATATATATATATGTTAGTACTTACTGGAAAAAATATGATGAATCAAAAGGAGCTAGCCTTACCTAGAGACTCTCCCCTCCAACTTCACCAGTCCCACAGGCGAGAGGGGAGTTTCCATTATTGCGTGTGGAAGGCTATAACTCAACCTCCTTGCCTCAAGTGCAATCCACTACGTCAATAGTTTTGGCACGCTCGATGGGACTCAATTTTACAACTCAATAAGGTTTTAGAATTGATGTTGATCCTATTATAGAAAATCAACTATTTACAGCATCTGGTGACTCTAATGGTAAGAACCTCATTTCCTAATCAAAGATGAGTTTGACTTCCTATGCCGAAAGTCACCACATGATCTACTAATAAGGGTGTCCCTTTTGAATTCATTGAATTACCTCTCAACTCAAAAATGTGACTGAGGTTCAAAGGGACTCATCCTTATTCAGTGAATCATCTTCCCAGTCTGGCTAAAAGTGCTTCCTTCACAAGAGAAGTACCCTGTTTGAATCCCCTTATAGCTATGGCATTACCCTTTGTGACCTTTCATCATCAGAGTCCCTTGAACCTCCAACATTATGACCCAATTCCAAGAGTGGTCCTCAAAAGTGTGCCTCCCTTTAATGGAGAGGGGCCTTTTATAGCTATTGAACACATTAGAAATATTGCTAACCTCTGTAATATTCACAATGTCATAGAGGAAAATATCATAATTAGATTGTTGGCATTGTCTCTCAAGGGCAAAGCTCTTGACTGGTATGGGACTTTGCCTATAAATTCAATCTATTTTTGGAATGAATTGGGTACTCAATTGATAAACCATTTTGGAGAAAAGAGTGACCACCTCTCGCTTGCTAAGCAGCTGACGACCATGAAAAGAGCCCCACATGAATATATGCAAGATTTCAACATGTAATTTCAGAAGACATGGGATAGAATCCCCATTCTGGTAAGACTGACTGCTAGCTATGATTTCCTATATTATTTAAGAGCATTAAATAGTGATATTGTTGTTATGATACAATCCATGGGAGGGCATGTGCTGCCTGCTACCTATGACAGCCATAGCAGTTAAAAATTGCTTAGTACAGGCTGGGAAAATAGCCCCTAGACCCCATATGCCACTTTTCCTAGAAATTCTACCTCTAATTCAGGTCATTGCTCCCACATTAGCTCCTCTACCTAGCATAGAGAAACCATCTGCTGCTCCATCCAATGAGCTTCATGAAGTTAAGAGTCTGTTGCAGAGTATGTTGAATGAACTTGTAGCTCTTAAAAGGCAACAACCTCAAAGCAACAAACCAAACCAAGGATACCAGCAGTATGGTCAATCTCCAAGACCCCCTTTCCAAAATTATAATCAAGGATAAGGTCAGCTTACTTAGACTAGACCTTTCCAAGGCTACAACCCAGGCCCCCTTTCATCATCTCAGGTCATGGTGCCCATTCAGAACAATCTGGTGTAGGAATAGCCAAGTTTTTCAACCATGGGATATGGTCAAGAGAAAGCTATTTATACAAATGAGATGATGGGTTATTACCCAAATGTGCTAGACAATCAAGCAGCCACTCATTCCCAGGTCCTCAAGGCTCCAACACAACCCAGCATAAGTAGCAATCAGAGTCAGCCTGACTCTACTCTTATGAACCACCTGAAAGGTGAGTTCTGTGTAATCAATTATGTGGGTGTTGTAGACAATTAGGCTAATTGTGTTGCAGCCAACACAAGATCTAAAGGGAGAACTATGGAAGAAACTCAAGTAGCTATTCAAACATCCACACCATCTCTTCCACCATAGGCAAACCAAAATTTCCCAAATTTAAAGCTACCAGTCATACATTTAGCTCCCCAGCCTATGCCTCAGAAGGCTATAAGTGACCCCAAAGAAAATATGGAAGGGAGCAATCCTCAGGTCAACATGGTAGACTAGGTGAAGAAGCTGCATATAAATATTTCCTTATGGGATCCATTATTGATACTGGGTGTGTCAGATGAAGGAGACGTTAGAAGCTTTCCATTTGATCCAAGAGGGAATAAAAAAATACCTGGTTAGCTATATATAGTAGGTTGCTTTCAATTTTCTTTCCCTATTTTCCCTAAGTGTTATTTGCACAAGTAATTTTCTTAGCTTTGTGTGTGTTTTTCTTTCCCTTTTGAGGTGAATCTGTGTGATTTGGTTCTAGATTTATCAGAGCTACTATCGATCTTTAAGTTACAATCTAACCCCGTACCTAATGGATTTTTAAGGCAACTGGCTTCTAAGCATAGTAGGCATGCTTCCCTTGGGAGTCACCAGTTTGTTGACCATTTTTGCCTGACAGGGTAAAAAATAAGTCCCCTTCTTCTCCTGCTATTCAAGGCTAATTCATTTTTTGATTTTACACAAGTCCAAGAATTTCTATGGACTGTACAAGTCCATTTCTACATACTCTATAGGTCCATTTCTATGGACTCTATAGGTCCATTCTACGGACTCTGCAGGTCCATTTCTATAGACTCTATAGAGCTTGGTTTTCTATGGACTCAGCAGGTGTAATCCTTGGCATGAAGAATTAGTTTAGAAAGTGCTGGGGTTTACAAGGCTCTTTTGGGCCTTCATCTGAAGAAAATTTACAAGGAAGGTTGGAATCTTTGAACCATTGAACCATTGCTTTAGTTCACAGCCTTGGTTCAATTAGCTTTGGTTCATAGCCTTGGTTTAATCAGCAGTTCAATTGGCTTTGGTTCAAAGCCTTGGTTCAATCGGTAGTTTAATCAGCCTTGGTTCATGCCATACTTCATCACTTCAATTCCATCACTTTAACTTCAAGCCTGGGTTCAATCTTCAAGTTCATCACTTTGGTTCAACAAAGAGTTCAACGGCCTTGGCTCAACAATCACTTGAATTATTGAACCATTGAACTGGTTCAATGGGTTGGTTCAATGTTTTGGTTCAAAGGCTTCAATTCAACATGTTGGTTTAATGCCTTGGTTCATTGGCAAAGTTCAAATGCCTTTGTTCATCACTTAGTTTAATGCTTCAACTTAGCTCAACACTTCAGTGAGTTTATCGGCACGCGACATTGAACCATTAAACTAGTTCAATTACTTGGTTCAATGCATTGGTTCAATCACTTGGTTCAACGCCCTAATTCAATGTGAAATTTCAACAGCTAAGGTAAGTGAGAAAATTTCAAAGGCTTGGTTCAATTAGCTCGGTGTGTAGCATTGAACTATTGAATCAGTTCAAGCAAATAGTTTAATGGACTGGTTCAAGTGAACAGTTTAACAAGTGGTTTAAGTGGTTCAAATGGATAGATTATCAGCTTGGTTCAATCATCTCAGTGCATAACATTGAACCATTGAACCAATTTTGGTTTAATGGGTTGGTTCAACGAGGTGCCCCCAAAGTCGAAGGGTAGGTGCCCTTGTAGAGGGTAGTCCAGGTTCAATAAGCCCTTGTGAAGGGCAAAGGCACTTCAAAGAGGCCACAAAGAAAGAAAGATCGAATAAATTTGGAGAGGCTACCTGAAAAACTTAAGTGAAGAAATTCAGAGGCGACCAATTCTCGTGGACTTTTTATCCGTAGGGAAAAAGCCCGGGGAAGCCAAACAACCAATTCCCATAGACTTTTTGTCTGTGGGAAAGTATGAAACAAAGAAGAGACCCACCAAAGAGCTGAAGGACCCTAAAGGGTAGGTGCCCTTATAGGGGACTCTCAACCAAAATAAAGGGGCACTTTCCAAAGGCCGAAGGGTCACCTTCCCTTCAAGAAAGTGCTAAGAAGGGAGTCTACAAAAAAGGGACAAAGCAAAAAAGCCTGCAAGAAATTACCAAGGATGGTGACGTCTCAGAAGCTGTCAACTTTAAGACAGAGAACTAGCTATTGGTTTTCAAGTGATGACGGGTGCATGAATGTCAAATTTTAAGCCAATAAAAAGTCTATTGGTTTTTAAATACCCAAGTGCCAACCATGAAAAGAGCCCAAGGAATGCAGTGACCCACCCAAAGATAGCCTTGAGGGCCGAAGGAGCCAAAAAGAGACAAGGCAGGGAGAAGACAAAAGTGCCAAGAGCATGGAGCAAGTAAATAGTCCAAGTGGCGAAGGGAGGTGCCAATTCAAGAAGTTACTCTAGCAGGTGAAATAGTGTCTATGAATTGACCATTAGAAGGTGTGAATGGCCAACCATGTGACCTATTTTCTTTGTTTCACATTTATGAGTAGACAAATCACGTAGGTGCATTCAAGGAGCAATCTTGGTTAATGGGGAAATGGCACGGCCTATGTCAAAAATGCCTGAAGTCAGAGCCAAGGCCAACATAACATTTATGTTTAAGCGGCCTACTCTTCCCAATGCTCATAAGGCACATGGGTCACTTGTAAAAAGGGTGCCAAAAGGCCTCATTTCTTCTTCTATATATTGGAGACTTGTCATTTGAGAATGGATCTTCCACATTTGTAAGGCGTAGCCCTGGCAAAATTTTACCTGAATCAATAAATGAATTTTTTACCTCTATCCTGGTTAGATATCTCTGTGTATGTTTGAGTGTTAGTTTGTGTTTAGTCATTGCTTCTTGATGCTTCCACAGGTTCAACACCAACATACTTGGCATCTATAAGGTGCCATTTCTATAGCTGACAAGGAGAACTATATTTGGAAGTGCAAAAATAGAAGAAATTACTATACAATGTGCCTTTCACAGCACCTCTGGTGAATCTCTATTTTTTGTATTTCCCATTAAAGCCTCCCTGCCAAGCTTCTTCCAGCCTGGTCCTTCTACCAGTTTGAAGTGTATGTATGTGTTTGTCTGATTTTAAGTGTGAGTGTGAGAAGGTCGGATCATTTTGGTGCATCACCCCCTTTTTGAATAGTTTGTTTTCCTGTAATCTTTCTCCCTTTTCATCCCCCCATTATATATATATATATGCTAGCACTTACTAGAAAAAATATGATGCATCAAAGGGAGCTAGCCCTTACCTAGAGACTCTCCCCTCCAGCTTCGCTAGTCCCACAGGTGAGAGGGGAGTTTCCATTGTTGCGTGTGGAAGGCAGGAGCTCAACCTCCTTACCCTAGGTGTAATCCACTGCATCAACAATGGGATCAATTATATTAGTTGAAGTGTTTTAAGTGGATCCTATTAATCAAAATTTATAAGGCATTTCCTTCTTGATCTTCCAACTTGAAAGAGTTACCCTACCTATCACCAATGATGTGGGAATCAAATTTTGCATCTTGTCTCGATTGTATGACCCTTTCATCATACTTTAAAACCAAGTCCCCTAGCTTGAATCCTAGGTTAGATGATTTCTTGTCAAACCATCACTTGAAGACCTATTATCAGGTGACCTTAGCATCATTGGCTCATTGTCTCACCTCTTGGAGTCTAAGTAATTCTACCAACCTAACCTCCATCATTCTATTCTCTAATATCTCAATAACTTTCAAAATTTGTAAGGTGGGAATCTCTATTGATATGGGCATGACCACTTCCTTCCCATATACTAGTTCATATAGGGATGCCTTCAAAATATATTTGGGAGTAGTGTGGTTGACCCATAGAGATATTTTCACATGTATACTCCACTCCTACAATTGGTCAGTGCCCATCCTTTTGATCAATTTGAAGAGGTTCTTATTAGTTAATTTAGCCAACCCATTCCCTTAAAGGTAGTAATTGGACAAATTCTTTAAGAAAATACCATTTCAGAGTGCAAATTCCAAAATCTTGGAATTTAGGAAGGCCTTCACTTTGTCTGATATGATCATATTGGGAGGGCCAAACCTCATTACTAGTTCCTTGAGGAAATTGAGGATCAAATTTTTGGTTGCCTCCTTCAATGAGGATACTTTAGTCTACCTTAAAATGTAATTGATGGTCATAATTATCCATTTGTGTCCTATGCTAGAGATGGGATTAATCATTTTGATAAAATCTAGGCCCCACTATGTGAAAGGTTCATCAACCATGATTGGATTCAGTAACATGGCTAAATTCTTCTACTTTCCAACAAAAAATTGAAATTGATAGCATTTTTTACTACCTGATGACAATCCAAAAACATGGTCAGCTAGTAATATCTTATATGTATGATCTTTTTCACAGTCATATTTACTAAGAAATTTCAACCTAAATGGGTGAAATGCATATCTTAGAGGCTCTTGCTAGCCTAGTTATTATCAATACATCAGAAGAGTTCCCCATCAAAGTTCCTTTTGAAAAGGATCCCTTAGACTAGCAGATAGATAGATCCCTATAACCTATAAAATATCCTCTTATGTGTAGGGAGACCACCTGAGTATTGGTCAATTTACATAAAAAGGTCCTATCAGTAACCCAAGACCCATCAACTTCATATTGATTCATTAAAACCATTTTTGGTGCATTTTATTCTTTTATCAAGGCACCTTTGCATTGATATAAATACTCATAGAGTCCTCTTACTTAGATCACTTTGGTTGGCCTATCTTTAATGTCATACTCTAGGATCTTAGTGATCTAATTAGACATTTTTTTGTGATATCTCTTTCCATTATATACTCTCTGACACTAGAATGCACCATATACACCATTATCTTACTCCCTGCCATTAGGTGCCTAAAAATTTTTAGACCTTAGATGATGGCAAATGAATATTTTTTAAATGGATTATACTTGGTATCATACCCACACAAGGCCCTTAAGTAGAAGGCAATAAGGTGTTTTCCTTTCCCTTCTTCCTTCTATGTTAACATAGCTGCCAAACTATGCTCACTCCCATAAATATACATGATGAAATCCTTGGAGAAGATAGGATTAACCAGCACAGGTGCATTGGATATCACATCCTTAATATTATTAAATGTTATTCTCCCTTTAGGGGTCCATTTGAAGGGTTGGTATTACTTCAGCATTAGTGTGATTGGTCTTACCAATCTCATGAAGTTGGATATGAACCTACTAACAAAATTGATCTTTCCTATGAAATATTGGACCCCCTTCTTATTTATCAGTAAAGCTAGGTCCATAATGGAATTTACTCTTTTTGGATCAATGGTGATCCCTTGGATACTATCTGTCCTAATAACTTACCTTGTGAAACATCAAAGACACACTTTTTAGGGATGAGAGATACCCTAAATTTTTGGCACCTTTTAAAAATCTTCTCCAAATGGTCAAAATGGTCTTCCTTCTCTTTAGATAATATAGTGAGATCATCCAAGTAAATGAGGATGATTTTATTGATTAGGCCTTGAAAATATATGTTCATGTCCCTTTGGAAAGTATCCCCCCATGTTATAGAAGCCAAAAGGCATATTTGCATACATGAAGGTCCCTTACTTTATAGTAAAAGTGGTCTTATGTCAGTCCTCTTTATTGACCCATACTTGGTTGTACCCCAAGTATCCATCTAGTAGGGAAAATATTTCCACACCCACTAGAAGCAAGGGAATAATGACACTTTAAGTATGCTTTATTCAAATACTAAAAATTTACGCATAGTTGGATTTCTCCATTCTTCTTCCTCACTAGAACTAGGTTGGACACCCAAGTCAAATGCTTGATTGGGTATATAATCCTTGAGTCAATTAATTTTCTTAGTTCTTGGACCATAAGTGACTCAATTTTTGGGTTAACTAGCTTTTTCTTTTTCCAAACATGCTTAGACCCCTCAACTAGATCAATGGTATGTTGGATTACCTCATGGTCATATCCTTTTAGTTCATCATAGGTCCAAGCCATCACTCCTTCATATTTGTTACATAAGGACACCATCCAATCTCTATCCTTTTAGGAAACTTGTTTCCCTAATTTAAATTTCCTCCCTTATCTGACATTAATCTTAAAGTAGTCACTTTTATCTACAATAAACTTTTGTTTATCATTCTTTACATCATTAGAATCAAACAAGTTCTCTAGGTTGAACAACATTTTTGATAGCTTATTAGATTTTATTTGTATAATCTGATCCCCATAGGCTTGTTTAATATTTATCTACAATTACTCCACAAATTCAAATGATTATTAGAGAAACATAGCAATATGTGTGTCACTCTTGAATACTTGCCAGTTTTAGTCATTATCACAAATGGTAGGTTTGATGACCACTTGCACTATTTACTCATTGGTAAATAAATCTACCACTAGATCAAACTAGGAACTAGCTATCACCATCCTATCTACCTCTACATTAATAGTCCTAGGGATGATTTGAATTTTTAAAGCTTTAAATGATTTAATCAAATCCCATATTTAGTGGCATAAGATCTCATGTAGATATTCTTCATAGCCACAACCCCTCTTACCTATCTTATCACTAATTCAGAATCATTAAACACTTTTAGATACTTTATGCCTATGTGATCAATGAGGTTGAGGTCATGGACAAGTTCTTCACATTCAACTTCATTATTTGTGTAGGAAAAATTGGAAATAAAAAGCTTGTAGGAAAATTAGAGATACTAATCAAATACTGACTCTAGAGCTAATTTTGCATTTTGTACCATCAAAACATAGGGTCCAAAATTTGGACTCACTTTCAGGATCTTTACTTTGATCCTCATTCTTCTTCATCACCTCAAGGATGGCCTGATCTACATAATGGATTAAATAAGTCTTGAGGCCATTACCATCAAATTTTGTGAAAGGATCATTCTTAATAAATTCATTAATAAGGACTTATTCCTCTAGGCTTTGTTGTCTACAACTCTTTATTCTTTACAAATTTATATGTAATACATATCCCTTTTTGAGAAATAAGTGTGCATTGCTTTGAAGTTCATCATAGCCTCATCCTCTATGTGATTGAGATGTAAAGGCTGAAGCAACACCTTCAGATTTGATCCATATTTGGTCCTCAATATCAAACAAGACTAGTTCAAGGATAAGTATCTACCTATTTTGGTGGTGAAATCCCTTGATAGACATAGTTTAAATACTAGTGAGATGTCAATCACCATAATCTCTTGGGGAATAGTAATTCTTGGATAAGAATATAGGGTTAAGAAAAGAGCTTTGGTTATACTAATAGTCTACACCTTTTTCGTATCTAATTGCATTACCCCTTTGTCTAAGGGTTCATATTATAGTTATAGCATATTCACAATGTACTTGGGCATGATTGTGGTACTGATGTTAGAATCGATCATGGAATTATGAAACAACTTTTTCCCCATAATAAGAGACAAATAGAATGGGTTAGGTTTTGTCTTACTTACCCCTACTTGAGAATCGATAAATGTAGATGGTGTGTGAGGTTTCACACTATTATTGGCTTCTTTTCCTTTATTTTGTGTTAGCTCTATAGTTGGGTTAGTTTGCGCAAGTATTTCTTGGTCTTCTTAAAAAAAATTGTAGTAGAGATTTTTGCTCTAGGATAGATAAGACATCCAAAAGAGATACATTGGTTAGATCCTTTTTTATCTTCTCTACCACATTAAATGACCCTTATAATTAGACTTCAAGGTAATTTGGCCTAATTTATGTTGTTTTTCTCTACTTTTGATATGTCAAAAGTGGTGGTTGGGGTCTTAGGATGTTCTCAAAAGTCACTTTAGGATTTATGAAGGCTTCTTGGGTCTTGATTCATCTCTTCTTTGATTGGGTGAAATAGTTTGACTAGACTCATAGGGCCTTTAATATAGGGATCTTTCTTACATAGACCATATCCTTGCCCTCTACCTAGGATAAAAGTGCATGATCCAAGGCTATCTCCTCTTACTCCAAGGGCATTCCTTGCATCTACACCATTAAGATAAAATTATCAACACCTGAGGATTAGTATTTATAGGGATTTGAATTAGGTGGGTCCCCTTACCTTCATTGATTAATAACATTCTATTTTAGATTTCCTCTTAGACAATTTTAGGGTGTATGTACATCATTGCATGGAAAGCACTATGAATTTGAGTCATTCTCTAGGTTATTTTGGCTAATGACCAACTCTCTATTTTCAATTCGCAAGAATTTTTATAATGGATCAGGTACTAGAATAATTTTATTTATGGGTTGTGTCTAGTGATTAGGTTCTTAATGATTTGGTACCTGATGATTTAGACTCTACCTTTCTTGGTACTGGTTCTACTAATATGGCACTCTCTTTTCTTGGTAATTTTGGAAAGGAGGTTTTTGGGGCATGACCTGCTACTTTTTGAGATTTACTATCTCATTAGATAATTTTTTCAAGATGATATTCATTTCATTCATCTTTGAAACTAGAAAGGATGAAGAGGAAATGTTCACCTAGCTAAGTGGATATACATACATGTAAGGTAGCACCTACGAGGTGCTCAGGACTTCTTATAGAAACATTGATATTTCTAGGAACATTGGCATTGATGACTAAGGGGGAATTTTCATATCATCTATCAATTTATTCTCAACTCTAACTACTAGCTCATTTACGTCCAAAAGCATCTAGCCTCCAAAAGACTAAATCATGATAACTATGTTTGAGTTGAAGGATTTGAGATAAAAGATAGTACTCATACTTATGATTGGTCAAGCCACTATTAAGATCCTTTTCCAAATATTATCAAACTTGGTATTGAAATAAATAATAGCCTCTTATGGGGATCTCTAAATAGTTATTAGCTATTGAAGGAGAGATGACCTGTCTACCTTCTTATTAAATCATTCAAAGAATTTGTTACCCAAGTTACCTAGGTGGTGATGAAGTTGGGATATAAGGATTGGTACCAATTAAGAGCTTTCCCTTTGAAAGAGATGGATAGCATCCTTAAGGCCACGTTCTAATATGTAGCATAGTGCATAATACATATACTCACAACATCCTAGAGATGTTATATTATACTTTAGAATTCTTCCCTTGATAATTTAGGGAGTGATTTTAAGGCATTCGCAAGAATAGGATCCCATATAGTTAGGGCTACTAGAGGGATGAGTGAGCTACCACTATTCCATTATATAAAGCTCCTTGGTAGTCCTTATATTTCCATTTATTGTTGTTATTATGTTGCACTTGACCCCACAGTCCTTTAGCAAGTTGTAGCTAACAGAGGTGGTGTTAAAAATCTTGGATTCTTTATTGTTTATGACTTAATAATGGGCTTATGTCTCATAAAATCTAGATTATAGTAAGGTATACTAGTAGTCATGTCCCACTGGGCATGCCAAAAAAGAAAATCATTCATGCCTAAAACTTTCTCTCTAGGTGAACAACTCTCTATGGGAAGCTTTATAAATGTGGGACTCAAATGCGGTCTATAAAGCAACCTCTGAGGTTTTATAAGCTATCTCTTTAGATCAATTTAGGGATGAAAAAGGATAATAATGAAATGCAAAATAAAAATAAAATAAACTAACTAGGGTGATTCACTAAGATCTTTAAATTATTAACCTACAATTGCATAGAATAGCGTGAATCATCAAACATTATAGAATATTAAAGGAGTATGTGCATGAATTAAATTCTATAACATAAACAAGAACTAATACTATACAAGTAGAGAAAGGAAAAAATAAATAGAAATAACTTTCCACTCAATTTGACATAGAACACCACATCCTCTTCATTATTAGGTGGAGAACAAAATACAAAAAGCCTTGAGGGCACAATATACAATAATCAATCCTACCCGTGAGGGGCACCTTCTAAGGTCATAGAATTAAAAATGCTAATTATTATTACTTATATTCTAAAACTAGACTATTACAAATGGATACTCTTTGATAATAGAAAAAATAATTATTTATCTACCACCTTTATAAAATAAAATGTCTCTACTTATATAGGTAAAGAAACCTCATGAAGAAGTAAAACCTAGAAATCCTGGCACTCACACTCATGATGATGCCATTATATATAAATAAGGAACTCTATCTCATAGGTGTAATGGATTTTAAAAATCCTACATATGTCATAGCCTCCTCACCTCATTATTCCCCATGATTCTTAGAAGGAACACTGTGGCAACACGTGTCTACTTCTAAAATTGCCTCTAGAAATCTTGTGAGGAATGGGGCACTTTAATTTGATCATTTGTGGGGGTGCCACTTGATTCTCTCACAAGTAATTAGGACCATGCTTAGATAGGTCTCTCTCATGGCCAATCTCAATCTTACTTAGACATGCATTACCTTTTAATTGATCTCAAAAAACCTTATTGATAGCTATCAACAAATTTGTATTAAATGTGTAGCTCAGAGGGGAGTCATGCATCACTCTTAAAAGTAATATGTTGATCTTGGATGCAGCCTTATGGGGATGACATGTATTATCATCTTAAAGGCTCTCATGAGATTTATATTAGATGGTTTGGGTATACCCATGTGTTGATCACTGATGGATCTGAAGGAGGTATGTGGCATCATCTCATGGGCCTAATAGGGACATGCATCATCTTGGTAGGCTCTAAGAGGAATCCTTTGGATTTTTAGATAGGAGTAGTATGGGCATGACACATATCTTTTGGAGGGACACTTATGGATCTCAAAAGGGTATTTAAATAGTTTTACACCATTAATTCTTAGATCAGGGGTTCTAGATACTTCTATGTGTCGATCTTGGAAGGATCTCGTGAATCTTGAATCTGATAGCTTTGGAAAATCCATGTGTTAATCTCAAAATTCTCTCATGAGTCTTAGATTTGATGGCTCAGGAGATTTGACATGTCAATATTGGAAGGTTTTCATGAGTCTTGGATCTAATGACTTACAAGCTTCCATGTTGATCTAAGGTGCATATGAAGGAATCATGTGGCATCTTGGAAGATCCTCAGGTCACACTTGGGACATGCAACATCATCATGTGGACTATTGGATTATACTGAGGCACGTGATGTCTTAGATTTGAATAAACTTATGAGATTTCAGGATGATGTCATGTGGTATCTTTTGGGTCTAGTATATTTTCTTTAAGTTTCATACATAGAGTGCCTTCTTTTTAGCCAATAATATAGTTTGAAGTTATGATAGTAAGGATTTGTGCCTTGGGTAAGTACCATGATGAAATATGATGAAATATGCTTCCTTCTTATTGAAACTACATGGTAGGCCCATTCATTACTCTACTAGCCAATGGAACTACATGAAACTCTAATAAAAAGGGGCCAACTTTGGATGAGTGTTGGGTCACCATGTGGATAACTAGTGCTACTCCTATGCAAGTTGATAAATTCTTCATGTTGAATGAGTAATGGGCTACCACATGGCAGTAGTGGAAGGAAGCCAAGATTTAGCCAAAAATAGAAAAAAGACCTAGGGAAAAGAGGAGGCTAAAATAACTTTTAGACTTGCCAAGGATGCCTATGATGAAAATCAAACTGCTCTAAAACTTCAAAATTTGGATTACAATCCATAGGTCAATCATGCTCTCAATGAACACAAAGAGGAGCTTGAGATTTCCATCAAACAAGAAACACCCTTCGTATAATGTGATATTTTTCATGAACATTAAACAAAGTTAGAGACCTCAGTCAAACAAGAAACAACCATGATGAACCAAGAAGTGCTTGGAAAATTTAAACATGGTATTGATGACTTCCAACAATAGATAAATATTATTTCAAATTTACATGAAGATGAGAATGTTGTGGAGATCTCCAATAATCCAGTTGAAGATTATCAAATGAGCATGAAAAAGCCTAGGCAAGTTGCAAAGCCAAGAAAACCTCTAAGTGAGATGGAGGAAGTGTTCTTTAGTACTCCAAATGATCAACTTATAATCATTATAATACCTAACCATTGTAAGTCACTCTACTATCTCCACAAGCAAGTATCAATTAATAAACATGCCTCATATGATAGACTATTTTGTTGGAGCAATAGTGATGCAAGAGGCATTGTATTTGACCCTAGTTGAATAAATGCAGAAGATGATTTTTCACCTCAAGTGCCTTGAGGTATTGCACATACTATGATAGGTGTGGTTCCTTTTAGTTGGTTTGTGTTTTCTCTAAGTGTTCTTGAGAGCACAAGTGTGTTTTCTTAGTGTGTGTTCGTGTATGTTTGTTTCCTACTATTTGGTGTGTTTGGTATCCTTTCAAAGGTTTTTTAGTGTCAATAATAGTGTATAGGTGACCCCATATCCCAATTTATTGGAGAAGTCTACTAGTATTTGGCATAAAAAGCTTACCACCCTTAGGAAATCACCAAAATATTGACTAATTTGGCCCTTTGGTCAAATAGTCAACCCCTATATATTAAAAATTCTTATAGGGTCTTTCCAATGTCATCAATATGTTTAGTCATGTTTAGTGGGGTCAATTAATATGTTTAACTTTAGTCATTTTGGTTATTTATCTTAATATTTCCTTATGCCACCTTTTTGGCCTTTCTAATGACTTGTATGGTTTCCATAAGGATCCATATGTGTTAAACTATTTTCCAATGTCCAAGATGTTAGTTGAGTGTCAAGATTTAGTTTGGTAATTTCTAAATGTAGTTTCAACATGAAAAGGAGGATATAATAGTAGTTTCAAATAGTTTCAAGGTAGTCGTATGGTCAAGTATAGTTTACTTGGAATTTGGGAAGCTTTAAGAGTATCTTTATAGGTGATAACAGTCCATTCTCATGATTAAAAATTCATGATAGGATAAAAAATGGTATAAACTAGATCATATTCTCCATCACTCTCCTAGACAAGTTAAAAAGGTCAATCGGTCTTCTTTTTTTATAGATAGTACAGGATAAGTTGACCTAAATGAATTTCCCAAATGCTATTAGACTTCATCATATTCCTTTTCATGTTGAGAGTTCTTGGTTTGACGTACTATGCTCCATGAATCATCCTTAAGAATTTTAATGACTCAATTATACCTATTCATCCACATAGCCTTTGATTTTCTTATTTTTTTTGCAAGTGTATGATTATTTCAAGAGTTGTATGTTTTTTTTAAGATATGTCTTATCCTATTCATGATGTTTTTAAAATGGTTTTCAATTATTAAGATAAGGAAATATGCAAAAACACCTCATTGAAGCTACAGACTAGTGTTTCATCTATTGTAAAGCTTGTCTTCCTATTTTGATTTTAAGACAAAAGGAGATAAGTTGTTTTTAATTTTTTATAACATGATGATCAATTTTTCATTTGGTTTTTAAGTCTCAAGAGTAGCAATTGGTTAAATACAAGGCCTAACATATTAAAAAAATTAGATTTCTTGCAATAGTCACCTATAGTCAAGTGAAACTAGGTCTTGGCCAATCATGTTTATGTAACAAAGATATTTTAAGGATTCTGAGAATAACCTCAAGGTGAAACAATATTAATTATCCATCTAAAAGGTCAGATATTAGTGGTGAAGACCAATTTAGTGTACACAGTCATATATCTGGTCATCACCTATAGGTAGTCTACAATGACATGAGTTCAATCTAGAGAAGCTAAATAATGTTGACATAAAATATTTGAACTCCTTGAAACCTTTATTCAGGTCTGAAAGGATTGATATGACCATTATGATAAGGGTGAGGACATTGCATGAAAATAGACCCAGGTTCATGTTCACAAAGTGTAAAAGTTTCTTATAAGCTAAATTATCTTAATATCTTTGAATGAGTTCTTTGATAATATAATGAATCATATTTTGGTAATTGTTTATGTGCTTTGAGCAAGTCTAGCCACTTCATTCTTATTTCTTTAATAGATATGTCACCTCTCAACATGAATGGAATATTGATACGTCAAGAAGAGATAATGGTTTGAGGATTTCAATTCAATCAAATTTTCACTATAGACACTAAATGAAAGATATAGTGCTTTCAAGCAAAATGAACCTCAAACTTGTGAACTCCTAGTGCATTGATTAAATAGAGGTGGGAGCATGACCTCAAATCATAAGTGAGTTCATATAACTTTGGTATGATCCTTAGTGGATTGAATATGTAATGAAGGTAGTGGATCATAGGGTTAAATTAGGAAAATTTCCACCTAAAATATTATTGACTCTCCAAATAGGAACTTACAAGTGATACAATCAACAAACTAGCTAGGCTAGTGAAAAGTTAATCTTGATTAATAGAGTAGAGTTGGAAGATGTAATGGTTAATCTCAAATTAAAAATCTCACCCCTCCATGTGGTCTTCAAAAAATCATCACCATCTATAGGAACCTTAATAATATTTAATACACACCTACAGTTGTGACATAATTTGTAGACTAGCTCATGCATAAAGGATGTTAGGTAAAGATGAATAGAGGGATAAGATGAAGATAACTAGGATAAATAAAACTCACAATAACATATAAAATTACATGTGATCATAAAGCATAGAGGAATATAGAAATTAATGGTTGAAACCTTAACCTATAATCTACTTAGAACATTAAATGCAATATACAAACCTAGTGAAGCTAGTTTTGAGAAGTTGGGAGGTTGAGGACCTTTAAAAGATGATCAAGTTTTGGATTTTAGTATATAAAATCATCATGAATTAAGAAATTTATATAAATTCACATTTGAGTCTGATATTTACACATGTTCATCATAGTTTCCTAATCTCTTGTCTAACTCATTTCCTTTAATTATGACTGGTTTCTAAATTTTAACACATGGTCTTGTGACCCTTCATCTTCATTTATTCTCTCTTCTCATGTGTTATATAAATTAAAGAATTTTTGGATTTATATTGGATCCACAATTGGTATGGTTAATCCATCCTAGTTTTGACACCTTATTTTCCTTTTAATAAAGTTTTCCAAGTTTATTTCATTCTCTACAATCTCTTACTTCAATGTGTTAAGTGGTTTGTATGTTGACAAGTGATGAAAATACTCTCGTTATTTTCATGTCTACTCTTGAATGTTTATGTGAATGATATCCATTATAAAAAAATTCATATATTTTATTATTTTTAAATTTTTTCTTTAAGTTTGAGAGGGATTATTAGTGTTTTGTATCAGACCTTCTCTTCACCCACCTCTAAATAGGCATAACAAACTACCTCTATGAGAAATACTTATGCTAGAAGGACATAAAATTAAAATAAGTTTGAGTTATCTACTTTATTAATTGAATATGAAATTATTTTGTGTGTAATTTTATTGGTTTATAACCTCATTATCATAGGTGTCTTTTATGTCTCCTTCCCTTTTTACCTGCAATAGTGATTAGCTTAGTGTAGTGTGAGCTTAAGAGATAAATCAAGGGAGTTAACCCTTTTAAATCTAGAGATTTATATCTTGTAGTGTATTTTATATGAATGGATATATTTCCATGTTGTCATAAAATTGATAAGGTCTAACTTAATTCTCTAGGGTGCAATTTTAGGATACAATAGTGACATATATATTCTAACTGCATACCTATGGTATATAGATGGTAATGGTATGAGAACATAATGTCAAAGGTATGAGATGAGATCATATAGGTGTGAAAGGTTCATAGGGAATATATTAAAAATTACAAAGATGAAACACAATTATTAGGCATATATACACCTACAAGATTCTCATTTTCCCAAATATACATACCTATAGGTGACAATCAATAGACTAGTTTCACCTAATTGAAAGTTGCAGTTTGGAAGTATGCAAAAGTTTATGAAGTAAGACCAAATTTGGAACCAATCTCATAGTTTTGATGAAAAATTACTAGGTTTTTAAATAAACAAGGATCTTAGTTTACAGTATTGAGCCTCAAACACAGTTAGTCTAAAACCTTGTATAGAACATTATACAAAGTCATAGAAGTTAATACTTAGTATTGAAGAATTTGGAGGTTTGTGGGCTACCCAATTGTGATAAAGTTTTGAAATTTTACACATATATTTAAAATGATTCATTATATCCTTCCATAATCTCACTTTAGTTTGATGAATAGGGGATATACCATTTTTTGTCTCAGACAGAGGGCACTCCTTAAACTGCATAACCTATAGACCTAACACATTGGGGATTAAAATATGAAGTGAAGAGATAAAAATTAACTTATAGAGGATGTGTGAGGTTTTTTATAAGGTTAAAAAGTGTTTAAGGTCCCCTACAATCATGAAAATCACTCAATGTTGGATATACACTCAGAACTACAATCTAGGTCTTTTAAGCCTAGAACCAGGCCTAAACCCTCTAGGTGCCTTACTTGATCCATATGAATATATGATCCTTATAGTTCATGTAATAATTTTAATAATATAACTTAGATTTTATTGGAATCATTTGTTTGTAGAAGATAATCCAAAATAAGTCATTTTGACCCAAACCTCTCTTAGACCTACTTAGAGCACATTCAAGAACTCAAGAAGCCATGTTCATTTGATCACACCTATATAGACGAGATGAATGAGACCTAAAAAAGTGGGAAATAGTTGAAGGGGATATATAATTCATTTTCAATGGAATTTTTTTTGGAGTTAGATGTATGTTTTTTATAAAACATCATTAAGAGTTAAAATGACCAAAAACCCTCATAGAACCCCAGTTTGAACCCAATGGAGAAGATATAGAGAGTGATACATTCAAAACTAGTAAAATGTTCATGAAAGTGTTTTGAACATGTCTATCACTCTCCCAGGCTCCATGACATCTACTTTTTTTGTACCATCACTTGTATGAATATGTTTAATTCTCTATCTTTTTAAGGAATTAAATTGTGTTGTAGGTACAAAGGAGAATGGACAAGTGATAATCATTGTAGGAGTTGTGTAGGGACTTGTTACATCTTCTAAAACTCAATTCTCACCATGGCTATGAATTAAAACCTATCTACTACAATTTTCATTACATGAAGTCTAAATCAGATAGTGAGAAGAAGTGCCTACCTAGTGAGATAGTGATTAAGGTGACTTAGAAAATTTGGAGGTCTACCTGATGGATTAAAAAGCAATAAAATTATAAACAAGTTTCCTATATCCTCTAAAATGCATCTCCATGATCAACTACAATCCACTTAGGTGATAAGTGTGAGGATAGACCTGGAAGACTAGTGATGAATGACTGTAGGTAGTGAATGACAAGTGAAAGGATGAATTCATTAATTAGGGAGGCATAGATGACCTAAACTAACCTCATTTCCACCTTATAATGATAGATCATATGTGTCAAGGCTTATTTTGGTAGTTTTAGATAGTCAAGTGGATGACTCATCATCAAGGCAGTTTTAAAATAAAAACATGAAGAGTCTCTACACCAATTTAAGGAATGTGTCATGATTCAGATGTACACTTGTCCAAGAAGACCTTAATAACCTATTATACACTTCATTATATGGAATTTTAATTGGTTCTCATATTTTGATACTTGGCCTTATGACCCTTGAGCTTCACTTTTTATCTCTCCTATCCTATGTTCTATATATGTAAGCCTTTTTGTCTTTGTAATGGATCCATAATTGGTATGGTGAAGCCCTCCTAGTTTTGACACCTCATTTTCATTTGAATAAATTTTTATAAAGTTGATTTATTCTCTTATATCTCTTTCCTAAGTGTGTTAAGTGGTTTGTGTGTTTGAAAAGTGATGAATATGCTCTCCTTGCTTTAATTTTTGCTCTTGCATGTTTGTGTGAATGATATCTCTTCTAACAGTTTTCATAAAGTGTATTATTTGTTAAGTGTGTCTTAAAGTGTGAGAGGGAATTGTAGACACCGAAATTGTGTCTACTCCCTTGGTCATCCTCCTCGTCCTCTCCCCCCTTGGTCTCCTTCGTCCCATTTCACTTAACCACTCCTAACCCCTACACACTTATTAATTTAAAATAATTAGCTATTTTAAATTAATAAAATCCCTTCTCTCTATCTCCTTGCCACCTCTCCTCTCCTTGGATTCCTTTCCTTTGGATACCCTCATTTATCACCCTATGACCTATTCCAACTTCCCCTCCACTACCCCTTGCCAAGTCTTAAATGATTCAAGATCCCATTTCCCTTATCCCACTCATTTCCCATGCCTATTAATCCACCTTCGACCATTTCTTCCCCCGACCCACTGACTCGGCAGTTGGGAAAATGGATAAAAGGCTATTTTTAGCCTTTTTCCTACCTTCTAGCCACCGGCGTCGGTCAACTGTCGACCGACGTCGGCAATTTTGCTAGTGTCGATTGCCTTCAAAACTGCATTCCACCTCTAGAGTGTGGATCGGGTTTTTCAATCTTTACATCCACTTTTTCAATCTTTCAATCTGACCTTTCAACCTTCAGCAATCTAATCCTTCACTCCTCAATCTTCCAGTCTTCAATCCACCAGACCTCTTACTCTCTCTCTCTCACAAGGCTTCTACACTAGCTACAACAATAGCAAGAACTCTGCATCAGTCTTCTACATCAATAATAGGTACAAGCACTAGCAACACTCCTTATGCAAGCCACAAGTAAGTATTTTATCTATGTTTTCATCATGTTTTCAGTTATTGCTTCCAAGTAATATCACCCCCTAGACTAGACTATCAGCTAGACCAGACTTGACTCCCTCCCAAAAAAGCTGAGAGGCCTTCCCATATCCTTACCACCTCTATCCCCCTTTTTAGAACATACACTCTATCCATTGTCCCTGCAACTCTATCCAAACCCTTGCACAGACCATTAACAAGGCCACAACTCCTCCTCAGACCCGTCCATAGACCAAAAAATTGACCTGACCTCATCCAAAGATTACTACCCAGACCGATGCCGGCCGTAGAGACCACTGTCCCCACCAACATCGGCAGAATAACCGATGTTGATAAACTTGACAAACTGACGTTGGCAGACTAACTGACGTCAGTGACTGTGACCAGGCCAACAGCAACATTTAGGTAAGCATTTGCTTCTATTTTCATTTTAGTCTTTAATCATTTCAGTCTTTTATCATTCTACCTTTTATCAGACATTATTTTTATCAATCAGTGGGTTGACATCCCTCAAGGAAGTCTTTGTACTTCTGGGATCAAGCTTTTGCTTGGCAGCCCACCATCTCCTCATTTAATGCCTTCTTTGTTTTAGTCTCTTTCTTCTACAGGTGTCATCCTCCATAACCAAAGAGGAGTTCCTTCTATCATCTAAATTTGGTGCGCAAGACTTCATCCAAGTACATACAAGCCTTAGACCATTTCTCTTAGTTTCTCATTTCCTCTTTGAATGTGAAAGCGAAAATCATATAAAAACATTCTGGCACGCCCGGTGGGACACTAGGGTCTTCCTTGGGTTTTTTTATTTATGTTCATATAGGTGCATTAGGTTTCTCTTTTTCACCTCTTTCTTCTCTCTCTTCCAAAGACATCATAAGCAGGATTAAAAAGAACTCTTCTTTCTTTTCTTGCATCTTAGACTAGTCAAGTCATACTCTTCAACCCTTTCTCAACTTGTCTTCATACGAACTCACACTTCAATTTTGGGCTTAAAATACATTGCATTTCATTTCTTCTTGACTGCATACTTAGTCCACATCTAGTAATTAACAACCACATCATGAATTAATCATAGATCACTTTATGTTACACAACCAAATCACTTGCATAAATCAAACATCAAAACTTACCTAAGACAAGGCCCGACTGGGATTTCATCACCCAGCGGATACCTTACCCGTCTCGACAATCCCACTTGGATTTCATCACCAAGGGGAAATCCCACTCTGTTCTCTGGTAGAGGATAATCTCTAGGGAAAGTATATTTTCGCTAAGCGAGACCAGCTTATCACTGGGCTCGTGAAGTGAGGGGAGCTTGCTCCTTAGCACCAGGCCATGTACGGAACCTAACACAGACTCTTGAGTGCCTAAACTGACCTAAAACCATCTTTAGACTACCTCTTCTAGGACCCATTCTAACAGCCAACCTCCCCAACACACTTTAAGGCATAAGCCAACAAGATTCTAAAAGTTGATTCTTAGGATTTAACGCTTAGGCTCTGCCTGTCTCCATCTATTTTTCTATTCCTATCTGGGTTTTTGAGCTAAGTGAGGATGCTTCTTTTTTTCTTCTTCCAAAAACTCTCAAATCTTCTAAGTTTCTAGAAAACACAGTCACTGACATCAGTTTTACCACTGACGTTGGCAACTTTCTTCACCGTCATCGGTTATCTGACCGATGTCAGCCATCTATTCTCACCGACATCAGTTTTTCAACTGACGTCGGTCACTGTCATAGTCCTTTTTTTTCAAAATAGCAGCCTTAAAACCTGCCCCTTTTTCTGCCAAAACCCCATTCTAGTTTTTTGAGACTAAAAAAACACAGTTTCTAAAACTTGACCCTTTTTTTGCCTTGAATAGTTTTGACACATAGTCAAACCATGACTCTTCTTGACCAAGTGAAGCATCAACCACTTCCACCTTCCCCATCCATAACCAGTCCCCTAATGGAGTTTTGTTCAGAGACTAAAAGAACTCCTACTCGACCGACCCCAACTCAGACTCCCATTGTCCCTGAAGGGGACCAAGATTTCAAAATATTCTTGGACCTTAATGTCAAAGCCCTCCAAAACTATCTCACAAGAAACCAAATGCAAGACCTTTTGGGTGAAGCAGTGATGACATCAACACCATCTGCTACCCAGCCTTTTATGACTCAGACCATTGCCTCAACCATTAACTCGACCATGGCCAATATGCAAATTTTGGCCTCCCCATCTATTTTTAGACTGACCTCCATCGGGGTTCCATTACCCCCTCAACCACATGCAATTCAACCAAGTTCTACATCATACCAAAACTTGATTGTCTCAACTCCACACACTCTTGCACCCATAAATGTAGGAGTGCCTACCTCCCCCTTTGCTAATGCCACCATGCAACCACTTTTGGCAGTATCTAGTCAACTTATGCCTTCTACCTTTATAACCCAACCACCCTTGGCCTCCACTTCTGTCCCAATGACTAGTTATCAATATGTTGCACCCCTACAAGCGCAATCGACTACGTCGTATGCCCCTTCTAGCATCTTCCAAGTGCCTTACAACCTAGGGGGCACCCCATCTGCCAATCTGTCAGCAGATATAATCAAAATGCTGATGGACAAAATGTCTAGGCTCAAGACCTCTATTTCTGATTCACGTAATGCCCTCTCATATGAGAAAATTTGCAATGAACCCATTCATCCCTCTGTCCCGATCTAACCATACCCCAACCAATGGGAGCTTCCTAAATTTACTAACTTCCAAAGTAAGGAAGACCCATAATAGCACCTACGAGCATTCAAACATGCTTATTATCTCATAGCCCATGATGATGTGTTACTTTTACGTACGTTCCCCATGTCACTTTCTAGCCCCACCCTTGACTGGTATAGCTCTCTTACCAGACATTCTATCTTTTCATTCACTCAACTCACCCAATTATTTCTTGACCATTTTTCTATCAATATCACCAAACAAGTCTCAATCATAGACCTTTACTCTATCAGGGAATTTGACGACGAATCTATAGTCAATTTTGTCACCCGTTGGAGAGGCTTGATTAACCAGCTCTCCTTCTCCTTGCCTCAACCTGAGCTCATCGAGCTCTTTTCTCGAGCATATGCAAGGCACATCTCATCCACCTTGTGGGTTCAAAAATTCCACACTTTCAACGAAGCTTTCACCATGCCCTGAAAGCTTGAACTCCGTGCCATTGAAGAAGATAAGGTCAAATTGCATATTACCAATGCAAAAGATAATGACCCTTCTTCTTCCAGACCTTCTTCTACCAATTCCAAATCCAAAAGAGTGGCCAACACTGTGGTCATTAGATCACCATCTTTGACAACAACTGACCAATCTCAACCTTCTACATCTCTAAGCATCACCAAACAATTCCAACAACGGTACATCCAACATTTATACACTCCACTTGGAGAATCATACGCTTCTATTTTGGAAAAACTTGTCAAGCAGGGGGTCCTCAATCTCCCTCCAATCTGACCACCTCAATTTGATCCTTCAAAAGCCCTCCCTACATGGTATAGGGAGGCTAACTTCTATCACTTTCACCGCATCCAAGGCCATGACATCAACAATTGCCGAACCTTCAAAAACATTGTCCAAGGCATGATCGATAAGGGAGATCTTGTTTTGGATAACCCAACCATGCCACCCAATCAAAATATCGACATCTTCAGAAAACCATTCCCAAACCATCCCCTTAATCAAAGCCATGTCTAGACCTTGATCGATAGCTCCCAGGAGCATGATATACACACAGTCAACACAGTCTCACCTCTTATCCTTGACCAACCTCCTTCACAGGTGGAAGATCCTTCTTCCCCTATTTATCCTCCATAAGATGAAGAGTCTTCTTCCCCTATTCATCCATCACAGGTAGAAGGACCTTCTTCTCTTGTTATTTCTCCAATGACCTCTCTTATATTAGGGGACACCTTGACCATACCAACGCCATTAGCCCCTTCATCTTTCCTCCTACCAATGGAGGACCCTACCTTGCCTACTCCTCAACTACAAGTAGAAGGCATGATCATCCCTCCCCTCTACCCTCTTGAGGAGCTGCACTCTCCTATTTCTTCTCCACCAAGAGAAGAACCAGTCTCTTAACCCATTTCGACTAAGGAAGACCCAGTCACGGTTTCCTCTTGCCTTTTTCCTGAGATTGCTAAATCTCACTCACCTCCATCCACATCTAAACCCAAATCCGTATCTAACCTCACCTCGCACAATGGTGGCCCTCAACCCAAACCAAAGAAGGCCACTAAACCACACCGGAGGACTCCTCCCTCACCTTCATCATTACCTTCAATTTTGGGCCCGCATCTATCCACTTTAATAAGAGCGCTTCCCACTCCCACATCTCACAGAGGCAACTTGCCTCCATTACTCTCTCAACCCATCAGACATATATTTCCTCCCAAGCATCCAATGCCTATCACCACCAAAGTGCCATCTACACGTGTGGCTACACCACCCACAAAAATGATGGTACGACTAACGCCTCTTATGCCTCTCAAACCAAAGTCATCAATCCCCATTGCAATAAGACACACAGACCCATTAACAAGTTCTTATACCTCATTGTTATGATAATTGTTGTAGTCTTCTCGCATCAATCTCCCGCCTCTTAGACCATACCAATCTCTCAAACCGAAACCACCCTGGTTTGATGACACTACAATTTGTGCGTATCATCACATGCCTAGGCACGACACCGAGCATTGTTGTGCCCTCAAGGTTGTCGTTCACCAATGTTTGGAGAAAGACACCCTTCTTCATGACCACATTGTCAACAAACCTTCAACACCGCCCCACTCATCAACTCTCGAACCAAGACCATCTTGGTTCGACAATTCTAAATTTTGTCACTATCATCACACTCCAGGACATGACACTGAGCATTGTTGCGCTCTTAAAATTATCACTTGTCAACACTAAAAAAAGGATACCCTTCTCATCAAGGATCCTCTTGACCACCCCTTCGACAAATCATCAACACCAACCCATGCTTCTCCAACCTCATCACCTAAATCGGGATCTCCATGCCAGACTATGGTCCCTTTGCTGCCTTTAACCCCCTTATTCAACATCAACATAGTCAATCTGACCACCAAGCCTCAACTAACCTTAACCAATCTATCAAACATTCTCCCTAGCTGCTGGGGGAATTCAACGTTCATCCAAGCCTTGACCAACCTTTCAACCTAGTCTTGACCAAATATCAATCACTCTTTTAATCCTAAACCTCGACCAAGCCTCCATCAAGCATCGACCAATTTTGACCAAACATCAACCCTGACCTTAATCAATTGTTCATCCAAGCCTCGACCAAACCTTGACCAAGCATCGACTAGTTTCAACCAATCAGCAACCAAATACCAATCTCGACCAAACCTCAACTAAACATTCAACCCAACTAATGACCATCCATCGACTCGACCCTCGACCAAACATTCAACCAGCATCGACAAAACAATCTGACAACATACCAACCAACTTCACATCCAACATCAATCAACACATGACCAATTTCGAAGAGGCAAATGGGGCAAATCCACTCCTAATTGACTTGGACCTTATCATAAATGCATAAGCATGGCCCAGGGACTTATCAGAACCTAAGCCCTTTTATGCCTTGCATCTTTGACCATTCTATTGTTAGTCAAGTACTCGATCACTTGACATTTTACTTGAGCTCGTCCCTTGATCAACCCCCTATCATTGCCATTTTTATTCCTTTCAACCCTATTTCCCAACACTCTTCAACCCTTTTGTCAAGCAGTAATGCTTTGTCCTAATAAAAGGGAACCCTTAAACCTCTAGAGGCTCATCCATGGCTAAAAACTTTAGTCAACAAAACATGTCAAAAATGGGATACCTAACATATCAAAGGTCATAAAACTTTAAATGTAAACTCCCTCGAAGGACAGCTCCATAATTTTTGTATTTACTAGACTGTTCCCTTGAAGGACAGCTAGGCCAAGACATATCAAAAGAATTTAAAGCAAAGTATAGACCACTCCCTCGAAGGATGGCTATGAATAAATCTTGCTACAAATAGCACTTTTTTAGAAGCTTCCCGCATCGATCAGCTTTATAAATGACCACCAAGCAAAAAAACATCCCTACGTAGACTTCTCACATCGATCAGTCCACCAAAAAAAATGACTGACAAGCTATCAAGCCATGGACATGCCTATAGTCATTCTTGGGTCACCTATAAAAGGGGCAAGGTTCTTCCTGCCACAAAAGGGGTTACCCCATCCTCTCATATCACACAATCCTACTTATCACCCTAACATACTCAAGGGACTTTGAGCTCACTTAACATCAAGTGATTCAACTACTTCTCCAACATCAACCAATGGTCAACGATGTAATGCATAAATGGGGATTTTGTTCTAACAACCCCTATTTATGTTGTTATTTTGGTCCTTGTCAATGAAAGAGCAATTCTCCTTTCACTTCTTTTTCACACTTTGGTCACATTCAACCAAACCTTTTTCTACCCAACCATGCCAACCCAAACATTTTCAGACCAACAACATGACAACATGACATCACACATCATCATAGTCCATTTCACATAGTTTCTATGGAAACCAATACACATGGAAACTATCAACCAGACACAATTTATGTTAAGCATAAACCAATACTTGTTGAAGCATAAATAAACCTCAATTCATTTTTAGCATACATCCATCACGAATATGGAAAATTGCTAGGTATGAAAGACCCCTCAACCATGTTGCAGAATACACCATCACACAATATGGAAAAGGCTGTAACATCATCTTATCCTCATCATTTCAACACATGACCAGACCAATCATCAACCATTTTGTCTCTTTGTCTGAACTACATTGGTCTGAGGCCCTAAGACTTGGGCTATGTAGGCAGCACTCAGATGACATGACGTCTTCTGGGGTTAGCTCGACCACCCTCATTTGTTCATCTCTCTAATGGACAAACCTTATTTCCTCCTTTGACCATGACTTGACCTCGCCAAAGAACAACCGACCACTTCGACCCTCTTCCTCCCTTTTAGGGAGAACTACATTGGCCTGAGGCCCTTCACACAAGGGCTATGTAGGCAGCACTTAGATCACACGACATCTTCTAAGGTTAACTCAGCCACATTCTTCTATCCATCCATCCACCTCGACCAATGACCTTGGAGATCACGACTATCTCCTTCAACTCCAACTACTTCTAAGACAACATTGCCTTGGTTGTTTTTGCATGTATGCTACCTTACGAATGGTTAGCAAAATTGTGTGCAGACTGTTTTTTACCCTCACAAGTATGGGATCGCAAGCCGGTTGATCCCCATTACTTGTGACTTTTTTTGTGTTTCCAGGAGCACTTTCTAAGCTTGAGATACTTGGAACATGACGACCATTGGAGCTTCAAATTAGATTGAATAACCTGATCAGCTATGACTAAATGCTGGGGCCCAGTTATTTCAATTTTGGCACTCCTCGACCTTTACCTGTGACAATTTGACTTGACCATCTCATGAAGTGGTATACACACAATCATGACTTTTGCAGCGTTCACACTCCATCTTCACCATTTTTTCCACTCTATGTCAAATCCGCACCTAATTTTAGGTTTCCTTCCCTCGACTCCCACTTTGAGGGGGAATACCTGATCCCACATCAGGGCAACCAACCCTCTTGTTTTTGTCTTGCAGTTCACTTGAACAACCAACAAGATGAAAGCGACCTCATCCCATACTTGGGGCAATCAACTCTTATTTTTGTCTTGCAGTTCATCTAGAACAACCAACAAGACAAAAAGGGGCAAATGTAGAAACTGAAATTGTGTCTACTCTCTTGGTCATCCTCCTCATCCTCTCCCCCCTTGGTCCCCTTCATCCCATTTCACTTAACCACTCCTAACCCCTACACACTTATTAATTTAAAATAATTAGCTATTTTAAATTAATAAAATCCCTTCTCTCTCTCTCCTTGCCACCTCTCCTCTCCTTGGATTCCTTTCCTTTGGATACCCTCATTTATCACCCTATGACCTATTCCAACTTCCCCTCCACTACCCCTTGCCAAGTCTTAAATGATTCAAGATCCCATTTCCCTTATCCCACTCATTTCCCATGCCTATTAATCCACCTTCGACCATTTCTTCCCCTGACCCGCTGACTCGGCAGTTGGGAAAATGGATAAAAGGCTATTTTTAGCCTTTTTCCTACCTTTCAGTTGCCAGCATCAGTCAACTATTGACTGACATCAGTGATTTTGCCGACATCGATTGCCTTCAAAAATGCATTCCACCTTCGGAGTGTGGATCAGGTTTTCCAATCTTTGCATCCACTTTTTCAATCTTTCAATCTGACCTTTCGACCTTCAGCAATCTGATCCTTCACTCCTCAATCTTCTAGTCTTCAATCCACTATACCTCTCACTCTCTCTCTCACAGGGCTTCTGCACCAGCTACAGTAATAGCAGGAACTCTGCATCAATCTTCTACATCAACAATAGGTACAAGCACCAGTAGCACTCCTTCTGCAAGCCACAGGTAAGTATTTTGTCTATGTTTTCATCATGTTTTTAGTTATTGCTTCCAAGTAATATCACCCCCTAGACCAGACTATCAGCTAGACCAAACTTGACTCCCTCCCAGAAAAGCTGAGAGGCCTTCCCATATCCTTACCACCTCTATCCCCCTTTTTAGAACATACACTCTATCCATTATCCCTGCAACTCTACCCAGACCCTTGTACAGACCATTAACAAGGCCCAAACTCTTCCTCAGACCCATCCACAGACCAAAAGCTTGACCTAACCTTGTCCAAAGATTACTGCCCAGACCGATGCCAGCCGCAGAGACCACTGCCCCCACTGACGTCGATAGAATAACTGATGTCGACAGACTTGACAAATCAACGTCGGTAGACTAACTGACATTGGCAACTATGACCAGGCCGATAGCAACATTCAGGTAAGCATTTATTTCTATTTCCATTTCAGTCTTTAATCATTTTAGTCTTTTATCATTCTACCTTTTATCAGACATTATTTTTATCAATCAGTGGGTTGACATGCCTCAAGGAAGTCTTTGTACTTCTGGGATCAAGCTTTTGCTTGGCATCCCACCATCTCCTCATCTAACGCCTTCTTTGTTTTAGTCTCTTTCTTCTACAGGTGTCATCCTCCATAACCAAAGAGGAGTTCCTTCTATCGTCTAAATTTGGTGCGCAAGACTTCATCCAGGTACATACAAGCCTTAGACCATTTCTCTTAGTTTCTCATTTCCTCTTTGAATGTGAAAGCAAAAATCGTATATAAATAGGAATAATAGTGTTTTATATCATATTTTATTTTCACCCACATCTAGATAGGCATAACAATCTACCTCTATGAGAAATACTTATGCTATAAGTACATAGAGTCGAATTCAATTTAAGTAATCTTCTTTCTTAAGTGCATATGAAAGTGTGTTGTGTGGAGTTGTCTTGGTGTATCACCTCATTATCATAGGTTTATTTTATGTCTCCTTTTTCCCTTTTTACCCCCAATAGTGATTAGTCTAGTTTAGTGTGAGCCTAGAAGATAAATCAAGGGAGTTAGCCATTTCAAACCTAGAGATCTATCTCTTGTAGTAAATTGTCTATGAGGATAGATAGTTCTATGTTATCCTAAAATTAAGAAAGTCTAATTGAATTATCTAGGGTTTAATTTTAGGCTATAATAGTTTTGGCATACCTATTGGGACATAAAGTGTATGAATGTTGTTCAAGATAGATGTTGGATTTGACAATAAGGAGCTATAATAGTCCACTTCCTATAGTATCTGGCAACTCCAAAGTTTCAATCTTGATTGTAGACTAGTGCAGTCTTTCACACCTAAGGTAAACACAAGGTCTCTCACCAAAGGCATACCTTATGAATTTCAAGAGCTTCCTCCTTATTCCTAAAAATCAAGTAGATTTGAGATCAATAATTTTGATACCATGGTGATCATATTTAAAGTTTATTTGACATACATATGTGGCTTTGGAATCTAATTTCATCTAAGGAGTAGGTGGAGTAGGGGAAGAAGATTGATTAAATTTTATTAGTTTATTGTTAGAATCATTAATGGGGAGATAATCAAATGGAAAGATTGGTTTGATAGAGGGTATGGGATATATAATAAGTTTAATAGGTGCAAAAGATAGGATTTTCTCTACCACCCAAGGAGTATCCATGAGTGGAGAATTAGCATGAGGTACATGGCATTCAGGTGGTAATTCAAAATCAATGGAAATGGTATGAAAATAATGATTAAAAGAATGTATTGGGGCTAGATTTTTTTGGTATTGTTGAACATCCATGTCTCATTATTGAACTTGGGCCATGATTGAGATTCAGGAGGAATTTCAAAAGGGGATATGCTTAGATCATTGAATTTACATAGATGCATGATTAAAGGATCTTGGAATAATTTGTCCCCTCCATAATCATTGAAAGTTAATTCATCCTATTTATAAGAGCCTTCTTGAGCATTGCATGGAGGGGGGAAATTAGTGATCTCATCTATGAGAGGAATGGTGTGATCATGAGGTAATAAAAAATGAGGATGCCACTTAGATATGGAAGGAGGTAGCTTGGTAGTGTTGCATATATTTTATAGATTATTAGGCTCATTTTTATTTTATTTAGTAAGAGTGACATGTAAATATGGATTCATGTTGATGAATTTAGGTAAGGGAGAACTATTGATCATTGGGATGGTGGGAATGTGATATTGAGATTTGGGATTTGGAAGTTAATACTCCAAGGGTTAAGATCAGCTTAATGTTTAAAAATTTTGTCTTTATGAATGAACTTGATACATTGGCTACCATAAGAGGTGATATCCCTAATTATATGAGTCTATGGTAATCCTAGGAGTATGTTGTAAGATATAGGTAAATCAAGGACCATAAGCTTAATTCGAATGGTCTAAGGTCCAATTATAAGAGAGAGCCAAATATAAGCAAGGGGATTTTGATTAGTCATGTCAAATCCATGACATGTTAGGTGGGTTTAATTGATATTATATTTATTATATATAAGTTATTTGATGAGCCACAAATATGTCACATTAATATTGGACCCTTCATCAACTAATACTTTACGAATGAGTGTAGCATTAATGGCTATTTTAATGAATATGGCTGGATCATAACTTGAAAGATAATATCATCATTAATAATTTATTATTAGAGGAATTTTATGGAGGATTTTAGAGAAGGACAAATGTATTCATTGGTATGCACTTCAATTAGTTGAGGCTCATGAGAAGGTGATTCTTCTTCTATGGAAGATGCCTCTTCAATTTATTGCAGTTATTGCATGAGGAACTTGAGATGATAAGGGAGGTATAAACTAATTCCATAAGAGTAATTATTGATAAAATTTGACCCTAGGTCAAATTTAGTCAGCCCCCTATATAGTAAAATTTTCTATAAGGTCTTACTAAGTCATAACATGGTCATAAACGTCACTTAATGTGTTTTAAACCTTGACCATTTTATGTCATTGTCTTAACTCTCCTCTAAATCATCTTTTTGGTCACTCTAGGTTACTTATATGGTTTCCACAAAAATACAAGTGTGTTAAGTTAATGTCTAATGCAAAATATGTCATATTTGGTTAGATAAATTGTTCTGTAATTGATATGATGTAGGTTCAACATCCATCCAAGAAGATCAAGTAGTTTCAAGAATTTTTAAGTAGTTATAAAGATAAGGACACTCACTTGGATTGTGGGAAGATTAAGGGGGATATATATAGACCCCCATAGGTCTTTTCCAATCTTGTTAAGCTTAAACAGTTTTAAATTTGGCAAAAGATAGGTTTATCTTCTTCATCACTCTCCTAGACAAGGTCATACAGGGTAACCAATTTACTCTCAATATAAACATGAGGGAAGGAGTTGAGATGAATAATTTTGGTGTAATTTAGTAGCCTTTATGTCCTTCCTTTCCATGTAAATAGTTTCTATTTTAGCATACTATTATCTATGAATAATCACTAAGATTTTTTATGACTTTAAACAACTTACACATCCCCAATGGATTTAGGTTTCTTATCTATTTGTTTTGGTCTATGTCAACCAATCATTTAACCATGGTCTTACAAAGAATTCATAATAATTTCATGTTGTTTCCAAATGGTTTTGCACATTTTAAGGTGAGGATAATAGCACAAACATCTCATTGTGCTAACAATAAACAACATTGAGGTCTATAGATTATTATTTTCAATTGCAGAGTTCTATCTACTGGTGGATGACTTCAAATCAAAGGTAATACCCTACTTACAACTTCTTGAACCATGTTTATTAGTTTATTCATTGATTTTTTGGTCTCAATAATTTCATTATTGAAGTATCAGGCCTTGTTATTTTTGTCTTAAAAATATCATTACATCTAATACCTTAAGGGAGACCCCCTTTATTTTTTAGGAAAAACCCTAGAACCTCTAAAAGATCCATATTTCCCTTTATGTTTTATATAATGAAAAAATCTAGATGCAATTTTTACTTGTCCAAAATGCTTCACAAGTTTTTGATCCCATGAAGCACCCAACATCTAAACTGGCAAAACCTAAAACCCTAGGTGCACTTTGCATGTTTGCACAAACATGTGAAATGCACTTCAGGATTTGGATCCTATAAGGCACCAAAACCTAAAAAAACAAAATCCAAAACTCACCATGCACTTTTAACATTTTCATAACATTCAAAATCCATGGTAGACTTTAGATCCCATCATGCACCCAAGCTGGTGGAATCTAGAACTTGGTGTGTACTTTACACATTTTCATAGCATGCAAAGTGCATTATGGGCTCTATTTACTACCAAAGAGATAACCAACCCCATCTATGGAATGTGGAACATAAATTACCACTTTCATGTTTTTGAATGTGCAAAGTACACATCAAGATCCACCTTCTATTAACTACTTACCAACTACCTTTCACAGGATGTAGAAACCAAAGAGCACATTAAACATTTCCAAGCATGAAAAATGTTTGGTGAGTTATGCCTCCCACAAACTCAAGCCTTATCATGGAAATTTGTCATGCCTCAAGCACCTTCCACTTTCACCATAACTTTAACCTACCTCAAACACCATCGATCCCCATAGACTTTGAGCATTTTATGGAAAGTGGACCTGCCTCAAGCACCTTCTAGCACCATGGGAAGTTGACGTGCTTCAAATACCTCCATGTTTTGATAGATATTATAAGTGTTCTATACATTTTAAGATTCCACCAACTTTCAAGATTGGTTTCTCACAAGTATATCTATAGTCCACATGCCTCCTAAAGGGATGAAGTTCAAATACAAGGGTAATAAGGTTATTGCAATAATAAATAGACCACTATGAAATAATCAGAGACAAAGGGAAAATATTGAAATAATATATCAATAAGGAATTTTAGAAGAGAACTATTTGATGCTTAAGTATATTTTGCATCATGCAATATCTACTCCTATGGGCTAGATCCAAAATGCATCCAAGAAATATTCAAGGCCTTTGATACATATATAGAGAAATTGTAGGCTGAAAATGATAAAAAAAATTTGAATAAATTCTGAACATTAGCTAATATTCCTCTATGATGAATGTTTCCAAATGTTATATTTTCAAATTTTAAATCATTTCAAAACATTGAAAGTTGTAATTTCATTGCAAAAGTACAACTATATTTTTTATAACTCTTTTGAGAAAGAGAAAAACAAATTTTACACTATATTTTTTGATAATGTGAAAGTTGTAAAAAGCACAAGTGTAAAATGCACTTTCCATTTTGATAAATATGAATTTTTGAAAAGTGTAAAATCATGAATTACAAATTGCATGGTTCATTTGGGCAAAAGTAATAAAGACTTAAAAATTTGTAAAGTCTCACTTATGTTAGGGTTTTTTTGCATGAAAAAGTAACTAGAATTATTTTCAAAGTTATCTTTTATTTTGGAAAGACTGGTTCTATTTTGGGTGCCTCTTTTTTACATGAAAAAGTTATTTTTAGTCACTTCTAGATGAAAAAGCCTTGCATGGAGATCCAACACTTCCAGCCACACCTTACCATGCCATGCCATGCTAAAAATCATGTCCAGCTTATGCATGACACATTTATAGCCATTCTAACACTCCAAGATGACAATAATAGAATAACTCACCTCTTTGCATGAGGCATGTCAGATTTGCATGATCTCCTTCAACTGGGTGTTCAAGTTTTGTCAACTACATCTCATCTTGGAGATATGTTTTATAAAAATGGGTAGACCTCATGGCCCAATCTATCTTTTTATTTCTAGTTATATTTTTTTAATTTTGAATGTATTTACTACAAGTTGTAACCTTTAGAGAGAGATAAAGTAGAATATTTACCTTTCTTGTTTTGAGATATCTCTGTGTGTGCAAGTTGTTTGATTATTTATGGAATTTTTGTCTCTTTATTTTAGTTTTAAGAAATTCATCTATGGTATTTTACTCTCTTGAAAATATGGTTTGGAATAAAGATATTTTCCCTTTTGCAAAAAATGTCTAAAATAATACCTCTAATATCTCATATGTATAAGTTTATGCTGAAATGAATTCAACATATCTTTTGCTCTATTATGTTTATCAAGAAGAATTAAAATCCACTATAAAATATTTGGTGTAATCACCATATTTTTAGTTCTCTATGAATTTAAATTCTTCAACCCTTTTCCCCATCAAAAATATAGTTTATGATTCAAGAGCACTAAAGAGTGAGATTTACACAAAACTTGTATTTTATTAGTTTGCATCAGTTTTAGTGAAAGGAAGTTGTCCTTCTCCAGAGACTAACCTCAAATTTTGAAGTTCCCATGGCTTTGGAGGTTTTTCCATTTTATCATTAGGTAATTTCACAACAAGCTATAAGATCAAAAGAAGTTCAGTCCTATGTGATAATAGGCCTAAGACACAAATATAGTCAAGTAACCCTACGATAGACATCTACAAGACTATGTGATAGTGCTTAGGTATGGGTATTGATGATTTTGAAACCTTTACAGACTCATAATATGCAATATGGAATAACCATTGATAGATCCAATGTTAGAAAGGGAAGGCCTAGAACATAATCATAATACATATATAGTTAGATCTCTTTTTGACTATCACCTATAGTCAATTAGAAATAGGGCTTTAATAGGTTTTAATGAAGACTGAGGTTTCAACAAGTTTTGATTAAGACTCTCAAGGTGAAGATAGTAAGACTGATCCATTTCAAGGATTAGATAATAGAACCAATTCAAAATAGAATTTCATCTTTGGTGAAAAAGTGAAACATTTGATTATCAAAATAATTATCTTAATATCTACAAATAAGGGACTTTGCTCTACAAAATGCCATCTATGGGTAATAATTGATGAAGTCTAAGCACATCCAATTAATTTATCCTTAAATTATATAAGGTGATGTTACTCCTATCATGAAAGGAAGTTTTTTGATCAAGATGGAATGAATATTGAGGTACTTTCAATTCCATCAAGTTTATACTATAACCACTCAGTAAACATAGTGTTAAAAGTCCAAATGAACTTATAACCTATAAGAAACAACTAGTTCATTGATGATAATAGTATGAAGGAATGGTATGAAAGAATAAATTATTATATTCAAGTATGATGGCTATAATTACTAGAAGAGAATAAAATATGTGATCCTCAAACAAGAAAATACCCACCTACAAGAATCTTATAGCTCCTCCTAAGGTGGCATCTACAGTCTGACTACAAATGGTCTATGGATGTTAATGGTATGAGAACATGATGTCAAAGGTATGATATGAGATCATATAGGTGTGGAAGGGTCCTAGTTCCTTTATAAATAATTATAATGATGAAAAATAATGCTCAAGCATATAAATACCTACAAGAGTCTCAATTTCCCAAATATACATACCTATAGGTGACATAGTCAACAGACTAATTTCACCTAATAGAAAGCTACAATTTGGAAGTATGTAGAAGTTTATGAAATAGGTCCATGTTTGAAACTAATCTCATAGTTTTGATGACAAATTCATAGGTTTTTAAAATAAAAAATGATCTCAATCTACAGTATTGAGCCTCAAACACATTTAGTCTAAAACCCTGCATAGAATATTGTACATAGTCACAAGAATTAATAGATATTATTAAAGAATTTGGAGGTTTGAGGGTTATACTATTGTGATACGGTTTTATAAATTAACACAAAGTTTCAAAATGACTCAATCTATCCTTTACTAATCTTAATTTAGTCTGATGAATAGGGGAGATACCCTTTGTTTTATCTTAGATAGAGGGAACTCCACAAATTGCATAAGCTACAGACCTAACACATTGGGGATTAAAAGATCAAGTGAAGAGCCAAGAATGAATTGAGAGAGGATGTGTAAGGTTGTTTCTAAAGTAAAAAATTGTCGAATTTCCCCTATATTCATGATAATCACTCATAATTGGATATACATTCAGAACTATAGTCTAGGTCTACTAAGCCTAGAACTAGGCCTAAACCCTCTAGGAGACTTAATTGATCCATATGATTGTATGATCATTCTAAGTCATGTGATAACTTTAAGAATAAAATTTAGAGTTGATTAGACTCATTTTTTTCATAAGAGAATCCAAAATTTGTAATTTTGACCCAAACTCTATCAAAACTATGCAAAATGTAGTCAAGAACTCAAGAAACCATGTTCATATTCTCACACCTGTATAAATGAGCTGCATGAGACCTCAAGGAATTGGGAATAATTTAATTAGGTCTCTAAATTTTTTTATTTGAATTTGTTTTAGAGTTAGACCTAGACTGTACTTCTAAATGTATAGCCAAATATGACTGATTATCATGACTATAGGGGGCCTTCAATAGTTTTTCACCTTAGAACCAACCTCACACATCCTCTCTCAATGCATTCTTGGCTCTTCAATTCATATTTTAATCCCCAATGTGTTAGGTTATGTAGTTTATGGAGTTCCCTCTATCTAAGAGAAAATAGAGGGTATTTCCCCTATTCATCATACTAAAGTGAGATTATTAAAGGATAGATTGAGTCATTATGATACTCTGAGTCAAGTTTCAAAATTTTATCATAATAGTAGAACCCTCAAAACTCAAAAAATACTATATTTTAATTCTTATGACTGTGTATAGTGTTCTATTTAAGGTTTTAGACTAACTGTGTTTGAGGCTCAACAGTGTAGATGGTGATCATATTTTCTTTAAAACACCTAAGAATTTATCATCACCACTATGAGAGTGGTTCCAAACATGGACCTCCTTCATACACTTATACAGATTTCCAAACTGTAGCTTTCCATTAGGTGAAACTAGGTTGTTGATTGTGTCACCTATAGGTATGTATATTTAGGAAATTAAAACTCCTATAGGTGTCTATATGCCTAAGCCAGAGTGTCATAATGACTCAATCTATCCTTCAATAATCTCACTTTACTCAAATGAATATGGGAGATGCCCTCTATTTTGTCCAAATAGAGGGAACTCCATAAACTATATAGCCTACAGACCTAACACATTAGGGATTAAAAGATGAAGTGAAGAGCCAAGAATGCATTGAGAGAGGATGTGTGAGGTTAATTTTATGAATAATTATTAATAGTAAGAATGACCAAAAACCCTCTTAGAACCTTGGTTTAAACCTAATGGAGAAGATATAGATAATGATGCATTAAAAAGTGGTCAAATGGCCATGAAAGTGTTTGTAACATGTCTATCACTCTCCTAGGCTCCATGCCATTCACTTTTATCATACCATAACTTCTATGGATATGCTTAATTCTATGTCTTTTACATGATTTTAAGTGTATTTCAAGTATAGAGGAGAATGGAAAAGTGATAATCATTGTAGGAGTTGTGTATAGAATTTTTATATATTATCAAACTAAATTCTCATCGTGGTTGTGAATGAAAACCTCTCTGCTACACTTTTCATTATAGGCAATCTAAATGAGACAATGAGAAGGAGAAGTGACTACATAGTGAGATAGTGATCAAGGTGACTTCGAAACATTTTAGGTCTACCTAATGGATTATAAGGTATGGAGGTTATAAAAAAGTTTCCTACATCATCTGCAACACATCTCCATGAGAAACTACAAGCCACTTAGGTGACAAGTGTGAGGACAGACCTAGAGGACTACTGATGAATGACCTATAGGTAGTGAATGACATATAATAAACTCATTTATACCTTCTCATGATATATTATGTGTCAAGGTTTCTTATGGTAGTTTTAGATAGTCAAGTGAATGACTCATCATCAAGGTGATTTCAAAACAACATGAAGAGTCTCTACACCAATTTGAGGAATATGACATGATTTAGATGTACACTAGTCCAAGAATACCTTCATATCCTTTTGTCCACTTTATTCTATGGCATTGTAACTAGTTCTCATAGTTTTAAACTTGGCCTTGTGACCATTGAGTTTTAATTCTTCTCTTTCCTCTCTTATGTTCTATATATTCAAGCCTTTTTGGATTTGTAATGGATCCACAATTGGTATGGAGAAGCCCTACTAGTTTTAACACCTCATTTGCCTTTTAATAAAGTTTTATAAAGTTGATCCATTATTTTTAATCTCTTACCTAAGTGTGTTAAGTGGTTTATGTGGTTGATAAGTGATGAATATGCTCTCCTTTCTTCCATTTATGTTCTTACATGTTTGTGTGAGTGATATCTCTTATAACAGGTTTCATAAAGTGTATTATTTTTTAAGTGTGTATTTACGTGTGAGAGGGACTATTAGTGTTTTATATCAGACCTTATTTTCAAACACCTCTAGATAGGCATATCAATATACCTCTATGATAAATACTTATGCTAGAAGGACATAGAGTTGAACTTAGTTTGAGTAGTCTCCTTTCTTAAGTGCAGGTGTAAGTGTGTTGTGTGGAGTTGTCTTGGTGTATCACCTCATTATCGTAGGTCTTTTTTATGTCTCCTTTTTCATTTTTCACCCCTAATAGTTATTATTATAGTGTAGTGTGAACCTAGAAGATAAATTAAGGGAGCCAGCCCTTTAAAACCTAGAGATCTATCTCTTGTAGTAGTTTATTTATGAGAATAGATAGTGTATTTAATAGTTGGAGATATGTTACCAATATCAATAGAAATAATGAAAGGGGCCAAAGGCTTATTTTGAATGTTTTGAAGCATCTTTTTATTCATGAAAGATTAGGGGATGGCATTTCTCATGAAATCTCTAACTGGTGGAGGGATAAAATTTTCATTATTATGAGGGAGGAGAATGGGAGGTTGATAATCCATTTTAATCAAATGATGTTGTATTTGCATCATTTAGGAGGTGTTAAAAGTTTGCATTATGTTCATTTATTTCACTATCTATGTAATAATTTGGGTTTTATCAATTGATGGGTTGGTGTTTATAAGAAGACTCCCCAAATTGGTATTAGGGGGAGGGTTATTAGGTGGTGTATTACCCATGGAGTTGTTAGATAAACTTGTGTCTATTTCCCCCACATTGTGATGAGATGCTTAAAGCTAGAAATTATCTTGATACATGTAAAAAGGATTGTATCCACCTATCTCATCTTGTTGTGTGATTCAAACCATGTTACAATACAAAGATGATGGAGGGGAAGAAGTACTCCAAGAGTGAGGATTATCTTTGGAGGTACATAAAGGAATAAAATAACAACACATATTATGTCTAAATGGATTCAAGTTATCCAAGAAGATTCTGATAGAGGATTTCATGATGCTTGATGAAATAAATAGAATTCTAATAAATAAAAAGGAAAATTAGAAAGAGTCAACTAGACATATAATAGAGTCATCCAAATAAAGAACAAGGTTAGCCAATAGATATAGAATCAACTAGGCTAATAGGGTACTACTAAGATAAAGGATAAAAAGAATACATAATCATATGATTTGATTGTGTATTGTTAGATAGGGGACATAATAGAGAGATATAAATGCACAGTCATTCAGGTTGACTATGTACTATAGATAGGAAGGTGAAACTTAATTTATAAGATATTGTATCGAATAAGATGATAATGTTATAAAAAAATTCAAGATAGTATGAAACAAGAATGAAAGAAAAAACACAAATAATCAGATCAATTGGATTGATCCAATACACAACATAAACCTTACATCAGCACTGGTTAATACAAGTATTTCAATACATCACACAATGATCAAAGAGAAAGAAATCAAGTAAAAATTAAATTCTAACTAATTGGTCACCCTAAGTTTTTTTATATTATTATAAAGTTTGATTTTAATGTGATATGAAAGTTGGTTGAAATAGGGAACTAGAAAGCAATCTATGGTTGGTTTCAGGATGTTCAAGTTGAAAGGGATCTATATTGGCAATAGTACTAGATTAGTTTTGGGGCCTACCCCATCACTTCATAATCCTCTAGTGATAAGGGTTTTGGGTGATTTTATAATATATAACATTAAACGCATATTTATACTTGGCCAAAAACCAAGTTGACTTCCCCTTTGGTAATGAAATCTAAGTAGGTAGACCTTGAGAAGACAAATGTTTAATGCTTTTTGAATGTAAATAGGTTTTTTAGTGTGTGAAAAATAATAAACTATTATAATTAAAGTGGTAATTTTAAAACCACCTAATTAGACTATGTGAGTTACTCTAAGAATGCAAGCAACTGAAAAGGAAATGTGAATTAATTACTAGTGAATATATGTTAATTCCTTGATTGATAATAATAATAATAATAATAATAATAATAAAGAGCCAGTTCATGTAACATTGTATCCAAATACTATATAATAGAGTTGAACAAGTCGACTATGTCTTTCAGATAAAAGATAGACTATAGAACTAAGCTGACTAGGTCCACCTAGTTAGTTATAGGGTTGTAATTTTGAAGACTACCAACTTGTGAAAAATAGAACTAAAGGAAAACTGAAATGATAGAGAGAGATGATAAAATAACCTTGGTGGGATTTAATATGATTTAGATTACTAATTTAAATACTGTAGTGCTTAAATACATCTTTAAAATTTTTCAAATTGGATTGACTAATTTGACCAAGTTATACAAAACCCTATGTGCTGAAGAAGATTAACAAAGAAATTTGACCTATTCGATAGTGTTTGTTGACCTATATTTTGGAAAAAGAAGATAGCAGATAGATTTGACCTATTTGATAGTGTATGTTAATCTAAAACTCAATAATAATATTATGTAAAACTTTTCAATCCAATAACCTATAACTAATGAAGACCTACACAGATAGAATAAAGTCATTTTGGACTGACTGTGTGTTAAACCTACGCAAATAAAGTTAGAACTATACTGACTAGTTTGATACAGTAATGCAAATATATAAAAATAATTATGAAGACAAAAATTATTACATGAATTAAAATCTATAAGGGTTAGATTCACGTCGAGTTCCCCAGAATGTCTATAACGGGAAATGCAACTAATTTATAGATCAATCCTATCTCAAAGAATTTAAATCCTACTTACATTTCTAATTTTTGATACATTAGATATTCGGGTTCATGACCATTATAGATCCACTAGACCTATCTAAGGGATATCTTACCACAATAAAATAACTAGGGAGGGTTTCAAAGCCTATAGTCAAGCAAAACTATGTAATAAACCTAACTAGGTCCTATGTTTTCATATTCACTAATGTATAAATGACAAAATCAAAGTAAATTCTAATCTAGTTTACACCAAATCTTGTGACACAAAATGGGGGATAATAAACATAAAAGTAAACATGCATAAGATAATCTTATTTAAGCTATGTATAGGTAAAACCTTAATGCATGGAGAGAGGAAAATATTAAAAAGCCATTACTTATGCTACTTCTATCTATTAAAGAGAAAAAAAATTAGAGATAATTACCTTGAAGATGAACCCATAAGGACTCAATCTCTCCCTTGGCCAAAGGTGATTCACAAGAGGTTATTTCAATTTATAAAGATCACTAAGAAAGAACAAAGCATCCAATACTTTTCCACAAGATAAGATTCTTCTCTAAGTAGAAACCCTAAGTTAAGACTCCTCAAGTAGAATGGTGAAAGAGTGGATAGTCAAGAAGTTTAAATAAACAATTAAATATTTCTCTCTCTAATAATTAATTAAATGGATATGTTTATATAGATGAATCTAACCCTAGTCCTTTTTAAAATTTTAGCTGATAGGGTCGGCCTAATCAACTCTATATTTTTATTGACAAAATCAAATTAGGTTTTGGTCTAGGTCACCTAGAGGTCAATGGGGTTGATAGTTTATTGTAAACCATCAAAAAGGATTTTAACCTAGAGAATGGTTAATGAATGTATAAAATAACTAGAGGAGGGTGAAATATAGGAGGTAAATCTTATGGGAGTGTTTTTAGGAGATGGTTGGATTGATAGCAAGTGTTAGTAAAGGGATAATAATCCTTCGAAGCACTAATGGTCTATAGACCCCTTTCTTAGTACACCCTTTAAGGTGTGAACTCAGAGAGAATGAGACTTGAGTAGTTCTTGCAAGAGAGAAAGCATCAGTAATTGATAAAGTTTGAAAATATTTTATGTATATAACTAGCACTTGAAGATACCATTACATTAGATGCATACAATGGATTATATAAAATCCTCATTTACTATGAACCATGTTATGACATCTAAAGAACCTACACATATTCATATTTTTTACCAACCTAAATAAACCATAGATCACTCAATGATGGATTTCATGAACCCCTGCTCCTATTTCTCTAAGACCATAGATTCCTATTTTACATATACAGAGCATCACAAAAACTATAATGACATATATTAAACCTATACATGCTTCTCAACAATGTCACCAAATTATTACATTAGGTTCATAGTGGGGAGATATCTATGATCACATTTTAGATGGGATCATAGCATAGCCTTTACATTTCACACTCTAAAAATACTAAAAAATCAAAAATATTCAAAAATCATTTGTAGTACCTACATGTTCTATCAGCTCCTTGGCATCTATGTGTTAGTTCCGTGTTGTTGGATGGAATATACTTTAATCTTTCATAACATATGTGTCACACTTATAATTAAGTGTGATATAAGTGCACATAGATACATATTTATTCTTATTTTTGATGTTGGGCCTTTTCTCTACTCATGTCATATGGACATTGGGGGCATCCACCTTTATAATCATGATAGTCACAGGTTATATCATTCTATGGTAACTCTACATTGTCATGTTTTGGGCTCTTATATATAGTTATACATGCCTTTATCCATGATCATGTCTTACATAGAGTACTTGATATATTATGCATTTGAAATTTTTTGATAACACATTTAATCCATGGGATACTATGAAATGTTTATGTTGGTTTTGTATGCTTTCCTATATGCACTTCCTTGAGTGTCTTATCTTGTTATTGTCTTGCATGTTCAAGAATTTGAATATGATCCTTTGTTTTTGACCCCCATGCCTATGTGTGATTTATTTGAAATTTAAATATGTTATTGATTGTTTTAGGGACATTTGAATATGTCATCCTTGATTTTATGGATATTAGACTAAGTCATTCCCTTTGATTATGTTACATTTGAACATGACCCTTATTTTCAGTCTCTTTGGACCATTTCCTTTTGACTTAATTCTTACTAATCTTATGTGTGTGATTTATTTTATTTTTGAGCTTGTATTTTTACTATCTAGACGTTTACATGATCCTTACCATGCATATTAGGCCTTAATATGATCACATTGTCCTATGTGCTTCAATACTACATTTATCTTGACATGTCTTTCTATATGATACATGGTTACATTCATATATTATATAGTTGTCTTATCCTTTCTAGGTGAGGTAACTATCAATTTTTATTCTTCCCTCACCTTAAATTGTGGAATATCATTGGGGGCATGCCATAAGTGCATGCTCTCCACTTTTTACATAGTTTTTAGATTCAATGGGGGCATGCTTTGGAAGCATATTATCCACACTTGTTGATAATTTTAGAAGTATAGTTTTTAGATTCAGTGGGAGTATCTCATATGGGCATGGATTCCACACATTTTTCATTTTAGATTCAATGGGAGCATGCTTTGGAAACATGTTCTCCACACTTATTTAGTATTTGGCACATTGAGATTCTATAGGGACATGATTTGGAAACATGTCATCCACTTTGGTACTTATTCCATTTTTAATTTTCCTAATATATATTAGGAGCATGCTTTAGAATCATGTTCTTCATACTTACACATTTTTTGAATTGGCCAAAGCACATAGTTACAAAATTAAGATTCACACTTGTGGCATAATTCTCTACATTGGTACCATTTTTATACATAGTTTTAGCATGAGACATATATAAGGTGCATATGCTATACAATTTGCACCTAATATTTTAAAATCTAAATAAATTTCAAATATCAAAACACTTTCATGCACTATCATCACCCACAAAAATGTACTTTTATGCATTGATACCTAGGATGTACTTTTATAGATTATATTGAGCTAGTCTACTACAATAGTTGGTTCACTTTTGGTATGATTGAGGTGATTAAATCACTCAATCTTTCCAATTTTTTAAGTTGTACTTTATTGTATCATCCAACCTTACCAATTTGATAGTATGAGTTGACTTTGTTCACTCATGATCACCAAGTTATAAGTATGATTGGGTTGCATAGTTGAGCTAATCTTAATTATCAAGTGGTAACTCAATTTTTCTCCAAGGTTGGGGGCATATGACTTACAATATATTTATATATCTCATTAGATATATCCACTTTCTAGATTTATATATATATATCCTAATCTTAGTTTCAAATCCTTACAATGATACATATTTCAAATCAACTTGCCAATAGGTAAGGTGGTTACATAGATACATAGGTGTACTCCTAAACCTTTCTCTTTCAATTTTAATATTTTTAAATACTTTCAATTCAAAATTATATACATTGATTATGTATTATAGTATGCACTTGGTTACAGGTCAATCATTAGTTAAGCACTCAAGTTGGATTCAAGCATAGGCAATGTGTGTTATACACTCTCAAGTATGCATTCCTTTCCTTTAAAATAGAAATTTCATTACTAGATTAAAGGGAGGGAAAATGTAGACATTATTTTATAGATTATATAGCACCTCAATATTTTACACTTGGAAAACTTGGACCTTGGTTATTCCTCTCAGTTGTGGACCATTCCCACTTTCTAAAGTCTTGCATCTACTGTATATTGTGCCTCTTGGCCTATCTCTTAGTTCGACCAATCTTATGTTGATAACCTATAAATTCTATCTTGCCTAGAATGCTTAAAACCTACTTATCTTCAATCTCTACAAGTTATGCATTTATACCTACTTTCTTGATCCCTAGACACTAGCATCTAGGATAGACACATGCAATGATTCTAGTGTCCTACTCTAATGCAAGTTTTTAGTGCCTTAAATTCATCTAATTTTCATATATCCTAATGGTTGTCCTAAGTTATCTAATGTGAGTTACATAACCAAAGGGATTGATATAAATACAAGATCAAACCTCATGCATTCTTCACTTAGAAACTCTTACCTACTCAATAGGCAACTTACAAAAGGTATTCAATCAAGCACTCAAGTGAGTAAAGCTTTCTTATTTTTTCATATTTCTATATCAGTCATAGGGATATCATAAACATAGGTTTGAATTAATTAAGGAGAAGCCTAATATCTATATTTGCTAAGTTATAATCTAGGTCATTGTTTTACTTTATTTTTAGATATTACATGATTCACACACAATACAACACATAGGGGAGCACTAAATCAATATGATACACTCTTTAGAATATTGTTTGTGTAGGTATTGTTCATTAATAGAGAGGATTTTGGGGTCAGATCAACACCATGTGCCCACTAATCCATTTTTTCCAAGGTAACCATGAATATTAATAACTAGGTTCTTACAAATTCATGAGGAGTGATAGTCCATGACCAATATCTAAATGCACTAGAGAAAGGTCAAAGACAAACCCAAAATCATCTAGGTAGTTACATTATTTTCTAGAAGGTATTCTATGAAGGACACCTACATTAGGTTTAGATAGTAGCATCGATGCAACCATCTAGGGATGACACTAGTTTCTATGGCTATAGACGTATCTAATCCAAAATATGAACATTATTCGAGAATCAACTTTTAGCCTATTTTCTACATGTTCTAGATCTAGAACTGCATTAGTATCTATTGATAATTTGGCTTCCTAAGCCAAATATCAACCCCTATAGTTCAAAAAATCATACAAAGGCCCTCTGATCTTGTGTATGGATACCTTATATCTTGTTATAGTATTTATAGTGGAATTTTTGAAGTCTTTTATCATGGTTTAAGGTTGTTTTTACAATATTAAAATAAATGCCATTTTTGACCTTATGTTGTCTAGTCACTGTATGGCATAGTCAAGTGGGTTTAAGAATGTTAAGAGGTTTATGGGGTCAATTTAAGTCACTTAACATGTTTCAAAGTCATGTTACTCTTCCTCCAGTCTGTACAAATGCCAAAAAGGGTGACAATATTCATTTCTAATGTTACACCCCTTTTTACAATGCTTTATTATCCATTTTGTAATGTCTAAAGAAGGTTTTGAAAGAAAATGACAATTTTATGGTATAAAAAAAGGTTGAAACCTCATATTACATATTTATAGGAATTTACAAACTTTAGGGTCACTTGGCATATCATCTCATTAGTTTTCAAGAAGAATAGATAGTTTTCATAGTAGAAGGAGAAGGTTTTTAGGTAGTCCATACAAGTTTGTCAGAGTAAGAGCATGTTTAGGCACATGCATGGCTTCCTTTATCCCTTATAGGCCTACATACATGATTTTTAGGGAGTTTCAAGTTAAAATAAGTAAAAACCCAATCCATTCTCTCCATCATTCTCCTTGATAGCTCAAAAAATCCAATCAGGTTTCTATTTGGTATGAATAAAGGAGAGAGAATGAGGACCTAATATATTAGGTAAAGGAGGGGACCCTTGTAGCCTTATAATTTGTGTCATTACTTTCCTAATACATTTATTCTCATTTATGAATAATCACCAATAAGGTAAAGGACTCACTATATTTTCTCCATTCAGGTAGGGTTCAAGTTTGCTTTTCTTTCTCCATTTCTAAGTGTGATGAAAGAAGAATGGAAATTTGGGTGACTTATCAAGGTTTTTTACAACTCTTATACACCATCAACAAGCCTCACTTTACATGTGTGACATCAATAAAATAATAAAACCTTCTTTTGGTGTAATCTATAGGTTGATAATAATGAGGTTCTTGATACTTCAGGGTCTTCAATAGTTGTAAAGTGTTGATGAAGTCTCAATACTATTAAAAACCTCATTGAGGCTCTAAAAAAATGGATTTTAAGTGCCTAAATGGACCTAAAACCCCACATAATGGTGATCACCTATAGTTTTCACATACATTGAAGTAGTTTTAATAAATCATGGTAAAGTAACCCTATTCAAGTCTCATGAATGTGTTTTCATTGCTCAGGTATTTGAAAAAAGTGTAACATATTAAAATAATATATTAATATTATCTCGAAGAGGTTTTTGAATACCAAAAATTAAAGGGTCTCTTATTTAGGTCAATACAGGTAAGATTAGTGAAACTACAAGTTTGTAGACCAGAGGTACCAAAATGTTCGTTGTATAGAATAATATGATCTATTGGAATCCAAATTTAGGTTAATATTAATGTTATCAAGGTAACATAATCATAATTATAACTTGTGAATCTCATGTGTAATCTATTTTGTGCTCTAAAAGATTGTGTAGATTGAGTTGAAATGTGTATGTCTAGATAGAAAATAGACTTTTTGTGAGGTTGGATAGATGTCTAGGTCACCCCAAAGGATAATTAGATGAATATTATAATGTTCACCTCTATTGGATTCATCAATAACTTAATCATAAAGGATGTTCATCTTGATAAAACTTAGTTAAATAAAGCTTTCAGCTCATATAGGCTTGTTATTAATGAAATGAGAAGAATATGTACTTTACATTGAAATAGGCCTATGCTAATCAAGGATAATGCAAGAAGACATAACAAGGGTTTTCATGATGATAATATCACCAATTTGATGAAGGAATACACCAAACCAAGCCATTAGGTCTACTTAGGTCTAATTGTTTTCAAACCCTCAAAGTGTGAAAACCAAGTTGCCAGACCATTATGAGAGTGAGGCTAGTTAGATTATCACTTGAATATAATGGTTATGGTTAAATAATTAGGAGATCATTCATAGTTCATATCAAGAATAAATAAAACATTTTAAAGCTAACACACTCTCTCTCATCACATAAATAGTCCTCCATGCTCAAGAGGTAGTCTTTAGAAGCTCAAAACTCCTTAGAGGGGTTACATGAGATCAGATGGGTATTGGAGGTGTTTTATGGGGTATTATACCCAAAAAAAATTGATTTGATTCTTATTTTAATCCATACACTTGTATTAATCATCATTAAGAGCTCCAAACACCTTAGAAAGATTGTTTGCACTATTTTTGAGCTAGAAGAGGACATAATTTTCCTTAAGAGTAGTTGTATGTGTGAACTAGGAATTTGACTCAAGAGAGGTGTTAGTATCTTGTTAGTGAAAAAATAAAATAAAATTGAAAAACCAACACACTAGTTAACATACATCTCTAGGCCTAGTTACTTGGTTGAGCTTAGTTAACAATACTAGAATGGAAACACAACTAAAACATGAAAAAGAATAAATCTTTCACCTCCCTTGAATTCTCTAAATTAGCTTGTAGTAGTGGCTTGCTCGACTTGGCTCAATAATTTAGAATTATAACACTAAGATGTAATTATTTTTAAATGCATTTGGGCATTATAAGTTTGGCATAAAAGAGCTTAAAATTCAATAGGCAAGGCCTCTTATTTATAGATTTTTGGAATGGTTTGAGGATCAACCATGACCGTCCATCTCAAGATTGAGATGTGCGGCCATGAATAAATCCAAATATGAAATTCATTCTAAAACTATCCCCATTAATATTTTGGATATAGGGGTATTGAATAGGCATGGATGGTATTAATGAGGCATGGAGGGTCTTAATGAGGCATGGGAGACCCATAATCCTAATATTTTATGCATTTATGGCTTATGGATGCCACCCCATATGATGATGTCACCTTATGATGAAATCAATAAAAATCAATTTCAAATAAATATTTATTCAACAAGTTCCATGTAAAATTAACTTAAGGCCCTAATTTGGTTTTATTATCCTAAAAGATGATTAGTCAACTTTAGTGCAAATTTTGGCTCTTGGTGCACAAATTAATCAAAATGTCTTGTTATTGGTCTAAATTTTGATTGGATTGGAATTAGAAGTCAATATAAAATGTGTTAGATTTATTATCCCATTTAGGATGTTACCAACACCAAATAAAAAAGGCACATATCTTGTGCAAGATATTTAACAGAAAAGAGCAATCCAGAGCACTCAAGTGCAAAATTGGCATTTTGACTCAAAATGATCTGATCAAAGTTAGTTGGTCAATGAATTTAATTACCCCATTTAATAATACTCTAGCCAAAATGGGAAGTTGAATACCAATTTAAACTAATTTATGCATTTTAGTGTTTTTAGGCCAAAATGTGCACTTTATGTGGAAATTGGTCAAAAGCCTAGTTGGAGGTTATTAGTGGCCAATTTTAGGTGTCTATAGTATGGGACTAAGTGGAATTTAGAGATGATAGAGGGGGTTTTTTAATGATTTTTATTGGCATTTTTTTGTGGGTTAGGCCTCCTAACTCTATGAATCATTATTAAGAGTAGTGGAGCCTCTAAACCTTTCTTAAACCTCTCATAGCAACCTAATGGGGAAAATGTGTTTCTAAGGTAAAAAAAGGCATAAAAAAGTGATGAAAATGCTAATTTCTAGATGTTTTCATGGTGTTTGAGTGGTTTAGGCTCATTAATCAGGTAAAAGGACCTAAATAATAAGATGATACATAACTAAGTGGGTGAGTGGAGTATTATTAATGATATTTTAATTGATATATTTAGGAAAAAAATTTATTTCATGACCATTGTACAAGATAAGGCAAGTTTAGGCCTAGTCAACATAAAAAAGAGAGAGGTAGGCTACTTAATGATTCATGGAGGCCAATTAGACCATCATTCCACCATTTTAGTTACAAAGAGAAGAAATGGTTGACCAATTTAGGGTGATCATGATTTAAATAGGGTCAACCAAGATTGAAAGAGCCTTCGCTAGACCATTTTCTATGCCATACTCTCATTGAAAGCTATTATGCAACCAAGGCAATGCATGGGAGGATTTTTGGGCCTGATTATAACTAATGATTGAGTGAATAATGGTAATAATGGCCTCTAAATTCCATTACCATGCCACATTATTATTTTTTATCTCTCTGATGTTCTATAAATTGGGATTCAAAATCCATTATATGCATCCTTCGACTGGGAATGAAGAAACTCTACCTAAATTATACCTTGTAAAACTTTGAATCAATATAAGGATTGGTTCAAATTATTTGTGTTATTTGAGTGTGTTTCATACTATTTTATTTTCATAAGTGTTTACTCTTATGTTCCTTTGTAGGTCCATATTCTCACCTAATTATTAGGAGATTATCTAAACATGTCATATGGCATGTGAAATTTTTGGTGATTATGCTTGGAGAAGAATTTGATTGGTAGTGTCATGAAAGTATACCTACAATTCATCATTCCCAATTTTAATCCACTTAACATAGCCTCCATGTGAAGTATTTATGTTTAGGAGTCTCTAGGAGAGATTAATCTAATCATTAGTCCTTGTCTTGCTCACAAGTGTTAGTAAAGGTTCAAATAAAGTGGACACAATATTTTGGTGCATCACCTCTCATATCTTAGGTTTGTTTTATGCATTTACTATCCCTTTTCATTAAAAAATTGATAGGTTTAGGAATTTATCCAATAGATTATGCAACATGGGAGCTAGCCCTACAACTATTTGTTCACCTCACTAACTAGGCTACCCATACTTAGATGTGATCTCATTATATCAAGTGGATGAGGAAGGTCTGAAACACCATTACCTAAAGGTTGGAATCTAGACTGATAAAAATTTCATAACAAGTTAAGTACAATACTTTGTCATTTTTTAAATAAAAAAGTGCTTATATATTTATAAACAAGATATGGTACAATTCTAATCATACAAAAAAATGGGTGGAGAAGTCACACGCCATGATAAAAATCACATCAAGGATGAAATACCCATTGGGACAAGCTAGAAAAGTGGTCATAAAATGATCACACCCACAAAATATTACATCACATTAGTAATTGCTTGCAAAGTAGAGAAACCAAGGTAATAATAATAATAATGATAAACATTAAGTAGTAATAGAAAACATGGACATTAAGGGAGGTGAAGGAGATGGTGGACACTAAGGCTTATCACCCTATCCTCCCAAGGTAGGATGATCCTCATCAATAGGTAAGGGATCCTAATTAGTGTTTTTTTGAGATTCAAAAGTCTCATTTTGATTTCTTTTAGGGGAAATTGCTAGAGCCATCCACGAAAATTTACCTTGGAGAGTTAGATCCTAACCTCTAATATCACCATCTTATGATGGAGGAGGATATTCCTAGCACCTACCATCACCTCTAGATCTAGATGAGCACTCAGTCCACCATGATGAGAGTGACTCTTGTGTCTAGTTCTGGGTTGCTATCAACATTTCCCATGCCCTCATCCTTGGGGTCAAAGGATGCCATGGGGCTTCAAGAGGATCCCGACTAACTATGCATGGATAATTTCCCTAGTGATCAAAAAAACACTAGAGGTTATTAAGTTACAAACATACCTTGTTTATTTGGATTTGTATCTAAAGATTAACATTAGAAATAATAATAATTTTGTTATAAATCTAACTCTTCATGACTAGAGCAAACATAGTTTCTAGCTTTTTAGATTTAAAACAAAGTGTGTGCATGAAAAATATTCCAAAAACAATTATATTTTGTAGGCAATAGATCTGAGTCCCCTGAGAGTCCCATCTTCCACATGAAAAATTCAAGATGAAATGGATTAAAAAGATAATGTATCTATCATAATGTAGATTATGCATGCAGGTAAAACTAGAAAAGGTTTTTAATAGTCTTTGGTTGCTAACAATCTAGGTAGATGGGGTTAGGTACACCCAGATGCTTAATTTGATCTCCCATAGGTAGGTTCTAGTAGAGAATGCACCATAATAAATAAGCTTTTTTGGGTTTAATAGAAGTAGCCCACATTGTGCTAAGTCGATGTGCCTAGATCCCATATCTAGAATGAAGATTATATCTTATATTGAGCATATCATCTAGAATATGTTTTGGAACAATTAAATGATACCCCAATTGAGGATAGTATCAGGTGAAGGGGTGGTCATAGGCTAGTACCAATCCTTCCACCAAGGAACAGGGGAATTGAATCTAATTTTATATAAATACTCCTCAAGTATGGAGCCTTAAAGTTTTACAATAGACTCTACATCTAAGTTTATTAAATGAAATTTATTTTGAAGTTATTGCCAAGTGAGCCATGTAGACACCTTATTTTTTCCACAACTAGCTTCAAACTGGACTTCAAACTGATTCCTACAAACTATTACAAATTAAGCCTAAGAATAAATAAAAATCCCAAATTTATTCATGCATCATTCATAAATTCTCAAAATCATGTTGATGCATCCATATTTAGGATACTAGCCCGTATGTAACAATAACCTCTCATAGATTCATTCCTAATCACCTTGCAACATAACAACTGTTGGTTTGGCCTATACATCTATTAAGCAAGGCACCTAAAAATTTATTAAAAGAGATAAAATGATAATAAAATTTAATTATATAATTAAACAAGATTAAATTATTAGTTGAATTATCCATTTTAAATTAATGAATATCTAAAAATGGAAATTCCAAAAATCAAAATATCAAGCCTTTTCATCATTGCATTTATGAGTTGTCAAGCTCTTCCAAACTATCCAAAAATATCTAATTTGAGATCCATGTCTATTGATTAAAATCATAATTATGTGACAAATTTTAACTCAATTGGAGTTAGCCTCAACTCATCTAGGGTTATTTTTAACTCATTCCATATTTAAACTCAACCTTAATTCACCTTGGGTGAGAGTTGACTTTTGAGGCTATAAATAAAAGGCCATGCCCATTGATATTTAATATCTCCTAATGTAAAGTTATTATGCCTAAATTTCTTTAAATATTTGATAATGTAGAGTTATAATGCTGATTTCAAGAGAGACAATCCTTTCAAGTAGTGTTACCATGCCAAATTCTTAAGCCAAGCAACCAAGCCAAGGTGTTAAGAAAAGGTGAAGCCAACAAACCTATATTGATTAATATTTATTGATGAAAATTTTGAGAAATAAACTTCAACAAGTCATTTGGATCTCCAAGGAAGGTAAAAGAGTGTCTTATTTTATGTTTTAGTTGTGTTTTCATATGCATGCTTGTCACCTATACTCTCCCTAGTGTTTTAGCTAGAGGTGTTATGATTTTAGTGTGTTATTTGGATTTATTTTATTGGAATAAAATAAGAATAATCTCTTATATATGTATATATTTTTCAAATAATGTCATAATTTGATAACAAAATGTTCCCCATGGAGTGGTGAATGTTGTCTTATGTTTCTCTTCTAGTGAAATCTGGATCTGGTTATATCTTAAAAATCCATCCATAAGAGAAAGAATTTTATACCCTATTATGGATTCAAATATCATTTAAATGTTTAGTAGAGGAAATCAATCCTTGGGGAAGGCCTTGTTTATATCTCTAAAATTGGTACATATTCTATTCGGATTCTTACTGATTGGCATAAAATTTGAGATCCACTCTGAGTAGTCAAATTTAAATACATCTCACTTCTAAGAGTTTTTCAAACTCTTTATTTATTAATACAACAATTCAAGGATACATATTGTGTGATTTTTGAGTCATAGGTTTCATATCAGGATATAAAAAAAGGTTATGTAGAACCAAGACAGGGTCCAAACCTAACATGTCTGAGTAGGCCAAAGCAAAGATTTCAACAAATTCCATCAAAAGGGATGTAAATATTCCACATTCCTCCTTAGTGAGGGATGCACCTAATTTGATCCATTTTGGGTCATTCAGAGTCCTAATGTTGACTTTTATAGTGTATTCAATGAGGAGAGTTGAACCATCCTCAAAAATGGTGAATAGTGATTTGAATTGGCCTACAACTATAAAGTCCTTTGTTTAGACTACCTCTTCAAGTTATCCTAGACAAGATGAATTGGAACATCCCAATGGTAGGGATGGCCATGTGAAAAAAACTATTGGAAATTATTGAATGATTTGATCAAAAGACATAATTTTCTTCATAACTAAACTCAGACCCAAAAGCAAGTTCATCATTTGTGGTCTCTTGAGCTATGTTTGAGGAGAAATGAACACCCCCATCTAATAGAGCTTGAAATAGGTTTTCACTAAAAGACTAACCTTTATCTTTACTTATACCCTAGTCACAAACTTCCTCAAAGAGGTTTTCACTTTGGGACCTCAATATTTTTTTATTTTTTTATGGATAAGGGTGCTCACTCATTCTCTAAAATAGGTTGTAGGATCTAGTTTGATAAATAACCCTTGCTTGTGGTATCCCAGTAGAACATTATCTCTTAGGCCTAAAAATTTACAAAAGGCCTAATCATTCTCAAACTCATCTATAGTAAATATGAATTATTTTTGGTCCCAAGATATAAGTTGAGGGTGATATAGAACAAGAAAGTTATGTTAGACAATTGAGTTAAGGGTATAAATGGCATGGGTGTCAAATAGATTGGTATTGGCAAGGTCTCATAAAATTTTTTATTGGACTCTATTTCACTATCGACATCATTATCACTAGTGGTTTTCAAACAAGAATAAGATACATGGGATCACCCCCAGGCACTTTAAATTTGAGACCATAGGTTCTTTTATTCTAATCTTAGAAATTGGCTCAAGAGTGCCCTATTGATTTGGCCTAAGACCTCATCCTTCATAGGCTTGGTTCTCCATGATCTTATTAGGAATGGGGTATTTTAAATTTTGGTATGAATCGACCAATTTTTCAATGCATAACTAGGTTTTATTATTGGTAAGTGGGTCCTCTTCTTGGCTAGTGGCTGGTGTGAAAATGATAAGAGCTGGACTATGGATTTTTCCTTTTACCTTTTGTTGACATTTCATGCAAGGTGGCTTGGGTTTAGGTCTTCCATATGATTGGAGTTCTATGGAAGCTTGACAATGTGAAATGTGTCATGGGTCAATGATTTAGAGGACATTTTTTAACATCCATAATCCTCCCTAAATTAGCACCATTGCATATGGCTCATTAAGAGATTTATGTCAGTATGTAAAACTTGGGAAATAGAGCTCATTTTCTTCAAATATGGCTAGTCAAATTTTTGGTCAAAGTTGATCAACTAGTGTTCAACTAATGATGTGGCAAGTTTTGGGAACATGGAAAAAAATGGGTTTTGTCTACTTCCAGTCTTTGATGATCATAAAAGGGCTAGCTATAGGGACCATAACTATTGAAGCCCACTTTTGTTATGAAAAGGGGACTCTACCAATGTGGTATATTAGTGTAATTTTAATATTTCCAATTACACTATTTATATACTATATTATTTTTAGTACTTCTATTTGTGACAACTGGTAGGATGAGGAGTGATATAGTGGAATTATTTGAGAGGCCCATGTGATGAGACCTTAGGCCACCATGTGGCCTGCCACCACTCTCCATTTTTCCAAGTCATAATTTTTGAGTTATTTGTTAATACTAGATCAAAAACCAACCCAACTCAAAATCTAACTTGACTTGAGTCCAAATTCAATCCAATGCAAGTTCTAGCTTGACTGAGCTCATATCCTTCTCAAAGTTTCCTAGAAACTAAAGATTGAGTTTTGGGCATAGTAAAAAGTGGGAGAAGATGTGGCAAAAGCCATGTTATATTTGAAGTTTAGGGATTTTAAAAGCCATCTCTATCATCATTCCCCATGAATTTGGGATTTTAAACCATGTAAAATCCATGTTAGTCAAATGGTAGTTTGGGAGGATCAAACCCCCAACCTTCATGCTCTATTTCAAGTGCTTTTCCATTCCACTAAAGGTGGATGGTTGAAATATAAATGGGGGATTTTCTATTTGAAGAAGATTTGTTGCAGATGAAGGAAGGAGATTCAACAACATAACCTCTGGCAGAAAGGATAAGCATCCTTACCACTACACTCAGAGGTGAAATGTGTATATAAAGGCATGAATTTGGTTTCATTTGAATAAGACAAAGCTTTGGATCCTCTAAAGCATTGTAAGGATTTTTAAGCCAAGTTTTTTAGTGTTTATCTTTATAAGCTTATGGATTTTTTGTAAAGTACTTATAATACATTCTTGGAGGTTGATAGTGGAGGATTATTTTGAAGATGTAGTTGTTTTCTTTTAAATTATGAATGAGGTTATTTTACATTGTAAATCCAAACAAATATGAAACCTTCATATGCTATTTTATTGAAGTAGCCTATCACTATTATAGAGTTGAGTCATATACCTTGGTGATGAGATATTGACCCATTTTGGAGAGTTGTTTTAGTCTTGTGTGGAGAATTATGCCAAAATTTTGGAGATGATGTGTAGGACACAACTTCAGAACCTCTAAAGCATTGTAAGGCTTTTTTAACCAAGTTTTTAACTATTTATTTTATAATCCTATGGATATTTTGTAAAGGGATTAAAAGATACCCTTGGAGGCTGATAGTGGAGGATTATTTTAGAGATGTAGTTATTTTATTCTAAATTATAAAGGAGTCATTCCGTTTTAAAGGAAAAATTACTAGGGAGACTTCATATGATATATATTATTGAAGTTTTTATAATCTGATTGTAAATGAGGTTATTTTCTATTGCCAAGGCAAATGTCTATAGAATCCTCATACACTATTTTATCATATCGAATCATCACTATTATGGAGTTGAGTCATATTCCTTAGTGATGAGATATTGACCCATTTTGGAGAGTTGTTTTACTCTTGCATGGAAAAGTATGCCTAGATTATGGAGATGATGTATAGGTGTTGTGAATAAAGGGGAGATGAGTTCTTAATCAAATCAAAGTCTTCATTTAGTACAATTTTAGTACTATTATGGATTATTGATCCATGGATGTAAGTTTCAACAAAATTTACTTTCATATATTATGAATGGATTAGTTTATGGTTGTAGTGAACCTAGAGACATAACCCTTAAGAGGTGAACTCTGTTATCACTTTGGTGTTAATGTGTCATTATTTTCCATTATAATTTTGGTTTTACAAAATCAATTTAAATAGGGTTTTTTATTCAATCTATATTTATTTTAGAAGCTAATTATCTATTTAAGTATGGGGGGATAATTGAGATTGATATCCATTTTTAAAAGATTTTATTAAGTAGGGGAAGAGGTCCCTATCGGTTTACAAATCAAATTTTGGTATCAAAGTAGGTTAATTATGGTCATGTTTCTATAATTAAATTACTTATATGTTTACACAAAATGATTATATATCACACAGATAACACAAATATGAGTGTTTCTATCTAATTTTTACTTTTTCCTAAGTGTGAAAAGTAGAAACTAGTTATGAAGGGTGTAGAAGAAAAACTTGTTGAATGTGCACATGTTAGATCCAAGTGATTGTGGAGAGATCCTATTTGTTTGGAAGGATGACCTAAAAATAATAAAGCACTAAAATAAACTTGTTTTTTAGACAAGTAGATGGGTGGATTGCCTAGCATGAGCTAGATCCTAGAAGTGAAAGCTTTCTAGGAGGCTGTCAATCCACCTACTTTTAAACACTTAATTGTTAATGATAAAATAAATATATTTTCCTTATATAACTATAAAAATGAAATTAAATATAGAAATTAACAACAAATTACTCAATAAAACTAAATGCTTTTCTTAGATGGGTGAAATAAAGCAACTAGTTTAAATAATGTTAATGCTAAAAATTGGCTAAAATAAAGTTGTGGTTTTTGGTTTGGATTGGTTTGATAAAGGTCAAAACAGTGATTTGGTTGGGGTTGTAAATGGGTTTATATGGTTAATTTTAATTTTTTTAAGAAAACAAGATGGATAAATGGTCAAAATAAGGCCAACAAGGCAAAGGGGAAAATGGTCCAAAATGAGGCTAAGAAAGCAAAGAGGCAAATGCCAAAATGAAGCCAAGAAGGCAAAGGGGTAAATAGTGATCAAGAAAACAAAGGGGAAATGGATAAGAGGATAAAATTACAAGAGGGTGATGAAGGAATAAAGTAAAAGAAGAAGGCAAAAGGGAAAGTAATACAAAAATTAAGATAACTAAACAATAAGATTACCTCAATGCTTGAAGATGCTTGTTGATGAAGATTGGCTTGTTGATAGTTGATGAAGACTTGAAGTAATTTTGGAATTTTTTTTTTGATTTATCTCCTTCTATTCAATATTATGACCTCCTTGATGATACCTCCAAACCTAAAATACAAATGTTAATAACAAAATACTAAATTCCAACTTAACCTTGGGTGAAAGAGGGGGGTATTCATAACATTTGATGTGAAGAAACATGCAAAAATGAAGGAATAGTGAAGAAATTAAAAATTTTCCAAGTGGGCTCATGAATGAGTCAAGGAAGAGATTGGTTGGTATTCCCACTTTGATCATAAGTCTCTCATTTGGGGTTGGCGTGTCTCCCACCTTACACATGAGTCTGATTTTGAATGGAAATCATGCACATGGGTTCAAATGAGACTAAAGACTTATACCCACCCTTTATTTCTTTCACACAAGAACTTAAATGGGTAAAACACTAAATGTGGCACCATTTTATATGTGGGGGATGAAAATTCCAAGGTGAGGTTATGGAAGATTATCATTTGGGTTGAGAAGTCTCCCATTTTGGCTAAGAAGTCAAAAATGAGTGTCCTTTATCTTTCCTAAAGTCTTAAAGAGGTACGTATCTATTTTAAAGTTTAATTTCATGTGGGGAAGACAAAATACATGTTGAATAATGACCCCTTAAGGGTAAATTCACCATATTTCAAGAGGGGAACTTTTTGATGTTGAAATGAGGTCATTGGGTACTTTAAAAAAGGGTCCCAAGTGGGGTATGGTGTCCCACATCAAGCTATGTCATTTCTAAGCTATGTCACTTGCCATATCACCTCCAAATCACATGTCATGTCTATTTCCATGTCATCATGAATAATGATAGTGGGTCCCAAGTGAATAGTGATGATGAATAATACTTTTGAATAGTACTTTCAAATAGTGATTTTGAATGATATTATGTGACTAGGAGAATAATGATTTGGTTCAGTTAAGGGAGGTTTTAGGAAGTTTTAAGAATTTTTAGGTGGTACCAAGGCATTTAGTCATCAAAATCTATAAATTTTTAGTTTTATGGTGTCTACATTTTGCCCCTTTTTGTTATGTAGCTTTGAATTAGCAAGCTACAAAACAAAAACAAATCGCTTGGTTTAAGGTTAGGGTGCCTCAATTATGGGAGTATGTGTTCCACCTCAAACCAAAAATTGATGAGGAAAGATCGAATCAGGTATAGGTTTGATAATTAATTGATGGGGAGATACTAGGTGGTGCCATAAGGTAGTTGGGTATGTGAAATGCTAATGGGTTCATAATATATGACAAAACGCAATAGTCAAGATTATGCAAAGATTAAAGGTGCCAATGTTGATAAAAAATGTTAGGTTCCAAGGTAAATGACAAGGTAATTAGTCCCCAACATTCATCATAGATGATAAAGTTAGTCTTATCAAGGTTCTTAGATAGGATCAATGTTGATTCAGTATCTAGGGTAGGAAGTGCTATCAAGAAAACATAAATGGTATGGTTTTGTATGAGGTGGTGAAAATGTTTAAAATTTAAACACAATAAGGTTGGTTATTATGGTCAAAATTTATTACAAAAAACACCAATGTTTTGGGTTAAAAGCAACCGATGTCAAGGTGGACATGGTGAAAGTGAGGGTGGATTGGGTATAGGTTGGAAGGGGATGGTTGATCTAACTCCAGATGCATGCGGCAAGTGGATGTTGCCTACATAGTTCTATATATAGGAATCCAAAAATAACATCAAGATAAATGTAGTTATTTTGAGGTAAATGGTGTTAGTTATCTTGGTTACCCCAATTTGATATCATGTAGGTAGGTCTAGAGGAAGGATGTTGGAGAAAGGGAAGCACCAAAGGGTGGAAATATGGCTATCAAATAGTTTTTGATGGGTGTGGTAAAAATGATGGATGAGATTACCTAGGATGCCATTAGATGATTTTGTCAACTATGTAAAAGGAATTTGTAGTCATGGATAAGCAAGTTGAAGCATGAAATTTAGACCACCTTTTTAAAGAAAAAAAGGGAGAAATATGCTTTACTAGGCTTTAGAAAATTTAGAACTACTAAAATTACCATGGTGATCTATCAATTTCTTTCATCACCATCCAAATAAGCCAGCATTGTGCACATTTCACAACAATGCCATTAATAATATATGAAAGGTTATTATTCAATGATTTAGGGAAGCAAAGTAGTAGAGTGGGTAAATGGGAAGTGGTGAAGATTCAAACCATTGACCCTTGAGTCAGTGGGGCCCCAAAATAAGTAAGCATTGAGTTTTTGAGGGAATTTAGAGAAAGATGCTGAGGGGTTTTAGAATATGGAGTGAGGTGAATAATAATATTAAGTAAATGAGGGATTAGGTTGTGGATTTTATACATTAAAGTAAGCGCTATTTTAAGGCATAAGAAGATGTAGTCTAGGAAGGGATAATCAAGGGGAATTATTGAAAGGCAAGGTGCACAAGAGGGTGTAGCTAACATCCCCATGTGGGTATCCTAAAGCTTCCATTTGAAGATGGTTTTAGTGTTGATTCTAATAGCTATGAAGCTCGGAGTAAAAGGGGTTTAAAATAGGCAAGAATAGAAGAGGTAGGGAAGTAATTTTCATCTTGATGGCTTAATAGCGCTCAGGCTTACTAGTTGGTCGTATGAGCCTATAGTCCTGGCCAATTACGATATAGAGCCATATGATTGGTATATATCTCATAGTAAACCAAAATTGAGTGGAAGACCTTAAAGGCCATAGCATGCTCAAAATGGGTAGAGGGTTTAAAAGGAAAAAGGTGATTGGGAGGGTGAAGGGAGTAGTTGGAGAGGGATAAAAAAATAGTTTGAGCAAAACATATAGAGGAATTAAATAAAGAAAGGGATGATCCTGAAGTAATGAACCTGACTATAATTTATGCATTAAGGAAAGAGCATGGATGATATGAGGAAGCAAACAAGGATATGTACGTAGAAGCAGTACAACTGGTGACCACACTCTAAAGAGGTGGACATTAAATTGGAAAAAGTAAGGGACATCCAACAAGGGATGAGGTGAAGTTAGACTAGGATATGGATGAAGAGAAAACAATGAGGTTGCAGATAAAGATGAAGGTGGATAAGGATGGAAGAATCTAGGCATGGTCATATAGGTCAAGAAGAGCAAGAAAGGGCATCAAGGGAGAAAAAAATGAAATGAAATTGAGAAAAGATAAAAATAAAAGGTAGAAGATGGGGGGGTGATAAATGCACTAAAGAATGATAGATTAGAGAACTGAAAAGGATGGGGAGATAAGTGTAACAATATTTAAGGGTAAGGGGAGGATGGTAAATGTGGGAGGCCATGAAAGGTTTGAAAACAAGTCTAAGAAAATACCAAGGAGCAAATAGTTTGGTGCTAAAAATTAAAAAACAAGGAAACAAATGGAAGAAAAGGAAACAAGAGGAAAAAGGAGTGAAATGAGGACACGAAAAGGATGATGGGAGAGTGAAGAAGTAGGTGGTATCTGGACCAAGCAACCATGGATGATGATGGATAATGAAGCAAAGTAGATGGTGGTTTGGAGATGAGAATGGGATGGAAAATGGGAAAAAGGGGTTAAGAAAAAAAAGGGGAAGCAAAGGATAGCTATTAATAAGCTTGTTAAAAGAGTTTAACAAGCTGAAAAGGGTGAGGTGGTGAAGAAATAGGGGAACACAATGAGAGGGAGTGAGATGAAACTAAGGGATGAAAATCAGGGATGTTAAAGATAAAAAGGAAGAATTGAAACAAGGATACAAAGCATGGATAGTCACACAGATGAAAAAGATAAGTGAGTACCGAGAGGGAAAGAGGAAAAGGGTAATGCAAAAGGGCAAAAGGCAAAAAGAGATAACAGAAAAGGGTAATTATGGAAGGCTTCTTAAAGGATGAAGGCCCAGTTAGAAGCTAGTTATGGAGTAAAAAAAGGAAGATAAAAAAGATGAAAAATAACAAGAAAAATGGAAAATGGGTATGGTGGGAAGAGTGGGGGAATGGTAGAGAGTGGTGGTACACGTAAAGAAAAATTATAGAAATAAAAGAAATAGAAAGCTTGAAATATGTATAGGATGATATGGAATGGGTGAGGAAAAGAGAGTGATAAAGAGGGTATGACAAATATCCAAGGGTGAGGGGAGATGATGAGGATAGAGAAATAAGTTGAAGGGGATAAAAGGCAAGGTTGGTAATAAGGTGAAAGAGATTACAAAAATGTATAAGGTGTGAGGGGAAGCAAGCTACAAATTATGTACAAGGAAAGATGATAGGGATGCCAATGAAGCAAAGTAAGAGGTGGATTTATGGGAGGTAAGAGGGGTTAATGGGGAAGGTTTTCAACCATTGTCTTCAAAGATATTGACAAGCTAGAGGTAGGGAGATGGTTAGGAGATAGGTAGAGAAGTGAAGGAAGAGATTTTAGGTGAGGAGGGCAAAGAAAATAAAGTAAGTGGTTGAGTTGACCTTAGTAACTGAGTGTTTCCTACATAGTCCAAAAAGACCTCAGCCTAATTTAGTTCTCCCAAAAATGGGGGAAAAACTTAAGAGAAAGTATTAGATGGTGTTAAAACATAAAGATGCTTAAAAAATATTTCAAATCTTCCTTAATGTAGGATGCCCTAGGCAAAAGGGCACTATTAGCATTGGAAATGAGTGAGAAGAAAAAAGGGATGAGAATTAGTTGTTAGTGGCTAAGCTACCCTAAGAAGTGGAGTATCACCTACATAGTCCATGTAGTTCAAAATGGGCTGGAAAATGGTGCTCAAATTGGATGCCCTAATTTGATGGATCATATGGGTTGGTTTGGGCTGATGGAGAAGGTTTTTTAAAACAAAGGTTTTGGGTTTTAGTGAAGGTATCGGTGAAAGTGAATGGGGTAGGTTGGTAAATAGTTACCATAATGATCCCACATTTAGTAGGATGAGAGATATGGATAGGAAAGCTATGATAAATTAGAAGGGAACACAATGTTAAGTACCACAAATGATCTTCAATGGAGCTAATCCAAAGAAGAGGTGCCTTTGTTACGAGGTTACACCTTCTAAAATTATATGAGGGTAGGAGTTTGGAGATAGTGTTTACCATTACGAGCCAAGTTTTAGGAGGTGGGGGTTTATCCAGATCTATAGATTCACTATGGTCAAGGTTCGTCACCACTACAAGTGAAGTTTTAAGGGTAGTAGTGAAGTGATGACATACAAAGAATTTCTTTGATGGTCAAGTAGATTCTACAAGTAAGTTAGCAATGAGGTGAGTGATAGATAATGGACCTTGCCTAACCCAAGAGCTACATGGGTAGGCTATACAAATGGTGGCCATGTCTGCATCCTGTATCCTAGCTCTATGGAACTAATGACTTATTAGTTCTTCTAGGTTGAGATTAACTAATAATAAGTTATATGGTTAGGAGAAGGTGATTATTTCCCTACTATGGATGACCTTTCAACTAACAAAAAGAAAAGGTTTTTATGTTTTAAAAGACACTACCAATGGTTGGGGTCTGACATTCAAAGCATGTGGTATGAGGCTAGTAGGAATAGGAGGGAAAAAGGGGAAAGAAGGTGAATGTATCATTATGAAACACCTAGAGTAGAGTATGATTCTAACCCTATGGGGATGAATGTGGGAGAGGAGAATATAGTATACCCTTTAGCAATTACTAAGATAAGGAATGATATGGATGTTAGTTTAGGGAGTAATTAAGTATAAGGATGGTTGAACACAAATCTAGAGTCACTAGATAATCGATCTAATGTTTAGGTAGGAAAATAATGTATGCATGTACATTAGGCAATGTGTTTGTAATATAATGAGTATGTATGTGTCATGTGACTCCTCTTACCTTAAATAAAATATTAAATAGTTTAACGTAAAAATATATATATAATGTGTTGGATGTTGTTGGTTGAATGTTATGGTTATGGTTATGATTGGTATGGTTATGGTTGTTGTAATCTCACTTAATGTAAAAGAAATGACTATTGTTGTTGCAATGTTAGATGGTACATGACAAGGTGAAAAAATCAACAAGGCACATTAGGATAAGAATAGGGCTTGATGTTTTATTTTTGAAAAGGACTAAAAATAGATCTGAAGTGAGATTAGCCTAAAGAATATAAGCCATTCAAATTTTTTGCATGAATGATCGTTAGTTGATAAACAAGGTCTCTTGATCATAGGGTGTCAAATAAGCTCTAAATCCCTTGATTTACATATAGTCTAAAAGGAAGATGGGTGATAGATGGAGTGAAGGGTAATGGGTGATATGTATGATAACCTCATGTGAATTAGTTTACCCCTTCCATAAGTAGCATAAGAATGGTAATAGATAATCCCATGTCGTATGCTAGATGTAGACTGATCAATACAAGAGGTCTACATGTGAAGGCCGATTGTAACTTTAGATTTTTTTGTGATAGTGGGTATTTTACTTTATTATTGTATATGGGAAGTTGATCGATGTGGAAGCTTCCATGAAATTGCTATATTTTTGATAAAGTTAACTGTTGACCCAATTTTGCCACTCAAGCAAAATTCCAGTCACCTCCTACACCTGCTTCGCATGGCCAGTCATTTCAGGTTGCAAGGTCCACTTTCAGGTTTCGACAGTTTCTATTTCAGAGCATTGGTTCATCGGCCTAGTTCATTGGCATTCACGATGGTGAAAGACAGGATCTCTGAACGTTCACGCAAGGAGAGGAGGGAAAAAATGGAGCGTTTCAACACTTAGGCAGAAAAGAGGGCAGACAAAGTGCAGAGGGCAGCAAATTTTCCACCCACTACAAGGGCGGGTAAAATGAGCTCACCTACAGACATGCAGAGGGTGGCAAATTCGCTGCCCACAACACGAAAAGGCTGTGGACATCGGCCAACGTTGGCAATATTACCGTCGTCGGCACCCTACAGAGATCGACGTCGATAGAACTGTTGATGTTGGCAGCACAACGACAAGCGCAAAAGTTGAAAAAGCCCGCCTATGGCGGCGAGTTGAAAAAGCCCGCCTATGGCGGCAAATTGAAAAAGCCCGCCTATGGCGGCGAATTGAAAAAGCCCGCCCTATGGCAAAAAAATTGAAAACCCTGCCCGGTGGCAGGGAAATTGAAAGGGCCGCCCACAGCACAATACTGCCGACATCGGCAGCTTAGGGGAATCGACGTCAGCAAGACTGCCACCGTCGGCAGCTCATCGGCCGACGTCGGCAGGTATTCCTACATGAAGTTCATGCAAAGGGTGACAAAATTTCTGCCCACTACAAGGGCGGCAAAATTCACCTGCAGTGCATAAGAAAAAACCTGCCCAGCCATCGAAGGAGAAGACCAACACGCAAAACAAGGCAACAAGCATGGTCTTGGCAGACTTGTGATGTCATCAATAGTTTTTTTCACTCTTTTTGATGAAACTTCTCTTGGCTCTTCTGCTATAAATACAAGGACTTAGTCATTTTTCAGGAGATCTTCCTGACTTTTGTAAAGAGCACTGCTCTGTAAATTTCCCACCTGAATCAATAAAAATACAGTTTTTACCTCTTTCTTGGATGGATACTCTGTGTATGTTATGTATGTTTAATCTGTGTTCAGTTATTTCCTCTTAAATGCTCTCACAGGTTTTAAATACTAATGTATCAGCTATCTACAAAATGTCAGTTTGTAGCTTACAGGTGAAGAGTTCCATCTAGGGTGCAGAAACAAAGGAGGTCACTTACAGTATGCATTTCACAGCATCTTAGTGAGTCCCTGTTTCCTATATCTTTCACTGAAACCTCCTTGTCATCCCAGCAACCTGATCTTTTCTACCAAGTTTCAGTGTAGAGTATACTTGCATTTCCCCTGATTCTAAGAGTGGATCTGGAAGGTCACTCCTATTTTTGGTGTATCACCTCTTTTAGAGTAGGCTATTTGTTTTCATGCTTTTCTCTCTCTTTTCACCCCCCCAAGTGTATACCTATATACCTATATTTTGCGTTACCTGAAACAAACAAGATACATCAGAGGGAACTAGCTCATATCTAGAGACTCTCCTCTCCTGCTTCGCCATCCCACAGGCGAGAGAGGGGTTTCCATGTTGCGGGGAGAGGGCAGGAATCCATGTTCTTGCCGCTAGGTGCACTTTCCAGCGTCAACATGTTGACCCAATTTTTCCCCTCAGGCAAAATTTTGGTCACCTCCTACACCTGCTTCGCATGGCCAGTCATTTCTGGTTGCAAGGTCCACTTTCAGGTTTTGATAGTTTCTGTTTCAGAGCATTGGTTCATCAGCCTAGTTCATTGGCGTTCACGGTGGTGAAAGACAGGATCTCCGAACGTTCATGCAAGGAGAGAAGGAGGGAAAAAATGGAGCATTTTAACACTTAGGCAAAAAAGAGGGCAGACAAAGTGCAGAGGGTGGCAAATTTGCTGCCCACTACAAGGGCGAGTAAAATGAGCTCACCTACAGACATGCAGAGGGCGGCAAATTCACCGCCCACAACATGAAAAGGCTGTGGACATTGGCCGATGTCGACAATATTACCGTCGTCAGCACCCTATAGAGACTGACGTCGGTATAACCACCGACGTCGGCAGCACAATGGTAGGCACAAAAGTTGAAAAAGCCCACCTATGGCGGCGAGTTGAAAAAGCCCGCCTATGGTGGCGAATTGAAAAAGCCCGTCCTATGGTGGCGAAATTGAAAACCCCGCTCGGTGGTAGGGAAATTGAAAGGGCCGCCCACAGCACAATACTGCCGGCGTCGATAGCTTAGGGGAACCGACGTCGACAAGACTGCCACCGTTGGCAGCTCATCGGCTGACGTCGGTAGGTATTCCTACATGAAGTTCATGCAAAGGGCGGCAAAATCGCTGCCCACTACAAGGGCGGCAAAATTCACCTGCAGTGCACAAGAAAAAACCCACCCAACCGCCGGAGGAGAAGACCAACATGCAAAACGAGGCAACAAGCATGGTCTTGGCAGACTTGTGATGTCATCAATAGTGTTTTTCACTCTTTTTGATGAAACTTCTCTTGGCTCTTCTGCTATAAATACAAGGACTTAGTCATTTTTCAGGAGATCTTCCTGACTTTTGTAAAGAGCACTGCTCTATAAATTTCCCACTTGAATCAATAAAAATATAGTTTTTACCTCTTTTTTGGATGGATACTCTGTGTATGTTCTGTATGTTTAATTTGTGTTCAGTCATTTCCTCTTAAATGCTCTCATAGGTTTTAAATACTAATGTATCATCTATCTACAGAATGTCAGTTTGCAGCTTACAAGTGAAGAGTTCCATCTAGGGTGCAGAAACAAAGGAGGTCACCTACAGTATGCATTTCACAGCATCTTAGTGAGTCCCTGTTTCCTATATATTTCACTGAAACCTCCCTATCATCCTAGCAACCTGATCTTTTCTACCAAGTTTCAGTGTAGAGTATACCTGCATTTCCCTTGATTCTGAGAGTGGATCTAGAAGGTCACTCCTGTTTTTGGTGTATCACCTCTTTTAGAGTAGGCTGTTTGTTTTCATGCTTTTCTCTCTCTTTTCACCCCCCCAGTGTATACCTATATACATATATTTTGTGTTACCTGAAACAAACAAGATACATCAGAGGGAACTAGCCCATATCTAGAGACTCTCCTCTCCTACTTCGCCGTCCCACAGGTGAGAGAGGGGTTTCCATGTTGCGGGGAGAGGGCAGGAATCCATGTTCCTGCCACTGGGTGCACTTTCCAGCGTCAACAATTTTGGCACACATGGTGGGACTGTAATTTTATCAAGTTTCTAACGCAGTAGTATTTCAAGATTGATGCTGGTCCTGCTACAGTGATTTTTCAAAGATTTTCAGCATCTGGTGACTCCACTGGTAAGAGCTCAGTTCTTTATTTTTAAGACCAGTTACTTAACTTTTATGCCAAAAGTTACCACCAGGTCAGCTTCAAGAAGGGTCCCCTTTGAGTTCGTTGAACTACCTTTAAACTCTGCTAAAAGGCTCAGATTTGAAAGAACTCGCCCTTATCAACTGGTAAATCCTCCTAGGCTTATTGCTAGGAACACCAACCCAGCTCAGCCACAAATACAACCTGTTCCAGCCATGGCTTTGCCTTTTGTAGTGTTTCGTGGTGAGAGCCCTTTAAACCTCCCACGCGATGATCCGATCCCCAGAACAGCTCTAAAAAATGTGCCTTTTTTTGATGGAGTGGGACCTCTTACAGTTGTTGAGTATATCAAGAATATTGCCAACCTTTGCAATATTCACAATGTAACAAAAGAAAATATTGCCATCAGACTGTTAGCCTTGTCTCTGAAAGGGAAAGCTCTCAACTGGTACGGCACCTTGCCTGTGAATTCCATACATTCTTGGAACGAATTGGGCACTCATTTAACTGATCATTTTGGGGAAAAAAGTGATGGCCTCTCTCTTACTGAGCAGCTGACAACTATAAAGAGAGCTCCGCACGAGTATATGCAGAACTTCAATACGCGGTTTCAAAAGACTTGGGATAGAATTCCCATCCTAGTAAGGCCGACCCCCAGCTACGCTTTCTTGTACTATCTAAAAGCATTAAATAGTGACATTGCTATGATGATCCAATCTATGGGGGGACACATACTACCAGCTGCGTATGACATAGCCATTGCGGCTGAAAATTGCTTAATTCAAGCTGGAAAAATTGCCCCTAGGCCTCATATGCCACTTTTTCCAGAATCGTTGCCCCTAATTCAGGCAGTCACTCCCACAATTGCCCCCTACCTGTCATTGAGAAACTAGATGTTTTTCCATTTAGTGAATTAAATGAAGTTAAGGGCCTGTTGTAGAGCATGTCAAATAAACGTGTTGCCCTTAAAAGACAGCAAGCTCAAAGCCACAAGCTAAACCAGGGTTATCAGAATTATGGCCATGCCCCTAGACCCCCCTTTCCAAACTATAACCAAGGTCAGGGGCAGCTCACTACAACCAGGCCTTATCAAAATTATAACTCAGGCCCTCCTTCGTCATCTAAAGCCATGGTACCTACTCAGAACAATCTAGTGCAGGACCAGCCAGGTTGTTCAACCATAAGACAGGGTCAAGAGCAAGCTGCCCACACGAACGATATGTTGAATTTTTTTTAGAATTCAGAAAATCAGGCTGCTAATTTTTCTCAGTTTTTTGAGTTCCCAGTGCAAACCAGCACAAGTAACAATCAAACTCAGCTGGATTCTACCCTGATAAATCACGAAGAGGGTGAGCTCTGTGTAATTAATCATGGGGGCGTTGCAGGCAATCATGCTGATTGCATTGCGACCAATACGAGATTTAAAAGAAGAGTAGTTGGAGAAGCGCAAGCTTCCCCTCAGGTTGCAACAAATCCTTCACCGCACCCTTTTCAAAGGGCCCCAATTTCCGGTGAACCATCTGTACCCCCAGCTCCTCAGTCTAAAGCTCCAGCCGAGATTAGCACAAAGGAGAGCACGAAGGGAGTCAGTCCCCAAGTTAATATAGTTGATCAAATGAATAAATTGCATGTGAATATTTCTCTATGGGATTCGTTGCCTCTTCCAGGACAAAAGGAGGTATTGAAGAAAGAATTGCATGAGCTAGATCGTCAGGCCATCCCAACAGACACTAATAACGTCTTAATGATGAATGGGTAGCCTTCGGCTCTAGGTCAGGTAAAGAAAGAAGGAAAGACTCCCCCTTTTTATGTATCTTTGATTATAGAGGATTTCTTAGTACATAATTGCATAATTGATAGTGGAGCCAGCACTTCAGTAATGCCTAAATGCATTGCTGATAAGATGGAGTTAAAGTACGAAGCCATGAACAAAGGAGTCTTGCAACTAGATGGGACACCTGCAAAGACAGTCGAAGTCCTAAAAGGATTGAGTTTAACATTGCATGCCTGCCCGACATTCTCAATCCCTCAAGATATAGTGGTATCGGATGTTCCTCCATATTTTGTAATCTATTTGTTTAGGGACTTTACGTCCAAGATAGGCGGTTATCTAGCAGCAAATTGGTCATACCTGGTTTTCAAAACCAAGTATGGGATCAAAGTGAAAATCAAATCTGAGCCACTCTACAAGGACCACCTAGAGCCCTATTCACCCAAGGCAGCGAATGTCAGTTATACTATCATTGATCCAGAAGACTCTCAGACGGACAAATCTTCATCTTCTGCTCTTGAAGGAGTCGCAGATCTACTCTTGGATGAGTGGGGAAGCGATAACTTTGAGCACGATCCTTGTAAGTTTATTGAAGAGGCAGACCTTGGCGTCTATTGCTTGCATGAAGAGAGTGTCGTCATGCCCAATTTAATGAAGGAAAACAAAGAAGATCTTGGCATGTGGCAGCTATACTTCGACGGTTCCAGAAGCAAATTGGGTGCTGGTGGTGGGGCAATGTTAGTCTCCCCTTCTAAAGAAAGGTACTTTTCAGCTTTTCGTTTCCAGTTCTCTTGCACATGTAACGTTGCAGAATATGAGTCTTTGATTCATGGACTTGAGTGGGCAAGAAAGAGAGGGATCAAAAAATTACAAATCCTGGGGGACAGTGAACTAATAGTGAACCAAATCAGAGGCCTGAACCTGACCAAGAACTCCTTACTGAAATCTTACAAGCACAGAGTCTGGGACTTGATGGAGGATTTCCTTGCTCTTAACATTACCTCTATCCCCAGGGAACAGAATAAGCAGGCTGACAAGTTGGTAGTTGTTGGCACCCAATTTGATGTTTCAAAAAAGATAAGCAGGGGTTGTGGTTCACACCATTTAAAGGTGGTGGTTCAGCCTTCGATCCCAAACAATGTTACAAATTGGCAGGTATTCGAAAGCGACCAACAGATAGCCCTTTTCCTAAAGGAGGAAGCTGAGTTTGCGGTCCACAATCAAGCGAAATTGTAGAAGCAATATGGAAATCAGATTGTTCAGTTGAAGAACAATAAACTCCCTAAGGGTCTGGTCACACTTGAAAGTATTTTCAATGGAGAGGACCAACTAAGAAATGACAAAGCATGCATCACTACCAAAGAGGAGAATTATGAAAAAGTGGAAATCTTCAAAGATAAGTTGCTAGCACTTGGTAAGGTCTGCATGTTTCAAGAAAGGCAAGCTTTCATTCTGTTGTGTCAGGAGTTCGCTGACGTCTTCGCCTGGGACTATAGTGACTTGAAAGGCTTCGATCCAAGACTTGCCCAGCACACTATTGAATTAAATGAAGGCACAAAACTAGTCACACAAAAGCAGAGACCTGTTAACCCGATGGTAGAGCTCCTTATGCAGAAAGAATTGACCAAGTTGATTGAGTCTGACATTATATTTCCGATCAAATATTCCTCATGGTTGGCCAATTTGGTTCCAGTTAGAAAGAAAAATGGGGAGATCAGAATGTGCGTCGACTTCAGAGACCTTAATAAAGTCTCTTTAAAGGATCATTATTCTCTTCCAAACATGGAGCAGATCCTCCAAAAGGTATCTGGTTCCAAACGCTTCTCCCTCTTGGATGGCTATTCAGGATATAATCAGATTTTGGTGCGTGACTCTGACCAATACAAAATAGTCTTCACCACTAAATGGGGAACGTTCGCCTACCAGAAGATGCCTTTCGCGCTATCCAATGCCGGTGCTACCTTCCAACATGCCATGGACATGGATTTCAGTGGTTTGATAAATAGGAACGTGCTGGTGTATCTCGATGATATAACAGTTTTCTCTAAAGAGGCAGGACAGCATATGAAACACCTTAGGCAAATTTTTGAGAGGTGTAGGGAATTTGGCATCTCCCTAAATCCAAAGAAATGTGTATTTGCGGTTCATGAGGGGAAACTTCTTGGCCATATTGTGTCCAAGGAAGGTTTGTCTATTGACCCAGAGAGAGTCTGCTCCATTCTGGAGATGTCCCTACCAAAGCACAAGAAAGGCCTTCAGAGTTTCTTCGGCCGAATAAATTTCATTCGGAGATTCATTCCAAACTTCACTGAAATAGTTAAACCCCTAACCTCCTTGCTAAAGAAGGGTGAAGAATTCAAATGAACAACGCCAAAAAAGGACAGCTTTGAAGCTATCAAACAGGCTTTGACTCAGGCTCCCACTCTAATCAGCCCCGACTTCAATAAAGACCTCAATCTCTATACCTTCAGCAACGGAGAAGTAATATCTGCCATGCTCGACCAAGCAAATAGTGATAACCTCGAGCAACCACTCGCCTTCTTCAGCCAAGGGTTAGAGGACTTCAAAACTAGGTATACCTACGTAGAAAAGCAAGTCCTGGCAGTGGTGCACAGCTTGAAGAAATTTAGATATATGTTATCAAACAGCAGGATCCATCTCATGGTTCCACATCTTAGCGTCAAAGATTTCCTAACCAATCGAGACTTAAATGAGAAAAGAGCAGGATGGATCACCAAGGTAATGGAGTACAACATAGACATCAAAATCACCAAGTTGGTGAGAGGAAGGGGCCTGTGTGAACAGCTAGCCGCAGATTTGAGACAAAAGGATGAAGACAGCTTGCTGATCCATGATGCAGCCACTACAAAAGAACCAACTGTCATAAGAGATTGGACACTAGACATGAGGCATTTCCTTCTTACGGGCGAATGTCCATAGGGTCTCGGTAGGGCCAAAAGAAGGTACTTTAAACTTCAGTCCCTTCCCTATGTTTTGATTGACGGAGTATTATTTAGAAAGGATCTCTCTGGGGTTCTCTTGAGATGCATTGACTCTAGTCAGACTGACAAGGTTCTGGTTGAGTTTCACGATGGGCCAGCAGGTGGACATTTCGCCCCTAAGACCACAGCAGCAAAAATAATGAGAGCTGGCTATTTCTGGCCCACTCTCTTCAGGGATACCCATGCCTGGATAAGAAAGTGTCAGAAGTGTGCACTCTTTGATGGAAAGCAGTGATTGGCTGCCATGCCCCTACAGCCCATTCAAGTTGAGCAACCATTCATGCAGTGGGGCCTAGATTTCATAGGGATGATCAACCCTCCCTCTAGCGTTGGACACAAGTGGGTCCTGACTGCTACGGATTATTTCACCAGGTGGGTGGAAGCCATTGATTTGAAAGAAGCGAATGAAAGCGTAGTTTTGGATTTCTATGAGGACTTAGTGACACATTTTGGGGTCCCAGCCACTATAATCTCAGATAATGCCTTGGCTTTTTTGGGAACCAAAACTAGTGAATGGGTGCTAAGATATGGTATATACCTCAGCACTTCGTCAAATTACTACCCATAGGGAAATGGACTAGCTGAGTCCACTAACAAAAATTTGATTAAGATTATAAAGAAGACCATGGAAGAAAATCAGAGAACTTGGCATGCCAAGTTGAAAACAACTCTATGGGCCGATCGAATCACTCCGAAAAGATCAATTGGAAATTCTCCATATATGCTTGTGTATGGAAGGGAAGCAAGGCTTCCTATCTCACTCGAATTGCCAACGCTGGACCTCACACATCAGCTACAGCTAGAAGAAGGAAGCATCATGGAGGTCAGATTGTGTGAACTAATGGAGCTCCAGGAAGTAAGGAACCAGGCCATGGTCTCTATGATCAGTCGCCAGCATCAGATGAAAAGACATTTCGACAAGAAGTCTTCGTCAAAGAGTTTCGTCGAAGGAGACATTGTCCTAAAATGGGATGAAGATAGAGCTAAGCTCAGAAAACATGCAAAATTTGATGCCCTCTAGAGCGGTCCTTACATGATTACTCAGTGCAAGCAGCATAATGCGTTCCAGCTCTCCAGGTTGGATGGCAAAGAATTGTGTATCCCAGTCAACGAGATACATCTGAAGCATTGCCACTAATTTTTGGTTCGGCTGTACATAGTTTTCCTTATTGTTTTCCCTGTTTTTCCTAAAGTGCAGTTGCACAGGTAGTTATTTTTAGCTGTGTGTTTTCCTTTGTTTGGGGGTAAATTGTGTGTATTTTGATTTTGGGATTATCAATGTTGTTGTGAACTCGCTTCAAAGTCACCATCCGACTCCGCACCCAATGGATATGCAAGGCAACTAGGTTCTAAGCATAGCAGGCACACTTCCCCCGTGAGTCACCAATTTGTTGACCCAATTTTGCCCCTCAGGCAAAATTTTGGTCACCTCCTACACCTACTTCGCATGGCCAGTCATTTCAAGTTGCAAGGTCCACTTTCAGATTTCGACAGTTTCTGTTTCAGAGCATTGGTTCATCGGCCTAGTTCGTTGGTGTTCACGGTGGTGAAAGATAGGATCTCTGAACATTCACGCAAGGAGAGGAGGGAAAAAATGGAGCATTTCAACACTTAGGCAGAAAAGAGGGCAGACAAAGTGCAGAGGGCGGCAAATTTGCCGCCCACTATAAGGGCAGGTAAAATGAGCTCACCTACAGACATGCAGAGGGCAGCAAATTCGCCACCCACAACATGAAAAGGCTGTGGACATCAGCCGAAGTCGGCAATATTGCCATTGTCGGCACCCTCCAGAGACCGACATCGGCAGAACCGCAGACGTCGGCAGCACAACGTCAGGTGCAAAAGTTGAAAAAGCCTGCCTATGGTAGTGAGTTGAAAAAGCTCGCCTATGGTGGCGAATTGAAAAAGCCTGCCTATGGCGGTGAATTAAAAAAGCCCGCCCTATGGCGGTGAAATTGAAAACCCCGCCCGGTGGCGGGGAAATTGAAAGGGTCACCCATAGCACAATACTACCGACGTCGGCAGCTTAGGAGAACCGACATCGATAAGACTGCCGCCATCGGCAGCTCATCGGCTGACGTCGGTAGGTATTCCTACATGAAGTTCATGCAAAGGGTGGCAAAATCGCCACCCACTACAAGGGCAGAAAAATTCACCTACAGTGCACAAGAAAAAACCCGCCCAGCCACCGGAGGAGAAGACCAGCATGCAAAACAAGGCAACAAGCATGGTCTTGGCAGACTTGTGATGTCATCAATAGTGTTTTTCACGCTTTTTGATGAAACTTCTCTTGGCTCTTCTGCTATAAATACAAGGACTTAGTCATTTTTCAGGAGATCTTCCTGACTTTTGTAAAGAGCACTGCTCTGCAAATTTCCCACTTGAATCAATAAAAATATAGTTTTTACCTCTTTCTTGGATGGATACTCTGTGTATGTTCTGTATGTTTAATCTGTGTTCAGTCATTTCCTCTTAAATGCTCTCACAGGTTTTAAATACTAATGTATCAGCTATCTACAGAATGTCAGTTTGTAGCTTACAGGTGAAGAGTTCCATCTAGGGTGCAGAAACAAAGGAGGTCACTTACAGTATGCATTTCACAGCATCTTAGTGAGTCCCTGTTTCCTATATCTTTCACTGAAACCTCCCTGTCATCCTAGCAACCTGATATTTTCTACCAAGTTTCAGTGTAGAGTATACTTGCATTTCCCCTTATTCTGAGAGTGGATCTGGAAGATCACTCCTGTTTTTGGTGTATCACCTCTTTTAGAGTAGGCTGTTTGTTTTCATGCTTTTCTCTCTCTTTTCACCCCCCCAGTGTATACCTATATACCTATATTTTGCATTACCTAAAACAAACAAGATACATCAGAGGAACTAGCCCATATCTAGAGACTCTCCTCTCCTGCTTCACCGTCCCACAGGCGAGAGAGGGGTTTCCATGTTGCAGGGAGAGGGCAGGAATCCGTGTTCCTGCCACTGGGTGCACTTTCCAGCGTCAACATGTTGACCCAATTTTGCCCCTCAGGCAAAATTCCAGTCACTTCCTACACCTGCTTCGCATGGCCAGTCATTTCAGGTTGCAAGCTCCACTTTCAGGTTTCGACAGTTTCCATTTCAGAGCATTGGTTCATCGGCCTAGTTCGTTGGCATTCACGGTGGTGAAAGATAGGATCTCCAAATGTTCAAGCAAGGAGAGGAGGGAAAAAATAGAGCATTTTAACACTTAGATAGAAAAGAGGGCAGACAAAGTGCAGAGGGTGGCAAATTTTCTGCCCACTACAAGGGCGGGTAAAATGAGCTCACCTACAGACATGTAGAGGGCGGAAAATTTGCCACCCACAACATGAAAAGGCTGTGGACATCGGTCGACATCGGAAATATTGCCATTATCGGCACCCTACAGAGACCGACGTCGATAGAACCACCGACGTCGGCAGCACAACAACAGGCGCAAAAGTTGAAAAAGCCCACCTATGGCAGCGAGTTGAAAAAGCCCACCTATGGCGGTGAATTGAAAAAGCCCGCCCTATGGCGGTGAAATTGAAAACCCCACCCGGTGGTAGAGAAATTGAAAAGGCCACCCATAGCACAATACTGCCAATGTCGGCAGCTTAGGGGAACCGACGTCAGCAAGACTGCCACCGTCGACAGCTCATCAGCCGATGTCGGCAGGTATTCCTACATGAAGTTCATGCAAAGGGCGGCAAAATCACCGCCCACTACAAGGGCGGCAAAATTCACCTGTAGTGCACAAGAAAAAACTTGCCCAGCCACCGGAGGAGAAGACCAGCACAAAAAATGAGGTAACAAGCATGGTCTTGGTAGACTTGTGATGTCATCAATAGTGTTTTTCATGCTTTCTGATGAAACTTCTCTTGGCTCTTTTGCTATAAATACAAGGACTTAGTCATTTTTTAGGAGATCTTCCTGACTTTTGTAAAGAGCACTGCTCTGCAATTTTCCCACCTGAATCAATAAAAATATAGTTTTTACCTCTTTCTTGGATGGATACGTTGTGTATGTTTTGTATGTTTAATCTGTGTTCAGTCATTTCCTCTTAAATGCTCTCACAGGTTTTAAATACTAATGTATCAGCTATCTACAAAATGTCAGTTTGCAGCTTACAGGTGAAGAGTTCCATCTAGGGTGCGGAAACAAAGGAGGTCACTTACAGTATGCATTTCATAGCATCTTAGTGAGTCCCTGTTTCCTATATCTTTCACTGAAACCTCCCTGTCATCCCAGCAACCTGATTTTTTCTACCAAGTTTCAGTGTAGAGTATACTTGCATTTCCCCTAATTCTGAGAGTGGATCTGGAAGGTCACTCATGTTTTTGGTGTATCACCTCTTTTAGAGTAGGCTGTTTGTTTTCATGCTTTTCTCTCTCTTTTCACCCCCCCAGTGTATACCTATATACCTATATTTTGCGTTACCTGAAACAAACAAGATACATCAGAGGGAACTAGCCCATATCTAGAGACTCTCATCTCCTACTTCGCCGTCCCACAGGCGAGAGAGGGGTTTCCATGTTGCGGGGAGAGAGCAGGAATCCATGTTCCTGTCGCTGGATGCACTTTCCAGCGTCAACAGTTTTAGCACGCCTGGTGGGACTGTAATTTTATCAAGTTTCTAACACAGTAGTATTTCAAGATTGATGCTGGTCCTGCTACAGTGATTTTTCAAAGATTTCCAGCATCTGGCGACTCCACTGGTAAGAGCTCAATTCTTTATTTTTAAGACCAGTTACTTAACTTCTATGCCAAAAGTTACCACCAGGTCAGCTTCAAGAAGGGTCCCCTTTGAGTTCGTTGAACTACATTTAAACTCTACTAAAAGGCTCAGATTTGAAAGAACTCACCCTTATCAACTGGTAAATCCTCCTAGGCTTGTTGCTAAGAACACCAACCCAGCTCAGCCACAAATACAACCTGTTCCAGCCATGGCTTTGCCTTTTGCAGCGTTTCGTGGTGAGAGCCCTTTAAACCTCCCACGCTATGATCCGATCCCTAAAACAGCTCTAAAAAATGTGCCTTCTTTTGATGGAGTGGGACCTATTACAGTTGTTGAGCATATCAAGAATATTGCCAACCTTTGCAATATTCACAATGTAACAGAAGAAAATATTGCCATCAGACTGTTAGCCTTGTCTCTGAAAGGGAAAGCTCTTGACTGGTACGGCACCTTGCCTGTGAATTCCATACATTCTTGGAATGAATTGGGCACTCGTTTAACTGATCATTTTGGGGAAAAAAGTGATGGCCTCTCTCTTGCTGAGCAGCTGACAACTATAAAGAGAGCTCCGCATGAGTATATGCAGGACTTCAATACGCGGTTTCAAAAGACTTGGGATAGAATTCCCATCCTGGTAAGGCCGACCCCCAGCTACGCTTTCTTATACTATCTAAAAGCATTAAATAGTGACATTGCTATGATGATCCAATCTATGGGGGGACACATACTGCCAGCTACGTATGACATAGCCATTGTGGCCAAAAATTGTTTAATTCAAGCCAGGAAAATTGCCCCTAGGCCTCATATGCCACTTTTTCTAGAATCGCTGCCCCCAATTCAGGTAGTCACTCCCACAATTGCCCCCTACCTGTCATTGAGAAACCAGATGCTTTTCCATTCAGTGAATTAAATGAAGTTAAGGGCCTATTGCAGAGCATTTCAAATGAACTTGTTGCCCTTAAAAGACAGCAAGCTCAAAGCCACAAGCCAAACCAGGGTTATCAAAATTATGGCCATTCCCCTAAACCCCCCTTTCCAAACTATAACCAAGGTCAGGGGCAGCTCACTACAACCAGGCCTTATCAAAATTATAACTCAGGCCCTCCTTCGTCATCTAAAGCCATGGTACCTACTTAGAACAATCTAGTGCAGGACTAGCCAGGTTGTTCAACCATGAGACAGGGTCAAGAGCAAGCTGCCCACACGAACGATATGTTGAATTTTTTTCAGATTTCAAAAAATTAGGCTGCTGATTTTTCTTAGTTTTTTGAGTTCCCAGCGCAAACCAGCACAAGTAACAATCAAACTCAGCCAGATTCTACCCTGATAAATCACGAAGAGGGCGAGCTCTGTGCAATTAATCATGGGGGCACTATAGGCAATCATGCTAATTGTGTTGCGGCCAATACAAGATTTAAAAGAAGAGCAGTTGGAGAAGCGCAAGCTTCCCCTCATGTTGCAAAAAATCCTTCACCGCACCCTTTTCAAAGGGCCCCAATTTCTGGTGAACCATCTGTACCCCCAGCTCCTCAGTCTAAAGCTCCAGCCGGGATCAGCACAAAGGAGAGCACGAAGGGAGTCAGTCCCCAAGTTAATATAGTTGATCAAATGAAGAAATTGCATGTGAATATTTCTCTATGGGATTCGTTGTCTCTTCCAGGACAAAAGGAGGTATTGAAGAAAGAATTGCATGAGCTAGATCACCAGGCCATCCCAACAGACACTAATAACGTCTTAATGATGAATGGGCAGCCTTCGGCTCCAGGTCAGGTAAAGAAAGAAGGAAAGACTCCCCCTTTTTATGTATCTTTGATCATAGGGGATTTCTTAGTACATAATTTCATAATTGATAGTGGAGCCAACACTTCAGTAATGCCTAAATGCATTGCTAATAAGATGGAGTTAAAGTACGAAGCCATGAACAAAGGAGTCTTGCAACTAGATGGGACACCCGCAAAGACAGTCAGAGTCCTGAAAGGATTGAGTTTAACATTGCATGCCTGCCCGACATTCTCAATCCCTCAAGATATAGTGGTAGCGGACGTTCCTCTATATTTTGCAATCTGTTTGTCTAGGGACTTTACGTCCAAGATAGGCGGTTATCTAGCAGCAAATTGGTCATACCTGGTTTTCAGAACCAAGTATGGGACCAAAGTGAAAATCGAATCCGAGCCACTCTACAAGGACCACCTAGAGCCCTATTCACCCAAGGCAGTGAATGTCAGTTATACTATCATTGATCCAGAAGACTCTCAAACAGAAAAATCTTCATCTTCTGCTCTTGAAGGAGTCACAGATCTACTCTTGGATGAGTGGGGAAGTGATAACTTTGAGCACGATCCTTATAATTTTATTGAGGAGGCAGACCTGGCATCTATTGCTTGCATGAAGAGAGTGCCGTCATGGCCAATATAATGAAGGAAAACAAAGAAGATCTTGGCCTGTGGCAGCTATACTTCAATGGTTCTAGAAGCAAACTGGGCACTGGTGGTGGGGCAATGTTAGTCTCCCCTTCTAAAAAAAGGTATTTTTTAGCTTTTCATTTCCAATTCTCTTGCACATGTAACGTTGCAGAATATGAGTCTTTGATTCATGGACTTGAGTGGGCAAGAAAGAGAGGGATCAAAAAATTACAAATCCTGGGGGATAGTGAACTAATAGTGAACCAAATCAGAGGCCTGAACCTAACCAAGAACTCCTTACTAAAATCTTACAAGCACAGAGTCTGGGGCTTGATAGAGGATTTCCTTGCTCTTAACATTACCTCTATCCCCAGGGAACAGAATAAGTAGGCTGACAAGTTGGCAGCTGTTGGCGCCCAATTTGATGTTTCAAAAGAGATAAGCAGGGGTTGTGGTTCGCGCCATTTAAAGGTGGTGGTTCGGCCTTCGATCCCAAACAATGTTACAAATTGGCAGTTCTTTGAAAGTGACCAACAGATAGCCCTTTTCCTAAAGGAGGAAGCTGAGTTTGCGGTCCACAATCAAGCAAAATTACAGTAGCAATATGGAAATCAGATTGTTCAGTTGAAGAACAATAAACTTCCTAAGGGTCTGGTCATACTTAAAAGTATTTTCAATGGAGAGGACCAACTAAGAAATGACAAAGCATGCATCACTACCAAAGAGGAGAATTATGAAAAAGTGGAAATCTTCAAGGATAAGTTGCTAGCGCTTGGTAAGGTCTGCACGTTTCAAGAAAGGCAAGCTTTCATTCTGTTGTGTCAGGAGTTCGCTAACATCTTCGCCTAGGACTATAGCGACTTGAAAGGCTTCGATCCAAGACTTGCCCAGCACACTATTGAATTAAATGAAGGTGCAAAACCAGTCACACAAAAGTAGAGACCTGTTAACCCGATGGTAGAGCTCCTTATGCAGAAAGAATTGACCAAGTTGATTGATTCTAGCATTATAATTTCGATCAAACATTCCTCATGCTTGGCCAATTTGGTTCCAGTTAGAAAGAAAAATGGGGAGATCAGACTATGCATCGACTTCAGAGACCTTAATAAAGTCTCTTTAAAGGATCATTATCCCCTTCCAAACATGGAGCAGATCCTCCAAAAGGTAATTGGTTTCGAACGCTTCTCCCTCCTGGATGGCTATTCAAGATATAATCAGATTCTGGTGCGTGACTCCGACCAATACAAAATAGCTTTCACCACCGTTCACCTACCAGAAGATGCCTTTCAGGCTATCCAATGCTGGTGCTACCTTCCAGCGAGCCATGGACATGGCTTTCAGTGGTTTGATAAATAGGAACGTGCTGGTGTATCTCGATGATATAACGGTTTTCTCCAAAGAGGCAGGACAGCATATGAAACACCTCAGGCAGATTTTTGAGAGGTGTAGGGAATTTGGCATCTCCCTAAATCCAAAGAAATGTGTATTTGTGGTTCATGAGGGGAAACTTCTTCACCATATTGTGTCCAAGGAAGGTTTGTCTATTGACCCAGAGAGAGTCTGCTCCATTCTGGAGATGTCCCTACCAAAGCACAAGAAAGGCCTTCAGAGTTTCTTCGGCCGAATAAATTTCATTCAGAGATTCATTCCAAACTTCACTGAAATAGTTAAACCCCTAACCTCCTTGCTAAAGAAGGGTGAAGAATTCAAATGGACAACGCTAAAAAAGGACAGCTTTGAAGCTATCAAACAGGCTTTGACCCAGGCTCCCACTCTAATCAACCCCGACTTCAATAAAGACCTCAATCTCTATACCTTCAGCAACGGAGAAGTAATATCTGCCATGCTCGACCAAGAAAATAGTGATAACCTCGAGCAACCACTCGCCTTATTCAGCCAAGGGTTAGAGGACTTCAAAACCAGGTATACCTACGTAGAAAAGCAAGTCCTGGCAGTGGTGCACAGCTTGAAGAAATTTAGATATATGTTATCAAACAGCAGGATCCATCTCATGGTTCCACATCTTAGCGTCAAAGATTTCCTAACCAATCGAGACTTAAATGAGAAAAGAGCAGGATGGATCACCAAGGTAATGGAGTACAACATAGACATCAAAATCACCAAGTTGGTGAGAGGAAGGGGCCTGTGTGAACAACTAGCCATAGATTTGAGACAAAAGGATAAAGACAGCTTGCTGATCCATGATGCAGCCACTACAGAAGAACCAGCTGTCATAAGAGATTGGACACTGGACATGAGGCATTTCCTTCTTACGGGTGAATGTCCACAGGGTCTCGGTAGGGCTGGAAGAAGGTACTTTAAACTTCAGTCCCTTCCCTATATTTTGATTGACAGAGTATTATTTAGAAAGGATCTCTCTGGGGTTCTCCTGAGATGCATTGACTCTAGTCAGACTGACAAGGTTCTGGCTGAGTTTCATGATGGGCCAGCAAGCGGACATTTTGCCCCTAAGACCATAGTAGCAAAAATAATGAGAGCTGGCTATTTCTGGCCCACTCTCTTCAAGGATACCCATGCCTGTTAAAGAAAGTGTCAAAAGTGTGCACTCTTTGACGGAAAGTAGCGATTGGCTGCCATGCCCCTACAGCCCATTCAAGTTGAGCAACCATTCATGCAGTGGGGCTTGGATTTCATAGGGATGATCAACCCTCCCTCTAGCGTCGGACACAAGTGGGTCCTGACTGTTATGGATTATTTCACCAGGTGGGTGGAAGCCATTGCTTTGAAAGAAGTGAATGAAAGCGTAGTTTTGGATTTTTATGAGGACTTAGTGACACGTTTTGGGGTCCCAGCCACTATAATCTCAGATAATGCCTTGGCTTTTCTGGGAACCAAAACTAGTGAATGGGCGCTAAGGTATGGTATATACCTCAGCACTTCGTCAAATTACTACCCGCAGGGAAATGGACTAGCTAAGTCCACTAACAAAAATTTGATTAAGATTATAAAGAGGACCATGGAAGAAAATCAAAGAACTTGGCATGCCAAGTTGAAAACAGCTCTATGGGCCGATCGAATCACTTCGAAAAGATCAATCAAAAATTCTCTATATACGCTTGTGTATGGAAGGGAAGCAAGGCTTCCTATCTCACTCGAATTGCCAATGCTGGACCTCGCACATCAGCTGCAGCTAGAAGAAGGAAGTAGCATGGAGGTCAGATTGTGTGAACTAATGGAGCTCTAGGAAGTAAGGAACCAGGCCATGGTCTCTATGATCAGTCGCCAGCATCAGGTGAAAAGACATTTTGACAAGAAGTCTTCGTCAAAGAGTTTCATCGAAGGAGACATTGTCCTAAAATGGGATGAAGATAGAGCTAAGCCTGGAAAACATGCAAAATTTGATGCCCTCTGGAGCGGTCCTTACATGATTACTCAGTGCAAGCAGCATAATGCGTTCCAGCTCTCCAGGTTGGACGGCAAAGAATTGCGTATCTCAATCAACAGGATACATCTGAAGCATTGCCACTAATTTTTGGTTCGGCTGTACATAGTTTTCTTTGTTTTCCCTGTTTTTCCTAAAGTGGAGTTGCACAGGTAGTTATTTTTAGCTTTGTGTGTTTCCCTTTGTTTGGGGGTAAATTCTATGTATTTTGATTTTGGGATTATCAAAGCTATTGTGAACTCACTTCAAAGTCACCATCCGACTCCACACCCAATGGATATGCAAGGCAACTGGGTTCTAAGCATAGCAGGCACGCTTCCCCCATGAGTCACCAATTTGTTGACCCAATTTTGCCCCTCAGGCAAAATTTTAGTCACCTCCTACACCTACTTCGCATGGCCAGTCATTTCAGGTTGCAAGGTCCACTTTCAGGTTTCGACAGTTTCTGTTTCAGAGCATTAGTTCATCGGCCTAGTTCATTGGCGTTCACGGTGGTGAAAGATAGGATCTCTGAACGTCATGCAAGGAGAGGAGGGAAAAAAATGGAGTGTTTCAACACTTAGGCAGAAAAAAGGGCAGACAAAGTGCAGAGGGCGGCAAATTTGCCGCCCACTACAAGGGCGGGTAAAATGAGCTCACCTACAGACATGTAGAGGGCAAAAAATTTGCCACCCACAACACGAAAAGGCTATGGACATCGGCCGATGTCGGTAATATTGCCGTCATTGGCACCCTACAGAGACCGACGTCGGCAGCACAACGGCAGGTGCAAAAGTTGAAAAAGCCCGACTATGGCGGCGAGTTGAAAAAGCCCGCCTATGGCGGCGAATTGAAAAAGCCCACCTATGGCGGCGAATTGAAAAAGCCTGCCCTATGGCGGCAAAATTGAAAACCCCACCCGGTGGCGGGGAAATTGAAAGGGCTACCCACAGCACAATACTGCCAACGTCGGCAGCTTAGGGGAACCGATGTCAGCAAGACTGCCGCCGTCGGCAGCTCATCGACCGACGTCAGCAGGTATTCCTACATGAAGTTCATGCAAAGGGTGGCAAAATCGCCGCCCACTACAAGGGTGGCAAAATTCACCTGCAGTACATAAGAAAAAACTCGCTCAGCCGCCAGAGGAGAAGACCAGCACGCAAAATGAGGCAACAAGCATGGTCTTGGCAGACTTGTGATGTCATCAATAGTGTTTTTCACACTTTCCGATGAAACTTCTCTTGGCTCTTCTGCTATAAATACAAGGACTTAGTCATTTTTCAAGAGATCTTCCTGACTTTTGTAAAGAGCACTGCTCTGCAAATTTCCCACTTGAATCAATAAAAATATAGTTTTTACCTCTTTCTTGGATGGATACTCTGTGTATGTTCTGTATGTTTAATCCTTGTTCAGTCATTTCCTCTTAAATGCTCTCATAGGTTTTAAATACTAATGTATCAGCTATCTACAGAATGTCAGTTTGTAGCTTACAGGTGAAGAGTTCCATCTAGGGTGTAGAAACAAAGGAGGTCACTTACAGTATGTATTTCACAGCATCTTAGTGAGTCCCTGTTTCCTATATCTTTCACTGAAACCTCCCTGTCATCCCAGCAACCTGATCTTTTCTACCAAGTTTCAGTGTAGAGTATACTTGCATTTCCCCTGATTCTGAGAGTGGATCTGGAAGGTCACTCCTATTTTTGGTGTATCACCTCTTTTAGAGTAGGCTATTTGTTTTCATGCTTTTCTCTCTCTTTTCACCCCCCCTCCAGTGTATACCTATATACCTATATTTTGTGTTACCTGAAACAAACAAGATACATCAGAGGGAACTAGCCCATATCTAGAGACTCTCCTCTCCTGCTTCGCCATCCCACAGGCGAGAGAGGGGTTTCCATGTTGCAGGGAGAGGGCAGGAATCCATGTTTCTGCTGCTGGGTGCACTTTCCAGCGTCAACATTAACTTAGCCATCCTTCAAGGGATTGGTCTAAGCTTATTAGCTTTGTTTAAATGCTATTGATAGTTTTCCTTCAAGGGAGCAGTCTACCTTACATGTGGAAATTTTTATTTTATTTTTGGGTAGCTATCCTTTGAGGAAGTATTTTGTAATGCTTAAGATATTGACCCAATTAATTGTTGTAAGATGAAATGTGTTTAGATATGGACCAGTCTAGTTAAGTTTAGAGGTTTACCTTTATGAGGGTAAAAATTTACATAAGAAGGTCAATGATATGTGAAAGGGTGTGGTTTTGAGAGACAATAACCATGGGATTCCATCTCATTAGATATGAAAAGTATCCATGATAACCATGCTATGGGTAGAGCCATGGTACCCATATTTAGGATTAGGCCATGACTATAATGGTTAATCACATGGTTCTATGTTATAATAAAATATCCTCAAAAGGGGAGAAGGAAGGTGGGTGAAGATTAATATCTAATAATCAAGGGATGAGCTTAAGTTAGACAAACAGGTGAGCTTGATCCTTTTTTAATAGAAAAATAGACGTAGATGCAAAGCATTGAGAGGCTCAGGTTTGGTTTGCCTTTGAGAGAGGATAAACAATAAGCTCATGATCCATACTTATGGGTGATGATATAAGATCCAACCCAATTCAAATCAAAATTACCTCATTTACTCTTCTCCATGTTGGTCACATGTTGGTTTTCTTTTAGGATGAGATCTCTGATATTGAATTCTTGATGTTTGAGGTAAATTTGGTTAGGTTTAATAGAGATGGGTAACTCCAATGGTTCGATGGGAGAATTTGTATCCTAAATAGGTTAGGTGATGTCTAAATGGGTTTCCCTAATTTGACATACCACTTGGTTCAATTTGGGTTGATGGATAGGTTCGGTTAATAGGTTGAGGCAAAAAACCCAAGGGTTAGTTTAGTTAATGGTTAAGGTATGGTTAAAGTTAATAAATGGTTAAAGCCTTATGAAAGGAAAGTTCCCCTAGTTTACTCTTTGCATGGGCGGGAAAAATATCCCAAAGTGAAGGTGTTTTTGGTTGGGTTCAGTTAGAATGTTGAGGGTTTGAAGGGTATGTCTATGGAATTGACCATTTAGCCTTTCCCTTATCCTTTTATTGGACCTAAGAGTGGGTAACCCTATAGATGGTGTGGATAGAAGGAAGTGTTGGTTTAGCTTGCTTCTTCAGTTTCTCCTTACTCTTAGGTGAGAATGGGGGAATAGGCAAGTGTTGGGTAGGTTTATTTGATGGTTGGGTTAGTAATGGGATCAAAGGAGGTTCATTTAATAACATATTATCCTTGTCATAAATTTGGTGGATAATGATTTTAAGAGCCTTTCAATGTTTCATATCATGGCCAAGTATCATATGGTAAGATCACACATGGTGTCCATTGTACCATGATGATTTTGGGTGTGAAGGGTTGAATGTTTTGATAGGATTAGAAGGTTTGATAGGTGGTAAGGTTAAGGAAGAGGTTTTCAATAACCTTTGTAAAATGGTTCAATAGGATTCATGTAAAGGTTTTGGAGGCAATAGGTTTTTAGTTTTGGGAGCCTTCCTAAAATTAGTTTTCACTATGGAAGTTATGGGTGGTGGGGTAGTTTTGGTTTGTCAGTTAGGTTAGGCTAGCTAGGTTAAGGGAGGTTTATCTGATAACATTTTATCCTCATATAAGTTGTGGATGAGTTCTTGGAGAGATTTTCAATGATCTGTGTCATGTCCAAGTGTCTTATGGTATGTATAGACTAAGTTGGCATTAAACCATTTTGGTTGAGGACATGAAGGGTCAAAAGGTTTGATAGGTTGGAAATGTTTGAGAGATGGTAAGGTTAAGGAGGATGTTTTCAATAACCTTTGTAAAATGGTTGAATAGGATTCAAATAATGGCATTGGGGGTGATGGATTTTTGGGATTTGGAGTGGGAGTCTTCTTAGGAGTAGGCTTTACCCTAGAAGTTGTTAGTTGTGGAATGGCTTTAGTAGATTGGTTAGGTTGAGGTTTCCTGGTTGGTTTTAAAGTATAAGATTTAACAGAAGTAGGGGCATGTGTCTATTTTGAGATGGTTTATGAGATTCTACCCTTTTAATAGGTTTAGTCAAAATTTTATTTGATGGACTTGATAGAGTTAGGTCCAATTTCAAATATTGGTGAGTTATGTTAGGAATAGGAAGTATTCATAGATTATTGATGGGTTTGGTCAAAGAGGTATAAGGGTATTTAACAATTTTAGATGGAAGTGGGTTGGATGGTTCCTTATGGTTTTGAAGGATGGAGTATCTGAGGATGGGGTTGAGGTAGTGATAGGTTTGAGGGTAGATTCAAGTGAAGCTAATGGTTCTTATTTTTTTTGTTTAGGGAGGCCAAGATGATGCCAAAATAGTGGCTCTATCGAGATTGGGTTGAGAAGTGAACTCTAGGCTTTGTACTAGCCTATAAAAGGGCTTATAGATAGGTTTGGTTCCTTGATAATATATTTCAAAGCTTAAACCCTTGGGTGGAGAAGAGAGAATGGTTTCCCCATCTATGTTTTTGGTGGAAGGTTCAAAATTTAGAGAATACATTTCTTCCATAGATGGAGTGGATAAGGTGACCTCTTCTAAATGAATGATTTTCAAAGGAAGAGTAGGTGAGTCTGTGGTGGGGAAGGAAGGTGTAATAGCATAAACTGAAAGGAAGGGAGTGGTTTATTCCTTTGTTTGGTCATCCAAAAGAATGAGAAGTGATTCCCCTACTTCAATGAGTGGGGTGGAAGAAGTAGTAGTAATAGGTTTATCAATAACAACATTGATCTTGTGCACCTCACAAGTGTTAGATGATTTTGGTTGGCTTTGATTCACTAAAAGAGAAATCAAAAGTATTGTTTAGTTTCCTTAATTGTGATTTTTAAGAAAATTTTTAAAGATTATACTCATTCAACAAGTGGATTGTTTAAGGTTGGTGTTATTACAGTTTCTTTAGTTGTAGGTTTACTAAGGGCTAGAAGAGGGTGTACCAATGTCTCAATTATCACATTAGGGTGTGAAACTATTTGTAAATTATTTAGTTGGCTTGAAGAGGCTACTTGGTCTGATAGGTTAACAATTTGGTTGGGTTGATAGGTTGGTTGATCAGTTCATGGTGATGAAGTTGATTGGGTTAACAAGGTGGGTTGAGGTTGATATGATGATGGCCTAAGCTTTGACAAGGTTGGGTAATTGAGAAGATAGATCTTAATAGGTTATTGTTTGGGCATGATAATAATTAAATGATTGATGATAAGCCATTGGTTAGTTTTAAGTGAGGTTCTATTGATCATGGATATTAGAAATAGATGGCCTAAGTTTTGACTCTAATCTAGTTATCCGATCTATTATCAATGTAGCAAACTCTAGTGGTAGTTCAGGTGAAGGTTGATAGTTTATGGGTTGGTTGAATTTGGAGTTTGATAGGTTATAGGTAAGTTTATGTTGATTTTAAATATGGTTGGGTTGGTTATAGACAAGGTTTGGTTGGTTTTAGATAGGATTGAGTTGGTAATAGACAAGGTTGGGTTTATTATTGGTAAGGAAGGGAGCATAAGTGGCTTGCGATGTAAGATACCACTTAAAGGTGAAAGGATTATCATCCAAGATTATAGAAAAGTAAGGATATCCAAGAGATAAAATAGGAGATCTCTCCATTAAACAAGATATTGAAGATGAGGTATTGGAAAATAGGTTCTTGGTTGGTTTGATTCTTCAATTTGTAGTCTGGTAAAGACTATGTGAAGAATAGAGAGAAATGAAGCTCACACCTCAAACAAGAAGTAAGTAAAATAAAAGATTAAATAAAATCAAATCATACACTAAGATACATTAAATCCTAGATTTTCAATTGTCTCTCTTTTGGATTATGCCTCAAAAAGTGTGAAGAAGAAATCTGGTCTGTAGAACAGGTCCTAAACAAGGTAGTCTATGTTTGGTTTCGGGTTAGGTTTAAGCACTCAAGAAGAAGTATGTATTAGATTGAGTACATGGCTTGGTGCTTGGGGCTTGATCTCCTCACTTCATGATCCCATAACTAGTTTGGGTGCTTATCCAATATATACTGATTATCATAGTTTATACTCCACTAGAGAATTGAGTTGGTTATCTCCTTGGTGATTAAATCCAAGTATGATAATTGAGAAAGGGTAAGGTGATCCGTTAGGTGATGAAATAATAATTAGGCCTTATTAGGCCTTATCTCAACTGAGTTTTATGTTTGTTTTATGAAATTGGTTTGGTTTTATAACATTTTTTCAATACAGTTAATTTGATTTGCCTTTAATTAATCAAGGTGAACTAATTAAGCAAGTAAACAAATAATGTATGCAGTTAATTTTAACCCAAAGGAAAAAAATTGATTTTTTTAATGAAAATAAGAAAAAATAAAATTCACCTAAATTCAGAATGAAAATTCAATCCTAATCCTTGGATGAATTCTCTTTTGATTTTTATAAATGCATGAGAAAAAAGGAAAATTTTTAATTTTTAATTTTTTCTTGATTTTCTAAATTAAAGAAGCTAAAACTTACGTTTTGAAAGAGACGAATGATTAATTTTTGGAAATGAAATTACATATAAATTACACTTTAATAATGAAAATAAATTTCCTAAAACAAATAATGAACCCAATAAAACTCAAGGGTCCCACCAAGCATGCCAAAATGTTTCTATCGAATTTTTGCTTTTTCCTAAGTGTGAAAAGTAGAAACTAGTTATGAACAGTGTGGAAGAAAAACCTATTGAATGTGCACACGATGCATCTAAGTGATTGTGTATATATCCTATTTGGCTTGGTAGGATGACCTAAAAATAATAAAACACTAAACTAAACTTATTTTTTAGAAAATTATATGGGTGGATTGCCTAGTGTGAGCTAGATCCTAGAAGCAAAAGCTTTCTAGGAGGCTATCAATCCACCTGCTTTTAAACACTTAAGTGGTAATGATAAAAGAAATATATTTTACTTATATTATTATTAAAATAGGATTAAATTAAAAAAAAATAGTAAATTAGTCAATAAAACTAAATGCTTTGCTTAGATGGCTAAAATAAAGCAACTATTTTAAATCATGCTAATGCTGAAAATTGGCTAAAATAAAGATGTGGTTTTTAGTTTGGATTAGTTTGATAAAGGTCAAAAGAGTGATTTGTTTTGGGTTATAAATGGTTTTATATTTTTAAGGGTAATTTTTTCAAGAAAACAAGAGGTATAAATGTTCAAAATAAGGCCAAGAAGGCAGAGGCATAAATGGTCCAAAATGAGGCCAAGAAATCAAAGAGGCAAATGGCCAAAATAAAGACAAGAAGGCAAAGGGGGAAATGGTGATAAAGAATACAAAAGGGACATGTATAAGAGGATAAAATCTCAAGATGATGATGAAGGAATCAAGTTAAATAAGAATTCCAAAGGGAAAGAAATATAAAAATTAAGATAACTAAATAACAAGATTACCTCAATGCTTGAAGATGTTTGTTGATGAAGATTGGCTTGTTGATAGTTGATGAAGACTTGAAGTAATTTTGGCATAGTTTTGTTTCTTGATATCCTTCTCTTCAATATTATGACCTCCTTGATGATACTTCCAAACCTAAAACACAAATTTTAATAAAAAAATACTAGCTTCTAACTTAACCTTGGGTAAAGGAGAGGGGGGGCATTTATAAAATTTGATGTGAAGAAACATGGCAAAATAGAGGAATAGTGAAGCAATTCGAATTTTTCCAAGAGATATCATGAATGATTCAAGGATTAGGTTGGTTTGGATTCCCACTTTGATCATAATTCTCTCATTTTGGGTTGGTGTGTCTCCCACCTTGCACATGAGTCCAATTTTGAATGGAAATCATGCAGATGAGCTTAAATGAGACTAAAGACTTTTCCCAACCCTTTATTGCTTTCACACAAGCACTTGAAAGGGTGGAACACCAAATTTGGCACCATTTTCCATGTGGTGGATGAAAATTCCAAGGTGAGGTTGTGGAAGATTCTCATTTGGGTTGAGAAGTCTCCCATTTCAGTTAAGAAGTCAAAAATAGATGCCCTTTGTCTTTTCCAAAGTCTTAAAGAGGTAGGTATCTATTTTAAAGTCTAATTTCATGTGGGGAAGATTAAATACATGTTTAATAATAACCCTTAAATGGTAAATTCACCATATTTCAATGTGGAAACTTTTTGATGCTAAAATGAGGTGATTAAGTACTTTGGGAAAGGGTCCCAAGTGGGGTGTGGTGTCCCATATCAATCCATGTAATTTATAATCCATGTAACTTTCCATATCACCTCCAAATCACATGCCATTTCACTTTCCATGTTATCATGAATAGTGATAGTGGGTCCCATAGTGAATAGTGATGATGAATAATATTTTTAAATAGTAATTTCAAATAGTGATTTTGAATGATATTATGTGACTAGGATAATAATGATTTAGTTGGGTTAAGGGTGGTATTAGGAAGCTTTAATAAGTTTTAAGGGGTCCCAAGGCATTTAGTCATCAAAAACTATAAATGTATAATTTTTTGGTGTCTACAATGAGAGTTTGCACAACAATAATTGACAATAGAGTAGAATACTAGATAATTTAGCAAAGCCACTTTAAGGGAGAAACATCCATAATAATGCAATAAGATTAGAATACTTCATATTATGATCAAAGACTAACCAATACCTAATATATATAGACTACTTAACCATGGTTATTCCATAGGCCAACCTAACTAAGAACATAGAGAAATGTAATAAGAATATAAAAGAGATATGTAAGCCATAAGTCAGCCACACATATCTCTAGACATGACAAAGTTTAAGGGCATATCATTCCCCTCCCCTTCAAAACAATTTTGTCCTCAATGTTGAGTCAACTCTAGATGTTGTTTCATAAAGAATTCATCCTCCCAAGTGACATCTTCACAAGGTAACTCCTTAATCATTCTAGATCGTAGCTATTTAGTGTGCATTTGAAGGATCACCTTAGGATCAAGAATAATTCTTCCTTCCTCATCCAATTTAGGTAGCTCAGTTTGAGTAGCAACTCTATGTCCAATGACTTTCTGTAGGCATGATGCATGAAATACTAGATGTATGTGAGTGGAGGAAGGAAACTCTAACTTGTAGGCCACACTACCAATTTTATACAAGATTTGATAAGGCCCATAATATTTAAGGGATAACTTTTTGTCCTTTTTTATTAATTTAAGGACATTTTCTTATATGACTACAAGTCAAAAAGACCCAATCACTAATGTCAACATGCCTCTCACTCATGTATTGATCTACGTATTGCATCATATGATTCTGGGCCATGGCTAAATTTTCATGCAAACTTACAAGGACTTCCTATTTATGATGAATATGGTCTTCAATTACATGAACCTTAGGATAGACCTTTAAGGTTGAAGTGATGGATGGAGGGTGGTATCTATATAGTTCCAAAAAAGGAGACATTTAAGAAGAACTATGAATAGAATTATTATACCACCATTCATCAAGTAACAACCAATGAACCCATTATCTTATTTATTTGAAAGAAAATAAAAAATATATCCTTCTAGACATTTGTTGACTAACTTAGTTTGTTCATCTAATTGAGGATGATAGGATGAACTCTGAGCCAATTGGGTACTAAACATACAAATAATTATATCCAAACATTGCTAGTGAAAATGGGATCTCTATCACTGATAATGATCTTAGGGGTACCATGTAATTTTTGAACTATATTGAAAAAAGTAAAAGCTATTTTACTAGTAACAAATGGTTGTGATAAAGAACAAAAATGAGCATACTTACTAAGATGATCCACCACAACCATGATAACATTTTCACCATTAAATCTTGATAACCTTGTAATGAAATCTATAGACACCTCTTCCCAACATTGGCTAGGGATGGATAAAGGTTGTAAAAGACCTAAGGTTTTGATGGTTTCTCCTTTATTTTGTTGATAGATCATACATTCAGCCACATATTTCTAGACATCCCCATTGATTCCTTCTCAAAAAAATCATGTTTGATTCTATGATAGGTTTTAAAAAATCTTGAATGACCCCCAATTGGAGTTTCATGAAGTTTATAAAGGATTTTTTGTTTAAGAAGATCATTCTTACATAGGTATAATCTATCTTTATACCATAATGCATCACCCTTCCATGTGAATTTTTCAAATCCACCCAAACTTTGTTGAAAATTATAAATCAAATCATGGGTAGCACTTTCATTTTCCCATTTTGATCATGCTTCCTCTAGCCAATATTATTATAGAATGGTCATAGCACATAGCAATGCCTCAACTGATTCATCCTTCTTGGATAGTGCATCTGCCACTACATTGTCCTTGCCTTTCTTGTAAACTATTTCAAAATTATAGCCTAACATCTTAGCTATCCATTTATATTATTCTTCAAATGACAACTATTATTTCAAAAACTATTTGAGACTATCATGATCATTCTTTACCTAAAAGTGGAAACCCATCAAATAAGGTCTCCATTGTTTGACTACATGTAAAATGGCCATCATTTTCTTCTCATAGATGGGCTTGTGTTGATTTTTACCCTTAAGTTGATGAATTTCAAATTTAATTGGTTTGTCTTCTTTCATGAGTACAACACCCAAAACATACCTAGATGCATCACATTCAACTATAAAAGTCTTGGAAAAATTAAGAGTGGCCAACACTAAAGTGGTACACATTGCCAATTTCAATTATTCAATTGCCCTGATTGTTGTATCATTATACTAAAAGGATTTTTTATTCAACAAAGAGGTGAGTGGGGTTGTAATGCTACAATAATTTTTGAAAAACCTATGATAGTAACTATTTATCCCCAAAATTCCCCTTAGTGGCTTAAGTGTCTTAACAATTGGCTAGTCCACTATTACTTGGATTTTTTTTGGATTCACTTTCACTCCATGTGAAACTAGATGACCCAAATACTCAACCTCATAAGATCCAAAAGTAAATTTGAAAGGTTTGGAATACAAATGATGTTGTTATATAATTGAGAGTACCTATTTCACATGGTGCAAATGGTCTTCCCAATTTTTACTGTAAATGAGGATATTATCAAAAAATACCAAAACAAATTTCCTCAAAAATGGCCTAAAAATAGTATTCATCAAACTCTAAAAGGTGGATGGTGCATTTGTTAGACCAAAAGGCATAACTAAAAACTCATAATGGATTTCATGAGTCCTAAAAGTTGTTTTGGGTATGTCTTCATCATAGATCCAGATTTGATGATACCCATAACATAGATCTAACTTGGTAAAATAAATAAAACCATTTAATTCATCTAACAAATCATCAATGATATAAATAAGAAACTTATCTTTAATAGTGTACTTGTTGAGTTCTTTGTAGTTAGGGCACATCCTCCAAGTGTCATCTTTATTTCTCACCATGAAATTGGTGAAGAATATTCACTTTGGCTATGGAAAATGATTCTTGCATCCAACATCTCTTGTAACATCTTTTCAATTTCAATTTTCTAGGCATAAAGATACCTATATGGCCTGATGTTGACTGGTGTACTACTAGGAATAAGTTTGATAGCATGATCATGCATGTGACTAGGTAGAAGTCCTTTTGGCATGTCCCCTAAAACAACCAAATGGGAATCAATCACTTATTGTAGATCAAGAGGTGTAGATGGCTGAGTTAGCTAAACCTTCATGAAAAATAAGTGAGCTAAAAATCCTTTAGCACACTTATGGATAATCTTTGTCATTTGATGGGAGCTAATGAATTATGGAGATTTATCCCTTAATCCCCTTAGCTCAAATGTCCTTCCCTCAAAATGAAAGGGCGTGAATAATTCTTGGAAATTCCTCTCAATAGTGCCCAAAGTGGTGAGACATTGTACTCCCAACATAATGTCAGTTCCCCCCATGGGATTAAAAAACATAAGAGAATCCAAAAAGTAGTATATCATAGACAAACTTAATACTATGGAATTTTATTGATAAATTGATAGTACCACCATCTACAGTAATGACATGAAATTCTAGAGTAGGATAAATTAAATAATTCAAATGAGCAGCCAACTTACTATTGATGAAGTTGTGTGTTCTCCCAGAATCAATAAATATAGTGACCTTTTATTTATTTAGGATACCCACCACCTTAAGAGTTTGGGGAGTACTAATATGTGAAAGGGCATGATAGAAAATAGTAGGCTGAGATTCTTTAGATTCCTCCTCAAGACATTATTCATCCATGCCAATTGCCTCCTTGTCATCGTCATCCTCATTAGAACCTTTGATGTAAAACATCTTTTTTTTAGCACAATGATGTTATTTAATATATTTAATATGTCAACCATAACACAACCCTTTGGCTCTCTTCTCTTCCATTTTTCAAGGTGTCAATCTCATGGGTTGAGGAAATGATGGTGCTAGAAAGGTGTAATCATGACCAGTAGTGAAAGTTTTCAATTTGACCATCTCTTTTTCTTCTACCATGCATGCCCATGGGATAGCTTCTAATATAGATGCTAGGTTAAACATCCAAACCTCCAATTGGATGTTATTGTTGAGGCAATCCAAAAAAATATCATACAAATTTTCCTTAGTGATGTCTTCCACCTATAAAGATAGATTTTGAAATTGATGAATATAATCCTTCATAGTTCTTGTTTCTCATAGTTTGCCTAACTAACGAAAATAGTTCTTAGAGACATTATTATAATAATGAGCCAATAACTCATCAGTGAAAATAGACCATTTAATAGGAGCACCATTATTTTTTTATCACACAACTAGCAATACAAAATGAATTGCTCAAGTTTTAGATACAGAGATTCCACTATCACCACTTGAGAATTAGGATTTTGATGCAGATCAAATAAATTCTTAATTTAGGTAATCCAAGTGAGAGGATATTTACCATTGAACTTACATATGTCCACTTTTGGAAACATTAATTTCATACCATAATTAGAATCAATAATGTTGACAAGAGGAGAACCTGAATGATGAAGTGGAGGGTTGTTTGACTATAAATGAGATGATAGGGTAGCCAATTTCATAATGATCTAATGCAATTGAGTGTGAACCCCATTAATCTCTCTATGTATCCATAAAACATTAGTTTAAACTATAAAAAATTCATCATATCACACCAAGCCCTTTATTATCATATTGGAGTTGAGAAATCAATGGATTTGAAGTTCCAGATTCCATTTCACTAGTAAAAGGAATATTAGGAGTTTCTTTCCCCCTTTTCTTCCCCAAGTAGTATGACATACCATATACAAACCCTAGGAGGGTTTTTCCCATAAAAAAGTATACAAAGAGATAGTATTATTGTGATTACCTTGCCAAGATGAATCCAATGACTACCTTTACACACAAGGGTAAAACAATTCAGCACCAAAAAAGAGTACCGATAGAATATACCATTATGATCATCTCATCGAGACAAATCCAATGATTTTAGATGTTCAAAGGGAAATTTTTTTATAGAATTTGTTTTTTCAATATTTTTTTTTCAAAAAATCATTTCGAACAATACTGCATTGACAGAAAAATTAATTCTTCCTAGATTTTAAGTTATGTTTTTTTGCTCCTTCCATTTGTAAAAGTCCCACCTCACCAAATTTGAAAAAATAATGTTGCAAAAAACTTGACCAAATTAAAGATATGATACAAATTGTAATTAAATAACTTAGATATTCATATAAAATGATTATATATCACATAGAATAAGTAAATATGATATATCACACAATAATAAGTGGCAGTAAAGCAGAATACTAGATAATATAGTAAAGCCACTTCGAGGGGGCAACCTCCACAATAACGATATAAGAGAAAAATAATTTATATGATGATCAAATACTAACCACTACCTCCTATATATAGACTAATTAGCCATGGTTATTCCATAGGCTGACCTAACTAAGAAAATATATAAATATAACAAGAATATAAAAGAGGAATGTAAGCCACAAGTTGGACACACATATCCTTAGACATGCCAAAGGTTTTGGATGTAGTAGTTTATAATTTTTTGCTTCATGTTATTTTATTTGATTTTACCATGCAGTATTGGCTAGTGCCATAGAGAGTTAGAAGATGTTCCAATCCATTGGAAGAAGACAAGCTTCTAACAACCAAAAGTCTAAAACTACTAGCCCTACAGGGATAAATCTATAAGAGGAGAAAGCACACCATCACTAGAGGATGATGAGAGTATGTGATAGATGATGTTGTGAAGGGATTGGTCTTTCTTTCTTATAAATCATCCAAATAAAATGCTAGGCATTTTTAGTGGTGTACATCTAGGAACAAGTTTGATCTTGTTATCATACTAGCACGGTTTGAGGTAAAAATGGTTTTCTATTTGGCTTAAGCAGACTTTTTAGAATTTTATATTATTCTATAGTTGTGTGTAGGGAAGTAAAAAAAATTTGTAGGTTATGCCATAGTAAAGCCTTAGAATCTATGCCAATGAGAGATTAATAGATTCCTCTCATGGAACTTGCTTACAAGGTGATGAAGGTATGGAGATGGATCTAGTTAGTATTGGTATTTGACATAATGTTTTGATAATCATGTTGTGTAGACTTTATTTTTGGTGAAGTGACTATATTTTTAAAACCTATATCCTTAGAAATAGTAAGTGAAAAGACCACTTTCCTTGGTAAGATATGGAGAATGGCAATATGACATTTTTCATGAAGTTGAACAAGTTTTACACTTTAGTTACTGGGTATTAATCAGTTGTTTAAAATTTAACCTTTGCTCAATAGAGTGTGTAGTTCACAGTTTTCAATGAAGGTAAAACTATTTCAATGATTCTTTTCTATGATAAAATGGCTATTTACATAGTATATTGGTTGATATCCATGTTTGATTGGATAACCTTGTGTGGCTTATTAGAAATAGAATGTACATGGTTTCATAATTATTTTAGAACTTATAAAAAAATAATAGGTTTCATCATTACCTCATATTAAATGAGGTTTGATGTGGTATATCCTTTTATTCAAATTGTGGAAACTAGGAAAGGAGATAACCCTTGATTTGGTTTAAAAGGTTTCTTGGATAGTTTTATTTTTGCATTGCTACAAGTTTGATAAGCATGTTATTTTTTGTTGTCAACATTTTTTGGGATTACTTATTTATCATATGGAGGAATTTTTAACCAATGTTGAAGGAAAACATATACCACTTGTTATGGTGAATTTGGAGAAATCAATCAATAACAAGAGCTTTGAGACAAGTTTATCATTCTTAGTTTGTCTTCTCATGTTTATGATATTTTCTTATTGATTACTTACATTAGATGATGATTTTGGTAAAGAATATCTATTCAAAAATCTCTAAGTTTATTTCCTGGATTTTGAAATGGATTTTATTTTCTCTTCATATAAGTTTACAAAATCTAGTTGGTGATAGCCTTTAGGAGAGAAACTGGTATGAGTAAACTTATGTTGTTTTGCCTCATTTTGAGAAATACTTTGTATTGAGAGATTATACCTTTATGTATCTTTTGCCTCATTGTTGAGAGATTACCCTTGCTCGATAAATAACCCCTTTGTGGAGAAATTATACCTCATTGTTAGAGAGAAGTTGACATCACAGAACTAGAGTTACCTGTAGTAGGAAATACTTCACGATAGGTTTATCATGCTTAGTATTTCTTCCTACATTTTTGGTTTTCAAGATCTATTATGAAATTCTCTAAAATGGATTTGGAGTTTTGGCAATAGTTTACAATAGTTTTTAATACTTAGAGTTTCATAGAATATTGACTTTAAGTTTCTTTATTATATTTGATTCTCTATATATATTGATGTGTGCAGGAAGATGTGGATAGAAGAGATGCATTGCCCTTAGTTGAAGAGTTGACCCCAATTATGAGATGTTTTCTCTTATGTATAGAAACACCTTTAGTTGCTCTTGTATATTTTGATCAGTACAATAAAATGGCTTTTTTAGTGAAGAGATTTCATAGAGGAGGTACACCTTCATTTTTAGACAATTTAGAGATTATGATTTTTGGAGTCCAAAAAGACTTTGTGGGGAGGTTTGATCTAGAGGACATTTTTGAATGTCCCTAATCCTCCCTAAACTAGCACCATTACATAAGGATCATTGAGAGCTTTCTACTAGTATGCATAACTTGAGAAATAGAGATCATTTTCTCTAGATATAGATGGTCAAAGTTGGTCAATTGATGATGTGACAAGTTTTGGGCACATGGAAAAAAATGGGTTTATGGGCCTTTGGTATTTGACGGTTATAAAAGGGCCAAATATAGGGACTATAACTAGTGGAGCTCACTTTTGTGATGGAAGGGGACTCTATCATCATGGTATATTAGTGTAACTTTAATATTTTCAATTACACTATTCATATACTATATTATTTTAAATACTTCTAGTTGTGAAAAGTGGTAGGATAAGGAGTGATATAGTGGCATTATTTGAGAGGCCCATGTGGTGAGACCTTAGGCCACCACATGGCCTGCCACCACTCTCCATTTTTTCAAGTCATAATGTTTGAGTTATTTGTTAATGCTAACTCAAAATCCAACCCAGATTAGAGTCTAACCTGACCCAAGTCTATATTCAATCTAGTGGAAGTGCCAGCTCGATCGAGATCATATCCTTCTCGAAGCTTCTTAGTAATTAAAGCCTAAGTGTTGGACATAGAAAAAAGTAAGAGATGTGGCTAAAGCCATGTTAGCATTGGTAGTTTAGGGCTTTAAAAATCAATCTCTATCCTCATTCCCCATGAATTTGGGATTTTAGACCATGTAAAATCCACATTAGGCAAAAGGCAGACGGGGAGGATTGAACCCCCAACCTTCATGCTCTATTTTAAGCCCTTTATTGGTCCACCAAAGGTGGGCAGTTGAAACATAAAGGGAGGATTTTATATTTGAAGAGGATTTGTCATGGATAAAGGAAGAAGGGGATTCAACCTCGTAACCTCTGACCAAAAGGATAGGCATCGTTACCACTATGCCTAAAGGTGAAATGTGTATATAAAGGCATGAATCTAGTTTTATTTGAATAGGGCATAACTTTGGATCCTCTAAAGCATTGTAAGGCTTTTTAAGACAAGTTTTTTAATTGTTATTTTTATAAGCCTATGGACTTTTTGTAAAGGTCTTATAAGACACTCTTAGAGGCTGATAGTGAAGGATTATTTCAGAGATGTAGTTGTTTTATTTTGAATTATAAGTGAGGTTATTTTCCATTGTAAAGGAAAATTACTATGGAACCCTCATATGTTATTTTATCATAGTAGCCCATCACTATTATGAAGTTGAATCATATTCCTTGGTGACAAGATATTGACCCATTTTGGAGAGTTTTTTTTACTCTTGTACAAAGAATTATGCCCAAATTTTGGAGATGATATGTAGGACATAACTTTGGATCTTCTAAATCATTGTAAGGCTTTTTAACCCAATTTTTTTAGTGTTTATTTTGTAAGCCTATGGACATTTTATAAAGGGATTATAAGACACTCTTGGAGGTCGATAGTGGAGGATTATTGTAGAGATGTAGTTATTTTATTCTAAATTATAAAGGAGTCATTTTGTTGTAAAGGTGAAATGCCTATGAGAGACTTCATATGATATATCTTATCAGAGTTTTAATAATCTGATTGTAAATGAGGTTATTTTCTATTATAAAGGCAAATGCCTATGAAATCTTCATACTATTTTATCATATTAGCCCATCACTATTACGGAGTTGAGTCATATTTTGTGGTGATGAGATATTGACCCATTTTAGAGAGTTATTTTACTCTTGCACAAAGAATTATGCCCAAATTGTAGAGATGATGCATAAGTGCTATGGATGATGGGGAGATGAGTTCTTGATCAAATCAGAGTCTTCATGTAATTTGATTTTAGTACTATTGAAAATTATTGATCCATGGATGTAAGTTTTGTAAAATTATACTTTTATCTATTATGAATGGATCAATTCATAATTGTAGTGAACCTAGAGCTGTATCCCTTAAAAAGTGAACTATGTTATCACTTTGGTATCAATGTGTCACTAATTTCCATTCTGCTTTTAGTTTTACTTTTAGTATTGAAAGGTGAATGTTTAAAATGTAGAATCAATTTAAATAGGGTTTTTTGTTCACTCTATATTGATTTCAAAATCCAATTATATATTTAAATATGGGGAGATAATTGAGATTGATATCCAATTAAAAACTATCTAATTAAGTAAGGGAAGGGGTCCCTATCACTTTATAGATCAGTCAAATACTTCTTTGGCTATTGGCCAAGATGGTAAAATGATTGGACATTTTAAGAGGTGGTATATGAGAAGATGAATCAAGGCTACCTAGGTCTATGCAATTGGCCTATAATAAATCAACAAGTATTTATTTGTCTTTATCCTTTTTGTGAATTAGATCTAGGCTAAAGTGGTAGTTGTAACTTTCGTACTCAGCCTCCAAATGTTTGTAATATTCATAGTGATGCAAATCTCCATTGATGGTGACCTCCATGCCTAAGTGAGATAACTTGAGACATTGATGCAATTTTGAAGAGATTGCATGAATTTCATGTATCCAAGATCTTCCCAGAAGTAAATTTTAAGATAGGTTTAGGTCTAACACATAGCAAAGTGTATCATGGGTCAATGGCCTAATAATAATTGGGAAGTTGATGGTTCCTTGTGATTCCTATTCTTCATTATCATAGGCCTTGATAGTGATTGTTTCTAGTTATAGATTGGCTATTGTATATCTAATATACTTGATGAGATACAAAGACATAATATCTAGGCCTGACCCATTATCTATAAGGACATGTTTCACTTTATGTTGTGCGATGCTAATTTTAATGTATAATTGATTATTGTGGAGAGGACCAAGAGATGACATATCAATTTGGTCAAAGATCAATTATTGGCTTAGGGCTAGATGTCCAACCAAAGCTTAGAATTTATCTAGAGTTATGTCATTGGGAACTTGGGTTGGCCTAGGAACTCTGTTTATAGATAGTAGATGTATATTTTTGTAGATATTAGATGTATGAAAAAAATCTAGAATGGATATTTGTGCAAGGGTATTTTGAAGTTGTTCCACATTATCGAATGTCTTTTCCAGTGTAGATAAGGAATACCCTTAGGATAATGTTTTGAAATTATCCAACTAAATAATATTAGTTGTGTATAACTTGTAAAACATGGATTTAATATGTTATCCAAGGTCGTTGAAGACTTGATGAGTAGGGTAATTTCCTCTTAGAGGAGGGTTTGTAAAGGTATTGTTGGCTATGTTTATTGAGCTAGTTTAGGTTACTATGAAGGTTGTGCTTGTTAAATGGGTTGATGATGAGGATTAAGTTATATGTGTGATGTTTGTTGAGTAGATGTTGTTTACAACATTTGGATGTGAAGTGACTCGGTTACTCTATTTCTATAAAAATTCTTGTTTTGATTGAATTGTTTGGATTTTTTAGAATTAATGGCCTAGGCTGGTATCGACACTTGCACTTGGACTTAGTTATGGTTCTGATTTTGGCTTATTTTATGGTTTTAGTTTTAATTTTAGTTAGATGAGGTGAATTTAAATATCCATTTTTTAATAAGGGCATTTTCAATTAGCAAACCTTTGTTGATGATATTTTTAAAGGTATGTGCACACTACAACTCCAGATGATATGATATCTCACTATGAAATTTTTTAGTGAACACAATGGCCAATTATTTGTCTTATTTGATATGAGTGAAGTGGATATCAAGTGCTCTCCATCTCTATATATATCTTATGAATCTTTCACCAACTTTAAATTTGGCTTGAATCAAATATACCAATGAAATCTCATGTTCAAGATTATAGGAGAAATACTACACAAATTTGTCTGAGAGGTCATCAAAATTAGATAAAAAATTCTTTGGAAATTTTAGGAACCATTCTAAAGCCTATCCTACTAGAATCTAGGGAAATAAAATTAAGAGGTATATGTCATTGTAAGCCAATGGCTCGAAAGCAACTAAGAATTCTATCAAATGGGCCTTAGGGTCTCTTTGACCCTTTTATTTATCAAATTTCAGTGGTTCATACCATGGGGGAAATGGTATTTGCATATACTCCATGTTGAATGGGTAGGAACTATTGTGGTCTATAATTTCACCCTTATGGGTGAGTTTTTCAAGCTCTCTCACTCCTAGCTACAATATTAGAACAACTTCAAGCTGTGGGTATCTTGTAGTGAGATTGAACCTCTAGGATTTTTAATGAGGCTAGCTCCATAGATGTTTCACTTCAGCTTATTTTCCACACTAAAAATCTACTGTAGACTAAGGAAAGGGAGAGAAAGATCACATGAAAGGGAAACCTAAGCTAAGGATGGTGATGCACCAAAATATGAAATGATCTACTTTAAACTTGGGAACCTTAACAACTACTAGTGAACCTAACCAAGACACAGACTATTATGGTCTTATCTCAAGGCTACAGGCATAATTATTTTGTGTGAAGGTCAAAGGGAAAACCTGTGATTTGAAGCATAGAAAGGAAAAGGTATATATGAGACACTATAAACTTGTGAGACTCCAATTAGGCACCAATGTCTAACACTTCACATAATCTACAAAGAACCAATAGAATTAAATCAACATACGTAGAGAACCTACAGATGATGAAAAGGGGCATACATCTACAAGTTAAACTCTAATAATGTACACTTGACTTCAAACTAGAATTGAAAAATTCATCTTATTACTTCAAGAGAGTGTTAGAAGGAAATTTTGATAGAGTAACACTATCACCAGTCAAGGGATCTATTTTTAGGCTCAAAAGCCTATATATATAGAAGAAAAAGATGAGAGAAAAATGGGGAGAGAGAAAAAAAGAGGGGAGCCTATTTGAGACATGATAGCTAAGCTACTACCTTACTATAATGAATGTTTCACCATCTTTTTAACCAATTAGGGCATTGTTTTACTTTGTACAAATTAAACTTCATTTTTTCTAATAACCTCAAGCTTCCTCATTGATTGGTAAACATGCTAGAAGACAAGAAATTCTCCAAGAATGCCTTTAATACTTGAGCTACCTTTTCTAATCACCTAATTTCCATCTATCATTCCCAAGCTATCTTTCACTTATCTTGAACATATAAAGTCAAAATCCTTATAACTTTGAATCTAGATTAAGACATGTTGATTTTATGTTGAGCGGATATTTGTCAAAGATGATGACCATGTCGAAGGAAGAGAGCCTTTCCATTAATTACATACACTATCTCCTACCTTGAAACCTGGGCAATTTTTTTTATTATGGATCGAAAACCAATCTAAGGACATTGGTTTTCCTATATCCATTTATGTCAATATAAGTTTATAGATTGAATAGATTATCTTGATATTTATTAGGTTTAAAAGGCCTATTTTTTCATTTGTAAATCCTAACTAGTAACATGTACCCCTTTTAATGCATCTGGTCCAACTCGCATCTACTTTGCATTCAAGTCCCTTTTTTAAAACTGGCATAGCCATGTCTAAGGTAGATGCATGTCTCTACCAAGTCTAAATGATTTGATATTTACATTTAAAACTCAGAGTGCCACTTCACTTTTCATGTCCTATATGTAGGTTTTAGACCACATCATCAAAGTTGAAAGGAGAAGTCCTCATCATCTTTTGTTGATTGCTTGGAGACCCCTTTAATGTTTTTTGAATGCTAATAGCTATTTTAATAGATCCATATTTGATGTCTATGCAAATGTCTCAGGGTTTTCAAATTCAAATGGCTACTTTTAGGGGTTCAAATTTTAACATTTGTGGGCCTATCATGAATCCTTTTAGGTCATTTCCTTCAGACACTTTCCTATGGGCCACTTTGTTCAAGATTTTCTACAAACTTTTTTGCCTTGTGCCTATTTATGTGAACATTTTGTTTTCAACCTTTTCTCTTAAAGGAATTCTTTCAGACCCTTTTTTCTCAACTTTATTCTTAGACACTTCTCCTATGGCTTTTGAAGTGTCCTTCAGTGCTTTTACAAATCTCCTTTCATGATATTTTTCTCGAAGGCCTTTTCTTGAAGGCTTTTCCTCCTTAAGAAGTCCCCTTTCCAAAACGAAAGGACCTTTGGATTTTTGAAATGGACCATCAAATTTGCAAGTGCCCCCTTTTGCTGAGAAAAGTACCCTTTTGATTTCCTTCAAATATACCTTTCCAAAGGGAAAGGACCTTTGCCTTTTTTCTGTAGGCACTTTTTTTAAAAAGTACCCTTTAGAGTTCTTGTTAAGTGCCTTTTGGAAAAATTTAAGTGGTCCCTTGGATTCTTGAAAGTACCCTTTAGAAGAATTTAAAATGCCCTTTGGAATTTGGAGAATGCCCTTCAGAGTTTTTTGAATCAGACCATTTTCCTAAGAAAATCCCTTCAGGAAAATTATCTTGGCCACTTCACTTTGAAAAAGATATATTTTAGAACTTTTGCTTGGTACACTTTCTAAGAGAAAAATCCTTTGGGCCTTTTGTTTTGGATAAAATGTTCAAAACAATTCTTGATACTTAGCCCAAAAGTCTCAAAACAAATATCCCAAAATAAATAGGTCTTTAAGGAAATTATTGTGAAACATTTTCCCTGAAGGAATTCAGTCTTTATCTTTTACTTCAAACATTTTGTCTGAAAGAATTATCCCTTCAAAAACTTTATCTCTGATAACTTGTCTCAAAGAATTTAACACTTAGCCAAAAAAGGGGTCCTGAAAGAAACCATCTTAGCAAATAAAAGGCTGAAAGAATTCCAAAGTAAAGACTTAGCCCAAAAGGCTATGTACTTAGCTTTTCCAATGTTTGTAAGCCCTTACAGACTTATTCACAAAACTATTGTTGACCTTCAAGCTTTAGAATTTTTCTCAGCTTATTAATCTAGGAAAAATATTGGTATTTGGGCTAAAAACATGGCCAACATCTTTGGTGACTCTCAGGGAAGCATGCCTACTATGCTTGAGAACCTGACCACTTGCCTTGTCTAGTATATTAGGCATGGAGTCATTAACCTCTACAACTGTGCTAGTCTAAAACTAGATATAAGGCTGACCCTTTCTGGAACTTCCTCTTGAAGAAACAAAGATAGCAATAATAAAATAAACACTATGCCCTAATCACTTAGGCAAGGGAAACACATAACTAAAAAGATGTGCACAAGGCACTAAGGAAAAAACATGAAAAACTATAAAAAAATGTATAATATATATAATGGCTAAAAACTCTTCTAATATCAAGGATTTAGATGAATCCCATTGACTGGAATGGGTAGTGCCTCTCCATCTAGTTAGGCTAACTCAAAAGCATTATGTTGTTTGCATCTATGGATCAAATAAGGACCAATGCAAAAGCTATCAAATTTGGTATGGTTTCTTGGCTTGGCCTTGTTTGAATCCCACTTGAGGATTAGATCCCCTTCCTTAAATTCCATTGCTATGGATCTCTAGTCAAATGCTTTATTGACTTGATCTTGATGTGACTCTAGTGTTTTCATTACAAGGTCTCTCATTTCTTTAAGCTTCATGAGTTTTGCCAGTCTCACATGCATGGGCTTAGTTTCCATCAACTCCAGCTGATGGGCTAGTTCTAATTTACGCAAATCAAGAGAAATGGTCAACTTGGCCTCCCTTTTATATACTAAGACATAAGGAGAATTTCCAATGGTAGCTTTAGGAGTCACCCTGTCAGCCCACAAGGTTATCTTTAGTTTAGTGTGCCATGTCCTCTGATTCTCTTCCATATTTCTATTGATGATTCTTAGTAAATTTTTATTTGTGGACTCATCCGGTCCATTTCCTCGAGGATAATAGTCAGAAGAGGTGTTGAGGTAGAAGCCCATCTTGAGATCCCATTCACTTATTTTTAGATTGAGGAATGCTAATGCATTATTAGAAATGATAGTGGATGGAACACCAAACCTGGTCACAATATTGTCATATAAATCTAGGACTACACCTTCATTAGCTTCTTTCAATGTAATGGCTTCCACCCACCTAGTGAAATAGTCAATTATAGTTAGCACCCATCTATGTCTTACACTTGATGGAGGGTTAATCATTCCTATGAAATATATCCCCCATTTCATAAAGGGTTACTCTACCTAAATTGGGTTGAGAGGAAGGGCTACCAATATTTTCTTACCCATAAAGAAAGCACACTTTTAACACTTTCTTACCTATGCATACACATATTTGAATAGGTTGGGTTAGTAATAAATAGTCCTCATTATCTTTTATACTATGGTTCTAGGTTCAAAATGACCTCCTGTAGGTCCATCATGGAATTACTTCAAAAGCTTGGTCACCTAGTCATTATCTATGCACCTAAGGAGTACCCCATTTAGGTCCTTTTTGAAAATAGTACCATCTACTAATGCATAAGGTATGGATTGAAGTCTAAAATACCTTCTTTTTCCTTTTCTAGACCCTGAGGGCATTCTCTTGTTAGAAAAAAAAAGAGCCATATCATGGAGCCAGCTCTTATGAAGTAGAGGTGCCTCCACCTGTGAGTTGTCTTATATCACCATGGAAACTTCTTTGTCCTCATGAAGGTCATCAACCATATGCTCACACAAGCCTTTACCTCTTACTAGCTTAGTGACCTTTATCTCCATGTCATACTTTGTGACCTTGGTAATCCAACCATCTCTTTTTTCATTCATGTCTTTGTTAAGAAGGAAGTCTCTCACTCCATGGTGAGACACCATAAGATATATTTTGTTATTGGAAATTATTGGCCTAAAGTTTTTAAGGATTTTTACCAATATAGGGACTTGTTTTCTATGAAAGTATACCTCAACTCATACCCCTCAAGCCCCTGACTTAAAAATGTTATTAGTTGCTCAAGTCCTTCACCATTATTTTGCATCAGCATAGCTGATATATTATCAATATTGGTAAAGGCATTCAATATGAAATCTCTGGAGAAATTAGGATTCATGAGTGTGGGTTCTTGGGCAATGGCCTACTTCATAGCCTCAAATGTTTATTTACCTTCATTTGACCAAGTGAACACTTGGTTCTTCTTAAGCATGGTAGTGATGGGTTTGACCAAGTTTGAAAAACTAGGTATAAAACTTCTCACAAAGTCTATTTTCCCAAGGAAAATCTTGATTCCTTTCTTATTCTTGGGTAAGGATAAGGCCAAGAAGGCACTTATTCTATCAAGATCAATAGACAATCCTTGTTTTAAGATAATATGTGCCAATATTTTGCCTTCATGGACAACAAACACACACTTCTTAGGATTAAAAGAGATCTCATACTCTTTACATCTCTCAAATATGAACCTCAGGTGGTCCATGTGTTCATTGGCATCCTTGGAGAAAACAATGATGTCATCTAAGTAGACTAGCACCATTTGATTCAGATACCCTTAGAAAACCATGTCCATGGTTCTCTAGAAAGTTACCCTAGCATTTGATAAGCCAAAAGGCATATTTTTGTATGCATATGTGCCCCATTTGGTGGTGAATGTAGTCTTGTACTGATATTCTTTCTTTATTAATAATTGGTTATAACCTGAATATCCATCTAAAAGAGAAAAATGTTCTGAACCTAAAAATATTTGAAGAAGCTACTCCATGGATGGTAGAGGGTAATGGTCCTTCAAGGAGACCTTGTTTAGATCTCTATAGTCAACACAACCTAATCTTCCCACCATTTTTCCTTACAGGCACCAAATTGGATACCCATGATGAGTACTTGATGGGAAAGATGATATTGGATTCAATTAACTTGATCAATTCTCTCCTCATAAGTTCTTCTATTTTTGAGTTAATGGACCTTTGTTTTTGCCTCACAGGCTTAGCATTAGCCTCTAGTTCTATAGTATGTTAGTCTAACTTTGGATCAAAACTTTTAGATCACTATATTCCCAAGCAAAGATGTCTAAATATTATTTGCAAAGTTTAATAAAATCATGCCTTTATTCCTCATTGCTTGCCTTCCCAAGTTTAAGGAGCCTATCCTTGAGAATAAGGACTCTTTCATAGTTCTCCTCATCAGTTGACATCACTTCCTTGTCTTTCTTCATATGGTCTCCCTCATGGAAAAGACTTTCAAGGGTGACCAACCCTTTAGGAAGTTTTTTAGACCTCAATTGAACAAATTGATCCTCATACTGATGTTGAAATTTACCTTGGTTCATTGAGGAAAACTCTTCTTCCTGCTACAAGAAATAAGTAATTTGTTTATCATTTTCAAAGACTTACTAGTGGGCTTCATTATCTATTATTTATGGCCTCACCAACACCTTTACATGTGGCTAAATCTTGGCCTCTTTTAGCTTACTTGGAATATCAAATTGGGCTCTCACAATGGCCAACCTATCAGCATGTTGATTCTATCTCCTTGGCATAACTTGAATGTTAATGGCTTCAAAATCTTCAATTAGGTCCCATACTTTATTTTTTTAGTACTTCATCAAAGTATTCTTTGTAATGTTGAGGCCCCTAACTTGGTTCACTATAAGCCCACTATCTCTATATGCTTGCAACTACTTGATTCCCCTCTTACTGGCCCAGTAGAGGCCATGGATTAAGCCTTCATATTCTATTGCATTAGAGGAGCAACTGAAATGGAACCTATAAAAAGAGAAATACTTATCATCTGAAAAGGAAACTATCATTTCCCCTACACCTACTCCATTTTTTCTCCTTGAACCATCAAATAACAACCTCCATATACCATTGAGTTCTTCTTTAGGCCAATGAGGGAAGGCATGAGTTGATTTTATTCATGTAGTAAATAGATACCCATGTTTCTTTCTTAAACACCTTCCAAAGGGTTGATAAATTAATTAATCCCCCATAGCTCATCCAAGAATAATTTTGGAATCTCCTCAAGATAAGTATTTAGTTCTTGACCAATTATAAATTTATCCTCATCAAGGATAGTACAATTGAGGTTTATGCTATCTAGTTGATAAGGCTCAATGTGAAATTATGCTATGGAATCAGCCTTGATTGATACCTTAGTCCCATACCTTGTTCTAAATTCCATGTATGACAAATATGCTATGAGATAGCCTCCTATTTTTGTTGTGAATTCTCTAGAAAGGCATAACACAAAATGAGGAGGCACCTCTAGAATCAACACATCTTGAACCACTAAAACACTAGGACAAGTATGCAGGGTCAAGCTCAAGTCCTTGATGATACCAGATGACTTTGTGGAAGAATTTTCAAGCTATAGAACTCCCTTAGATTGAGGTTCATCCTTTAAACCAAGTTGGTCTACTATTGACTTTGGCATCACCAAAGTACTTTCTCCATTGTCTACCATGCATTTATGTACCAAGGAGTCACCAATGATTAATGAAATGTAGAATGGAGTATTTTTTACCACCTTGCTTAATCTTTCTCCCATAGGACCTTGGGTTGTATTAGTGAGGACATCTATTTATTTACTTGGTTTCTTACCTGTAGTCATTGTAACACCTATCTTAGACAAACCTTCCTGAAGGATATCTAATTGATCAAGCATGGAAAGCATGTCCCACATTGCTACACTCACACTAGATTTCATCATTTATTCAGTAATGTTGATTGGTGGACCACCAACCTTTACCTATGCTTTGGGGGCCACTACTATTATTTATTGAATTTATGAGTTTTTTGGATCAAAATAGTTCCCTTGATTCTGATTCTTTAGAGCTATTGGAACCTTTGGAGTAGTAACAGGTCCACTTGGATTTGAAATTAATGTAGTAATAGTAGAGGGATCTTTGATCACCTCCTGATTACCATCCATATTCCTTATTTTAACATTTTATTAGCTTCCATTAGAATGTATGCTTGGATATAGCTAGCTTGTTGATTAGACACATAATACTCTTCTTGCTCATTGATGACCATTGCATCATCTAGATAGTTTGGTACCTGATCAGATACTTGGTCTTGTGGAGACTATCTTGATTTTGTCATCATTGGGATCTCTATGTTTTGATTCATTAAGGCTTGATTGTATCCATAAGCAACAACTTGATGACATTTGTCATTGAATGCTTGGTTAAAACCATTAGTTGGGACAATGGATTGCCCAAAATATTGATCCCAAGGTATGGTCCCTTCAACCTCTTGAGCCATATTATTTTGAATAGGAACTAAGGAGATGGAAGAGCTTGTAGCATTTGAGTTATAGTTGCTTTGCTTATTATAGCTAGGCTATCCTTGCCCTTGCTCAAAGTTCTAGATTTAGAAACTTCCCTTGTAGGGTGGCCTATTTGCTTGATAAGACTATTGTTGAGGTTGAAATGGAGCTTGATAAGGTTTATTGAAATGAGCTTGCTACCTTTTAACACTTACCACATCATTTCCTAAGGATTGGAGAATTCTATTAAGTTCTAGGTAGTTTTTCTACTCTTGGGAATCACTTGATCCACTAGTGGATGCCTTTTCTTGCTTAGGTGAAGGTATAGTATCAATTTTTGGAGTTGGAATAATAACATCAACTGGGGTAATAACTATAGGGGATGTTCTAATTTTAGGGAAAAGAGTCATTAGGGGTCTAGGAATAATCTTGCCGGCCTAAATTAAGTAATTTGTTGGTTTAATAGCCACCTCATAAGCATCTGGAAACATGTCCTCTCCCATAGATTGGATCATTATAGCTATATCACTATTTATATCCTTCAAGTATTATAGGAATGCAAAGTTAGGGAATGGTCTAATAGAGGCTATAATTCTTTCCCAAGATTTTTGGAATCTTGTGTTGAAGTCTTACATGACTTCATGGGGGGGCTCTCTTAATTGTGTTAAGTTGTTCTACTAGTGATAAATGGTCCCTCTTATCTTCAAATCTATTACATAAGGCCACTTCCAATTGATTCCATGATTGAATAGAATTAGGAGCTAAGCCTCTATACTAATGTAAAGCTTTTCCCTTAAGGGATATAGCTAAAAATCTAATAGCTATATTTTCTACAATGACATTATGGATATTGCAAAAATTGGCTATGTCATTGATGTGTTCAGTAGGGATTATGGCTTGGTATCTTATAAAATATGGGATGTTTTTGAGAGATACTACTAGCATAGGATCATTTTATGGTAGATTCAAAGGACTTTGGCCACTAAATCCTACAAAATCTCTTAGGGGAATCATGGTAATAAGGGGAACTATCAAGAGGTTGCTTATAAGGGTAGGCCTTATGACTGGGTTTAGAAAAGGTTTCCTTACATATGGCAGAGTATTGGTGAACCTTAACCTTTTAGCTTAATTTAAGGGGAGTTCAGTAAACTTAAAAGGAATACCTCTAGAAGCTGATCTTATAGTCACCTTTGGCATGAAAAATAGTTACTATTCTACTACCAGATTGTTGAGTGTTCTTTAGAGTCACCAAATACTAAAAGATGAAAGCTATAACCACTACAAATTGATCAAACCAAAATCAAACTTGACCAATCTTCTTTGAAAGATGTCCCACTGAGCATGCCAAAAACTATTGTGGTATATCATTACACCCTTTTGGGAGAGTTTTTTAGGCTCTCTCTCTCTCTTGGCCATAATATTAGAAAAACCTCAGGCTATGGGTATCCTATAGTGAGGTTGAACCTCTAGGATTTTTAATGAGGCTAGCTAATCAGATGTTTCACTTCAGCGTGTTTCCCACACTAAAAATCTACTAATAACTAAGGAAAGAGAGAAAGATAACATGAAACGGAAACCTAAGCTAAGGATGGTGATGCACCAAAATATGAAATGATCCACTTTTAGTTGGGGAACCTTAACAACTACTAATGAACCTAACCAAGACACAAACTATTCTGATCCTATCTTAAGGCTATAAGCATAAGTATTATGTGTGGAGGTTGAAGAAAAACCCTATGATTTGAAGGATAGAAAGGAATAGGTCTATATGAGTTACTATAAACTTGTGACACTTCAAGAAGGCACTAATATCTAACACTTCACACAACCTGCAAGGAATGAATATAATTAAATTAAGATACATAGAGAACCTATAGATGATGAAAAAGGGCATACATCTACAAGTTAAACTCTAATAATTTGCACTTGACTTCAAACTAGAATCAAAAAATTCATCTTATTGATTCAAAAGAGTGTTACAAGGAAATTTTGATAGATTAACTCTATCACCAATCAAGGGATCTATTTTTAGGCTCAAAATCCTATATATATAACAAAAAAAGATGAGAGAAAAATGGGGAGAGAGAAAATAAGAGGGGAGCTTATTCAAGACATGATAGCTAAGCTACTAACTATAATGAATGCTCCACCATCATTTTGACCAATTATGGCACTATTTTTATTTGTACAAATGAAACTTCATTTTTTCTAATAACTTTGAGCTTCCTCATTGATTAAAAAACATGTTAGAAGACAAGAACTTCTCCAAGAATGCCTTTAATACCTGAGCTAAATTTTCTAATCACCTAATTTTCATCTATCATCCCCATGCCATCTTTCACTTGACTTACACATATAAGGACAAAATCTCCATAACTTTAAATTTAGACTGAGCCATGTTGCTTTTGTGTTAAGTGATTTTTTGTCAGAGATGATGTCCATGTTAAGGATGAGATCCTCTCCATTAATTGCATATACCAGCTCCTACCTTGAAACCTGGGAAAAATTTATTTCCTATAGATGGAAAACTAATATAAGGACATTGGTTTTCCTATATCCATTTATGTTGATGTAAGTCTATAAATTTCATAGCTTTTCTTGATCTTTATTAGGTATAAAAGGCCTATTTTTCCCTCTATGGAGCCTAACTAGTAACACCTACCACTTTTAATGCATCTGGTCCAACTCAAATTTACTTTGCATTTAAGTCCCTTTTTTGGAACTAACAAAGCCATTTAGAATGTAGTTGCATGTCTCTACTAAGTGTGAATGATTTTATCTTTGTACTTAAAACTTAGCATGCCCCTTCACTTTGCATGTCTTGTATGTAGGCTATAGACCATGTCATCAAAGTTGAAAGGAGAAGTCCTCATCATATTTTATTGATTGGCTAGAGACCCCTTTAATGGATTTTGAATGCCAATGGTTAAATTAAGATATCTATCTTTGACATTTGTGAAAATGTCCCAATATTTTAAAATTCAAATGGCTACTTGTAGGGGTTCATATTTTAACATTTATGGGCCCATCATTAATCCTTTCAAGTCATTTCCTTTGGACACTTTCTTGTGGGCTAATTTTTTTAGTATTTCTTGTAAACTTTTTTGCCTTGTGCCTATTTCTATAGACATTTTATTTTTAGCCTTTTCTCTTGAAGGAATTCCTTCAGACCCTTTTCTCTTAGATTTATTCTTGCACACTTCTCCCATGGCTTTTGAAAAGTCCTTCAGTGCTTTTGCAAACATCCTTTCATGATCTTTTATCGAAGGCCTTTTCTTGAATGAATTCCCTTGGATTTTTTCTTGAAGGATTTTTCTCCTAAAAAATTCCCCTTTATAAAAGGAAAGGACCTTCAAATTTTTGAAATACTTGCTAAGAAAAGTGCCCTTTGAATTATCTACAAATGTACCTTTTTGAAGGGAAAGGACCCTTTGCCTTTTGTCCTTAGGCACTTTTTCAAAAAATTACCCTTCAAACCTCTTGCTAAGTGCCTTTCAAAAAAATTTAAGTGTTCAATTAACTTCTTGAAAGTTCCCTTCAAAATAATTGAAAATGCCCTTCAGAACAATGAGAATGCCCTTTGAATTTTCTTATATTGGACCATTTTTCCAAGAAAATCCCTTTTTTAAAATTTTCTTGGCCACTTTGCTTTGAAAATATATCTTTTGAAACTTTTTCTCGGTACACTTTTCAAGAGAAAAATCCTTTGGGCCTTTTATTTTAGACAAAATGTCCAAAATAATTCCTGATACTTATCCCAAAAGACCTAAAACAAATCTCCCAAAAGAAATATTTATTTGGGGAAATTGTTTCGGAACAATTTCCCCAAAGGAATTCAATATTTATCTTTTACTTCAAACATTTTGTTTGAAAGAATTATCCCTTTGGAAACTTTGTTTCAGACAACTTGTCTGAAAGAATTCAACACTTAGCCAAAAAAGGGGGCCTAAAAGAAACTATCTTAGCAATGAAAAGGCCAAAATAATTATGAAGTAAATAATTATCCCAAAAGGCTTTGTACTTAGCTTTTCTAAGGTCTAAAATCCCTTCCAGACTTGTTCACAAAACTATTGTTTGACTGTCAATTTTTAGAATTTTACTCAGCTTATTCATCTAGGTAAAAGCTTGGTATGTGGGCCAAAAAAATGGATAACAAGAACACACATATATAACTTGAATTTCTTTATTTGTTTCCCTACTTGAATGGTAGTAATTGCATCTTTCATTTGTTGCAGTTCTTGTGCCAAGAAACTAGATGCGACATTGGCTTGAGGTAGAGGTTAGGTGGTCAAAGGTGGATTACCTTGACTAGGGTATAATGGAGGCATGGTTTGTTATGTAATTTTGGTTTGGTTAGGGAATAGACCAAGAATATGAATTTATGGATTAGGATGTGGTTGTTTCAATTGCATGAATTTTTGTGTGATATTCTAGTTTGGATTTGATAGATAGGCCTAATTTCAAGGGAATTATGTCTACACTAGAAGGTATGGCTTGGGGTAAAGTATTTTACATTCTTAAGTTGAGTAGGGACTTGTTATTGACTAGTATAACCTAGTTGAATAAGGGGGATTTATTGTGAACCAAGACCCTATCATTGGATCTATGGCATATTTTGAAAAAAAATCAATTATTGCCTAATTGGTAATTATGGAATAATGGTACCTCTTGGTTGCATGAATACCTATTGTGAAGTAGACATTTGTTGGATATTCAACATTTATATTTGACCAATGGATATACATTTCTTATTAGATAATGTTTGTGATTGTAAAGGTATGTTGGTCTATGATTATAAAGGTATACTTGTCACTACCTAACAAGGTGGAACATTGGTTACCCCTTATCGAGGTGGCATAGTGCTTGGCCTCTATTGTGAAGGTATATTAGACTATGTTTTTTGTTTTGGAATGTTATTCATCACCTTTTGAGGTGGATTAATATTCATCATATTTTGTTGAGGCAAGGCACTATTCAGTACTTAATTACTTAATCCTTAAGAGTACATGCTTGAAGAAGCAATTGGTTGAGGATTAGAGGTAGCTTGTTGTGGTTGGGACATAATATTTCGTACCACCTTCTATTGTGAACCACTCATGGTATTAGCTAAAATCATTTGTTGTGGACTATTTTTTGGTGAATTTAAATCACTTTGGCTTGGATTGGATAACACTTGAATGTTATCCAATATGTTTGTCACATTTGTTTGCATATAAGCAATAGTCACTTCTTCAATAGTTGGGATGTTGTACATGTCACCAACTAAATTTATTTGATTAAATGGATCTATACCCAAATTATCTTGACCTATCAAATCAATTAACACCCCTATTGAAGGAGCTAACTCTATGAGTGGAACATTGGATATGGATATGATATTAAAGTTGCATGTTAGATTTAAATAGGTTTGATATGTTGTTTGCATCTATAGAAATTTGTCCTCCATGAGGCCCTTTCTTATGAAAATCATATTAGGGTTTTGTTATATCATCATGAGCACTTGATTATTTATAATAGATGAATTTTCAATGGTTTGGGTATAAAGTATGTTGAAAGGCACTCTAACTAGACTTGGTAAATTTTCATGGGGGAAGTCTATTGGAAACTTGGCCCCTACCTCCATGGATATAATTAAAACTTCATCCTTATTTTCAAATGATGATCAAACAAATAAGTATCATTTGTCGATGGCATAGTAACATAATACAGTTGTTAAACTTGTTCTACAATTGATGGTATGCTAACAAGGTACTGTGTGGTTTGCTCTTAGTCCTACTCTAAATAAGGAAGCATGTTAACTAAATAGTGGGCTAAGGTACATTCAATTTATTCCCTAGATTTAGTATTGTAAGAAGGATAGGGATCTGTCTCACTAACTACATCATCACCATAAAGGTCTTGAATAAATTCATCTTGTGCTACCACATTATCATAAATATTGGATTGTACATGGATCCACTATGAGTGCAATGAGACATATTTAAATCAATGATGAAAATTTCACAAAAAAGGCTTAGAGTTATATAAACTCTCAAAAATAATTTCCAAAGTATAAATGGTTTGAACTTAGTCTAACTTGGTCTAAGAAATGGAGTTGTATCCCTAAAAAGGTCTATGTTAAAACTTGGGCTAAAATAGCCTAACATCAAATGTATTACAGAAAAAGGTCAAGTGGATGAATAAAAATTGACATGTCCAAACTTAGGTAAAAAGTGTTTCAAACAAGTCTAAACTAGGTCTAAATAAATAAAGGTGTTTAGGTCCTTTGGAAAATAAGGCACAAAAACTAGGCTCAAAATAGGTATTTTAGGTCTTTTTGCAACAAGGCACAAAAGCTAAACTTTAAACAAAATAAGGTCTAAAAGGAAAGAGATTTAATATAAAAAGTTTTAAACACTTTGATACAAACTAAGCATTCATATTTTAAACATAAACTTGAACATTTAGTAAAAAACATTAAATTTTTGGCATATGGAAGATATACCACTTACCTAAATCTTGGCACAAAAATAGTCTTTAAATTGAGCAAGGAAATAACCTAAGTTACACAACCTAAAAGTGAAATATGAATGTCTAGGCCAAAATTATGCAAGGCATAGTCATCAATCAATCAATTTTTGTGTCTGAACTTGTCAAGGCTTTCAAACTTGATTTAGAAGACTAAGTTTCTCAAAAAAAGATAAAAATCTAGACAAAAACAAATGACATGATGGTACTAGGCATAGATCCAAAAAGGCACATGTGGTTTCAAGAAGAAATTTTGAACACAAAGTAATAAGTCTTTGAAATAACTCAATCAACATAATTACATTATCATTCTCTAAAGATATGACAAATGGTTTGTTTCAAGACTCAAAGGCACAAGACTTATAATGAAATGGGTAGTGTAACGATGCCCCTTTCAAACAAATGACATACATATAAAAGTTTGGAAAAATACTAAGGCAAATGAGTGATGTCAAATGGATGTCATAATGCCTTTTAAAATAAAGGAATGATGTGTAAATAAGACTCATTTTGGTTCCAGTATGACAAAAAAATAATTTCAATAAAAGACCATATAAGCAAAAAGAGGACAAAATGATAAAACCTAAGTGTAATATCTTATATCCTAAAACTGACAAGGTTTCAACATATTTTTTAAGTATGTCTATAAACTTTATATTAAGAGGATTTTAAGTTGTTAATTTAAACATTAAAATCACATGAAAGTTAGGGTTTTTAGGCCCTCTCTTCTCTCAAGAGTTTGTATGATGACATAGAACTTCAGGCCACTCACCCTACATCAATAATATGTCCATGGAAAGTGGGGTTGTATAAACTATCTATTTTCATTCATTTATAAATGGTCTCATATGAGTTTCAAATACTAAAGCACAATCACATCATTTGGATCCATGCCAATCAGCTTGTTATGAAAATGTATTATCCTTTTCACAACCATTACATTTATCAATTGCTTAATGTAGTGCAATCTTTGAGTAAAAGTCTGTGGTTGTCAATAAGCTAGGTAGATGGGGTTAGGCACACCTAGATGTTTAAGCTAGTCTCCCATAGGCAAGCCATAGTAGATAAAGCACCATAAAAAATGAGCTTTTTTGGGCTTAATAGAAGTAAACCACATTGTGCTAAATTGATGAGCCTCGATCCCATATCTAGAATGAAGATACCATTTGATATTGAGCATATCATCTAGAATATGTTGTGGATCAAGTAAATGATACCTCAGTCGATAAGAGTATTGGATGAAGGGGTTGGTCATAGGCCATAGCCAATCCTTACACCAAGGAATAAGGGAATTAACTCTAATTTTATGCAAATACTCATTAGGTATGGAGCCTTAAATTTATGCAATAACCTTTTCATCTAAGTTTATTAAATGAAATTTATTATAAATTTATTTCCAAGTGATCCAAACCCTTTTCTCTTTTAAAAAAAATATCATTGATAACCTTCACACCTTTTCTAAAGATTCATAATCATTTAACCCAGGGGACTAAGGCAAAGGGAATGGTATAAAAATTTAGGCAAGTCAATCACTAAAGGGACTTGAAGTTAATGGATAGACCATTCATGAACCCTTCACCTACCCAGCTAAATTGAGGCTTAAGTTTCTCCCAATCCTTCCATAAACTTTGAATCATAAAAGAGCCCTTAATTTTAACAAGCACTAGGGTAATGAGTAGGGAATGAAGTCTCAGAGCTTACCAAGCCTTTCTACCAAATGGGAGTCCCTAAGAGATATAATGGTGGAGAATAATATTCTAAACTTCATCCCTAAAAATACCTCTTATAATCCATTTAGTATCAAGATAAATTCTTTGAATCTTAATATCGAGGAGACCCAGCCCCCCAGCTTCCTTGGGATGACAACAAATGTTTCAGGCAAATCTGTGAAAGCCCATACGTCCCTCAGAGTTAGCCCAAAGAAAATCTCTTTATTTATTTTTAATTTGTTGTAGCCAGCATTAGAATGGGATCAATAAGAGGAATAATATACATGCATAGATTTTAAAACTTTAGAACAAAGTTGAAATTTGCTAGCAAGAGAAATAGGCTTAGTGATCCAAAATGAATTTTTTTTCAACTCTCTACACCACATAAGACCATAAGTCAAATGGATAATCCTAAATGGCAAAAGGAATGCCAAGAAACTTAAAGTGCACTCCTGGTAGAATCTACTACCATTGAAATTCCTCTATATAAGGAAGTTTGGGGCCCAGGGAATATTTATAACACTAAGTCTTCCTCCATTGAATAGAAGAGCCTAAAGTCAAATAGAAAATGTGGAGACATTTCATGGTATTTCTAATGTATTTTTCTTCTTATTGAAGTGTGATAAAAGAGTTATTTGTGAAATTACCATTTAAAAGTTAGCTATCAAACTAAGGGAGGGAGATACCTTTCACTAGACCCCTAAAAACATAGTTAGCTAGGAGGTAGCTAAATCTTTCTACTATAAGAACATATAAAGAAGGGGACAAAGGACATCCTTTCTAAATAGAATGATCAAGTTTAAATTGAGAAGATTAGGTGCCATTGATAGTGATACATGCCCCCACATCCTAAAAAGTCATATTAACAATCTGAACAAATTTGGGGCCAAAACTAAGGACCTAAAGCATGGCTAGAATGAATGGTTGCTCAATGTGATCATAAGCATTATAAAAATCAATATTAACAAACAAAGCCTTTTGATTAGAAATCCTATCCCATTCCATACCTTCCTAGATAGCAATGACATTATCCAAAATGAACCTATTCTATATGAAGCATGTTTTCTCACTCCTAATAATTAAAGGGAATATATGCTTCACCTTGAGAGCTGGAGCTTTAGAAATATTCTTATAGAAGATATTGAGAAAAGTAATAAGCCTCTAGTTTATGATAATTTTAGGATCACTAGCATTGGAAATAAACTTGATGTTACCCTAATTAATAAGGGTTCCAAAGGAATTGGTTAGAATAGATTTAGAATACACTTGCTGATGATTAGGACCAATAGTGTCCCAAAGGGTTTGATAAAACTCACATAGGAAACCATCAATTCTTGGATATTTTTCCACTAGCATCTACTAAATAACCTCAAGTTGGCACCAGGTGGGAGGAATAATAATTCAAAATTTACATTATGGAATAAATCATTCGATAAAATATAATAATGTATTATGTCAGGTTGATTTTACAAAGGAGGATAAAAGATTATAAGGATTTTACAGGTGGTTATGGGATGTAACCAATTCTTGTGAACCAATTAAGATAATAATAAGCCTATTTAATTAATTTAATAAATAAAATAATTAACTAATTAAATCTACTTTGGATCATCAACCCAACAAAATCTCCCTTGATCCAAAAGGGGTAGTAGATGAATGAACTAGAGTAATGACTCAAAAGTCATCAAAAGATCCCTATCATAATTACAAGTGGTACACTGTACCTCTCACATTGACAAAAATCTATGCTACTCCATAATGAATCCCACCACTATGAGTTATGGTAAAAAATGGCTGATGAACATGATCAAGGCTTACTCATCCATGGTGATCATCATACCATAATATAGTAGAACATGTTCTAGCATGTCCAACTACATCAACCCACATAAGGTCCCACACTTGAACCTATCCAAGTGACAAACCCATACTCTACATGGCACATATTCATGATGCCCAAAAATTATTGATGACCCTTGCTTAACATTGTTAGTGCTAGCAACCCTTATCAACTTGTATTGTCTTTGATGACTGATTGAAGTCTAACCAATGCCTAAATCTTCTCCCCCTATCAGGTGAGAGGTAAGAAGTCATGTATCAAGAGAAATTAAAAAAACTAACTCTATTTGCTCCATGTCATGGCTATTATATATAAAAATCCAAAAATAGAACTAAAAGCAAGAACACAAGCCAAAATTTGACATTCAAGCATTGAACCCATACTCTAAGTGAATAGATAACTAGAGAGGGTAATTGTCTTCCAGCCTCCAAGAGATCCTCTAACCTCCAATTTTTACTTATATGGTGTCAATCAAAAATATCATGGGACTTGATGGATGGTATTATCTCTGAGAGCATAAGCATGAAGTGATATTATGAAAATTCTCATTTTGAAGGTATTGGATTCAACTAAAAATGCACCTTTATACATTAGTTTCATTATGTTTATTGTAGAAAACATATAATTAAACTTGAAATTACAAAATTAACCATTATAATGTGTCTAGAATGTTTAAAAACCTATGAATCATCTAGTCACATGACCACTTTTAAATAAAATGGTGATAGGTCATAAAAGGTTATAACCAATATTGTAAATTACACCCTTATATTGCCGATTCTCTTTGCAAAGTCTTCAAAAATAAAATATTCCCTTTTAAAAAAGGCACATTCTTACAAAAATAAATGAAAATGAAAATTTCTATATATTTTTGGAACCCGTGACCTTCTCTTATGCAAGTGACTAAGAAAACTCAACTACCCAACTTCCCATCAATAAGCTTGTGAATGCAAATTATACATGATATATGTAATCTTTATCTTCTCAACTTATTTATGTCACCAATATAAAAAAAATTAATGTAAAACCTTTTTTTTAAGGTAAATATTTTTACCATGGCCACTAATATAAAAATATATTAATGTAAAACTTTTTTTAAGGTAAATCATTTTACCACACCTTATTGTTGTTGGTGGAGCCCACTGTTAATTTAGGTTTTGAAAATCATTTTGAGATAACTTTATTGCTGGAAAACTCATTATTTTTAGGCTAAATATGCTATAAAAGTCATATTTTTGTTATTAAATGCTCTGTACCATATCTTCTAGTATGTCATTATGACCTTGTCATTATGCTATTAGAGACATTGAGCACTTAATAAGAGGATTTTGAATCAATGGCAAAAGTCTTCAATCAAAATAAATTTCAAATTTACCTTTCTTGATTGGTGTTGTACCAGTGATTTTATTAGAAATAATAAAATAATAAATAATAAATTGATATTACCAGTGGCTCATGATTGGATGAAATAACACCATCAATATTTCATTTTGTAATCACCTGACCAACAACTATCAAATCATGATAGAACCAAGTGTGCAATAATTCACCTCCATATGTTTGAATGGTAGTGATTATGTGAAAACCATAGTGTATTTTTGGGCAATGGAAAATGTAGCAATGGTTAAATAATTATGCCTAAAAAAGGTATTTTTTTCTTGCCTTTAAAATTCAATCTTATCATGTACTGACAAGATTATTTCAATGCACTTCCCTATGCTACTGTGTAAGCCAAAACATCAACCTCCTCTTCAAATATTTTGTCTCTGAGCACTAGTCAAAATAAAAGTGTCATACAAATTTTCTTCAATCCTCTTTTGATTTCTTGTGGCTCTAAGGCACCAAGTGGGAGGAAAAATAATTCAAAGTTTACATTGTGGAATAAATTATTTGACAAAATATAATAATGTATTATGTTAGATTGATTTTACAAAGAAGGGTAAAATCTTATAAAGCTTGTATATGTGGTTATAGGATGTAACTAATTCCCTTGAACCAACTAAGATAATAGCAAGCCTATTTAATTAATTTACCAACTAAAATAAATAAATAAATAAAGCTACTTTGGATCATACAACCCAACACCTCATATAGATCACTTAGAGATAAGGGCCTATCACATGCAACTCTTTGAGAGATGGAAAATTTATAGTGAAAAACTTGGAGACATTGAAGGAGAGTGACCACCCTTTTAGCGAAGAATCTTATTCTAAGAAAACACCATGGTAATGATGAAAAAAGGCTTGAAGAATGTTAGGAATTTTAGTAAGTTTTATGTTTCCTTCCTTGATAGCTTTGATTCTATCAGTAGCTCTCCTAAAGCAGAGAAAGGCAAAAAAGTCCTTAGAAACCTTGTCACCAATTTTTAACTAGTGCATATGAGCTCTCAATTGAGATCATCTAGCTTTTTATGCTTCTTCAATTTGGATTTTATGTCTCCAATGTTCCACTTTAGTTTGAAGGTGAACATTAAAAAGTGATCATTCCATCTCTTATGAGGATCAAATATACTCATGGTTGGTAGTATTGTGTAGACACTATCTAAAAATGGTCACTTATTTGTCATATATCTGATTAAAGGTGGAATTTTAAGTAAGATCATCATACCACCACTAGTTCCATCCATTTTCTACCTCTATCCAAGGGGTTAAGTTCTAAATTTTGAAAATATGTCCCACCATTCTTTCATGCTTGAGGTGGGATGTATTGAAATAGAATTATATGGAGGTAGGTTTAATTTGAGGATAATTCCATTAAAATTTAAAGGAAATAGGGTGATAATCTAAGAGAAATGTATCAATAATGACTAAGATCGATCTATCCTAGACTAGATAAAAATAAAAAAGATCTTGCTTAGCTAGCAGAGCTCTATCGAGGTACTGAAGCACCCTATCTTCTCCCTATCAAAATTTGGACTAGGTGAACCAGGGGGAGTCTAAATTATTCCTCAAATTATGGTTGGTATCAAACACCTCAAGCTTATTATTCATATAAAACCATATTTCATGCTCACTAGCACACCACCACATTGGAAGGTGTCCTTCTTTATCCTCTATCAATTCCACCATGTTGAAGTCACCATAGAGAATCTAATGAGTATTTTGGAGGGAGTCATATATCCACCTCCATAATGATTCTCACTCCACAACATAATTAGAGGTGTATAAATTTAGCAACCCGATGATGTGATTATTAAATTCAAAAAGGGTCCATACCATCTAGTGGGTGGGGTCTAAACCCTATGAAATTATATTCTAAGTGAGATCTGGAGCTAAAAATGTGACAGCCCCACCATGCCTAGTGGCCTAATAAATTGCCCCAATCTAGATGATTCATTTTACATTCTACAATAAAAAACCAAAAATCTTGACCTCTTGTACACAAAGAATTTTCATGTTGTAAAAAAATTAGCAATTGTTCCTAACTACATACTTACATAGTAGATCAATTAGACCTCAAACATTTCAAGAGTACACAATCATTAGGTAAGATCAAGGTGCATATCATTCTCTTCTATGAGACCTTCCAACATAGTAAACTTATACAAAAGTTTATTTGGAATGAAATCATTAATTATAAATAGTTTTTACTTGTGTTCCATATATTCTTCCTCTTCAAGAGATGAATAAGTGTTGTGAGAGCATCAAAATATTATTTTGAGGTCCAAGGTGACCAAGCTCCTTTTTTCCTCTAGGGCACTCACCCTAGGAAATGGTTTTGACCATGGCACTGAAGGTGGCATCTCAACCAATGAGGCCATTATTTGTGATGTACGTACACAAGGAGGAGAAACTTTGGTAGGCAAGGCAGATTTGATAATAGAATTCAAAGTAGAATTATTGCTAGTATATCAAAATGAAGAATTTTGTAACTTTTCACCACCTTTATAAGAGTTATTTTTTTCTTGTTGGTGATGCTATTCCAATCATCATTGTTTTCATTCTGAGATTTAGCTTTAGATCTATCTTTTTCTTGAGGAGCAAGGGTATGTAAACCATCATAAGTTACTCTCAGATCATGTGTTCTGAGGACTAACATTGAAATCAAGTGTTCAAGAGATTGATATATAAGACATGTTGAGAAAAGTGGTTAGATCCAATTTGTATATCAATAGAATCTTTTAAATCATGGGACAAATATAATTCTACTCAAACACTCTTTTGAGGATGAGACATAATGAATTTAGTCTACTCATGGCATATGAAATTACCTATAGACTTTATAAGCTTGTCTATAAAACCCCATATGAGGGTGAGGCAAGCTAGTAAATTCAATCCATATGGGGATTTTTAGTTTTGCTTGCTCTAAGACTTGAAATTCTTGAGTCCAGTGAGAAAAAACAACCAAAGTTTTGTGAATGAACCAAGGCCCATGATTGACAATAGCTATGTAGTGCTCAAAGTTAGAAAATTGAAACAAAAATAATCCCTTTGTAAGGTTTTGGACTCCTTAAATTTTCACACCATGGCTTTGACAATAGTTGTGAACCATTGTTTAATAAGGCTCGTAGGGGGGAGTTGACCAAAAAAATAAGTAATCAAAGTAAAATTTTCAAAGAAATGATAGGATTGTCAAATTTGGGCACATCCAAAACAACATCAGGTAAAATAGAGTCAGAATCATCGACATTACCTCATGGAAGACCTTTAGGACAATTTTCCTCACCTACTTCAGGGCCATGGTTGTGCTCGCTCACTCTAATTTTATTTACATCTGTAGATGTAGAGATGGTGATGGTGGTAATTAAATAAATGGCACTCCCTAATTCTCAAAGGGTGAATCACTAATCAAAATTAGTAATTAATTCAAATAAATTAATATCCTACCTAGATCCATGGTGATTGATAGTGTGGTAGAAATCTAAAAGATCATCAATGTAGAGCTATCAACCTAGGGTTTTCTCAAAACATAATTTTCATCTATCATCATTCCTTCTTTCTCATTTTCATATCTAATATAATTTTACCTACTATTTTTATCTTATATCATCATAAGAAATTTAGTGTATTTTTATTTGAGTTTAGCACCTAATTTAGTTACTTTAGAGATAGTTTATCATCATTGTACCCTATGCTATTTATACCCCTTTAACCCTAGATAACTCCAATCTAGAACATTTTAGAGTTAAACACATTATAATCAAAATAAGTTTCAAGATAATTCCTTTAGTGAGGAGTATGATATGATTCCAAATTTTCATTAAAAGTATTTAAATTATTAAAACCAAGACCTTTATAATTTACATTAGGTTCAAGTAAAATAAGTTCAAGTATACCATTTTCATGCTTACCAAGCCCACCACCTAAGTATCCCATACATTGCAAAAAAATTAGTTGGGGTTGGTAAAATAAGATTTAGTTTGTATATAAGCACAATTAGTTTCAACATTAAAACTAATATCTTGTACAAAATATGTAAATTTAACATTTAACGCATCAATAGAAGATTACATGGTTATCACGTGATTAATAAAAAAAGGTTTGTAAATAATTTAAAGTGTTATTTTTACATATAATTTGGTGTTTAAGGGAACTAATATCATCAATTTTCAAATCAATATGTTGCAAAAAAAATTAAAAGCTAAAAAATAACTAGTTTGAATGTCATTTCAGCATGTTGAGAAGCAAGTTTTTCAAAGGTTAGCAAGAATAGATTGAAAAATAACTAAAAGATAATAAAAGAATGTGTTAAAGGTAAATTACCTTACTTATAATAAAAAAAATTATAGTTAAATCAAAGTTTATATGAATTATATCAATTAACTTGTAGATGTAATTCCATGCCAAACATACTAAAATTTACTTGAAAATTAAGCTATAGATTTATAACAAATCAAACTTGATTTGAATAATACTTAAAACTTGATGTAAATACTTTAATTGGTTATTTAAAATTTTAAACCAATGTCAATATCATAAAAAACATTGAATTTAAAAATATATATATATATATTAATTTTAAAAAGCATTAAAAAGAAAGTGAAGAAATGCCAAAAACAAATTTTTTAAAAAAAGTTTTTTTTAACCACAATTTTTAAAAAAATGGGTACTTTTTTTTCATTTCTAAAAAATGGTGATCTTGGTTTTCTTAGAATTTAAATATTACATTCTTAGAAGATGAATTAACAAAACACAAAAATGTTTTATAAACTAAAATTTTCAATAAAAAGATATGGTCTCTTTTTTAGATAGGTTTTTAATGTGATGGGTTTTTTTAAATGGAATAAATGTCATATTTTATTTGTGCAACCAACTTAACAAATGAAAATATTTCATTTAAGGGAAACTTAAAATGCATGTTAGAATTTAAATATGAAAAAATGATAAAATTTAAGCTAAAAATAGAGAAAGGGGCTAAAAATTAGATGCGAGGGTGCAATCCCTTGCAAATAAATTGAATTTCTTCTCCAAAAAAACTACCAAACTCAAGTTTCAACATCAAAAGAGAAACATGATCTGATTCCATGAAATAATATTTATAAAGATTTAATTAATAAATTCAATAAGGAATTTTAAAACTTAAGTAATAATGTTATCTTGAAGTGAAATCAAATTACAAAGTTGAGGTGAGAGATTGATAAATGGAAAACTATCAAATGGATAAAAACTCCAGAATCTATTAAAATTATTGCAATAATGAATCTCTAAATAGAGAGAGAGAGAGAGAGAGAGAGAGAGAGAGAGAGAGAGAGAGAGAGAGAGAGAGAGAGAGAGAGAGAGAGAGAGAGAGAGAGAGAGAGAGAGAGAGAGAGAGAGAGAGAGAGAGAGAGAGAGAGAGAGAGAGAGAGAGAGAGAGAGAGAGAGAGAGAGAGAGAGAGAGAGAGATGGCCTTAAGCCAAAAGAGCATTACAAGGATCCAAGATCAAGATCAATATTATAAAATGTGAAGAATGAAAGAGAAGATCTCAATAAATAAATTTATAAGGAATAAGGAGTTACATGTGAAAGCTTCAACATGTGTGCCAATTGTCCATAATCCTTTTACAAGTAAGGAAGATGTGTGTAACATGTGGTATAGTAGTTATTTGTGAAATTAACTCCCAAAATATACAAGTGGAAAAGAGATGTGAGACCTAATTTATAAATCTGGGATAAAATGCATTTATAATTATAATAAACACACACATAAACTAGACTAGGATAAACATAAATACAGACCCAAATAAGATTAATTCTCCAAAAATTATCCTTAATATATTAAAAAATACAAAAGGAGGAAAATAATATATCTCAAATAAGATGAATCATATCAATATAAATTCCTATAAGTAATTAACCGTATATAATCAATTCCTTCTACTTCATGCATAAAATCGATACACCAAGAGGAATATAATTTAAACAAAAATCCATTACATATTGGGAATTATAATATCCAAGAAATAATCCATCATTGTAGTAAATAAATATCATAGATAAAAATACACATGGATAATTTCATTAATTGAGTAATTTATTGGTGTCACATGGTATATTAAAGTGGTTGTATTAACTAATAACACTTTGCACTTCTCATATAACCATAATTTGGCATGCATAATTTCATATTAGATTAAATTCTTAGACATAAATATAATTAATACATGGAGTATACACCCATAGAATCATCTTGAATAATCAATTGTTGGCCCATAGCTCATCAATAATTGAATACACAATCAAGAGAAATTATCACCAAATATTTGAATACCAAAATCATACACACAGTAGCATGCACACACTTCAACATACACACATATAAATATAATCATATAAGTATACACATAACAAAATATATCATGGTGGTGACCATGTTCATTCACAACATAACAATGAATACACATTCATAGCAACAACATGAAATGACAAACTAACAATTTCATTTTTCATGTTTACCAAGTAAAATATAATTGTGTTCGCAATAAGATGTCAAACTATATCAGTATTTTATCTTAATAGGTGTTGTGATTCATTTCCAAATATGAAATTTTAGTCATGCATACATAGTTATATTTGAATTTTTATCAATGTAAGATAAAAACACTTATTTTTTGTTATAATTAATGATTTTTTTAATATATTGTGTTAATAAAGGTGTTAATTTAATTATATCTATAAAATAGAGATGACCCATCAAATCATCCCCAAGATTATGTAAATATGAATCACTCTCAGCTAAATCACACAATCACTTAATAAAGCATTTGATAATCGTTGTCCACATCAAAGGGTCAACCTATACAAGAACTTAGCAACATAGTTTTATGATTTGTGAATAGTAGTGTCACATATGGCACTATAATTTGTTTATAGTAGAACCAAACAAGATTAGCCATCAAAATATGGATTCAATTTTATGTATCACTACATCACTTGGATTTTCAATATAATATATTACCACATCAAAATCTCTTCTTATTTTCACAACAAGAATAACATTACCCATTTCCAAATTTGGGGATCTTACATGACAACAATTTTCAAAAATTTATGATATTTATTGAAATTCACATGAGATTAAATCCATAGACTTAACCAAGGGAAGATCATGGTGATAAAATAATAATGTGAATTTACATTCTCCATAAATGAATCTCATTTATGTGAATCACGTCAACTTACCCAATCCACTAAGCATTGGATTGATCATAATTGCATCAATTGATTGCCATCATCAATGCATAGTCAAAGAGGAAACCATATTTATTTATCATATTAATATTTTTTCATATTTAAATTTAACATGATTAATTTATCACTAATGATAATTTCTCAATTTCTCTTCTAATAATTGTCACATTTTCCCTTTTTATAGGTGTAGTAAAACATTCCATTGTTCCATCAACACATGAGTGAAAGTCATGCATTTACAAAGGTTGTCAATGTAACATTTAATCATTTTTTATTTCCAAATAGGGTCCACATAAACTCAAACTATCAAAAAAAGGGTCCCATACAATCCCCTTGTTGACCATTTTTTGCCCAACAGGCCAAAAATTGGTCCCCCTTCTATCCCTGTTGTTTTAGGCCATTTCTTTTGATTTTACACAAGTCTTGCAATTTCTACAGACTCTGAAGATTTTTCTATGGAGTCTGTAGGTCCATTTATATGAAATCTATAAAGCTTGGATTTATATGGACTCAGTAGTAAAGCTTCTTCAGACTCTTGTCTAGAAATTCATAGGGAAGGTTAGCATTTTTAAACCATTGAACCAGTTCAATGCCTTGGTTCAATCGATAGGTTCAATGCCTTGGTTCAATCGGTAGGTTCATCACTCAAGTTCAGCACCTTGGTTTAATCAACCTTGGTTCAATCAATGGTTTCATCACTTGGTTCATTTCAGTTGGTTTAACGCTTTGGCTTGGTTCAATGCCTGGTTCAACTGCTTGGTTCAATTGGCCTTGGTTTAATCAGTGGGTTTGTCACTTGGTTCAAACACAAAGTTCAACAAGCTTGGTTCAACACACAATTTAAAGGCTCAACACGTAGTGTTGAACCATTGAACCAGTTCAATAGTTGGTTCAAACAGGAAAGGTTCAAAGGGCTTGGTTCAACAAAGGCTCGATGCACAGCGTTGAACCATTGAATTGTTGAACCAATTTTGGTTCAATGGGTTGGTTCAATGTTTTGGTTCAAGGGGGCATCCCAAAGCTGAAGGGTAGATGCCCTTGTGGAGGGCAATAAGCACTTCAAAGGCAACTGAAGGGGTAAATTTTTTAAAATTTTGTTTAAGTCATAATTCCTTCAAACTTTTTGTCTAAAGGAATTCCTTTGGACAAAAAGTTTGAAGAAATTCACAGGAAGGCCACAGTAAAAACCCTGAAGTAAGAAGCCCACCCGAAGGGTATGTGCCCTTGCAGAGGGCTCTCACCAAGGAAGAGGACTATCCTTAAGAAGCTTGAAGGAAAAGAACTTTAGGTGAAAGGACACAAAGACTGGGACAATTCTTGCAGATTTTTTGTCTACAAAAAAAGCCCGAAGCAAAAAACCCCATAGAAAAAGCCCACAGAAAAGACCTGACAATTTTTGCCAAGGATGGTGATGCCTTAAAAGCTATCAATTTTAAGGAGATTGACTTGCCATTGGGTATTTAATTTCAAGGTCACAGCTGCATGAATATCAATTTTAAGGCAGTGAAATAGCCATTTGTTTTTGAATTGCCTAAGTGCCAACCATGAAAAGAGCCCAAAGAATGTAGTGACCCACCAGAAGATCACCCTTAAGGGTTAAAGGAGCATAAAGAGACAAAACCAGGATGAGATAAGGTGCATAAAGAGACAAAGTAGTTCAAGTGGCAAAGAGGAGGTGAGTTATTACCAAATGAGGGACGCGGCTTGTTTTCTCTAGTTGGCATTTATGAGGGGACAAATCGTAATTTGTTTGCTGAAAAGAGGCACAACCATGTTTTTACATTAATGTTGAACACCAAAGTCAAAGCAAGAGCTAACAATCAGATGGCTTCCTCTTCCCAAGGCTCAAAATGCACATGGGTCAGTTTGCAAAAAAGAGTGCCAAAAATCTTTCCCAGGAAGCGCCAAGTTCCCTTCCTCTTTCTATATATTGTAAAATTTCTCATTTGAGAAGGATCCACTCTCAGTCTTAAGGTAAAACTCTACCCAAAAATCTCTCAGGCTTGTAAGGTAGAGTTGCTAGTTTTTACCTTGAATTAGAACTTAGCTTTTTTACCTCTATCTAGACTTGCACTTTAAAGTATATGTATGTTTTCTCCTTGTGTTAAGTCATTGTCTTTCATGCTTCTCACAGATCGATTGCAGCATGTCCAGTGCATTGTGAAGTCTCCCTTTGTGCAGGTCTACCAAAAGTGTCTACAAGAAGAATATAGGTGCCTATGAATAGGCTACCATAAGTGTGTCTGAGGACACCTCTGGTAGTTGCTTCCTCCTTGTTTTTTCATGAACCCCTAGCTGACTGTTGCAGAAGAGCTTCCCTCTTCAGATGAAGTCTATGGGCACTTGTTTTTGGTGAAAAGTGTATATTCGGGCTAGGTGGGTCACATTTCTAGTGTATCGCCTTTTCATTTTTAGGCTTAGGTTCCATTTTCAGCATCTCTCTCTCTCTTTTCATCCCCCCCTTTTTCATTTTATTTGTTAGTAGTAGGAGAAGCCAGGTCCTAAAGGATACATCAGAGGGAGCTAGCCCTTATCTAGAGACTCTCCCCTCTAGCTTCACCAGTCCCACAGGTGAGAGGGGAGTTTCCATTATTGTGTGTGGAAGGTAGGAGCTTGGCCTCCTGCTCTGGGTGCAATCCATTGCATCAATAGTTTTTGGAATGCCCAGTGGGACCGACTAGGATAGGTTTTGTCTAAAGAGTTAAAGAATTGTTGGTGTGTTCTTCAACCAACTAGCCTTTGGAGGCTTTTACATCAACACCAATGGTGACTTCAAGTTGAATTAGCTAGTTAAGCAGCCTGGTGCCATTAGAAATCACATTTTTAAATGTATAATTCCTTTGCACAAAATCATTGACCTTGTTTTCCTTCATATGACTATGATCAAGCTCTAGATATTCAAGGAATCCCCTCAAGTATCTCTCCTAGTTGCCCTTCAATGATAAGGGAGGTGGCGCTAGAGTTTGAGAAGTAGGTAATGGAAATAGATAGATTAGATGAGTAGTATGATTATCAGTAGGAGTTGATGTACAAAGAGACGTGTTTGTTCAGGCAAGCTCAGGCCTTACAATCCATGGAGGAGGAGGTAGCAAAGTGGAGGAATCCATTCATGCAAGGTATTTAGCCTTGTACACCCCCTCCTATATTAAATAAATCCCCCTCTTATACACCAAATCCTTTTTATCAGATGGCACTTGCTCACTCCAGCTCATCTGATGCATCTATCAACCCTACTCTTGACCCCGTATGCCTAGCCTTCAAGCATCAAAGGGAACTAGAATAACCTCCCATGGAAATGAAACTTCTAAACTCCTTGGATCATGAATCTTCTTTTGGGGAAACTTTATGAACCAACACATCTCTCTCGAAACTACTACTCAACATGATGATGCTGGTGACCTCCAAGAAAGACTCTTTCAGGATAATCTAGCCAAGCAAAATGAAGATTTAGAGGCTAGGATGAGACTACTTAGAGAAGGAGAGATGGAATTTCTAGACCTCGTAGAGGAGCCCCAAGACCTTGGAGAAAATAATGTTGCTGCTTGTTTGTAGGAGCAAAATTCCAATTTTGAGATCCTAAACTAGAAGAAAATAGTAGAATCATGGGGTAGGAAGGAGGAGAAGAAGGGTTTTTCTCAAAACCTTGAAGAAGATGAGGTTGCCCCTACTCATGATAATGTTGGTAACCTCCAAGAAAGGTGCTTCCAAGAGGATATGGCTAGGATAATTATAGAGTTGGAATCTAAAAAGATTCCTCAGCCAGTGTATGATGGATGGTTCAGACCCAATGACACATTCCATGTCTAAACACACCCCACCTACACATTTCCAAGAGAGATATCAGGCCACACCTGATATTGATGAAGTGTTGGCCAAGTGGAAGGAGGATAATCATTTGATTCTACCTCAAGGACTACCTCCTCTTCCATGTGGTTTTCCCACTTCACCCCTTCTTAAGGAAGAACCTGTTTTGTAGGAGGTGAGTGAGGAATAGAAGATCCAATCTGTAGTTTCCCAAGAGGCTATCATGAGTGAAAATTAATAATAAATCATCATTGATGCTCCTTGTGAAGACCTCATCAGCAATGGAAAAGACACAGGGCATGCATACATGTAGATGTTCTAACAATATGAGGAGGAACATAAGCATGGTGAGCTCTCTTCCCCTTTGTTTGATGAACTTCCTTGTTGCTTTAATGAGGAAGATGATTATGCTGAGGAGTCTAAATTGGATGAGGATCAAGAGAATATATTTGAACATCTAGAGATCCTAATCTTTGAGGAGGAAAAGGAGAGGTTTGTCTTCCTTAAGGAAGGCCTTGAAGAAGAGAGCTTTGAAAAGAGGGGTGATGTTTTGTGGGATAAGCAATTAGTTTTTGATTCCATTCTAGACATCACAACTATCACCCTTCTTCAAGAGGGCTAAGAGGGAGCAGAGGATGCATTTGGCATGATTTCCAATGAAGTAAAAGGAAACAAGTCAAACCATGATGCATTATACAGGGACTGTGCAGATCAAAGGGATTATAGTGATGAGCTAATAGCCACAAATTTCTTCATGATATGCACCAACATAAAGGGCCAGCATTCAACAAGATTCTAGGAACAAAAGCAATACATGTATGTTGGAAGCATGTTCAAATCTGATCCACTCGGATACTAGCCAATCTAGGTGACAAGCAAGAGGAGTAGGTCACCAAATCTCCTTTTCATTTAGCTACTTGTTTGGCACCATAAGTCTTCTTGCCAGGAAGGGGACTTAAGAAGTTTTCATTTTAATCTAAGAGGAAAGCAAATGCACTTGGTTAGTTGTACATAGTAGTTTGCTTTCAGTTGTCTTTCCTATTTTCCCTAAGTACAGTTTGCACAAGTAGTGTTTTTAGTTTTGTGTGTGCTTTCCCTTGTGTCTGGGGTAAAAAGGCTTCATGTTTGATTCTTGGATCTTTGGGGCTATTGCTAACCTTTATTCAAAGCTAAATTCTAACTCCATGCCTAATGGACTATAAGGCAACTGGTCTCTAAGCATAGCAGGCATGCTTCCCCTAGGAGTCACCAATTTGTTGAGCATTTTTTTCCCAATAGGCCAAAAATTAGTCCCCCTTCTGTCCCTACTGTTCTAGGCCATTTCTTTTGATTTTGCATGAGTCTTATAATTTCTATGGACTCTGTAGATTTTTATATGGAGTTTTTAGGTCCATTTCTATGGAGTCTAAAGAGCTTGGATTTTTACAGACTTAGCAGTAAAGCTTCTTCAGACTCTTGTCTAGAAATTCATAAGGAAGGTTAGAATTTTTGAACCATTGAACCAATTCAATGCCTTGGTTCAATTGGTATGTTCAATTCCTTGGTTCAATTGGCACGTTCATCACTCAAGTTCAATGCCTTGGTTTGATTAGCCTTGGTTTAATCAGTGGGTTCATTGATTGGTTCATTTCAGTTGGTTCAACGCTTCAGCTTGGTTCAATGCCTGGTTCAATTGCTTGGTTCAATCAACCTTGGTTCAGTCAGTGGGTTCATCACTTGGTTCAAACACAAAGTTTAATAAGCTTGGTGCAATGTATAATTCAAAGGCTCAGTGTTTAGTGTTGAACTATTAACTGTTTCAATGGTTGGTTCAATCAGGAAAGGTTCAAAGGGCTTGGTTCAACAAAGGCTCAGCATGCAGCATTGAACCGTTGAATCATTGAACCAATTTTGGTTTAATGGTTTGATTCAATGGATTGGTTTAAGGGGGCATCCCAAAGCTAAAGGGTAGGTTCCCTTACAGAGGGCAAGAAGCACTTCAAAGGTAGCCGAAGGGGTAAAATTTTAATAATTTCATTTAATTCATAATTCTTTTAAACTTTTCGTCTAAAGGAATTGCTTTAAATAAAAAGTCCAAAGAAATTCACAGGAAGGCCACAGTAAAAAGCCCAAAGTAAGAAGCCCACCAGAAGGGTATGTGCCCTTTCGGAGGGCTCTCACCGAGGAAGAGGACTATTCTCAAGAAGCTTGAAGGAAAAGAATTTTAGGTGAAAAGACACAAACACTGGGACAATTCTTGCAGACTTTTTGTCTGTAGGAAAAGCCAAAAGTAAAAAACTCATGGAAAAAGCCCACAAAAAAGACCTAATGGTTTTTTTTTAAGGATGGTGATGTCTCGAAAGCCATCAATTTTAAGGAGATGGACTAGCCGTTGGGTATTCAATTTTAAGGTGACGGCTGTGCAAACGTCAATTTTAAGGCAATGAAATAGCCATTTGTTTTTTAATTGCCTGAGCACCAACCATGAAAAGAGCCCAAGAAATGTAGTGACCTACCAGAAGATTGCCCCTGAGGGCTGAAGGAGTAGAAAGAGACAAAACCAGGATGAGACAAGGTGCATAAAGAGATCAATCAGTTTAAGTGGCAAAGTGGAGGTGAGTTATTACTAGATGAGCAGTGTGGCTTATTTTCTCTAGTTGGAATTTATGAGGGGACAAACTACAATCTATTTGTAGAAAAGAGGCACGGCCATGTTTTTACATTAATGTGGAATGCCAAAGTCAAAGCAGGAGTTGACAATTAGACGACTTCATCTTCCCAAGGTTCAAAATGCACATGGGCCAATTTGCAAAAAAGAGTGCCAAAAATCTTTCCTAGGAAGCACCAAGTTCCCTTCCTCTTTTTATATATTGTAAAATTTATCATTTGAGAAGGATCCACTCTCAGTCTTAAGGCAAAACTCTACCCAAAAATCTCTCAGGCTTGTAAGGCAAAGTTCCAATTTTTACCTTGAATCAGAACTTAGCTTTTTTACCTCTATCTAGACTTACACTTTAAAGTATATGTCTGTTTTCTCCTTGTGTTAAGTCATTATTTTTCATGCTTCTCATAGATTTATTGTAGCATGTCCAGTGCATTGTGAAGTCTCCCTTTGTGCAGGTCTACCAGAAGTGTCTACAAGAAGAATATAGGTGCCTATGAATAGGTTGCCATAAGTGTGTCTGAGGACACCTCTGGTAGTTGCTTCCTCCCTGTGTTTTCACAGACCCCTAGCTGACTATTGCAGAAGAGAGTCCCTCTTTAGATGAAGTGTATGGGCACTTCTTTTTGGTGAAAAGTGTATATTCATGCTGGGTGGGTCACATTTTTTGGTGTATCACCTTTTCATTTTTAGGCTTAGGTTTCATTTTGAGCATCTCTCTCTCTCTTTTCATCCCCCCCTTTTTCATTTTATTTGTTAGTAGTAGGAAAAGCCAAGGCCTAAAGGATACATTAGAGGGAGCTAGCCCTTATCTAGAGACTCTCCCCTCTAGTTTCACTGGTCCCATAGCTAAGAGGGGAGTTTCCATTGTTGTATGTGGAATGTAGGAGCTTGGCCTCCTACCCCGAGTGCAATCCACTGTGTCAACACCCCTCTTACATATGTCCCATTCCCCAATGTGTATGAATCTAATAAACATCAACTTTCATTCATTTGGTAAATTTAGTATTATGTGTTGCAAACATTCTATGTGATCGTCATATAGTGATGTAGTCATGGTTAAGGGATATAATTAATGAAATCCTTATACCACATATCCTTCAAATTTAACATAGTGGATGGACTGACTTGTATTCCTATGCACAAAATTAATATGATAAAATTAAAATAACAATGTTCTTTATTGATTCAAATGAGGAATTAGAACTTGTGTACACACAACAATATGATTACAAAATTTAAGAATCACCATAGTCTGAAAATGAGATGCATTATAATATAAAATCCATAATATCATGGAGTATGCCAAGATTAAGCAACTAGAACATGGAATGCACATGAATCTATGAAAGAGATAAATCTAAAAAGAGCAATTTACAAGATATTTTCATCTAAAACACCATATAGAATAGCTCACAAAGAGATGTACAAATAGGAGAGTAATGTGTAACTCTTCCATGAATTATCACAAAGACCTAGAATAGACATGTAACTCCTAAGTCTAAAATGACAAATCAAAGAGTAACATTTATTTTCCAATGATAAGGAACATGAGTAACTCCCTATATCTAAGGACACCTAAGCAAGCTACCTCAAGTGTAGGAATAATCTAAAATACAAGGAAAATAAATACTTGCACTAATACCCAAACCTCCACCAAAATAATCACAACTTAGGTGGGTAAAATAAATGGGTCCTAGTAAAAAGGTTTGATGAGGTACCCATGTACAAATCAAATCTCATAAAGTGGATAAAAGGAGAAAACATGTAGGAAAAAACTCCCCCCCCCCCTCAAAAGAGAGAAAAACAAGTGTTAGTAGAGATTATTGGAAATATTTTAAAACATGCTAATTATAGGGACAACTTTTGAAGTGGAGAGTAACAAAAGTCATAAAAGATACTACAGTATTACATATCATTTACAATATACAAAGATGCACCTAAAGAGCAAGAAGAACTCAGATGCTAATAGAAGATGGAACATAACTGGAATAACTTTTAATAACATATTAAAATAAAATAGATTACTCACTGCACATTAATCATATAAAAAATAAAATTAGGGAACCCCATAATAGAATGATTCTATTAATTTCTATCAATACATTGGAACCCCATAGTCTTTTATAATCTGATGTCTCTTCACTTTCTAGCTTTTTGAGATACAAAAATAAAAACTTTTCACATTCTTCTATTGTTTGATTATATTTACAAGGCTGAATAAATAGAAAAGTTATACAAAATACAAAATCATATACTTCGCACATTGTGCATCTATTAGACTTTGTGGTTTCACCATGCTCCATTCTTTATCCAACAACAAAAAGAGAGGGATAAAATCCACACTAAAATATACAACTACTTGTAGCCACTAGATATCCTAAAAAGAAGCTCTTTGGAGTGACTATGGATTAGTACTAGATGCAATGAAGAACATATCACCCTAAAATAGTGAATGTATTTGTCAAGTTCCTGATGGATCTCCAACCAATGTGTCATCCCTATATAAGGAACTATGTTCCTCACGCATAATATATGAGTTAACTAATTTATGAATGATGGTGTATCTGCAGTAGAGGCAAATAAAGAATGTGGAATGCCTTATAATTATGTAAAAGACTACTAAATGTTTGATGAGTCTTGAATCAACGTTCTTATTCCCTACAATGTCTAAAGTAGACCAGAAGTAGACAAACCAAGAAATAAATCATTGATACCTACAAGGTGACAAGTAGATGGTGGTGTGTCCCCATCACTATTTTAATCATATGTGCTAGATGAATATTATTTGGTATCAGATATGAGTTTAGGCTTAGAAACATCAACAAGTCTGGTGTGTATGATGAAGAATTATCTAAAGGAGATGTAGGGATAAAATGTGAGAAGGTATACAGTTGAGTCTAATGATTGTCCAATCCTACTGCTAATATATTATCACTATGCAACTCTCTAACATACACTAAATTTGTAGTGAACTCAACTCGCATGCCTAGACCAAAGTGATTAATCTAGTAAACTAATTGGAAATTATTTGAAAGTGAGGGAATACTTAAAACATTATTTAGTGTCACTTCACTCACTTTAATAGACCATCTTTTGAAAACCTATGTGGAAATGTCATCACCCAAATAAATAGTGGACATGTCACATGGTCCTAAAGAGGTGAACTCAATCTGTGAATAATCCATGTGATGTGATTCTCTAGAGTCAATGATCCATGTAGTAGTTATAGGTATAACTATAACAAAGGCCCTACCTTTCACTTTCTTCTCATTTTTTTAATATTTCCTTTTATTTATCACTATCATTTGCATTAGATGATTCTAGGGTTGATGGGGATGGTTTGATAGACTCCAGAACACCTATATTGATCTTCTCAATAAATCATGTTAGGTGGCCAATTTGATTCTTAAAACATTTTCTTTCATCATTCTTGCACATGAAATACCGATAATTGATCCTCTCTTTATTAATTTTAACACTAGAAAAGGAGGTATCATTGGTTGATTTGGAGGTGGGAGGCTTTTTATCCTCTTCTTGATCATTTTTATTTTGTTTCTTCTATTTGTTGTTTAAAGCATTCTCTTTCCCATTCCAAATAAATAGGAATTTAGGTTTTTAGGACTTCACTATGTCCATCTATCAACTTATCTTACTCCTGATTCAATTCAAAAACAAAGGTATTTAAATAATACATCTTTTAGGTGGTTCTAAGAGCACTTTTTGTGTCATGTAAAGTGAAGACAAAAATAGAGTAATCTAGACCCAATTGGGAGAGAATTGATAGAATAATTTGATCATCTTTCTTATCTATAACACATTATTTTAATGACAACCTTAAAGCTTTAAAATTATTGAATAAAATATTATAGTGTGTCTAAGTCACTCGGGCTCAAACTAATGAGCTCATTCTCCAATTCATAACCTCTCATCACATAATGCTTCCCAAATATTTTTTATGGTGTGGTCCATACTTCATTAAGTGCTTTAGTAGATTTGATGTTAAAATGTAATTCAAGATAAATAGACAAACTAATATAGTCATGTACTTAATCACATATTCTAAGTCATTTATTTTTGTCTGCATCTACTATAGGTTGAGTTTCCTCCTTCATAGTTATCCTATAGAAGCCTTATTTTCTTAGATCAAGTTACACATTATTTTTCCATTTGTGATAATTGAATGCAGTAACAAGTGGAAATGATAAAAAAAATCCATGATGTAAGAAAATAAATTGTATAAATGAATGTGTAATAATAAGAACATGTACCACAACACACACACCCTGATTTGACACTCTATAATTTTTATGTGATTAAAAAACATATTGTTCTGATGGAACAAGCATGAAAAACCATACACTTTTTAATTAAATGGTGCTCAATTTTAAGTTACTAATCAAAATTTATAAGGAAATTCATTTTCCATCTTTAAATGGTCTATTAAAAAAAACACAAATTAATTAAATGATTATGACTAAACGATAGTTGACCAAGCCAAGCATATAGTCATTAAAACTATAATTGAACACCATACCTCTTCCAATGCAACATTAATCTTAACCAAGTCATTTCTTCATCCATATGTGCATTTTAATACAAAAACTTCCTTTTGAGATGGAAAAAATAGCTATTTTTTTAAAAAGGATATTAATAAGATAACTTTTAAGTTTTCTTTTAAGGCACAAATTTTTAATAGTTTATAGACTTATATTTTTGGGAGAGAACAAATCAAAGAGGTACCATTTCCACCATGGATAATGTAAGTTGTATATGAGATTAAGATGCTATTAGTAGGCCTAGAATGGCTCAAAAACCCTTGACAGGCCATGGAGGAGCTTTAAAGACCAATGACATGTCTAGAATGGTTCAAAATACTTTATAGGCTATAGGAGAGATTTAAATCATTAATGGTAGGTCTGAAATGGCTCAAAAATTATTTACATGCCATGTAGAATCTTTAAAGCACTAATGGCATGCCTAAAAAACTCAATAATCCTTTGCATGCTATGAAAAAGCTTTAAATAACCTATTAGTAGGTCTATAGTCAAAACACCATAATCAAAGTCAAACCAAGATTGTCAAGGGCCAATAGGAGGTTGTCCAAGATGCATGGAAGCTTTATTATAGGTTTGGACATTACAAACATGCCTATGAAGGCCTGGAATGGTCCTTGAAAAAATTTTAGTGTCATGTGAGATGATGTGGAGATAAATAATTTATGAGAAATCTTAGAAGACTATTATCTACCTAGATTTATTTATCTACAAGTAAATAAACAATTTCATTAATATATTCCACCTGACTGGACTTCCCAAAAACTGGAATGTGACGATAATGATCTTCTAACTCCTCTTAGCTCAATCAATGGCATCAAACTTGATCTTTAATATGACATGTAATTTTAGTTAGTAATCCATAATAAGGAGATATATATTTAGGTGTAGGGTAGAAGGATTGCATAGGACCTTGAAGATACAGCACAAAAATATTAAAAACCCACTCATAAAAACTTTACAATGGTAGATTTGCATGAAACAAGCCTTTTTCGAAATAAAAAACTAAATATTTAGAATTACATTAACACATCAAATAATCATATATTATTATTAGCATACCATATCATGAAATATGCCAAGATTAAGAAAATGGAACAAGAAATGCACATGAATCTATGAAAGAGATAAATTTTCAAAAGATTGTCATCCAAAACACTATATACAATAGCTCACAAAGATATGTACAAATATTAGACTAATGTGTAACTCTTCCATGAATGATCACAAAGGCTTAGAATAGGCATGTATCTATTAAGCCTAAAGTGACCAATCAAAGAGTAACATCCACTAGCCAATGATAAAGAACAAGAGTAACTCCTTATATCTAAGGACACTTAAACAAGCTAACTAAAGTGTAGGAATAATACAAAATACAAGGAAAATAAATACCTACACTAACACGTATATCTCAAACTTTGATAACTTAGAGTCTTTTCAAGTAATCTAAATAATCTTAGATCTAATCTCCACTACCCAATTGAATAGGTCCTAAAAAGATAGCTCCCTTAACACAAGCATAGGTGCATGATTATATATATGAAAGACCTACCTCCTACTTACATTAGTTTTTTTTACCCCACTAACAACATCAACACACCTTAGTGCGTCACAAATATTAAATGCTTCCAAATTCCTATAGTATAGTAATATGTTACAACTTACTACATCAAAAAATAGGAAGTTGATAATATTAAATGAATCCTTATCAGCTTTCATGACTTTCAAGATCAAATATACAATGGTTAGCAATGGTCACTTTCATAACACATCATATGTTATATGACACATCCCCAATACTCATCAAAAATTCTAGGATTAATTTAACATATCACGCCTTATTGGAAATTAGTCATGCACAAGTTCTGAACAAATACACTTTACAAAAAAAAATAACCTTGCACCATAAACTAATTTGACAAATTAACTCCAAATGATGTCCATGTGATTCTTATAAAACCATGAGTTACTACAAGGCATGTATAATATTTTGTATTTTTTAAGTAAACCATGATAGCTTTTTGATATATGCTTTGATAGATAGCTTTAGAATGATGATAGTAATATCTTTTTAAAGTCTCACATTACTAGAAGGATTATAGCTCCACTATATTGATTTTCCAATTTATCACAAATTTGTAATAATGCATAAAGATATGAAATGGTAGATGTGTTCCTTAGGTTATTTCCTTAATTCCTAAAAATTTTAAAGATGCCACAAGATCTGTAGTTCAAATGTGGTTATTTATACATCATGGTCAGGTTTCAAGTGTTATGTTATTGTAAGGATCCAAAGATTATCATAGTAGACCCACATAAGTGACTCAAATTTATTTCAAACATTCTAAAATTATATATATATATATATATATATATATATATATAATAATTCTACATATTTATATACTAATGTCTTTGGCTTATGCAAGATTACATGAGGCCTTAGATGCTCCCACATCACATAGAAGTCAAATCCTCCTAATGAACCATTTTAAAGCAAACTTTTCTCCTTTTTAGGAAGGTGATTAATATTTTAATTCCACATAATTGGGTTCTCCCACTAATTTATTTATGTTTTTTAATATTTATCCTCAATTTAATATAATTCCTAAATTAAATCACCTTTCAAATTAGCACTTTCAGTTAATTCATAAATTAGACAAATGGTAAAACTTAGCAAAGTACAACTATAAAACTTAGTTTTCAAGGTCTAATCAGGTAGCTATATCTTTTGATTAGAACATTGGATTCTCATCATCTCCATTTCACTCATGTGACATTTTTACTTTTTCATTTCAACCTTTAGCAATGTTGGACTTAATTCTCATGTCCAACTAATATCTCAAAAATGAGTCATCTAAAAAATTCTAGGAACTTGTTTCTTATGAATAATGTCTCAATTTTCATTGTGAGTAGTTATGAGTGATTTTTATCAGTTTAAAATAATATTCCCACTATTTCCATAGGTTAATTTATTAAAATATTCATGGTTAAATTTTAAGTGCTCATATTTTTATTTATAATTCTTTCTTTGAGGTCAATAAAGTTTGACCCCACTCTAATACCAATGTATAACACCCTCCCATGTTATTCCAAAACTAATTACCAAATTTTTATTTTTATTAACCTTACATATGATTAAAAAAATCATATGAATCCATTTATTAACATAATCATCAATAGATATTACACACCAATGTGCAACAACAACATTATGTCTTCATCCATAATTAATCCTTTCAAATTAACATGAATGGGTTACCAAGTTAGTCTCAGTTCATTTCAAGCACAAAATAGGTTAAAATAATAGGACCTATGGTTTATGTGAATGCATGCCAAAATATACCCACACTAATTATATTCACAACATCCTAATCATTATCTACTAACACACATGTGCCCACTCCCCGATTTTCCTTCATATCAACTCGTGCTCACTGCACAAATGGAATTAGAGATATTATTGTTCACTTTAAATACTAGAGAGTGTATTAAATATAACATATCAAATATAATTTTCTTATTATCTCAATATCACATATTATATTTTCCTATAATTGTATATGATCTCTACCTTAGTTATTATTCCCAAATTGGTAAAATTTAAAAATATATCCATGTGGTCCCAACATATTCCACCATAGTTTATAAGACCTCAAATTAACTTGTCACATATAAAGTATTTTCATTGGTCAAATTATTTATTAGTGTGACCCTAATTCATCTTAGTGGTTATTACTACCTATTTCTTATAGATGCAACCCAAAATACATAATATAATGGGTCTATGGACTAGAGCAAGTTCACAAGATTCACAAGGAAAGACATGTAACATTTTTGAGGTAAGTGAAATATCAAGTCCACCATACACATGGATCTCAAATATCACTAATCTAGAATAATTTTCATAGCCTCCAATCATCTATATAACTCTCACACTTTTGGTGCATTTTGATTATATACACGAGGCCACTATATGTGAAACATTTATCACAATATAATAAATTTAAGTCAATGATCATTATAGATCTCAACCCATATAGGTTTTATTCTAAAACCACTCAATTTCATGTACTTCATGAATTAAAATATCTCCCAATAATCATATGGGAAAGTTAAATGTCATGAAACTAAAATATACTTGCCATGATCATGGAATCCCTAGGAATCTCAAATGTTCAAGTTGTCACTAATGATAATACAAAAGATCCTTATATAACTAAATTAATTCACTTAAGGTTCTTATTTGGCCTCACACAAACCATGTGAATATGACCTCAATTTAAATCCAAACACAAATTATAACATGTTTGTGACTTAAATATTCTCCACGTAATCTCTCTTAACCTTTTTTTAAGAAGAGTGGTCACCTTATAACTTATGTTTATTCACATAAAAAATTTATATGTATATATAAAAATTTAACTAATGTCTATAAGTCCATGGGTCCATGGACTTATTTAATCTCATGGAGTTCACTCAATATAAATGCACCCATTCAAGGCAAATGGTTAATAAGTCTGTTAAACCACATGTCAACCAAAGTCAATAATAAGGTTTAAACTAAAAAGTATGTGGCCAAGTGACATTTTGATTATAAAATTATTATTGAAATTCCCAGACTAAAAGATCACAAACTAATCATATTATATAAAGCTAATGTGGCCAGTGCAAATGATTTTCCAACTTTAACCTATAATAGTAATCCTCTCATATTAAATTAATGGTTCTAACTCTTACTACTAAACATAAACTTTCTAAATTAATGACAACTACTTGAATACAAGTCATGTGCATTTACTATCCTTTTACTCTATAATCAAGACATATAACATTCACTTATTACCTATTCATATTTTAGGATGAAAAGTTCGTCAAGGGTAGGAAATCGACAGCATACAAGTTTTCTTTTTTATTTCTCATTTGTATTTCTAGTGCATCTTAAGCATGATTATTTAAGTTCACAATCATTATCTCACTTTACACATTCAAAAATGAGTAGAGGCATAATTGTATTTAGAACACATTTTCAATATTTCTCAAATTAGTTTAACTTCCCTATTTAAAAATTTGCACTCATAAATTTTCAGTCAATTATTTTTAATTCTTTAATTTGTTTAATTACACAAAAATATTTTTCCATAATTATCCTGGAACAAATATCCATCAATTAACAAAAAATTATACTATGAAAAACTTAATCTTATGTTATTCTCATACATCTTTGTTAGATTTTAAGGTTCCCATACATCTTTGTTAGATGTTAAGGCTTCAAAGTGAGAGGAGAGCATATGATTCCATCTACTTAAAATAATTTTAAGGTTATTACCTTTCTCATAAAAAACAATGACATGTTTCTAATAATATTTGTGGATGGGAGATGAATTTTTAAAATAATCTATTTTCACTTTTTTTTAAAATCTTTCTTTTCACGTTTTAAATTTATCTCATGATATTCTACATTTTATAAATAAGAGGTGAATCTTTATAGTATTCATTTTTCCTTTTTTTAAACCCTTCTCATCACTTTTTAAATTTATCTCATACTAAAAGATTTTTATGAATGCACTTCACATTTTATAAATGAATTCCATATCTTTTATCCCTCCCCAATAATTATATAAAAATTTTGCATCCCTAAGTAGAGAATAATTCATTCCAAATCAGTCTAATTTATTTCAGCGTTTCTATTCTATAATTAATATGAGTTTGAGAAAAGTTAATTATTTACCAAATAAGTACCCATCCATATATAAATATCACAAACATAAATCAATCATTTTACTTTTATTAGCAAATATTCAAACTGAAGAAGGATATGGTGTAAAGTTAGAAAGTATACACCTATTTATCACCAAGTTCACTTGTTTATTTCTTTTGCTAGTTTGGCTAGCCTCAACATTGTTAATAGATACCCAAAAATGAGATGTATTTAGTTATATGTTATAATTGAATACCCTCATGGAATTTACATGAAGCTAATAAGGTAATACCAAGGATTCTATCTCATTTGTTTGTCCTTTAAACTGCATATACATTCCATTGGAGTGTACTCAATATTATTAAGTAATACCATGTCATGATAATACATTCTACTATTGAGATTATAGCATAGAATAGGTTCACCATTGATCCATCCTCTTATATTTATAATAGTGAGAATCCATTAAGATAAAGTCTAGTTCATATATAAAATGGTTTACTTTAAAATTTTGGCCTCATAGAATACTACAACATCCAGTTATAGTTTTTCCTAACTTTCTTATCATGGATCCAACCATCTCTACCTGAATGCCTATTTCATTACCTCTCCATTAAATAATTATATCATTCTCAAGATATTTCATTTGATCATTAATTAATGAAACTAATTTTGTAAAATCACATTTAATTAAGAGATGGTGGCCTTCATGTTTTCCTAACTTGTAGATCCTTGTAGTCACTTATTTCCTTTGTTTACATTTATTTTCTTGCATATTTTATGGTTGATTTTCATTTATTACCATAGTATCCTTATCTTATTTAAAAAAATTGTATAATGGTCTCCTTACATCCACTCCCAATCTTGTTTGCATTTATTTTATTATCATGGGGATGACTATGTTTTCTTACCATAGTCTACAAACATTTTAATTCCCCACCAACCACTTTCCTTTGAAAATATCTTTTAATATTTAATACTTTGGTGTAGGGTATATTTTCCATTGTAGTATTCATAAATTATCTTGATCTCTTTTTCATTACATAGCATCCATTTAATTGTTCATTGTGACTACCACTATGTGGCTTATGATCCACACAATAATAATTCACACTTATCATCAAATGGAAAAATGTTTTTTTATTAATCACATTTATTATTTGATGATCATGAATATTTTATCTTCTCATCTTATTTTATCTCTTTCCCATGTTCATGTGGAAGGGGTTCCACATCATATATAATGTCCACTTGTGTTTTTCTATCAAAACATAAAATGTCAAGTATCCATGTGCCCAACGATACACATAACTGGTTGCACTTAAATTGACTCTCATCACTAGTACATTGTTTAGATCTATATATACTATGGATGTCATTTTATATAACTCCCACTTACATTGAATCTAATCAAATAATCACCTGATGAAATCAATGCAAACCCTTAACAACTCATCTCATCATTGATATATAAGATTAGGACACAATCAAAAAACCTTATTTCTTGCAAATACACTAAATTCATCACAATGCCTCTATGATATGAATAGTTAGAAATAAAAACACATTAATTAAATGTTTATTTTATCATAAATATAATTAATATCTCTTTTCATGTGAAATACTATAATATCATCAAAAGATCTATGAAAAAAGTGTGATTCCAATTAAAATTAATGTGTCTGACCCTAATTAATATGTAGCATGGGTATAAATTAAGGTGAGCTTAAAAAAGACATTAAAAACCCTTTTGTGTAAATTCATATTAGTCTTATTTTATGATATTATCATTTATATTAAAACTTATGAATACCATCTACATCACCTCAACACTACTCTAAAAACTATCCCTAATCACCATCTATGTGAAAAGTGGTCCAAATGTTCTTTTGGTCAGCATGAGGGTGAGTATCTAGGCCACATTATCTCATCATTTGGAGTTCAAACCAAATTCACTCTAAATCCTTCATGGATTTATTTGCCTCCCTAATGATTAACATAAATTTTTTAATGACTATATAAAAATTACCACCCTATTTCTAACCATGCTAAAAAAGACTCTTTTATAAAGTTGTTTATATCCATTGAATGAGTGGTTAATATATTGAAATAGGTCATGTGTAATACACTTATTTTTTTAATTCAATATTTCTCAAAGACATTTGTCACTAAAATTGATGCTTGTGGAAATGGATTCAATGCCATCCTCATACAAGATGGACAATATTCATTGGAAAACATATGGTGTGTTCAACATATGAAAAGGAAATGATATTTGTCCTCCATGCAGTTAGCAAGTGGTGTCTATACTTGGTAGGTCAACATGTTTGTATCAAAACAAATTATCAATGCCTTAAGTACTTCTTAGAAGAAATGGTCTTCTCCCCTAATCATAAAAAATGGGTCACTAAATTGATGGGGTATGATATGAGATCACTTATAAAAAAAGGAAAATATAATGTGGTTATTAATGCACTATCTTGCCAATATGAGTAAATTACAAATATGTGTGCATTATTATAACCCATTCCTAAATGGATGCATGATATGAAATAAGAGTGGCACCAATATAGTCAATTGTAATAACTCATCCAATAATTATCTATTGACCATGCATCCAAATCTAATTACACTTAGGATGGTCAATCCTTAAGATATAAAGGTTACATTGTTTTAATTTTTTAGTCCAATTTTAGATATTATATTGTAAATATATTGTATGCATCACCTAGTGTGTCATTTAGGTTTCTCAAAACCTATGAGTAGGTTCATCACAAATTCTTTTGTTAAGGAATTAAGTAAGATGTCAATAAATTTGTAGAAGAGTGTGATACATATCAATATCATAAATATTAAATAGTGGAAACATCATACTTGATCTATCTAATACCCATTATATATATATATATATATATATATATATATATATATATATATATATATATATATATATGTATGTATGTATGTATATATATGTATATATATATGTATATATATATGTATATATACATATATATATATATGTATATATATATATATGTATATGTATATATATATATATATATATATATATATATCTTAATGGATATTATTGAAGGCTTGTTGAAATATAGTGATCAATTGGTTATACTGGTGGTGATGGATCATCTCTCCAAATCCATTTATTTTTGTGATTTGGCACATCCTTACATTACTTCTACCATCTCCCAAACATTCCTCAACCATTTTTTTTATTGTTACATCATCCCTACTTCTATTGTATTAGATCATGACTCAACCTTTAATAGTAATTTCTAAAATAACTCTTCAAGCACACAGAAATGCAGCTTAAAATGAGCTTTGAATATCACTAACAAATAAATGGCCAAACTAAATTTTAAAAACAATCCTAGAAACATATCTTAAATTTTTACCTTTGATCATCAACATCATTGGGTCAAGTTCTTACCACTTATTTAATGGTGGTATAACATCACTTATCACATAACCATGAAGATGTCTCCTTACAAAGCAATCTATGGTTAGTAGCCACGAACTCTCCTCTCTTATCTCTTAAGAAGTTTTCATGTATAAGAAATGGATACTACTATCAGTTCATGAGATAATATTATTTTACTTCTCCATGATAATCTCCACCTTGCTTAGAATCACATGAAGCAGTAGGCTAATTAGCACCATTCATAGTGCACCTTCTAATTAGGGGATATGGATTTCCTCATACTACAACCTTATAAGTAATCTTCTTTAATACTTAAGGGTCTCCAAAAATATGGTCCCAAGATCTATGGGCCTTATAAGGTTATTCAAAAAAATTGTCATGTTTCTTGTAAGTTTGGACTTCACCCTTCTTCATGTCTTCATCATGTTTTTCATGTTTCATATTTGAATAAAATGTCAGGGGCCATAATGTGATAGCTGAAATTTTAATTCCTAAACTTGATGTAAAAGTAGCTCTCACTATTGAACTTAAAGCCAGCTTCAATCGGTGATCCCATCATCTTCACACTTAGTCCATCAATTAGGTTCTAGTCTAGTGGCATGGGATGAAACTTGAAAACCTCTTATTCAAATTTATTAGTAGATTCCTCATCTTCAAATTTTAGGGAAAATATTTTTAAAAGGGAAGGAATGTTAGGACCCCTTCATAATAACTCTTTTACATTTTAATTTTTTTTATTCATAAAATCTATAGATGTATATGTTTTTTAATCCATCCCTTAAGTTAATTATACTAATCCCACATGCATGGTAAATTTTAGTTGGATAGAGTAGAATTTGAATAATTAAAGTGGATAAGCTAGTGTAAACTCATCCACAAATTATATTGTATTGAGCTTTCTCAAAGGAGGCTTCCCCCTTACATAGGCCATCGATATTATAATGAATTTTTCCTCTCATTTAATGCAATATGATCATCATTCATTTCATTTTTAGTGTTATTTTTATGTATTTATGATATTGTTCTAATATGTTAAAATAAATAAAATAATAATGTTATCGTAAAGTGTAATTGAACTATCGTACATCTATTTTTTATAGAAATAGCCTAAGGGATTTAGATACTTAGCTTATTCATGAATCTATGTAGGTCTAAGTCTAAATATAAGTGATTGAATGGATTGAAAATGGACTAAAAATTCCTCAGATCAATAAAATAGGCATTTGGTTCTACCTAGATGATTTTGTCAGCCTCTAGATGCATACATCAAACATAATCATTTGCCTTCTACTAGATGCATTGTTATATACTATGCCACATTGTTTCATCAAAAGCCACTACCCATGCTTGTAAAAAAAAATTGTGTGATATTTGGTTCTCATTGTATGCATAGAATTTAGAATAATTTATCTACCTCAAACCCCTAGATCCACTTTCGATAATATATCAATTTGTAAAAATAGGGAAGATATATTGGTTGAGCTAACCTCAACCACTCCCTAATGAATGGTTGAGTGTTCCCTACATATATAATACTTTGGGGAGGGAAATCACACCACATGTAGTTCTTCCCTTTAAATGTATGTATGAAATGGTACTTCTTTTATGAATGCAATGTGTAATCTATCTTTCAACACTTATCAATAAAAAAGTTAACTTGGCTTGGGTGCTTCATATTTTTCTAGGGCTCATTTCTTATAGTTGGTCTGATTTAAAGGATTTAGGGTAGCCTCTCTTAATGTATAAGTGATAGAATAGGATTTTTTGGTACTTGTTTGATCAATGCTAGATAGGGAATAATATTAAACCTATTTTGTATAAATATATGACTATTTAGATAACTTATCATGCCATCGACATGTATAACATATGGGTTCATCCATAAAAATGGTTTGAATTTGTAAAATGAGAGTTGTTTGCTAAATGGATAAGTTCTATATAAGTGGATAGATTTAGATATCTAGAGGCATCTCAGTATAGATAAAAGTGTTTGGAAAAAAATAACAATGATCTAATGATTATGAGATAATTTGAGTAAGATTATAAGTAGGTTAAGCATATACTAGGGAATTCATGTAGGTGATTGATAGAAAATCAATAAGTTTGGGCCCATATAAGGAAAACAAATAAGAGAAAAGGGTTTTCAAGATCCATATGTGTATATAAAATTCATGTGAGGTAAATAGAGGTCAATATTGGCATTTCCATGTGTCTAATACAATATTTTAAAGTATACAATTAGTATGTCCTTTGTTACCTCATTTCACACACTCAAGCATGCTTAGACAATAATGATAGAGTTTTTTGATATTTTAAAACTCTCAACCCATGGTATCAATCATAGATAATAGATATTTATGATATTATAAAATTAGGGTAGCCATTCAAAACTACATTCAAAGTATTGAAGGCCTCACCACTCTGGTCAGAAGGGAAAATGAAGATCATAATGATGGGAATCAAGATAAAAAGAGGAGAGGATCAGATATATACAAATAAATTCAACTTCCATAGGACATGGAGACACTTTTAAAAACCTCATGGATAGTTTGGTGAAGGTGTATGATGTGTGTAGATTCCAAGGATGTTATTTTTGAATTGTTTCTTTTTTTATGTGATATGGTTATGTTTGTGTTGTTTTTTAGTTATGGTATCTCTAGTTTCTTATTTTTTAGGTATATGTTTATTTTATATTTTATAAACTGAGGATACATGATTTTTTTAAAGGTTAGGGTACTTATTTAAAACCCACTTTACCATTAATAAAAAAATACTACAAAAAATAAAAATAAAATGTAGCTCCAAACTCTTAGTACCCCACTACTATCACCACTTTTCATTCACCAAGATCCTGTGAGGATGAGGTGAGATCATAAAGTAGGTAGTTATAGTAATCCACTAAAATATTGATGTAGCTACATAATCAGCCTTGTAAATATCTCTCATGCCAATTTTTATGATCTTGTGTAAATTAACTAAAACAAATACAACATGCAAAAGAAAAAATTACTCAATGAACTCATAACATAGTAGAAAAACTTGTATTTATTCAAATATCAAAGGATTTTTTGAGGGGAAAACCACCTTGAGATAATATTTTAAATAAAAAACTATATTCCCCCATTTTATTTAATATAACATTAATATATATGCATTACAACTTAAACCTTAATTCTTAAGGGTTGACCTTACAATACAATAGACACCCAAGTTTTATAAAAAAAACTCTAAACCTAAGGTTCAAGGGTTGATCCCACATATAAAATAAGCACTTGAGCTTACTAAACTATGACTATTACAATGTGAAAATAGAATAATATATGGTTAGGCAATAGGGATCCTAATATACCATAATTTTAAGAGGTGTAACTCTAGAAGATGTGATATGAGATTGTATGATGTTTATTTTTTAGGAAGAACTTTGGGTAATATCTAATGTTGTTGTTGGTGTTATATAAGTAACTCATAATGTGTATCTTTTATATTAAAAACTTTGTTTTCATACGCAAGATTAAAACATTAGTGTAATTTGAGGGGGATATATCTCATTTGATTTAACCATGGGCATCCAAGTAATGGATTGTATATCTCATTATCTGATAATACATAAAACCATACTACATGTGTCTTATGACCTAAATTGATAGGTAATTTGATACCCTTAATAGGTGTGCTCATAACTCTTAATAACCATGTCTATAACAATTATGCCTTGTTGAGTGTAACATGTACTATTAAATAATAACATTATATAGAAGTTTTGACTTGAACTATTGTTGACCATAATGTCATGTGTAATTGTAGGATGTGATTAAATAAAAGTATATATGATTATTAAACCATTGTTATAATTATATGTTTTAATATCATGGTCATAAACTATAATGGGTCATGTAGTCTTGAACTCATAACCATACATAATACCATCTGATATATGAGCATTGGAAATCATTTATAATACCATCAAAAATAAGAGCATTGGAAATCATTGTTTGTTGAATAGGTGTTGCCATGTGAACATTATCCTTTTTTTTAGTATAATGATTTGGAAGTGGATTATTGAATATTTTCAAGTGTTTGTTTTATGGATAAATTGATTCACTCAATGTACTATTATTTCCATTTAATTGTATAACATTACTTTCAATTGTATTTTCCATCTAATTATATAACTTTAATTTCAATCATATTGTGTATCTTATTTCTCAATGTATAACATCTACTGGTAGTATATCCTAAATCATATGGTAGTCATAATATGCATTCTCATCATATTTTATAGGTGAATTTTAAGACTTATCCATCTCATGATGTGAAGGAAAGGATATCATGTTGCGTTAAAAAAACCATTTAAGCACTTGGTTTGAAGGCTCGAATGACCATGTAAATTGTCTAGGTACTCAAGAAGGAATAATAAACTTAGAAAGTAGAAGTGTCATTAACCTTAGCCTTGAATGTTGATTTACCTTGATATTTAGAGTTTATATAGGTAATAAATTAGAACCATATTTAAGCATGTTTCCCTCTAAAAAATTTAAATAATAGTTGTGAATTAAGCAAAAAATATTGATATGTGACCTTTTGGCTAATTTTGATAGAGGGTGAGCTAATAAATTATCCTTCAAATAATTGAAATAATGCATGGATCTGAATGGTAGGGTATAAAACCAATGAAAGGAATAGTCCTTGAGACTTATAGGAAATAGCTTAATCATGAATAGATATTCATATATAAAATTAGAGCATCAATAATAAAAGGATAGAATATAATATGAAGGATCATTCCTATTTTTATATACTTTAAATTTATGAAAAATAAAACTAGTAGAAAAGTGGTATATTAAGACCTCATGAGCCAATGAGTTGTGTAATATATCATGCGAAGTGACCACATGGCTATATCTTTGATATCTATAGAAAATTTGTTTAATTTTCACTAGCATATCTTGAAGGGTTTGTTGAATCAATGCATCCTTAAATGTAATAACATGTGTATAAGCCAAAGCATTATTAATATATGTAGAAATAGGTCTTATAAGATTTTGATCAAGACTAAGATAGAGATGTAATATTAAAATTAGGCTGAGATGATCTAGTAACAATAGGAAGCATAAGAGAGTAGTAAGTCAAGAAGGAATAGTATGAGAAAATTGAGTAGAAGTAGTAAATAAAAGCATATAAGTAATATTAGGAACATAGCCTCACCACCTATGTAGAAGGAGAGCCTCTAGTAAGTATATTAGAAACATTGAAGGGATCATTAGTAACATTCTTAATTGTATACTATTTATCCAATTTTATCTTTTTTTTTTGGTCTCTAACAACATAAATTAAAGCATAAATATCTTTAATAATAGTCAAAATATAATTTTCAAAGTAATTTTTATCTATAGTAGAAAATTTTATAAAATAATCATCATTTCAAACATTGGAATTACATACATTGGAATTATCATCACAAGTGCCATCATCATAATTATAATCATGTTCAACATATGGATATTCACCATTCACATTAGTACCTTTTAAATTATCAACAATTATAGGAGTAAGACTTTTAGTAAAAATTAGCATTTTATCTTTCAAATAAACATTAATACCAAGCAAAAGAAACTAAATTAGATTAGTAGTAGCACCACTCAATTATCACTTTGCTTAATATGGGTTGAATATCTAGATTTATTAATTAGCACAACATTTAAGCATAGATAACATAGAAGGCATGAAAGGTACTAGGGCTAATGATATTATAATAATTAAGCTAAACCATATATTAATCAAATTTAAAATAACCACAATAACAAAAAATTTGAGGGAAAGATACCATGAAACCCTAAGGTTGATAGTGTATACACATAATATTTTTAAATTTTATCATTTATTGACACTATCTTTTTTGCAGTTTCAATATTTTTTAGTACACACCTTAAAAGGTGCCTCACAAAATGGGTGGGTAGAACATTGGTGTTTCATACTATTATTTTGTAATCATATGATTCTTAATATTATTCCACCTTCCTTATAGTTTATATCAATTTAACTCCCATGATGTATCCCTAAAATACTAAAATATAGCTAAGTCTGAAATCCAATATCACCTTCCAAAGCCTAAAATTTTTGGCATCCTACAAAAAATTAGTGGATAAAAGGGTAGTGGTAAATAATGTATCAGTAGAAACATAGTATGACAAAACATCACAAGGAAAAAACATAGTGAGGAAAAAATGTAGTGGTATTGGTAATGTTGTGAAGATGATATAACTTTCAACTAAAGGTCCAAACTCATGAAATCACAATTTCCTTTATTATTTTTCTTTTAAATTTTGTCCATTACTTTTCCACCATTAACTATTAACTATTGTCACCAAAATGAACTAGACAACAAATAAATAATGTGATTATCACTAAAATGTCCCAACTATGTGCTTCGTGACATTTTTTTGACATTACCAATACCAATACATTTTTCGTTGCTATGTTTTATCCTCATGATGTTTTTTTCATACTATATTTTTGTCATACTATATTTTTACTACTATGGTTTTTACTACTACGTTTTTGTTTGTTGCATTATCACATAGAGCTGAATTTTCATTATAGCTCCTAGAGGTCTGAAACCACTCTCAAATATGCTAAAATTATATATATATATATATATATATATATATATATATATATATATTAAATTATAAAAAAATTATTTTATATATATACTACATGTTTCATCACCTTTCATGCCTTGATCCCCTAAGCAATCTCCCTTCTCAATAGCCCCTAACTAGGTCAGCCACTTTTCATACTATGTTAGCCACTTTTCTTACTAGGTCAACCATTTTTCTTACTAGGCATCTTGATTTACTCAATTGAAAAAGTTACAGCACATGTTATGTAATGAGGTTATCCTAGTCAACCTAGTTTAAGGCTAAACAATAACTTTTCAAAATTAGGTCATGGTGACTTACCTTGCAAGCTAAAAATATAAAATGGTTATGTAGATGATATTTATGGATTATATAACACCTCAATATTTTACACTTGGTAAGCTTAGACCTTCGTTATTCCTCACATTTCTAGACCTTTCTCACTTTTATAAGTCTTAGATCTGATTTATCTTATGTTCCTTTCGTATCTCTTACACTGACCATTCTTATGTTGATGACCCTAATGGGCCCCTTATTTTGGTAAGTATAGGATTCACACTAGAATTATATCCACATTGGCATAAGTAAATCATTTTACTTAATGATGACTTTTTATATGTTGACACTAGCTAAATGTTTCAACACATACCTTGAACCAGATGAAAGGTAGCTAACTAATTCTAGGATTTCTTAGGCATCTTTGATGATTTAGTGATATGTGGTGACTACATTGTAGATTTTATAAGGTGATGGAGCTAGTGGGAATGATCACCAAGGCTCCAGCTCAACTCTCGACATGTGCATTCCACCCTAGTAGAGCTTTCCCAAAAAGTTATAAAAGGAGTTCGAACCATTCAATGCAAGGGATGTGAAATTGGTGAAATGAAGCTCTGGTAGATTAAAAATGATTTATATGAATACCACTATAATCCATTATATTTATGCTTAGTATGGATGCCATGAAGGCTCCATTTATGTATGCCCAAGCTCACATATGAACCCTTGGGCCATTAAGTAGTATAAACTTGAAATTTTTCATGTTGAGACTCTCTATTATTTAAAACTTTGATTAATGAGGATGAATGTTACATCAAATTGTGCTTGGTTTGGTTTATATGTCTTTGAATTACTATCAAGATGTGCAATTAATGTAATTTTATAGTTTAAATTTAATTATGCTAACTAGAGTTCATGTGAACTTCTGGCTCATGATGTTAATAGAATCCCTATAAACATTAAATCATGTCATCATAAATCTATAGAGTATGAGTATAGATCATGTTTTGAGCACTCCTATCCTTGTTAGAAGTGTGAGCCTAATATAAGAACTTAAAGTAAAAGTTGCCCTTTAACCCTTCTAGTTCCTATATGATTCTAGCCTTAGTTCACTAAAGGCTTATTCCTATATGATTCTAAGACTACTCCACTTGAATACTTGCACCTATAACCTATAAGTATAGTCCATAAAAGGCTTACACCTCTAGGCCACTATATTTAGCCCCTAAAATCCTTGTACATATGGATCTACTTAAATCCTTCTATGAAGTAACCAAGTCCCATAATTGATATCTCATGCCATGGCACAACTATCCCAATGTGGGCCCTAGTTCCTTCTCAATTTCACTTTGGGTGAGCACATAAGGCCTATGCCTTATATGAATTGATGTCAGCATAGTTGAGTGTAAAATTTTGAGTGAAAAAGGTGTTCCTAGCTATAAGAAACTAATAACTAACTAAAATGACCTTAGTGACCTTTTCTATAACATTTTTGTTTCATTATCATGACCCATGTTTAATTTTGTTGTTGTGATGGTGTGGTAAAATGATGTACTAACTTTCTCTCAAAAATATTGAGCACTATCTGTAATAGGTGGAAGATAGATTTACACTAAATCATCTAACCTACAAAGGATAAAATCTAAGAAAATGGGTTCAAAATAACCTATATGATGTTCTATACAAGGTCTTTTTGGTGAGGTACCTGAGCATATGTATCAGTTGTTAGCTGTATATTCAACCCATAAATAATGATCTATGGATGGCACTATGAGTGAACAAAGGAACACTAGAGAGGCATGAGACCCTAGATTCCACTTGGATTAGAGGATTGGATAAATGGTGGTAAGGAGCGTTGAAGAGCTACATACTTGAGTTTGTAGTCTCAATATACTCATGCCCTGAGAAAGCAGAGTACCAGTTCTTGCATGACCCTCAAGGCACATTTGGAAAGTATTTGGCATAGAGCTCAAAAATCTAATGGTGGATTATGGTTTTGAAACTTTAGGGATTGAATAATAAATTGCTTTTGCATATGGGTAGCATAAAGAGTGATAAGGGTATGTGTAGGTGAAGAATAATGGAAAGGGATGATCAAATTGACACCCAAGAGCTTAGGAGATAGACCTATAATAAGAGATGGCATAGACTAATGAAAGATATGGAACCTAGAAGTGCCAAGAGAACCCATATCAAGTGGGAAGGGCATGGGGAAGGATCTCTTGAAATACAAAAATGTGAGGATGAAAAATATAATGAAGTAATAAATTAAGTTCAACACTTGACAAGTGTAGAATTCATCGGGTTCCTACAAGATTTGGTGTTGAAGATATAATTGATGTGCCTACCCCTTCTAAACTTATGGTGCATGATCACACACTATAACCCCCACATGAATAAAGTACATAAGTAATAATTAACTCTATTATCATATATCTTAGACATTTTTTAGACTTAGAGTGCAACTTTGTGATTGAACAAATTATTCCATATGAGGAGGTGAGCACAACTACCTATAGACCATTGGGCACTAGCTCACCATAAAATAACTTGAGTGAAGTCATACCAAATAATCTAATGTCAACAACATAAAGTGTTAAATATCCCATAATAAGTGGTTCAATGTTGCAAGTAAGCAGTACAACACTATTGACATCAATTACACCAGTAGTAACGATGAGACCAACACCTAACCCAATGGCTAGAGGTGTTAAAGGATAGCCACCAAGATATATGTTGGGGGGATAAGTGCCTTAAATCCTATTTGACCCCATATCACATCTAATATTAAATTTCCATACACTTACTATGGTATCATGATGTGGAAATGCCATAAATCATGTGCTAAAATGTGAATGACAATGGTGTGTGTGGGGTATAACCCAATTAGATCACAAAGTGGCCTAGTTTGTAACCACTCTACTTAATCACTCCCATACTTGGTATAGTAAATTTGACCCTAACCATGCCATCATCGATTATGATACCCTAAAGGATACATTCCTAAAGGAATTTGACATTCTAGAGTTTGAAGAGAAGATCATCACTGCACTCAAAGAGATTACCCAAGGACTCTTAAAAAGTGTGTACTTGTATGATATAAGGTTCAAAACTCTCTTATTAAATCTCCCATATGATATTCACCCTTCCCAAAATGTATATTGGTTCATTAGAGGATTTCTAGTGTTATTTTGAAGAGCACTTTCCATTAAGACTTTTATAAACCCTCATAAAGTGTTTGAAGCCATGTTTAGAGCTGAGGTAGCTAGAAGTGTAGATACTAGGATCAGCCCATTTATGGAGGCATATATTACATTTATGGCCTCATAACTCCAAAATATTACTATTAGCTCATCAAAAAATGCTTGAAGTGGATTATGGAGTACCGACTTTGAAGTAAAAAACCATAATAAAAATAAAAGCCCATGAAGGAATGTGTGCACCCTACTTATAAACTATGAAGTTTGTTGATAAGCACATGACATATACAACTAATCTTTGTTATAATTTTCTATCTAAGTCAACAAAACCATCTATTGTCAATCGTGTGATGCCTATACCCATACCACTACTAATTACTAGGTGATTGATGAAATGCACAAGAACATGGAAATAAGTTCACATATGGCCACCATAGTAGTTGGAAGGTAGGATAATCAAGGAAATGAAGGATATGGTCAAAAAAAATATGATTTGGAATGAAACAAGGTGATAGAGGGAAAGGTAGAGGATATGGTGGTAAAACGTTCCCACCCTGCTCATGTTATAAGTGTGGTTTAATAGTGCATTATTAGCATGACTACCCTACACATCCAACATGTGGGTATAGTTGAGGGTCCCATGAGGTTGAAGAATGCCCTAAATTATACAAAACATTTAACCCAAGGTATTCCTAGCATAGACAAGGGCATAGTAATAATTAGGCATGAGTCAAAGATAGACAAGTGGACCCTAAAGGCAGAACTGACCCACACAAAGATAGTTAAGGTGTAGGTGACTACTCATAGTAGATTCACCACTCAACTACAAATTACACCAATACCTGATTTACACCTAGAATATGAGGATAGAGGTTGCATTGAGTGTATAACATAGCCTAAACCCAAATCTATGTCATACCCAATCTTAGTGCACCAAAAAGATGTATTATAATAGGCCATGAGTATAGTCCAAAACTTATAAGGGAAGCTTAAGTTATGTGAGACCTAGACATGTAGGCTATCACCTCTCATGAGAAGTAGTAGAGCCAAGAAATTTAGATACCAAAATTAACTGAGATCCTAGGCCTCCTAAAAATAAAGGCAATGTTACCCTTATTACATAAATTGTTCTTGGAATATGTAGGTCAAAAACTAATTGAAGTCACTATGCCATGCATGCAAAGGGCACAATAAGTATGGCATTCACATAATGTGGAGTATGACCAGGAAATCCTCATGAATGCCACTATTGATGGATGGTCTATCTATGAGGTCCTTATAAATACAAGCATCGAGGTCAACATCTTGACCAAAAATACTTGGGAGAAAATGGGTAGGCTAGCCTTGAGGCCTTCCCCTAATTTACTCTTCATGTCCAATAATACCTGGGCATGGCCTATTATAATTATAAATAACCTAGTTTTAGATATCATGGGCTTCGAATTCCATGTTGAATTTGAAGTGATCGAGTTAGTAGAATAGGACAACTACTCAGTGCTTCTTAGAAGGTGATGTTGTTATGCAAATAATTTAGATATGAACTTTAGAAGGTGCTACATGACATTTGAGAATGGAAAAGAGAGGGTATTTATATCCATCTCAAATTAACAAGGACCCCTCTATGTCAAGAGCATGGACATTAAAGATGACATCAACCACATATATAACATCATGGCACAAGGCACAAACACTCTAGATCCCAATCAACATGGATTCCTCTCTTGGGAAGATGGGCAATCAGCCTTAGACACCACTAACATTATTTACAACTAATGGGTCGAGGAATCATATGAGACCACTAGTTGAAGATACCACTTGGTGCATGTGAAGGCACCAAAACTAGTAAAGATAGGCTAGGTCTACATTGATCACGCTTCTAAAAGGTGGGTCCCTTTCACAAGAAGAAGGGAAAGAGAGTGTTTCACCTTAATAAAGGTAAACTTATATCACTCCCAAGATACAAAGGGAGTAATCTAGTGGAAGACTATGTCTGTGACCTTGAATCATGTATCCCAAAAGAGGTGGATAAAATGGGTACACTTTTGTATACATTGAAGAACATTGTCCCTCATTAGTGGGAAACATAAAGGCCTAGCTTTCCAGCTTGGCAAGATATAAAGGTAGTCATTTTCACTAGATTCAAAAAGAATAATGAGAACATGGACATCTCAGCCTATTTTGGTGACTCTGACCCCATAACGTATGTCTTTCTTTGTGAATAAATGTGGATTGCCTATGCCAAAAACAACCCAAGGAACCTATGGGTACATGTCATCTATAGGACCTTAAATACTTGGGTGTGGGTATGGTGTGTTGTTAATGAGATGCACCGTGAGATAGCTAATTTGGATGCACTTAAGGAGTGGTTTGTTCATACCCTCTCTATTTCTTCACAAAACCTTGAATTTATTGAACCACTATAATTAGTTTGAAGGTCATTATTTAAAGACACTACAATATTGGAGGAGCACCTAAAAGTCATGTTTGGTGAAAAAGGGTTGGCACTCCTGACTTTATTTAAAGATCAAACCCTTAACAGTGACTCTAGTGATGAGGATAATGAAACATGGATGGCATGTAACTAGAAAAATTTGATAGGCAAAGGGAAGTTAGTGTCCTAAGTTGAGGATAACACCCTAGAAGAAGAGGACCCTACCCATCTTCAGATAGATACAATTGAGGGTAGAAAATAGGTCAAGGATTCACACCAAGAGAAGAATGAGCCCTATTGCATGTTATTAAAAACCATAAAGGTAGATATTAGCTTAGAATGGGAATAAAATATTCCTAATCTAGGAACCTATTAGTCTGATGTAGATCTAGAACATATTGTTTATCTTCTAAAATAGATCCAAGACTTGTTTCCTCAAAACTATAGAGACATGAAAGGAATACACCCATCCCTCAAGAAGATGAGCAACAAGCTAGCTGATGTTGCAAGACCTATCAATAATTGACCTTACAAGATGAATCTGAATCTTCATGCCAAGGTTAAAATAGAGATTGATGGTATGTTAACTATAGGCATCATCTATCCTATGTAAGAATCTAAATGGGTTATCCCCATGGTCATCAGCATCAAGAAGGATAGGTGCATCCTAATCTATATCAATTATATATTTTTGAATGTTACCTATATGACTAACCCATTTCCAAAAAATTTCACTGATGAATTCTTAGATGGAATCATAGGTTGAGAGATATATACATTTACTAATGGGCTTTCAGGATACCATTAAGTCTAAATTGAGAAGGATAATCCAAAAACTACCTTTGTGATAGAATGGGGTTGTTTTGTATATAATGTGATGCCCTTTGGATTAAATATTATACTAGATATATTATCCTAAATGGTGATCACCACCTTCAAATATTCCATTCACAAATTCCTCTAAGTATACTTAGATTACTGGACTATGTATGGGTTGGTGAAGGATCATTATGACAACTTGCACCTTATGTTTGAAAGTTACAAGCAATTGCAAATTTATTTGAACATAAATAAGTGTATTTTAATAATGTCATTTGTCACTTTACTCAATCACATCATTTGTAAGGATGGTTTATTCATTGATCCATTGAATATTGACATCATCCTTTAACTCTAGACCCCATCAATGTTGAAAGATGTTTACACATTTTTTGGACATTATGGATACTTATTGAAAGTTCATAAGGAACTATGCCAAGATTGCAATGTCACTAGAATATCTATTGCATAAGGATGGCCCCTTCTATTAGAGAATAGTGTAGGAAGATACATTTGAGACCCTAAAGCTCAAATCAAAAAGTGTACCAATATTATAATTTATCGACTAGATGACTCCCTTCCATGTCTATATCAATGCATCTAACACTATGATCAATGCCATTTTGGCACAACTAACTGAAGTTAAAATGGATCATCTTATTACTTTTGAAAGTAGAAAACTAACCAACGTAGAATAAAACTATGCCATAACTGAGCATGACGCACTTACCATGGTCTACACCCTATAAAAATTTTAGTGGTACTTATTGGTAACCCCCTTAAACTTATTCACTAATCATGAAGTACTTAAGTATCTAGTGAACAATATTATTCTCCAAAGGCATATTTGTCAATGGATAGTTTTTTTTCAATAAGTCTAGTTCTCTATTGTAGTAAAACCTAAGAAATAAATCTCAGGCCCAAACCATTTATCCTGCATCAACTATGGTAATACGGTAGTGCCTATTAAAGATGACATGCTTGATGCACAAATTTATAGGATCTGACATGTCCATAAATACTTGACATAGATCACCACATTTATGACATCTAGATCTACACCCCAAACTATGATGATTAAGGATAAAAAGTAGCTCATATTTCACATTGCCCCTTTTCAACTCATCGATGGGGAATTGTACAAGTTAAGCTGAGATGAGATCCTACACTAATGTTTCCTAGAGCATGAATGGGACTTAGTATTACAAAAGTAACATGAGAGGATTGTTGGAGGCCACTGTGTTGGAGATGCTACATTACACAAGGTTCTATAATCAAACTTATAGTGGCCAACTCTATTCTAGGATGCAAAATATTATGTCAAGTAATGTGACATTTTCTAGTGCATAGGAAATCCAAACCACCAAGATGAGATACCTTTCATCCCCATCCTTACCCAAATTCCATTTTAAAAATGGGACATTAAATTTATTGGGCCTATTACTTCTGCTGTGAGGTGTATAGGTGCATGATACATTATGAAAACTATAGATTACTTCACCAAATGGGTTGAGGTAGTACTAACCAAATATTTCATAGCCATAACCATAATAAGGCTTATCTAGGAGAACATCATTAGTCATTATGAATACCCACTTAGCTTTACTAGTGACCATGGTGCATACTTTATCAACGTAACCATTCAGATCTTGTTAACTAAATATATAGTGGCACACCATAAGACAACACCTTATCATCCCTAATCAAATGGCACTATTAATGTATTCAAAAAGATATTAGGAATGTGTCTCACAAAGATATGTGATGTTGGTTTCAAATCTTGAGATGACCATGTGTCAACAGTATTATGGGCCTATCTCATACATATAAGTGCCTAAACAAGGCTACACCATTTAAACTAATGCTTGGTGTGGAGACCATGTTACCTATGGAATTTATAGTTCCCTCATTATGAATTATTCATATTGGTTGATTGGATGACCAAGAGTATTTGAGCACATTCCTGGGAAACTTGGAGTGCTTGGAAAAGACACGTTCTCAAGCATGATGGAGCTAGTAATGATAAGCACATCAAGCATAATTTTTTTATTGAAGGTATACTAGTCTTGTTATATGAGTCCAAGTACCTCAAGAACCTAGGATAACTATAGATTAGGTGGATAGGATTGTATATAATCCATAATATATTTTAAATTAACCCATGTAAGCTATGGATGTTGATGGGTGAAATACTCTATGGATATTTCAATAGAAACATATTGAAGCCCTATAACTAGTATGATGGAACTTGAGCCATCAAATACCAACTTCTTAGTCATAATTTAGTTGCTTTGTGTTGAGCATAATAAAATTTGGCACAAGCCAAATCTTTATTTATGTGTGTTTCATTTGTGTTAGGTGAATAAGTGTGATACTTTTAGGCCCATAGGAGAACTCTTTTGGCACTTACATGCATAAATCCAGTCAAGTGATTCAAGCATGGTCACACTCTAAATGTTTGAGACAAGATACCTAATTTTATGGGCACATGAATTTGTTATGTTTATAAATCTAAGAGTACCAAATTGATAAATGGAGGTGCATAATATGTTTGTGTGCAGAAAATTAATAAGAAAGAAGGAAACGCTAGAGGACCAGTGTAATAATTTGTATGGGGTAGGGAATGTTTAATCAAGAGACATGAAAGCATAGATAAATATACCAAGATAGAGAGGTACACTTGATAGGAATCACAACGTAAATAGGATATATAATTGAGGAGGGTAAATCACACACATGTGAAGTGTTGCACCCAAATTATCATAATAAGGGTGAAGTTTGTGCCAAGGTGAACAAAGAACAAGATAAAGATAATCAAGATAAATGGCACCCATCTAATGGTTGGTGAAAAGTGACCATTTTAACCACCTATCACTTCATCAAATAATTCATTAATAAAATTTAATTTTATGATGATGGAGGCATAAAGATCTAAAATAAATGATAATTTGGTAGCATATTTTTGTGGATTTTGTAGTTTTAGCAAATTTCATGCAATCCATGTACTGTCAAACTATTAATCACCATCCATTAATGAGGTATTTTTAAATAAGGTATGAAGAGGAAAATGACAAACTAGACTACATTACAAACCTTGTGCAAATTTATACCAGAACATAGAGTTGAACTAGAGTTGAAGCCATCCAAAAACTAAAAAATGCTACCATAGTGAAAACCAAAGCATCCAAATCCCCTAAGAGAGAACCATCAAACCATAAAAATATTTCATTCTATTTGGAATTGAATAGGAGGTGAGTTAATAAGAATTGAGAGAAAATTAGGGCAGTATAAATTAAGAAGAACATCAAGGCTACCATTAATGGTGCATAATGGTTGAGAGCCATAGACATAGTCATAGATCTTGTGACTATGAAGAATCACCAAGCATGGTTAATGGATTCAAAAAAATTGACCAACTACATTTTAACAACAATCGGTTAAGAATGGGTAAAAAGAGGTTAAGTACATTTCCATCATAGACATAAAAAGATGTAAAGAAAGTACAGATGGTAAAGAAAGTAACCACTATGAAATGAGAGATTCAACTAGTAAAAGGTGTTAGAATTATGATGATAGACCCTAAATCAAGTATAAATCTTGTTTATAGAGAGATATAGTTCCCCATGATGTCCTAATGGGGAAGAAGTGGGTATCCTTTACACACATGTGTAGATTGAAGGAGTAAAACCATCATATCACTAGTAATGTGAAAGAACTCAACTTGGAATATATGGTTAACATAGGAAACAAGATGAAGGCAGGCACTACACTCTTTAACATCTCCATCTAAGATAAACTAGTTACCACTAATACAACCTAGCTATTTGAGTTACCAAGCTTTGGCAAGCTAGAGGAATTGGTTAAATTCCTTCTCTCACACATCCATGGTGATAGGTTTTACTTCATAAGGTAGTGCATGAGGATCTCAGTGCACCTCATCATTAGGATCATAGGGATTTTAGGTACAAGGGCATACATCTATTAGATGATGGAAGATGATGTAGAGGTCAAGAGGGTCATGAATCTCCTAGGCTACTACAACTTAGGGTTCACATTCCTTATCAAAGATATATAGGACCTTAATATGAGGATCATGACATGCCTGCTGAACTCCAAACTATGCCTTGGTGGATGATGGTCTAACATCAAAAAAGACCTAATTTTACATTTCCCACGACATTGTGCAAAGGGTAAATTTCAACATCTCCAAATTTATCACTAAGGAGATTGTGAATAATATGCTTGTGTGACACAAATCAAGGGAGACCTTCAAGTGGGGTATCTACTAATATTGATAGTGATGGAGGAGATCAGTGTGCCAGATAGAGATGATGACAAATATTGGGTGTTCCCACCCCATAATGACTCCCTTATGATGAAGTACCAAGACTTCATCTACCCACCTAGCTTCTCATAAAAGTACAACATAAGAGTGAAAGGGTGGTGCAACAACTACATAAAGGTTTTTAGGACTAAATGGTGCATCCCCTAGAATCTCTTCCAATAATTGGTAGGAATGAAAACTTTTCCATTATGTAGCACTTCTATGTAGTGCAACTTGTTCTCATAGATGGGAATTTATCTAGTTATCTCAAATTGCCTTATGTATTTTATTCAAAATATTTCATGATGGTGCTTAAGAAGATTCTAAATGCATAATAATTGGAGATCTTGATGAAGATTATGGATTAATAAAGGATTAGGTTAAGGTGCCAATATGGGTGCACTAAAACTAGGGCCACCAAGGATGAGGAGGATGAGATTGATAGAACAAACCTCTATCCCCTCTAGAGGGAGATAATAAATAGGCACATTTTTAACCTCTATTATGAGATGAAGACACACAAAAAGGGTTTTGATCCTAAAAATGATGATGATCACCCCTCTTATTTAGTGAGGAAGGGATGGTTATTCCCAAAATGTAGGATAACACCCTCTAGAAGCAGTGGGGGGAGAAACTTGAGGAGATCATGGAGCACATAAAGTTGAATATTGCCTCTAAAGAACAAATTACACACCTAGATACCAAGAAGCACATAACCTTCATTATAGATATTGATTATTTTAGTAAGAATCATAAAAATAAGAATTCTAAGGGACCCATTGAATTATTGAATATAACTCTGGTGAAGATGGAAAAAGAGGTGACCCTTACACCCAGAATGGAGGAGGAGATGGTTGAAGAAAGTGCAGTGATATATATCCTTTAGGAAGAAGAAGAGGAAGAGGATTATAGTACTAAAGATGTGTAAGAATCCCTCCAAAGTGGTACAACATCCATGCTTGAAGAAGTAGAGGAGCTGGTAATCTCCTCATCTAGCAAAAAACCCTCCACACCACCTCTATAAATAGAATAGAAGTGAAGGGTGTGGAAGAAAATGGGATTGAGTGAAGAGGAGATTGAAAAGGCATTGAAACTTGAAGATAAGCATAGACTGGCCCAAGAAAAGGAAGTAGCCAAACGAGAAGGACAAAAAGGTTCCCAAAGGTGTAGGACCAGCCATTAAATTAGTTAAGCAAGCTCCTAGTTCCCCCACTAGTCAAGTAGAAGAATCTACACAAGAGGCATGCACAAGTAGTAAAGGAGCACCTGAAGAAAAAGAAGGTGATACTAGTGCCTTGAAATAGAAAATATAGACAACCAAGGAGCCCCATCAATAATAAGGATATTTTGGCATCGAAGGTATTTCCCTAAAGGTAAGTATTGAGAAACCCTAAGAGGAAGGGTTATAAGCTCAATTTTTACCCTTGGAGAGGGTTATTTAGGCTCTTTCTAATTGAGCTATAAAATTGGGACAACCCCAGCTTGTAGGTCACCTATGTTGGGGATAAACCTATCGAATAGGCTAACTTCCTCTTTGATGCTCGCCTAAGACTAAAACTAAGCCTAATATTACATGGGAAAAGGGTAGAAAGATAATAAGGGCTCCTAAGAAAGTTAATAGGGTGATGCACCAAACTTAAAAGGGAACTCCCATAAACTCAAACCCACACTAGAACAGTAAAGGATAATACTAGATTACACAACCCTAATATCAATCTAATTTTCATAAATATTTCATATGAGAGGTTTAGAATAGAACACTAACTTAGACCTACAAATAACATTAAAAATTCCTTAAACAAAGTTATAAATAAGGACCATGGATGAGGAATATTTTCCTTCACATAATGCCACAGTGCATAACTTGTGAAACAAAGATTCAAGGCAAAATATAGGTAAATAAAGTCCTATTCATTAAGAGTTAGTTTTAACAAATTCTTGATAGGGTCTAGCCTAATCAAGTTGAGTATACTTTGTATTATCTCAAGGAATGTCCTATCTCTAAAAAATATAAAATAAATTCTAAAATCTAAGGTCCCTAAGAGATGTTTTCAAAATGAAAAAAAGGGTAACATAGGAGAAGGGGAAGAGGAGAGGAGAAACACGTTGCTCATAATAATCAATGAGATGACAACTCTAAGAGATGTTTCACCAAGATTTTGGTCCAATTAGAATAGGTCATTATGAGAAAGATATTTATGATTTTCTCATAATCCTCCAAATCATTCTATTTTGAGTAGCCTACACTATAAGATAAGAGTTTTCCAAAAGTGGCAAGTCATGATTCGACTGGAAGTGAATGCTCTAACTACTTTCCAAATCCTTAAGTTTTGATCTATTGTTCTTATACTAGATCTCATCAATAGGATAAGATATTTGTATCTACCAGAGACACATCATGCATCTCTTGAATGGTAGTTTGTCGAGGGCTTCACTTGGGATAGTCTCCTCATTAATCATAGATATGCTCTTGTGCCTTGTATCCTAAACCAAGATAACTATATTCAAAAACCAATCTAAGGATATTAGTTTTCCTATATTTTAACATGTATATGGCACTTTTTTTAATGCTAGGTCTTAACTTAGTTTACATCAATCTCCTTCCTTTACTTCCACTAACTAGGGTTAGGCTCAATTTTGGGTCTTTTGGCTCTACTTGTCTATTCAAGTTTATTTTCTTTATCAACTTTCATCAAACATCCCAACTTATCTCCTTTCTTATTAGCTATCATAATTATGTTAATATTGACCCATTTTGACCTTATTTTACTCTATCAAATTTTGAGATCTGATTAAACATAGATCATAGATATTTTGGGACCCACCACCTTGATCTTGGTTCCTCATTGGTCTTTAAGATTTGATGACCCCTTTGACTTTCTCTAAGCTCCCATGTGCTTGACACTTGTCAATCATGTGTTCCTTCTCAACTTCTTTCTAAGGATTTTGGATCCAAATAGTCACTCTATGGGTCTTAAAAATGATGTTCGCATGCATGTCTGTCATTCTTGACCAACTTTAAAATTTTATATCTTGAAGTGTGAAGATCATGGGGGTACCAAATTTATAGAGAATGGAATTAAAGCTAAAAGGAAAAAACCCATTTGATCCATCATCCATTTAATCTCTCCACATACTTTTATAAAATTTTGAATTTGATTCGTTCATATGATCTTGCATGACTTCTTAATGACGGTTTGGCCTAAAATGGCTAAGTATGGAAACTTAGTGAATTCTAGGTTAAGATCCAACTTTGCCCATGCATATATTTCATTATGCTATAGTGCATGACCTAAAACTTAGTGCATATAAACTATACTTTAAAATGAATAGACCCATATGATTATTTATCCTTGGGGTTGCCATATGTGAGAGATATAACTCCATGAATATGTCTACTCGACTCAATTTGGACCCTCTAAAAATTGACTATGGAAACTTAGCAGATTTTGCATTGGGAGCCAACTTTGAAACCTTATATCTTATATTCTACTTAGGTAGATGAGATGAATATCAGTGCATGGAAACTTAGGACTAATTTGAATAAACCCATGTGACCAATTCTCTTAAACTCATCTACATGTGTGAGATCTAATAGCATCAACATAGTCACTTATATTTATAGCCAAATGTCCAGGCAAGCTCTAAATGGTAAGTGGACCAGATGAATACCACACCCCTCCATGATTATCCTAGGCATTTTTGACACTCCATAGAGTCTATGAAGCCTTGGACATATCCTTAGAATTTGAAAAATTACACTTTAAGTGAACTTAAAGTGTTTCAAAAGATTTGTGAGTTTCATGATCTCACTGGTCCACTCATTCCATCCAGAGCTTGTTCAAGCCATTTGGATTTTTGATCTATTAGGAATTCTACCTATTTCTATACATCAATACCATTAAAAACTAGGCACATACTTAGTATGTGGTCCCAAAATGGCCAATGGGAAGAAGTAAACAAGGGGGGATTTTGAGGAAGAAACCCCTAAGGAATATATAGATGAGTCCTCAAAAGAAAGCACTAAAGAAAGTGGTGGTACCAATGAAGAGGAAGGAGAATAAATATAAATGGCCATTATTGAGAGGGATGAATTAGAACTAATAATAATGGATAAGGTATAAAATGTATGGGGGGATGAGGACCTTTACATTTATGATACTATGCTCCCCTAATCTGCCACAACCAAGATGCATAAATAACTCTCATTTGTGATCAATCACTATATGTATGAGACTCACTTTAAGGTTCTTAGAAAGGCTATTTTGGGCCCAAAAGAACCAAATAAATGGAATTAATCCATCCTTATAAACCCTCATACCATGAACCTAGTGTGATTTAGGAATGCATTAATTAGGATGGCCACTGAAGTCATGCACAAAAATATCATCAGTGATGACAGGGAGAGAAAATGGAAGAAGTTCTAAAAAGAAGCTAAAAATAAAGTCCAAGCCACCAAAATCAAGTTTTAGTAGTTATGTAAGTTCAGAATTGATACTTCAAACCTCTTTGAGGTTGATAAAATTTATTTGCTAGTGAATTAGATGCTCCCAAGGTTAAAACCTAAGATAGCATAATAAGAAGAAGAAGAATATCCCTATGTTGTGATATAGAATGACATTATTGGTAAGCTTGAATATGTATAATACCTCTTTGTGAATATATAAGAGGGTGTGTATGTAGCTAATGCCATTTTTTTAAGCTTCTTCAACCAAGCCTTAGTCATAAATGTGCACCTTAAGCAAGCAAAGGAGGAGAAGGAGAAGTTGATGGTGCAGATATACTCTACAAGAAGGTTGGAGTAAGTCCAAATCATGGGTAATGCCAATTCTCTAAGCACTAAAATCAAGGACCAAGATTAGAACTTTAAATCCCTCTTCTATGCTCTACATACTAAGGCCTATGATCAAGGAGCAATCTTGGATGGGATTGTGAATAAGGCTAAGGAAAATATAGAGGCCTTTCAAAAGGAGATGAAAAATATCAACATCCATGCACTTAGTGTTTCATCCAATAAAATATACAACACTACTATAGAAATCAAGCTCTCCATTAAGAGATTTGAATACTTCAACACCAAACTTAAGGAGAGTGCACCCAAGTTTTATGCCACCAAGACCTTGATAGTCTAGTTTGAGGATGGACTAGAAAATTTATATGGGGTAATTTTGAGCCCCTTATTTCAGTAAGTATAAGATTCATGCTAGCAAAACATCCATATTGGCATGGGGAAATAATTTTTCTTAATGATGAATTTTTATATGTTGGTACTAGTTGGACATTTCAGTACATACCTTGCACTAGCTGGAAGACAGCTAACCAATTCCAAGATTTATGGAGTATCTTCAATGATTGGGTGATATGTGGTGACTGTAGTGCAAATTTTTAAAAGTGATGGATTTATAAATAATGATCATCAAGGATCCAACCCAACACTCAATGTACACATTCCACCCTGGTGGAGCTTTATCAGAAGGCTATATAATGATATTAAATCAGTCAATGCAAGGGATGCAAAATTGGTGCAATGAAGCCTTGATAGATTGAAAATTATCTATATGAATATCATTAGTAGACATTAGATTTTTTATTAGTATGTACACCATTAAGGTTCTATATACATATGCCCAAGCTCACTTGTGATCCTTTGAGCCATTAAGTAGTATAAACTTGAACTTATTTCTTTTTGTGAACTATGTACTATTTAAATCTTTGATTAATGAGGATAAATGTTGTACCAAATTATGCTCAATTTGGTTTATATGTCTTTGAATTTCTATCAATATGTGTAATGGATGTAATGTTGTAGTTTAAATTCAATTATTCTAAATAGATTTCATACAATCTTCCATTTCACAATGTTAATGCATCCCTGTAAACATTAACTGATGTCATCATAAATATGTAGAGTATGAGTATAGATCCTATGCCAAGAGATCTTGTCCTTGCTAGAAGCATGAGCCTAGTATGAGAGCTTAAATTAAAAGCATCCCTTTGACCCTTCTAGCACCTATATGATGTTAGGCTTAGTTTACCAAAGGCTTGTGCCCATATGATTTTAGGACTAGTTTGCTTAAACACTTGCACCTATAGACCATTAGGAATAGTCCATAAAAGGCATGTGCCTTTAGGCCACTAGGTTTAGCCCCTAAAAGGATTTTGCCTATGGATCTAATTAAAGCTTTATTTGAATTGATCAAGTATCATAATTTATATCTTGTACCATGACACAACTATCCTAATATGAGCCCTGGTTCCTTCTCAGCTACACTACAAGTCAGTACATAAGGCTTGTGCCTTATGTGTATTGATTTTGGTTTAGATAAGTATAAAATGTTGATTAAAAATGGTATATCCCATGTTTGTGCCTGGTTGTGATAAGCTAGGAACTGACTGAAACAACCTTGAGTTACCTTTTCTACAATAAACCCAAGCCTTCTATCTTTCTTAGAATACTCAAAATGTACTTATCTTCCACCTCTACAAGTTATGAAATTATTCCTACATTCCTTATCCATATACACTAATATCTAAGACAAACACCAACATTGATCCTAGTGTCTTGACCTAATGTAAGAAAACCATCATTCATTCTTCACCTAAAAAAACCTAGCAAAGACCAAAAGAGACTAAGGTAACTTATCAAAAGTAGTCTATCAACTATTTAATTAAATAAATATTACCTATTTCCATACCAATCATAGAAACAACACATTTATAGGTCTAAAGTACAAAAGGATAATCTCAAGAGCTAGATTTGCCAAGTTGCAAGCTAGGTCACTATTGTACTTTGCACATATTTCATGATTGACACATAATCTAACACGTCAAGGAGAACTACATAAATTTGAGTTCCTCTTTAGAGTATTGGCTAATTAGGTACCATTCAATTATAGATGGGCATTTGTGGTTAGGTTGACACCATGTGCCCATTAACCCATTTTTTCTAAGGTTAGCATGAAGATGAAAAACTAGGGTTTTGTAAATTCATGAGGAGTGATAGTTTATGACCTAGATCTAAATGCACCAGAGTGAAGGTGAAGTCAAACTCAAAATTATGTAGGTGGTCCCATCCTTTTATATTAAAGGACACTTACATATAACTCATATAGTAGCATTGACATAAATATCCTAGGCTGACGTTAATATCTAGAGCCCCTAAAGTGTCAAATTTATAATTTGATGATTATTCCAGAATCATCTTTAAGCTTGATTTATACTTTTTCCAAATCTAGAACTGTGTTAGCATTAAAACTAGATAAGTATATTACTTCTTTACCATTTAAATGCATATCTTAGTTATACTTTTTATATTTAGCCTATTCTCAACATAAGAAATTTACTGTATGTTTATATCTGAGTTTAGCACCCAATTGGTCTATTATAGATCTTATTATCACCCTTGTGCACTATTATTTTTATATTATTAACCCTATCTACCCAAATAAGGATCCTCATACAATTTGGGGTTAAACATTTGGTGAACCTAATCTTTGAACATTAAACCCTAATACAACTAGGGTTTTATTGTTTTTTCTTACTCATCCCTGACTGCTATAATTTTTAAATCATGTTTTCTATTGATATCTCCATAAATTATTTCATGGTACAATACCTTATATTTGATATGGTTTGCTCTATTAGTTGTATTATTAAAGTTTTTAGGAAAATCTATGCCAATAATGAGAGGGTTTTAAAGTAGAAACAACACTTGATCTCTCTTTAAAATTCTATGTGATGTTATAGAGCCATCTAATAGATACCGATGTGCATGCTCTCAACCATTAATTTTACCTAAGTCTTATTCTAATGAAATCTACCATCCCATACCCATTATTCAACCATAGCTTATATTGGATTTCATAATCCATCTTATTACTACTCTAAGAGATAAGTTTGTTCAACCCATCCTGTCACCTGTTAATATACATCAGATGCATCCTAAGCCCAAGATAGTAATAAAATCCAAGGGATGTGACTATTGACCAATTGAGTAATTCATAATAAAAAAATTCAATCCTTGAGATCCTAAAGCAATCTAATGTTTATAAGGATATCTTATACAAGGCATTATGTGAGACATAAGTTCCAAGTGATACTAAGCATACTTATTTTGTGGATATTATGAAAGATATCAATAAAAATAACAATATCATCACCTTTGATCCAAAATATTTACCATCCAAATATACTTTTGACCAAAAATTACCTTTGTTCATACAAGTGACAATGCAAAATAAAGGTATCAAAAGGGTGCTTATTGATAATAGATCAGGCCTAAATATTTATAGTATACAATTCCCAACCACCATGGGTATTAACACAAATCTTATTCAAAACACACTTATGCACATAAAATGGCTTTACAATTCATAGAGCCCTTTGGTTAGTCAAATTACATTGGATGTTACTTTAGGACCAAAAATGATCTCAACTACTTTTTAGGTCATGTCTTAATCCTTACATTATAATTTACTTTTCAATGGACCTTGAATATATTTAATGGAAGTTGTCCCGTCTACACTTCATCAATTTTTAAAAATACATACATGAGGGGACCTTATTATCTATACCTATTGATGATGAACCTTTAAAATTTTACAAAATGATACATTTTAAAACTAAAAGCATCCTTATAATGGTACCACCTAAATAATACACCCCTATTGAGCATATACATACATACGAAATAGGTGAGTCAAGTGCAGTCACTCCTTTGTATCCATATGTAAATAAGGCATTAAACTCTAAAGTGCACATAGCTATGCATAATGATAAAGAACAATTACCAAGAGAGCCATTAAAACTACAAGAGTGCCCAACATTATAAATTCCTTTATTAGTCAATATTGAGAAAAAATATGGCCATGATTCAAATTACTATGATAGTTATGGTGATATATCCTATGATATGATAGATGATAAAATGTGAAACTTAAAATTTGATCCACTTTATCACCTATAACATAACCTATTTAAACCTATGGGTCCTAGCACATATAAGTTAAATCCACTTGTAGAAAATATAGAATTAAATACAGATAAAGGGGGAAAATAGTAGATGAGCATGTAGATTCTTGTTATTCTATACACCCCTTTTGGATAAAAACACTAAGTCAAACTTAAAAGGATCAAATGCAAATTCATCATGTGAATAATGTAGAGTATTCTCTAAGGGTTTCACAACAAGTTTTATAAATCATGACATAACAAGCTACTATAGATACCATTTTATCTATGTTAGTTGAGCATAGAATGATTTATTTTCCTTCTACTAAACACAAAACACTCAGTAGACTTCTACCCATAGAAGACACAATACCATATTATAAATATCATCAGATCAGTGGCCATCATACCAATCAATCTGACACATTGAATAATCAAATTAAAAATATAAGAACAAAGGATGCATACACATTGTGTCTAAAATGAGGTAAAGGAAAAATCCTTCCTATCTTTTAAAAATTAACTATCTATCAAAATGACCAAAGCATGAGGATTTAACTAGTACTGCTAAATTAATGGGGTATATTTCCACCTTATCCAATTTGATAATAAATGGGATACAACTTTTGGTACCACTTTTCTTGCATAATTGGGACATTCTATAGATGAAATAACACACTCCCCATTAATGCTATATTCTCAAGCTTACATCCAATTACCTATCAATTTTGGCCCATGTGTGTAAACATTAACCATATGGATATTAGACCATAAACCACATTTGAAACTAAAGTCTAGACAAAAATGGCTAGATGAGTGTAATGTTAAGCTATAAATTATAAACATGTGTATATATGATATTATGGACATGATTATTTTCTAGAACCATTGGCTTTAGGTAAACCATTAAATAAAACCATTGAAGTGGTGGCAATGTAGTGATATAAACAAAGCTTAATAAATTTTATATGTGGTCCTACACTTTTTATGATGAGGACTTCATTTGTTAGACTTTTCAAACATTCCAAAATACCAAAAAAATTAAAAAAACATTCAAAAATCCAAAAATATTTTTGGTACTTACATATCCTATTAGGTCCTTGGCATCTATGTGTTAATTTCATGTTGATGGATAACATACATATTACTTCTAAATAAACACATGTGTGTCACACTTATATTCTAAGGTGATACAGGCATACACAAAGAGATTATTTATTCTTATTTTAGATGTTGGGCCTTCCCTCTACTCACATCATGCATACATTAGGGGTATTCACTTATTTGAACTTGATACAAAAATTTATATGATTTTATTATTACTCTAAATTATCATGTTTGAATTTCACATGTACTTACACATTCCTTTATCTATGATTATATGTTACACAAGGTACTAAATATGTTATACACTTGACATTTTTTCCTAACACATTTGATCCATGGACTCCTATGACATTTTTATGTTGGTTACTTATGCTTTAATTTATGTATTTCCTTGCATGTCTTGTATTTATTGTTCAAGCATTTTAATATTCTCATTTTCTTGCATCCCCCATGCCCATTATGCTTTATTTGACATTTGTATATGTTATTATTTGTTATATGGACATTTGATAATAGTATTCTTACTTTTGTGGACATTTTAATAAGTCATGTCCCTTCAATTATGTGGAATTTTAACATGCCCCTTATTTATGGTCTCCTTAGACCATTTATTTTTGACTTGATTTTTAGTGTTCTTATGTGTGTGCTTTCTTTCTTGTTGATCTTGTACTGTTACTATCTATATGTTTCAATGATCCTTATCATGAATATTAGAAAATCATGTGATCACATTGTTCTATGTGCTTTAATTTTATTTTTTTCACTTATATTTGTACTACTTGATGATATTCCTAAGTCTCCTCATCCAAGTGGCACAATGGAAACATCTCTCTTGATGTGGGTAATATTTTGTTGAGATGAATCTCTAGAAGGGCTAGCTCCCTTGCTGCACTCTTTGAATTACTTTCTTACATATTAACTTTGGATGAAAAGGATATACAAAAACAACTAATAAAAATAAAATTTGATTCAAAAATATTGAATTTCATCCTATTGAATAAAATTATACTACTTAGAGCTATACAAAGTTTCCTTCACTCAAGACTCACAACTCAAGATGAATTGTCACATCAATATTTCATAAGTTAGGTTCAAGAGGTATTTTAATTATTAAGAGGGTAATGGTTGATTTCCTTGGGAAATAAATTCATAAACCACTTTTAAAAAACAAATACACTTAAGAGAGAATACTAACAAAGACCTATAATAATTACTCTTCTGTACATTGGATAACAATCAAGGATAACATGCTAGAAAAGATAATCTTCTACTAGACAAGACCAACAAGATTGCATCAAAACTCAATTGTACAACATGTAAAAAGGAAAATTCAATTGTATTATTTCTTCAATAGATATTCAAGTACAAAATTGGCAAAGGATTCACCATCAACCAATGGAGGTTGCTCAAGCCAAAAGAGTCCATATTTATAGCCTTTGAGAGAAGAGAAAGGCAAAATAATTCCAAAGGTCACTTGAACACTTGTAAATTTTATAAAAGATATTAAAATTTCATGAGAAAGAGATATGAGATGAAACATGCAATTTTAGGAGGACCAAGTGTCCATACAAGGCATGAAAATTATGAAGAATGGCATGAAACTCTCAATCTTGGCTCAAAAAACTACCTTCATAGTTTGAACCTATTTTAACATCCCACCACTAACTAGGGATAGTTATGATGATTGGTATAAGAGGGAAAGCCTTCATGCATGTATCTCATGCATTGTTTTTGTTCCTAATCATCTAAAAACTCTTGGAATGAAGCCATCACTATCTTCAATCTAAAAATCTCCTTTTTTAGTCACCCCACACACTTGGCCTCAAAAATGCTTTCAATTTTCCATGAAAATATATGGGATGGAGTGAATGACACCTTTCAAGATGTTCCATGGCCTTAGAGGAATTAGGCATGCTATAAAAAGGCTCACACTTGGATTTTGCACCATTCTCACCCTTGTGTCCACTATGCCAATTTTGGTTAGCTAAAAGGAGAGATCTAGTTTGGACACTTAGGAGTTTTTTCTTGAAGTAAAAATTCCATAGGCAGTTAGTATAAGTCCTAAGCTTCCACCCAAGCTTTATTTCATCTATAGACCCCTCATGTAGCTTGAAAAACATAAATAATGGTAAAAAAACCCTATTTCTCATGTTTTTCATATAATTTCATACAAATCTTCTTAGTGGGAGATATATTGAGGTATAATTATACTTGTTCCAATAACTTTCATTTCCAAATATGTCATTAGGATAGCTTTCCAAGCTTCTTTTCTTTACTAAGTCCTAGTTGAGGGTTTAGTAGGGTTTTAGGTGGTTTTGAGTCTTAATATTTGTTCATAAAACTTTTAATTTTAACCTACCAATAAATTCCACAAACTTGATGCCAAGGGGCCCTAATAACACCCCCAAATTCGTTTTTATCCCATGCAAAGCCTTAGAAAAGATAAGAGCGTTTGAAAACACCTCATCAAGTTTGTCCTTGTTTTTCTTACATGTTTGTACTCTCTTTTGGATAGGAAAAAATTAATTTTAAGTTCACATACATAATATAAGTTAAAACATGACCATATAAACCTACTTAACATGCCTCAATCTTATGGATAGTCCAACAAGAGATAGAAATCAAGACGGACCCCCAATTGGTTCTAGGTTTCCTCAAAACCTAATAGGTCTAATAAGCATCCAATTATATTTGGATAATAAGACTGATATATCATAGGTATTTTGGTGTATGATGTATCTTCACACCAAATTTTATATTAAAATACCATTTCATAACCCCCCAATCACCCTTCTTCATCCTCTTATCTCATTCACCAACTAGACGTAGTGGAAAATTGCCTAGTTGGACTGTATGCAAGGAGAATTTTGGTCATAGAGAGATATTTTAGATTTTTATAGTAATTATTATAAATTTTTAACCTTAAATTCACCTCAAAAAAATTTCCATGAGATTACCAAAGCTTCATATCAAGGCTTTTGCTCATTTTTCCCTCACTGGCTCATTTTGCCAAAACCTGATTTTCATGGACTAGATGACCTCTAAGATAAAAAAATGAGGTATATCCCTCATCCTCATGGAAAATTTAATATTTTTGGATTTTTTACAAGTCTTTTTGATAAATTTTACCATTTTTTTTTGCTTTATTCCATGTTTTAGGTGTCTAACCAACTCCAAATGCTCCAAAAAGGCCTCTAAAAAAGTTATTTTCTTGCATTTTCTTCAAACCTTCCTAAGAGTGACCTCTTTAAGACAATATAATGATTATATGTTGATATAAAATATTTAAAATATCTAATACATTCTCATTAATCTTATAAATCATCCAAAAACACTCTTTTCCTTGGAATCTATATGTTCATATATTGTGCTAAGAGGTTTCCTAACTCTTTATATAGATTGTTGCCCCTTTAGCCTAGTAAGGAAAAGTGGATTGATATATTATAGGAGTTTTTGGATTATTAACCCACTTTTTTATTATTCCTAAACCACTTTCCCTTGTCTATAACTCTTTTTTTCTCAAAACAAGTCCATGTTTCACCTTAACCTTACTAGTTTGCACCCTTTTGAAATTGTACATAGGGGTCTTGGGGTCTATGTAACATCATTTCTCCCTTAGATTAGTTTATTAAGTCACTATAATATTAATTTAGGTGTTAATACCTTACCTCATCAGGTATGATCTTCCATTTGGTTTCATTTATAGTTTGAACTCACCAAACTTATCCCTTTTTCCATTGGACTAAGAAACCTTGGTTGACTGTTGTAAGTGTATGTTGACCATGCTAGGACTTGGTTTATGATGTTGGTGGAACTCCTTGAATACATGTTGATGTTACACATCCATTTTCACCATTATTATTCCTTATAAACCTTTAAATCACCATTTGGGATATCTAGCTTAGGGTCATAGTCTCATACCCTACTAGACTGAAACATATATCTTCTACCCCTGTAGGTACCTATTTTATCACTTGAGCCTTATTCATGGTGAATTATAAATTTAATGACACTATTAAAACTATAATTAAATCATTTCCAATAATACCAAACACCTTAAATCTACCAAACACCTCAACTAGACCTTGCTTTCAACTTGGTGAAATATTGACTATGACAATCCTAGTCTGACTAATGCCTATAGGTGTCCATGCTTTTAATTGGCTTGTACATGATTTTAAAAGACTCATTTGAAAAATATTGAGGTCAAAAAATTCATACATAATCCTACACTCACATTTTTAGGAACTCAAAGCATCAAAAAGGCATTAAGGTTGGGGTCATTGTCTGTAACCTATTAGACTAAGACACCCCTGCCTGTAGGTACATATGGCCCTAACTAAGATGATCATTATGTTAATATATCTATTTAAATTCCATAAAATTTCAAGAAACACCTATAATTATCTTAGGTCCACTTATATGTTTTATGAAATCTCATACTTTACTCTCTTTGGCCTAAGACACCTCTATCTTTAAGACCCTATTATAGGTGTGTGTTCTACATACAAGACACACCTATAGACAGTCATGGAGGTTGTAGGGGAACATATCAATCCTTTATTTATTTATTTAAATATTTTAGTTTAACCTTCCATATATTTAAACCATCTCAACCATGAGAATGTTGAATGTTTCTCTCTAGAGTATCAAACTTCATTGTATCTTTAGGCCTGTAAATGTTACTAAAACATCTCAGTGTGTTTTAAAACATGTATGAGGCCTTGAAAACCCTATATCCCTCTAATATTTGAACTTAATTCTTGTAATAGGTTTTTTTTGTGCTATGGGATGCAAGATGGGTTAGGCTAGATGCCTTGGAACATTTTGAAAACATGCTTTGAGATACTCATAAGAAGCCCCCTGACCTCTGTTTTGACACTTTAGGGACAATTTCCCAAAACACAACCCATTGTCTCTTCAACATGATCATATAACTCTTTTTATTAATTTCCACTTGAATTGGTCTTTCAAGGATTTAGTATGCATCCAACAGCCTTAATTGGGTGTCAAGTTACTTCGCCCTCTCTATCTAAGCATTCAAGTACCTTGTTCAGCCATATGTAAGTGGATTTTTAGGTTGTATATAGTGAACTAGATATGAACAACATGAAGATTTCTATGAAATTGAACTTTTCATGCTTACATTAAACATTCCAATTCACCTCTATCAATGGCAAGAGGTTTGAAAACATCTTTTACCCTTCCATACCTTATTTTGATGTCAGCAGGGCCCTATAGTGTACATTAAGATGTTTTATGCAGGAAAGACATGGAATTGAGAAATAACATGTTAGGAAAAAGATTTACAACACCTAAAATGAATTTTTAAACATTAATTTAAGTGATATTCACCAATTAAACATTGAAACTAGATTCAAAACATCTTTTTAACATGGAAATCACTTGCATATATATGGAATAGAGCAATCAAAAACATCAAATGACTATTTTAGCATGGTGAGCATCCTTGGGACTACATTTTCACCTTTTAAAAACATATAAATTGGATATCTTCATCTCTTGATGGCTTGGAAAACTAAATCATTCTAATTACAACTCCATGGATAAGTTGAATAAGCTTATACAAGTGATTGTAAGTGAAACTAAGCATGAAGTTGAATATGGAGAAAGATAAGGTTGTAAACTATCCAAATGATGGAATGGTGAAACCAAAACAAGTAAGGAGGTGGAAATATGACCATTATACCTATGTAACATCTTTTCCCAACTACAATAAACCCCTACATGAGAAAAACACTTTAGTTAAACTGCACATGGTGACACCCTCTTGCATCATGGACTAACTTACTCATCCAAACATTATGAAAGATGAGACTAAGAATGGAGATCATTATATAAGTAATTAAACATCTTATGTATCCCACCTCAATAACTGGTTCATATAGAATTGCTTAAAATGAAGCAAAACTTATAGGGTGCATGAAATATCTAGTAAAAGAGCACAGTCAACTTGTTATCAATGGTTCATAAAGAAAAATTGGTCAATATTTTCACTCTTGATATGTAAATTAAGGTATTTGAGTATAATATCATCTCTCAAAATTATTTTTCCTTAAACATCATGAGTTTTTTGTAAAGTACAAACCTGTAAGTCGCGTTTACATGCCAATAAGGGCTGAAAAGAAGTAGAACCATTTTGATCAAGAAAAGGAACTTATAGATCAAAAAAATATGTATTTGATCATGGGGAAGATGAGTAGGCATTGCCTAACCATTTTCCATGTGGCACACTTCTCAAAGAGGTCGTACAATTGCTAAATTCACCTTTTCCTTCAAGAAAATTACCTTTTTTTTAATAACCTTCCAATTTTTAGTTGGTTTCATTTAATTAAGACCTATTAAGACACATTTCACGTGAAATCAAACTTTGACACCTTCACAACCTAAAATGTCTTAAAAGGACATGTTGGCTAGCAAAATTTATGACCAAGGCTAATATATCATTTAATAACATTAAATCACCTATGAAACACCTCATTAAAAGATATTATTCCCCCAAAAACATCTATAAATCCAATTTATTAGCTATGGGTGCCCCAATTTGACCTAAAAGTCAAATTTGGTCAATAAATTTGTGACTCATTACCTACTATACTAAGGATCAGTAGCCTTATCCTATAATGGGCCAAGGGATTCAACGAATTCTTGAAGACAACTAGCAATTAATTGCCTAAAACACACACACAAAAAAACACCACACCAAGCAAACACAAGACAAAGGAAGACATAAACAAGACTCACATATGTGCATAAGCACTTAGGAAAAATAAGGGAAACAACAAACTATGTACAAAGAGAGAGGAGGACCTTAATATCAATGTTTGAGATATATCCCATTGACTGTGATGTGAAGCTCCTCTCCATCCAACTTTGAGATTTATAAAGCATTATGTTTCTTGCATTGGGTGATAACATAAGGGCCACTCTATAAAGCATCAAACTTTGTGTGTCTTCCAGGCTTAGCCCTATCTTCATCTAACTTTAGAACAATGTCTCCCTCTTTAAAACTCCTTAGCATGGATTTCTTTTCAAAGTATTTATTTTTTTGATCTTGGTGAGCTCTCATAGTTTTCATATCTTGATCTCTTATCTCCTCAATCTCCATCAACTCACACAACCTCATTTTCATGCTTTCATTTTCCATAAATTCTAGTTGATAAGTGAGATCCAAGGTTGGTAGTTCAAGTGAAATAGGCATCCTATCTTCTCTCGCATAAACAAGTGTGTATGGTGAGTTTCCAATTGCTCTTTTTGGGGTGATCCTATCAGCCCAAGGAGTTATCTTTAACTTGGAATGCCAAATCTTTTAGTTCTCCTCCATTGTTCTTTTTATGATTCTAATTATATTCTTCTTGGTGGACTCAAATATTCCATTCCCTTATGGATAATATTTATAGGAAGTACTAAGATAGATGCCATGTTTCAAATCCCATTCACTTGTCTTCATTCCAAGGAAAGCCAATGCATTATCTTAAATTATTGTTGAAGGAGCTCTAAACCTTGTCACTATGCCTTTTGTGGACACCAAAATTTGATGCATTACATTCTAACTATTGAACCCCTAAATAATTCCTTGGACCCTTTAAATGAATCAAAACCCTCTTTTTAACTAATCAAATGGTTAGACTTAAAATCATCCTTTTTGGCTACTTTTGATCGATGGCCTCAACTGTCGATGGTCAGGATAACCGTCGACAGTTATCCCCCACCATCTAGGTCTTTACATGTAAATAAACATATAAACACCAGCAAACAACTACTTACCTTTTATAAATATAAGTTGTGTAAATCATCTCAAAAGACTTTGCATGAGAAATTTATAATTAGAATCACCTCTCAAACCTCCACTTGAGTCTTTGGCCCTTCCTTAGAAGAAGAGGAGAGAAGCAAGAGATCAAGCCATTAGCAACTATTATCTAGAGCTTAGGTTCTTAGATTTTCTTATTGTAGGTCATCTAGTGTTATCAAGTATCATTAAAAATCTATTTGGGAGAGCCAATCTTCCATTGCCTCTTAGATTAAGTTTCCAAGCACTGTCATTCTACTAAAATCAAACTAGATTCCACGTATGAATCAATAACATCTACCAATAAATCAATCAATTTCTAGTGAGTCAAATATTTGATTACTATCATTTATTTATTTTTATCCCTTTTATAATTAATGGACCCTACACCAAACTCACAAAATTCATTTTCTAAATCTCATCACCAATTGTTAATAAGTTTAAAATTGGATAGTCAACTTTTGATAGTCATCCTAACTATCGACAATTAGGCCTAACCACTGATGGTCACCCCAACTATTGATGCTCACTTGTGGTAAGTTAAAAACTAGCAAGCTAAAATTCCCTTTCTTTTCCAACTAGATCCTTTTTATTGGGTTCTTACATAGCCTCTAAACTCTTCCAGTTTCCCTAAATCATACCTCCACCTATTATTACTAATTAGTTTGTCACTAATTAGATCATTTCTAGTCTATCTACTTTATCAAGCATATACTTATTATTCAATTTCAAATATCTTTTGATTATTGATACAAGTACCTTCTATTCAGTTTTATAAGCTTAATTATTTTTAAAATGGTGGATTCATAGCCCTTAAGGAAGCCCATGTTTCTAAGATCTAGCCAGAGCAAGGCAATCTACCTAACTACTTGTCTAATGAACAAATTTGCTTTAGTATTATCTTATCTATAGTTTTTCCTCCCCAACCAAAGAGGAGTTCTTCACAATATTTTGATTCAATGTGCACACCATTTATAAGGTGTTTCTACCATAACCCATATCTATAGTTTTATTATCTTCTTCTGAATAATAGTAAAATTTGAGTGAAACATTTTAGCATGCCCGATGCGACCCTGGTCTTTACTTGGGTTTTTAATTTTTATCTACATTTATATCTATCTATCTATATCTATGTGCTCATAATTGAAATATAAAAATTTCATTTGGGTTCATAACTTACTACATCCATTGATTGTTTGTTTCATATAAACTCACCTTGTTTAATTAAACAACATCAAGATAAAGCGTAGTCCACTTATGTTACACAACCAAATCATGAAATCAAGAAAACATCATAATGTACTTGAGACAAGGTTTGACTAGGATTTCACCACTCAGTGGATCACCTTACCCTACCCAGTGATCCTACTTGGATTTCATCACCAAGGGGAAGACCAACTCAACTCTCTAATTGAGTATAAATTTTAGATATCAATATATATTGGCTAAGCACCTGACACCCTTATCGTTGTGGGATTGTGAAGTGAGGGGGTAGGTCCCAATACCAAGCCATGTATTGATTCCAATATAGATTCTTTTTTAGTACTAAAATTAACCTAAAACCATCTCTAGACTACTTATCTAGTACCTGATCTACAAACCAATCTACTACACATTCTTCACACTAAGGCATAATCCAAGCAACAAGATAGTTACTCAATCACAATATTTTAATTACCTTAGTTTGTGTTGACTTTTCATTAGGTTTTTCTTTTATTTTCTCTATTTTTAATTATAAAATCATTTATTTGTACTTCTCTTATAGCCTTATATGGTACTTACATGGCAACAATGAAGAGAATTGGCAAGCTAAGACCCATCTATTTATTACCCAATTTCTTCCATGGATGACTACCACTTCGACTCAAAGAGTTCATCTCACTATTCTAAACCCTCCCATACCCTTGAGATTGTTCCTTAGGGGGATTCTGACTTTGCCTCCCTTTTGGATAACAACCCAATTGCCTTACAACATTATTTTAATACTTTGCATCACAGAACCCATGTCTCAAACCCACCTATAGAGCCTCTATATGGCGTGCCATCCTACTTGATGTTGGATCCTTTGGTAGCCACTATTACTACCCAACCTTTAGGTATCCAAATGTCTTCATCTATCAACCCCTTTGACACTGTGGGGGAAAATCAACCCACCAACCAACTATTGCCCTTACACCTTATACCCCTACCATTGACTCCTCTACCTTGGGAGTGCCCACCATTGGTAGGTCAAACCTTCCTTTTACCAACACAAAGCTATTGATCACTACTCCTCTTAAGAATTTGGTAATGGCCATACCTAACACTACACTTCCTACATGTACCAAAGTCACTACCACACCCTTGATTATTAACATAACCAAGACTCTTACCCAACCTATAGTAACCTCTCAATGATTACCAACCATATCCAAACCAGGTTATGTCCCTAAACTATAAGGGCATCTCCATGTTACCCAACCACCAACCACCCCCTACCCTTATATATCTTCTACCTAATCTATAATCACCTCTCAATAATTTCCAACCATACCCAATCTTGTATATGTCTATAACCCACAAGGACATTCCCACATCACTCAACCACTAATCATTACCTATCCCCATATACCTTCAACCCAACTATCTATACCTACTTATCAATATGGGGTAATCTCCCAACCACCAATGAACAACCAATATATTATCCCCTCTCAACTACAATTTGTGACCTACAATCCTCTAAGTCCATCACCACAAATGGATCTAATGAAAATGATCATAGATAAGATGAAAAACCTAGAGTCATCCATTTTTGGACCCCATAATCTCTTATCCTACTATCAAATATTTAATGAACCAATTCATCTTTTGGTCCCTATCGGACCATATCCAACCCAATGGGAACTTCCTAAATTTACTAAATTTAATACTAAAGAAGATCCCCATTAGCATTTAAGAGCATTTAGGCATTCCTATTACATGACCACTTATGATGATGCTCTTCTTTTGTACACATTTCCCATGTCACTTTTTGGCCTAGCCTTGGACTGGTATAGTGTCATTACCAATCATTCTATCTTTTCTTTCAACCAATTGGCTCAGATGTTTTTAGACCATATCTTTATCAACATAACTAAGAAGGTCTCAATTACTGATATTTATACCATCCACCAATTTGATGATGAGTCTTTAGCTGATTTCATAGCTCATTAGAGAAGTCTCATCAACCAATTATCATTAAATTTACCTCAATGGGAACTGATTGAACTCTTTATTCATGCTTGTGCAAAGCACATCTCTTCCACCTTACTTGTCTAGAGTTTTAAAATTTTTGATGAAGCCTTTACCATGGCATGAAAATTGGAAAGTAGAGCCATAGATGAATGTAAATTGAAGTTACGGAACAAAAATCCCACCTTCAAAACCAATGAGACTTCTTCTTCCACGCCTGGTAACCAAACTAGTATGGGAACCAAGGGTAAGGCAACTATGAATACAATTGTCCTTAAAACAACCCCTCCATAAAATATCAGTCAACAAAACTCTTCTAATATTCCAAACCAAAACATCAAAAACCCAAACTAAAATAACCTAAATTAACTTACCCCATAGGGAGAAAATTATGCCTCAATTTTGGATAAACTATTGCAGGCCAATCTCATACAGCTTCCACCAATTAAACCCCCATAGCAATTTTATTATACCCATCCTCCCCCAAACTGGTACAATGAGAATGATCTTTGTTATTTCCACCATGTAGTTAGGCATGATGTTATTAGGTGAAATACATTTAAAGGTATTGTCCAAGACCTTATTGATAATGGGGAACTTGTCTTTGACAATCCCAATGCACCTAAAAACTAGGCTCTTTATATCTTCAGGAAACTTTTTCCAAATCACCCTCCATCAAAAGAAGAAAGAAACCAAGTAGAATTCTCCCATGACACTCATATGGTTAATATGGTTCTTGATAATCTAATTATGGATAAACCAACTACCTCCCCAACAACTTCACCTACACCTTTAAGTAAAGAACAATATCCACCTTCCTCAGAGTTGGAAATTGACATTAAAGAGCTACCATTTACAATGACTTCATTCATGAAGGTCATGTCATCCTTGAGACACCCATCAATATATTTACCTGATGAGCCAATTGTAGTCACACCACCTCTAACCAATCAACCAATCATTCCTCCTATGGAGGTGGTGCCTAGAGAAGAAGCATCAACCCATAACTTTCCTCCACCAACCATCTCCCCTTTACATGAAGAGAAGGATGAGGTTGCCCCTCTTTCTTCTCCCCCTCCTATCAGACTTTCTTCTAAACTAACTTCCCAAGATACAAAACTAATATATGAACCTTTTTTTATTAGTTTAAAAACTAGACTTTCCCTCTCAACCTAACATGGATAGAGCCACTTCTTGTCATCATCTAGGTCTCCCCCACCAAATAAAATATCCTATTATATTTGTACCCATTACAAATCCATCCCCTTATTCTCTCAAAAAATCCATGATAGGTTCATTTCACCCACCTCTACCCAAATCATCCCATGCCCTCCTCATGAAAACTACCCAGACCTTAGAAGTCATTCCTACACCTAGTATTAGACACCCACATTTAAAACTAGATCTTTCTCCATCTACCTTGACCAAAAAATTACCAAACAAAGCAACCATGAGAATAAAATTATCTAACATCAGACCATGTACTAGGTCTAGATAACTCCCTTCTTAGTTTCCTTCTATTTTGGGACCCCATCCCTCCACACTCCTATTTACCTATTCTTCATCTAGAAAACTTACTCCCTTTTCTATAATAGGATACACCAATACCTCTACCAAGCCCTCTTTCTTTGATAGCCTAGTTGCTTCCACCCTCTCATCTATACCCAAAACTTCTAATTCTATGACTTATACATCCCAATTATCTATCTCCAACAAGACATCTACCCAGAAATACCACCTAAGATAAACTACCAAGACTAACCCAAAACCAGCTCCCCCTAGAAAGAGGCCTACTTTTGTAAAACCTCCCTCTCTGAGTATGTCATCACCTTATGCCAAATATTATTCAACCATTTTTCATAGGTTATTTTAAAACACTACATTAAGCCTTCCACCCATCAGACCTTTTGATCCCTCTCACCCAAAACCAGCCTGGTTTGATGACAGTCAAATCTACTCCTACCATCATACCCTAGGACATGACATAGAGAACTACAAGGCTCTCCATCATATTGTCTATTATCTTTATCAGGAAGATGATCTCTTGTTAGATGAAATTTTGGTTATCATTTTGTCACCTCAAAAACTAACCATAGCCCAACTTTCACCCACCTCCTCACTCTCACCTAAAAGTGATGAACACCCAAACCAATCATCTACCATCCCCCCTTCCCACATTATTAATGTTATCACATGAGCACAATAGAAGGATAAGGGAAAAGATAAAGTGTCCACTCCTTAGACATACCCATCTTTCACCTCTCAACCTAGCCAAACCCATGGCTTTCTTCCATTACCCCAACCTAGAATAACTATCTTGGGTACCAATAAATCAAACCCTTTTGAATCAATTAGGTGAGTGGTCCTTAAGTAGCTACACCAAACCCATACCAAGATGAGTTTGTATGAACTCATTTCCACCTCACCTCATCATTTCCAAGCACTAATTGAGGCCTTACAAGCCATTAAGGTTCATCCTATTGATACCCAACCTATTGAGGCCTTTATTGCCACTCTGTAGCTCTCCCCTCTTGCCAACTTTAAAGACTCGAAGATACCTTCTACCCATCTTGAGGACCTTGATCCTCCCATCTTTATCACTACCTACATTGACCAAACTTGCATTAAGTAAGTAATGATTGATGGTAGGGCTAGTATCAATATCATCTCATCTTATGCCTATAACTAACTTAAGCTACCTACCAACATCATGTCTGATACCTCTACTATACTTTAGTCTTTCAATGACACCATGGCCACTACCTTAGAAACTATTATCCTCCACATTTGTTTAGGAACATGTATGCTCCTTGAAATTTTTTATATGGTTTAGGGGAAATTTTAGTATAATGTCCCACTTAGATGACCTTGGATCTAATCCATGGCTTGTGTCCCCTCTACCCTACATCATTGTGTAAAATTTAAATATGAGGGCCAAGTGATTACTATACAAGATGACCTAAGCCCTTTTATAGCATGCAATGTGATGTATCAAACTAATGATGTTATTTTTCCATCCTCTACCAAATCTTCATTTAAGCTAGATCCACTACCATCACCTATTGAAGAAACCATTTCTTCCTCTTCTCATAAGGAATCTACCAACACATCTCTCTCTTTTGAATAAATACCAATAACTAACTCCTTAGAATCAACCTTTTAGGATCTTTATTTAGGGGAATACTACCTCTTGGCTCTTGATGCTTTCCTTATCCCTCACAAGTATGGTCAGCTTACCAACCAACCAAGGTATGATCCCAATTTGGGAGCAATCACATCCCTAGGACCTCCTTCTTGTCAAACCCATTCTATCTATGTGATATTTGACAAGCCTTAAAAATTACCATCAACACCTTTTATCCTCACCCATATAGCACTAGCTTTTCTTATTTAGACAAACCCTCCTTCACCAAGACATACCTTCATAGGTGTGCCTAGAAGGGGTTCGATTTGGACAAATACAAGCATGGTCCCCATGAGAAGCATGGACTCAACTTTATCTTTCTAAAGAAGAAAACCACACAATCTCCCCTACCATTAAGGGAGAAGAAGCTTCTCCCCCATTTTATTTACCCCCACCTCCAAGCGAGGATGATGATATCATCCCACCTAAATTTGTTTTCTCATCTCAATTATTATCCTAGGACCCTTAACCTATCAAAATGGTAGGGCTACCATAACTCTTCCTCTCACACATCCTACACTCATCACAAAGGACTCCCCTACCATTCACACCATCTAATGTCAAGATGATCATTCTATCCTCACCTACCTCAGTGTGGAGGATCATTCCATTTACAAATATCTCCCTCCTAAATCTTCCACTATGTTAAATTAATCCACAATAGATATCAATTTTTGTACTGACGAGAGCCCATATATCATCAAGATTGGGAAATTCTTAGATTTTATAGAAAAATAAGACTTTTTTACGTATCTTCATTACCATATCATCACATTTCATTGGTCATATACTGACATGCTTCAAATTGACCCTACCATCAATACCCATAACATTGTCACTCATCATGATGTTAAGCCCATTCAACTGAATCTTTCATGAATGCACCCTTGCATAGCTCTCCTTGTAAAGGAGGAGCTCTAGTGGCTCCTCTGTATTGATTTTATCCAACCTATCGATTATCCCCAATGGGTTTTCAATATTATCTTAGTTACCAAAGCCATTGGGGGACTTTGCATTTGTGTTGAATTTTGAGATCTTAACCTTGCTTTCCCAAAGGATTACTTTCCTCTACCTAGCATTGACTAGCTCATTGATCTTATATCTGGTCATGAAATGCATTCACTCATGGATGGATTCTTAGGCTATAACCAAATCTTGATTACCCTTAAAGATCAGCACAAAATATCTTTTATCACCCATTACGGAACTTTTTTCTGTAATCTTATGCCTTTTGGTATGAAGAACATTGGTGAAACCTACCAATAAGGAATGACCTACATCTTTCATGACCTTGTCCATAAAATTGTGGAGGACTATGTGGATGACCTTCTCAATAAATCAAAGATTTGAAAGGATCACCTAGCTATTCTTAAAATAATCTTTGAGTACCTTATCCACTACCATGTTCACCTAAATCCTAAGAAGTTTATCTTAAGGGTATTATCATGTAAACTCTTGGGTTTTACCATCTCTCTTCCTAGAATCAAAGTTGACCCAACCAAAGTTAAAGAAATCTTATAAATGCCTCCCCATGTTAACCTTAAACAAATCCATAGCCTTTAGAGGAAATCCAATCTATTTGGCATTTAATTTCTTAACTATCTAACCATTGCCAACCTTTTCATCACCTCCTTAAGAAGGACACCTCTTTTAGGTAGGGGTAGGATTGTCAAACAGCTTTTGATTCAGTTAAATATTATTTCCTTTCCCCACCAATTCTTATTCCTCCATGAGAGGATGAAGCTTTTTACCTATATATTTTAGCCACTGACCACTCCCTAGGAGTAATGCATATACATTAAGATGACCAACATAAAGAGAAAGCTATATATTACATCAGCTAAATGCTTATCAACTATGAAACTCAGTATACCCATACCAAGAAACTTTGTTTGGCACTAGTCTTTATAACTACCAAGCTTTATCATTACCTCTTTAACCACAAAAAAATTCATCATTACTAATACCGATCCACTCAAGTGTATGATTTCTTAACCAATCAGAACCAATGAATGGATAAGTGGCTTATGCTTTTGGCCAAATTAGATCTTGAGTTTCTTCAAAAAATTTCAATAAAGGGAAAGGTGATAGCTGATCAACTGGTCAATGCCCCTCTATCTGATACCCAACCTCTTCTTTCAAAATTCCCTAACAAGAGTATTTATACCCCACTCAGGTAGACTTTACCCACCAAGTTACCATGTTCTTTGACGGATCCAAATGCCAACGTGATGGAGGGTCAAGAATTATCCTAATTCCCTTTGATGGTGACCCCTTACCTCTATCTTTTAATATTGACTTTGAATTTACCAATAACATGGCTAAATAAGAAGCCCTAATAATAGGTCTCCACACTGCCTTAACCTTGGGAGTCAAAACAATCAACATCTTTAGTGATTCCCAACTTGTGGTTAGCTAAATAAATGGTATATACTAGTGTAAAAATGATGTTATATAGAAATATAAACACCTAGCTAATGTATTATTGATGTCATTTAAACACTACCTGATCCAGACTACCCCTCGATCCATGAACAAGTTTGTTGATACAATGGCTTCCCTTACTTCCCAAATCCTATCTACACCTTCAAACTCTAAATTATCCATTATTTTCCAACACCTCACTAAGCCATCTTACATCAAATATGGCTCTCCTACCATCTTCAACATGATAGATATCTTGGCTAACCATTTGTACTAGCAAACTTTTGACTATTTTAACAGTGCCACCATTCCCCCTAATCTTTCTAGAAATTATCATAGAGAATTTATTCAAGGCACTTCCCATTACACCATACTCAAGGGAATCCTTTACAAGTGTTGCTTTGATGGATTTTCTTTCAGTACCTACAAAGTCAGGAATCCTCTCATGTTATCAAATAAATTCATGATGGATTTATGGAGGGCACTTTAGTGGTCTTGTCATCGCTAAGTGTATCCTTCACCTTGGCTATTATTGGCCTTCTCTCAACCAAGACTATTGTGATTATGTAAAAAAGTGTGTCAAATATTAACAGTGTGCTAACCTTCATCATAAACTAAGCAATAGTTTTCAAGTATCTAAAGACTTTTGGCCTTTCTCATAATGGGGTTTCGACCTTATTGGGGAAATTAATCCCCATTCCTCACAATGGCATCAATTTATTATCATCACCACTAAATATTTTACTAAGTGGGTTCTAGTATTCCTTCTTATCTCAACTAAAGTCGATAAAATCATTGATTTCATCAATCATGATATCATTTGTCACTTTGGTGTTCCCCATAAAATTATCACTGATAATGGAAAATCTATCAAAAATAAGCAAGTCCAAGCTCTTTTTGATTCTTTTGGAATCAAACTTAGTTTTTCATCACGTTATCATCCATAAGCAAATGGATAAGCTGAGGCCTCCAATAAAACCCTTAATAATATGCTCAACAAAATGGTCAATGCCTCAAGATGAAATTGGCACTTGTATAAACCCTTCACTTTATGGGCTTATTATACCAGCATTCACACTCTTATGGGTGTTATTCCTTTCTCTCTAGTCTTTGGAGTAGAGCTTGTATGCCCTCTCGAGGTACAAATCCCATCTTTCTGCATATCTCTACAAGACCTCATCTCTGAAGATGACTATCATCAAGAATGGTTATCTCAACTTGAACTATTGGACAAACATCATTTAGCCACTCTCACCTATCTTCATGTCTACAAAGAGTGTATTAAATGTGCCTATAACAAGCACCTCAAAGCATAGGAATTTAGTGTTGGTGATCTTATCCTAAAATAAAATCAACATGTCACAAATATGGAGAAGAGTAATCAAGGTAAATTTTCTATTAATTGGCTTAGACCCTTCATCATTAACCATAAGTATGGATCAGGAGCTTACCAATTATCCTATCTTAAAGGACACCCAGAACCTAAGCCTATTAATGCTTTGCATTTGTCCTTTTTATTACTAAACAAAATAACTTCATATCATTATTTGTTTAACTTAATCTCATCCCTTGCATACCATATACATCTCCCTCTTCTAGAGACAACCAACTAAAACTAAACCATTTGATTATCTGCTACAAAAACATGCCCTAATCTTAAACTTTGGGTACCATGGCTCTACTCAAGGCATTATTCTCATAGTACTTCCTCTTTCTCTGAGAAGTGGTTCCTATGGTTATTATCTCTCTAATCTTTTTACCTACTAAACTTTTATGCAATCCTAGTTTTTACTTCACAAAAGTAATCCTTTTACCATGTGTAAACATGTCTTTGTCAAACCAAAATATCAAAATAAAAATCAAGAATAAGCAAAAGTGAAAGAAAACTCATTGTATCATGGGTGAATCTATAGCAACCATAAACTACACCCTTGAAGGACAGTTATTGGAAATTTTTAAATTGCAAACGTAAGGTGGACTGACCCCTCAAAAGATAGCTATCAAAAAGCATTTTGACAAATTAAATAAATGAAAAGGGATCACAGTGAAGTTTTCAAAATGATATCAATTTTTGGAAGCTTCCCACATTGATCAATTTCCTTAAAAATCACAAGACCCTCAAGAAAAAGATTCCAAAATTTTTAAAGAAAAAATCGACTCTCATGAAAAATAAAATCACATAGGGAAAGCCATAATTAGCCCTCCTTCATATACTTCCCACATCAATTAGTCTAAATTTTATATATATTATCATAAAGACTTATTTACCTAGCTTCTTGGGATATCTATAAAATAGACATACTATTCTTCCTTATAAGTTTTAGTATCATCCATTATCCCCTCATCAATCATATATGCATGGGACTATGAGCTCACTTGATACATAGTGATCAAGGTACCTAATTTTTACAACTAAAACATGCTAATGTGAAGTGTCATATAGGCTCATTATGGCTAAACTCAATCTAACCTTTAACTTTTATATCAGTCTTTTCCAATTAAAAATAAAAATCAACATCAAGCATGACAAACCATGAGTCTCTGTATCAACTATCTTCATCAAAGGTACCAATAGAGAGCATCATATCACATCAAATCAAAAACATCCATCTATTTTGTTATCATCCTACATGTACACCAATAAAATACAAAGCATTTTTCATATCCATATCCATTAAACAAAATCAAAATCACAACCCATTAGGATTCTTTCCCATCTACATCTATGAAAATATCATAAAATCCATCAATCTTATCATGTCCATATCATTCACACCACATGTAATTAAACATCTATATACCATGTCAACATCGAAGCATTCATGCATCAGTGAAACAATTAATATCTACCCCTACATGTCCATCATCATAGCAACACATCATCATCACATATCATTAAAAAAAACTATTGCTATCTCAAAACATGCCTAGTTAGATCAATATACCATAAACATGACAATTAAATAAGCATCATAATATATATACATATATATATATATGAAGTAGAATCTAGATGGTCAATACATAAATATGTAGATATATCTCTCTCTCAAAACAATATACATCTTGCTACATCGACATGTAGGCTAGAATTAGAATCATATCTAAATATCATGTCTCATAAATATCAAACCTTTGGGGTACTCAGACCACTACCACTGGCACCATCAGGACTTATACCTACTGGTGATCCACCTAGGACCCTTGTATGACCAAGGATGCCCACTAACCAGGAGTAGTTAATGCTACTCCACCACCCAAGCTAGCCCTGTACTCTAAAAATATCATAGCATGGGGTAACTGCACTAGCACCATCACCTCATAATAGCATAACTCCTAGATCATGGCCAAGTACCACGCCTATGGTACTATATCTATCATCCCTCCTAGAATAACACTTGCTCTTCCTACACCAATTTTCCCTTGAAGAGCACCACTTTGAGCCTATTGTGTTACTACCTATGCCCATAACTTAGTCACCTGCACTCATGCCTAATCCCTCTTTGTTATCACAATGCTCATCTACCCCTACAAAGCAATAATATATCCCTAAAAGGTAGCCACATAGCCTTGTAATGCCACCAACTATCCTTATAGTAAGGAAAATTATACCTAAGCCACTGCTAAAGTAGCCACCACCTAAGGGTCACCTTATACTTACGCATACACCTATACTAGATCCACATCTATGGCCTATTACCCCCCATCTCCCCAACTAAAATATGTTGTGGCATATCGACCCTGATACCAAGAAACATACCTATTAGTAATCCTTACATCATCAATGTGAGCCCTCACTAGCAACTCCTTAAAATCTTGAACAATGTCTATAGGCTACGACTCAGATAGTAAGAACTCTCCCTCCTCCCTCTAATACTATGACATGTCAACCAAAATTCCCTATATAAGTCAAAACTATCTTTGTACATAGTCAAAAGGGATCCTCTTTATCTCCATCTCTCACTAACTATATATCTAATGTTAGCTCTATAACCCTTTCATATGATACCTCAACCCTACCGACTATGGCCATCCAACATATGATCACCATATCACATTCTAAAGCACCAAACCCTTAATAGCATATCAAAACCAATCCATATAACTTACCTCACCTCATGCCCCTATGTAGGTGGATGACCTTCTCCATCACATAAAACTAGCCACATAATTTATTGGCACATAAGTGTCATTAGGTATGCCCATGAGTCTCAATACCCTGATATGCTCATATGCCTATTAATGTAACACTAAGCTAACATTGATATCATAACACTTGTGTATCCTAAAAGTCTATAGCTCCTTCTATACATATACCAATAACACCTACACCTAGCTAGACAAAATCCACCCTAGGAGCATCTTGACCAACACATCAAGAAATGTATATGGAAATTACCCATCAACTAAATCTAGTAGCATGAAGCTTGTCAGAGCCATCATCATCATTGTAATGATATACTTATCATTAAGATCAAGTTTATACATAGGACCATACCTAAAACTACCTACATGGAACTTTGCATGTCTTTGATCATCACCATAAATCTAATCCATATAGTAGTTCCACTCCTCACTCTCTATATGGTATATCAGATCCCCATAGATGGATAACTAAGTGATCCTCACAACATCCTCTAGTAGTATCATGGCCTTGCCTATTGATAAGAAAAACATATTGGTCACTAGTTCCCATCTCTTGATCAATGTCATTGACATCCCAAGATCTTAGACCATGTGTTGATAATGTCATATTGAGCCTAAGCCTATGGCTTCCCTATGTCTCCACTCCTCATTTCTCATCACATCTTATATTTGTGTGAAGAGTATGGGAATGCAATCCCTTAGGTCAATCTAATCTCTTGCCTATATTTTGTTGAACATATTAAACACATATGCCTATATCTGTTATCTATTAATTCTATCATTTTAGCATATTTACAAATATAATTAACTCTGCCAATAAATGAGAATTCACCTAAGCTATAATCCTATTTTATATTCTACCATATCCTATCTTATGAATTCCAAGAATCCTCAAGGCACAAACACCCTATGTTACCTCTTAATCTTATATTCACCCCTATTTCTACCTTTACCCCTTAAACAAAATAAAACATGTAATAAATTTTTAGACATGATAAAAACTTTTCTATTTAGTACTAGGGGCCAACCATCAATAGTTCTTCCAACCATCAATGGTCCCCTAAGAACCTTTTGACTTGAACCCTCGACTGTCAATGGTCAGGGTGACTACCGATGGTCACTATGTACTATTAGGCCATGACCTTTCATGCCCTACCCATACCCAAATCTATACCTACATCACATTTTTAAAAATACACTAGACCTACACTACCTTCCTACATCTTACCTACCATTTTTCTCCCCTTGAGTTCCTATATTCTCAACATTTTACCTAATTTTCCAATTAGGGCATTCTTAGGTCAAACCCTAATAGTTTAAACCTTAAAATTTCACCAAATTTTCTTATCAATTACCATTTCAAAATACATGAATACTTTTATCTACCATACTAACAAATACCACATGATCCCTACCTCATTTTATGACCTATGTTATAGATAGATCCCACATCCTTCCACTTGGTTGTGCCCTCATCCACTATCCATCTTGGTCAACACACACTAAATCATCTCAAGTACCTATTCAACCAATCATATCTCCCCACCTAAAAATAAACTTGGTCAACCCTCGGTACAAAATGTAATAGTTGAAAATTACTTGAGTGTATCTTTTGAAGGTAAACTGTCAAAAGTGAAAATGACTTCTTGCTTTCACTTTTTATATATTTTAGCTTTTAAGGTTTCACCCTTGACCATTGATGGTTAGGGTGACTATAGATGGTCAAACCTAATCATCGATGGTCAGATCACCACTTTACAACTACCCTAACACAAGACATTCTTTGACATCCCATTCCTTGAATACCTATTATCAACACCTAACTTACCCATTTTTATTAGTAAATATACCACCTTTCTAACCAAAACTACATTTGGCCTAAATATGAGGTAGAGTCTTGCATCTTCTCATCTATGTAGGTAGCATCTATTTTCCTAATGCATATAGAGTTAGCTCGACCATACCCACCCACACACTCCCCTTTGCCCACATCCACTTTAATGTTCATCATTTTTACTTCAATATTTTTTCTACCTGTGCTTAGTTATTTTAACCATACTAGACAACTTTGCCATATTCCCTATACACATTTTGTGCCACCTCATGCACAAACACTCAACTTATTAGTGTTTTTCATGGGAGTACTTCCTGCCTCAGATACCCATGAACACACTAGACCTACTTTAGAGACTAACAGGTGTATCCCACTACCATGCCTATAGTAGTCATGTGTTACATTGGTCACTTGTCTTCTTCACTTTTTCAACCATTGGCAACTTTCATCTTTACATAATTTTAACTCTCACAGTGCAATAAATTTTATACCCTAACTCCACATTACAAAGGACCAACCTTATCACCCCATCTAGCCATTTATGAAACCGTAGCCTAATTTTGGTATACCTTATCACCTCTCAGATTGAGGGGGGACACCTCCTCCTAAACTTGAGGCAACCCTGACCTCATCGAGCTTCTATTTTTGTTGTGTAGCCTATCGATTCAAACCACATAATAAAAAGGGGAAAATATATACACCAAAATCCTAGACATTGTATTCTAACTATCAAACCCCTAAAAATTTCCTTACACCCTTTAAATAAACCAAAACCCATTTTTTTAACTAATCAAATATTCAAACTTAAAATTATCTTTTTTTTTACTTTTGACTAATAGCTTCAACCATTGATGATTAGGATAACCATCGATGGTCACCTAACTATCAATGGTCAGGATAACCATCAATAGTTAGCCCCCACCATCTAGGCTTTTACATGTAAACACTAGCAAAAATCCACTTATATTTTCTAAATATAAGTTTTGAAAATCCTCTCATGAGACCTTACAAGAGCATTTTATAATTAGAATCACCTCTTAAACCTCCATTTGAGTCTCTAGCCCTTCCCTATAAGAAGAGGAGAGTAGCAAGAGATCAATCCATCTATAACTATTATCAAGAGCTCGTGTACTTCGATTTTCTTATTATAAGTCATCCAGTGTTATTAAGTGTCATCAATAATCTATTTGGGAGAGTCAATCTATCATTGCCTCTCATATTACATTTTTAGGCACTATCATTCTACTGAAATCAAACCAAATTCTACCTATGAATCAATAACATCTACCAATCAATCAATCCATTTTTGGTGAGTAAAATATTTGATTACTCTCATTTATCTATTTTTATCCCTTTTTAACTAACAGACCCTACACCAAAGTCTTAGAATTCATTTTTTGAATCCCATCACTAGTTATTGATAATTCCAAAATTGGAGAGTCAACTATTAATGGTCATCCTAACCATCGATGGTCACCTATGGCACTTTAAAAACTAGTAAGATAAAATTCCCTTTCTTTCCCAACTAGATCCTTTTTCTTGGGTTCCTGCTTGTTCTTTGAACTCTGCCAGATTCCCTGAATCACACCTCCACCCACTAGTATAATTAATTTCTCATTAATTAGATCATTTCAAGTCTATCTAATTTGTCAATCATATCCTTGTTATTCAATTTCAAAAATATTTTTATTATTGATGTAAGTACCTTGTATTCAATTTTATAATCTTAATTGTTTTTAAAATAGTGGATTGACAACCCTTAAGGAAGCCCATACTTTCAAGATCTAGTCAGTGCTAGGTAATCTGCCTAACTATTTTTCTAATGAAAAAAATTCTTTAGTATTATCTTATCTATAGGTTTTCATCCCAAACCAAAGATTATTTCTTCACAATCTTCTAATTCAACATGTGCACCATTTATCAAGTATTTCTACAATAACACATATTTCTAGTTTTATTATCTTCTTCTAAATAATAGCAAAATTTGAGTAAAATACCTTCATAGAAGTTTATAACTTAAATTTCACTTTCTTCCTTGAGATCAATGGCCTCTACCCACCTTTTAAAGTAATCTGTAGTAGTCAACACCCATTTATGGCCAGTATTAGAAGGTGGGTTGATTAGGCCTATGAAATCCAAACCTTGATCAACCTAAATTGGATGAAGAGGCAAGGTAATAATATTTTGTTTACCATCAAAGAGATCATGTTTTTAACACTTCCTTACCCAAGAATGGGTGTCTTTGAACAAACTAGGTCAAAAGTATCTAGCTCTCATAATCTTAGTAGCTATGGTTCTTGGAACAAAGTGACTACCAGCTAGTCCATCATGAAACTCAAGAAAACTTTTCTCAATCTAATATAATTCAACACACCTCAATAAAACACCTAATAATTCCTTCCTAAACAACACTCCATTAACAAGTACATAAGGAATGGATTGCAATCTAAAGTACCTTCTTCTAGCTCTATCAAGGCCTTGTAGACACTCATGATTTGAATAAAATGGATCATATCTTGTGTCTAACTCTTAAGTGATGAAGGTGAAAATATCATAATGTCATCATGGAGTGATAAAAAAACCTCTTTTTATTCCTTCAAATCTGAATTAAGATGTTCATATAACCCCTTCCCTTTAACTAGCTTGGTTGTCTTGATTTCCACATCATACTCCATCACTTTTGTGATCCAACCAACCCTTTTTTCATTCAAATAGATGCTCAAAAGGAATTATTTGACACTAGGATGAGGTAAAAATATGTTAATATTTTTTTTATATAACATATGCCTAAACTTCTTTAGACTTGTAACAACTAAAAGTACTTGCTTCTCAACATAGGTGTATCTTACCTCATAGCCTTCTAAATCTTGACTAAAGAAGGTAATAGGTTGCTCCAAGTTTTTTTAATTTGATTTAGTAAGCATGGTATATATTACCTCATCATTTACAAATGCATAAACTTTTTAATCCTTTAATAAATTATGACTTTCAAGAGTTGAAGCTTAGACAATGGTTTGTTTAATCTTTTTGAAACTTTCCTTTCTTCTTCTAGTCCAAGTGAACACTTTATCCTTCCTTATCATAGAGGTTATAGGCTTGAATAAATTGGAAAAATCATTAATTAACCTCCTTATGAAATTAATTTTCCCAAATAAACTTTTAAAACATTTCTTGTGTTTGGGCAAAGCCAATGTAGATATTGCACTCACCCTTTCAGGATCTATGGATAGGACCTTCTTGGAGACAATGTGTCCTAAAAGTTTTCCTTCATGGAAATAAAACACACACTTACTTGGGTTAAGATATATTTTTAACTCTCTACATCTCTTAAAAATATTCCTAAGGTGATTCAAGTGATCTTTTGCATCCCTAGAAAAAAATTTGACATCATCAAGATACACCAACACAATGTCATTTATTAGTCCTTGAAAATCCATATCCATTACACATTGAAATGTATCTCTAGAATTATACAATAAAAAATAATTTTTATATAATCATATGTACCCCATTTAGTAGTAAATGCTATCTTATATTGATCACTTTCCTTCACAAAAATTTGATTATACCTAGAATACCCATTGAGGAGAGAAAACCTTTCACTACATTCCACAACTTGTAAAATTTTCTCCATGGAAGGGAGAGGATAATTTTCCTTCAAATATACTCTATTAAAGTCCCTAAAATCAACACATAACCTAATTTCCCCATTCTTCTTCCTAACAGGGATTAAGTTTTCCAACCAAGATGAATGCTTAATAGGAAAGATGATTTTGGACTCAATCAACTTAGTAAGATCTTTTTTCATGAGAGCCTAGCTATTAGGATTTATTTTCCTTTATATTTTCTTGATATTCTTAGCATCCTCATCTATCTCTATATTATGTTGAGATAATTTTGGATCAAATCCCTTTAAATCATTATATTCCCATGAAAATACATCACAAAACTCCTTGCATAACTCAATGAAAGCATGTTTCTCTTCACTAGTACATACCTTCCTAAGTGCAAGAAAATTATCCTTGAAGATTTGTAATTTCTCATAGTTTTATTGGTTATTATACATGCTTACCTTTTTCTTTCTTCAACTGGTCATCATCATTCAAAATAATCTCAAGTATGACTAGGCCTTTAGGGAGCTTGTTTGACTTAAATTATACAATCTACCCTCCATATTATTTTTGTAGTTTGGACTGATTCTTGGAAGAAAACTTAGCCTCCTCTTGTAGAAAAAGTTATATTTTTATGTGACTATCAAACACTTTCCAATTAGGTACATTATCTGGTATAAAAGGCCTTGAAAACACCTTTAGATGTGGTTGATTCTTATCTTCTCTTATCCCTTTTGGAACATCAAATGGAGCTCCAATTGTTTCCAACCTATCAGCATGTTTGTTGTCTTCTCTTAGGATATATTTTATGTTGAAATCTTGGAAATATTCCACAATATCCCATACTCTATGCTTATAAGACTTAAGCAAAGATTTCTTAGTCACATTTTGGATTCTTACTTGATTTACAATCAACTCGCTATCACCATACACTTGTAATTCTTTTACACCTCTTTTCCTAGCCCACTCAAAGCCATGAATGAGGGCCTCATATTTTTTCACATTAAAATTACAAGATAATTGAAATATAAAAGTGGAAAATTACCTTTCCTTAGAAGGAGAAACCAACATTGCTCCACCACCTGCCCTAATCTTACTTCTTGATCCATCAAAGAAAAGCTACCATAAACCATCAATGTCTTCACTTGAATTCATAAAATTTGGCATGAAAGAGTATTCCTCATGAATTTAATATACTTCAAGACCATATTCCTCTATTAATTTTTAAGGATCATGCTCATAATGTTCATTTCCCCATTCATCTAAATACAAATCAAAAACTCCTTCCAAAGAAGATGTTGGAGATTTATCTATGTGAATTTATTCCTCATCAATAATAGCATAATTGACATTTGGAACTTTATTGATGTGGATAGGGTCTGATTCAATCTTCACTTTAGTACCATACTTTGTCCTAAAATCCATATAGGACAAATTGGCTACCAAGTATCCACCTATCTTAGTTGTAAACTCTCTTGACAAACAAAGAACAAAGTATGGAGGTAAGTATACCACAAACACATCATGATGAATGGAAAATATAGGACAATCATGTAAAATAAATTTCAAATCCTTGACCACTCCTAAGGTTTTTATTGGTGATCCATCCAATTGTAAAACTCCTTTAACCATTGACTCATACTTGATGCCTAGTTTATCCACTATACACTTGGACATAATTAAAGTACTAGACCCACTATCTATGATGAAATTATTAACTAAGAAATAAATAATAATCAAGGATAGGTAAAGATGAGGAGTATAATTAATCTTCTTCACTTTTTCACCAATGGGTTGAGTTCCATTTACTAAGACAACATTCTCATTCCTAGCTAATCCAACTTACTTACCAAATCCTTGTAATTCCTTTTGACAAATATAATTTTGTCCAAGTATTGTTAATGAATCCCATAATTAAATATTCATGTGAAACTTCTTAATTTGATCCAAAACATTGATATAAGGATTACTCACCTTAAGAGGCTCTTTGGAAGCACTAGTGCCTTGTGGTGTAGCTTGTGAAGGTGGATGTGTAGGAGTAGGCCTTACATTTTGAAACTTATAATTTTCCTACACCTTAGGAACTGAATTATACCCACCCACAATTGTAGATTTTGTAGGGATTAAAGAAGTTCCTTGATTATTCCCTTGTGTCTCTTCAGTATCCCTCTCTTTAGACTTAGTTTTAGAAGCCACACAAGTATTCACATTGCTTGAATTCCCCAAATGATTGATGGAATAAAAATATCCCTCCAAATGATTTATGGGAGTATAATAATACTCTATTTATCCAATCTCCATATCAATTTGCATTCCATTTTTCATTGGCATATCAAAATTGGAAACTTGAGATCTTTGATTTCTTTCCATTGTCATGTCTTAACTAGGCATCTCATTGGCATATGTAACTTGACCTTGATTTTGGTCATAGGAGGGATAACATGGTTGTTCATGAACAATTTTTTTTTTGAGTGGGAACAAGAGCTTTGGAAGATGAGGAAGTATTAGGATTATAACTTTGGTAAGTTCTAGCTTGAGTGATTTGAACTTGTCCTTGATTATTGCCTTGAAAATGAGGCCTATTTTCTTGTCTAAATTGATTATAGGGCTAATAAGGCCTATAACTTTGAGCTTGTTTCCTTTTTAGGGAAACCAATACGTTAGTGAAACATTAGAGAAAACTCTTGATTTCATGAATATCATTTGTGGGGGAAATGGTAGACCATTCTTAAATAGGCAAAGGATCCAAGGTAGATAATGTAGCTTGACAAGGAGGCTACAAATTAGGGAATAATTACATTAGTGGCCTAGGATAAATCCTCCCTTATTAAACAAGACAATTTTTAGAATTGATGGCTATCTCATAGGAAATAGGTAGTGTATTCCCACCCATGGATTGAATCATTATGGACACATCACTATTTAATGTTTTTAGATATTACAAAAAGGCATAGTTTGGAGTAGATCTCACAAGGGCTAGGATCCTATCCCGTGTTTTTTGAAATCTAGTATTAAATTCTTGCATAAAATCTTATGCTACCCTCTTTAAAGTGGTCAATTTCTCAACTAGTGATATATGATCACTCTTCTCTCCAAACCTCTTACTCAATAGGTTTTCTAGTTCATCCCATGAACCAATAGAACTTTTAGGTAGATTCCCATACCAATCTAAAGCTTTAAATTTAAAATACAATGCCAATATTATATCCACATTTGCTTAGGTAATATTATGGATATTTCAAATGTTTTTTGTGTTTCTATTATGTTTAATGGTAGTAATAAGACCTTCTCTACTAAAATATGGAACACTCTTAAGGGTTACTACTAGAATTTGGTCATATTGGGAAAGATTCAAAGGAGATGATCTAATGAAAGGTAAAAAAGGATGGTTTATATCCATCTTAGAATGTGAAATAAGAGTATTATGAGTTAAACTAAATAATAACTTAGACTTCTTAAACACCAACTCTCTTGAATAAGGATGAGTATTTGAAAACCGACACCTTTTGATAGAATATAAAGACAATTGCACAAACTCTACGTGTATACCTTTAGAAGAAAACCTAGTGGTCACATTTAGGATGGAAATTAGGGGTTGATCAAAAAATAAAGATTTAAAAACTTTAGTGGAGTCACCAAGTATTGAATGTAGATGTTCTTGTAGCTGTAACTATGCCAAGACCAGTACCAATCTTGGACAATCTTCTAGGACATAGAGCCCTACAGGGCATGCCAAAAACTATTGTCATTTGGATTGTCATGCCTTGGTATATTCATATCTCTCCTCATTAAAGTGGCACAAAAAATCTCTCTTGTTTTGGGTAATAATTTATTGAGATGAATCTCTATAAGGTCTAGTTCTCTTGATGCACTCTTTGAAGTACTTTCTTACCTATTAACTTTGGATGAAAAGGGTATATAAAAACAACTAATAAAACTAAAAGGTGATTCAAAAATATTTAATTTACTCCTATTGACTAAAACTATACTACTTAGAGCTAAAAAGAGTTTCCTTCACTCAAGATGAATTGTCACATCAATATTTCATAAGTTTGGTTCAAGAGGTATTTAAATGCTTAGGAGGGTAATAGTTGATTTTATTTGGGAAATAAATTCATAAAAAACACATATAATTAAGATATAACACTAACAAAGACCTTTAATAATTACTCTTTTATACATTAGAGAACAATCAAGGATAACATGCTAGAAAAGATCATCTTCTAATAGGGTCCTGGTTGAGGGTTTAGTAGGGTTTTAGGAAATTTTGAGTCTTAAGTTTTGTTAATAATTATTTTAAATTGACCATAGAAATAAATTTCATAAACTTTATTCCAAGGTTCCATTATAACACCACCAAACTCCTCTGTCTCCCATACATATCCTTAGAAAAGATATGAACATTTGAAAACACATCATCGATCTTGTCTTTTCTTTTCCTGCATGTGTGTACTCTCTCTAAGATATAAATAGATTAATTTTAAGTTAAAATACATAATATAAGTTCAAAAATTTCCATATACACCTCCCTAACATTTATCAATCATCTAGATAGTCCACCAAGAGTTAGAAATGAAGATGGACCCCTAATTGGTTCCAGGTTTCCTCAAGACCTAATAGGTCTAATAGGCACCCTATTAGATTTGGATAATAGGACTGATATATCATAGGTATTCTGGTGTATAATTTATTTTCATACCCCACTTTAGCTTAAAATACCATTTCATAACCCCCCAAGCACCCTTATTCATCCTCTTATCTCATTCACCAACTAGACCTAGTGGAAACTTCTCTAGTTAGACTATATGCAAGGGGAATTTTGGTCATAGAGAGAGATTTGAGCTTGGTATAGTACTTATTATCACTTATTAAAATTTAATTAACCTCAAAACATGTTTCCATGAGGTTAAAAAGATTCATATCAGGTCTTTTGCTCATTTTTCCCTCACTAGCTCATTTTGCCAAAACCTAATTTTCATGAACTACTGGCCTCTAAGATAAAATAGTGAGGTATATCCCTCATATCAATGGAAAATTGAATATTTTTTTAGTTTTTAAAATTAATTATTATGATTTTTACCAAATTTTTTTCTTTATTACATGGTTTAGGTGTCTAACCAACTCCAAATGCTCCAAAAATGTCTCTACAAACCCTGTTTTCCTACGCTTTCTTCAAACCTTCCTAAGAGTGACCTCATTAAGAAAATAAAATGATTATAGGTTTCTATAAAATGTTTCCCATATCAAATTAATTCTCATTAATCTTTTAAATCATCCAAAAACACTCTTTTCCTTTGATTCCACATGTTCATCTATTGTGTTAAGAGGGTTCCTGGCTCTTTGTACAGACTGCTGACCCTTTGGCCAAGTAAGTAAAAGTGGATGGACATATTGAAGAAGTTTTTGGATTATTAACCCAATTTTTTATTATTCCTAAACCACTTTTCCTTGTCCATAACTCTCTTATTTCTCTAAACAAGTCTGTGTTTCACCTTAACCTTACTAGTTTGTACCCTATTGTAAGTGCACATAGGGGTCTTAGGGTCTATGTAAAAAAATTTATCCCTTGGAGTAGTTTATGAAGTAAATATAATATTTATTTATGTTTTCATACCTTAACTCACCAATTCTGATCTTATTTTTGGTTTCATTTTTAGTTTGATCTCACCAAATAGAGCCCCTTTTCCATAGGGTTGAGAAACCTTGGTTAATTATTGTAGGTGTATGTTGATCATGCTAGGACTTGGGTTTTGATGTTGGTGTAACTCCTTGAATCCATATTGATGTTACACAACATCTATTTTCACCCTTATTATTCCTGGGAAACCTTCAAATCACTATTTGGGATATCTAGCTTAGGGTCACTATCTCATACCCTACTAGACTTAGACATATACCTTCTACCCCTATAGGTACCTATTTTCTCAATTGATCCTTATTAATGGTGAGTGAGGAAGTGAATGACACTATTAAAACTATAATTAAATAATTTATAGTTATACCAAACACCTTAACTCTATCAAACACCTCAACAAGACCTTGCTTTGAACTTGGTGAACTATTGACTAAGACACTCCTAGTCTGACTATTGCCTGTAGGTGTCCATGATTGAAATTGGATTGTCTATGTATTAAAATACTCCCTTAAAAAATATTAAGGTCAAAAAATTAATAATTAATCTTTCACTCACATTTTTAGGACATCAAAGCATCAAAAAGGCATTAAGGTTTGGGTCACTATCTATACTTTATTGGACTAAGACACCCTTGCTTGTAGGTACATATGGCCCTAACTAAGATGATCATTGTATTCATATACCTCTTTAAACTCAATTTGAAGTCACACAAAACTAATAATTATCTTAGGTCCACTTTTATGTTTTATGTAATCTCAAACTATAACCTCTTTAACTTAAGACACCTCTGTCCTTAAGACCCTATTATACGTGTTTGTTCTTTATACAGGGGACACTTGTAGATAGTCATGGAAGTTGTAAGTGAAGATATCAATCCTTTCCTAATTTATTTCAAGTTATTAATTTAACCTTAAATATATTTAAACCATCTCATCCATGACAATATTCAATGTTTCTCTTTAGAGTGTCAAACTTCATTTGTATCTTCAGGCATATAAATGTTACTAAAACATATGTGTTTTAGAACATGTTTAAGGCCTTCAAAACCCTATCTCCCTCTACTATTTGACATTAATTCTTGGTAGAGGTTTTTTTTGTGATAGGGGATACAATATGGGTTAGGTTATATGCCTTATAACATTTTTAAATCATGTTTTGAGATACTCATAATAATCCACCTGACCTCTATTTTGACACTTTAAGGACAATTTCCCAAAACATGGCCCTTTATCTCTTCAACATGATCCTACACCTATTTTTATTAGTTTCCACTTGAATTTGTATATCAAGGATTGATTATTAATCCCATATCCTTAATTTGGTGTCAATTTTCTTCACCCTCTTCATCTAAGCATTAAGCACCCTGCTCAACCACCTATAGGTGGATTTTTTGGTTGTATATAGTGAACTAGATATGAACAACATGAATCTTTATATGAAAGTGAACTTTTTATGATTCCAATAACATTAAAATGCACCTATATCAATTTTAATAGGTTTAAAAACATATTTTATCCTTCCACACCTTAGTATGATGTCAGCAAGGCCTTGTAGGTGTACATTAAGATGTTTTATGCAGGCAGGACATGGAGTTGAGCAAGAACATGTTAGAGAAAATATTTAAAACACCTCAAATGCATTTTTAAACCTTAAATTAAGTTATATTCATCAATGAAACCTTGAAACCAACTTCAACACACCTTTTTAACATGGAAATCAATTGCATATACATGGAATAGAGCAATCAAAAACATCAAATGACTATTTTAGCATGGTGAGCATGCTTGGGACCACATTTACACATTTTATAAACATAAAAATTGGATTTATTCAAATATTTATGGATTTTAAAACTAAATCATTCTAATTACAACTCCATGGACAAGTTGAAAAAGCTTATACAAGTGACTGTAAGTGAAACTAAGCATGAAGTTGACTATGGAGAAAGACAAGGTTGCAAACTACCCAAATGATGACATGTTGAATAAAAAACAAGGAAGGAGGTGTAAATATGACCATGAGACCTTTGAAACACCATTTTACAACTACAAGAGGCCTTTATGGGAGAAAAACACTCAGAAAAGAAGAAGCACTTCAACTGAACTACACAGGGTGACACCCTCTTGCATTATGGACTAACTTACTCAAAACATTATGAAACATGAAAATAATAATGGATACCATTTGATAAGGAATTAAACATCTTCTATATCCCACCTCAATAATAGGTTCATACAGAATTGCTCAAAATGAAGCAAAACCTATAGGGTGCATGAAATAACTAGTAAAAGAGCATAGTCAAATTGTTACAAATTGTTCATAAAGAAAAATTGATCAATATTTTAATTATTTATATTAAAATTAATTTATTTTATTATACTATAATATCTCAAAATCATTTTTCCTAAAACTTCATGAGCTATTTGTACCAAGTACAAACCTACAAATCACTTTTGCTTGCCAAGAAGGGCTTAGATAAGTAGAATGGTTTTGAGAAATAAAAGGAAATTAAAGATATTAAAAAATGTGTAATTGAGCATGAGGAATCTAAAGAGGCAATTTCTAACAATTTCCCATGTGGCATACTTCCCAAAGAGGCTGTACAAGTGCCAAATTCAGCTTTTCCTTCAAGAAAACTGTCTTTTTTTAAATAGCCTACCAATTTTTAGCTGGTTTAAGTTAATTAATACCTCATAAGACACATTTCACATTAAATAACCCTTTTAAACCTTCACATTTCCCAATAAACATGTTTAAATCATTAAATACATATTTTTTACCCCTAAAATGACTCAAAAGGACATGTTGGCTAATGAAATTTATGACCAAGGATAATATATAATTGAATAAATTTAAATAACCTATTAAACACCTCATGATAATATATTATACCCCAAAAACATATATAAATCTAAATTTTTACCTTGGGGTGCCCTAATTTGACCTAAAAGTCAAATTTGGTCAACAGTTATATCTACCTAGACATGTTCCTTCTATATGCTACATGGTTACATTCATAGATTATATAATTATATTATCCTTTTAAGGTTATGTATCTATTAATTCCTATCTTTATATCACCTCAAAAGGGGGAAATATTAGTGGGGGAATGTCATAGAGGTATGTTCTCCACACATGGCAAAACTTTCAAATTTAGTAGGGGCATGTTTTGGAAGTATGTTCTCCATACCTATTCAGTATTCACCATATCCATATTAAATTTAGTGCATGGTTTAGAAATATGTTTTCCACATCGCTACTTATATCAATTTTTATATATTTTTTAATATGATGAGAGCATGCTTTAGAATCATTATCTCCACACTTACATAGTTTTTGAATTGGCCAAAGCACATAGTTATATGATTCAGATTCACAGTTGTGAAAGAATTCTATACATTGGTACCATTTCTATACAAATTTTCAACATGAGACATATCTAAGGTGCATATGTTATGCAATTTGTGCCTAATATTTCAAATTCAAAATAATTTTAGATTCTAAAACTTCTTTACATACTAATACCTAAGTCAGACTTTTAGGGACTTTATTGAGCTAATATACTCAAGTAGTTGGTTTAATTTTTAGTGTGGTTGAGGTGATTAAATAACTCAATATTACCAAGTTAAGCTACCATTGGGTTGCATGATTGAGTTAATCTTAACTATTAGGTGGCAACTCATGTTTAATCTAAAATTGGGGGTGTGTGCCTTAAATTCTCTCTATCTATCTATCTCCTTGGATATATGTACTTTCAATATTTATTTTTTTATTTTTTTATTTCAATTTCAAATCCTTACAATGATCATACTTTTCAATAGGCAACGTGGTTACATCAACACACAGGTGTACTCCTAAATCTTGCTCTTTCAATTTTAATATATTTTAAGTGATTTCAATTCCAAATTAAATTCACTAATTATATACTGTAACATGATCTTGGTTGCAGGTTAGTCACCATCAAAGCACTCAAGTTGGGTACATATAAATACAAAGTGTGTTATACACACCCAGGTACACATTTATTTCCTTTAAACTAGTAATTTCATTACTATATTACAAGGGGGTAAATGTATATGATATTTATGGATTATATATCACCTTGGTAATATAAACTTGGAAAACTTAGACCTTGGTTGTTCCTCTTAGTTCTAAACCTTTCCCACTTTTGTAATTCTCAAATCTACTCTATCTTGTGCCCCTTAGACTATCTCTTATTCTGACCAAACTTATGTTGATTGTCCAGACCTTCTATCTTACCCAAAACGCTTAAAATATACTTATATTCCACCTATGAAAGTTTGGAACCTATACCTACATTCTTGCTCCTTGGACACTAACATTTGGGATAGACACTAACATTGATGCTAGTGTCTTAACCTAATGTAAGTGTGTAGTGATCTAAATTATTCTATTTTATAAATGAAACATATCATAATGATCAAAATAAATGATTTAATATGAGTTAATTCTCCAAAGGGATTGATATAAATACAAAATCAACCCTCTTTCATTCCTCACCTACAAAAAACCTAGCAAATACCAAGAGAGACCAATTTAACTTATTAAAAACACTCTATCAATCATTTAATTGAACAAAACTTCCCTATTTCCATACTAATCATAGGAACAACACATATCCAAGTCTAAATTACTAAAGTAGTAGCGCAAGAGCCTAATTTTCCAAGTTATAAGATAGATCATTATTGTATTTGATTTTCACATATTGCATGATTCACACACAAGGCAACATATAAGGGAGAAATCCATCAATCTAAGGCCCTCTTTGGAGTATTGACTATGTAGGAAACACTCACTAATAGAGGGTCTTTGGATATAGCTTGACACCATGTGCCCACTAACCCATTTTTTCCAAAGTCACCATGAAGATGAATAACTAAGGTTTTATAAATTTATGAGGAGCAATATTCTATGACCTATAACTAAATACCCTAGAATAAAGGTGAAGCCAAACCCAAAATCATCTAGGTGGTCTATCCTTTTCTAACATATATTTCATTCAAGACACTTACACTGGACCTAGATAGTAGAATCGATGTAACTATCCTAGGCTGATGTTAGTGTCTAAAGCTCCTAAAGCATCAAATCTAGAATCTGAGTATAGTTCTAGAATCATCTTACATCTTAACTTTTACCTATTATAAATTTAGCACTATGTTATCATCAAAACTAGCTAAATATATTATTTATTTTTCTTTTGCATGTATAGCTTAGTTGTACTTTTATATTTAGCCTATTATTAACATAATAAATTTAGTGTATGTTTATATCTAAAGTTTAACACCCAATTAGCCCATTGTACATATTATTATCAATCTTGTACATTATCATTTATATATTATTAACCCTATCTATATTGTGAATTAGATGAATTTTATGTAATGGATACTTTGTAAGAAAATGGATAATTGCATCAACGCATGTGTCTACTTAGGATGCAAGTATCTAAGAAGCTAAAAAATAGATACATGTCCAAAACTGGAAGTGAAATATAATAATAAGGTTTAGTGATTTTTGCATAACATATAAGGCCTAGGTAATCAAAATAACAATGGTTGAACTAAGAGATAAGAAATTTAGCATAAATTGATAGTGTATACAAGCCTTTTGATATTGGGAAGATCTATAAATGAAATTTACAACAATGATAGGTATTTTCAAAGTGTACAATGTTAAGGTAATATATAGATCATAATTTATTATCTACATCCCCACCATATTTAATCTAGTAATGAAATTTTTAGTTTAAATTAAATAAATGTGTACTTGGGTGTGTAAAACACACCTTGTATTTGTGTGATCCCACCTTGAGTGTTTTTGTGGTGTCTAACCTATAACAAAGAGCATTTTATAGTATATAATCATTATATTAAATTTGAGAGTGAAATAATTTGAAATGCTTGAATGTAAGAAGAGAAAGGTTAGGAGTGCACCTATGTGTCAATGTAATCATATTTCTTTTTGGTTCTTTGATTTGAAAGGATGCCCCATTATGAATCATTGAAACTAATATTAGTAAAAATGTGAACCTACAAGTGCATATATAGAGAGATATTAGGTGACACATTCCCCTAACCTTGGTGTAAAGGTGAGTTACAACAAAACCACTAAGCCTATTTCATCTCAATCATGCAACCTTAAATATGTGCATGACCTGGTGAGTGTGAGCAATATAACAAACTCACACTATATATATGGTGAGGGTGGATGATTTAATAAAATCCAACCTATAAGTCTAGTAAATCTAGATGATTTAATCAAATATATCTTATAAATTTGGTAAGATTGAGTGATTTAATCAACTCAACTCTATAAAGGTGAACCAGCTATTATAGTATATTAACTCGATAATAGTCCATAATAGTCCATTCTAGGTATGATAACAGTCCATAATAATATTTGAAATTTATAAAATGATTTTATTTTTTAATTTTTGGGTGCCCTTTTTATGGCATTTACACCTCATATATGTCTTACTTTGAAATCTAGGTATAATAACAGTACCAATGTATATAATGTTGTCATAAATGTGTATCTAAAGTATATACCTATGAAATATAATGAATTTTAAATTGGTGAAAGTGTGGAGAACATGTTTCTATGGTATTACCCCACTGAATATAGAGAATCTAAGAACTGGTAAAAATGTAGAGAACATGTTTCTATAACATGCCCCCACTATAATCTAAAACAGTGAAAATTTAGAACTCATGCCTCTATGACATGGCCCCATTCATATTCCCCCCACTTTTTAGATGAAGGGAAGTAAAATATGGTATTTACCTTACCTCAAAAGGATGAAATAATTTTATAATCTTGTATGGCTAATGTATCATATAGGAATAACATTTATAGGTAGATATAAAATTTAATCACACAATATGTGATCAAATCAAGTCCTAAGATGCATGATATAGATCATGAAAACATATAGAGAGTAACAATACAAGATCAATAAGCAATCAAGCACACACAAGAGCACTCAAAATCAAAGCAACATAAACTGGTCCAAGGAAACTTCATACAATGGGCATGTTCAAATTTCACACAATAAAAGGAACATGACTTAGTTATATTTCCACAAAGCATATACATATTCAAATGTCCATATAAGAAACAATGATATATTTAAATGTATAAATAGGAAAATAAAGGCATGAGGACCATAATCAATGTAGCATATTTAAATATTCAACAATCAATACAATGTAAGATAAAATCAAGTAAGGAACACACTCAAGGAAGTGCATAAATAAAATTATGGAATATGGGCAACTAACATGAACGTAACATACTAGTTCCTAAAAATATGTGTTTGTACAAAATGTTAAGTACATATCATATAAAGTACATTATGAAAGGTATAAGAATATATATAGGCATGTGTAATTACATGAGATCAAACATGATAATGGAAAGTGATCATAGAATAATATAACCTATGTATATCATGATCAAAGAAGTAAATGCCCCCAACATACTTATAATGTGAGTGGAGGGAAGACCCAACATTTGTATATGCATATATCATGCATCTAAGCATGCATGTATCACACTCAAATGAATCATGAAACATATGTGTATATATATAAAGGAATGATAGTTTATATATTAACATGGAGAAAATAACATAAGTATAATAAATAGTACAACTAGGAACATGCTGAAATTTTTTGGTATTTTTGACTTTATTTGAATGTTTTCAATATTTATTAGGAATATTTAATTCATTATATTTTTTTATAATATTTATATATTTTTAACCTTGGGATGAATCATTTTAATTATTTTTATCATGGTTATAAATTTTAAAATGGTGCATGGCATGTTCCTTGTTATTGCTTACACAACATGCCCTAATTTATTCACAAAATTAGGGAACCTCTTTTGCTCTGGAGTCTAGTTGTTGATGGAGGTTTTATGAACACCAAAACCTTAATGAGGTATCCTCTAATGTTTTAGGAGATACATGGAGTTAAACTCCACTCCATGGCATGATTTTTAAGTATGTAGTCTATTATAACATATTGATGAAATAGCTAGTAGGGCATGCAAGCTATTGATAAAGTTTTTGGATGGAGGTGTGGTTCTTAATAAGGGTAGTGAATCTTTATGTGAGTTAGATGGGTGATTAATTTCTATTATATAGTGGGTACGTCTCAAAACAAACTTAAAAAAGGAGGAAAGGGTAAGGCAAAAAAGAAAGCTTCTATGGTTTTTAAGAATCACTTCCCTAGATGGTTTCTAAAAGGACAAGTGCTCTTAGAACCTATTCCTGTTGCTAGCAGTAATTACACACACATAGTCAGATATGGTTAAGAAGTCTAAGGAGATAAAGATGCCAAAAATTCATAAGAATCAAATAAATTTTTATCCTTTTAGAGCATTTTTTTCATACCCTTAATCAAGAGATAATGGCTCGAGCTAGTAAAGTATCTAAGGCATCTATTGTACACACACACAAAACTACATCTAAGAAAGCACTCATGTACAATCAAAATTATGAATCAATTTTAAATTGACTATCTTAACTAATATATTTACCAATCTTTCAATATCTATTGCACATCTACAAATTAGTATATCAATCAAAATAATCAAGAATCCATTTGTACCTATTACACCCTAAGGACTATTCAAATATACAACCAAAGAGAGTAATAAATAATTAAACCTAAATTAGAAAGAAAATACATAAAAACATTCACTGATGATCAAAATTAATTGCTCTTATATTAAAAAATTCTTTGAAAAAAGTCCAAGTTGGATTACAATCATCTATATAGACTTGGGGAGGGGGTCACCTCATCCTCCAAGTTCATGCAAGGTCATTACATGAGATAGTTAGAACTTGAGTTCTAACCTAATTGTAGTTTATTAGTTTAAAATAGCTTTTGTTTAAAGTTATGCAACATGTGTATGTGTATGAATATGATGGAAGATTTCACAATTATATCTTGAATTGCATGATAATAGATCCTTTTATAGGTTATGGGAAGAACCTATTGATCTTTTAAATTAGCTACCATCAAAATGGAACTCAGACATATGTCCAAGATAAGTACCACTTTACCAATGTTTTAAAACCAGTGACACTATTGTTAGCTAAAAATAACAATGTGTTACATGCCATCTGCTATAACTACAACCCCCTCTTATTTGGTTTCCAGATCCTCACTTATATATTTGCATGTATTTTTATATTCTTGATTGAGTTTAACTATTAGACCCAGTAGCTATTGATAAATATAGCTCAAGTATTAAAAAATATCTACATATTCTATCCATGTTGTTATGTTTGCAACCTTTTGAAACATAATTATTGCTTTTAAGATAGTCATCTCCACCTTATTAGGTCTAGATCTTGGAAAACTCCACTATCAATTTGTGTCATTGATGTCAAAGGTCTAAAATTATTGGGGATAAAGGCCCCATTGCATTTAATGGTGTTTTTAATATTCATATCTTGGCTAATGTGTGTTAATATTTATTTAATATTAATGAACATATTTTTGGTTGCATAAAGTCAAAAGAGGGCCCATGGAGAAGTCAAAGAGTCACAGGGTAAAAGATGAAAGAGGAATGGGTCGCATTTTCTCATGAAGAGTCATCTTGAGGAATTCCAAGAGTCACGATGTGAAGATAAAAGAGGTATGGTGCATTTTTCCATGAGGGGACACTTTGAGGAATACAAAAAGTCACCAAGATAAAGACAAAAGAAGAAAGGACACTTTTCCTTATGAAGGGTCACCATATGACTTTTCAAATGCAAGGATATGAAGGGTCATGCAAGTTTGGTGCCATTTTCTATGAGGATTGAAGGGTCACAAAGGGTGAATGCCAAAGGTCATTTTGAAAGCTATAAATAAAGGCTTGAGAAGCCATTTGTAATATGGAAGAGAGAGTATGATTTGTAATTGTTATATCTAGATTAGAAGAGCAAAGGAGAGAAAAGAAAGAGATATTGTGATGTGTTATCATTTGTTGAGAAAGTAACATTGAGAGATAGTTGTGTGGTATACACAAAAGGGGTTGGTGTTCCTATGGGTTGGTGCTCATGAATAGTTGTTGTGTTGGTGTTTAGAAAAGGGGTTGGTGCTCCTGCAAGTTGGTGCTTATGAATATTGTAGTTTGATTTGGTGCTCATTCATATACTTGAGATTGTTCTCTGTGGTTTTTCCCATATTGGGTTTCTACATTAAATCTGGTGTCTCTCTCTATCTTGTGTGGTGTTTACTATTTTAATTTTATTACATATCTTGAATGTATGGTTAAGTGGAATTTGATTAAGTGAAAGTTTATAAGATTTATGATATATTGATTCACCCCCCTCCTCTCAGTATATATTGTGCTTAATAATCGGTATCAAAGTAGGTTCCTTTGGAAAAAGTTTTATAGCTTGAAGGTAGATCAGGAAAGCATGATGACTAGATTATATGGAGATTTTTCTACAACTAAGGCACCTTTGTTTGATGGATCAAATTATGAATTTTGGATCATAAATATGAGGACTTACTTGATGGCCCTTGGATTCAACATTTGGAAAATAGTGTTGGAGGAATATGAAGAGCCACAGACACTTGTAATTACTCTGATAGAAAACAAGGCAAGTCAAAATAATGCTAAAGCTTTAAATGCTATTTTATGTGGTTTATGTGAATTATAATTTGTTAAAGTTATGCAATGTAAATCTGCTCATGAGACTTGGCTAAAAATTGAGAATATTTACAAAGGTGATGAAAAGGTTTAGCGGCCTAAGCTTCAAACTTTTAGAAGATAGTTTGAGAGTCTGAATATGGAAGAGGAAGAAAATATAGCAAGTCATCTTTTACGAGTTGATCAAATAGTAAATTAGATTCAAGATCTTGGAGAAAAGTTAAAATATTTAATGGTGGTATAAAAGGTTCTGAGATATCTACCAATGAGATATGATGCAAAGGTTTTGACAATCGAGGAGATGAAGGATCTTGCCAAGCTAAAGATGGATAAACTACATGGTATTCTCACGGCATATGAGATGCGGACTGAATAAGAGAAACCCTTAAAAAGGGAAGCTGCTTTCAAGACATCAAAGAAAGACAAGGCTAAGATTCAAGAATGAAGTGACATATCCAACAATGATGAAGATGACAATGGAACTCTTTTCATTTGTAAACCAAAAATAGATACAGGTAAATATCAAGGAAAATTTCCATTTAAATGTTTTAAATGTGGTAAGATTGGTCATTTTGCAGATAGATGCCCATATAAGAATAATGATGACAATGAAGAAGGAAAATATCAAGGAATATAGATGATTAAGAATAAGAACATGATGAAAGTGAGGATGAAGCCAAGGTAAATCTAGAAGGAGAATTCATTTGTGCCTTACAAGAATTAGAAGTTGTTGAGAAGAAGAATCAAAGATTGAAGCACCAGATCAAGAAAAATAAAAATGATTCAAAGGAAATAATTGATGATCTACAAGCACACTTTAAAGAAGCTAAAAGGAATGAAAAATATCTAACAACACAATTGAAAAAAGTAAGTAAATAATGTGAAAGGTATGTTATTGAAATTTACTCTTTAAAAGAAGATATTGAGAAAGTAGACAATGATAAAGTAGTTAGTGATTCGAAATTTGAGGATAGCACTAACATGTTGAATAAGATATTAGAGAGCCAAAACGCAGTATTTGATAAAAAAAAGGTATAAAATTTGAAAAGAAAAAGAGCTATGTTTAAGCTCTTACAAAAGAGGAAATAAAAAGGGAAGAAGTGAAGAATATAGAGGACATCTCAAACAAAGAAGGCTAGAAGGAACAAAGTTACAAAATATAATCAGGATAGAGATACACAAATATGTTCTATTTTCATGGTTATTGTTTTTATTGTAATGGATATGGTCAAAAGAAAATAGAATGTTAGAAAAGTGATAAAAATTTTAGAAACAAGGAGAAGGAAACTCATACATAATCTAGTAGAAGTTATAACTCTTTTACTCCTCTATCAAGCTTTGATGAAGAGGCCATAATATGTTACAAGTGTAATAATTTTGGACACATAGGCCGGTATTGTAGAATCATTTTTGAGTCAATCAAGAAGTACCAAAGTTTCAAGGTTCTATTCATTAAGAGGAAGGTTCAGACATGTTCATGGCAGAAGAAACAACTTGAAGATTCTATGTTAGTTCAGACAGATTTGCATGCAAGAAATGAAGAATAGTCATGGTTCATTAATAGCATATGTTTGAGGCACATGATAGGAGACAAGAGTAAGTTCATAACTCTAAATAAGATCAATGGTGGCATAGTGAAATTCAGAGATAAAACCATTTTTAGGATAGCCTAAAAAAGGTACTTTGAGTTTGGATAATGGTAGAACTAAGACTAAGAATGTATTGTATGTAAAAGGTCTTAAGCATAATCTATTGAGTGTAAGTCAAATATGTGATCAAGGATACACATTAAATTTTTATGAAAAAATTTATGAGATTAGAAGAAAAGATTCAAATGAGTTGATTACAGATGCTTAGAGGATAGGCAACAATTTATATGTATTATCAAATATATTCACAAAGGCATGATCAAAGGACACATTCAAGGATCTGCAAGAGGAGTTGAGAGTAAATTATTTTACTTCCTACCATTGAGTTTTAGCATCAATTGAGAGGGAGATAAGTTTTATCTCTAGGTAGGACCTTTTCCATTGATGTTAAAGGGGGAGAATAATAGGTATAACTATAGGTGTAGAAATAAGTACAGGGAATAGGTACAGGTTGTTATAGTAAGGGGGAGTTACTGTATGTTTTTTTTAGATGGCAGTATGTGCAAGTTTCAGGGTATGGTAGTTTTAGTTTGAGGTTTCCATTAATGATAAAGGGGGAGATTATTGTAAATATTGTCATTGATGTCAAATGTCTAACATTATTAGTGATAAAGGCCCCATTACATTTAATGGTGTTTTCAATATTCATATCTTGGCTAATGTGTGTTAATATTTATTTAATATTAACAAATATATTTTTGGTTGCATAGAGTCAAAAGAGGGCCCATGGAGAAGTCAAAGAGTCACAAGGTAAAAGATAAAAGAGGAATGGGATACATTTTCATGAAGAGTCATCTTGAGGAATTCCAAGAGTCACCATGTGATAACAAAAGAGGTATGGCACATTTTTTAATGAGGGAACACTTTGAGGAATATGAAAAGTCACCAAGATAAAGACAAAATAAGAAAGGATGATTTTGCCTATGAAGGGTCACCATATGACTTTTCAAATGCAAGGATACGAAGGGTCATGCAAGTTTTGCACCATTTTCCATGAGGATTGAAGGGTCACAAAGGATGAATGCCAAAGGTCATTTAGAAAGCTATAAATAAAGGCTTGAAAAGCCATTTTTAATATGGAAGGGAGAATATGATTTGTAATTGTTATATCTGGCTTAGAAGAGCAAAGGAGAGAAAAGAAAGACATATTGTAATGTGTTATCATTTGTTGAGAAATCAACATTGAGAGGTAGTTGTGTGGTAAACACAAAAGGGGTTGGTGCTCCTATGGGTTGGTGCTCATGAATAGTTTTTGTGTTGGTGCTCAGCAAAGGGTTTGGTGCTCCAGTAAGTTGGTGCTTGTGAATATTTTAGTTTAAGTTGGTGATCATTCATATACTTGAGATTGTTCTATGTGGTTTTTACCACATTGGGTTTTCACGTTAAATTTGGTGTCACTCTCTATCTTGTGTGGTGTTTACTATTTCAATTTTATTGCATATCTTGAATGTATGGTTAAGTGGAATTTGATTAAGTGAAATTTTATAAGATTTATGATATATTCATTCACCTCCCCTTAGTATATCCCATGCTTAAAAATTTACACCACCAATCTATTGCATGACGAAACATGAGCATGCCACTTGTCACATCCTCTTTCCTTTGAAAAGTCTCTATCTATCTCACATCATCAAATTAACTATATGGATCAATACTAGTCATTGATCTACCTGGGCCTACTAACTTTTGATTCAAAATAGCTAATTTAGGAGCTTAAATTTAACATCCATGTGATCGTCAATGATGTCCATGTGACCATCATAATTTAATCCCCTATTATTTTCTTACTATTCTTGATTTTGATGTTTACGTGACCATCAAAGACATTATCATGACCATTGATGACATCCACACAACCATCACAATTTGAACCCATATCCTTTTGTTTCTGAGCTTAATTTTGACATTCACATGACCGTCAAAGATGTACATGCGACCACCACATGGGTTTAACTCCATACAATCTAAAAAAAATTATTTCTTGATTTACTCTACTCTTGAAAGTATAAACAAAAAAAGGACTTAGCATAATACTTTGGGAAACATATATAAAGGACCCTACGTGAAAATTTTAGCTTAAGGTCTTAGTATTGATAAAATACAATCAACACCTAGGCTTAGAATATATAAAATAGCTCCTACATTTAATCTTGATGGCTTAATATAGAAAAATATGATTGGAAACCTTGGATAAAATCTTAAATCAAGCTCAAGACATATTAAAAAGTTCTCCAAGCAAGGGTGACACTTGGCAGTAGGGTATTGGTCTCAAGGTAATTGTTGTGGGGGAATTATTTCAATACTTTTGTGTAGGGGAATTATTTCAAACACAACACCCATAATAGTTCTCATGAAGGGTCATTTATGTCAAATAAAATGTTTGAGACACAAAGTTTGAAGGAATTGGCATGGGGAAATTTTCCAAAAGGATAAGCTCATAGGGAAAAATACCCAAGACAAAAGTCTTGAATGGAAATGGTAAAGGGAAAAATACCTTCAATAAAATGTCTAAAGGAATGAGTCAAAGGGAAAAATCTCTTGGACAAAGTGACCAAAGGATTTGGCCAAAGGACAAAGTCCAAGACAAAAGTCCTAAAAGGTTGGTGCAAAGGGAAAAAGGGCCTAGGGTAAAAGTCCTAAAGGGAAAGTATTGGAGGGGAAAGGGCCTGAGATAAAGTATTGAAGGGTAGAGTTGAAGGGCAAAGTACCAATTCAAAAAGGTCAAAGGATTTGTTTTAAAAGGCAAAGGTCCATGATAATTATCTTGAAGGGTAAGTGATCACTTCAAAAAGGGCCTGAAGGGTCATTTTCAAAATGTCCAAAGGGTCATTTCAAAAAGTTTGAATGTAATGTGCCCTTGGGGGAATTATTTTGGGGTTTTTGTGTTGAACAAAATGTCTGATGACAAAAGGTTTGAAAGGTATGTTTCATAAAGGCAAAATGCCTGGGATAAAAGGCTTGAAGGGTAAGTTCAGAAGATCGAAAGGCATTTTAAAAGTCCTAAAGATCAATTTCAAAATAGCGAAAGGTACTTTCTATCTAGAAATAATTTTAAAGGTTTACTTCTTAGGGCATTCATCCATGAAAAAATTCTTGAAGGATCTACTTAGTAAAGGCTGAAGGGCAATCTCAAAAAGGCTAAAGGATAAGTCTTTTTCATCAGGTAACATTCTCATGGAAAAAAAGCTTGTAGACTAATTCTATCAGAAGAATTATTTTAGACAAAATGTCTACAACAATTTATTCAATAAATATAATTCTATAACCAAAAATTCCACAAGAATTTATGCATGGCAAAAATCTCAACAAAGACTAATACGATAATTCTAAAGCAATAAGCCCAAAAATATAAATTGCATAAGCCCCAAAAGAATTCAAGCATTAATCAATACAAACATAATATACCAATGCCATTTTTCTTAAGTATGAAGGCCAACAATTAGTCCTTTCCCAAAATTTTGCATAAACATATAGAAGAGGGGGATCAAAGTCAAGATCATAGTCTGAAAAAAATGGGTCCCCATTTCCCTATGGAAAAACGGGGGTGTTGGGTACATAAATGGTGACTCATAGGGGGAATACTCCTAGGTATTCAATAACCTATAACTATGGTTTATAATCTTAAATTAGTCATTAAGTGTGACACAGAATAATACTTAAATTAAAAACATGAAAGAGACTCCTAATTTAATTCAAGAAACATACTTGCCTTCTAATTTCTTGGATCTATGTGTCAAATATGTAGTTTATTTAACCCCTGCTATGATGATTTTTTTAAAGGATTGATGAAGTTACAATTTTTATTCTAGTATCTCTTAAATCTCAAAAAACAAGGGAAGCTTAGGCATTACTTTACTGCAAGGTAGGCATCCATAGCCCTGGCAAAGATATTTTAGGCTCCTTTTATTCTCTTTCTATTATTTTCTCTTAATCATGATGCATGGTACATTAACCTTATTTCATCATGTGAACCTTTTGATTTTCTTTAAATTTTCCCTTACTCTTTTGAACCCATTGGTTTTTTCTAAAGAGAAGATCTGGAACCCCAGTGAGTTTGTATAATTATAAAACAAATCATTACTAAAACATCCATTTTAGCTACACCTATACCTAAAATTATCTCTTCCAATAGGTATTTAATGTGATGAGTGCATTTGACCCAAAAAAATAGGAAAATTTTTCTAAATTTGTGTGAAGTACTCTGAGAGAAACTTCTACATGCTTGGTAAAAATATTCAATTGTGACACCATTCAGAATAATCCATGATTACCTACCTTTATCCTAAAAGACTAAAAAAACACAAAACTACACCTAATCTGTAAAGTAGTCCCAAAGTGTCAAGATTTTATATTTTCCCTTTCTCTACAAATCATAAGCTCAGTTGGTTTGGATTTTAACTGGGTTATGGTTAGAGAAAATACAATTTTTATCATCATAGAAATCAAAGAATAATTAATCTAAGAAAGCACTCAAATCTAATCTAGAAAACATGAAACCTAATCTATGAAAGCAAGATACTGAAAATAGAAAAGATTAATCTAGAAAGAAAGAAATCTAATCTAATCTTATAGCTACATTCATCCATCCTTCATCAATCAATAATATATACAAATGAAAAAGTCCTAAAGTAGTGCTTCAAGAACTATCTATTGACTAGATATGTAAACTCACTGCCTTGGAGGTCCTTCAAATGAAATGCATTATTGCATATGATCTCTAAAATTTGATATGGTCCAATCCATAATGGGACAAACTTGTCATGTTATCCTTTATTTTCATGGGCTTTATCCCAAAGTAGTATTAGATCCAAAATCCTAAATTTTTTGACTTTTGTTCTCTTATCAAACCACCTCTTGACCACATCTTTGTGTTTGTTGAATGTCTATAAGGCCTCAGTCCTTGAATCTTCCATTTCTATTATGTCTAACAATCTTGATTTTGCTTTATCACTTAGTTCTATGTAGTCTTGTATGAACTGATAAGAGGGTAACTTTAGCATAATTGGGAATATAGGCTTACACTCATACACAAATAGATAGGGTGAAGCTTTAAGGGATTGCTTGTGTCTAGTATGATCTACCCAAAGAGCATACTTTAATAAATTGTGCTAATCCCTAGGCTTGTTTCTAGCTGATTTCTTAATTGCATCAATCATATTTTTGTTTTTTGATTCTACCAATCTATTTCCTTGAGGGTAATGGTTATAATTTGATATGATAATAATCTAGTTATCGTGTGCCCACTTAGTAAAATTTTTTAACATCAAAGCTAGTCCATTATCATAAACCAAATAAATAGCCATACCAAATTTGGATAATATGTGTTCCTCCAAATATTGAATCACATCTTGTGCTCTGTAACTCTTTGTGGCATGGCTTTGGTCCAACTAGTGTGGTAGTCTATAACAGTAAATATGAATTTATGACTTGATGAAGAATTTGGGTTGATGACATCAATCAAGTCTAAACCCCATTAGTCAAATGGCCTTCCTTCAACAAATAGATGTAAATTCATTCCTATGTGTACTTATCTCTTGGTTAGAGCTTGGCATTCATGGCATGTTCTCACATGAGTGTGGGCATATTTGAAAAATGTTGGCCAATAGTAGTCCATTCTTAAGATCTTATGGGCTATGGTATTTCTAGAAGGATGACCATTTCCTATCTTTTGAAGCAAGTTCTCTAAAATTTCTTTAGCTTCTTCTAAGGATACACACCCGAGATAAATACCTTCATAATTTCTTATGTATAGGGATCCCTTATTGATCATGTAATGAGCAACTTTGAGCCTTAAATCTCTCTTCTTATCTATATTGAGCTCGAGGGAATAAGTTCTTGTAAGTAAATATTGTATTATATTAATATACCATTCTCCTTTAGATACTTGAGCTTCAAATACCTCTTCAACTATGATACATAGATATGGTTCAGTTATGAGCTAAACAATGCCTTGACCTATAATGATCTTTGCAGGCTTGATCTCTATGTCAAATTCTTATAGCTTGGCCATCCATTTGCCTCATCATTATCTTAGCTTGTTTTATGATAGGGTGAGATTAACCACAAGATCAAACATGATGGTAATGACTTTATTCCTCAATATGTAACGCCAAAACTTTTTCATGACTTTGATAAGGGTAAAATTTTATTTATCAATCATGGAGTCCCTTAGTTTCATATATTTTAGATTTGTGATCATGAATGAAATCAGATGCTCAATCTCATCCTTCTTTTGTGTGATGACAGTATCAATTTTATGCTCTAAAGTGAATGAGTACATGTAGAAATCATTTATAAAATCTAGATTGATCAATATTGGAGCCTATGATATTGCATCTTTAATATCTTGGAAGGAATTTCAAGCTTTAGTTGTCTATTATATCTTGGTATCTTTCTTGAGTATGGTGTTTAGAGGTTTAACTATCTCTATAAATCCTGAGATGAACTTCCTTACAAAGTTAATATTTATAAAGAATTATTTGAGCTCTTTTTTATTGTTTGGTGTCCAAATTTTTGAAATCTCCTTAATTCTATTTGGATCAATGGTGAGCCCATCTTTGGTGATGATGTGCCCCAAAATCTTGCCTTCAATGACTCCAAATATTCTCTTCTTTGATTTTAATGAAATACCAAACCTTTTGTATCTTTTGAATATGGACTTTAAGTGACTTATTTGGTCCTTTTGATTCTTTGAAAATACCATAAGATTTTCCATGTAGATGATTATGCATTTTCTTGTCAGTCCTTTGAATGAGTGATCCATGGTGCATTGAAAGGTATATTTTGCATTTATTAGGCCAAATGGCATCATATTATATGCATAAGTTCCCCACCTCATGGTAAACATCATATTTAATTTATCCTTAGATTGCACCAGTTCTTGATTATACCCTAAAAATCCATCCAGGAAAGACATCATTTTAGAACTACTTACTATTTGTATCACCCTATCCATAGAAGGTAGAGGATAATTATCTTTTTTATAAGCCTTATTTAGGTTCCTAAAATTGACACATAATTTTATCTCACCCTTTTTCGTTCTTGTTGCGATCAAATTAGCCACCTAGGTAGAATGTCTTACTAGAAAAATGATTTTTGTGCTTAACAGCTTGTCCACTTCTCTCTAAATGAAAGGATCTAGGATAGGATTGACTAGTCTTTGACTCTATCTAAATGGTTTATGATCTAGTTTCAAATGAATTGTATGAGTAAAAACCTAGGGGTCATAAACTTTCACATCTTCATATGTCTAGGTAATGACGTCCCTATATCAAGTGATTAGATCCCTCACTTATTGCCTTACTTTTGGGGTAAAACTTAGACTAATATTAACATAGTGTGGGCTATGCTCATCTCCTATATTTTCTCTTTCAAATTTTGATTAATTGACTTTTGGTTTTATTAATTATTGTGCTTGAGGATCTATGTTGAATGGTCTCTTTAAGGAAACCAAGCTAGTTGGAATTGGATTTTCTTTGAGCTAAAGAATGCCCTCTTTGTTTGATTCCTCTTGATAGAGGTGATTAATTTCCTTGTCATTAATGATTTAGAATTTTAATTCCCCCAAATTAGTTAAAAACCAAATAATCTAGTGGTTATCATCAAAGACCTATAAATTTTCTACATTTTCTAGAATAGAAGGTCATGATACCAATTAAATTGAAAAAAAAATTACCTTAGATTCATGTAGAAACTCAAAATTAGTAACAGTAATAAATGATGAGTCAGTAGTCTAATTTTTCTCTCTAGGAAGTGCTACTATTTTGAAAGATTCAAAGATTTCAATCAAATCCCATGCTTTGTGCTTGAATCTTCTCAAATAAGATAGATTGCATTGGTATTTATTTCTAACTTGATTAGACACCAGATCTAAGTCACCAAATATTACTTTTTTTTTCATATTATCCTTAAGAACAAACTATAATCTCAAAATTAGAGCCTCATACTCAGCTCTATTGTTAGTGTATGGAAATTTTAATCTATATGCTGCCAAGAATTTTTTACCTTATGTATCAATCAACTCAATTCCCATGCTTGATCTTTACCTATATCTAACACCATAAAAGTGTAAATTCCACATCTGATTGGAACCTTTGGACTCTAGATTTTGTAATTGATTATAAGTGGTAAAACTATAAATACCAAGGCTAGGAGACTCATACTTTACCTCTTCATTCTTGACATTATACTCTATAATGGGATACTTCATTCTCAACTCTCTGTCAATCCTAATTTGATTTGTAACTCCTTTCCATGGTAGCCATATATGAGAAAATTCTATAGAGAGATATTTGTTGAGTGCTTTAGACTAGTCTCTACTCAAAAGTAGATCATAGCTTTTAGGTATGTCTGCCACTAAAATATCAATGGTCATTTGAACATGTGGTTCAAAGGCTACTCAGATATGTATGTCCCTCATTTCACCAACTACAAGGACCACTATCTTATCCAATTTTGAAACTATCCACTTTGAAGGGATTGGCATCAAACCAGTTTTTTTATGTATAGAAGTAGACATGATAGTTGTAGAAGCTCTAAAATCAGCTAAACAACTATGAATGTTCTTACTGAAAGACTAGATAGTCAGTAGGAAGCGTGGAATTTATTGCCAACTCTTATAGATGATGTTGGTGTTAGATTATTTCAATTTGTCTATGGATGTTTTCACTTTCTCTATAGGCATCTTCCTAGTAATAGACTTATAGAGTATCTCCTTTTGTTCAGTAATCTAAGCTAACTCATGAAGATTTATATTCACCTTGATATCTTTCATATCCTTAATAATGTTGTATCCTCCTTTACTTGGTTCTTCCTTACTTTTCTACTAATCATTCCCCTTTAGAAGGGGTGGATTATTGTATACTTTATGATTAGGAAGAATTATCATGGTATTTGGAAGAGTTGATGTTGTGAGTGGTTGCTTATTCTTTAGATTGTATGCACTTCTTTAGAACTGCTAGAAAGGTTGAACTTCATCCATTTTGTCTTTCAGTTCATCATCATCTTCACCTACAAAGGGGAACTCATGAGTTTTAAAGAGCACGGTAGTGTTGGAAGAGTCAGGATCTAAATGATGCTCAGGTGGATTATGCATCTAATCTTATCTAACCACCTCTTTCTGAAAGATTTTGAATGTTGTGCAAAATTCAATTCCGTTGATCTCATCATGCTCAAAATTATTATAATTCTACACCAATTGGGAAGATCCATCTCTATTAAGTTGATCTCATATAGCTTGTTAGGCTACTCCATATTATTCACAAGCTTGTTAAATGGTTGGTTGTATCTTTGGAATCTAGTGTTCTGATTGCCAATTAGGCCATTGGCATTACCCATCCTCCTTGTATATTTAATAAATCATTGCTCAAAGTTTGAACCATCTTCTGAATAGAATCTAATTATAACTTTGTAGATTCAGTGCCTTATAGAATAGTAGTAGGAGATGTAGTAGATTATTTATTCTACTACTGACCATTACTTGTCATATGATTGTTCAAGAAGCTAAAATTTGACTGTGTTGTTTGCATCAATAAAATTAGTATATATAATTGATTTTGATTGAATGTGGGAACATTATTCTTCACATGTGGTATCAAATTAAATGATAGAAATTAATTATTGAAATTAGGCACACCAGGTGTCTTATGATTGAGTTACTTGTCTATATTGATATCTTATTTGAATGATTTTGCCAAATTGTTAGCTACAGTAGCTCTTCTTAAGAACACTACAGTGATCAGATCTAGCATTTTCTTTTACATTTCCAACATCAATTTCTCATTTGGTTTGTACCTATGGATGAACCAATTCTTATATAACCTTGTGTCAAAAGCATGGATGGGCTTGTTGGGTTATCTCCTCATGGTGGTGAAGTGCTAGGATACCAAACCAAGATTGGTGACCTATCCAAACTATGCAAGAAAAGTTTATTGACATTCATCCCAAGAAGTAATATAATTTTCCATTAGATTTAAATACCAATCATAAGAAACATCCATTAAATTAAAAGGTAATAATCTATAGGCAACATCTTCATGGACAACATTCATTAGCTTTTGTGTAGATTTGAAAGATCTAATATGTTCTTTTGTTGTCCTTACTCCTAAAGGATCAAAGGATGGTAAGTACTTTTTAGGATTTTAAGGTAAATCATGTACATCTCATGGGATGGATATAACAAATTTAACTAACTATGTTTGATCTATTGGTGTATTAATAGGTAAAAGATTCCTTACTAGAGAAGGAGTCCTTGGAGGTGGATTGTTCTAAACTAGGGATATTGGCACAGTTCTAGGTCTCCTATGATTTGACAAGGGTGAGACTAGAAAACCAACCTGAGAATTATATATGGTCACTCTCTTAGGTAACTCTAGTGCAACTCTATACAAAGGCTAACTACTATTATTTGCGGTACATCCCTACTTCTAGTGCCAATTTAGATTTTTTGATGCAGGTTTTATGCACACCATAGCCTTAATGAGGTAGCCTCTAATGTTTTAGGATCTCAATGGAGGTAAACTCCACTCTAAGGCATGAGTTGTAAGTATGTGATCTATTACTACCTATTGATGGAATATTTGGTAGGGAATGAAGGTTATTGACAAGGTTTTTTTATGAAGGTGTGGTTCCTAATAAGGGTAGCAAATCTTTATGTGATTTGGATGGGTGATTGCTTTCTAATCTAGAGTGGGTATGTCTCAAAACAAACTCAAAAAAAGGAGTGAAGGGTAAGGCAAAAAATAAAGCTTATGTGTTTTTTAGGAATCACTTCCCTAGATGGTTTCTAAAAAGACAAGTGGTCTCAAAACCTATGTTTGTTACTAGTAGCAATTGCACACACACAGTTAGACATAGCTAAGAAGTATAAGGAGATAAAGATGCAAAAAAATCATAAGCTTTAGACAAAGGTTTCTCCTTTTAAATAAACTATTTCATACCCTTAGTCATGGTATTATGACTTAGGCTAGTGAAGTATATAAGGTATTTATTACACACACAAAAAAAACTACATCCAAAAAATCACTCATGCACAATCAAAATTATAAATAAATTTAAACTTGACTATCTTAACCAATATATTTACCATTCTTTCAATATTTGTTGTACATCTATATATTATTATATCAATCAAAATAATCAAGAATCCATTCACAACTATTGCACTCTAAGTATTATTGAAAAATACAACCAAAAAGAGTAACAACTAATTCCACTGAAATTGAAAAGAAAATACACAAAAACATTCTTAGACAATCAAAATTGATGTTGCTCTTGTATTAAAAAATTCTATGACAAAAATCCAAGTATAATTACAATCATTTATATAAACTTGGGGAATGGGTCACCTCATCCTACAAGTTCATGTAAGGTCATTACATGTGATAGTCAGAACTTGAGTTCTAACTATGGTCTAAAAACTACATAAGAGTCTAATTTTAGTTTATCATTTTAAAAGTCTTTGTTTAAATTTATGAAACATTTGTATATGTATGAATAAAAAGACAAAATTATAATTATAGCTCAAACTGCATGATAATGTCTCCTTTAAAATATTGTGGGAATAACTTGTTAATCTTTTAGATTAACCACCTTCAAAATGGAACTTAGACATGTCCAAGATAAGTACTACTTTACCAATGTTTTAAAACTAGTGACACTATTATTAACTAAAAACTACATTCCATCCACTATAATTCTAACCCTCTGTTATTTAGTTATTGGATCCTCACTTTCATATTCACATGTGTGTTCATATTCTTGATTGATTTTAACTGTGAGACCCAATGATTATCGATAAATATAGTTCAAGTGTTAAAAATATCTACATACTTTATCCATATCATTTGTTACCTTTCAAAATATGACTATTGATTTTAAGACATGTATCTCTACCTTATTAGGTCTAGATCTTGGAAAATTCCACTATCAATTCACATTGTTGATCTATTGCATGATGGAATTTGAGCATGCCACTTGTCATAGCCTCATTTCTTTGAAAAGACTCTACTGATCTTGCACCATTGAATAAACTATACAGGTCAATGTTGGCCATTTATCTACTTGGGCTCACTAACCTTTTATTCGAAATAGCTAATTTAAGAGATTAAATTTTATGTTCATATAACTTTTAAAGATGTCTACATGACTGCCATAATTTAATACCCTATTATTTTCTTATCGATCTTGAATTTGACATTTGTATGATCATCAAAGACATCTTCATGACCATCAATGACATCCACATGACCTTCATCATTTGAACCTATATCCTTTTATTTTTGAGCTTAATTTTGATTTTTGTGCAAACATCAAATATGTCCACATGACTATCATATCAGTTTAACTCGCTACAAACTAGACACTTCTCATTTCCTAGTTCACTCTGCTCCTACAAGTATAAATGGAAAGAGGAATTATCATAATACTTTGAAAAACATATATAAAGGACCTTGTATGAATATTTTAGCCTAAGGTATTAGTATTAATAAAATGTAATTTGGACATAGGCTTAGAATATATAAAAGATCTCTTACGTTTAATCTCAATGGATTAACATAGAAAAATATGATTAGGACACTTGGATAAAATCTTAAATCAAGCTCAAGACATAATAAAATGTTATCCAAGCAAGGGTTCCATTTGGTATTATGGTATTGGTCTCAGGGAAATCACTATGGTGGAATTATTTCAAGACTTTTGTGTAAGGGAATTTTTTGGTCAAAATGCTAACAACAATTCTTTCAAAGGGTCATTTTCATTAGATAAAATGTTTGAGACACAAAGTTTGAAGGAATTTCCCTAAGGAAAAAGTCTCTAAAGGATAGGATCATAAGGAAAAATTCTAAAGACAAAAGTCTTGAAGGCTGAGGGTGAAGGGCAAAATACCTCAAATAAAACATCTGAAGGAATGGGTCAAAGGGAAAAATCTCTCCGACAAAGTGTCTGAAGGATTTGGCTGAAATAAAAAAGCCTAGGACAAAATTATTGAAAGGTTGTTATGAAGGGAAAATGGGCCCTAGATAAAAGTCCAAAATGGCAAGTCTTGGAGGGGAAAGGCTTAGGATAAAGTCCTGAAGGGTAGAGTTGAAGGGCAAAGTGCCAATTCAAAAAGGCCAAAGGTTTTATTCTAGAGGGAAAATGTCCATGATAATTATCCAAAAGGGAAAGTGATCACTTCGAAAAGGGCCAAAGGGTCAGTTCAGAAAGTCCAAATGGAATTTTCCCTCAAGGGAATTGTTTTGAGGGTATGTTTCAAAAAGGCAAAGTGCTTGGGATAAAAGGTCTAAAGGGTATGTTTAAAAAAGGAAAAGTGCCTGGGATAAAAGGCTCGAAGGGTAGGTTTATAAGGTTGAAGGGCATTTCAAAATCCCTAAAGCACAATTTCAAAATGCCAAAGGGTACTTTCTATCTATAAATAATCTAAAGGGTCTACTTCATAGGAAATTTATCCATGACAAAAGTCTCAAAGGATATACTTTGTATAGGTCGAAGTGGAATCTTAAAAAGGTCAAAGGATAAGTCAATTACATCGAGAAAAATTCTTGTGGGAAAAAATATCGTAGACTAATTCCATTGGAGGAATTGTTTTAGAAAAAATGTTCATAATAATTTCTCTAATAAAGATACGCCCATGGCCAAAAAACTTGCAATAATTCATGTGCAGCAAAATTCCTAACAAAGAGCAATAGGATAAGTCTGAAACAATAAGCCCAAAAAGATAAATTGCATAATCCCCAAAATAATTCAAGCATTAGTCGATAAAAATAAAATATACCAATGCCATTTTACTAAATTATGAAGGCCAATAATTAGTCCTTTCCTAAAATTTTGCATAAACATATAGAAGAGGTGGCTCAAAGTCAAGACCATAGTCTAAAAAAAAGTGGGTCCCCATTTCCCTATGGAAAAAGGGGGGTGTTGGGTACAACACTAGTCTTTTGGGTTTTGGCTCGATATAGGCTTGTTTTATCTATTATTTTAAATGAGAGAATTTTTGGAGCGCTACATGTTTTAATTATTATGTATTTTTTTAATCTTTAGGTAAATTCTAAACTTAAGGATGTCTATACACTTAGTCTAGGTGATTGCATTTGAGGCTTATTTGATGTAACTACCTAATTTTGTCACAAATTTTATGAGTTCGAGTCTGTCATGATTATTATTTTTAATTTCATTAAGGTTACCTTCTTTTATACCATTTCACCTCAAGTTTGTGTGAATTATCTAACCTTTGAAATATTTTTGTGTTTCCTTTGGGCAATTTAGCATGGTATTGTGTGCCTTTCATGTGTTTGGTTGAGCATTCCCATGTGATTAAACTCTAAAACTCAGTCCCTTCATCTATTATTTTGAATGGGAGAATCTTTGGAGAGCTACATGTCTTAATTATTATGTTTTTTTTAATCTTTAAGTAAATTCTAAACTAAGGATGTATATACACTTGGTTTAGGTGATTGCATTTAAGGCTTACATGATGTAACTACCTAATTTTGTCACAAATTTTATGATTCCTAGTCCATCATGAATCATGTTTTGAACTATATTAGGGTTCCCTTTTCTCAGACCATTTCACCTCAAGTGTGTGTGAATTATCTAACCTTTGCAATATTTTTGTGTTTCCTTTGGGAATTTTGGCATGGTATTATATGCCTTTGGTGTTTTTGGTTGAGCATTCCCATGTGATTAACTTTTAAAACTCAGTCCCTTCATGAACTATCAGATTGGATTGGCTTTAACTATTCATCAAAAATTCCTTTTTATCAACCTTTTCATCTCTATTTGGGTCTCGTTTGCCTTTTTTATATTGGTATAACTATGTTTTTTGAAGAGTTTTTTTAGTCTTTTCCTTGGCAATCATGTTTATTTATGCTCTTGGCTGAAGAAAAGTGACTACTATTATCTGAAATATCATGTGTTATGGTTTAATATTTTCTTGGTTAATGGATTGGTTTTAACTTTAAGATAGGTGAAAGACCATTTTATTCATAGGCTTATTCTTTAGGACTACATAGTTGTGTTTCAAAATTCATATTTCAAAGTCAAATATCTAAGTGTTTTCCTTGTAAACTAATGCTCTTGAAAATATATCCTATGAGTCCTTGAGTAAGTAGAATTATGCCACTTGTCATTTTACCACTTCCCTAGGTCTTTTTTACCTTTGTATTTTGTTTGGGCTTTTTGGGTAAGAGGTATTATGACATGTGGCATGATCTCATTTTTCCACTTCCCCAAGTCTTCTTAGTTCATGTGCCTAATCTTAAGCCTCCCAAGTAAGATATATCTTGATAAGTGTCATGATCTTAGTTATTCACCTCATAACACCTTTTAGATCTAAGATCTTAGCCCCTTAACCTTTTGGATAAGCAATATCATGCCATGTGTCATGATATTGTTTCATCATGACTTATACCCCCCTAATTTTTCTTAAAGCACCCAAGACCTCCCAAATACAAGAGATCAACCACATGGTGTAATCCTACTTATTCAGGCCATTGGGGTAGTCTATATACCTCTCATTAATATTCAATCCCTAGATTACCAAGATTATGCCATGTGGCATGATATTATTTCTTCAAGCCTCCTAGGATGTTCAGAGTGTTTGTAAGCCTTATGGGTAAATGATATCTTGATAGGTGTCAAGATCTCATATCATCAAGATGTACAGGTTATAGATACAAGAAAGTGTTAGGATAGACCCCTGAATGAGTGAATATAAGCCATGAAGCATGGACTACTAGCTAGATAATGTGATGGTGCATGTGCTAGCATTTCATGAGCATAAAATTGATAGTCTTCTAGCCCATCAAGACCCTTATCCTTGAGATTATACTTAAGAAGTTATCACATTTTTGAGTTATTTTAGGGTCTCATTTTGATCCTTTCCCTAATGGTAATTTGTCTAATATTTTAATCATTTTCAACCAATAAATTTATGTAGTTTCCTTTTTAAAATTTGTCATTTTGCTCATATCCATTAACAGATTAGAGTCTTAAAGGATTTATCTACTCTTTTTTTAATATGTTCTTGCCTTATTTTGATTGAAAATTAGTTGATTGTTTATTTTATTATATCTTTGACATGGCTTATTTTCTTTAGGTGAACTGATTTAAATATATTTTTTATCTTAAGGTTTGATTATTTCATCTAATTAAATAGATCAATCATCTCATCGACAAAACCCTTTTTTCAATTATTGATTTTGAAGGGCCTTTCTTTTCATCTTTTCTTTTAGATCATGCCTTAGTTATTTTTGAGTGAAGTTAAATTTGATTTATAATGACTCATTTTATATTAAAAGTACTTAAAACTACTTTGTGTCTACCTACAGGTCCAAATTCAATCAAAAATTGCCACTTGTTAACATCTCAGAACTCCACTCCTCTAAAAGATATTGGATAAAAAGTAAGGGCATTCAACCCTACAGACACCCAAGATCATGCCACATGGCATGATCTCACTTTTTTGGGCCCTTAGGATGATCAAGATAGAGTAGTAAGATAAGGGGACCTCTTGGGTGAATGGGATGATACCACATTGTATCATCTCATTACTTTGTGCCTCAATATTAAATAGCAATAGTATGGAATAGTAAAAAATAGGTGAGTCCCAAAGATGATGCCACATGGCATGATCTAAAGGCTCTAGGGTAATAAAAACATGGAATAATGATTGAGGACCCATATAACTCTAAGTAAACAAGATCTTGCCACTTGTCAAGATCCCATTATACTTAGGTAGTGAAAAATTCAAGGAGGTTCAAACACTTAGCACCCTACAAGTTAACTAAAAATCAACACGTGGTAGGACTTCAACACATAAATGAAACACTTTCTCTTCTTGTGTAATGAGGATTGGATGCATGGAATTCCCTTCTAAAATAAGATATATGGGCCCCCATGAATATAATTCAAACCTCAAATTGATGCTTGTGTTTCCCATTTTGTTTGTTTAAGCAATTAAAACCTAGAAATGGAAATGTAATCCCACTTGAACTAGCACAATCATAAACCATTTTATATTTTAATGACTAATATATCATGGGACATAGCTTCCTAGCTAAATTAAATACTATCATTAACCAAAATATTTAGCATGGACATTGGGATTGAGTTAGAGCATAAATGATAAAGGGTCATCTTAATTGGGCATAAAAATTATCAAGTAAAGTGTGGCCAATTGGATATCTTGAGGGGACCTTAAATGAATCCAACTACCACAAATTAAAACCAATTATTAGTATTGGGGCCTTGATACTAATTTCATTAGGATGGAATGTGGCTTGTTTAAATTTTGAGCAGAGGCATGCATATCTCACTAATGATTTCCAACCACCAGCAAGGTGGTTAAATTTAGGACTGAATAAATCGAGTGGACTATATAAGAACAATTATCTATTTAAATTAAGGCCAGTCCATTTATAATTAAGATCTAGAGTACAAGACTTGGTCTTTTTCTTTCCAATGTATTTCTTGATTTCATAATTTAGTTTTTCATTTGAGCATGAGTTAAGGTTGTTTGATGGATTTTCTATAGTTCACCTGAATATTGATAAATCTTAGTGTTTTGTTTCATGAATTATTTACTATATGGAATCTCTTTGATTGATATTCATTACTTGTGCATGTATTTGGTGGCTTTGTTTCACTCTTTTATGTAGTTTATTTGTCCTTAAACTCTTGTACCTTCTTTATTTTTTGATCGTTTTATGATAGCTAAATAGGGACCAATTTCTCAATAGGTTTGTCTATTAAATAAAGCCATAAATACCCTCATTATAAAGAGATTTCATCTTTATTTTCTCTTTACCCTCTCTTTTCTCTTTTTTATATCTATATTAGTTTAAATTTAGAGTATATTTTGAAGTTTAGTCAGTTATCTAAGCTTTATATGGGTTACATATTCACCCTTTCACCTATCTTTTATGCATTGTTAAAATCATCAGACTAGAAACAAGTGCCAACTAGCAATTAGATCATTGGAAATTTGAATAAGCTATTTTTCTAGGCACAAGATATACCAAAATTTTCTTGCATAATTCTTAGAGAATACTCTAAATAGTCCCCTTGTATGGAATAGATTACATCAGCCAACTGAGGTATCTGCTATGCCATACCTAGTAGATAGAGACCTTGGGGAAGTTATTTCCATACTCAGATTCCTTTAAAGAGAGGTGGAAGGGAAGAAGAAGGGGAAATCCTTATTGGTTGAGCCTCTTTTTTTACCCTCTCTTCCCCCTAGATTTGGTGTGGTTGTGTTAAATAGACTACCAACAGATTGGTGCTAAAAGGTGGGCCTAATAAAGTAGTCTTTGATAATTATGCTTAATTGTATCTAACATCTTGAAGATTTTTGCTTAGACAAGGATCATTATAGGTTTATAAAATTTTAAAATAAAATATTTGTCATAAGGTCCAAGTTAGTTGAGGGTGACTTTGAGTTATTATAACTCTTACTACATAGGAAAACTAGGACTAACAAAGGGAAGTCTAAGCCCAAAAAAAATTACTCAACTAGAATCTCCCACACTACCAAAATTACTTTCACTAACCTTTTTGTTATGCCTAAAAATCTATTGATTTCTAACCATGCTTGGTTAGGAGGAAGTAGTTATCCTATAAACATTCCAAAACTTGCCCATGACCTGCCCAAAAATCTTGAGAATTTTTTCCCAAGATATTTCATGGTGGGATAAGAATAGTAGAAGAACACATATAGACCTTTAAATATGCCTTGATCAAAAATCAGGTCTAACATGAATATGTTTATTTTAAGTTATTCCATTACACTTTTAATGAGACAATATATGGTTAGTACCTAAGACTCCTAAATGGATCCATCACCTTTTAGGTTGACCTTGATATTGTGTTCACTAATCACTTTATGATACTAATAGACCCTGCCATACTCCACCAATTTATAGATACCCATTAAGAATAGAATGAACCCATGAGTATTTTTAATAATTAGTTTCAAAATATATAAAAAATATTGAAATACCCATACACAGAGATTGATCTAGAATCTATACTAACATACTTCAAGGACATAGACCCCATGATGTTTAAGTTCCTTAAAAGGACACTAGTAGCTCTTATAGCTTTGTCCTTCACCTAAAATGAAGCATTCAGTGTTGAACAATAGTTTTTACCTCAAGGATATGGTGTTTGTCCCTGAGACTTATTAGGAAAACCTAATGCATATAACCAAATTCCTATGATCAACCCAGCCCTTATGTAAAACACTTTTTTTATGAATCTAATCCTAGGAGACATGTATTCAAGTCTAAAGCTATTTTACAATATGATGCCCTTTTAACCCATTCCTAAAAACTTGCCCTGTGTTCCCTTGAACCATGTATTTATGTTTCACATGATCCATCAAATCATTCTATTCACCTATAATAACATGGTTACCACCCCTAGTCTAAGTGGTTATGTTGCCCTTAATATCAACTAGTAGGCTAAATATTTGTTTCTTAATAATTAGATACCTATTAGCCATATCCATAACATAGTACATCATGTTATCCCTATGTTTTTAAATGTTATTTCATTGTTGGCTATCCCACCACCTCAATCAGGTATTAACTAGGTGCCCCAATGAACCTTGAGGTAGATAATATATAGTAGATGGTCTAAATATTGACCAATGATATGGTTAACCTATGTAGACAAGTGCTTAAAAAAACCAACCAAGATATGAACAACCCACCTTAGAACATAAATTATAACTTTTAAATGGATAATAGATAGTTGAACACTAGGCCTAAGAATGGGAATGTACCTCATCCCCTTGAAAACACCAACCAAAACCATAATAGTTCCTCTAACTTGGTAAACATGGTAGACCTAGCCTTACCCACTTGGTGTAGACTACACAATACAATAGACCATGATGAAATAGACTATTCTCAATTTACATTAGACTCAAAAATCTTCCAAAAGAATATGTATAATATTTACATAGTGTATATATCAGACAACACAAAACTAGGCCCAAGTGGAGACAACCCAAGTTCTACCATGGTCTTAGAGACCAATTAATACCCATTTGAAAATGATAATGAGCTTCAAGATACCCTAAATAAGGTCTATGCCTTTAAATAGTTTCAAATGGGTAATAACTATCAATTGACGATTAAGTTATAGGGTCCTCTCACTACTTATACTCCCCCTAACAATAGTTAGTTTCCCCTTGATGAAAACTCCCATAATAATCTTGCTCCCCCCAAGGTACCTACTACCTCATATTAGCTTATAAACATTGATGCACTTCCCTAGGATGATAAAAAAATTAGAACAAGGCAAATGTGGATATATCATTATAGAAGACATGAATAAAACCAAGGCCAACATAACAATGTTGGATTTACTTTAGATGTCTAACCAAAAGTATTTATTGTTGATGGAATCACCTACCCCTATGAGGAATGAATCTAGTAACAATATTGATGCTCATGTTATTGTTTACAAGGAAAAAATGGAGATCATTCATTTTATTCTAATAATTATAATTTTTGTCAAAAACATACATAGTTATTTGGTGGATTCAAGTGCTTTGGGGAATGTGATTATTTATGCCATTTGCCAAACTTTGGGACTGATACCCACCAAATCTACTAGAAAATTTGTTCAGTTGGATAAATCAAAATTTAAATTTATTGATGATTTGGATCAAATCCACATGTAGTTGGCATCTAATCCTAGAGTGAAATGATTCATTGATACCTAAGTGGCAGACATAGCTAAGTCATATGAGATTCTTTTCATTTGATATTGGTCTAAGATGCTCAGTGGGTATATGGCCATCGATTTCTCCCACATGTGGCTACCATGGCAAGGTATGCCTAATCAACTGGGGATTGAAAGGGATCTAAAGAGGTCCCACATCATCACAGAATATAATAATACTAATGAAATCATATATACAATTATATGCACTTGAGAAGGAAGTAGAAGCATATGAAAAAATCTTAATTAATAAGATGAACCTAAATTTGAAGATTTGGACCATTTGAAATAGGAGGATATTTTACATACCATAATTATTTTCTGTATATAGTCTTTCCCCAACTCACACAAGGATTTAATAATGTCATTCATGTGAGAAAAAGGAACGTAAAATTATAGACGCTACCCATGATACCATCATGGATAATATTTCACCCACATATACTATTGAATATCAGATAAGAATGCCATTGACATCTGAATAGGAAGGTGTGCCAAACTTAGAATCTAGGAAGGATAATAAGGAAGTGAATATAATAGTAGCATCCATCTAGAAGTACCCAATACACATAGTTGAATATCATATATGGACCCAAAATTTTGATGGCTCCAAATCCAAAAAATGAGTGTTTTTCTTAGTGATTTAGGATCATATAAATGCATTGGAAGTCTCTGAAACTGATTCTACATGTGTTTTAGGTCATTGTTTCCATGACTATGTTTTGAAGCTTATTGGTAGTTCTAAGTGGGCTACTTACAGATAAGGTTTCAAGTATTTTTGCCTTGATTTATGATGTCTAATTCACATTTTTATGACCATAAAGTAATGAGGATTATTTTTATATGAATTTTTTCCATTTTTGTTTGAAAAAATTATGTTTTTGGTTCAATTGTTTAAGACAAACTTCCTGGCTATGCACAAGCCTAATTGTGAACAGTGCTAATGGTGTGCTTCAAGTGGTGGTTGGAGATAAAAGGTGGCATGGACCAATGATTATCTTGGTAAGGGTATATTAAATTTAAATATGATATTTTCCTACCATGTGATATTTTTTATAGCTTTTTAAGGTGTTCAACGGGTAACATGTGCTAATGAAGGCCTAATTGAATTAGGTCTCCTTAAGGCCTAAAAGGGGTTTTAGTCCTATATGTTATGACCAACCAATTTTAATGTTTATTTAATATTTACAGTCCCATTTTATTTAAAAACTAAGTTTATAAGTGTGTATGGTTGACCAAGAGGTGTATGACCAAGAGCCTAGTATAAAAAACAAGGCCTAATAGGCCTAATTATCTAAAGTGAGAGTATGTGTTGAAGAAAATGAGATATAACTTTGAAGAGATTAAGGAGGTATTTTTGACCATAAATAGGGTACAAATAAAACATATTTAAGATATTATATGGGTATTTTAGATGATTATCAAGTTCATATTACCTAACCAAGTCAAGAAGAGGGTTAATTGAGCAAAGAAGGCTAAAGACTAGTTTGAGAAGGATAGGTGTATGTGAATAGTTGAAGATGGAGATCATCATCTATTATATGAGAAACAAATGGTTATGAAGGTTATCAATTATTTTATGTGGATAAGTTGGTTTTGAGTCATCTAGGGGTTTGGTGCCTCCTTGTAAGTGGGTGCTTTTTAAAGCCTAGTCAAGTTAGTGCTTGGCTAGTTGGGGATGGTGCTCCAAATGAAGTTGGTGCTTCACTAAATCTTGATGTTTGACTTATAAGATAGTATTAAATTTTAATCATCAATGGGTTTTATTCCCCTTGAGTTTTTCCCACTCAAATAAGTGTTTTGTGTGTTATGTTCTTCTCTCATACTAATGGCTCTTAATGTGTTGTTAGCTTTCTATATTGTTTTGATATTTCATGAATGATAAGGTAAAGATTGTAAATGTTTTGAATACTAATTCACCCCCAATATTAGTCATTATGCTTCCAAAAATTAGTATTAGAGTCTAGTTCTTTGATTCATGTCTAACAGCTTGAAGGCGGTCCTAAGAAGCATAATAATGTATTGTGATCAACAGGAAGAAGTTAACATATATGATGAAGAAGTCTAATATGGCAGTGAATAAGGAAAAGTTTAAGTATACCTTGAAGTTGAGCTCATAAATACCCTTGATGATTGAAACACCAAAAAAATAATATCAAGGATCTTGGGAGTCATTTAGAAGAGGTTAACACAAGGTGTAAGTTAAAGGAAGTTGAGTATGACTAGTTGAAGATAGATATAGATTCCTTGAAGGTTGAGCATCAAAAGCTCATAGACATATTGATAAATTTTAAGAGAGTGCATGACAAGTCAAAATAATTCAAGAGCACTAACATGAAAATATCAATCAAGTAACCCAATGTTATAAATGATAAGTCATCATGGACTATGGTATGTACAAAAATGTTATTTGCTACATCTATGATAATATTGATCTAACAGAGTTGGAATGTCCACAAGATTAAAAAAAGATATATGAAGCTCTTATAATGAATAATAAGTATCAAACATTGGCATGTAACCCAAATCAAGCTAAGATGGATTAGATTGAGCTCAAGAAGCAAAATAGATTATTTTACTATGAGGAATAGAAGACTAAAGAGGACTCTATACTATCTAAAATTGCCTTTCACATATAATATGAAGGATTGAAATGATATATAGATAGTGGTTTCTTAAGCCACATGATAAGATAGATAAACAAGTTCATCTCATTAAAGAATAATGTTGTAAAAATAGGGAGGTTTGGAGACAACACAACTGCCAATATAGTTGGTAAGGGTGTCTTGATTTTAGACAATGGAAAGACTAAGACACAAAATATGTTGTATGTAGAAGGTCTAAAACATAACCTAATTAGTGTGAGTTAATTTTTTAATCAAGGACATACACTACCATTTCATGATAAAGGGTGTGAGATAAGGAGAACCAAATTAGGAAGGATAATTATCAATGCCAAGAGGACTGAGAATAACCTATATGTATTTAATGAGATCAAGAATGAGAGATGTTTTATTAGAAAAATGGATGAAATATGGATATGACATAGAAGGCTAGGTCACCTAAACTTTGACAACTTGGTCAAGATTATCACTAAAAAGGATATTAATAACATGCCTAAGATCATCAAACCTACAAACATACTTTACAAGGTATGTCAACATGGTAAGCAGACTAGAAGAAGGTTCAAGTCCAAATATTACTCTACTACAAGACCCTTAGAGTTAATCAAAATTTATATTTATGAGCCTAAAATAATTCAAATCATTTGAGGGGATAGCTACTTCATGTTATTCATTTATGATTATACAATAATTGTCAGGAATCTAGAACAACAAACATGCTCTGATGCCACTAGTTGGGATCTTGCTCCTCAGAAAGAGCACAGTATGATTACCAAATATAAGCAATTGAATATGCGGAAATAACTAGAAACACAAGTAACTAGAATTCACTAATAGCATAGAATATGAGAGACAATACACTATCTTGTATTAACACTAACAGAAAAGAATAAAACAAAGAGCCGCCACACTCTTTCACCTTACAGAGATTCGCCACACCTCAAGTGTTCAGTAATTCTTCTCACACACACTCTCCTACACAAAAAACGGTCCCAACAACCAACTCACACACAGAATTGGTGTTCACCTCACCAACCAGTCAGTAATAACCCTGCCGGTACATCAAGCACTCTATAGCACTTCAAGCTGATCTCTCATGAACCTGCAACCTGCAATTCAAAGACCAAACTTACATGTAGATCCCCAATGAGCTTGCAACAACCTGCAACTCACAGATCTTACAACTAGAAGGAACTCTTCCTTTCTATCTCATGCCTTATACAATACATGCCAATGGGTCTATAAATAGATCCCTAACTCAAACAATAACTTAGACTCTTAATTTAGACAATAGTCCTCACAGCACAAGACTCTAACTGGTCTCAACATGCAAACTCTTCATTCACTTAACTGACTGTCCGTGAAAGGAGCAGTTCTGGAACACACAGGCGACCGACGTCGGTCCCTGCTTGTCTGGTTCTGCCGACGTCGGCCGACTTCCTGCCGTCGCCGGTGGCCTTCTGCACTGGACTCTGCCGACGTCGGTCCTGCTGCCGACGCCGGTTCCTGTAGAACTCAGCAACCATCTGTTCCTCAGTTTGCAAAGGTTGAAGCTTTTAGCTCCACAACCTAACAATAATGACCTTGTTTGCATTCCTGAAAGAGAAATTACAAGATCTTGATAAGTTCAAGGCATTCAAGGATCTTGTTTAGAATGAGAAGAATGGTAAGATCAAGTTCTTAAGATTTGATATAGGATGAGAGTTTTTATCTAATGAGTTTGATGACTTCTGTGAGGTTCATGTAATAAGGAGATAATTCTCAGTAGTTAGGACACCTCAATAGAATGGGGTAGTGGAAAGGAAGAATAGGATAGTTCAAGAGATGGATATAACTATGTTGAATGAATCTATATTATCTAATGGATATTGGAGAGAGGTATTAAGCAATACTATCTATATTTTGAATAGAGGATAGATAAGTACTAATGGAAACAAGACTCATTATGAACTATGGAAGGGTAGACCTACAAATGTAGAACACTTTAGAGTGTTTGGGAGAAAATGTTTCATCAAAAGGGATGATGAGTACTTGGATAAGTTTTATTCTTGATCTAATGAAGGAATATTCTTAATATATTCATCAATGAGCTTAGCCTATAGATTTCATAACAAGAGACTACAAAAGATAGTGGAAAGCACCAATGTGAGGATTTATGAGACAAGGAAATCTCACTCATAGTCAAAATTCACTTTAGAGAATGTATACTTCTAGATTGAAGAGGATAATGTAGAGGTTGATGAGGAATAATAATAAATTTAAGAGAGATAGGACTCAAAAGGAAGATAGATTGAAAGAGACCACCTTGAATCTCAAATCATTGGCAACAAGAATACAAGTATGCAAACTAGGAGAAGACTAGTAATTAATCTAAATCAAGAGAATGCTTTATTATCCAAGGTTGAACCTAAGAGTATTATAGAATCAATAAAAGAAAATTTTTGTATAGGTAATATGAATGAGGAGTTATACCAAATAGAGAAGAATGAGACTTGGGAACTAGTTCCTAGGCCTAAAGGCAAGAATGTCATTAGCATAAATGGGTGTTTAAAAACAAGTTAAATGAAGATGGAAAAGTCACTAAGAACAAGGCTAGATTGTTATTCAAGGGATATGAATAATTTAAAAGGGTATAATTTAAGAATACCTTTTCACCATTAGTAAGATTGGAGGCCATCAGATTATTTCTAGCTTATGTAGGATTCAAGGTATACTAGATGAATGTCAAATCTACCTTTTTGAATAGAAATTTGGAAGAAGTGTACATTGAGAAACCTAAAGGGTTCTCACTATCATATGAAAAATATTATGCTTATATTTTGAATAAATATCTCTACAATCTAAAACAAGCTCCTAGAGCTTAGTATGATAGGCTGGAAAATTATCTATTAGATCAAGGAATCAAAATAGGAGCTATAGACAGTAATCTATACATCAAGATAGAATATTACCATCATTTGATAGTATTTGTATATGTGGATGACATCATCTTTGTTGGAAAAAATAAGAAAATGACAAAGGCATTTATAGAGGTGATGAAGAAAGAGTTTGAGATGTCCATGTTGGGAGAACTATCATTATTTCTTGGGTTGCAAATCACTCAATCTAAAAAAGGTATATTCATCTCATAAGCCAAGTACATAAATGAAATGTTGAAGAAGTTTGAGATGGAGGATTGCAAGGAAATTAGTACACCCATGATCACAGGATGTAAGTTGAGTAAGTAAGATGAGTCTTGAAAGGTCAATCAAATGTTATATAGGTCAATGATTGGTGTTTTCCTATACACTACTACCTCTAAACTTGACATCAGACAAGCAGTAGGTCTTATGGGAAAGTTTGAAGTACATCCAAAGGAGAAACATATAAAATTAGTCAAAAGGATACTCAAGTATCTTAAAGGGACTTTGGAGTATAGATTTTGGTATCCACAAAGCAAGTATTTCCATTTGATAGCCTACACAGATGCAAATTAGGTAGGAAGTATAGGTGATAGGAAGAGTACCAGTGGAGGAGAATTCTTCCTACGTGTGTGCCTAGTCTCATGGATAAGAAAGAAGCAATCATCAGTAGATTTGTCCACTTATGACGCTGAGTACATTGAAGCATATTAATTTTTCACGTAGGTTCTATGGATGAGATAGACCTTAAATGACTACAAGGTGGAGTATGATGGTCCTAGCCATATCTATTATGACAATACAATTGGTATAAGCATATCAAATAACCCTTTTATGCATGTAAAGTCCAAACACATTACCATCAAGTATCATTTCCTAAGAGAAAAGGTAAGTGAACAAAATTTCAAACTTGAATATGTTTCTACATAGAATCAAATTGCAGATATGCTGACCAAACCATTTCTAAAGGAAACTTTTGAACACTTAAGACAAAAATTGGGTGTAATTCCTACCCTTAACAATCATTAGAGAATCCAAGTATTTAAGGGGAGATAATCATGTTCATTAACTCCAAAAATATGTGAGTTGTTCCAAGAAGGTATGCATGGAGATAGGGGAGCATGTTTGTTTTATATCTCATAAACTCATAGTTTTTTGTGTTGAGTATTTTGATTGTAAAGAGTGTGATCCAAGGAATTAAAGACATCACTTTGTCATTTATGTCAAAGGGAGAGAAAGAATAGAATGGGGAGATAATGATGATAAATTTTTAGTATGGTTTGACATCAATGACAAAGGGGGAGATTGTTGAGCATTTTTTTCTATTTTTGAGGCTTGGCATTGATGTTATAATTGATGTCAAAGGTTGTTCATGAGGTATGAGGTAATTGAATAGTGTTTTTTTTTATTACATCCTTGATAGGTATGACATTGTTTGAAAATTTTATAAGGCATGTAAGCAATGTATATAAGCATCAAATAATGTTTCAATATTAGTTTACAAGGTTGTCAAGTGTTTGAACCTCACAAGAGACTTAAGAAGTTGTGTGCATAAGATGCCTAGTCTTATGCATGAAGGAGCATGGTATCCTAGTGATATGAATGCAAAGAGGCATAATAGGATAAATGAGGATTAAATTTTTTAATCATTCATGTGATTCATTGGATCACTTATGAGTGTTTTAGAGTAAGCTTACATGGGTAAGACCTACAGACCTAGAATGCAACTAAACTAGTTCTAGACTCTACATGACTTAATGAGGGGTCATGAGGTGTTATAAAGACCTATTAAATATGAAAATTAGTTTTAGATCATGTGATAAGTTGATTAATCATTTTAGTGAGGTTGAGAGTTCATGGAGAGTGTTTATAAGGCTAGTTTCAAGACCTAATGTGACTTATAGGTCAAAATCCTAAAGAGGAAAGAGAGAGATGGTGGCCTAATGGGGTATCAAAATTAGTTTCCAAGGTAAGAATGAACATGTGAGAATTTTTAGTGGTTTAATAGGTTTTACCATGTTCTTTTACCAATTTTGAGGTCAAAGTTTACATGAAAAGGAAATAAAAAGTGTTTCAAGGTATCCCTAGTGTATAGAATGAAGGGCTCTCAACTTGAGAAGGACTTTCATGTGTTCGTTGGCATGTGTAACCTCTGCATGATAACCTAATCCATTAATGGTATATGGATAAGGGTCCTATCTTAAATTTACAAGAATTTTATTTTTTAATAAGGGTCTAAGCTTTATCAATGATCGTTAAGATTATAAGTTGGTTTAAACCTCTCTAAAACCCTAACTTTGACCCAATGAGAAAGATCTTGATAAAAATAGCATAAAATGGTTTGTAATAGATATTTAGGTGGTTTTATGTTATATTAAACTATATAAATCACCTCTAAGTTTTATTGGTTTGTTATGGGAGTGAGTGTACCCTATAATAAAGGCCTTGTTTCTTGGAAATTTGATGTAACAAGTAGTATTGATCAAGTCAAAGTTGCTAATTAGATGAAGGTTAATGATTGAGACTTTTATATTATGTCCATGGTGGTTTATTATCATGTTATATACCTTATGTTTTATAAATAAGTCATACAATTTTACCAATGGCTAATAGACCTAGTGGTGCAGACAGTGAGAAACCAAGTAGAAGTGAGAAGTTGATTAGGGATGTGTTGTCATGGATTAGGGATGGGTCCAAATGCATGGGTATATTTTTTATTAGGGATGTGTTGTCATGGATTAGGGATGGGTCAAAATGCATGGGTATGTTTTTAAATATATGTAATACATTTCCATATTGGATATAATATTTATATATGATTGTATATAGCATAAATTTTCTCTCAAATTGACTTGTCTAACTTAGAGAGGTTTGTGTACAATGAAGTCATGAGATTGGTCTATAAGACCAATATTGCTATTATAAATTATTATATATTTGTTTTAATTTATTATAATGATGTTTTATGATTATATAAATTCTTTTAAAGTGATTTTATATTATTTTTGGGTCATTGTTTCTATGATTGTGTTTTGAAGCTTATTGGCAGTTCTGAGTGGGCTACTTGCAGAGAAGGGTTTGAGTACTTTTACCTTGAGTTGTGAGGTCTAATGAGCATTATGATGACATTTATGTCATGAGGATTATTTTTATATGATGTTTTTCCATGGTTGTTTGATAATATTTTATTTTTAGTTTAGTTGCTCAAGACAGACTTTATGGGTATGCTCAGGCCTTATTGTGAACAGTGTTAGTAGCATGCTTCAAGTGGTGGTTGGAGATAAAAGGTGTCATGGACACAAGATTATCTTGGTATGGGTATATTAAATTTAAATCTGATATGTTACTACCATGTGATAATTTTGAGAGTGTTTCAAGGTGTTCAAAGGGTAATGTGTGCTAATGAAGGCCTAATTGAATTATGTCACCTTAAGGCCTAAAGGGGGTTTTGGTCCTATATGCTATTACCAACCTATTTTAAAGTTTTTTTAAAAATATTTTCATGTCATAAGGCCCATTTTATTTTAAAAATAATTGGACAAATTTTTATGGTTGACCAAAATATGTATGAGCAAGAGCCTAGTATAAGAACAAGGCCTAATAGGCCTCATTGTCTAGAGTGAGTGTGTGTGTTGAAGCAAACGAGATAAAACTCTAAAGAGGTAAAAGAGTTATTATATAAAATAATTAGGGTAAAAATAAACCATAATTAATATCTAACTTACGTATTATATATGATTATCAAGGTTATATGACCTAACTAAGTCAAGAAGAGGGCTAATTGAGAAATAAAGTCTAGAGACCAATTTGAGAAGGATAGGTGTGTGTGAAGAGATGAAGATGGAGATCATAATATATTATATATGAAACAAATGGTTATGAATTTTATAAAAATTTTAATGTGTCTAAGTTGGTTCTAAGTCATCTAAGGGGTTGGTGCCTCCTTGCAAGTGCATGCTTGCTAAAGCCTAGTCAAGTTGGTGCTTGGCTAGTTGGGGTTGGTACTCCAAGTGAAGTTGGTGATTCACTAAATATTTATGTTTGAATTATAGGATAGTATTCCATTTTCATCATCAATTTTTTTTATTCCCCTTGAGGTTTTCCCACTCAAATAAGTATTTTGTGTGTTATGTTCTTCTCTCAATCTCATGGCTCTTAATGTGTTGCTAGCTTACTATATTGTTTTGATAGTTCATGAATGATAAGGTAAACATTTTAAAAGTTTTAAAGACTTATTCACCCCCCCTCTCATTAATTATTATTTCAAAAATAATGGTTCAACATGGAAAATTTTATACCCTTTGGCTATGACCCTTCTAAATTTGTGAAATCCTAGGAGAAAATGTTTTTCACCTAAGGTGTCTAATTGGTGAGCATGTTTAATTGCATTCCAATTGGAAATTAATATAACACTACTTCTAAGCTTGAAACGGGTTGGGTTAATTATATAAATAATTTCTCTTTTACTTCCTTTCTTTCCCTTCCTTGTTTTTGTTTTCTATTTTTTTGTTTTGTTTGGGTCTAGTTTTCTTGTTTATTTTTTTGTTTTCCTTATTGGGCCTTTTCCAAACCTTTGTATCATATGGTTACTTTAATAAATGTCATGAGAAATAGTGGTGGGATTTTAAGTATGTAATACAAAGTAAATTATGATACATAGGTACTTAGAGTTTATGACATTAGACTCAGTCTTCAACTTAGTTATAAAAGCTTGGGTTGTTTGCTTATGTTCTAAATGGGTTTGTGTTTGATAATTTTGGCATGGCATATCTAATTCATGGAGACCTCCTCTCAAAACCTATTACAAATATTACTTTAATGATTATTTGATTTTCCTAGACAAAACTATTGTAGCCAAGGTCTGAAAGTGAAAAATATAGAAGTATTCTTTATGTTTACCACAGTGGTCCCCAACCTAAGATTGAAATGTTTAGTAAAATTTAAAAAAAAAAGAAAATAAATCATAAAATAAAATAAAATTCAAAAAAACTCAGTCTTGGGTAACTTAAGAAACCTTTACCAGGGCTATGGATGCATGGATGGAAGTAGAGTAAGGCTTTATATGGGACCAGAGGAAACTCAATTAGGGCTATAAATGCATCATTGGTAGTGAAACAATGTCTAAGTATTCATTCTAAGGTAGAATTCACTAGCTTTATGGCCCTAAACATATTACCTATTCTTTGTAAGTTCCAAAAAGGAAATGAATACATAAACACACATTGTCTGATTTAGGTTCTACAATCTACCCCCTTTATTATCATTGCATAGTTATTTCATGTTCTATACATTAAGTTAAACAAAATATTTTGGGTTGTAGACAAGATTTAATTTTTCCAAATTAATCTGTAGCATTTTTTAGTAGAGTTTTCATTTATTTGTTCTTACACAACATGCCCTAATTTCTTCATAAAATCAAGGAACCTCTTTTATTCTAGAGTCTAGTCTTATATGTTTTGGTCAAGTTTGTGATTGTTTTATATACTAATTTGAATGGGAGATTAATTCGAGAGCTACATGTCTTAATAATTATACTTATTTTTTACTCTTTAGGACATGTTTGAATTTAAAGATGTATACACACTTGGTCTACAATATTGCATTTGAGGTTTATTTAATTTAACTGCTTAATGTTGTCACAAATCTGATAAGTCCTAATCTATCATGAATCATGTTTTGAACTACATTAGGGTTCCCTTTTTTATACCATTTCAGCTCAATTCTATGAAAATTTTCAAATCATTACAATATTTTGTGTTTTCTTCGGGAAATTTAGTGTGGTATTGTATGCCTTTGGTTTATTTGACTGGGCATTCCCATGTGATTAACTTCTAAAAATTTCTCCCTTCGTGAACTATTTGATTGAATTGGATTTAACTATTAATTAAATGAGACCTTTTAATCAACTTTTTCATCTCTATTTGGGTCTCATTTACCCATTTTAGATTAGTCTGATTGTGTTTTTTCAATAATTTTCATGGTTTTTCCTTGGATATCATGTTTATTTCTACTCTCAATCAAAGTGGAGTGACTACTATTCTTTGAAATCTTTCATTTTATGGCTTAGTCAATTCCAGGTTAATGGACTAGTTTTAATTTTAAGATGGGTGAAGGATTGTTTTGATTGTAGGCTTATTATTTGGGACTTAGCCATTGTGTTTCAAATTTCATATTTAAAATCAAATGGCTAAGTGTTTTCCCCACAAACTAAGGGTCTTCTACCTATTTTCTATGAGTCCCTAGGCAAGCAAAATTATGTCACTTATCATTTTACTACTTCCTTAGGTCTCTTTTACCTTGGTATTTTGTTTGGGCCTTTAGGGTAAGTGAATTGTTCAATGTGGCATGATCTCATTTTTTTACTTCCTTGTGTTCTCTCAGATTCTTCACCTAACCTTAATCCTCTTGGGTAACTAAGATCTCAACAAGTGTCATGACCCTGATTACTCACCTCTTAGTGCATTTTATATCTATGAGCTTGGCGCCTTAACCTTATAGATAATTAGGATCATGTCATGTGACATACTATCATTGTTGACTATTATGACCATAAGTCAAAATAGATGAACCCCATATAGTCCAAAACTTGATATTGGGGTTTATTATCATGTTATAGGGTGTATCATGGTTTATTTCATGTCATTGAATATGTTTATAACCTTGGTCAATGTCAATTTCTTTCCTAAGTCATTCTATGTCATAAATGAAAGTGGTATAATTTTCCAAGGTGGATAAGTGTTTTAAACTCCTTCTCAATGTCCCTCATGTCATCACCTATCAGATATGTCAATTTATCACTAAAAAACATGTAGGTGTTAAGTAAAATCAAGAAAAAAAGAGAAAAGAAGGAGGTTTTGGTAGTTGTATGGCCTATGGAGGATAGTGGTGTTGATGCCTCTAAATGTATCACAAGTGTTCTTAGTGTTCAAAGAACACTTTTCATTTTAGAATTCTAGGAATTCAAAGCATGAGTAGCAAGTTTTGGAAAATTATGTTACCTGTAGTGAAATAGTAGTAGACTAATGTTTAATTTTTCCACAAAATTTACATTAATTTGTGGTTGGGAGCCATCATGGTCCAAATCTTTGTAAAGTGTAAGTATTTATGATACTATTGGTGAATTTTTATCAAAGTTTAAACTACAGACTAATCTAAATGGATATTTACAATGAAATTTAAACTAGAGTGATTTGGTTAAAATATAAGGGTAAGGTAGAAAGAAAAGAATAATTACAAAGTTTCAATTATAACTTAACATGCATTTAACTATTATATAATTCAAACTAGCATAAGCTCAGATCTCACCATACACAAGGCAAATTTCTAAGGATAATATGAAAGCATACAAGTAAGAACTAGATCTACTTTAAAGATTTGTTACCAAGTTCAAATAGCATTAGCACATTTGAATATATAACAAATAAAAATAATCAAATTCAAGGTCCTTTAACTAATCTATCATAAGCACAAATTAGCAACCTTGTATTGTAGATGCAAATTTAGAATTCACAAAACCATTAAAATTCAAGCTTTAGAACCAATAATTGAAAGAAAAGTCAAATTAACAATTGACACAATAAATTTGGACAATATTTACATAATTCCTTAGTTGTATTAATTTCTCAAAATATACAAATTTTGCTCAAAATTCTCTCTCTACTAAATGGAAATAATGCCTTTTATAGAAAGACAAGGTAGTATACCAATTAGTTACAAGATACAAATGTATAAAAGATAAATATATTTGTCCTTTTGCACAAGGTTCTAGAATACATTTGCTTTTATAAACTAAACTGACATAGAGGTAAATACGCTAACAGACCAGCATATGCATTTACAAAAGGATAATCCATTTTTAAAATGTTGCAAAGTTTTTAAAAAATAGAATATCATTCAACTAATTAGATACTGAGCCTACACCTAATAACTTTCTTAGTATTGTTGAAGGATGTTGATAGCCTTCTAGTTTTGTTCATTGACTATCTCTAAGTCCACAGCTAATTTCAAGAGACACTCTTCCTCCTTGTCAGTAAGCTCATTCAATTCTCTATCATTTTTATCCATGGCCTCTTTGATGTTCCTAGCCTCAATTATTATTTCCCCTACATTAAATATCATGTCTAGGATCTTGCTATTATCTACCCTAGGTTGGTCTTGTCTTTTACTTTTTATTTCCTTCGTTACCAAAGTAGCCCTGTGCTTGAATTCATCATCCTTGATGATGCCTAGGATAATAGGTTGTGCAGGTTTTTTTAGCATTATCCCAAGGAGTTTTTCAATCTTTTCTATTAGCTCCTCATCATCCTTTAGGAGTCTCTCTAAATCTTGGGACCGTGTACTTAAACCTTAAAATTTCATTCAAATGTCCCAAACTTATTATTTTAAATCCAAGAATCTACCTTTCAACTCGGATGTTGATTAACCTTGTTACTTGATCCTCTAAATATTATCATTGGGTTATTAAACCATTAGACACTGTGTTCTACTATGCTAACACACTCTACCTTAGCTTCATTATTTTCAATGCATCAAACACATCATAATAAGATTCATCAATCATTTTGATCATTTCTTAGGCACTGATAAGATTGTATCTCCAAATTTTCCTTTTCCTTCTCAAAATTATATATCCTTTGTGTCATCCCTCTAATGCCTACTCTAACCTAAGTTGAATGAGCCTCAACTAGGATTTCTACACCCTCCTCATGGATGGTGATTTCACTAGGCTATTTTCCTCCAACTAGAGTTAAACCTACAAATGGCTCAACCTTTTAAAATGTGAACTCTTCAATCCCCACCATGGCTTTTCTAGTTGTCACTCTCTATAATCCATCTATCTCTGGATTGCATTTCATAGTAGTAGTTGACTCAATGTACTTTGAAGGTTTAGGAACATCCATCTAGGTGCTAATTGAAGCTCCTGGAATATCCATTTGCTTGTTATTTGACCCTGCAGTAGCCACTATTCTTCTCTCTTCCTCCTTCATCAAATCCCTTATACATGGCTTGATATCATCATGTACATCAATATTGACAGTTTGGATTAAGGCCCATGAGTGGTAATAAGAGGGGATATTTTCAATTTTTCCATGGATGAACTAATTAGGGATGAAGGGTCCATGAATGGGGTGTTCCTCACTGAATAAGTTGATTTCACTCGTAGAGTGAGTGAAAGTCAACATGGGCTTCTTTTACCCAATGGGACCATTACCAACTCTATATTTCTCTTCTTTAATAGTGTTACTAGGACTAGATCCAAGGTAGGCTCTTTCCATTTTTATTTCTTAGCCTCCTTTATTTGGGCCTATGTTTATTCAACATGTCCTTATTCTTCATCAGACCCATATGCCTCAATAAGGACCTTAAGGGAATCCTCCATTCTTTCACTAGGTTCTAGGGAAATCATGTCTAAGAATTTAACTTGAAACTCTGGTCTATTGGGAGGGGTTGAATATGGTCCTTACCTAGGCCTCTTTCCAATGTTTCCTTGCCAAGACCTTATGTAATTTGTGCTTGGAGTTGTTTCCCTTCCACTTATGGTTGCTCTTGAGGGGGCCTTGAAGAGCTAGGCAAAAAATGGCATTGCATAGGTCTCATTTACCATATGTCACCTAAGAGCTTTTGATCACTAGTCAGTCTGTGTTCATGTTTGACATTATGTCTCTTGAACCTAGCTAATAGCTGCTTAAAATTATTGGCATTGATGTGTAAAGTGTCATAGGAACCAAGTTGATGTTCATAAACTGGCTTGGGTAGGTGCTTGCTTTTTAATTTCTTGGAGACCTTGTCATTAGGGTCCCACTGCCTTAGGTCATCTAGATAAAATATAAAGGATTCTCAATGTCTGGAAGTAGTGTCTACATGTTTCCAATCTTGTAGAATAGTTTTAGCAATTATCAATGGATAGGGATGAAGGAGGTCTTTCCTTTTCTCCTTATAGACTCCATCAATGCCATGAAGATGTTGATATGCAATTTCTTGTTATGTTAATTTTTTGGTATGATCAAATGGGAAAATTATAAGGTTAAATCAAAATCCCTTCAATTTTGATCATTGTACAATCTGGATATAACCAAATGTATTCCACTATATCCACATATTTCTTTATTAGAAATTTAATCCTAGGCATGGGGATCCCTGTGATGGCTTCTACTAAAGTAGGATAAACACAATCACAAATGAATTACATGTTGTGTTTATATTTGAAAATGTGTAGCTTGGAATAATGGTGGAAGACTATAATTATGCCCTTAGGTGACCAATTTTTTATATAGTGGATCTTAGTGGAGGCTAGCAAGTCATCCAATAGATAGAACATCATGAAGAATTAGTTACTATTATTATTCTTAATGGTTATGAATTATCATTATAAATAGATGCTTATCATATCACCAATTAGGGAGTGAGCTCTTTATCTACCATAAAGTAGATGTAGGACACCCAACTCTTGATAACATAAGAGGTTAAATGGGCTTTATAAATTCTATTTAATAGATTCATAATTACCCAACCCCTTCTCTAAATTGGGCAACTAGGATATTGCTAGCAGGGTCTCAGATCACATGGTTCCCTTGGAAAAACCATGGTTTAAAGATGGCATCCAAGTCATTATTAGGAGTCCATTCATTAATAGTGGGCAAATCCACTTTGGTTTTTCAAATTTTATAGTAACTCTCAAATGCCTTTGGGGAAAGGTATACAGTTTTCCTAAAAGTCCTTTCATGAATAATCCAACCTTGCTCAATCCCATAGTCTTTAAAAATGGGAGTGAGGATGTCAATATAGTGGATTACCTCTAGTTTGGTGGTATCATGATGGAGACTGGCCATTTGGACTACAACTAAGTCATAGTACCTTCTAGTCATATTGGTAATCTTTTACTCCTTCATGATGGTCTACATATCTTCAATGGTTTAAGAGATCTCAAACTAGTTTTTATTTCCCATGTTCAATGTAGTAGTGTCTAGGTCTTTATCTTTGAATACCCTCCCTTCATGGTATGTAGACAAATACAACTTTATCTCATCCCTTAGCTATTGCCTTCAATATACCATGGCTTCCACACTTGTAAATTACTCACCATTGTATTTCAAATGGTCTCTAAGTTAATCCTATCATTTTTAAATTATAATTGACTCTTTTAGCTTGATTATGATCAATTTGAGTTCAAACTATGTATTTTGAGAGATTATTGGGCTCTCTTGAAGCTTTAATGGTGATGGCTTATTCAGACTTAGGATCATTTATTCCTCAATTTTGATTTTGACCTTTACCTTTATATGTTTACATTTTCAAGCACACAAAATTTTCATTTTTATCATTTTGTGCTTACATGGCACTTAATCAATGTCTATCTGTCAACTTTTATGGAATTTTTCATAAATTCCTTTAAAGCACTAGCCATTATTATTTAAAATTTTCATTTCACTTCACACTATTGGATCATCACCCAAGGATCAACATGGGTTGTTGATCATGACTTGGGCTTTTGCATGTCATTGGCCATCTTTGCATCAAGCTTTGTGGTTATACCACTTGGTACCTCCATGGGATTTCTAAGATCTACATCCTACATTAGTCACATATTAAATGCATGTCCACCATCTGTCGAGCCTATGAGATTTTGAATTTATATTGAATAGTCATCGATAATTTCACACCATTAGATCATTTGATCTTGATGAAGTGTGAGTTATTGATCCTGCAAGATGCATGAATTTTAATTAGTATATGGTCATAGGAAATAACTTAGGCTAAAATATTTTATGCTAAGTTTTAAATCATGATATCAATTGACCCCTCTAATGATATAAAACATGTCCCTTTATCTAAGTAAAATATTCAAAGATCTTAAATTTGATGGCTCATAGACATCAATGATGGCTCATAGACATCAATGATGGCCTCACAGACATCAAATTATGTTTATGAGAACATCAAATTTAAGATCATGAATTTATTTAGGTTTTTTAGGCTTAAATTTGATGGTTTCATAAATGTCAATGATGGACTTGCAAATGTCAAATGACGTTTGTGAGAACATCAATTTTAAGCTCATCAAATTCTTGTGTTGTATAGATCTCAAATTTAATTTATTCTTGCTGATCAAGATCCATGATGAGGTGAGAGCCATTAATAATTATCTAAGTATTTATATGCCATTTGTTCACTTTAATGTGTGGGATCCTTTTTTATCAAGCTTCAAATGTGGGAGTTCCATGTGGTGACTCCATTGGGATTTTTGAACTTTTGACTTTTTTAGCATTATATTTGCTCCATCCAATCAAGAGTCATGATGAGGAAAGGGCTATTGATCATGATCTAGATGCTTACACATGATTGGTTTAAAGGATAAAATTCTTAGGTTCATTAGGATTTCTTTGCTCCATCAGATCATCCCTCATGATGAAGTACGAACAATCAAATCTACAAAGAAGTAAGGTATTTATGTTAGGACTCAGGGAGATAGATATTTAGGCTAAAGCTTCAAGACTAAGGTCTTATTTGCACTGATAAATGTGAATGGGGCCTTAGGGTTAAAACTTTATGCTAAATATATTAACAAAGGGGACCATGCTTAAAATAAAAGGACCTTGCTAGCATAGCATTAGACTATATTATAAATATAAGGAATAAAGGGGGGAAAATAAAGGGGACTAAGCATAATTTTTTAGGCTAAGGTTTAGTCCTGTTTAAGAAACAAGACCAAGCCTTAGCATGAAAATTGGGGCTTGATTATAAAATAAATTTAAAATATTCTTGTTAAAAGCATTCTCACCAATATTTGAACCAAGGACTTAAGCTAGGGTTTTTTGAAAGTGTGTCCTTAAAACATGAACATAGGCTTGAATTTCCAAAAAACCAAAGGATATTAAAAACCTAAATGAAGATAAATAGTGAGGATACAAACATTATCCATTCATAAACACTCTATGGAACCTATACCTTATCACATGGAGGGAAATTGTTAGCAACATTAGGTAACCTTAAAGCAAAACCATAAAATAGTAGGCCAACTTTATCAAATTGGATGATATCCAAATTATAATCATGCTCAAAACATGCCATAGTTTTAGTTTTAAGGTGTAAAGTATCTCAATGGTCCCAATTTTTAAAATTTGGGGTATGTTGACTTAATAAAATGGTGACTTTTGGTGGAAACATAGCAATATGTTAAAACTCAGAGGCTCTAGTTTGGGCAAGTGATTAGGTCACCTATTTAATTTGATCTATGCCATCACCCTGATCAGTTCATGGTTGAAACAAGTTTTGCACATGCAAAATTAAGGTCAAACATTAATACATAGCTATGTTGTGTGTGTGCTTTGATTCCACTTATTTTTTACCATGGAATTTAGGGAATAAATTTCAAGTTTTATGCCTTTAATCATTAACATTTACTTAAAGCATATTTGGATATCCATTAAATACCATGATTCTAGTTTAGGGAAGGCTTGGGCATTGCTCTGTTACTAGCTAGGCATCTATAGCCCTAGTAGATATGATTTTAGCTCCACTCAAGGCCTTGCTCCACTACCATCTAGGAATCCATAGCCCTGATGGAGATTACCAGAATCACCTATGAATGAAAATATTTTGATTTTACATTAAATTCTTATTTTTGTATTTTTGGATCTTTTATTCTTTTTAACAAAGGTTAGGAACCAGGGTAGCCAGCTTTAAGGATTTGGTCAAGTGTTTGATCTTTAGGTAATCACTTATGGTTGTGACCTTTGTCCCAGGCAATGACGTTTATTAAGTGCAATTATGATTGTGAAACTCTTCTTAAGACCAAGCTTCCATTTCACATGTGAAACTCTTCTTAAGACCAAGTTTAGATCAAAATAATGTTCAAGTTCTTGTAAAATAGTTAACCTATTCATCATTCCTTCTTATTTCCTCTAAATCAGAACATCAAGCTCCTATTTCAAATCCATGGTCAACATGTGCAAAATATGTATACATACATTTCTAAACTTTGGGAGTTTCAAGTAAACTAAATGATCTTTGAGTAGAGGGCTATCCAAAATGACTTATTGGAAGTAAGGACCAAAGCAACAGGAAATAAACACACAACAAAAAATAGCAAAATAGGAATCAAAAGGGAAGTAAACAAATATATACATTCTTATGTATAAATAAGGGACAAGAAGGAAAAAACTAAAGGGAACTAGCTAGCCTACCTACACTAGCTTTAACTAGTCTTATAGTTTTATTCCATGAAGACCCCTGGTGGAGCAACAACAAAGTAATGCTTGAGATATTTCTCATTATTAGGCAATGTGAATTATACTCCTTGAAGGTCTCTCAGCTTAAAGGTATTATTTCCAAGTATTTATTTAATCTGATAAGGGCTAATCCATAGGGGTGTGAATTTTCCATGTTTTCCCTTGGGTTCAAATGCTTTGTCCCAAAGGAGGACCAAGTCTCCTTTCCTAAACACCTTCACTTTTGACCTTTTGTCAAACCACCTCTCATCATGGTTTGGTGCCTACTAAAGTTATTAAAGGCTTCTTCCTATGCATTTTCCATTTGGATGATATATATTAATATTTAACTTACAAGCTCCTAGACTTCTTTTATATATCCTTACATGAATTTATACGTATGAAACTTGAGAGTGATAGGGAAGATAGTCTCTTAGCCATACACCAATAGAAATGGTGATGCCTTTAAGGCTTTCTTGATCCTTACCCTATCTACCCATTGAGCATACTTGAGAAGCTTATGCCAAGTCCTAGGCTTTTCTTTAGTAGACTTATTAATTGCTTTCATTAAGTTCTTATTGGTAGATTCAAACACTCTATTCATTGAGGATAATGGTTGGATGAAAACATAAAACAAATGCCATTATCATATGCCCATTTTGTCATCTATATGGATATAAATGTAGATCCATTGTCACACACCAAATATTTTAGAGTTCCAAATTTGGTACATGTGTTCTCCTCCAAGAAATTGATCACTTCATCAATATTGCATTATCTAGTGGCTACAACATCAATCCACCTTGTGCAATAATCTATGGTAGTCAGGATATACGTGTGACCTTTTGATGAATTGGTGTCGATTAGCCCTACAAAGTCTAACCCCCATTGTGTAAAGGGTTTATCAATCATGACTAGCTATAAATGCATTATTGCCTTTGGTTCCTTGGTGTTAAAGATTTGATAAGAGTGGCATTCCCTCACGTGATTATGAGAATCTTTGAAAATATTTGGTGAATAATATCCAAATCTAAGTATCTTTTGGGTTGTTGTCTTTCCAAATGGGTGCCCATTACCTAACTTCTCATGGAAGGTGCTCATGATTGGGGTAGCTTCTTATTTTGAGATACATCTTAGGTAGACACCTTCAAAGTAATTTATGTATAAGACCCCATATTTGATCAAATAATGGGCTAAGTTGAGCCTTAGGGCCCTCTTTTACTCCCTGGTTAGTCTTACAAGACAAGTATTATTAATTATCAAGTGGGTGATGGAATCATACCATTCATTATCTTGGAAGTTTTGCTAGTCAACTTGAATAATACATAGCATAGAGATAACATTACAATAATTTGGATCAATCCTTGGTACCTTACCAATTTTATAGTTTTCATTTCTATGTCATAATATTGTAAAACTGACATCCATTTACCTCTACATTCTCCAAGTTTATTATGGCTTAGCATGAGCTTTGTGTCAGGGTTAGGTAAAATAGCATGCACTTTATTTCTAAAGATATAGTGCCTAAATTTATTCACTACCTTAACTAATGAACATGTTTGTTTATCAATCAACGAATAATTTAACTCAACATTCTTGAAGTTAGTGCTCTTGAAATTTATTGGGTGACCACACCCATCAATATTCTGAGTTAAAACTATAAACATAGTATGGTCAAATGCAAAAGAATAGAGATAGAAGTCTATTGAAAAGTCAGAATGTATGAGGATTAGAGTTTGGTTGATTGATTTTTTGATGTTATTGAATTCCTTCCTAGATTCCTCATTCTGAGTGACCTTAGCATCCTTCTTCAACATATCATTTAATGGTTTGACAATTTATACAAAACCAGAAATGAATTTTCTTACAAAATTTATTTTTCCAAAGAATGATTTTAAATCCTTTCTACTATTTGGAGGATCTATCTTAGATATATCTTCCACCCTTTTATGGTCTATGTAAATCCCATTCTTAGTGATGACATGGCCACATGTTTTACCTTTACTAACACAAAATATGTTTTTTTTAGGGTTTAGAGAGATTCCATACCTTTTGTACCTTTCAAACACCTATTATAAATGCATGAAATGGTCTTCCCTATTCTTGAAAAAAATAGTTAGATCACCCAAATAAATTATAATACACTTACCAACTAGGCCTTGGAAGGCATGGTACATGGCCCTTTGAAAAGTGGCTCCTACATTTATCAATCTAAAAGGCATTCTCTTGTATATAAAGGTACCCCACTTAATGGTTAAATTTGTCTTCATCTTGTCTTATTTGTCAACTAGAACTTGGTTGTATCCTAAAAAACCATCAAGAAAAGACATCATGGTTGAACCTAAAATAATTTATATCACCTGGTCAAGAGAAGGAAGAGGATAATTATCCTTTTCAAATATTTTGTTCAAATTTATAAAGTCAATACATAGCCTAATCTCACCATTATTCTTCCTAACTAGCACCAAGTTTCCACTCAAGTAGAGTGTCTGATGGGAAACACAATTTTGACATCTGACATTCTCTTGACCTCTTTGAAGATCATGGGTTCTAGGATAGGGTTCATGGGCCTTTGTTTCTACCTAAATGGTTTACAACTTTTTTAAGAAGTATAGTATAGGTGATGACTCTTGACTAAAAGATATTTAGGTCATCATAATACCAAGCTATAACATCTTTGTACTTTGTTAATAGCTCTATGGCTCTCTTATTTTTAGCACTCATGAAATATTTTCCACTTACCTTAGGAAGCTTTGAAGCTTAAACTAGTTTATCGTGATCAAATAATATTTCCAAGGTAATCATGCCCTTGGGAATCTTATTGTCATTCATCTAAATGAATTTTCCATCAAACTTTCCCTCTCTACAAGTAATTTCATCAGCCTCATCAATGACATGAGCTTCAAATGCTCCTACACTAGTCATGAAGTCTAAGATCTACTGATCATCATTGAAGACTTGATAATGATTCACATTATCAAGGATCGAAGGAGAAGGTATCAGCTCAATGTTGAAGTTGGGTGATTCTTGGTTAGGTGTGAGGTTGGATGCAACAGAGGCTAGCTCATCAATTACTTTGTTTGCATCTCTAGGAATGGAGACAATGTTAAAGGCATGAAAAGACTCAATTAGATCCTAGACCCTAAGTTTAAACCTCTTAAGTTAGGACATTTTCCATTGATATTTACTCCTTACTTGGTTAACTACAAGTTTTGAATCACTATGAACCAATAGTTATTTAACTTTCTTTTTTATAAAAAATAATAAACCTAGGATGAAAGCCTCATATTTAGCAAGGTTATTTGTGCATAGAAACTAGAGCCTATAAGATGCATGATATTTCATACTAGCAAGATTAGTTAGGATAATAGTGACTTTATACCTAGACTTACACTTACCACAATCAAAATGTAGCTTCCATAGTCCAAGCATAACACGAGTACTCTTAAGATCATATACCTTTGTAGTTTCTAAGGTGAAAACTCCCAAATCATAGTCAACTATGTTGACCCTTTCATTTACAGCATTGTATTTACTGATGATGTGTTTCATTCTTGGTTCCCTTTCAACTCTTATCTTGTTCGAAACTCCCTTCCAAGGTAACCAAAGGTATGAACAATCTGTGGACATGTATCCATTTAGAGCTTTGGTCCATTCTTTGCTTTTCAATATTTCATAAGCATCAAGAATGTTAATAACTTGGATATCAATAAACTATTGTAATCTAGGATCAAAGGCCAATTGCATATGGACATTTAATAATTCTCCAATAACTTTAACTCTAGAATTATCCAATTGAGTAACAACTCTATTAGACTTAATACACATCAAGCCAAGTTATTTGCAAATATCTACTAGAATCCAATAAACAATTGTGCAAAGTCTTCCCAAATATTATGACTATGAGCAAGAAAGGAGGATATTATTCCATAGATTTGTGCATATTCACATTAGCATTATCATTTTTGGGTGGTTTGTTAGATTTCTTTGATAATGATTCTAGCAAGAGGTCCTTTTGGTCTATGATCTATGTTAATTCATGCAATGTGATGTTAGATTTTATCTTCTTCATATCTTCAAAAATATTATAACCAATATTATTTGAATAACTAGAAACATCAACATTATGCTTAGAGGTACTCCCTTTGGGTGGTTCTAGATCATTGTTTGAAGAAGTGTCTAGAGGAGTTCCAAAGTTATTTGGAGTTATTGATGTAGTCAAGGGTTGCCTCTTGTCTCTATTCATCAAAGGATAAGTCTTCTTCAAGAATTGTTAGAAGGCCTGGATTTCCTCAGGGACATCTTCAAGTTCATTGTCATCTTTAAAAGGAAATTTGAATGCTTCTACCATATTGACTTGATTAGATGATTTAGATTCTGAGGTGCCTACACTACTATCCTTATTAGGTTCTACTTCAAATGTGTCTAACTCTTCTTGAAATTTTTCAAAAACCTTACAAAACTCAATGTAATCAATCTCACCATGTTTGGATGTACAATACACTCTACAATAGTTAGGGAAAGTAATGTCAATAAGATTAATATCCATGGTTTTCTTGCTAGAAGATGGTTCATTAGCCTTGTTGTTATAGAAACTATTACTCCCATTGTTAGGATTATTAAACATTTGGAATAAAAATTTCCTACTAGAGAGTTCTCCAGTATTACCAACTTGTTTTTATAACTTCATAAAATTAGTGCCTAACTTTTGGACCATTTTTAGAATAAACTCATTCTCATTCTTGGGAGTTTTAGAATTGTGAAACTAGTTATTATTAGTACCAATAGCTGGTACTAAAATTTCTTTGATCATTTGTATTTAATCCATTAGTAGTAGAATAAGTCAAGAATCCTAAGTTCTAATTAGGAGCAACATGAATCAAAGGTAATTGATTCAGATTTGGGATTTGATTCAAGGCTAGAACATTCTAATTATTCTTGCGGAAGATGTTCAGAATGGGAAAATGTCGATTGATATTTGGGATAGAGTAGGCCATTTGTCCTTGGGGTTGGATTTCATCACTGATGATCATAGATTTAGAATAATATTTGGCTAATGAAGTTATAGCTGGAAGAGATCTTTTTAGAAATACAGAAGTTATAGGATCTACTGCATCCTTGTATATCTCTAGAGCTAAAGCATCATTAGGTTTATAAAGGTCTATGGTCTTGCTATAAATTTTTTAGAACCTATAATTAAAGGAACTTATGGGATTTACTTGCATCCCTCCTAATGGTGGTGAACTAGTGGTATATGGCACAAACACTAACAATTTTGCCAAACTGGTCTATGAAAACATTAGTAAAATCATCCTAGCTAGTAATATAATTGTTAGGCAAATTAAAAAACCATTCATATGTAGCATCTTTAAAATTGAAGGGGAATAATCTACATGATACATCTTCATCTGTGACACTTATCAACCTTAAAGTAGATTTGAAAGATTTAATATGCTCTTTAGAAGTTATAACACTAGTTGGATTAAATGTTGGAAAGTATTTTTTAGGATTACATTAGAGGTCATGTACCACACCTAACATGTTGAATGAAGTTTCTCCCAACCAAGCCATACCTGGATGAAGGTCAAAGGTAGGAGTAACTAGATGAGGTGAGGTTAGTAAAGATTTGGAACATCTATGGCTATCTTTATCTCACTTGGCTCTTCTATGGATTTTTAGCTCAAGCCAAGGTTCTCTTGTCTCTAAATGTGATCTTATTCATATCCTTGGTAATTCAATCTTGAAGATTGAGGATCGTGTTTGAAATATGATGTATCAAACCAATCTTAAAGAATGAGGATCATATTTGTACACCAAGATAATTTTGCAAAGATTTATGTGAATAAAAATAAAAGGCATCAAATTTCAACTAAGTTAACTAAAATAAATACCCCATTATGAAAATATGGCCTATTTTTATGAGTCTAAGCTCAAATAAACCTAGATATTATGAAAGATATACCAATATTTGATCAAAACAAGATATTATAACCTCAAATACCACAGATCTTTAAATCTTAAGCTACCTTTACTATAATTGAGCATCAAAATTCAAATAACTGTGATCTTTTTCTAAAGGAAGCACAAAGATGAGTCAAAGACCATGAAGATCAATGATATTTACTCTTTTAATCAGATAACTTTGCAAACGTGAAAATATAACATCAATCTTTGATCAAAACACACTAAGATTAGTGAAGACTCAATCAATTCATAAAGATGGCCCTCCTTCTAGTGCCAATAGAATCTATTCATATTGATGCCTCTAAATGTATCACAAGTTCCCTTAGTGTTCAAAGAACACTTCTCATTTTAGAATTCTAGGAATTTAGAGCATGAGTAGTAGGTTTTGGAAAATTATGTTATCTATGGTGAAATAGCAATAGAGCAATGTTTAACTGTTCTACAAAATTTATATTAATTGATGGTTGGGAGCCATCATGGTCCACATCTTTGTAAAGTGTAAGTATCTATGCTACTATTGGTGACTTTTGATCAAATTTTAAACTACAGACTAATCTAAATGGATGTTTACAATGAAATCTAAACTAGAGTGATCTGGTTAAAAAGAGCAAAAGAGAAGGGTAAGGTAAAAATAAAATGTGTAATTGTTGATCCTTGAATCAAACATTATGAAAAAGTTTCAATTACAATTGAACATGTATTTAACCAGTATATAATATAAAATAACATAAGCTTAGATCTCACCATACACTAGGAAAATTTCTAAGGATAATATGAAAGCATATAAGTAAGAACTAGATTTACTTTAAAGATTTGTTACCAAGTTCAAATAGCATTATCACATATGAATATAGAATAAAGAAAATGAACCAAATTCAAGATCCTTTAACTAATCTAGCATAAGCACATATTAGCAACCATGTATCATAGATGCAAATTTAGCATTCATAAAACCATTCAAATTCAAGTTCTAGCACCAATAATTGAGAGAAAATCCAAATTAACAATTAACACAACAAATTTGGACAATCTTTATAGAATTCCTTGGTTGAATCAATTACTCAAAGTATACAAAGTTTGCTCAAAATTCTCTCTACTAAATAGAAATACTACCTTTTTTAGAAGGACAAGGTAGTATACTAGTCTGTTAAAAGATACAAACATATAAAAGATAAAGATAGTTGTCCTTTTTCACAAGGTTATAAAATACATTTGCTTTTATAAACTAAACTGACCTACATGCAAATACACTAATAGACTAGCATGTGCCTTTACAAAGGATATTTATTTTTCAAAATGTTACAAAGTTTTTACAAAATAGAATAGCATTCAACTAATTGGTTGGTAGGCCCTATTGGTTGAATATTTTGTCGATTAGCGTACTGATAAACAAAATAGGTCTGATCAGCCAAAGTAAGAAGATTGGTCATCCAAATGTGCAAGTTCACCACATCAAAAGGGGACTAATCTCTCCTCTCATCAAGGGGAGGTTCCCTATATATATACATATATATATAGAAAATAATACTCAAAGGTAGGATAAACCATCCATCTCTCTTTCTTCAGAGATGATGCCTACAAATCAAAGGAAAAGTCTCAAGGGAAATGACAGAAAGCACTCCTCTTCTTTCAGAAGTATTATTCAGCAAACCACAAGAATACTCCTAGTAGTAATTGCAAAATGTAACCAAGGATGTAGTAACCAGCAAATTGAGATGTAGCACCAAGTCTCCACCTGAATTGCCCAAGAGTGAGATACAAAGGAAAATGGGGGCACAAAGTCATCCCAAGGTCATTTACATAGAAACAAAAAGAAAACACACTAAAAGCAATTATGGGGCATAAAGTCTCTCCATAGTTGACTTCAGGACACCTTCCTGACTACTTTCACTAATTCTACTTGTTGAATTAAAGGAATAGAAAATATATTAAGGAAAAAGACATAAGAACAGTTTCCCCAAAAACAAAGATATCACAACGCAAATTCTAAAAAGTCACTTGCTTTCTTATTCCAATAAAAAAATATGATCAACAATCTAATCTCAAAGTCTCAGTAATGCCTTCTAATTTGGGCAGAGTTTTGTTTCTGATTGTCAGAGAGAGATCATTTTACAATAACAAGAGAGTCCCTTATATAGCCTCTTCAAGACAGACTTGGGAATAGTAACACATCATGTTACATTGAATTTTGTTAAGAAGACAAGCTAGAATTTAGGGGCATCTACCCATTTGCTTTTCTCAATGCAAAGAAATGGGTCACGCTATTGAAAGTTTGCATCTTTCAATATCCACCTGGTAGTCTGCTTCTAGAAACATATCCGATGTGCAAATGTTTCTGATCCTTTCTCATTGTTCCTCCTTTTTTGGTTAATTAAATTAGGTCCTTGATTCAATTTGATGCTCTGTTCCTTAGTTGCTTCCTACTGATCTTGGCCTTAAAGCCTTTGAATGCATTTGGGTCCATAGATTTAAACCTACAAGGATCAATGGCTATATCATCATCGCAACTTTGACATCCATGAGCATGTCACTTTCCTTGGCAATTCCTTCAGCTTTGCCATTTGAGCTTTCCCAGACTGGACCTACCCTTTAGGCCTTGAGAAATGATCTATTTTGGGATAAGAAGAGCCCCCCGCAAGGGTATCTCCCCTTCAGGTGGTCTTCAAATGGCCTTCGGGCTTCTTTCTTTCAACGAGTCACTAAGTTCTTTGGCTCTTCTTTAAGGCTTTTCAAAATCAACAGCTATTTTATGAACCTTGAAATTGATGTTCATGCCCCCATCACTACGTTTGAATTTCCAATAGCTAGTTCACCATTCTTGACTTTAACATCTTCAAGCGCATCACCCCTTGGGCTTTCTTTAGCTTTCTTGTTTTACATCCTCCCAAAGGGAAGGTGACCCTTCGGCTTTGGGGAAGTGTCCTTTAATTTGGAAGTTGAGAGTCCCCTGTAAGGGCACCTGCCCTTTGGCGTCCTTCAATGGCCTTTTGTCTTCGGAGTCCTTCGGAGCTTTCCTGTGGACAAAAGGTCTGCAAGAATTGTTTTGGCTAGCTTTGTCTTTGGCCTTCAAAAATTCTTTCAAGTTTTTCTCCCACGAACATTCTTGAATTCCTTCAAACTTTTTGTCTGAAGGAATTATGCCTTTGTCTTTTGACTGCCTTAAACAAAATTCCAAAAGAACTTACCTTTGTGGCTTCCTTAAAAATGACCCTTCTAAAGGGTGCTTTTGTTGACCAAGTGCCCTCCACAAGGGCACTTATCCTTTGAGAGGCTCTCTTGAACTTTTGCATTGAACTGCTCCTTTGAACCAACCATTGAACCAAGCTTTGCACCAAGCTGATGAACCCTTTGATTAAACTAAAAGCCATTGAACTGTTTGATGAATCGACTAAGTGAACTGAAGCATTGAACCAACTGAATTGAACCAACTTTGGTTCAACAATTTAATGGTTCATTCCCTTTGATTTGGCTAAGTCATTTTGATCCTCGTTGAACCAAATGCATTTTAAACCTGAGTGGTTCAATGGCTCAACAGTTTAATGGTTCAAGCCTCAGAAACTTGCTCTTTTGATTGAACCTACTTGTAGAAGCCTTTAAACCTGACTATAAAAGCCTTTAAACCTAATTGTAGAAGCCTTTTAACCTGGAAGTGATTGAACTCTTGTTGCTGATGTTGAACCTTTGAACCTGTTGAGCCCATTGAACCAAAACAATTCAAGGTTCAAAGGTTCAATCCTTGCTTAGAAGCTTGCCGATGAACTCTTTTGGTTAAACTTGGTCATTAAACCAACTTTGAGATCGCATAAGTGTTGAAACCTTGCTTCTTTCCTACAGATTCTATAGAAATCAACCTATGAAGCCCGTTGAACTTGGCCTACAGAGTCCATAGATTTCTCTTCTTGCAGAGTCTATAGATTTCTCTTCCTGAAGAATATGTAGATTTAAGCCTACAGAGTCTATAGAAATCAACCTGTAGAGTCCATAGATTCAAGCCTGCAGAGTCTGTAGATTTTTGAGAAGCTTGAAAAATGAGTAATTTGAATGCCCAAGACAAATTTCAAAAAGGGAAGAGATAATTTTGGTTTGTAAGACCAAAATAATTCAAATGTTGTCCCAAAAATGAGTGATATTTTTGGGGGACAACAGCTGGCTCCAGTTGGGGAACTTTTATCAATTGTAAAAAAGAATTAAAGGGAGAAGAATCTAGAATCTCTAGTGTCTTCATGTGTACCATTGGGATACAGAGTCATGTTACGTAGAAATGAAAGGCATCAAAAATGCAAACAAACAAAACAAAATAGAATTAAAAACTATACATATATACAGATGCAATGATCTGATACTTCAAGAGTTGAAGTGTTTTAGATGATGCTTCCTGATAGGTAGTGAAAATAGTGCTCTATCTTGATAAACCAGCAAGAAGACATTTTGTCCCCAGAAATAGTGATGGGCGAATGGAACTCTCCACCAGAAAACTAATTTTTTGTGTCTTCCTCTTGGTTTTTTCTTCTTCTTGTACCATGGCAGGATGTGGTCTTCAATTTGAAAGCCATAACTCCTTTCTTTCTTGGTGAAGGGTTCTTTTGCCTGATTTTGATTTGCAGTAGCATGGTCCATTACCATAATTGGATGTTCTTCTAGTTCAGTCCAGCACATGATTGGATTGTCCACATCAAACTCCTGACAAACTATCAGCTTAGCATCTCCTTTGATGTGAAGGAGTTTGATCTCTTCATCTTGAGCAATCTTCAATCCAAGCAATAGAGATTCACATCTAGCTGTGTTGTTAGTGTTGTTGAATTACAAATTGCATGAAGGAAGAATATCTCCTTAAGGAGATATCACCACAGTTTTGACTCCATCGTTGGTATAAGAATTGTTGTCATCAGATTCCAAGATCCAAGCATCATTAGAAGCTGATCTCCTATCAAATTTCTCTTCATTAGAGATGGAAGGTTCTTCCTTATTTGGTCTGCACCCTACCAATTCTCTTGATGTCTTGTTTGGATCAATTCTTGGATTGTCAGCTATAGGACTTTCATCTGTAGAAACATGAACATTTTCTATGGTCAAGAAATAATTACCCCTGCCTAAAGACTCAAATAGAATTTGTGCTACAAGGCCCGACATTTGGGTGACCACATATTTTTCCACCTTTTTAGGGAGTAATCTCTTCATTATGCCTTTGATAAGGATTCTTGTCTCAGACAGGTCCATGCTTAATTCTCCTCCGACATCCTTGTAGAAATTTCATCCAAGCAAAATGCCATAGGATGTTGGGATGTCAGCCACCAAGACAGTCATCTTGATTCTCTTGTCTAGAAAGGCTGTAAATGCAAATTGGGCATCTTTGATTTGCCCCAACAATGGTACTTGCTTTTTCTCCATGGAGAAACATCTCCCAAATGTCTTGGTAAATGTGAGGCTCAGAGACTCAGCTACTTTAGTAGGCATGATATTATCACATGGCCCAAAAACTTTGATGCAATTATTGAGTTGATAACCATTTATCAATAAGGAAACATAGAAAGGTTCTATTTTCCCAGGGGCAATTGGAGGAGTAATAACAAGATTATTTGGAATGGACATGTTCTTTGGGGAATCAAGAATTATTTTCTTAACCTCTTGTCTTGTAGGGATGGTCTGGTTCTTGACACATTGGACCAACTTATCTAATTGATCAAGATTGGACTGCAAATATTCAAATTCAGACATTTGTATTTTTGTCTTTTTGACATGATCAATTATGTCAAATAGCTGAATTGAGCTAGGTAAAGAGGAAGGTATATCAACCTTTTGAGGTTTAGGAGGGATGGGAGGAGGGCTAGTTTGCAAAATTGAAGTAGAAGGTGAAAGTGAAATTGATGTACTTGTCTTTTGGGTGATCACCAAATCCTTTGACTGGAAAGGCAGAGTGGCTACATGCTTAGTAATTGTAATTGCTAGTTGAAGTTGCTCCTCTATCCCCTTTTTATCAACTTGCTAGATTGATTGGTTCTTAGACCTGGTAAACACTGCATATGATCCATCAATAGCTTCTCCTTTGCTTCTGGGTTCATCCTGGTAATTTAGGAAACCAATGTGGGAGTCACCAGCTGATTCTTCTTGATTTTTTACAAAGAGGTCAGTGTCATTTTATTGATTCAATTCAGGCTAGAAAGAGAACTCTGATTCTACTTTAAGATATCCCATTGCTGAATTGGTTGGAGGAGCTTCCAAGGCAAGTTTCCCTTGTGGGGGAGGAAGATGATTTTGTTGCCCTTGATTCCTGGCAGCATTACCCTGATATGACTGATTTGGAAATGTCCTTGGCATATCTCTATATGAAGGTGCAGAAGACATACCTTGTGCCATTTGTCATTTCAAGGCTAGCAGTTCATTTGCCAACTTTTGCACCACTAAATTAGTGGTGCCTGTAGATGAATATTCAGAAGATGATGAGGGTTTATTTCTATTTAGATCTCTTCTTATCTTCCCTGCTAAGATGAGATCATCTTCTACCTTAATGGCTAAAATTTGAGCTACAGCAAGATCTATTTGACCAACACATCTCAAAAGAAAACTCACTTTAGGTAACTAAGAATTAATGAAGAAGCATTTGAGATTCTCAACTGTAGGTTGAGAAATTACAAGAATTATATTCCTCAGTTTATCAAACTTGGCTATCAAGTCTCTCATTAGTTCATGAGGCTCTTTCTTCATATATGTAAGTTGAGCTAGAATTGCATGTACATCTTCTACAGGTTTGAATCTGGCTTCAAACTTATCTTTGAGGATATTCTAATCAGTTACTGATCGAGCCTATAGATGATAAAACCAATCTGTAGTAGCACCTTGTAATGTTTCTACAAATAGCCTAATTGCTACATCTTCAAATTCTACTCCAATTATGCCACAGGCTATGCTGAAGGCTGCAATGTGTTCATCAAGATGAACTTTCCCATCACCATAGAATTTGGGGAAATTCTTCCTTGAACTATGTGGAAGCTCATGTAGAGGTGGAGTAAGATTGAGAGGACCAAAAACATTACCCTAGGGGCCTTGAACTGCCAATATATGACTATGAAAAGGAGGAATAACAAATCTCAGAGGGGTAATTATTGGCAAAGCTTTATCAACAGTAGAAGTGGATACTTCATCTAGCAATGGAGATCTGACTTTAGTAAGAGGAAATCTCTTGGTTCGTTGGAGATGAGATGGTGAAGGAAATAGATCAAAATTACTTTATTGTACCAACTCGAATATAGGGTCAACAATACCTTTAGCCCTTTGGCTTTGTGTATACCTTGAATTTGCCAGATTGTGAAATAAAAATGGAAAAGAATTGACCTTACTTCAGTTTGAAGCTTGAGGCTTTAAACTATGCATTCTTTCCCAACGGCTCTAGTTTTTTCATACCAAATAAAATAATAGAGGTGGAGGAAGATGGTAAGGCTACAAATGGATAATTGGTAAGACATGAAACAGAGTCACTAGAGTCTGTAACGGATAAGGGTTATAATGATAATGGGTTATATCCCCAGTGGAGTCACCTAAAACTATTGGTTAAATATTTTGTCGATCAACGTACTGATAAACAAAATAGGTCTGATCAGCCAAAGTAGGAAGATTGGTCATCCAAATGTGCAAGTTCACCACATCAAAAGGGGACTAATCTCTCCTCTCATCAAGGGGAGGTTTCCTATATATATATATATATATATATATATATATATATATATATATATATATATATATATATATATAAATAGAAAATAATACTCAAAGGTAGGATAAACCATCCATCTCTCTTTCTTCAGAGATGATGCCTACAAATCAAAGGAAAAGTCTCAAGGAAAATGATAGAAAGCACTCCTCTTCTTTTATAAGTACTATTCAACAAACCACAAGAATACTCATAGTAGTAATTGCAAAATGTAACCAAGGATGTAGTAACCAACAAATTGAGATGTAGCACAAAGTCTCCACCTGAATTGCCCAAGAGTGAGATACGAAGGAAAATGAGGGCACAAAGTCATCCTGAGGTCCTTTACACAAAAATAAAAAGAAAACACACTAAAGGCAATTATGGGGGCACAAAGTCTCTCCACAGTTGACTTCAAGACACCTTCTTGACTACTTTCACTAATTCTACTTGAATTAAAGGAACAGAAAATATATTAAGGAAAAAGACATAAGAATAATTTCCCCAACAACAAAGATATCACAGCACAAAGTCTAAAAAGTCACTTGCTTTCTTATTCCAATAAAAAAATATGATCAACAATCTGAGCTCAAAGTCTCAGTAATGCCTTCCAATTTGGGCAGAGTTTTGTTTTTCATTGTCAGAGAGAGATCCTTTTACAATAACAAGAGAGTCCCTTATATAGCCTCTTCAAGATGGACTTGGGAATAGTAACACATCATGTTGCATTGAATTTTGTTAAGAAGACAGGCTGGAATTTAGGGGCATCTACCCATTTTCTTTTCTCAATGCAAAGAAATGGATCACGCTATTGAAAGTTTGCATCTTTCAATATCCACCTAGCGGTCTGCTTCTAGAAACATATTCGATGCGCAAATGTTTCTGATCCTTCTTTATCATTCCTCCTTTTTTGGTTAATTAAATTGGGTCCTTGATTCAATTTGAGGCTCTATTCCTTAGCCACTTCCTACTGATCTTGGCCTTAAATCCTTTGAATGCATTCAAGTCCATAGATTTAAACCTACAAGGATCAACAGCTATTTCATCATCACAACTTTAACATCTATGGGCATGTCACTTTCCTCGACAATTCCTTCAGCTTTGTCTTTTGATATTTCTCAAAGGGAACCTGACCTTCAGGTATTGAGAAATGATCCACTTTAGGTCAGTAAGAGCCCCCGCAAGGGTATCTCCCCTTTGGGTGGTCTTTGGATAGCCTTTGGGATTCCTTCTTCCGATGGGTTGCTAAGTTCTTTGGCTTTTCTTTAAGGCTTTTCAAAATCAATGGCTATTTTATGAACCTTGAAATTGATGTTCACATACCTGTCACTATGTTTGAATTTCCAATAGCCAGTTCACCATTCTTGACTTTGACATATTCAGGTGCGTCACCCCTTGGGCTTTCTTTGGCTTTCTTGTTTTGCATCCTCCCGAAGGGAAGGTGACCCTTCGGCTTTGGGGAAGTGTCCTTTAATTTGGCAGTCGAGAGTCCCCCATAAGGGCACCTACCCTTCAGGTTCCTTCAGTGGCCTTTTTTCTTTAGAGTCCTTCAAAGCTTTCTCATGGACATTTTCCCATAGACATTTTCCTATGAACAAAAAATCTGCAAGAATTGTTTTGGCTGGCTTTGTCTTTGGCCTTCAGAAATTCTTTCAAGATTTTCTCTCATGGACTTTCCCAAATTCCTTTAGACTTTTTGTTCAAAGGAATTATGACTTTGTCTTTAAACTACCTTAAACAAAATTTTGAAATAACTTACCTTTGCGACTTCCTTGAAAATGACCCTTTCGAAGGGTGCTTTTGTCAACCAAGTGCCCTCTGCAAGGGCACTTGTCCTTCGAGAGGCTCTCTTGAACTTTTGCATTGAACCACTCCTTTGAACCAACTATTAAACCAAGCTGATGAACCCTTTTATGAATCGATTGAGTGAACCGAAGCATTGAACCAACTGAATTGAACCAACTTTGGTTCAACAGTTTAATGGTTCATTCCCTTTGATTTGGCTAAGTCCTTTTGATCTTCATTGAACCAAACATGTTGAACCTGTTGAACCTTGAACCTGAGTGGTTCAATGGTTCAATAGTTCAATGGTTCAAGCCTCAAAAACTTGTTCTTTTAATTAAACCTACTTGTAGAAGCCTTTAAACATGACTGTAGAAGCCTTTGAACTTGATTGTAGAAGCCTTTGAACCTAGAAGCAGTTAAAATCTTGCTACTAATGTTGAACCTTTAAACCTATTGAGCCCATTGAACTAAAATGGTTCAAGGTTCAATAGTTTAATCCTTGCTTAGAAGCTTGCCAATGAACTCTTTTGGTTGAACCTAGTCATTGAACCAACTTTGAGATCACCTAAGTGTTGAAAGCTTGCTTCTTTCCTATAGAGTCCATAGAAATCAACTTGTGAAGCTTTTTAAACTTGGCCTGTAGATTCCATAGATTTCTCTTCCTATAGAGTTCATAGATTTCTCTTCCTATAAAGTCCATAGATTTAAGCCTGTAGAGTCCATAGAAATCAAACTGTAGAGTCTATAGATTCAAGCCTGCAGAGTCTGTAGATTTCTAAGAAGCTTGAAAAATGAGGAATTTGAATGCCCAAGACAAATTTTGAAAAGGGAAGAGACAATTTTGGTATGTAGGACCAAAATAGTTCAAATGTTGTCCCAAAAATGAGTGATATTTTTGGGGGACAACAGGCCCTATGCCTAAGAACTTTTTTGATACTGTTGAAAGATGTTCATAGCCTTTTATTGTTTCTCATTGACTAACTCTAAGTCCACAACTAGTTTCAAGAGACACTCTTCCTCCTTGTCAACAAGTTTATTTAGTTATTTATCATTTCTAGACATGGCCTCTTTGATGCTCCTAGCCTTAGTTATTATTTCCCTTGAATTGAAGATCATGTCTAGGATCCTACTATTGTCTACCCTAGATTGGCTTTGGCTTTGGCTTTTACTTTTATTTCTTGATTCACCAAAGTAGCCATGTGCTTGAATTCATCATCCTTGATGATGCCTAAGTTAGTAGACTATGTAGGGTTTTTGAGCATTCTCCCAAGGAGTTTTTCAATCCTTTCTATTAGCTCCTCATCATTCTTCAAGAGTCTCTCTAGATCATAGGACTATGCACTTAAACCTTAGACCTTGTCAACCTTAATTCCCAAAATTGCATTCAAATGTTCCAAACTTATTATTTTGAATCCAGTAATCTACCTTTCAACTTAGATGTTGATTACCCTGTTATTTTATCCTCTTAAACTTACAATTGAGATATTAGACCCTTAGCCACTATATTCTATTGTGCTAATGCACTTTACCTTAGCTTCATTATTTTCAATGCATCAAATATGCCATAAAAAGATTCATCATCTGATCTATGATCTAATTAATGTTTTATATTATTTATATCCCCTCCCTCTTATTTAAATCATCTGATCTATGCTTGTTTTATTGTGGGATGTTCCAAGAAGGCCAAATGATGAAGGCAATTTTCTAAGCAAGTAGTTAAAAAGTCTTATGCCAAGTTTAGGGAGTTTCATACTTTGAGGGACATTTATCCAAGTATAAATTTCATGTTCTATTCCATATTCCCTTTTCCTACATATTTAAATCCTTTTCTTAGATTAACAAGTGTTCTTCTGAATCTTGGAATTCATTCTCCTCTCTCCTCTCTCAAATTATATAAGCAGAAGCCATTTTGGCTCTTGTAAGATAATTCCACTCCGTGTATGGTGAAGCCCTATTGTATTGAAATTTTATTTTGCCTTTGAAAAATAAATTAAATTCTATTTTTAGTTCATGAAAAAATTTATAAGTGTTCAAAGTGATGTATGGTGATGTTAAGTGATAATCTTCTATCCTTTCTTCTCCTTATCCTCTCATGTTTATGCAAGTGTTTCTATTATAATAGCTCATATAGAGTCTACCTAGTGTGTTAGGATCCTTTCAAGTTTAAAATTGTCCTTATAGAGTGTAATATTCCCTCTGTTTCACTTACCTTGTGTTGCCTCATGCATATCACCTCTATATTGAAACACTTATGTTATAATCTATTAGGACTTTAAACTATTTTGTAGGTCTTGTTGCTTAGTGAAAGAAGTATGATGGTCTTGTGGAAATAATTTTGGTGTATCACCCCCTTATATTAGTTTATTTTCATTGAAAATTCTATATATTTTCCCATAAGTAATCATTTAAGTAGGTAATAAGCATTTCAAGGTAAAGTCAGGGAGTTAGCCCTTAAACCTAGAGATCTACTTCTACTATAGGTAAAACCACATACCTATAAGTATTCCCATGTTGTCAAAACCTAGAGGAGGCTTGAACACCCTCTTATAGGGTGAAATATTTGGGGAAAATAGTTTTGGTACACTCAATGGGTCCCATCGTCCTCAAAATAACTTTTTAAGTTGAATGTTGGTCTTAACAACATCAGCTACAAACTGGTTTGCTACTCAACATTTGGCAAATCCATTCAAGGTAAAATTTGGTTAAATACCATTGTTTTGCCATAAATTTTCTCTCATACTTCATGTTCCTTACTAGTTCATAATATATTATAGTTGTCAATCCTATTGATCCACCTATTCAGACTAAACTTCTTCTTGAAGTTCAATACCCTCGGCCTAATCTACCCTTTTAAGAGCAAGAGGATTTTACTAGCCAACAAAGTGAAGAAATTAAAGAAATATAATCTATCACAAATAGGCCACATGTCTTCCATACTTTTAATATTGAGAATCCAATTCATATTGATGCACATGATTTCATTCCCACTAATGCTACAAAGAGTGTGCCCATAATCAATGGTGAAGGTCATGTCACAAATAGTGAACACATACAATTATAGTTTCCACAATGTCACTAAGGAGAATATTTACATTAGACTCTTTTCCATGTCCCTTAGAGGGAAAGCACTTTATTGTTATAGGACTTTACCCATTGGATGCATCACATCATGGCATGGCTTTGGAGTGTTGCTAACTTCAAGGTTTGAAGATGAAAATTACCATACTTATCTTATACATAAGCTCAATGTGATCAAAAGAAACCCCAAGGAAATAATTCATGAATTAAATGAGAGGTTTAAAAAGACTTGGTATATATTTCCTCCTCCTATGAGACCACCTACTAGCTTTGTGTTCTCTACATACTTGAGATCCATTGGTACTGATATTTCCATCATGATTTAATCCATGGGTGGTTTCACTCTTCTTGAAGCATATGATATTGCCATTAGTTCTTAGAATGACCTCATTCAAGTAGGAAATTTACCTCATAAGGTGTTTATGCCTCTTTTCCTAGTATACTAGTAATTTCTCTAAGCATTTCTCAAGTTCCTAATGTAAATTCTAAGCCTAGGACTACTCTTAAGAAGGTAGATGAACCTAATCCATATGCAAGAATTCAAACCTTAGAAGCTAATATTAGGCAGGAGATTATGCAAAGAGGTGTGAATCAAAACCCTTAACCTTATCAATAATAATATGGTTAGTAATATGGGAGAGGAAGAGGGCAAGGGAAGCCTAACTTCAATAAGCATGCCAATGTGTACAATCCCAATTCCACCACCAATGCAAGAGAGATGGTATCGGTGCATAGAAACTTGGTGAAAGGGGAATATTGGTAATAAGGACAATTTATGGATGCTAATGAAATTGGATATAATTATATAGTTTCTCAACGAGTCACTCCTCTCTTATCAACCAAAGATGAAGTCATGATGTAAGCAAGTGAAGATTGGCAGCCTCAAGGAGAAAACCTCACTAACTTTTTGGTGTAAGACATCTTTGTACTCAATCAGGGAGCTTATATTATGGACAACATAGGGTCAAAGAATAAGGATTTAGGAGGTGATATTAATGTTCCTACAAGTTCATATAACCTTTCCATAAGGCATCAAAGTATGTATACAACCATGGGAGTCCCAAACACTCCTACACCTTCTCAAAATCAAAATGTGGTAAGGTCTACTCAAGGTGCTTCAATTCCTCAAGTTTAAAAAACTTATTTGCCTCTAATTACTCAAGATAAGTTAATAACTTTTGACCTAAACATATTGTAATCATTAAATAATTCCAAAGCATCTATCTCTTTATGGGATGTCCTCTACATGCTTGGCCAAAAATATCTATCCATTATCCCTACTAGTCCTTCACCTTCAATTCAAATCCATGGTCATGTTGATCTTAAAAATTCCCATAACATTATTTTTGAGCCACCTAAAAAATCTAATAATCCCCTACCTTTCTACCTCACTCTCATACTGGGTGACAAACTAGTCCATAATTTCATAGTTGATAGTGGTGCTTCTACATCAGCCATGCCCAAGGTTATAGATGATAAGTTGGGCCTAAAAAATGAACCACATAATAATGGAGTTATTTATATAGATTGTATATCTTCTAAGACAATATATATGAACAAAAATTTGAAGGTTTTCCTTCATGACTACCCTATTCTTCCCATCCCTTAAGACATTATTATTGTTGATCTTCCTGCTCATTTTTCAATCTATATTTCAAGAGACTTTATAGCCAAGATAGGTGTCTAACTCTCACTTGATTAGACCTTTTTGGCCTTTATGATAAGTTATGGAACCAAGGTGACCATAAAAACTTAGCCTCTTGCAAGGTTTCACATTGAGCCCTATATTAAAGCAAGCTCTAACTTGAATTGTGTGATCAATAAAAAGGAGTCTAGTGTGGATGATGGTGATTCTAAACTTGAGGGCATAGCTAACTTGTTTATAGATGAGTATGGTGTAAATGTTTATGATTATGATCTTTATTCATACTTTGATCAAACTAACCTTGGAACCTATATCACCCATGAAGAACCATTTAAAGGAGTTAAGGTAAGTGTTAAACATTCTTTATCACAAGCTCTTGAGAATAACTACTTGATTCATGTATATGATGATGATAAATTGAATAATCTAATTTATTAAGATGGTGAGAAGAAAAATATGATTCTACCTACTTTTGATGAAGTTTTCCTTGATGATGACACTCATGAGGAAAAGTAGGATGATTTATGGTAAAATTTAAATACTATATGTCAAGAATTTGATTAGCTAAGTAATGTTATTTCCCCTCATAATAAATACATATCTAATGTGTTTTTTAATGAGACTAATGACCAAGATATTTATTGTTATATCAATCATGAAAGTAAGGGCCATGTTATGAACAAAGATGAGCATCAACATATCGTTAAAAAAATGGTAGTCCTAGAAGGACCTAGTGGAGTCAAGGTAAAAAAATTTGTACTCCAAAGATAGTTAGAGATCCATCTGACGTTGGGCCACATTCAAAGGTATTTTAATATAAAGGATAAGAGATTAATGACTCTATGTATCAAGTATATAGTTACCTAGAAGAGAACAAAGATGAGGTGGCTATCATCACTCCTATTTTGTAGTTTGAGGGTGTAGATCAAATGTAGTAAAGATAAATCAATTGGCATCTCCAATAAAGGATATTAAAGATAAATAAAGAGAATTCATTAAGGCTCCAAATATTTCACATGTAGGCCTAAGAAGACATAGAGGTGGTAGACTTCTTGATCATCTACAAATGCAAGTGGTTGATGATGAGTATGCTTTACATGCTATATTACCTTCATGGAGTGAAAAAGATGCAAGAGTAACCATATTTCACCCTATTTTAAGTATGTTAAGATATTTTTAACATAAATATTGAGGTTTTTTAAATATTATATTACGTGTGTGTGTCTTTCTTCTAGTTGTGTTGTGTTCCATAAGTGTTTGTGAGAACACATGTTTATTTTCCTTTGGTGTCTTATTTTGTGTGTCTTTTACTTGTTTGGTGTGGTGTCAAAGTAAAATTATGTGTCAAACTAGTGAATAGGTGACTCCATGTTCCAATGGATAATATTAGGCTACTAGTCTTGGCATATCAAGCATACCATCCTTGGGAAATCACCAAGAATGTTGACTATTGTGACCACAAGTCAAAATAGGTCAACCTATAGTCCAAATTTTGATAAGGAGGTATATTATAATGTTATATGGTTTATCATGGTTTATTTTATGTTATTTAATATGTTTATAGCCTTGGTCATAGTCAATTTCTTTGCTAAGTCATTTTATGTCACCTTAGGGGTCATATATAGGTCATAAATGAAAGTAGTATAGTTTTCTAAGGTGGACAAGTGTTTTAAAATCCTTATAAATGTCCCTCATGTAATTACCTATCAAATATGTTAGTTTATAATTGAAAACCTTATGGGTATTAACTAAAATCAGGAAAATAAGTGAAAAAAGGAGGTTTTGGTAGTAGTACAACTTATGGAGGAGAGTGGCATGTGGGAGAAGCTTATGGAGTGAAATTTTATCTTTTTTAACTCCATTTCCATGTTTGACATACTTTTTAAGTGTCAAAAATGGTCCAAAACCATTTCTCTTCTCCATCACTCCACTATGCATATAAAACTGGTCAACATGTCTTTTGATGGTACGGCTAGTAAGAGGACTTCTAGGTAAAATGCTCCTAGTTTTGATATTAAAATTAGTTTTATTTTCACTCATGGAAATATTTCAAGTATTGTATTCATATGATTTATGAACCATCCTTTAGAAGTTAATTGTCTCATTTTGCATGTTAAACCCCATACCTTGTAGGTTTTTCTCTTGTATGAATATGTTTTTACAATTAAATTATTTAAATTTAATTTAAATAATTTTTAATTCCTCCTTTCATGTTTTATATTTTGTTTTTCATGTTTGGATTTTATTTAATGAGCCAAACAGTTCAAGTTATAGGTTGATGCCACTTTGGACTAGAAGTCAATTTTCATCAATTATAGAAGGTTTATTTATTTGAAACGGTTTGAAATCAATGTGATATGATGTTTCATGCATCTTATATTTCATAAAAATATCCTTCTTCCCAATATCACTCTCCAAATCTATCATCATGGAGTTGAAGTCATGAAGGACTAACACAGTCAAATTCTTACCTGACTATCATACATAGTCAACTAAATGAGGTGTATTGAAGTATAAATAACACTTATAAAATGTATATTAAGAGTTTAAAGTTTACTAAAACATCTTTTTAACATGATCCATCAATATAATCCATTTAAAGGACACATAAAGGGTTGTGATAGTTAATGTAAACCTCTAACATAGTCATGCACCATGGATGTGCACCCATAAGAGATTGAGGAAATTATAATAGGGGTATTGAAACATGTTTCAATCCCTTCAAGGTGAAGAGAATAAATTTTAAGTCTTTTTATAATTTCTGAAATTGTTTGTAAAATCATGTACTTTGCACATTGCTTGTGTCCACACTCACTGGCCTGCATACTAAAATGTTCACCTACAGGTATCCTCAAGAGATAACCACATTGAAATAGGGCATATAAATTTTTTGAATGTCCCTCAAGATTTAAAAAATTATTTTGGATATTTATATTTAGGTTTGGATATATTTATATAAGCATACATCATATGCACAGTCCATGTTCTACCCTCACTACCTTGTATGTTGATGGGTGGGCATCTATAGGCTCTCACAGAGACTTGAGATTATTGCATAGGGATTTTAAACATATTGAGGACATTAATCAAGGTATTATATTGATTAATGCACCATGATAATCAATGTTTAAACCATATAGTGGTAGTTATAGTGAAAAGTCACTTCAAGAGAAGAGAACTAAGCCTTAGGGACAAGTTTCCCTAAAAACTCCAAAATAAAGCCCTATGTGATTTTGACATTGTCATAATATGAGGTGATATAGAACCTATGTGAGTTTTAATTATCCTATCTTATAGCCTTAATGAAGGGGTATAACCTTGAAAAATATATTGGGCATGTGATAAGAATAAAATGATGTTTGAATGCCTCCATTCTTGGCATTTGTTCATTGCAACTTTTCAGTACTTTCCACAATTTGGATCTCTCAAGAATCTTTACCTCCATAAGATATCAATGAAAGAGAATATCATTCATGATATTGGTTATATGGAGGTAATAAGTACATTTATGTTTAAAATAGCATCAACAAGGGTATAAATGTAGGTTATTGACCTCCATTAACACCTACAAGTGTGTCATTGCTCAGAAAAGTCACCTATTGACTGTAGGTGATTCACAAACTCATGAAGTGAACCTTTGAATATGGGAACCTATAGACACAAACTTTGCCATTGGTATTTGATTCCAAAGATATCTAAATGACTTTAAGGTTTGAATCACTAATTTTAAATATAAAAGGCAACCTACAAGTCTCCTGCTACTCCACCAATGGTTAACCCCAATTGACTGTAGTTAATAGGGAGTTAAAACATGGTGTTCTTGGTGATTGGCCTAATAAATGCATGATGAGAAGTGACCTAAATGAATATGAAATGATATTAATGACTTAAATAATGTATTTAATTATTTTATATAAGGTATACCATGAATAAAACACCTATAGTCACCTCTTTCATAAGGAGAAACACAAAAACATAGTTAGCCACCTATGTCAAGTCAAATACAAAGTATACAATGAAGAAATTTGGCAAGGTTGTAAGGTGTTGACATGTCTAAAAGCAACTTTATAATTATACTATCCTGTTGAGACCCCCATATATAATAAATAGGGTATGGAAGGGTTCTCATACAAGCAACCTATAGTATATAGGTAAAGCCTACACATAGTGAGTACTCAGGTGTTTGTCTTGAGAGTTTGATTTATTTAGAGGTATTAGAAATAAAGTTGTAACACTAAAACCTTGTGTAAAAGGTCTCTATGACCTATTAAATAACCTAATATAATTATCTTGTATTAAGTAATAAAGTATATTCCCTCTATTCTTTCTCAAATAGAGGACATTCTAGAATGACTAAACCCTACAAATGAGCCATGAAAGTCATAAAAGGGTGAGCTAGAGGTTGATCAGACCTTCAAAAAATATTTTTATAGTTGTGTCACACATTGACCAATATGAAAAAACATGTACATGTGATAGAAACTCAATAGGGTGGTCCAAACCCATATGGATGCAGTCAAAGCCCACTAGGCCTAATTTAGGCCTAATACCTCAAAGGGGTTCAACTTAATTTCTAGTGATACGAGATCATTTCAAAAAATTGAAACATTTTATAGGGGATTCATAAGGTGTTTTTTATCTTCTTGGAAGTAGAATCAACCATATAGAAGCCATATTTTGGCTTAAATTAACTCAAGCTTGCAAATAATGAAGAAAGGAGTTTGAGAAGCTAACTTTGAATGATTGCACTTGTATGAACACTCAGCATGGGAGCTTAAGGAGATAATAATTTATAAATTATCCCTAACAATGATTTAGTGGAATTTTTCAAAATATTGGATGTCATGATTATATGAATAATCCTTAAGGGCTAAAACATCTATAAACCCTCCAAAACCCTTGGTAGTGACTCAATGAGGAAAATAAAGGAGAGGCTTATAGGAGGGATAGAATGAAAATTAAAGTGATTTTAAACTTTAGAGGACTCTCCAAGGCTTCTTATCATCAACTTAAGTTGTACCCTACTTTTATAGATAGGGTGAAAAATGGATTTTGTTGATAATTTTATGTGTTTTGTAGGTATAAGAATGTTTCAAAGGATGAAATCCAATTTGGGAGATATATTTGTACTTAATATAACCTCCCATGTCCATTTCATTCTTCATCTAAACTCCTAAGTGCCTCTGCTAACACCTTCATCTCAACCAGTCAAAACTAGCATAGTGAACAAGCAAGTGAGAAGGTGAAAATGCTAAGTGGGAAGCCTTTTAAGGTCTACCTAATGTATCTAATAGAATTTGGGTTATTTAAAAGTATAATACACTCCTTTTTATGGATTTTATTGGAAAATTGAAGATAACCTTGGTGCTAAGTGTGAGAGGTGAGTGAAAGATGGGTGATTATGAATATAAGTAGTGATAACTCATGTCCAAAATAATATTGATGATTAGGGAAACCTCTAATTCATTTTAGATATTTTTTATAACCCCTCCCTATTATTTAAATCATCTCATCTATCCCTATTCTATTTTTGGATGTTCTACTAAGGCCAAATGATGAAGTTAGTTTTCTAAGCAATCAATTGAAGAGTCATATGCCAAGTTCAAGGAGTTTCATTCTTTAAGGTTCATTTATCCAAGTAGACCTTGCAAGGTTTGTCCCATATTACATTATCTTGTATATTTAACTCCTTTTTTCACCTTGGCAAGTGTTCTTGTGACTCCTAAACTTCATTCTCCTCACTCATCTCTTAAATTCTATAAGTAATAGCAATTTTGGCTCTTGTAGGCTAATTCCACTCCATGTATGGCAAAGACCTCCTGGATTGACATTGTATTTTACATTTTAACAATAAATTTGAGTCTAGTTTTTAGTTCATGAACATTTTTATAAGTGTGAAAAGTGATGTATTGTGATGTTAAGTGATAATCTTTTATCCTTTCTTCTCCTTATCCTCTCATGTTTATGCAAGAGTTCCTATTCTAATATGTCATATAGAGTGTAGATAGTGTGTTAGGCTCCTTTGAATTGTAAAACTATCATTAGAGTGTGAAATCTACCCTCTGGTTCACTTACCTTGTGTTGCCTCATGCATGTCACCTCTATATTGAAACACTTATGTTAGAATCTCTTAGTACTTTGAAGTTGTTTTGTAGGTCTTGTTACTTATTGAAAGAAGTATGATGGTCTTGTGTAAATCCTTCTAGTGTATCACCCCTTTAGAGTAGTTTATTTTCATGTGAAGTTTTATCTCTTTTCCAACAATCAATTAGTTAAGTAGGTGATAAGCATTTCAAGATAAATTCAGGGAGATGGCCCTTAAACTAGTTTACTTCTACTATAGGTAAACCCACATACATTTAAGTATTCCCATGTTGCCCAAATCTAGAGGAAGCTTAAACACCCTCCTCTAGGGTGAAATATTTAATGACAATAATTACTTCATCACAAATTCCAATCTCCCCTTAGTTGTCTCAAAGGACCCTAGACCTCTCATATACAGGAGATCACACCACATGGCATGATCCTACTTCTTTGAATCCCCATGGTAGTTTATATACTAACCATTATTAGTCAAGCCCTAGATGCTTAGTATTATACCATATGGCATGATCTCATTTATCTTATCCTCTTAAGATGGTTAGAGTGTTTATAATCCTTCCAAATAAATGATCTATTGAAAGGTGTCAAGATCTCATTTCACTGAGAGTGTACAAGTCATCAATCCAAGCAAGCATCAATCTAAACCTCAAAATGAGTGAGTAGATGCCATGTGGCATAAACTTCTAGCTAGGTGATGTTATGTCACACATGTTAGTGTTTCATGAGCATAAAATTGATGCTCCTCTATCCCATCACGACCATCAACCCTGAGACTATATTAAAGACATTAGTAGATTTTCAAGTTATTTTAGGGTCTCATTTTGATCCTTCCCCTAATGGTAATTTAGATTACCTTTTTATCATTTTTTAACTCATAAATCAATAAATGTATGTATTTTCCTCCTTAAAATTGGTCATTATCTTCATATCGATTAATGGATTGGAGTCTTAAAGATTTATATAATCACCATTTTTAACCTGTCCTTGCCTTATTTTGACTAAAAATTGGTTGATTGTTTGTTTTATTATATGTCTTTCATGTTTATTTTCTTTAGGTGAACTTATTTAACTACATTTTTATCTAAAATTTTGATCATTTCATCTTGTTAAATAAAAAAATCACCTCATGGGAAGAAACCACTTTTTTAATTATTGATTTTGAAGGGCCTTTATTTTGTCTTTTCTTTCAAGTTATGCCTTAGTCATTTTTTGGGTAAAGTTAAATTTGACTTCTAATATCTAGTTTTATATTAAAATGAATAATGGATAATTTGTGTTTGCCTTCAAATCTAGATTATATTGAAAACCACCACTTGTTAACATCTCAATGATTTACTCTTCTAGAAGATATTAGACAAAAAGTAAGGGCCTTCAACCCTCAAAGCATTTGGTATCATGACACATGGTATGATCCCAGTTATTCAATCCCTTGGTATGATTAATAAAAATTAGTCAAGTATGGGGACCTTTAGGTTGAATGGGATGATGCCATGTGGCATCATCCCATTATTCTATACCTCAAGATTGAATATCAGTAATATGACATAACACAGAATAGGTGAGTCCCTAGGATGATGTTACATGGAATGATCTTGGGGATCTTGGGAATGTGTCATCATCTTGGTAATCTACACCTCAAGATTGAATATCAATAGTATTACATAACACAGAATAGGTGAATCCTAGGATGGTGCCACATGGCATGATCTTCAAGATCTAGGGTAATTAGAATAAGGAGTAGTGAACAAAGACCTATAAATATATAAGTAAATGATATTTTTCCACATTTAAAGATCCTATTTTATATGGGAAGTGTAAAATTTAAGGATTTTTGGACACTCAAAACCATAGAAGTTAATAGGAAATCAACATGTGGCAAGAGTTTGACACATAAGTGACATGTTGGCTCTTCCTGAGTAGCAAGGTGTGGATGCATTGAATTCCCTTCCTAAGGAAGATACATCGGCCCCCATGAATAGAATTTGGGCCTAAAATTGATGCATATATTGCCTATTTTATCTATTATAAGCCATTAAAACCCAAAAATATAACTATAATCCCACTTAAACTGGCATAATCATGAGCCATTTTATCTTCTAGTGACTAAAGAGACCATGGTACATGGATTTATAGGCATATTAGATGATCTCATTAACCAAAATATTTACCATGGGCATTGGGATTGAGTTGGAACATAAATGACAAAGGTTCATTTAAATGGGCATGGCCATCATCAAGCAGAGTGTGGACAACTAGTTAGCTCTAGAGGACCTTCAACAACTCTAACAACCCAAAATTGAATCTAAATATTATTTATTGGGGCCTTTATTCTAATTTCATCAAGATTGCATGTATATCATTTCAATTTTTATCATAGGTAGGCATGTCTCACTAATGATTTCCAAACACTAGTTAGGTGGTTAACTTTATGAACGAATGGACTGAGTGGACTACATAAGACCAGATCTACATTTAAATGAAGGCTAGTCCATTTAGAATTAAGATCTAGACTTGGTCATTTTATTTCCCCTATAATTTATTTTTTTAATATTTTATTTCTTTAATTAGAGCATGAGCTGACATTGTATGATGGATTTTTTATAGTTCACCTAAATATTGATGAATATTATTATTGTGTTTCATTACTTATGTGTTTTATGGATGTTATGTGATTGATATTCATTACCTGTATATGCATTTGATGGATTTTTTTCAATTTTTTACATATTTTATGGGTCCTTAGACTCTTTCACCTTCTTTGTTTTATGATTGTGTTATGTTGGCCAAATAAGGACCAATTTCTCAAGAGGTTTGTATGTTCAACAAAACCACAATTGCCCTCATTAGAAAGTGAATTCATATTTATTGTATCCTTATCATATCTCTCTATTTTTCTCTTTTATATCTATATTATTCTATCTTTAGATAATATCTTGAATTGTAGTCACTTGTCTAAGCTTTATCTAAACTAGATATTCACCATTTCACATGTATTTGATGCCTTGTTAAAATCAGTAGATTAGAGATAGGTGCCAACTAGTATTGAGTTTATTGAAAATTCTAAATTATATGGTTTTTATGGTCACAATATATACCAAAATTTTCTTACATAAGTCTTAGATAATACTCCAAACAAACCTCATGTATGGAACAAACTACACTACCAAATTGAGGTATTTGGTATTTTATGACCTAGTAAATAGAGACCTTAGAGAATTTATTACCATAACCTAATTCCTTTTAAGAGAGGTGGAAGGAAATAATAAGGGGGAATCCTCACTAGTTGAGCCTCTTCCTCTACTCTCTCTTCCCTTAGAGTTGGTGTGGTTGTGCCAAATCGACTAGCAACACTCCTCTTCATGATTCACATGTGAAGTAGAAGAATGATTACCATCATGTGGTACATGGATTAATTTTATTCCATACTAAAAAGTTATACCTTGCTTATTTTGGTCAATTATAACTTCCATTTGATATAGCCAAGGATTTCCAATGTGAATGAATATTGAGATTGTTTTAGCATAACCTAAACCCTCGTTTGAATCACATTAGGACCACAAGAAATTTGTATTATTATGTTACCTAAGGATTATTTACAACCTCTTATATTTTTTAAGTCCTTTAGATCAAATCCAAGTTGTTACAAACATTTTACATTTTAAGTTCTTTTTATTTGTGTAGGATCAATATGGTTATGCCACAAATAAGCACCACCCATGAATAATGTGAGTGTTAAATCTTGGTGGTGTGATTTATTTTAGATGTGTATCTTGGATTGGACCCAAATTGAGAAATGTTTGTAAATCTCCCATATTAATTTGATGAATGCCACACATTTTCTTTTAGTTTTTATTTGGTAATTAATCTTCCTCATTTATATGTGGAATAAAAAATTTGCATTTGGAAGGAGATGTTAATTTTCTTTGGGTATTTGAGTATGAATGAAGCATATCTATGAACATTTGCATATAAATAGGTAAATGATTCACAATTTTTTATGTAATTCTCTTTCCTTTAATGTGTAAATAATACCTCTACTAAATATCAATTACAATTCCAAATTTGAGGGTCTAAATTATAAGGCATATGATGTACTTCTAAATTGAATAGTGTAGTCTTGAATGGGTTCATTATCATGTTGTTGAAATTAAGAAAATGTTATAATGTAAGTGTTGACACCTTTTGTATGTTGAAATCCAAAATAAATAAATATTCCAATTCTGAAATAATGGTTAAGGAACCCTTTGGTAAGCTATATAACCAATTTGAGCCTCTTCGGTAATGCTCATATGAAAGGCTTTCATCAATATTTTATCACATTTAGCCCATTGGCCAAAAGAATATACATATTTAATCATGTGATAAAAGGGATATTTATTAAGATAAAATAGAGGTAAATGTGGTAATTTAAAAACTTTTAAATAAGTATGTCCAAGTATACATTATGTAGGAGGTTTATAATTGAATGAGATAACATTCACATTAGAGTTATGGTAATCCATTTGCATGTCAAGTATATATACTTGACTTTGATTTTCTCCAATAGCACTCATCATAGACATGAGCTCATCACTAGGAATGGTGGTGTTTTGTAAAGGTGTTATCATTAGTTCTAATACACCACCTCTTTTTAATTTAAGTTGTTAGTATTATCATCCTCATGAATAACAAGTGTAAGTTTAGAATCACTAAATTTAGGATACTTTGGTAATGGTATTGGATCTTTGAATTTTAAAACATTTGGCATATCCTTTGGAGAGATTGAAAAATTTTATATTATCATATCCCTTGAAGTTTCATATACCTTTGGAAATAGCATAGCAATATGGAATTGAGGTGGGTTTGGTAAAGATACTTCTTTTGGTATGTGAGGGAATTTTTGCATGGATGAATATTTTGGAAGATAAATATCTTTTTGTTTAGATACCTTGGTTGATATTGGTAATAGTGAGTTATTGGGAACATTAATATATTTTCTAATTTAGGTTTTTAACTCACCCTTATTAATGGTGCCTTAATTATATTTTTTAAATATTCCATGATGTCTAGGCTCACCAAATGTATAAATTAAGATATGTGGGACCTATTTGATTAAGCCACAATCGAGGTATGAGTAAATACAAAACAAAAATATCTATAACATGCAAAAAAAATAATGCATAAGAGATATTTTTTTTGGAATTTAAATCAAAAATGACCCAAGAAGAAGCTTTTCACTCAATAATCGAAATATTACAATATTGGCATTAGCATCATTTAATCTGTAATGATATTGATTCAAAAAATAAGTAGAATAATAGAAATATATCACAATGATATGTAAATATAGAATAAAATATGAATAATAGTTAATACAATTTGATGGGGAAACCTCCCAAATGCTTGAAATAAGAAATGAATACTCAAAGGCCATGGTTACTCTATAGGCTGACCTACTAACCCAATGAAAGCATAGAGAAATGTGATATAACATCAAAGAGGGATAATTAAGCCATAAGTCATATATTCCTATCCTAATATGTTAGGGTAATAGCATGGTCTTCCCTTTCAAACCAATGTTGTCCTCAATATTGAACAACTCTAGATGTTATTGTAGAAAATCTTCACCCTCCCAAGTTGCATCTTCACTACTCAAGTTCTTCCAATTGATCAGATATTCCTTAATCTCTCTAGTTCTCAACCTCTTATTACATGTTTGTAGTATCTTATATGGTTTTAGAATGACTCATCCTTCTTCATCTAGTTTTTGTATCTCTATCTAGACTAAAAAAATTTGTCTAATAACCTTCTTCAAGAAGGAAACATGAAATATTTGGTGTATGTGAGAGGAATGAGGCAACTCCAACTTGTAAGCCACACTTCCAATTTTTTATATGACCTGATAAGGGATATAATACTTAGGAGAAAGTTTGTGATTTGAGGACATCTACTTGTAAGGATAAAAATTTACAAAGACCTAGTCACCCACATCAAAATGTCACTCACTATGATGTTGATTTGCTTGCTTCTTCATCCTATTTTGTGCTAATGTCAAGTTCTCTCTCAAACCAACCAAAACCTCTTGTTGATGTTGAATGCGCTCCTCCACATCTTAAACCTTAGTTTACACCCTTAAAGAAAAAGTGATGGAAGGTGTTTGGTACCATATAGTGCTAAAAATGGGTGCATTTTAGAAGAGGTATGGAAAGATGTGTTATACCATCATTCTAAAAGTGATATCTATTTAACCCAACATTCTTACTTATCTAATACAAAATAATGGATATACCCCTCTAAACATTTATTGACCACTTATGTTTGTCCATAAAATTGGGGGTGGTAAGATGATATATGAGCTAGCTAAGTACCCAAATAGGAAAATAGTTTAGTCAAAAAAAATTTAGTGAAAATAGGATCATGATCACATACAATTATTTTGGGGTTCCATGTAATTGTAGAACTACCTCCAGAAAAATAGTCACTACTGTACTTATTGTAAATGGGTGTGAGAGGGCACAAAATGGGCATATTTTGTAAGCCTATCCACAATTACCAAGATAACATTCTTACCTTTAGAACAAGCAACGTCATGATGAAATACATGAAAACCTCCTCCCACCTTTAATTAGGAATTTCTAAAGGTTGTAACATACCTAGGGTCTTAACTATCTCACCTTTATTTTGTTGGCATATCAAGAATTCAACTATAAAACTTTTTACATATCCCTTGAGTCCTTCCCAAAATACTTCTCACTTGATTATGTGATAAGTTTTTAAGAATATATAGTGTCCCCCAACTAAAGATGCATGAAACTATGCAAGAATCTTATGCTTCAACTCTGAATCTTTGCACAAGTATAACATATCCTTATACCATAGAGCATTACCTTTTCATTCAAATTTTTTAGAGACTATAGAACCTTGATGGATATTTTGAATCAAAACTTGTGTATCCTTTTCTTTCCCCCATTCTAACCTATCTACATCTACCCAATCTCCCTGCAACATAGACATTGCACAAAGTAATGTTTCTATGGATGCATCCCCTCTAGATAGTGCATCTGCTACTACATTATCTTTACCCTTCTTGTATATGATTTAAAAATCATAAACCAACATTTTTTTTCCCACTTTTGTTGTTTTATAAATGATAATTTTTCTCCAAAAAGTATTTGAGACTATCATGATTCATTTTCACCTTAAAATGTCTACCCATAAGATAGGGCCTCCATTTTTTTACTGCATGAAGAATAGCCATCATTTTTTCTCATAGATAGGTTTTTGGAAATTCTTACCTTTGAATTTATGACTCTAAAATGTAATGGGTCTTAATTTTTACATTATTACTACTCCTAAACCTGATAAAGAAGCATCACATTTAATAATGAACATCTTTGATAAGTTTAGAGTAGATAAAATTAGGTGGTGAACATAGATACTTTTATTTGATCAAATGATTTAATGGCTACATCATTATAGTGGAAGGCATCCTTATTTAAAAATGTAGTGATTGGATCTGTTATGCTACCATAACCTTTCACAAATCTTTGGTAGTATCTTGTTAGTCCTAGGAACCCTCAAAAGTTTAAAAGAGTTTTGGGTATTGGCCAATCCACTATAGGAGGATCAACTTTGACACCTTCATGGGATATAATGTGACCCAAGTACTCTACTTAATGTAATATAAAATATCATTTGGATGGCTTCACATAAATTTTATGTTGTTCCAAAACTATCAACAATTATTTTACATGTTGCAAGTGTTCTTCCCATGTCTTACTATAAATCAATAAGTCATCAAAGAAAACTAGCACAAACTTCCTTTAAAAAGGCCTAAAAAAAGTGTTCATCAAGATTTGTGTTGTCTTGTGGATTATATTTCTAAATTATGATGTATTTCAAATACTATACATTTAAAATGTACTGTACACTCTTTATGTACTATACATTTAAAAAAAATTGAACCCTTTTAATGGGAACCCATTTTGGGTTGACTTTGCCTATGGTTTTAGTACGCATTGTTTTGTAATACCACTTTTTTAATGTATTATATATAGATGGATATTTCATAGGTAATAAATCACGAAAATAAGGGTTTAAGAAAGGAAGAATAGAGTGTATGAATTCAGGTGAAAATTTAGGAGGGTTTGTTGAGCACAACTCCAAACAATATTTGTGTATTGTAATTATGAGAAGACTAATCTAAGAGTGGATTGTAATCTTTTGGCTTATAATAAAATCTAAGAAAGTATTTCTTGGTGGATGTAGCCATATTGGGTGAACCACATTAAATCTGGTCTTCATTTTGTACATGTTTATTTTTTTCTTTAGGCATCTCTAATCATATCAATTATTATGATTTTATGAAATTGTTCTGCATCAATTTTTTATTTATTCCTAACACTCTGAAAAGTATATGGTGTATTTATAAGACCAAAGGGCATTATCAAAAACTCATAATGGATCTCATGAGTTCTAAAATTAGTTTTATGAACATCTTCATCGTTGATTCTAAATAGATGGTACCTCGAATAAAGATCTAATTTCATGAAATAAATAGCACCATATAACTCATCAAGTAGATCATCAATTACTAGAATATGAAACTTATCTTTGATGGTGTACTTATTGAGTTCCTTATAATCTGGGCACATCTACCATGTGTCATCCTTCTTATACACCATGACCACTAGAGATGAATATGCACTCTAGTTGTGCCTGATGATCCCTGCCTCCAACATCTCATAGACCATCTTTTAAATTTCACTCTTTTATGCATTTAGATATTTTTATGGTCTAATATTTGGTGGTTGACTCCCTAGACATAGGTAAATGACATGATTATGTTCTCTTTTTGGTGGTATTATTTTAGCATGCTCTCAAAAATATATGGGTAGTCATCAAGAATCATCTGTACATCAAGATGTGGAGATGATGTTATGGGTTGAAATTTTATGGAACATAATCATGCTATAAGTAATTATACCTAATTTTTTAGCAAAGTTATCATCTAATGTAAACTAATTAATTATGGATATTTTTATCGTAATCCTCATAGTTCAATTTTTATACCTTTAGAATGAAAGTGCTTGAATAGTTCTTAGAGTTTCATCTTAATTGTACCCAAGGTTATGAGCCATTGGACTCTCAAAACAATGTATATACCACCCATGGGAATAGAAAACATAGGAGAATCAAGATTTTACTCACCCATAGCAAGCTTAATACTATGGTATTTCCTTGAACAATTGATTATGCCACCATCTACAATCATGACCTAAAAATCTAGTGCTCGGTAAATGATATAATTCAATCGAGTGGACAACTTATGGTTGATGAAATTATATGTGATCCTTGAGTCAATCAACACTGTCAACATTTATTGCTTGAGGAAACCCACAACCTTAAGTGTTTGAGTAGTGATAATACCCAAAAGTGCATGACAAGAGATTGTAGATTTGGAATCTTTAGGTACCTATTTTATCTCTTTTTAATCATCATTGGAGGCATCATCCTCTTCATCATCTTCATTAGATCACTCAATATAGAATAACTTCTCAACATATATATGTCCTTTTCTCCACTTGTTACAGCTAAAACATAATCTTTTTTCATGTTTCTCTTTAATTTATTGAGGGGTCAATCTAGTAGGTGGATAAAATGATGGTTTCAATATGTTATGATCTCTAAAGTGAGTGAATGGATACTTTTTATTATCTATTAATTTTTCCTTAGCCCTACATGCCATGATAATAGAATTAAAAACCTTAAGTGGATTAAACATGTGTTTATCATGTTGAATGTGGTCCTTGAGGCCTCCTAAAAATGGGTCATTCAAGTTATCCAAATGAATTATTTAGGTTCTAGATACAAGGATTCCATGGTAACCTTTTATCCACATGGGATCTAATTTAGATCAAAAAACTCTCCATTTGGTGGATCTAATTGAGTGGATCCTTTCCATCAAATTTACACATATCTACTACCTTTGGTAATAGGTTCTATTATGGTGAGGTACTTGGATTTGGATTAGGCTAGTTTGGAGATCCACCTTGGTGGGGTTTTGTAATAGTGAGAGATAGCTGATTTGATTGATTATTTTATAAATCCATCATGATATTTTCAAAACTATATTGTATGGATTTCATATATGATTGTATTCCTTCTATCTCACTTTGAATGTCATGCACATTATAATTAGGCTAGCTCACTTTATGATCTATATTAGATAACCATGGTATAAATGATATAGTAACTCCCCCTTTTGACTCCATATCTACCTTGTGAGGATTTTTACCTAGAATTTTAGCTCTCTTTCTTTGGCCCTAGACTATGGTCCTACCATAAAAGGACTTGACAATGGCGACCCTAATTAGAACTTTTGACCTAGCTTTGACCAAGATATTTTATACTTATGTTAGCCTAAAATTAAAAACTAAAAATAAAATACCCAAGATAAATTTTTCTAATATTTATAAAAATGTAAAAAATTCCTTGAATTATGCACTATAAAGTAAATTTATGAAAAACCCTAAAATGGCAATAACTTTTGAAAAAAATATCTAAATGCACTAAAATTTGAATGGAATATTACTTGAATTATTTTTATCTTGAAGTAAAAAAAGTGAATATAAATTCACAACTATTGGTGAGATATATCCAAATTACAAGATCTAGGGCTTTTTACCTGATTATGACGTAAATTGATGTTTTGATACCACTTGTAATGATATTAATTCACCAAATAAGTTGAATAATATAAATATATCAAAATTATATGTAAATATAAAAGAAAATATGAATAATAGATAAGCCACTTTGAGGGGGAAACCTCTCAAATTCTTGCAATAAGAAATGAATACTTGAATATGATGATAAATAACTACCCACAACCTCTTATATATAGTCTACCTAGGCCATGGTTACTCCATAGGCTAACCTACTAACCCAATGAAATCATATAAAAATGTGATATAACATTAAAGATGGATAATTAAGCCACAAGTTAGTTATTCCTATCCTTATAGGTTAAGGGCATACCATAATCATTAGTCAAAAAAGCTTTAAAAATGGTACATATATAGGTGGAAGATAGACATGATTACACATTCTCATGAATGTGGTGTTATCTTACCTAATGACCTAGTAACATCTAATAAAGTTAAATAAATATATTTATGTAATAACCATTAAATAAAATTACATCCTACACTAACACCCCTCTTAATCTTAGCTTAGATGAGTAGTGGAATTGTGTCCCAACAACAAGGTTTGATGAGGTACCCAAGTACATAGAAATTCTCCCTAAGGAGAATGGTGGAACTGTTCAAACCCTAATAAGAGATCACAAATGAAGATACTTACTCTTAGTGAAGAATTTGGTGAATATATCATTAATTTACTCCATAGTTTGAATGTAGTGGAGATCAATGACTTGTTCATGGATAAGCTCCCAAATGAAATGCATGTGAATCTTGATATGCTTGGTCCATTGATGGAGGATCATATTCCTAAAAATATATATTATGATTTGGTTGTCACAAAATATGATTTTTATTTATTAAAACTTGATGTTAACCTTATTTAGAATCTCGTGAAGCCAAATAGCCTCAATGGTAGCATTAACATCTTCTATGTATGTTGACTCTATAGAAGATAAAGTAATAAAATTTTACTTATTACTTGACCAACTAATTGATCATGAACCAAAAGAGAAAATATAACTTGAAGTAGACTTTTAATTCTAAATATCTCTATCCCAATCTAAATTTATATACCTAATCAAGTCAACATTAATTCCTACTCCATAGTGAAACCTAAAACTATGAGTACCCTAAATATAGTGGAAAATCCACTAATATACTTTCCAGTGCATCTCATGTAATTCATATATAAATATATAGACCATTCCCATTACATAAGAAATATTAGGTATAGTATGCATAAGGTAGATGACACTACCAACAAGATTTTGATACAAGGTAGCATTAACCAAAGGAGATAGACAATCAGCCTCAAGCTTCAAACTAGATAGAAAGGAATTTAGAGTTAGATTATAGTCATCCATGTTAAATTATGAAAGTGAATCAAGAACATACCTGGATTGTGTAATAGTGATCTAATATTTAGACTAAAAATTTTTGACCCTAAGGAAGTGATGCAACAATCCCAAGTCAATAATTAAGAACTTGTCAGACAAAGCAATCTTCACTACTACATTGGTGGTTGAATAACTCCTGTGATCAATAGGTCATCCATGTAGAGAACTAGAATCAATAGTGAATCATATTACTATAAAATGTATACATTCATATTATAATGGCATCTAGTGAACCCAATTAAAAGAAGAAAGGATTCCATCTTGGCATACCAAGCTCGTGTAACTTATTTAAGGCCATAGATAGATTTTTAAATATTACAAACTAATGAATAATCTTCTAAAAATACTTGTGGTTGCTTTAGGTATATTTCCTTTTTGAGGTAACCATGAATATAAGTGCTCTTCACATCCATCTAATGAACATCCTAGTGATGTTATATGAAAATAGAAAGAGTGATTTAGATTGAGTTCATTTTTTTAAATGGGGTGAATGTATCAATATAGTCAATGCCAAATACCTAAGAAAAACCATTTGATACCAAATATGATTTGAACTTGTCTATAGACCTATCTTCTATAAATTTTGTTTATCATATCCACCTACATCAAATAAGTTTTCTTCCCTTAAAAAGAGGGACTAAATCTTAAGTGTTATTCATGAGCAAGGAATCATACTCCTCTTCCATAGTACTATCCCACTCAGGACTGCCTAATACCTCATTAAACAATTATGGATCATAATCAAATATAGTTTATACATGTGGGGAATTATGTAATTATGAATGTGTTCACCTGGTGTCTAATGGATCTCCAACCCAATGGCTAGCACTTTACACTATCTATCTAGCCTAAATAGAACTAGATGTTAGAGAGTCAAAAACAAATTCCTCATCCTCTAAAGATATTCTAGGATAAGGAGGTGAATCCCCATCACTACTCCCATCATCACAATTAGAATAAGAATCTATATCATCAATAAGTTGCTCAAGTGGATTTAAATCATCAAAAATGTCAACATATCCCAATGCATCCAAGAAAAATGGATAAGTGTATAGTGTGGAGTTTGAAGGACCCTCTTGAAATTAAACACTTATCTCAATAAATAACTCATGAGTGGTGGGATGGATAATTATATATACTTTCACACCCTCAAGATATCCAAATAAATATTTAAGCCTAACTTTGAGGTTCCATTACCTTACATTTCTTCTTAGAAATATGGGCCATAGCAGGTTATCCAAACAATTGGAAGTGCTTCACTATGGGTTATGACTGTTGCATGATTCAAAATGAGTAACTCCCTTCAATCCTTTCTAAGGAACTTAGTTATGAATATAAAAATCATATTTGATGGCCTAGGCCCAATATTAAGGTGCAAGAGACTAGGAGTGTAGAATAAAGTTTTTCATTTCCTTTAAGGGCTTATTCTTATTTTCTTTAACACCATTCTACTGAGGAGTATATATAACTATACATTTTAGTTCTATCCCTCTGAAGTGAATAATTATTAAAAATGGTTATTTACATACTCACCACCATTATTGGTGCATAGAACATGTATGACTTTACCTAATTATTTTTATACAAGTGCTTTGAAGTCTTGAAAATGATCAAAGGCCTCAAACTTTTGCTTAAGAAATTACACCCAAGAATACCTTAAAAATTCATTGATAAAGGTAAGCATGTATTTAGTCTTATTGAATGCAGATGTTATAAATGGAACAAAAATGTCATTGTAGACTAGCTTCAATATATGCGTAGCTCTTCACTATTTGCCTTTGCCATAGTTCTCTTCAAGATGCTTATAAAGTATGCAACCTTGGAAAATAGCATTATAAAAATGAACACATGGCAACCCTAAAACCATATCATAACTATTGAGTTTCTCTAGGTAGTGATAGTTGAGATAGCCATATCACTCATGCTAAAAATTTATTCACCCCATATAAATGAGTGAGTAATGTAGTAGAGGTTTGATCAAGATTAAAATGTGAGAAAGTATACAATCATGATTGGTGATATATTTTCCCAAATTCAAATATAGAGTCACTATCTGATTCCTTAATAACCATTGAATTAGGTGTTAACTTAACTCTCTTTCCCAAATTGATGTGAGTCATCTAATAAATAGATAGGAGATTGGTGGGTAATGAAGGAACACATAGAAAATCATGAAATGTCCCATCATTCACTTCAATATATCCTCTCCCACTAACTTATGTGGAAGTATCATCACCTAACAAGATGGAAGGAATAGAACAAGGATCCAAGGATGAGAAGAGGTCCTAAGATAAATCCATGTTGTACAAGGCACCAGAATCAATTACCCATTTGGAAGGTTTGGATACAACTATAATAAGTGTTTTTCCCTTTCTAATATCTTTGGTCTTAGAAGAGTCCTATGTTGACGAAATCTAATTGGTATAATTAATGATATTGATATTATGTCTCCCAAACATATTTGTCATTTGGTCAATCTACTTCTTCATGCACTTGGTTTCATTGTGCCTAGATTTACTATAGTAGGGACATGTAATTCACGTTTTCTTGGGTTTCCTATCTGAAGAAGAGGACTATTTTGATTATTTGGATATAACATCATATTTGTAACCCTTTCCTTGTCATGTTTCCTTCTTGTTTTATTTATTCTCTTTACTACTATTGGAAGCCTTTTATTTGTCATGACTCATAATAAAGGCATGTGATTTGTAAGACTTTAATGTACCCATTTGAATAAGCTTCCAATTCTCCTAAGTCAAGTCAGCATCAAAATCATCCAAGGATGGCATAGTCTATGTAGCTCCAAGAGCACACTTGGTGGCATAGAAGGTATAAATAAAGACATGTTGGTCGGAACCCAATTTGAAAAGGATGGAAAGAATTAATTGATCATCATTTTTATCTATGCCACATAATTTCAACTATAACTTAAGTTATTTGAATTTTGTGAAGAAGTCTTATTTAGTATCCAAGTTGCCTATACTCAAACTAATGAACTCATTCTCCAATTCATAACCTCTTATTATGTCATGATTTTTAAAGAGTGTTTCCAATGTGGTCCATGCATCATAAGAGAATTTATAGATTCAATATGAAAGAGTAAGTTTGGATATATATACAAGTATAGTAAACCATAGGATTCATCACTTTTGTTAAACCACTTCATCTTCTTTGCATCAAGTGTCAGTTCTATTTTTTACCCATTGTCATTCAGTGTAAACCTTTACTCTTCAAGAGGATATAGACTTTGGTTTTTCACTTGTAATATTTGAATGGTGTAAAATGAATAACTTGATTCTAGTCCATGGTGAAAAAAGGAAGTATGTCTTGAACTAATTAGTACTAGAAATACAAGGACATATAACCCCTTGAATCTACATAATTTAAATTTTACAAGGCATGAGAATAGTACCAATGAATAGAACTCAAAAAACTTACACTTTAAAAAAAATGGTGCCTAAAAGGATTTATTAGCTAAAATTTATAGGATTTTAATGATCTTACTCACAAAATAAATTATCCACTTTGCATAAATTTTTGGGTGTGCAAAAAAAATTGACTCAACTTTTCATGGAAAAGTTTAGCCCCCTTAGGTTAATTGTGACCAAGGTATAAACTCTCATATGATCAAGGGGCTAAGGCTTAGGATGAACATCAAAATTTATGACTATAAGAGTATTTTTAAGTCCTAATATTAGACTTTAAGACTATGGATGTAATCTAAAGTCCCAATGTCAGACTTTACATTTATAAGATCAACCCAAAGTCTTGATGTTAGAATTTATGATTACAATAGCAGTCTAACATTTTGATGGTGGAAAGATTGAGTAAATCAAAGTAATGAGGTGTCCCTATATCTGTCAAAGATGGAAACTATTGGAGAAATTGGTAATTCTATCAAGTGCAACCAAGTATGAGATTTATGCAAAGCATAAAATATCTAGATCTGGTACTACTAAGGAAAATCCACCAAAAACCCACCAATGATATCCAAAAACCTAGAAAAGGATTTTTTCTTAGAGACCCTAGATGTTATGGATTTGCACAAAATCCATAAAAATACCTTGAAACCCTCTAAAATGGCCTAAATTGATTATCATAAAACTAGGTCAATTTCATAGCCAATCCTAAGGTTTTGACACCTTTTGAATCTGATGACACTAGCCATTTTGTATGAAACCCTATTATATGATATATGACCAGTAAGAGAAACCTTTATCTTATTCTCTTTTAAATTTTGGATTAGTGTAGGACCTCAAAAGAAGAGCAAAATCTAGGAAAGGGTGAATCTTCAATATGTTAGGTTAACAAATGGTAGATCTCTAACATACAAGCTTAAACTTAAGATTTCACATAGGAAAAATGGCATTCGTCTACAATAAATTCTCTAATACCATATTATATTAGGCTCCAATCAAGGTCTAAGTAAATATGAAACACAAATCTTTGTAATATGCAAAAAAATTACGTAGAAGAGATACATGTTGTGGAACTGAAATCAAACAGGAACCAAGAAGAAGCTTTACACTCATAAATAGAAATATCACAATATTGGAATTAGCCTTATTTAATCATTAGCAAAAAAAATTAGGATAGGTACATATATAGGTGGAATATAGATATGATCACACTTCCTCATGTATGTGAGATTATATTCCCCAATGATGTAATAACACCTAAGCAAGCTAAATAAACATGTGTAGGGAAAAAAAATTAAATTAAATAAAAACCTACACTAATAAGATCTAGGGTTAAGTATATTATATTATATTTTACACAAGGGTGATGAACTAATCTAATAAACATGTCAATTAATAGAAAACTTAGATAAATGATATTCTAAATCTATACAACTAAGATTACTAAAAATACTAAAATACAACTATTGATAGATATTACAATAAATTAGAAATAAATGATACTTAATTGGTGTAATATGTGCATGAATATCTGATAAGGAACAAGTTGTAAATGGATTAAATGATTATCCTGAAATAGTCATGATATTCTTGGAATATCTTTTATGTGACCTTGGATGCTTGCTTAGATATGAATAGTTGTATTAATGTAGGTGTCAAACTATGTCGTAGGTATCCTTTAAGGAATACTGACTAGATATAGATGTAACTAACTACATCCTTATTTAATTTTTTTCACCTTTATTCTAATGTCTTTAGCTCATGCACATAGGTTGTCACTCTTTGTCAAATTATCAAACCCTAGCTCTTCACCCTTAGAGTGATTATGGGAAAAATGGGTTAGTGAGATCATAATGTCAAGATGACCCCAAATATCCCTCTATCAATGGTGTTTCCTACATAACCAATACTCTGAAGAGGGCCTCATACTAATTTATTTCTCCCTTATATGTTGGCTTGTCTATGCACAAGGATGAAATGTGTGATAAGCAAAGGCATGTTGTGACCTAGCTTGTAACTTAAAAAATATGTCTCATGGGTTGATATTTGAATGCTTTAGACCTATATAAATATTTATCCTATGATTAATATGTAAATAGGGAGAAATAGGTTATATTTTCTCAATTTAATTCATGATTGAGTGTTTCTTTATGTTTTGCTTTGTGAATTGTGTGTGGTTTCTAGGTGATGAATGAATGAGGGTTGATATTGTATATATACCAATCTCTTTTGTAAATATCTTGAATTAAATTTGTTAGGTTGACATTTTGGATACTTTTAATTTTTAAATTGGATGAATTTTTGGCACTAGACACTTTTTAATAAAATAGACAGTTGTGCCAAGTTAGCTTAGGACATAAGTGTCCAAAATGCTATAAAATAGGTGTAGGTCCAAAACTAGCAATGAAGGATAATAATCAGGTTAGATTTTTTTCACAGTATATAAGGCCTAGGTCATTAGAATAATAATGTTTAGACTAAGAGATAATTAATTTAGCATAAAGAGATAGTGATCATGATTCTTTTAGTAGCGGGAAGTTCTAGAACTAAAAAGTATAGAAATGATAGGTAGTTTCCAAGTGTACAAGATTGAGGTAATATATAAATCATATTTCAATATCTATAACTTGATAACATTTGATGATAAATGTCTTAGGGTACATTTTTATATACATGCTCATTTGAAATTAACTATGGACACATTCATGCATTGGCCAATTGTAGAAACTAGTGAGAACTAATAATCAAGGCATTAGAAATCAACATGGGGGAAAAGGACCCATAAAATCAAGTGACCAAAGTTAGCCATCACTGATTATGTTCATCTTATAATTGTAGACAATTGATTATGGTCATGTCATTAAAAACTAAAAATTATAGATCAAGATGGATTGATTATGACTAGATGGATCTTATTGCACAAAATTGAGAGATATGAGATGACTATGAGGAAAAGTGGATTTTGATATGTTATGAAAGGTAAATTGAGGATGGAAATTGTCTCTATAGATCCAAATGTACACAAATAATCTAAGTGCATGAAAATATGAAAAATATGTAGTGACAATAAGGCTAATTCCAAACTTAGTTGTATACATCCTTATGTTTATATGTATCAAGATTTAATATTACAAACACATAAGCATAGACATTTGTTCTAAGATATTTATTGTTTTTCACAATGACAATCAAGATGCTCATATCAAATTCTGAGGAATCCAAATTTTATTTTTATTTTTAAGGTGACAAAAGTTGAACTCTGAGATAATGGAACCTCTCTCCTTTTGATTTTCACATCATTATCATTTACTATTGACTTCCATAATTCTTACAAGTTTCAACAAATACATATATAATCTCTCCTAAATACACTTATTTAATTTTATCTAGGGGTAGTTTTAACATTAGAGTGAGGCACTATGTAGAGACCTATTTTTATCCAGGGGTAGTTTTAGATGTTCGTTTGCACTGATCTAAGGTACTTGTGTTATGTGTCAATTATTTATTCATATTAAAAAAATTATTGGCACGTTATTGTGTGTTTAGGGCTCTATTTGCCTCCTATGTTGTTTTTTATCTCTCTCCTCCCTATCATCTCATGTTTCTTTTATGTTTCTTATGTTTCATGGGCTTATATTATAAGTGTACCACTATACCCCTATTCAATAAGAAGTATATCAGCCCACTCTTGGTCAAACCAAGGGCATATTTATAAAATTTTGGGGCCCTCTTTTTTTGAGTCCTTTGACCCCTTCTATAATGCCCCACCTAGCCTCACCTTGGATTAGGCACATGGTTAAGTATTAATTGAGGTTGAATCATTGATATGCCATGTATTTATGATTGTTATCATCTTTTATCTTATATTTCCTTTGATGATATTATATTCTATAATAGAAAAAGAGATATTTATTATTATTTTAATGAATAAGCATTTGGTTAATTTGGTTTTAGTTTTATCTCTTCTAACCATAGAGGTATTGTGATGAGTTTGGTGCATGTGGAAGTAATAGGATTTTCTCAATGGGTTGTGATTTTATTTATATACTGATGATGAGATGAATTGGTAATGGTTTGCATTGATTCCATTATGTTTTCATCTAATTCAACGTATTTCAAGTGAGAAATCCAATAAGGATGTCCAAAGTAAGCATAGATCCTAGAAATAAATTAGGAATGAGGTTCATTTTAGGTTCAGTCAAATATATGACACATTGGATGCATGGGTGCTTATCACTCTATGATTATGTGGTATAAACAGAAGAGAACATTAATTTTAATGAGTACCATTATCCATGTGTACATAAAGAGGAAATAAAATATAAATAGAATCCAACAAGGCTTTGTGATCACCAAAGTGAAATGTTATTATAATTGTGACCACCAATAAGGCAGCCACCAGTAACTCAATAAAAGAACCACATATCTAATGAATGGTAAAATAGATAAAAAGATTCCAAGATAAGTAAGACTATCATGATTAAACATAGTTTCCCAACAAACAAAAATAAATACATACAAGATAGAGGAAAGCCATGAGGGATGAGCAATCAAATAACTTATAGGAGAATAATGAAGGTGGATAATAATAGTGGTAGATGACCCTAAAACTTACAAAAAAATAAATGTAAACAAATCAAAATGTAACCACAATTAATTTTAAATCTAAAGTATAGCATGGAATGCCACCTCATATTTAAAATGATTATGTCAAAGTAGATTCAACAATTAGTGACCAAAAAGACACCTAAAGAGAGAGGGAAAGATATATATAGGGGGATCCATTTAAAGAGGACATGTAATTTTGGAGAGAATAATCAACTAGATATCATTTAGTTGTGGGGAAGGTTTAGATGGCATGTTACAATGCTTAACTAGATTGATTCATTTTAGTAGAGAGCACATATAGCATCTGAGGATAGAGCAGTGGAAAGGACCCCTCAAATTTCACCTTATGGACTCTATGCAAACACCATGAGGGTGGCTGGGTGGATAATAGAACTACATCATATTACAATTAGAATTGTAAGGCATGTTGAACAAGCAAATAAAATTTTGTAAAAATGGTGCATATGTTCCATCTCTTCTCTTTGCTCACTAGTTTAATGAATTGTTCGACTAATATTATGATTGTAGAGTTGTGGTTTGAAGCTATTATGTTGTAATAATTTGATATTGCATATTGGCTAATTTAAATCCTATATTCTTGATAACTATGTTTTTTTCTTATATCACATGAAATAAATTGGGTGCTTAAGAATGAAGTAATTAATGGCTATTTATTTATAATGTTAGAACTTATTTATACATAATGGAGGAAAAATGATTTGGTCAATAAAATAGGATTAGAATGTGTGTTTTTAAATTACAATTTTACATTCTAAATTGCACATTCTAAGATACTCAGTATTTATTATATATGATTCAATTGAACATATTTAATTGATAAAAGAAGATGAGATTGAGTAATGGATTTCATCTTGAGCAATTTAATTTTTTAACATGTTGACTAAATTATAAGTACACACACCTTATTATATTCTTGGTTCTAATATAAATTGATAATTGAGTATATTAAGTAGAAAATCCCCAAATTTTATTGGTCTCATATTAATATTATTATAATATCTATGTTTCCTCATATTTAAGGAGGATTTTAAATTTTTATATGATACTTCTAATTTAATATATGTCCTTTTATTTACAAAGATAGAGGAAGAAACAATTACAAGAGCATGTTCCTTTGTTGTAGTTTCATGTTAGTTAACGGGCTTTCATTAAAGGGAAATACTTATTATAAATAGGAAAATGGATTGAATCTCCTATCAAACTCTTAAACCTCATGTAAGTCATTAGATTCTTTATGTGTTAAAATATTTGATTCCTTTGTATCATTATAATACATAGTTGCCTCCTTTGTATCATTACAAATATGGGTGAAACATACATTATCAAGTAAGAAAATTAATTAATACACAGAATGAGAAATAAATATAACTCATCCACTTTATGGGATATCAATTACCTTATTTACTTATTTTATAAATAAATTTTGATATTAATTATAATAAAATTATGTGGAGTTTCTCTTGTTAATCTATATATTCTTGTCATTTAACAAATGAACACAAAGGAATTTAATTTTTATTCATTATTCAAATGAACATAAATTTACAAGGATCAAATTTAAATTGAGAGAGAGTGTATGATTTTATTGTTGTTGGAAAATGGTAGTTTAGCTAACAATTAATAAAAAGAAATTCCAAATTTAATATTGTAGAGTTATGTCATTTGATGGACTTTCCCTTCCAAGAAATGCCTAGGATAATGTAGATATTTATGGATACTAATTATAATTAAAATTGATAGGAGTTGAAAAAATAATACAAAATCCTCTTCACAAAGTAAAAAATAATTGAACAATGAACTAATTCATTCATTTTTTCATAGCAAAATGAATAAAATATAGCTACCCATCCTTGAATATGAGAATGAAATAATGAAGGTTACTACCAACATCTCAATTGTTATGATAATAAGAGGAACTAGTTTGGAAACAACCACTCAACTCTCATATATTATACATAGAGAACCTTATGAATTACCTTGGGCCACCTCCATGGGACATATTTTTGTTTCTCAATAGATAAGATGATTTAAACATAATGGTTTTCAAAATAATATAGTCATTGTGGCCCAACTAATCCATATTAATTTTATAAATTGTGTACATCTTTGATAAGTCTAAAAAAAATTGGGATGATGTCCCATTTTGCATCAATCGAGATGAAGAGCTCATCGATTAATGAAAATGGTTTGCCAATGAAATAATTGGGGTTTATAAAGTAAACAAAGGCTGAGATGAGTGATACAAATTAAGATGTGTAAACACCTAAATTTCACCATTTAATGTCCATATTAACTTAAATGCTAACCCTTCCTCATCCCTAATTCAAATTCATATTAACATCACTTCCCTCCAAAATTTAAATAATTTATTAATTCTTAATTAATTAATTATATTCACAGACTCGTAATTTTATCTAAAACCAATTAAAATTTTAGATTTTCCACCTCACTTAGAATCCTCCAAATTTCTCTCCACCGTGTGTTGATTCATCCAACTAATCCCTCAACTTCCTAAATTACCTTATGAGTCATCTTAGAACAATTAAATCTCCTATATGGCTCAACCAAATAAACTTGACCCATTCTTTCTTACTCACTCAACTAAATTCCCTTTCTTCTCAACCCATGGAATTGGTCAATATCCTCATGGATGAGGAAATATCAAGGATGAAGACTAATTCTTCACCGTTGATTATTTCAATAGTTTAAAAAAATAAAATAATAAACAACCATTCATCTCATATCATATAAGCCATAAATTAATATGCAATCCACCATTTTCAATCATCCACCTTCAAGCTAATAAAGTGTTATCAATTTTTTAAAGTGAATCTAAACAAATCAAAACCATCAAAATCAATTTGCATCCCAAAATGTTGCCCAATTTTATTTATTTTGGAAAGGAGTTGAGCATCCACATTATCACCCAAGATTAAATCCACCATTAATCACACAATGGATAAGGTGACAAAATTGTATTTCATGTTTTAAGTATTTATTTTAAATTTTCTGTTATTATTGTTGTTCTGTCTTTGAAGCTAAGTTTTAGAATTTATTTGTAAACCATTTATTAGCTATCTTGCATTATAGATTTTACACTTATACATTTGGTCAAACCTGGTGGGACCTTTCCCTCATCTTTCACATAATATGTGCATTCAGGAAGTTCTTTTAATTTTATTTTTATTTTTCTTGTGCACATACATCTAACCCTTGTCTTGAAATTTTATGTTTACTATTACAAGTCAGTTTTCTAAGTTTGTGAGCTTATTGTCCATTAGCCTACTAAATAATGAATTTATTATACATAACATTGAATTCATCATAGAAAACAATGAATTCATTCATGTGCTATTTGTACTCATATTTTTATAGTTTTTTAGTTTTCCAGTATTTTTTGTGTATTTTGTTTGCCTAACTCCTATCTGTTTTAGTTATTCTCTTTGTTTTATTTTCTATTTTATGTTTAATTAATTCTTGTATAACAATGAAATAATTTTTAACATCAATAAAATCATTTCAAACATCAGTGAAATCATTCTAAAAATCAATAAAATCATCTAAGTAAACAATGAGAATGTTCTACATAATAGTGAATTCATTAGATCAAATAGTGGATTCGTTTCTAAGTTTTTTATGAGAATAGAAAACTTGTAGGTATCTTCAATAATTTAATTAGAGTAAATATTGAATTCATAGCATCTTTTGGTGAATTAATAGCATATTGTGTCATATTTTGAATAATTCATTTTACCCTTGTAGTGGTCATCTTTTGAAGGCCATAACTTTTGACTCAGAATTTCATTTGAAGCTCTCATTTATGTCAAAAAAAATGTATCGAAGATTAGAATGCAACCATGAAAAAATATTGAACTTTAGATAATTTATAGATAACATAAAAATCATTTTAGTAAATAGTGAAATTATCGAAGAAAATAGTGAAAGCATTCAAAATAGGTAAATCATTCTATAATGTTTATTTTCTATTTTCTACTTTATTTTTTTCAAATTTTCTAACTACTAACAAATTCATTATATTATCTTACTTTTTAGTAGTGAAATCATTCCAAGACTTTAATATTTTTTTCCATTTTTAGTCACTTTTTCAGCTAACTTTTATAGGTTTCCTTGATCCTTTAGCCATACAAAACTTCTAACAATTTTATTGTAGATTGTTAGTCCAAGACAAACCAAATAAAACTATCCAAATCAAAATTCATTTTATTTTTTTGTTTTTTTGTTTCATATTCTATTTTTAGGCTAACCATTTTATTTTTATTTTAAGCTTTCTATCATTTTTTATTTTAGCATTCTTATTTTTAGTAGTAACTTAGATCGCATTTTTTTGTGTGGCACTTGTTACATATGCTCTTTTCCATGATGTTATATTGATGATGATACTCAAACAAATTAGAAACAATATTTGTAAACTTTGTTACCTAAGACCCACTTGCACATATGCTCTTCTCTTGGTGTCACATTGGTGATGATATCTGAAAATTAGAGGCAAGTATTAGTCTTTTTTATTTTTTAATTAGGAAATCTATTGATCATGGATTTCAACACCATGTGGTAGGCCAACCTTTGTACTATTGGGGTGTATAAATTGAGTTAAATTTGTCATTCATAGCTAAGTAGTGTTGTGTTTTAAGCACACCATAAAGTGAGGGGGTTTCATCATATAATTAGCATAACTCAAAGCTTAATTTTTCTAACATCAACACACTAAAATCTTATGAATATTTTGGGTGTATTGGGTCTAAACCTTTTTATGTGTTTCTATTAAATCACCTTCTTATTTAGTTTTAGGCCTCAACATACTGAAAGGTATATAGAAGACTCCCCTAGATAATCTTGTTTAAATCTTAAGCCTAAGAAAGCCATTTCTACCATATAAATTATGATGCATCGATTCGTGGTTAGCATTGGGAAGCTACTTTCTATGCACCATTAAAATTGGTCTTAGTGTGTTATGATAATAGTAAGATCTTCCATAGTTAGTGTCTTGAAATATTAGGCCACAACTAATGCAGTGAATAAACAAGTGACATAAAAAGATTATGAGTTATTCAAGTCCCTTAGCCTAGTTTTTGACCTTTTTGTGCAATTCATGTTTTTGATCGTTTGAGTACTGAAACCAATAAATCAAGTCACAATCCAAAATATTAAAAATCAGAAATTATATTCCTATCATCAAAAATGAAAAGTACCTTGTTATCAATCAACTTTTAGTCAGTTTGGTCTTTCACTTTCTTATAGTCAAGTATTTATATTTTTATTTTTATTTTTGTTAAATCCTTTCTCTTATAAATGTATCCTTTCATAAGGCACATGGCTATGTTGAAAAATCCTAGGTTGAGGGAAGAACCTTTTGGCAAATACCCCTTTCAATTTGGTAGTCAATAACATCATGTTGAAATCAATGAAATCAAGGACAATGTTGAAGATGAGGAATGTATACCTAGATCTATATTACTCCCTACATAAATCATAGAGTATCTTCTATCCAATAAAAATGAGGTATCGATACAAGCCTTAAGTTTAGGGGCTAAACTTCCTCCTAATTTTGATACCCAAAACATTCCATATCAACCAACCACTAGTAACCATTTTATCCAAACTCAATAAAGTCTCCTATCCACTAGTTATAGCCTTGAATCAAACATCCCTCATTACATTATCAAAGGAAATCCAATTTTATCACTCCTAACATCTAACATTACTCAAACCCCAAAGCCACAACTAATCCAAAGCACCCAACCTACCAATAACACTACCATGCCTAGTGGTCATCTTAGTCAAGAGAATCAAAAATAAAAATTCACTCCTTTAGGAAAACCATATGACATTGCCTTTCAAAATTTGGTCACTACAAACATGATCATGTTTCGTAACACCAAATACTTTTATGAAAATGTTCCAAAACCCAAGTGGTATAGAGATAATTATTGTGAAAACCACATAATCCAAGGTAATTCCACCAACTATTGTATGAGACTCAATTATTATATCCAAGATTTGATTAATAATAGGGACATTAAGGTAGATCCATGTTTACCCACATAAAAAAATCATAGCTTATGGGTATGCCAAAATATCCACCTGAACATAATCAAGCTAGTCCACTTCCAAGCCAAGGTCATAACCTTCCATAATTTTTAAACCAACCCATTTTCAACCAATCCATAGTAGATCAACCCATTTCTGGCCACCATGATCCACCTTCTATTTTCAATGAAGCCATATTTATCCACCATGACCTACCTTGTATTTTTTATGAATGGACACCATGGCTCACCTTCTATTTTTGATGAACCTATATTTGGCCACCATGGCCTACCTTCAATTTTTTATGAACCCATCTTTGATCACCATGGCATACCTTCCATTATAGATGAGCCTATCCATGACCATCTCACCATCTTTGATAAGTCCCTTGTTTAAAAATCATATATTTGAAAAAGATCCCATTTTTTACCAAGATCCTATCTTAGACCAATCCTCCTTCAACCATCATAACCTATTACCCATTGGCCAATCACCTAACCTCTTATCACATGTTAAAATCCCCATCAGCCCACAACATATACCCTAAGTAACTGAGGTAATTTTAGAAAATAAAATCCATGAAGAAAGAATAATCAAACCTATCCATTTTTAAGTAAACAATGAACCTCATGACATTGGCTATAAACTATTTGAAAATCAATGTATCGATGTTAATGTTACTTTTGTAGTTTCTAAAGAAACTTCATCCATACTTGAAATATTATCCATTCATAGTCCCTACGAGGACTATGTTACCATCACTCCTTTTGCCAATACCAACAATCTTCCCTCTCATCTTGTAAGTAAATATAACACACCCATTAATTTTGACCAATAGTTTTATCTACTGATAGGTTCCTTCAATGAAAATCAAATAAATGTAGAATCTCTAGTTAGCCTCTAGCAAGAAGAGCTTAATGAAACATCTACATATTTTAAGGAACAAGTTCTCCTTGTATACATCTAGTTCCTATCACTATTATATTACAATTATCAATCTAATAAATATTTTGTGACAATGCACAATCTGGGCCAAATTCACTAAAATTATGTTAAATGGTTTGAACTTATTACATACAAGTGTTGATTTATGCTAATGTATCCCTAAATAGGGCAATGCATTTTATGTGATTATTATCTTTTCTCAAGTCACTTCAATTCAAATTATGACCATGCAAAATGATTCTCTAGACCACTAAATTCTTCAAATTCAAAAGCACATGTCACGTGTATGTGTTATTTCACATCTACAAAGTTTTGAGTGGAGAATTATCCCATACACAACTGATACCTTATTCTAATTATTCTCCAGTCAAATTATGACTCAGTAACTTGACATTTTGACCTATTTGATTAAGTGAACAACTAATTTATAAAGAATTTCATAAAATTAATTAAACCCACTTAAGTAAATTAAATCAAATCAAGAGCTTAAGTGATAAAATACATGGAAGTTATTAAAAATATATTAATTAGAAATTCATTCTTCAATTTTGCATCACCCAATGGCATCATCAATAGGGTGACATCCATAATCCATTAATGGAAAAAATATCAAGTTTAATCCCTTTCATACCTCATTAATATATTCTTTTAAATATTAATGGGGATATGTATGGCTTGAGCCTCCAAAATTGAATTGATTCATAGCCACACATTGATCTCAAGATGGATGGTTATGATTGATTCTGATCATTTCTAAAAAGATATAAATAAGAGGGCCAAGACCACTATTTTTAAGCTTCATTCATGCAAATTTATTATGCAAAAATTACAATACACAAGCTTCACTTATTTGCAAACATTGATCAAATACATGAGCCTAAGCCATTGGTGCACTAGGAAATGATGGAGGATCATGATACTCTTCATTGACAAAGACTTAGAGTACCAAATCTAAGAAAAATCATGCTTCTTGGCCATTATTATAAGGAGGGATACTCTTTGGAAGGTTTTATGGTATATGCCTTTCTTAAATAGCTCTTAGATTTCCTTAGCAAAACCCCTTGAGGGTGTAGGCATAGTACATTATGTCCTTTATGCTTATTTGGGTTTTTCTCTACTAAGGCATAGACTAACTTGATTTTTAATCTTAATCTACATTACGGAATGCCTGATGGGACCATGCATCCTATACAATCAAGGAAATTAGTATACAACTCTTAGTTCTGAGAATAGATGCTTACTAATTTTTTAAATTCAAGTTTTATCTTCATTTTTCATGTATTTTTTTGTTTTTTAGTGACATATAGTTCACATATATACTGGTGTCAATTGTCTTGAACCAATGTTGACCCTACCATAACTAGCATCAATTCCTATGTGAAGGATATAACATGATAGAAAACATAACTGATGGATTTTTCTTGAATTTTTTAGTCTTTATTATGAGTTTCAAAACTTGCATATTCTCTATTTTGTTGTTTTCCTTTAGGATCCAAGGAGATTTTTGGTTTTTACACTTGTTTTACTAACAATTTTTTTGTGAAAAACCATATTCTATTTTTATGTGTTTTATAGGAATTGACATCAATTTATATCAACTGGCATCGACCTCTCTGTGGATCAATTGACACTTATATTTATAAATCAACATCAATCCCTGCATGGATCGACATCAGTCTCTGAGATAGAAAAATAGAGACCCAAGAGATTATTTTGAAATCTTATTTTTTAGTTTACTTTTGGGCTTCTAAGTTGGCAAAAACCCTCTAAAAATTATAGGACCTAAGCTAGAAAAAGGCAAAAGTTTGGAAGTGGTTAATTCTTGAACATTTTGTTTGGTGCCTAAAAAGAATTTAGTTATTTTATGCTTAGTTGTTTGTGAAAGTTTTTTGAATTTTTTTCAAATAAGGCCAAGGGGCCAAAAAATTCATAACACATCTCACTTTTGTGTTATAAAATAAACATTAACACTTAGATACATACTCTTAAGAATGTTTGTTTTATGATTGCTCTTTCAAAGTTTTTTTTTTTTTTTTTAAATGATTGGTGTGTGTATGCTCTTCCCCATCCCTTTTAGGGAAATAAGGTAACCAAAAGCACTCTCTCTTTGCTTTAGTTTATTTTAGTGAAAAATCATAAAAATAACTTGTTAAGGCCCTCCCTAAATCGATATGAGTTGGGTGATCCAAACACAATCCTAAAGTCTTTTCACTTGTCTTTAATTTATGTACTTTGGCATGTGAGCGGGAGTTTATAGCCTCCTCACAAGTTCTCTATGGAAGCATTGAACCAAGAATTCATCTCCCAACATCGTTTAAACCCCACTCCATAGTGGGGTATACAAATCAAGGGTGACCTATTGGGATTCTTATTTTAAGCAATTAAAATAAGCTCTATTAGTGGCACTCCAACTCGGATCATAGGGGTAATTCAAACATTGCACTATACTAAGCAAGTGATGGATGTATTGGTTATGAAAATACAAAATATTTTCATAACAAGTTAATTGAAATGGATATAATTGATGTGAGGCATCTCTAGTGTTATCCATATTTATGACCATCTAGACATGTAAAAATTTAGTTTTAGAATAACCCCACTTACCATGGACATACTATTGATGCAGGGTGAGTAGCTTAAAGTTCCATGTTATCATACAATATCTTGGATGAGGGGGGTGTAAAAACCTTAATTATTCATGCACTTTTATTTTTGTATTAATAATTAAAATCCACTCAAGAACATGTATATAGATGAAATTTGATAGTACCATACAACCTTGTCAGTTTTAGGAATTTAGACATTATACTTAGGTGTATTTTTTAATTTTATCATTTACTTTCTTAGTCTTATTGATTCTAAAACTATTTAAAAACCAAAACACTTTTTTAATACACCATTCTATTTGAACAAGGAGGTGTTATGGTGACCAAATCAAAATACTTTATTGCCTTGTTCTAATCATCATTTAGAACATTATGTTTATATTTTCTAAAATAGCTTTTTCATGCTGCCCATTTGAGTCTAGACCATTTTCCCACTTTGTAAAATCTCAAAGTCCTTCATTTTTAATTTGAATTCAAAATCTCACCTTTCTAAGTTCTAGGCCAAGGTGTTATTAGTTTGTCATTTACACTTGGTTTGAGGAACTTGGGTATGATTTATTGTTTGTATTGAAGGTTTTTACCTACACTTATCATCATTTTATTCTAATTATGGACTAAGATTATCTTGCATTCACTCATGACCTAAGTTCTTGGACCATTCTACATCCTATTACCATATGGTAACATTGTGATGCCCATTTGGTTTTAGCTTTACACTTAGGATTTCTTATGTTAATTCATGTTTTCAGCTTCTTAGTTCACATTATTATCTTTATAATCAAAAATACCCTCTTCTAATTTTATAGTCACAACTCATCATAGTTTTATTTATCTTTTATAGTATTGACATATCTTTGACCTAAGCTTTTTGTGCTAGCTTACACTTTAGGTTCCAAAGTTATCATACCCTCTTCTAATTTGATGATTTCAACCCATAAAATTTGAATAAATTCATGACCATTTATTCTAATTGTGTGGTAATACACCATTTATTTTATTATAGTATTTTCTTACCTTATCATTGTTTGAAGAAATCTAAAATACACCTTTTAACATTTGTAAAACACATTTCACATTTTAGAAAATGTAGAGAAAAATATTCTAAACATGATTCAAAGGTATACTCATAGTAGGGTCTCTTACGGCCCTAGTTATGAGGAAGATCATTTTTATGATGGATAAGATCACTCCATCATGTTTGAGGATATCTCACTTTTTGGGCCAAATGTTTTAATACCAAACCAATCCATGTCAATTTTCATATGCCAACCCTATTATCCTCTTTCAACTTGCAAAAATAACCAAGCTCTGTAACACTCAAAGGTTACCATTATAGGTTATCCTCCTTTGGATTACATGAGAAACTAAGCTCTATAATGATTTAAGGTTAAAATTTTAGGTTATCCTCCTTTGGATTTCACAAGCCACCAAGCTCTGCAGTGCTCAAAGGTTACTATTATAGGTTACTATCCTTAGGCTTGCACAAGAAACTAGGATCTGTAGCACTTAAAGGTTACCATTTTAAGTTATCTTTATTCAGCTTGCACAAGCCACCAAGATCCACAATGCTCAAAGGTTACCATTATAGGTTATCCTCCTTTGGCTTGCATGATCATCCAAGCTCTACAACACTTGAAAGTTACTATTTTAGGTTATCCTCCTTCAGTTTACATGAGTGACCAACCTCCATAACACTCAAATGTTATTATTTTGGGCTATCTTCCTTTGGCTTGCACTATCAACCAAACTTCACAACACCCAGTCATTACCAGTTTAGTCCCATCGCCAATATTTATTGAACATATTATTGAATAACATCGTTTTGATAACCCAATATTTTTTGATCCCTTCTTTGATATTATAATTTATAAAGAGCCCATTATTGAACCACAAACCATTAATCATCCTATGTCAACCATTCCCCACTTTAGAAAATTCATGCCAATCTTTGAGACACAACAAAACCAACCATTACCTCTTTAAGAGGCATATTTTGAGGACCAAAATGTGTTCAAAGTTGATATTTTTCAACCAATTTTAAACTAAGGCCAAGATGTTATTATTGAACCACCCATTGTTGATGAGTCAACCTGTGATGAATCACCCTTCGATACTATACATGTATTGAGGAGTCTCACTATGATGAGCTAGTCTTTATTGAGTTGTTTTTTAATGATTATAACCACCTTTGGGAAAATCATTATGTCAACCATTGTCTTATATTTAAAGAGCCTCCCTTTGACAAGCCAATCTCTATGGAGTTGTCTCATGATCTTTTTCCCCTCGTTGAAGAGTCTCACATTGATAAACCAGTCTTTGTGGAGTCACCCCTCAAGTTATTCCCTCTCTTTGAGGGTTTTAACCTATATGAGCCAATCTATGTTGAACTTTCCTTATATGAATCAATTTTTATAGAGTTCATTATGTCATCATAGGCCATTACTTATCTAATACCAAGCATTCAACAAAACATCATTATAGAATCATCCACATCAGATGAAGAATCAACATTGAAGTTAGGTTATATTTTTGAATTGATATCAGATTTAGCATTAGAAGTAGTATCAACATTAAATTTAGAGTCCTTTAAGTTGGAATCATCTTCAAAATCAGAATATAGTCATGGTTATTACAACACTAGTTAAACTTGCCTTTTAGATCAATTTGAATATATTTATGATCCTTATATGGTTTTTAAGGATGATTAATTCAACATCACCATGAGTTATCCTAGTATATTCTATGAGGATTGTGTTTCCTTTCATCATTCCATTATCACCACCCAACATAGCCATTATATTGACATTCCACCTCCCATCAGCATTAATTAGGACTAATAGGATCACACTTTGTTGAACCACATCCATGGCAACATATTGGGTGTAGCATATTAGGGGGACCAAGATCACACTCATACAAAAAAAGAGCGGTCTCTTAGTGAAACCTATTTGAAGGCCCTTGGGGTAATCAAAGTCCAAATTTAGCATCTTCTAGTGAAACATTTACAAAGGTGATAGAAGATAATCAAATTCAAAATCTAATGTTCCTTAGTGAAACCTTTTTGGAGGTGTTATGGGATAATCAAGATAATTTTATTTGTAAAAACCTCTTCGAGGTGCCAATAGCTTAGCACAATATTTATTCACTACTTGAAGATATTATCAAAGATGAAATTAATATAGCTTCCAATTTATAGCATAATTAGATGGTAGCTACTCTCAAGCCCAAATGACATAAAAATTTAGTGGTCTTATTGAGAGCATATTCAAAACTATTGGCCCCACCACAACCAAAATTATGTTGAATCCAAAATCAGCAATATTGTGTGTGATTAAAATTCTTGCTCTTAATTTAAAACCCAACCATTATACATTATATTATAATTTACCTTTCCTTTGCCAACTTATGCCATTTATCTTATGCCTAACATTATTTACCATCCCTAGTTGCACTTTCCTTTACATAAATTATGAATATATTTTATCTTGATGTTTTAAGGAAATAGAATCAACAAACAATGAGGATAACAATAACATTCTTAGAGTCCAAATTTGTAATAGGTTCTTGACAGAGTGGCTATTCAAAAAGGGTGTGGGTTAGCAATATTTATGATTGATTATTTTAGTTTTCTCATATGTTGATGACGGCGTGCATCTCCATGTCATCAAGAGTAGAAAAATCATTTGCCATTTACCCTATCATTTACCTTACCTTATCACTTGGGGCCAACCCTCTTTCCATTATATTCAATTGCCATATCAACATTATTATTTATATTGTATGTCATTTTACCATTCCTTTACTATCAACCAAAGCTTATTTTTAGCTACCCTACCCAACCCCTTTTGATCTTGGTTCCTTTGGTTCTTCTTACACCTTTTGTGAGGAGATTTTGATCTAGTTTAGTAGTTTAAGAATTCCATGTTTAAATGATAGTCTATGAAAGTAGTGTGACAATAGATCTAGTAGGTTATATTTCATTTACATTTGACTAGTGCCACTGATTATAACTGCCTATGGACAAATCAATGTTCTACCTTGTGTCACTAATTATAACCACCTATGGGCAAATCAGTGTTTCACCTTGTGTTACTAATTATAATTGCCTATGGGAAAATTAGTACCACTTACCCTTTTATATTTTTTCTTAATTATAACCACCTATGGTAAAATTAAGAATAATTTTTTTATCATGCATTTCCACATCACCTTGTCATTACTATTTTTATTTGCCTTGTCATTTGTCTCAATTCAAGAATTTGTCATTCCATGGTTGGATCTCACCACCTTTTATGTTGGAAAAATTATTGTGACTTGATGTCCTAATGGGACTACATAGGTTATGTTATATCCATGTTGAGGTCAGCTTAGTCCCTATTTTTCAAATGCTTTTACCATTTTATGAGCAAATTGATCCCATGCTCTCACCATTTTATGAGCATTTTCAATTTTGAATGCTCTCAACATTTTATGAGCAATCTATTTGAATGCTCTCACCATTTTATGAGTCATTTTAAAGTTTGAATACTCTTGACATTTTGTAACCACTCATTTGAATGCTCTTGCCATTTTATGAGCCCATTTCCTTATTTCCTCTATAACATCAATCATGTATTCTTATCATCACTTTTATACTGCCTCATTTCTCAGGATAACTACATTTGTCCTAAAGTTCATGTTAAATCTCACCTATATAGAACTATATAGGCAACATCTACTTGGCTCGTACATCTAGATTCAACTTGGTCACCCCTTCCTTTTCTTATTTTTCCTCCCATTTTATTTTATGTTTTTCCCCTATCACTTGGGGGAAACTTTGTCATTTTTTTTCTTGTTCTGTTGTGTCAGTCTCATTATTTATTAAATTAGGGGCCACCTTGTCATAGAGAGTAATGCCTCTATTACATGAACCATTCACATTTTTCTTTAATTGCACTAACATTGTGACTAATTCTTGTTTGTGTGCATTTATTTGATTTTTATTATTGTTTTGTTTTTATTTCTTATCTCTTCATTTATTTTGTTAATTGTAGAGTAATTTCCTACTCTACATTGTATTCAATTATTTTCAGTCGAGCACTACAATTTTGGTTCTTCGAGCGAAGTGACAAAATTTTGAAGCAAAGGGCTGGTTCATTTTGCCTAAGTGTTGAGATGCAGTGGAAGCTGCCAAGTGTCACCCTCTGATCAGGTCTTTTTCCCCTTCTTGTTTCCTTTGCCACATTTTTGCCTGAGTATTAGTTAAAGTAGATGCTGCCAAGTGTCACTTTCTGAGAGACAAAGCCGATAGTTGGCATTCCCTGAGTCCCATTTTTGTAACCTTTGAGAACCATAAATCATGCCACATACCTAGTAGCAGTTAAGTAGAACGCACCATGTGTCAGCATCTACATCTCATATCAGCATCTGCACTTCATTCAAAGACTTTCAACATAAAGCAGTAGAGAAGGTGGAAAGCACTAAGTGGTAGTTGCGGAGGCCCTGAAATACCTTTTTGGAGAAGAATCACAAGCCACCACGTGTCGTCATCTGGGAGACTTTGGTCCAATGATTTTGTTCAATGCATAAAAGTATCCTTTAATTTTGCTTAAGTGCTAAGAGTAGTGGAGGCTACCTCTCCGGTCCTTTTCTACCCCATCCCCAAAAGGCAGTGGAAGGCACCACGTACCTTTAGATGAAGAAGCAGAAGATGCCACGTATCTTCCCAAGAGTAGTGGAAATTTCCATGTGTCAACATTCAAGGGATCATCCTTGAGTTTCATTGTTGAATAAAGGTTGTGGTGGGCCTCAGGTGTTACTTCAAAAACCATAGAAGCTACTAGGTGTCGCCATTTGTAAAAGCCTATTATGAGTCCCAAATAAATCTACAGCATAGCCAAGGAAAGGGATAGGGCCACGTGTCTTCAATGAACCCAGTGGAGAGTGCCAAATATCATTTTTTGATGCCTAAAGGAGAGTTTTTCATAAATTGGCTAAGGGTCCTATACCATTACAAATAGAATAGAGTGTCCGTCTACCTGTTACAGTGAAAATAGAGGGAAATTCGATGAGAGTTAATTCAAGTAGATGGAGTAGTGCACCGGGTAGTTTTTTTGGGGCTTACAAGCATTGAAGATGCCATCCATTTGTCTCCTAAAATTAGAGGTAGAATAGATATTTGAGCAGCCCAGTAGATGATGAAATTTGAAATTCAGGCGCGAAGAGAGGAACCAGTCAAGAATTGCCATGCCGTAGTTAAGGGCAGCCGTTCTTCTCCAACATGGCTTTTTAAAGCATTGAATGCACCAAAGTTCAAATTATTATTTTTTATTTACGTATCTAAGTCTATAAAATAAGAAGAATTGTAAAATCTAAGGGGAGGGGGGAATTCTCATAGTTTTAGACTATCTAAATTTTGTGGCCAATAATATCATTTGCTCTTGTCTCAATTTTCTTGAGTTGTAAATTTTATGTAGTCGTGCATGTTTCTGTGCCCCTTATGTGGCTAAATGAATTGAGGAAATTTGAGCTCCATGCCTTTGTTGATGTTATCTGTGTTGTTTGCAAAGTGGTCTATACTGTAGATTTTCTAGTGCGGTGATTGGAAATGTTATTTGCTTTTGTCTCATTTTCTTGAATCTGAAGATTTACATGACTGTGCATGACTTCTATGCCTCCTATGTGATTGGAAGATTCTATTAAGAAGATTAAAAATTATGCCTTTGTTGCCAATTCCTGTATCTCAGCAAAAGACTCCCCTGTTGTAAGCCTTTATTTCTGTTATTCCAATCTTTTACATTGATCATGCACTTGTCTACTCTTAAATGTAATATAATCACATAATAGTTTCATTGTGCTTAGGTTAGGATTAGGATTACTCTCAGGCACATCACCATAGTTAGGTTTCAATTCTTGCATTTTGCATTTCTATTTAGTCTCCTATCCCTTTTCCCCAACACCCAATACAAAAGAAGAGACTAGCGTTTTTAAAATCTGGAGGTTGTTTTCAAGCCAATTTGTCCCACAGCTTGAAACTTCCCATTGTTGTTGATTAAGATCTAGCATAATTTTAAGACATCAACATTAATATTTTGTTCATTGGTATTATTTTGTTGTTTATTCTTGGTGTTTTGTTATATTAGTCTTTTGCGTCACTATTTTGTCTTGTAGTGCATTATTTTGCTCTTTTGAGTTTAAATACATTCAGTTGGGCTTGATTTGTTTAGAGTGTATTTATCTTGTTTTTTTTTGTTTAGAGTTTTATTTATCTTTTTCTTTTGTTTTTTTTTAAGTACTTCTTGTTGATGCACATAGACCTTGATTATTCATATCTTGCTTTCATGTTGTTTATTACATTGTTCTTATTTTGTTTTTATACATTCTTATTTCTACTTAAATATTGGTTGTTCATATCTTGATTTTAAGTTATATTACATTTATTTATTATTTTTATCTTTGTTTTTGTGTGTTTTTGTTTAAATGTAAATAGTTGTAACTCTAATATTGATATTTTTTATCATTGTCTTTAGTTATAAATATTCACATTTGAACCAGCCAATTGCAATCAAAATAAAATGTCATTATAGGTTATTCATACTTATGATGCATAATTTCATTTTGCTAAAGTAAACACCAAGTACTCCAAGTTCAAAAGTCAACAAAGCACTGAAGATCATTTTTTAATACACCATACCTAACATCAGACTCTATGCAAGATGTACATCTCTTGACATGCATTACGAGTCTACTTGATTATTTATATGATTATGTTGGGATGTGCACCTCTTAAACTATGTTATAGCATATAGTGAAGTCACTATCTTGCCTATACGCTACCTAATGTGATTTCATAATTGAACATTGGTCCATATTTTTTCTATTATTCTTTTCTCATTCCATTTTCTCTCATTTTTAAGAAAACTAAAATAGCTTGAGGATCATCTGGACTATGTAGGAAGTGTTTGGATACATGATGTATCTCAAGTCAACTTGACCACCCTCATTCTTCCATTAATCTATTTCATCACTTTGTGTATTCTTGTATGCTTATTTTTTATGGCTTCTTCAGTCATTAGACCCTCACATCTATGTTTTTTCCCACTCATATTTAATATATGCATTAGGTTATATCTTTGATCTTGAGGCACAATATTTAGACCAATCACCAATCCAATCAACCTTACTAGGGAAAAATTAATTATCAATGTTCAAAATCAGCCCTACTAGGGCAAAATCAATTCTCAATTGATCAAATACACTCTAATGGGTCACATTCTTAATTCATTGACCTCATTTATCTAGAGTAATGCTCTCATTTTTATTCTAATTATAATTTTTATGGATTTTACCCTTGTTTTAGCAATTTAAAGTGTGAAACTTGTCTCAAGATTGATCATTCCCTAAGCCCATTGTTTCTCTCAATTTTTTACTTTTTTTAATTGTTGAGAAGAAAGAAACTAGGAATGAAGGGTGTAGAAGAATACCTATTAAAGTGTGTGCATTGAATCCAGATGATTATGGATAACTCTTATTTGACTAGGTAATAATACCTACAAATAAGGAAACACTACCACAAAAACTTGTTTGATGTACAAGTAGTTGGGTGGATTGCCTAGCATGAGTTAGATCCTAAAAGCAAAAGCTTTCTAGGAGGATGTCAATCTACCTTCTTCAAAACACTTAAGTTAGAATGATAAAAGAAGTAGATTTTGTATAAAAATAGAAAATAACTAAATTTAATACAATAAAGTTAAATGCTTTATAAAAGATAACTAAATGAATGTAATAGTTTAATTACTACTAATGCTAAAAATTGGTAGAGGTTATGGTTTTGGTTTGGTAAAGTGGTAAGGGTCAAAAGAATTGTTTTGTTGGTTTGGGTAGATGGTCAAGGATGCAATTATATAAAGGGATGAATAGATAAATGAGGTAAATAAGTAAATATGGAAAAGAAAAAAGAAAGGTAAAGATGGCAAAGAGGGAAAAAAAGGTAAATGAGGCAAAGAGGTGAATGGGATATAGGGGATAAATGAAATGAAAATATCCAAAAGGATTAAATGGGATGAGTGGGATAAAGAGGAAGAGTTTAAGGGCTCAAGAGTATGGAGGTTAAGAAAAGAAAATGCCAAATGGAAATAAATAAAGAACTAAAATTACAAAACAAAGTAAATTACCTCAATGTTGTTGAAGTCGCTTGAAGATGTTGATGATGGTTGAATGTTGATGAAGCTTGAAGAAATTTCAGTATAGCTTCGTTGCTTTGACATTTTTTTCCTCCAAGATGATGACCTCCACCAAAAAAAACCTACAGTAATATGATAATAACAAAAGACTAACTTACCACTTAACCTTGGGTGAATGAGAGGGGGATATTTATAGCATTTTTATGTGAAGAAACATGCCAAAATAGAGGAATAGTGAAGCAATTCAAATTTCTCCAAGTGGGCTCATGTTTAATTAAGGTGAGGTGGGTGAGGATTCCCATGTGGGTTGGTGAGTCTCCAAGTTTGAATGGAAATCATGCACATGGATTTGAATGAGACTTAAAGACTTCTCCCCATCCTTTCTTGCTTTCACACAAGCACTTAAAGTGGTGGCACACCAAATGTGGCACCATTTTCTATGTGGGGGATGAAAATTCCAAGGTGAGCTTGGTGGGGATTCCCATGTGGGTTGGAAAGTCTCCCATTTAGGTTGGTGAGCCTCCATTTGGGCTTAAAAGGTCAAAAATAGGTGCCCTTTGTCTTTCCCAAAGTCGTAAAGAGGTAGGTATCTCTTTTTGAAGTCTAATTTCATGTGGGAAAACAAAATACATGTTGAATAATTACTCATTAAGAGAAAATTCACCACATTTCAAGGGGGGCTTGTGATTATTGAATGATGTCATCAAGCACTTTGGGAAGGGTCCCAGGTGGGGTATGATGTCCCAGATCAAGCCACATCACTTCTAAGCCACATCACTTTCCATACCACCTCCAAATCACATGTTTGTCACTTTTCATGTCATCATACCATGTCATCATGAATAGTGATAGTGGGTCCCATAGTGAATAGTGATGGTGAATAGTAATTTCAAATAGTGATTTTGAATGATATTTATGACTAGTAAAATAGTGATTTGGTTATTTTAAGAGGGGTTTCGAGAAGTTTTAATAAGTTTTAAGGGATCATGAGGCATTTAGGCATCAAAAATTGTAAGTGTGTTATTTTTTAATGTCTACATTTTTCCCTTTTTTGTTATGCAAATTTTAATTAACAATCTACAAAATAAAAATGAATCACTTGGTTAAAGGTTAAGGTACCTTGAGTATGGGATGAGGTGTTCCCCCTCAAACCTAGATTCAATGAGGAAAGGTCAAATCAAGTGTATGTTTGATAAACAGTTGATGGGGAGGCACTAGGTGGTGCCACAAGGTAGCTGGCTATGTGAAATGCTAATGGGTTCACAAAATATGATAAAGTGCAATAGTCAAGATTACACTGAGACTAAAGTTACTAATTTTGATTAAAAAAAAGGTATGGGTCTAATATAAATGACAAGGTAAACAATCCCCAACATTAGTCATAATTGATCAGGTTAGTCTTGTCAAAGTTCTTAGATAGGGTCGGTGTTGACTCAGGTAGCTAAGGTAGGAAGTGTTCCTTAAAAAAACACAAATGGTCTAGTTTTTCATGAGGTGGTTCAAACATTAAAAAGTTCAAAATGATAAGGTTGGTTGTTGTGGTCAAAATTTATTATAAAACACACCAATATTTTAGGTCAAAAATAACCAACGTCAAGGTGGACATGGTGAAAGCATGGGTGGATTAGGTAGGGGTTAGAAGGGGATTGTTGAGCTAACTCTTGATGTACGTGGTAAGTGGATGTTGCCTACATAATTCCATAGATAGGAATCCAAAAAGAACTTAAGCTAAATGTATTTATTTTGAGGTGAAGCGTGTTGGTTAACTTGGTTGTCCTAATTGGATATCATATAGGTAGGTCTAGGTGAAGGACATTGGAGAAAGGGAAGCACCAAAGGGTGGAAAATATGGATATCAAATAGTTTCTAATGGGTGTGGTATAAATTGTGGATGAGGTGAGCTAGGATGTAATTAGATGATTACAACAACTATGCAAAAGGAATGTATAGCCATGGATAAGTAGGTCGAAGCATGAAGTTTTTGCCACCATCATAAGTAAAAGGAAAGGTAGAAATATGTGGTTCCAAGATTTGGAAAATCTGGAACTACTCAAATTACCATGATGATCTAATGGATTTTTTCATCACCATCCAAATAAGATGACATTGTGCACTTTCTACAATAATGCCATTAATAGGCTATGGAAGGTTATTATTCAATAGTTTAGGGAAGCAAAGTAATAGAGTGGGTGAACAAGAAGTGGTGAGGATTCGAACCCTTGACCCTTGAGTTAGTGGGGCCCCAAAATAAGTAAGCATTGATTTTTGAGGAAATTCAGAGAAAGACATTGAGGGGTGTTAGAATATGGAGTGAGGTAAATAATAATATTAACTAAATGAGGGATCAGGTTATAGATTTCATGTATTAAAGTAAGGGCTATTTTAACATGTAAGAAGACATAGTCTGAAAGAGAGAATCAAAGGAAATTATTGGTTAGAAGGTTAGGGTGTGTCAGAGGGTGTAGCTATCATCCCCACATGAGTATCCCAAATCTTCCATTTGAAGGTGGTTTTAGTTTTGATCCTAACAATGCTCAGGTTTGCCAGTTGTTTTTATGAGCCTGTGGTCCTAGCCAATTGTGCTATAGAGATGTAAGATTAGTATATATCTCATAGTAAACCAAAATCAAGTGGAATACCTTGGAGGCCATAACATGCTCAAAATAGGAAGAGGTTTGAAAAGGAAAAATGTGATAGGGAGGGTGAAGGGAGTAGTTGGAGAGGGACAAAAAAGAGAGTCCAAGAAAAACATACAAAGGCATTAAAGGAAGAAAGGGATGATCCTAAAGTAAGGAACCTAACTATATTTCATGTATTAAGGCAAGGGCATGGAGGATATAAGAAAGCATAAAAGGAGATGTGCACAGAAGCAGTATAACTGGTGATTGTACTCTAAAGAGGTGAAGGTGAAATTGGAGAACATAAGGGAGATCCAACAAGGGATGAGGTAAAGGTGGACCAGGAGATGGATGAAGAGAAAATAATGAGGTCACATATAAAGGTAAAGGTGAATAAGGATTGAATAATCTAGGCATGGTCATATAGGTCAAGAAGAGCAAGGAAGGGCATCAAGGGAGATTTAAAAAATGAAATAAAATAGAAGAAAGAGAAGAAAATAAAAGCTAAAATATTGGGGGTGAGAAATGCACTAAAAAATGATAGATTGGAGAATTAATAAGGATGGGGAGAGAAGTGTAACAATCATGAAGGGTAATGGGAGAATGAGGGATATGGGTGGCCATGAAAGGTTTGAAAACAAGTCTAAAAAATACAAAAGAGAAAATAGTTTGGTCATGAAAATGAAAAACAAGGAAATAAATGAAAGAAATGGAAACATGAGATAAAAAGGAGTGAAATGAGGACACAAAGAGGATGAGGGGAGATGGAAGAAGTAGGTGGTATCTTGACCAAGTAAGCATGGGTGATGATATGCAAGGAGAGGAATAATGAAGCAAAACAAATTGTGGTTTTGGAGATGAGAATGAAATGGAAAATGGGAAAGGGGTGAAGAATGAGGGGAAGCAAAGGATGGGTAGATAAGAAGGTGAAAAGAGAAGGTACATTTTAATCATCTTGTTATAAGAGGTTAACAAGTTTAAGGGGTGATTAGAAGAGATTGATAAGCTAAAAAAATGGTGAGGTGGTGAAGAAATAGGAGGATGTAATGAAAGGGAGTGAGATGAAACTAAAGGATGAAGACTAGAGATGATAAGAAGAAAAAGGAAGAATTGAAGTAGGGATACAAAGCATGGATACTCACATAGATGCAAAATATAAGTGAGTACTGAGATGGAAAGAGGAAAAGGGGAATGTAAAAAGGGCCATATACAAAAAGAGATAAGGATAAAAGGGAAATTAAGTAATTATTCTCAAAGGATAATACCTAGGGAGAAACTAGTTATGGAGGGAAAAGGGGAAGATAAAAAGGATGGAAAAAATCAAATAGGAAGAATGGAAAATGGGTATGGTGGGAAGAGTGGAAAAATGGTAGAGAGTGGTGATACATGTAAAGAAAAACTATAGCAATAGAAGAAATGGGAAGCTTTCAAGATACACAGTATGATGTGGAATGGGTGAGGAAAAGAGAGTGATAAAGGGAGAGGGGAGATGATGAGGATGGAGAAATAAGTTTAAGGGGACAAAGGGAAAGGGAAAAAAATGCAAAAGGTGGGTGGGGAAGTGGGACATAAATCATGCACAAGGAAAGATGATAGGGAGGCCAATGAAGTAGAGTAGAAGGTGGATTCATGGGAGGTAAGGGGGGCTAATGGGGAATGCTATCAACCCTTGTGTTAAAATATATTGACAAGATGGAAAAGTGATTAAAATAGATTGACAAGATGGAGATAGTGAGATGGTTAGGAGATAGGTAGAGAATTAGAGGAAGATATTTTAGGTGAGAAGGGAAAATAAAGTAAAGGAAGTAGCTAAGTTGATCTCAGTAATTGAGCACTACCTACATAGTCCTAAAAGACCTCAGGCCAATGTAGTTCTCCCAATAATGGGAGAAAGACTTAAGAGGAAGTATTAGATGGTGTTAAAACATAAGGACACTGAAGAAAGAATTCAAATCTTCCTTGATGTAGGATGGCCTAAGTAAGAGAGCACTATTAGCAGTGAAAATGAGTGAGAAGAAAAAAGGGGATGGGAATTAGTTGTTAGTGGCAGAGCTACCCCTAGAGCAGCAACTACATAGTCTATGGACATCAAGCCAATGTAGTTCAACAAGGTTTGGATGAGTGGTGGTCAAATTGGCTACCCCAATTTGATGGACCACATGGGTTGGTTTGGGATAAGGGAGAAGGTTTGGTAAAATAATAGTTTTGGGTTTTGGTGAAGGTGTCAGTGTAAGTGAATGGTGTAGGTTGCTAAATAGTTACCATAATGATCCCATATTTAGTAGGATGAGAGGTATGGATGGGCAAGGTAAGATAAATTATAAGGGAACACAATGTGAAGTACCACAAATGATCTTCAATGGATCTAATCCAAAGAATATGTGCCTTTGTTAGGATGTTATGCCTTCTAATATTATGTGAGGGTAGGAATTTAGAGATAGTATTTACCACTATGAGCCAAGTTTTAAGAGATTTGGGTCTATACAAATCTGTAGAGTTATTATGGCCAAGGTTCATCACCACTATGATTCAAGTTTTAAAGGTAGTAGTAAAGTGATGACCTAAAAATAATTTCTTTGCCGATCCAATAGATTATACAAGTAAGGAAGTTAGCACTGTGGTGAGCAACAGAGGATAGACCTTGCCTGACCCAAGAACTATATGGGTAGGCTAGACAAATGGTGTCTATGTTTGCATCCTCTACCCTAGTTGCTTGGAACTAATGAATTATTGTCTTTGCTAGTTCAGGATTAATCAACAAGAAGCTACATATCTAGGATAAGATGGTGGTTCCCTTAGTATAGATGAACATTCAACTTGCACAAAAGAAATACCACCATGTTTGAGTAGACACTACCAATGGTTTAGGTCTAATGCTCAAGGCATGTGGCAAGAAGGTGAATCACTATGAAAGACCTAGAGCAGAGTATGATTTTCATTTTATGGGGATGAATGTGGGAGAGGAGAATAGAGTATACCCTTTAGCGATTGTTGAGATATGGAATACTATAGATGTTAGTTCAAGGAGTAATTAAGTAGAAAGATGGTTGAACACAAATCCGGAGTCACTAAACAATCATTCTAATGCATAGGTAGGAAAATAATGCATGTCTATGTGTTAAGCAATGTGTGTGTAATCTGATGACTATGTATATGTCATGTGACTCCTTGCACCCTAAATAAAATATTGCATAGTTTGACGTAAACATGTATAAAATGTGTTGGATGTGATTGGTTAAATGTTATGGTTATGGTTATCATTGGGTGGATAATTATGAATTCTATGGTTATGGTTATTAATCATATGGTGATGGTTTTTGTATTATCATTTAATGTAAAAAGAATGATTATTGATGTTGCAATGTTAGATGGTATAAGTCATGATGAAAACATCAACCAAGCACATTAAGATTAAGAATAGGGCCTGATGCTTTATTTTTGAAAAGGATTAAAAATAGACCCAAAGGGAGATTGGATTAATGAATATATTCCCTTCAAACATTATTCATGATTGGGAATTAGTTGATAAAGAAGGTCTCTTGATCACAAGGTGTCAAGTAAGCTCTAAATCCTTTGATTTATAGATAGTCTAAAAGGAAGATGGGTGATAGGTGGTGTGAATGTTAACAAGTGATATGTATGATAACCTCATGTGAATTAATTTACCCCTTCTATATGTGTCCTAAGAATGGCAATAGACAAGTCCATGTCATATGCTAGATGTAGACTGATCAATGTGAGAAGTCTACATTTGAAAGATGTACTTCATGTGACAGTTGATTACAGCTTTAGATTTGTTTGTGATAGTGGGTCTTTGCTTTATTGGTGTATATAAGAAGTTGATTGATGTGGGAAGCTTCCATGAAATTTCTCTACTTTTGACAGAGTTAACTCAGCCATCCTTCAAGGGATTGGTCTAAGCTTATTGGCTTTGTTTTTAATGTTCTTGATAATTGTCCTTCAAGAGAGCAGTCTACCTTACATGTGGTAATTTTTTTTATTTGAGGTAACTATCTTTTGAGGGAGGAGTCTATAATGCTTAAGATATTGACCTAATTAATTATTTCAAGATGAAATGTATTTATAACTGAATTCGTTCTAATTAGGTTTAGAGGTATACCTTTATGAGGGTAAAAATTTACACAAAAAGGTCAATGATATGTGAAAGGGTGTGGTTTTCAGAGACAATGACCATGGGATTCCATCTCATTAGAGATGAAAAGAATCCATGAGACCATGCTATGGGTAGAGCTATGGTACCCATATTTAGGATTAGGCCATGACTATAATGGTTAATCATGTGGTTATATGTTATAATCAATTATCCTCAAAAGGGGAGGAGAGAGATGGGTGAAGGTTAAAATCTCATAATCAAGGGATGAGCTTAAGCTAGACAAAAAGAGAGAGTTTGATCCTTCTTTAACAAAAAAATGGACATAGATGTGAAGCATTGAGGGGCTTAGGTTCTAATTTGCCTTTGAGAGAGGACAAATGATAAGCTCTTGATCCATACTTATGGGTAATGATGTAGGGTTAAATTCAATTGAAAGCAAACTTGTCTCATTTTACTTTTCTCCATGTTGGTCACATGTCAATTTTACTTCAGGATTAGGTCTCCAATATTGAAGTCTCAAGCTTTGAGGTCAAGTTTAATGGATATGGGAAATTTACAATGGTTTAATGGGAGAATTTGAATCCCAAATAGGTCAGGTGGTATCCAAATGGGTTCCCCCAATTTGATATACCACTTGGTTCAATTTGGGTTGATAAATAGGTTTGGTTGATAGGTTGAGGCAAAAAATCCAAGGGTTAGTTCAACTAATGGTTAAGGTATGGTTGAAGTTAATAAATGGTTAAATCTTTATGGAAGGAAAGTTCCCCTAGTTTACTCTTTGCATGGGTGGGAAAAAGATCCCAAAGTGAATGTGTTTGTTGTTGGGTTTGATTAGAATGTTTAAGGTTTGAAGGGTATGTATATGGAATGGACATTTTAACCTTTCCCTTATCCTTTTGTTGGATGTAAGAGTGAGAAACCCTACAAATGGTGTGGATAAAAGGAAGTGTTGGTTTAGCTTGATGATTTGATTCTTCCTTACTCTTAGGTGAGAATGGGGGAATAGGAAAGTGTTGGGTAGGTTTGGTTAATGGTTTGGTAATGGGCTCAAAGGAGGTTCATTTTATAACATATTATCCTTGTCTTAAAGCTAGTGGATAATGGTTTTAAGAGCCTTACAATGTTTTATATCATGGCCAAGTATCTTATGGCAACACCACACATGGTGGTCATTGTACCATGACAGTTTTTGGCACGAAGGGTTGAAAGTTTTGATAAGATCAAAAGGTTTGATATGTGGTAAGGTTAAGGAATAGGTTTGTAATAAATTTTATAAAATGGTTGGATAGGATTCATGTAAAGGTGTTGGAGGTGATAGGTTTTTAGTTTTGGGGGCCTTCCTAAAATTAGTTTTTACTATGGAAGTTATGGGTGGTGGGGTAGTTTTGGTTTTTTAGTTAGGTTGGGATGGCTTGGTTAAGGGAGGTTCATATGATAAAATATTGTCCTCATACAAGTTGTGGATGAGCACTTGGAGAGATTTAAGTCTTGATGTCATGTCCAGGTGTCCTATGGTATGCACAAATTAATCTAGCATTAAACCATTTTGGTTAAGGATGTGAAGGGTCAAATTTTTTGATAGGTTGGAAACATTTGAGAGGTGGTAAGGTTAAGGAGGAGGTTTTCAATAACCATTGTAAAATAGTTGAACAGGATTCAATTAAAGGTGTTGGGGGTGATGGATTTTTGGGCTTTGCATTGGGAGCCTTCTTAGTAGTAGGCTTTACCCTGGAAGTTGTTAGTTGTGGAATGGTTTTAGTAGATTGGTTAGGTTGGGTTTTCTTGATTGGTTTATAAGTAGAAGATTTAAGAGAAGGGGGGACATGGGTCTATTCTGAGATGGTTTAGAAGATTTCACCCTTTTAATAGGTTTAGTTAAAGTTTTCTTTGATGGACTTGATCTATTTAGGTCAAATTCCAAAGATTAGTGAGCTAGGCTAGGAATAGGAAGTATTCATACATTCTTGATGGGTTTGGTCAAAGAGGTGTAAGTGTATTTAACAATTTTAGATGGAAGTGGGTTCGATGGTTCCCTTATGGTTTTTGAGGATGGGGTTGAGGTAGTGATAGGTTTGAGGGTGGATTTAAGTGAAGCTAAGGGTTCTTTTTTGTTTTGGTAAGGCACACCAAGATGATGCCAGAAAGTGGCTCTATCGAGATTGGGTTGAGAAGTGAATTCTAGGCTTTGTACTAGCCTAGAAAAGGGCTTGTAGATAGTTTTGGTTCCTTGATCATTGATTTCAAAGCTTAAACCCTTGGGTGGAGAAGAGGGAATGGTTTCACCATCTATGTTTTTAGTGGAAGGTTCAAAATTTAGAGATGTTTCTTCCATATATGGAGTGGATAAATTGACCTCTTCTAAAGGAATGATTTCAAAATGAAGAGTAGGTGACTTTGAGGTGGGGGAGGAAGGTGTAATGGTGTAAAGTGAAAGGAAGGTAGTGGTTACTTCCTTTGTTTGGTCATCCAAAGAAATGGGAATTGATTCGCCCACTTCAATGAGTTGGGTGGAAGTAGTAATAGTTTTATCAATAACAACATTGATCATGTGCACCTCATAAGTATCAAATGATTTTGGTTGGCTTTGATTCACTAAAAGGGGAAGTGGAAAAGATTGTTTGGTTTCCTTAATTGTGCTTTGTAAGGAAATTTTAAAAGGTTCTACTTGGTCAACAAGTGGATAGGTTAAGATTGGTCTTATTATAGTTTCTTTATTTGTAGGTTTGCTAAGGGCCACAACAGAGTGTACCAATGTCTCAGTTATCACATTAGGGTGTGAAACTATTTGTAAGTTATTTGGTTGGCTTGAAGAGGCTAGTTGGTTTGATAGGTTAACAACTTGTTTGGGTTCATAGGTTGATTGATAGGTTGGTTGATCAATTAAGGGTTATAAATTGATTGGGTTAACAGGTTGGGTTGAGGTTGATATGATGGTCGGGGGAAATGGATTAAGCTTTGACAAGGTATTGGGGTGATTGAGATGATAGATGTTGATAGGTTCTTGGTTGGGAATGATAATAATTAAATGGTTGATGATAGTTTTTTGGTTATTTGTAAGTGAGGTTTCATTGATCATGGATATTGGAAATAGATGGCCTAAGTTTTGACTCTAATCTAGTTATCTGGTATATTATCATTGTAACAAACTTAGGTGGTAGTTTAGGTGAAGGTTGATAGTTTTTGGGTTAGTTAAATTTGGATTTTGATGAGTTATAGGTAAGGCTAGGTTGATTACAAATAGGGTTGGGTTGTTTATAGACAAGGTTGGGTTGGTTACAAACAAGGTTGGGTTGGTTGTAGAAAGGATTGGATTGGTTGTAGATAAATTTGGGTTTATTATTGATAAGGAAGAGAGCATAAGTGGCTTGCAATGCAAGGTACCACTTTAAGGTGAAAGGATTGTTATCCAAGATCCTATAAAGTTAGGATCTCTAGGAGAGAAAATAGGAAATATCTCTATTGAAAAAGATAGTAGATATGAGGTATTGGAAAATAGTTTCTTGGTTGGTTTGATTTTTCAATTTGTAGTCTGGTAAAGACTATGTGAAGAATGGAGAGAAATGAAGCTCACACCTCAAACAAGAAGTAACCAAAAAAAAAGATTCAAGGTAGTCAAAGTATACACTAATATATGTTAAATCCTAGAGTTTTAATTGTCTCTATTTTGGCTTATGCCTTAGAAAGTGTGAAGGGAAATCTGGTTTGATATAGGTACTAAAAAGGCATGTTGTGGTTGGTTTCAGGTTGTTTAGGCGCTCTAAAGAAAGATCTATGTTGAACTTCATTACATGGCTTAGTATTGGGACCTACCACCTCACTTAAAAATCCTATAGTGATAAGGGTGATGGGTGCTTATCCACGATATACCAAGTCCATAGTTTATACTCAACTAGAGAGTTGAGTTGGTTCTCCCCTTAGTGGTGAAATCCAAGTGGGAAAGTCAGGAGGGGGTAAGGTTGCTACTAGGTGATGAAATATGAGGTGGTCCTTATCTCAAGTATTGTTTTGATGTGTTGATTATTCAATGGTTTGGCTTAGTGTGTGAAGATAATTGAAAGCTATGATAAAATTATTGTTCCTCCTAGTTACTAAATGAACTAAGATTAGTAAGCAATTCAATGGATGCAAAGTGTTTGTTTTAAACCCAAAATAAAATTTTAGATTTATTTAAATGCATAAAAAATATCTAAATACAATCAAAATGAAAGAATAAAATTCAAGTCCTAATCTTAGGATGATTGTTATTTTTATTTCTTTTAAAGATGCAAGGAAAATAAACTTTAACTTTTCTAAAAATGCAACTAAAACTTGTGTTTTTGTTTTTTATTTTTTATTTTTTATTAAGAAAGAAAGCTTAATTTTTATATAATAAAAATAAATGAATTTCATAATGAAATTATAAATATATTACAACATTTATGAACCCAAAAAATCTCAAGGGTCCCACCGAGTGTGCCAAAATGTTTCTCTCAATTTTTTGTTTTTCTTACTTTTTTATTTTTGAAAAGAAAGAAACTCGGAATGAAGGGTGTGAAAGAATACCCATTAATGTATATGCGTTGAATCTAGATGATTATGGATAAATATTATTTTTCTAGGGAATAATACCTTCAAATAATGAAACACTACCACAAAAACTTATTTGCTAGACAAGTAGTTGGGTGGATTGCCTAGTGTGAGCTAGATCCTAGAAGCGAAAGCTTTTTAGGAGGCTGTCAGTCCACCTTCTTCAAAACACTTAAGTTGGAATGATAAAATAAGTATATTTTTGCATAAAAACATCAAATAAATGATACTAAAATATAAAATAACTAAATTTTAAACAATAAAGTTAAATGCTTTGTAAAAAATAACTAAACACAATAGTTTAGTTAATACTAATGCTGAAAATTGGTAGACGTTATGGTTTTGGTTTGGTAAAGTGGTGAGGGTTAAAAAGATTGTATTGTTGGTTTGGGTAGATGGTAAAGTCTGAAATTATACAAATTTAGTAATAGATAAATGAGGCAAATAATTAAATATGACAAAGGAAAAATAAAGTTAAAGATGGCAAAGAGGGAAAAGAGGTAAACGAGGCAAAAACGTGAATGGGATAAAGGGGACAAATGAAATGGAAATAGCCAAAGGGATTAAATGGGATGAGTGGGATAAAGAGGAAGCATTTAATGGATCAAGAGTATGAAGGTTAATAAAAGAGAAGGCCAAATGGAAATAAATAATTAACTAAAATTACAAAATAAAGTAAATCACTTCAATGTTGGTGAAGTGGCTTAAAGATATTGATGATGGTTGAATGTTGATGAAGCTTGAAGCAATTTCAGTAGAGCTTCATTACTTTGATATTTTTTTCCTCCAAGATTATGATGACCTCCAAGATGATTACCTCCTCCAAAAAAAACCTACAGTAATATGCTAAGAACAAAAGACTAACTTGCCACTTAAGCTTGGGTGAAGGAGAGGGGGGTATTTATAGCATTTTTGTGTGAATAAACATGCCAAAATAGAAGAATAGTGAAGAAATTTTAATTTATCCAAGTGGGATCATGATTTATTTAAGGTGAGGTGGGTGAGGATTTCCATTTGGGTTGGTGAGTCTCCAAGTTTGAATGAAAATCATGCACATAGATTTAAATGAGGCTTAAAGACTTCTCCTCATCCTTTCTTGCTTTCACACAATCCCTTAAAGTGGTGGCACACAAAATTTGGCACCATTATCTATTTTGGGGATGAAAATTATAAGGTGAGATTGGTGGGGATTCCCATGTAGGTTGGAAATTGTTCCATTTGGGTTGGTGAGCCTCCATTTGGGCTTAAAAGGTCAAAAATGGGTGCCCTTTGTCTTTCCCAAAGTCTTAAAGAGGTGGGTATCTCTTTTTGAAGTCTAATTTTATGTGGAAGACAAAATACATGTTTAATAATGACCCATTAAGAACAAATTTTCTACATTTCAATGGAGGGCCCTTGTGATGCTTGAATTAGGTCATCAAGCACTTTGGGAAGGGTCAAAAGTGGGTTATGATGTCCCACATGAAGCCACATCACTTATAAGCCACGTCACTTACCATCTCACCTCCAAATCACATACTATTTCACATTCTATGTCACTTTCCATGTCATCATGAATCTTGATAGTGGGTCCCACAGTGAATAGTGATGGTGAATAGTACATTTGAATAATACTTTCAAATAGTGATTTTGAATGATATTTGTGACTAGGAGAATAGATATTTGGTTGGGTTAAGAGGGATTTTGGAAAGGTTTAAGAATTTTTAGGGGATCCTAAGGTATTTAGGTATCAAAAACTATAAGTGTTTAGTTTTTTAGTGTATACACCTATAACTTTCACCCTCTTTTGGGTATGTCAAAGTGTGCCACTTTTATTTTGGGATTGCATTCTTCTCACTTCCCACTGCCTTGGGTCCCATTATATTCTATTCTCTTTTTTATCATTATGAATCAATGTGTGCAAGCATTTAGCTCATAGGAATATACTTTCATCCATGGGCTAATTTCACTATTTTTTTTAGAGCCCATCCCTCTCTTTCATCTATGTATGCCCTCTCAAGGGGGCATCATGGGTCATTTCTCCAATCATTGCCTTCCAACTTCTTGACAACTCTTTTATTCTTTGAAAAGATGTTGTTTCAACTAAATGTCTGGCCATGCCTTCTCAAATAGGGGCAAAATGTATACATCCAAATCCTATCACTATTGTGATAAAATTGTCAATCTAAGCAATATTCCATGACAATGCATAATCTAGGCCAAAATCACTAAAAATGTGCTAAATGGTTCAAGTTTATTATGTATAGGTGTTGATTTAGGCTAATGTATCCTTAAATGGGGCAATTCATTTTACATGATTATTATATTTTCTCAAATCACTTTGAGTGAAATTGTGACCATACAAAATGACACTCTAAACCATTGAATTATTCTAATTTGAAACCACACATCAAGTGCATGTGTTATTTTGCATCTATAATGATTTAAATGGTAAATTTTTGTGTACACAATTGACACCTTCTTCTAATTATAATCCAATCAAATTATGACTTAGTAAATTGACATCTCGACTAGTTTGATTAAGTGAAAAATCAATTTCTAAAGAATTTTAAAAAAATTAATTAAACCCACTTAATCAAATTAAACCAAATCAAGAGCTTAACTGAAAAATCGATGAAAGTTATTAAAAATCTATTAATTAAAAATTCATTCATCAAATAAGCATCACCTTGTGACATCATTAGTAGGGTGGCATCCATAATCCATTAATGGAACAAATATTAAGATTAAGCCCTCCTATGCCTCATTCTTGTAAATATTAATGGAGATATTTATGGCTTAATCCTCCAAAATTGAATTGATTTATGGCCACATATCTTAATTTCAATATGGATGGTCATGGTTGATTTTGATAATTTTCAAAAATCTATAAATAAGAGGGACAAGACCACCATTTTTAAGCTTCATTCATGAAATATTATTATGCAAAAATTTTAATACACAAGATTCACCTATTTGCACATATTGATCAAATTCATGAACATAAGCCATTGGTTCACTGGGAAATGATGGAGCATGTTACTCTTCACTGAAAAAGACATGGATCACCAAAATAAAGAAAAATCACATTTCTTGGACACTTTTGGAAGGAGGGACACTCTTTAGAAGGTTTGATGGTATATGCCTTTCTTAAATTGATCTTTGATTTTCTTAGCAAAACCCCTTGAGGGAGTTGGCTTAGCACATTGTGTCTTTTGTGATTATTTGTGTTTTTCTCTACTAATGCATGAACTAATTTTCTTGTAATCTTACTCTATATTTTTCATGGGTCATTTCCCCAGTCATTACCTTCCAACTTCTTCTTGACAACTCTTTCATTATTTGAAAAGATGTTGCTTCAACCGAATGTCTTGCCATGCCTTCTCAAATAGGGGCAAAATATAGACATCCAATTCCTATCACTATTGTGCTAAAAATTTTAATCTAAGTAATATTTTGTGACAATGCAAAATCTAGGCTAAAATCACTAAAAATGTGCTAAATGGTTCAAATTTATCACGTACAGGTGATAATTTAGGTTAATGTATCCCTGAATGGGGCAATGCATTTTATGTGATTATTATCTTTCCTAAAATCACTTCAAGTCAAATTTTAACCATGAAAAATGACACTCTAGACCACTAAATTCTTCTAATTAGGAAGCACATGTCACGTGCATATGTTATCTCACATCCATAATGCTCTAAATGGGTCATTATTCCATACACAACTAATACCTTCTTCTAATTATACTCTAGTCAAATTAGAAATAAATAACTTGACATTTTGACCTGCTTGATTAAGTGAACAACCAATTTCCAAAAAATTACAAAAAATTAATTAAAAAAACTTAAGCAAATTAAACCAAATCAATATTTTAAGTAAAAAATTCCATGGAAGTTAATGAAAATATATTAATTAGAAATTCATTCTTCAATTCCACATCACCTTATGATATCATCATTGGGGTGGCATCCATAATCCACTAATGGAATAAATAGTAGTTTTAAGTCCTCCCATGATTCATTAATGCCCCATTCTTCCAAATATTAATGGATATATTTATGGCTTGAGCCTCCAAATTTAATTGATTCATGGCCACACATCTTGATTTCAATATGGATAGTCGTGATTAATTTTGATAATTTTTAAAAAAAACTATAAATAAGAGGGCCAAGACCACCATTTTCAAAATTCATTCATGCAAATTTATTATGCAAAAATTATAATAGACAATCTTTACTTATTTACACACATTGATCAAATACATTATCCTAAGCCATTGGTGCACTAGGAAATGATGGAGGAGCATGCTACTCTTCATTGACAAAGATTTAGAGCACCAAATCTAAGGAAAATCTCACTTCTTGTCCACTCTTGGAAGGAGGGATGTTATTTGAAAAGTTTTATAGTATATACCTATTTTAAATATCTCTTATATTTCCTTAGAAAACCCCCTTGAGAGAGTAGGCTTAACATGTTATGTCCTTTATTTTTATTTGGGTTTTTCTCTACTAACGCATGGAATAAATTGGTTTTTAATCCTACTCTACACTCCATAATCAAAATGAATCCTAAAACCCAAATCTGAAATCATTATCCCATAGTGAAACCCTCTTTGAGGCACTAATAGATAATCAAAATCCAAAATGCAATCCCAATCCAAATTTCAATCCCATCAAAATCAAAATCTAGAAACTCAAAAATATGAGTCCCTTCATGAAAACCTCTTTGAGGCATTATTGGATAATCCAAAGCTAAATCCCAATCAAAATAATCAAGAATAATCCCTTGGTGAACACCTTTTAATGCACTAATGAATGATCAAATGAATTTATCCCCTGCATCATTATAGTCTCATGGTGGATCCCATCATATATTGAAGACACCATTAAAGAAACATTGAAATCCCAAATCATCCCACAGATAGCTACTCCTAGTCTTATTGAATGTAAGATTGCTAGTCCCAATCACTCTTTAGATCATGACATGTATACTTATCCCCAATATCATTCCATCCCTCCAAATCTTTCATGCACTAAGCACACATCATTCATCTAACATACTTTCTACTTTACCCTATTTGCTATCACCCTTTATCATAGGGACTATGATGATATCCTAGTAAATTAGAAGAATCCAACTTAGACATCAATGAAGTTACTAAAGACATCTCTAGAGTGCATACTTGAAAGATCAATGGGGGTCAACACCATGCATCTCAAACACTTTTATAATTGAGAGGACAAAAACTAGAAAAAAAATTAAAAAAAAAGAGAGAAAAATAGAAATAATTCATCCAAAAGTGAAAACCATTATTATTGTGATTTGGTCAAGTACTATGATGAAAACTAATTTCTGCCATCATGCACACTTGAGGGACAAACCCATTCCATTTCAATAATATGTAATTCAAATCATCTTTCCATACTTACCCAATCTAAATAATCATTAACTATCCTCACCTATCCTTACCTATCCAAACTCATCCTTTTCCATTTCATCCCATACCCATCATAACCCATCATTATTAACCCAATATTTTCCATCATAGAACCATCTATCTTCCCAATTTTAACCTTGATAAGGAAGTGGAAACACCTTGATACATGTTCTTATAAACATCTTGGTGTATCATTTAATATTACTTTAATGACTAGAAACTTGGTTGTTATGTCTTATATTCTTTAGATTTATCATCTTGATTCCCATTCATTCCTATTCATCCATACTCCATCCACTACTGCTCCCTTCCTTTGTACTAGAACAAGTTCTGCCTTTGCTAGTAAGCTTGCATATACATCTAAAAATCCAAAAAAATCTAAAAATCTTTAAAAGTATCCAAAAATACAAAAAAATCAAAATCCCTTGTCCTTCATTATGTACCTTCATCATCCCTTCGTGGATTAATCATCAAATGGTTCAACATTATCAAACATCTCAAATTCCAAATGGTTCTACTCTAGACAAGGACATCCAAAAATCCATTTTCTTACTTTTTATTATTTACTTTATTATACATCTTATGTATTTATTTACTTACTTGTATAGTTGCTTGTTTACTTCCTTTCTTGTTTTAATTACATGGTTTTTGTTACTACAAAATGTCTGGCATTTTTTTTTTTTTTTTAATTGTTGCTTTATGTGTCTATATCACCATTCACATTGTAATTAATGTTATTATGATCTTTCATATCATGATGTACTATGTATGCACCTAAATCTGCTTACCCCAACAATTACACTAATTCCACTAATTTAACCTATAACTATATTTCCTAGCTAATTAACTAATATCCTATTCCCTATTTCTTACATCCCACAAACCTTATCCTACCTCATAACCAATTAATCCCCTTCATTAATCTACTAACTAAACCTATTTGCCTACTAACCTACTCATTAATCCACTTGCCAATTTAAAAATACAATTTATTTACCTACCCATCTACCACCCTACTAACTAGATATTCCTACACCCCTAAACCCTAATACATATTTTTAGAATTGAAAAATTATATAAATATCCTCTAATTTATCCCCTTTTCCTCTATAATTCTCTATTCTATATATTTTCAAAGAATTTAAAATTCCTTGAAAATATCCTAGCCATTGATCTCAATGGCTCAAAATAAAATTTGAGCCATTGATTATTGCCTTTATATCCTATATAACCAAATCAATTCCTCCATGAAAACTAGCATGAAAACTTAGAATCTACCTAATTATCTTGCATACATAAACATCCTTCTTGTATCCATAAAAAGCCATTATCAAGTTCAAAAGTCCATTAGAAGCCATTGTCAAGTATAGTCAAGCAATCAAACATCCAACATATTTTACATCAAAAATCCATTTGGAAATCTTGGAAGGGAGCTACAAGAGGTAAAATGATGGTGAGTGATCTTATTATAATCTTTTTATTATCTCTTTATCCTCTTTGATTGATGTTTTTTATATTTTAGGTTTTTATTAATAAAAATAGTAATATAGGAGAGATTCAAAATTTAGGTTACATTTTGGCAACCATAATGGGACTAACTCCCTAATCTAACCCTTTGAGCTTGTTGGAAGTAATTTTAGAATCTTTTAGGAATAACTAGATGTAAATTGAGCACTAAATTTTGATAAATCTTTGCGTACATGTGACTTGAAACTTTGCATTGGTATCTGTGGTCTTGTAATTGTGGTTTTTAAAGTGAAATTGCAATATTGCATGAAATTTTAGTCTTAACTACTAACCATTTAGGTATTTTTTAGGGTTTTACCTTTTGTATAAAATTTCTAATTCAAAATTAGAAATTTTGATCTACTAATCATGGTTTTTAGGTGGAATTGTGGTCTTACACTTTTTAATTGATATAATATCACTCACCTTCTTCTTCTGACTTTAATCTCTATAGAGAAATAGTTTTTTGTTTGGAAGTAGATATCTATTTTCTATGTGTAGGGAAAAACTAAGTTATCTCAATAACTAGTTCATAAATATTGAAGTGCAATATCGTAACTTACAAAGTAGCAACTTACCCTGGTACTAGCGACCTTATAGGTGGAGTCATAGTTTTACCAAGTTTTTGGCTTACTTTATATCCTTATTTCTCATATGTCTCTAACCTCTCTACAAGTTATTTTTATTTTATCCATACTACCTGGAATTGTTTTTTGCCTCATATGTGTAGGAAAAGGAAGGGTTGACCAAAGTAATTGACCATTAATCATCAAAGAGAAAGATCATAACTTTCATTTATATGTTTTTGACCTAATAGTCATGATAACACCATCAAAAATTGTGGTATTGTGTTTCTTGGGTATATCAGTAAAAATTGGTCTTGTTAACCCCTAACCTGATAAGCAACAATATTTTTTATTCTATGTCTATTGGGCATATAATCTTTTCAATAAAACAACTCTAGACATTTGGTCTAACCACTTTGAAATCTAACCATTTTAGATTTTTGGGCTCACTATGTGCTTAAAAGGGGTCCTTTGAGTGTGTTGTTATATACGTAAATAGGTAAAAGGGAAGGATCAAGGAAAATACAATCCAAAAACCTTAGCATTAACTCATGTAAACCCTTGTTGCAATATCATGACTCTTCGATCTATGATTTTGACCTAATATTAGTATTTTTATAGTATAAATAATGATTTTGTGTTTAGGTAGAAATAGCATGCAGTCTGAGTCATTTTCTTGATATTTTAGCTAATTATTAGAGTAAATAGTTTATCATTTTATTTAAACATTATAATATATATCATTTAATAAAATATTTTATTAAAAATTCTAGTAAGATAATCCAAAATATGTAATTTATCATAACTAAAAAATTATTAGTTGACCTGTGTATTTTGAAACATTCTGAAGGTTAATCATCTCACTAGTATTTTTGAAATTCATCTACATTAGATAAACTTTAAAATTTTATAATTTTTGTATTTTGGTGAAAAATTGATAATCATAAAATTTTGAGAATTACAATTTTTCTTTAACAGTTACAATTTTGCTCTAATAATTGTAGTTTTAAAGGTTTACTATCACAATTAGCTACCTGTGGAAAAATGATAACTCACAATCTATGATTTTGCCTTGGAGTTTTGGTTTTATAGTTTGTGGTTATGATTTTGTATATAATTGACTATGTAATTATGGTTTTATAGAGGAGTTGAGGTTTTTCATTAAAACCCTTATATGCAGACCTTTTAAGATCAAGGCACACCCATTTTTTCTTCTAATCCTTGTGTTTGCAAGAGGGTACCAAACCGTTATATTTCAATTTTATTGCTTAAATTTTGTTTATTGTGTGGTTTGATTATATATTTGTGTTTCCTCACAGAGGTAATTAATTGGGAAAATTTAATTGTGCTTGCCTATTTATTACCCCTTTTTAATTCTAGGATAGCACATGAAGTGGAATTCAACCCCATGGATGAGCTTAGTAAGTAGGGGTCAGTGATGTGAATTTCATCACCATGTACGAGACCAAACTTTATGTTCAGGTGGAGTATAAAAATTAGGAGAGTTATCATTAGGCACTAAATTAGAATTCCCTATAAAGAGTTCCATGAAGTGAGGGGTGTTTAATATCCAATACATAAAGTGGTTAGACAACATCTTATATAGACTTAGACCCTATTGTACTTTCATGTATATCAGGGACTCCCCTAGAAACCATTGTGCAAACTTAGCATAGGACCTTTTAGCCATAATAGATGTTTCATTACCAAATTTAGGATCAACTCCTAAGAAGTATTTAAGTGAAAATAAGTTTGAGAGGGTTTGATTAATTCTGTAGCAAGTTAATGATCTATAGCCTCACCCACAAAGTTGTTAGATGGTGTGAGCATTGGGTTACACACCCTTTTTAGTTTACTAGCTTAGGTTTTGTTGTTTCATGTGTTTTTCATGTGTTGTGTGTTATCACTTGGATTTTCACCCTTTGAGGAGATGTTTTATCTCTCCTCATTCAAGTGGCATAATTAAAACACCTCTAAGTTATGGGTAGTCTAATAATGAGTTGAATCTCTAGATAGGGCTAGCTCCCTAGATGTACCAATTTTAGAACACTAATACACCTATACTTGTAAGGAAAATGGAGATAAAAATGAAAGTAAATTATCTTAAAGGTGGTGATACACCAAATTTATTGATGACTACCAACCAGTTCCATGTCACACATGAGACAAGAGACTAACAAAGCATACACTTATTTAATATAAATCCTCTCACATTAGTATTTCATTATGTGGTTGTGATGAATGCTTAGGTTAGGAGTACTAGAAGAGAGGCCTATAATGTCAATATTTTAATATACTAACTCACTCAACCTTGATACTTCATAGAATACTTCAAATGACCTGCAAGAAGAAGCTTTTAAGCTATAAATAGGTGAGAGAATGAGACAACAATGCTAAGGAAACAATTGTCATCACTAAGCAAGATAAATAATTAATGTTAACACACTATGAACATTCATATAAGAGGTAAAATTATTAGTCTTTATTGATCTATGGTATGCAAATGAGTATGGCTTTGCCATACTTAGGAGGAGCATGTTTACAATAGACAAAATGGCTAGTTATTATAGAACTTGAGAGAAATAAGATAATAAAGAAGTCCAAAGGTCATAAGGACAATTTACAAGATGATAAAATGAGTTACATGTAAATTATAAGAGAATGTAAAAGTGATCTTTCAAAGTTAGAAAGCACAAGTGTCAATCCAAGGCATGAAACTCTTGAAATGTGGCATGAAATTCTCTTTGCTAGATCAAAAAACTATCTTCATCATTCACCCCTATTTTAACATCCAAAACTTTAATATGTATATTTCTAATGATTAAAATTATATGGAATAGTTTTAGACATACTTCTCCATTTATTGGTTGCATTCCTAATCACTTGGATTCCTTTGAGAGTGAGTCATCACTACCTGTGGTCAAAGAAACTCCTCTTTCACACACCTTCTACACTTGTATTCCGAAATGGCTTTAGTTTCACATTAAAATCTGTAAAATATATTGTATTACACTTTTAAATACCCACCATGGCCTTAGATAGGCTTCCACTTAAAGTTCTCACACTTCTCACTATCTTGCTCACTTTGCCAATTCTGACTGGCTGAGATGAGAGATCTAATTGAGGAAATTATGATTTTTTTAAATAATTAAATGTACATGGGTAATTATCTTAATTCTCAATATTCCTCCCAAAGTTTATTTCATCTCTTGAAATTTTATATAATGTGCACAATGCACAAAATAGTCAAATAAATTAGTTTGATACCATGTTTGTACAGATAGGGAATGCCTCAATTAGATTGGAAAGGGTATTTTGAGTCCTATAAAACATAAATTTTCATGGCCATTCCATCCCATTTTTATATATCACCATCTTCATTTACTTCATCGAGTCATTCCCAAGAGTTTACAAGGGTTATAGGTCTTTTTGTCATTAAGGATTATTCATGAATACTTGACATTAGATAGGGAAACTAATGCCAAAAAATGATTTTTTATGACCTTATAAAACTCATCATATACCCTTTATTCTCCATGTAAATAATTCAAGTATATATGAGCTCCCAAACTTCTTTTATTGAGCTTGTTTCTCCACTTTACATAGGCCATGATATGGTTCTAAACCAAAAGTGGCTCTCCTTGTGGTTTCTCTACATACCAATATATTTAACACCTCACTTATTATCCCATAAACATTAATTACTCCATTGTAATCCACTCCTAAATTTTGAAGTGACATTGGTCTACCATTTGGGCTTTAGGCCAAAACTCTATCTAATAAGCCTGATTGTAACCCTTGTGGTCCAGGACACTTTGTTGAGATTATCCATTATGTTATTGATTCCTCATGTTTTTTAGGTATTTTTTAACTTCCCACACTTTATTTAAATATCCCTATATGTTATTCTCCAAAAATGTAGGCTTTATGCACAAAGGGAGTGCCCTCTATCTGAGAAAAAATAGAGGGCACTTCCCTTATTTTCACAGATAAACCAAGTTTTGGATGGGTTTATCCAAGTTTTATATACCTTATAAAAAAAATTCAACCTTTTTTCACATCATTTGACCCTCAAAATTTTTCAAAACCCAAGACAGACTACGAACAGGCAACCTATGTGTAGGGTTTGGGTATAAATTGTATATTACTTGATTAGAGCCCTTTCTCCATTTTTTCCCATATTATGAGGATATATTTTTATTTATTACATAATTTTATATTTCCTTAAAACACAATTATCATTATTATCCTTTCAAACTTTTTTTTGTTCACACCCTACCTTGATTGGCCTAGACTGGGGTCATATGACTATGATTGTATTCCTCTTTCCTGTAGGTGGTCCCACATGATTCAAGATTAAATTTAGTGTCTAGATGAATATTTATAATATAATAATATAATTATACATTGGTTTTAACATATTTTCTCATGTTTATGCACTTCCCACACTCAAAATCCCTAAACTTGCTCACTGTTTGTCCCAGTCAAACATAGTCAATTATGTTGGGAGAAATACAATTATGTAGGTGAATTTATCCATGAAACATTTATCATGTAATCCATATGAACCATTTTATCTCTTATGAAATAATTTTATCTAAAAATTTTCTCTATGTTTGTAGGTCTCCATACTTAAGATGACACTATGGACTGTTAGACTTTGCAAATAGTTGTAGGTGGTCTTTTTAGACCAAGATATGCATGTAGATGTATTTACTAAGTCAAAAGACTTAATTATCCAGCTAAATTTTGATGTTTATTGGAATAAAATTTATTATAAACTCAAAAATATTACTCAACATGCAAATGTGTTTCCATCCCCAAGCTCATACTATGTATTGGTAGCATTGTATATCAACATCTCAGGTAAGAGGCACCTATAGGTGTGCATGGGACCCCAAAACATAGAACGTCACCCTATTTTGATTATATTTTATATCATGAATACTAATTTAATTTACTATAACATGTTATCATGGAATCATGTTTTATAATGGCAACCTTACATGAAGGGTCTCTTTGAGGTTCAAACCTGTAGGTGATACTAACTATGTTTAGTGCATAAAAGTAGGACTTTGGGTCTCCAAAAAACCAATTTCCACTTATGATCTACCCTCCAAACTTTGTATATTCCTTATCCTATGTGGATACTATAATACATAATCATCTATATGCATCATAAGTCCTTGTAACCCTATTTTATGCTATCAACCAAATAGTGAGGTGTTTTATTTTTAACTTTTAGGGAAAAAGTCCCTGAATATGCAGTCATTTTCTTTGGGAGTGACCTTAAAATTTGTATATACATATATAATTTTAAGCATTTATGTTATGATCCCTTCAAACTTTTATTACTTTATGATGAGTTTCAATACATGCTTCAACACTCCATATGACACCTCAGGCCTCTGTGAGGCCAATTGTAGGTGAACACTCCATTGTGCAGGTAATATATGTAAGTCCAGGAAGTGAGCATGATATATAGATCTTAAATTAACTCTTAAACATATCTAAAAGATTAAAAATACACTCTTTTAATTATCAATGACCTTTCTCAACTCAAATACTCCTTCTCAACATGTTTGGTTTCCATGAAGACATCTTTAGGTGTATGTTAATGGCAAAAAGTTGAGTGAAAGTGTTGTATATGAACGATACAGTATTATTTTAGCCATTTTAATTATCAAATAATTACTTCATATTATAAAATATATACCAAGGATTTTTAACCTTCATCACACTTCTATGAACATGTTACACAAGATCCATACATGTGATTCACCATGACTGCAAGTAGAAGCGGGTAAAGAGTTGATTGAGTATGATAATGGACTGAATATTTGATAAAATAATGGTTTTGTAAGATTAAAAATTGAGGGATGTGATAATTATGGAATTGATACATGGGAAACATCACATTCTATTCACATGAGACCCTTTCAGAGAACCAAGCCTTCTCAAACAAGGAAAACTTGACTGAGACTTAAAATGGTGGCACCTTCTTACAACATGAGATGATTTACCTATAAAAACATCATGAAACATGAAAAAAATCATGGAGATAATTTTTTGAGATATACAACATAGTATAGATTCAACATCACCAATTGGATTGTACATACCTATCCAAATTAGAGCAAAACCTATAGGGTGTAGGAAATAATGAGCAGAAAAACATAGTCAACTTATTAGAGATGATTCATAAAGCATATTTGATAAATATTTGAACACTTTTTATGAAAATTAATCTCTCTAATTTTAATATCACCCCCCAAAGGTGTTTCATTTGAAACCTCTTTTACTGGTTGTGCCAAGCATGAACCTACTAACCATTTTTGTGTCTCTAGAAGGGCAAAGAAGGAGAAGAATGTTTTGGAATTTTTTTAGCACTTCTAAATCATGTCAATAATTGAGATGATTTTGATGAACATTAAGATATATTCCATGACCTTCTCCCACATGTCACCTTCCCTCATGGGTCGTAAAAGTGCCAAACGCCTCCCTTTTCAATTGGTTTCTTGATTTTTAGTTAGATAACCTACAAGATTCAGATGGGACTAAAATTATTGATAGGAAATCTAAATTCTTGGATGCTTGAAAGGAAACTAAGACACTTGGATACCTTTAAAACCATGCCACTTGCATTCATGACCCCAAAATGGTGACTAAATGACTCAAAATTGCATATAAACTAATTAGACCATGACCAAGGCTAACAAGGAATTAAATCACATAAAATAGACCTTAACATACCCCATGACAAAATATTAGACCCCTAAAACATCTAAAAAATCAATTTTTTACTTATAGGAGTCCTAATTTGACTTACAAGGTCAAATTTGGTCAGCAAAATGGTGACTCACAGGGGTAGTATGCCTAATATACTAAAGATTAGTAGCTTTATCCTATCCATGGGCTTATGGAGTCATATGAAGTTTGAAACAAAATAAGAAGATATGACACTTAACAACAAGGCTTTGACCAAGACAAGACAACTAATTACCTCAACCACAAAAAATAAAAGGCACACACAAATCAAATCAAACACACTAATAAGACACGCACGTGTGCTCAAAGCACTTAGGGAAAATAGAAAACAAATAACTATGCATAACTAGAAACTAATCATACTTCCTTTTCAAGATCAAAAGGAAATTTCCTTGAATCTACTTCTTCATGATATGAATCATAGTGCCAAGCATGTTGTTCCTTGGATTGTATGCTTGGTAGATTAGACTTATTCCTTGGAACTTCACTTGATATGCTTTCAAGTATATCATCCTTAAATAGGTCTCAAATGTAAATGGATTACTCTTGAAATTTTACACATACCTCATACTACTGCCCACTCTTCATTTCATGATCAACTTGTATCTTCTTGGTAGGCATGGCTTCAAGAGGAGTAGTTTCTTGTTCCTTAGAAGATTGAGGTCAATAGAAGATTGTTCTATCCTTAAAAATATGATGTGTTTCTCCTTACTGGTTGAGAGGATGATATCCCATTTTTATTATTTCAAACATATCATCATGGGATGCATATGTCTCTTGAAAGGATAAATTTGAGAAATTTCTTCTTCTTTGCATACCCACTTGAGTGTCAAGGTTGCCTTCTCCATTTTGACTATATCATAGCCTCCTTGAAGATGAGTATAACCTACTCCAATTATTTCAAACAAGTCATCCCAAGGTTAATTATATACTTTTTCTTTCCCATCTATGATATCTTGGATAGCGATGGAAGAACCAATGATGATTTATTCTTCTTTGACACAAGGAAGACAATCTTCAATATCAATACAATCATAATTTTCAACACAATAAATCACCTCTTATTCAACATTTATAACCTATTGAGGGATATCAAGTTGTATCTCAACTATTATAACCTAAATTTTCTTCTCAAGGACTGCAATATCATCAATTTCTTTCTCCTTCTTGGTGATACAAATGTTAAGCATTTTGTAATCAGTGACCTAGTCCAATGAGGGTACAAAGGAGCTATGTTTTCTTCAATCAAGAGTTATAAATTCTTATCAAACAAATTATATTATTTAGGTTCCCACAGCATAGGTCCATCAAGGCAAAGAGTGATAAGGTGAGGACAAGATGAACTAGTTGGTGGAGGTCAAACATAGAACTCAACATCAGATTGAAAATGAATTATAGGGGATCCTTTTGGGAGTTCTTAAGGAAGGGTAGGAAAACTTTGGGATAAAATAGATTGTTTTTCTTCCTTATATTTTAAAATAACTTCCTTCAAATCTAATTCATCTTGATCACTCTCTTGAGTAAGGGTATATGGGGTGTGTTTAGGCATAGGATCTTATTTTGGCTCTAAACCTTCCATCACACCTTAACTCAATAATTTCATTCTTGACTCTAAATCTTCAATTTGATTCGATAGATTCTATTAGAAAAGTCTCTTTTGAATTTTACAGGCATCATCATGATGATAAGGAGTAAAATAGGGCTGATATGGAAAATAAGAGGTCTCTTGAGGAAGGGTGGGAGAGGCTTGCATAGGATCAAGTTCTTTCTCAACTTCACACTCTTTATCCAGGCTTTTATCCCCTTTATTTTCCCATGATTCCAATACCTTATTCTAACTTAGTATGTTAGGATTATGAGTCTCTTATCTAGTTAGTGATGCAATTTGAGGATTGGATTAAGTGTTTAATAAATTTGGGATCTCCTTAGGTTTGGATTCTCCACCTTATCTCTAACTTGGGATTTCATAGCTAGAATTCTCTTCTTGAGGTGGGGATGTAATTGGAGAGGTAAATGAGTTATTATATTCCACTTCCTTTGTTTATAATATGGTCTAATTCATATTTTTATTAGCTAATTCAATCTACCTATCAACATTTGCTTCAAAAATAAGGTTTGTCTATCCAACTCTATCTTTCAACTAATTGGGAAAAAGATGACTTTGATAAGTTTAATTAGGTTCATGAGTAGCGGTCAAGTATAAATGATAGAAATATTGGGAAGGTGGATATGAAGGTTGATATATTTTGTGAGGATTATCCTCATGAATTCTTAGCTTTTCTTCTAAGGATGAAACTAGGCCACTCACATCTAGCATCTCACTTGTGAGCCTGTGTCAATTTTATCTCTCAATAGGTGCCCACTCTCTTTTAACCAGCTCTAATGCATCTCTCACATTATGAATGAGATCACTAGGAACATATTGACCATGTCCCATTAGTGTGTCAATTCAGTGGTTTGAAGTAATAGTGTGAAGCCGTAGCCATTCGGCCCCTGCCTACTACACAGGTTACTATCTCTAAAATCAAGAGTAGTGCTAAGGAATTGGAGGCGTCTACTGACATAAAAAGATTGGTATCAGAGCCAAGGAAGGCAATTCATGTTTGTAAGAATTTCTTTCTCAGACTTTATTTGAGTTCTTTGCTTTGAAAATTTCTCTGGGAAGTTATTGCATCGAGTCTTCAGCTGCTATTTTATCTTTGTGTCATAGGCCTCTTTATCTCTGCATTTATTTTCCCTTTTAAGAAATTTCTCGCTTACCAGAACCCAAATCTCTGAGCTATGGAATTTGGCAAAGCCCAATCCTCTTCTACTGTTGAAATCATTAATGAATCTGAATTTGAAGGATGTTATGAACTCCCTCCATTTGTTCTCAAACAATTATCTGATTTGCCTGATATTGAACCTACTGAGGAAACTCTTGAGAAAGAGAATAGTTTGTATAAACCACCTGCTATCAAACCTTCACAAGTCTATAAGAAATCTGAGTTGTTAAAGTCTAAGTTTTTGTATACATCTACATACCTGTCTTTTGTTAAGCCTAGAATCAAGTCTGTGGAGTTAACTCTCAATTACAAACCAAAACATGCTTTCCAAACAAATCTATTGTCTCTGTTGCCTAAAAAAGAGATACAGTATATCCATTCCCATGAGGATGTAAAATTCATTCATTTTGGTTTGATCCGTGTCTAGATAACCCCCTTGATTCCTAGTAATATAAAGCCCGTACTATATCTTGCTTTGTGTGACAGACGACAAGTTAGCTTTAAACATTCCTGTCAGTTATCTAGCCTTGGTCATCTTAATGATGATACTATTTGTTTTGAGTTTTGTCTGAACCTTTTAGTTGTTGTTCGTGATAGAGGATGTAAAGAAGTTAAGCATGGATCTTTAGATTGTTGGGGACTGTTTACCTCACTGTTTGGTCTTGACATGTTTGGAGAATTCAAATATGCTGCTTTGAATATCTCTATTGTTTATAGCATGACCAACACTAATCACCCCAAAATCCTTGAAAATCTACCATATGCCAGTAGATTAAGTGGAACTATGCAATTGCAGAAAGGCCATATTGAATCCATAGAAATCCTTTCTGAGTGGAAGCTAGACTGGCTAAAGAATGTTTCCCCGAAGATGAAAGGCCAACCCACAGTCCATCAAAGTGATGGTAGAACTGTAAATATATTACCAAGATCCTTATCTATGTCTTCTTCTATACCATCCACACCTTCATCCCGTAAATCCATTAAAACCAGACATATATTAATAGAGGATGAAGAGATTAATCAAGGTTCTGATCTTCCAGGTACACTAATGAGTCTTCCGTGAGAAGACAGTCTTGAATTTTATACAGAAAACCAAGTCACTTTGTATAGAGGAGGAAGATGGCCACCTCCCAAAGGTGTACATAAACAACCAGCTGGAACTATGCAGTACTTTTCTACTGCATACCAAGGAGAGAAAGAACTCTCAAATGAGTTCAAGCAGTGCAATTATACTGCTAGATTTACATCTCATTTCATAGAAAATTTTGATGATTTATGCCGAGATGTTTTGTATATAAAAGACAAGGTTGAAAAGATACAGGTGCAGGTATCTTCTATTGATAATAAGTTTGATCTTTTAGAAGATAGTCTAAACTGGCTTTCTAAGAAGGACCAGGAAGCAGGAACTTCCTCCAGTTCCTTAGCACTACTCTTGATTTTAGAGATAGTAACTTGCATAGTAGGCAGGGGCCGAATGGCTATGGCTTCACACTATTACTTCAAACCAAACTTACAAACTGATTACAATGCTTGTTTCAATTTCTGATTCTCAGGATCCTTCTAAAAGGGCAAGAGAAGAGCATACTCTTGGAAGCAAGCTACGCAAGAAGATAGTCTTGAATTTTATACAGAAAACCAAGTCACTCTATATAGAGGAGGAAGATGGCCACCTCCCAAAGGTGTACATAAACAACCAGCTAGAACTATGCAGTACTTTTCTATTGCATACCAAGGAGAGAAAGAACTCTCAAATGAGTTCAAGCAGTGTAATTATACTACTAGATTTACATCTCATTTCATAGAAAATTTTGATGATTTATGTCGAGATGTTTTGTATATAAAAGACAAGGTTGAAAATATACAGGTGTAGGTATCTTCTATTGATAATAAGTTTGATCTTTTAGAAGATAGTCTAAACTGGCTTTCTAAGAAGGACCAAGAAGCAGGAACTTCCTCCAGTTCCTTAGCACTACTCTTGATTTTAGAGATAGTAACCTACGTAGTAGGCAGGGGCCGAATGGCTACGGCTTCACACTATTACTTCAAACCAAACTTACAAACTGATTACAATGCTTGTTTCAATTTCTGATTCTCAGGATCCTTCTAAAAGGGCAAGAGAAGAGCATACTCTTGGAAGCAAGCTACGCGAGAAGACAGTCTTGAATTTTATACAGAAAACCAAGTCACTCTGTATAGAGGAGGAAGACGGCCACCTCCCAAAGGTGTACATAAACAACCAGCTGGAACTATGTAGTACTTTTCTACTGCATACCAAGGAGAGAAAGAACACTCAAATGAGTTCAAGTAGCGCAATTATACTGCCAGATTTACATCTCATTTCATAGAAAATTTTGATGATTTATGCCGAGATGTTTTGTATATAAAAGACAAGGTTAAAAAGATACAGGTGCAGGTATCTTCTATTGATAATAAGTTTGATCTTTTAGAAGATAGTCTAAACTGGCTTTCTAAGAAGGACCAAGAAGCAGGAACTTCCTCCACTCCAAAGCCTTTTTGTTCAGTCAATTTTGGCCCCAATTTTAGATCTACCAAAAAACCCCATGATCACAGTCATACTCTAATGCAAAGAACCCATGTCCATTTGCAACCATGGTATCTTAATATAGATGACTTGTTAAATCCTCTGAATGAAATAATTGCCTGGTGTAATGCCATGAGAGTCATGACCATAAATGCCCATCTTGATCAAATAGGCACCACTCTCTTTGCTACAAAATATTTATGGGGAATTACTAGCCAATGGTGGAGCTCCATGACTGAAGCTCAGCAATATGATCATGTACATAACCATACTGATTCTTTAGGTACTTTATTTAATTTGTTGATTAGTGAATTCGCACCCCCGATTGGCAACCGCGAGCTTGAAACAAATAAATGGATTTTGAAAATGGAATTATGTGATCTCAAGCAGTTTGATGCTTTTGCTAAACAATTTAGGCAATTAGCCTATGAATGTAGAAGCCATACTTCTACTGAAATCAAAGTTAAGTTTCTGCATGCTCTTCCTTATAATCTGATTGATTGAGTCATTGGCTATCTTGATTTCAAAGGCTTAACTATTGAAGATCTTTCACTCTCTGATGTGATCGATTTTGCTAAACAACAAGTCTTGTCACTTGTTTCTGAGACTCGCTCTATGCAGAAGTTGTCTAAGCATCAAGCCTCTAAATTGCTCCAGTCTTTCCAAAAATAGCCCCCTTCGACTGTAGGCCATTTGTCCAACTACGTAAACAGCAAAAGCAACATCACCGCAAATTGTCCTTCAAGTGCCGCTATATTCCTCGCCACCATTCTTATGCACCTCCTCAGCATTTTATTTGCAAATGCCACACTACTCAACCTCAGTCTAAGCAACCCATTTGTTATATCTATTGCAAGCCTGGTCACATTGCCCCGTAATGCTCCTGTAAAAACCCTGCTGTAAAAGCTATTTTTTCCTCCACCGCAGTAGTGTGGTGGGATGTAGTCAATCCCAAAGAAGACCTTTATCTCTAGGATGACATCTATGAACTAGTCTTAGATGATCTCCCTGAAGGTGACTTTGAAGATGATGATGATGCAATTGATCTTGAATCATTAGCCGATGATTTGGAATAGCCCATGACAAATATGCAGCGATCACAATGGCCATACAGACCACGACACCATGACTGGTCTATGTTGCCGAATGAAGCTTATGGAGCATGGTCAAGACACCATCATGAAGTACCAGAGTGACCTGAAAGACCAAGAGGAAGAAGTTATTCCAGAGGAGCAGAACCATCTAGAGGGAGATAGTCCCCTATGACAAGGATGCCACCCACACTACAGAGAGCACAGCAACCTCCTGTGCAGTACCCTAGCTCATTCAAACCAAGCAAATCATGGATCAAAAATAAGTTTGCCAGTAGAGAACCTCCATGAGAAATTAAAGTATTACCTGATGAGCCTAAGTGGGATGTATTCCTTCCAAGAGAAGAAGAATATGAAGAAGAAGTCAGAAGCATATTTTATTACCTGATGAGCCTAAGTGGGATGTAATCCTCATGAAGAAGAAGCAAAACCAGAAGAACTTATCTATATAGAAGAAGAAGAACTTATCATCCAAGATCCAGGAAGGCAGAAATTGGTATGTACCAGTATACCTCCCATAGAACTACCTATGCCAGCATATTTAAATTCTTTGATTAATGGATGATTTGCTCAATTCTTTACATTAGAGATTAATGGTAGACTAGTTGATGCACAAGTAGATACCGGTGCTTCACTTTCTTTTGCTAAACCATAGCTTATCCAAGATTGGGAAACCTTGGATGAACGTTTGCTTATAAGAGCATTGATGTTCAGGGGAACAGCTTTACCTGTACAAAATATAAACATCAACAACCCCTTAGAATACAAAATAAAGTCTTCCATGCAAATTTATTTGCCCTAGAAAAGATGCCCATAGACATCTTATTAGGAGGATCATCTATCGACAAATACTCTCCATATGGCTCTACTGTCAAGAGCATTATGTTTACTATTGACAATGAAAGGCTCAGAATTCCTTGACTGATATATGCCACAAAACAATTCCCTAGTTCCATGACTCAATCTCCAGACATAATCCTAGCCGAGATTCAAACAATAGGTGACCAAATTAAAAACACCATCTATTCAGATAATCCTCAAAAGTTTTGGTCCAAAAGTATACCTGAGATGGAGATTAATCTCATTGAAGGCAAGCACATGAAAATTGGGAAGAAGATCCCAATTCTGGCTCAAATTATGCAGATATGGAAGCTCAAATAAAAGAACTAGAATCCAATGGTTTTATTGAGAAATCCACTTCTCCTTTTTGTTGTTACGCCTTTATGGTAAATAAGCACTCTGAGCAGAAATGAGGAAAGAAAAGAATGGTGATAAACTATAAGCCATTGAATTCCATAACAAAGCCATTTCCATATCCAATCCCTGATAAAAGCTATCTCTTAGAAAAGGTTGCAAACTGTAAATACTTTTCTCAATTTGATTGCAAGTCTGGCTTTTATCAAATATGAGTCAAAGAAGCAGACAGAGAGAAAATGGCATTCAATTGCCCCTTTGGCCACTTCCAGTGGATTGTCATGCCTTTCGGCCTGATGAATGCTCCGGTTTACTACCAAGCACACATGGATAAGATCTTCCAGGGCACGTCTAATTTCTTTTGTGTATATATAGATGATATATTGATTTTTAGCAATAGTTTGTCTGATCATCATACTCACCTCTCCAAGTTTCTCCAAATAACTCAAAATGCAGGAATAGTCTTATCAGAGACTAAAATCTAGTTATACAAAATTGAGTGTAATTTCCTTGGAATGATTGTCAAAAATTCCAAGTTACAGGTCCAGCTGCACATCAAGGAAAAAGTCCTCAGTTTCCCTGAGAAACTTGACAAACCCAAGTTACAGGCATTTTTGGGATTGTTGAATTATTTAAATAGTTTCTACCCTAATTCTGGTGAAGATAGGTACATGCTGCAAGAACTTCTCTAGAACAACAGAACTTTCTGTTGGGAAGAACGACATACTGTAGCCATCCAAAAGATCAAATCCAAAGTTGCAGCACTACTAGAATTACACATCCCAAAGTCTGATAATATGAAAGTCTACACAGATGCTTCTGATGTAGCATGGGGTGGAGTATTAGTTTGTATCTGTGATAGTAAAGAATATGTTTGTGAGTTTGCTAGTGGTGTGTTTAGCCCTGATGTATTAAAATGGATTTCCTCAGACAAGGAAATTTATGCTGTGAAAAAATGTCTTGAGAAGTTCATGTTGAAACTTCTCCACTTGCCACATTTTATTGTAATTATCGATTGCACCAGATTCCTAACCTTTAGAGAAAAGGATCATGGAAGGAAAGATGGTCGTGGTAAGTATGTCTGATGGCAAGCTTTCTTTAATCAATTTAATTTCTCTGTTGAACATATAAAGGGCATAGACAATATTATTCCAAATTGGCTAAGTAGAAATCCTACAGCGACCTTAATGCACCAACCAGCTCCAGGCTTCAACCTTATCAAAATTCTTAATCAAGGATTTGACTCTTTGAATGTCCTTGTGCAAGAACAAATCTTACGAGAAGGCTTGCATCCTCGTTATACTAGGATTTCATACGCAGTAAGACAAGACCTGCAAATGTCTGCAGCAGCTACAATCCAAGCCACACGCTGACAAAATTTGGGTGTCATCATTATTGAAAGGCTCAATAGTGAATTTCTATACCATGAATTCACTGAGCTGTTAAAATGACCATTATGGACATGGCACATTAGGATCAGATCTACTTTTAATGAACATCTGTACAGATGGATTGCCTGGCATGGCCCACAGCGCATTCACGAAGAAGAAAATCATGACCAAGATATTGTCGTACATACAATTATCAGATGACAGCTAGAGTGGGAATCATATTTCCACTTCACTCCACAACATACTCCATGTGAAGTGGGACCACTTAATTGTCAACATTGGCATCTCTAAAGCACATTTCAAATCAGATGTCTTTTTGATCCTATCTCTGAAGATGACCTCGTCACGGAAGCAAAAGCAATGTTGGGTCTGTAGCCTCAAACATCATCATCACCATCATCATCATGCGAATCCAATGCAACAAATAGCATCTCACTGTAGCACTACTTTTTTGCTGTAAAGCATGATGGGATAGACACTGCCTTGCTAGTGTGCAGGCAAGACCTCCCAAATATTGTTATATATGTAGATTATCAGAAAAAATTTCATTGTGAAAATCTAGTAGCTTGCTTCCAAGAGTATGCTCTTCTCTTGCCCTTTTAGAAGGATCCTGAGAATCAGAAATTGAAACAAGCATTGTAATCAGTTTGTAAGTTTGGTTTGAAGTAATAGTGTGAAGCCGTAGCCATTCGGCCCCTGCCTACTATGCAAGTTACTATCTCTAAAATCAAGAGTAGTGCTAAGGAACTGAAGGCATCTACTGACATAAAAAATATCATGTACCTCTCATATCCCAAAAGAGTTTTCTTGAAAGTTGAAATGGACTAATTTGAGAAGTGACTAGGTTGATTAGAAGGAGAAAGATATTGATAATGATGGTTATAAGACTGATAAAACTCATGACAAGGTTAATAAGGTTCATATTATATCTAGTAAGGATCATGAAAAGACTAATAATAATCATACAAAGGATGATATGGAATTCTACAAGCTTGAGATATCTCATCAACTTGTGTAAAACAATACTCAACACTAAAACTAGCCATGTAACTTCATTGGTAAGCAAGAACACAAAGAAAAATTTAAAAAAATATTCAAAATGAAAACCTAGGCTACTTGACCAACTGATTTAACCTCAGATTCACCATTGATACTTGGATAGATGCCTATAAAGGCTGATGTGTTGAAAGACAACATCAAAAATCTTTCAACTTCTTGGATAATGAATCCCACTAGGCATGCCAAAAACAATTGTCACTTGGATTTCCACAATTTGAGGAGATTTTTTATCTCTCCTCATCCAAGTGGCACAATTGAAACACCTCTAGGTTGTGGGTATCCTAAGAATGAGATGAATCTCTAGATAGGGCTAGCTCCCTTGATGTACCACTTTTAGATCACTAATACACCTATACTTGCAAGGAAAAGGGAGAAAAAATTGAAAGTAAACTATCCTAAAGGTGGTGATACACCAAATTGATTTATGACTACCAACTAGTTACATGTCATTAATGAGACCAAGAGACTAACTAGACATACACTTCTCTAATCTAAATCTTCTCACATCAGTATTTCATTATGAGGTTGTGATGAATTTTTAGGCTAGGAGGACTAGACAAGAGGCTTATAATGGCACTATTTGAATATAATAACTCACTCAACCTTGACACTTCATATAAAACTTCACATGACCTATAAGAAGAAGCTTTCAAGATGCAAATAGGTGAGTGAATGAGACAACAATGCTAAGGAAACAATAATCATCACTAAGCAAGATCAATCATTCAAGTGAACAAACTATGAATAGTCATAGAATAGGTAAAATCAATAGTCTTTATTTATCCATGGTATTTAAATGAGAAAGGCTTCACCATACTTAGGTGGAGCATGTTTACAATAGCCAAAATAGATAGTTTTTATAGAAATTGAGAGAGAGAAGAGAAGAAATAATTCCATAGGTCATAAGGACAAGTTTCAAGCTAATAAAATGAGTTACATTTACATGAGAAGATAATGTGAAAGTTATCATGTAAATATATAAAGCACAAGTGTCAATCCAAGGCATGAAACTCTTGAAATGTGGCATGAAATTCCCTTTGCTAGCTTAGAAAATTATCTTCATCATTCACCCCTATTAGAACATCCCAAAACTGAATATGGATAGGTTTAATGATTATACTAAGAGTGAAGGGTTGTATACATGATTTTCCATGCATTTGTTGCAATCCTAATCATGTGGAATCCTTTACAAGTGACCCATCACTACCTATAGTCAAAAAAACTCCTCATTGACACACATTACACATTTGTACTCCAAAATGGCTTAAGTTTCTCTAAAAATTCATAAAATGGAGGGGATGAAACTTTTCAAGACCCTTCATGGCCATAGATTGCTTAGGTACACCTTAAATAAGCTTCAACTTAAATTTCTCACACTTCTCACTATCTTTCTCACCTTGTCAGCTCTAACTGGAAAAAATGAGATCTCTAGTTAAGGTACTTATTATTATATATGAAGTATTAAATTGACATGGAGAGTTATCTTAATTCTAAAGCTTCCTCCTAAAGTTTATTTCGTCTCTTGAAACCTCCTAGATTCTACAAAATGCAAAAAATAGTCAAAGAAAGTAATTACGTACCCTATCTATACAGATAGGGAATGCCTCAACTGGATGGAAATAGTATATGGAGATTGATCTCCAACATCCATATACTTTCATGGTCATTCTATCACATTTTTATATCTCACCTTCTTCATTTCCTTCATCGGGTCATTCCCAAGGGTTTGTAAGGGTTTTAGGTCCTTTTTATCCTTAAGGATTGTTCATGAAGACTTGATGTTGGATAGGGAAAATAATGCCACAAAATTATTTTTTAGGACCTTATAAAAATAATAATATCCCATTAATTCTCCATTCAAATCATTCAATTAGATATGATCTTCCAAACTTCTCTTATCAAGCTTGTTTCTCCACTTTGCATAGGCCATGATATGGTTCTAAGCCAAAATTGGATCTCCTTGTGGTTTATATGCATACCAAGAGATTTCAAACATATATTATGATCCAATAAACATTTATTATTCCATTTTAATTGACTCATAAATTTTAAAGTGACATTGGTCTACCATTTGGGCTTTAGGCCAAAACCCTGCCTAATAAGTTTGACTATAACCCTTGTGGTCCAGGCCACTTTATTGAAATTATCCCTTATGTTCTTGATTCCTCATGTTTTTTTAGGTATTTTTAAACTTCCCACACCTTATTTAAATATCATTATATCTTTTTTCCACCCTTTTCATCTTTCTTCTCCAAAAATGTAAGTATTATGCACAAAGGGAGTGTCCTCTGTTTAAGACAAAATAGAGGGCACTTCCCCTATTTTTCTAGAAAAACCAAGTGTTTTATGGGTTTATATAAGTTTTATATACCTTATAAATTAAATTTAAAACTTTTTTCACATCATTTGACCCTCCAACATTTGTAAAACCCAAGATAGACTGTGAACAGGCAACCTGTGTGCAAGGTTTGGGTATAAACTATATATTACTTAATTAGAGCCATTCCTCCATTCTTACCCATATTATCAAGATATATTTGGATGGATTACATAATTTAATATGTCCTTAATACACATTTATCATTATGTTCCTTTCAAACTTTATATTTTTCACACCCTACCTTGATTGGCCTAGATTGGGGTCATATGATTATGACTGTATTCCTCTTTCCTGTAGGTGGTCCCACATGATTCAAGATTAAATTCAGTGTCTATATGCCTATTTATAATATCCTAATATCATTTTAAATTGGTTTTAACCTATTTTTCTCATCCTTATGCACTTCCCACACTCATAATTCCTAAACTTGCTCACTATCTGTCCCAATCAAACACAGTCAACTATGTTAGGACAAACAGGGTCTTGTAGGTGACTTTATCCTTGAAACCTATATCATGTAATCCATAGGAACCATATTAGGTATTAATAAACAATTCAATATAATAAGTGTATCTATGTTTTTAGGTCTCCATACTTAAGATCACACTATGGACTATGAGACTTTACAACCAGTTATAGGTGGTCTTTTTAGACAAAGATATGTTTGTAGATGTACTTACTAAGTCAAAAGACTTAGATCTCCAGCTCAAGATTGATATTTATTGGAATCAAATGGTCTATAAAATTGGCAAGATTACTTAACATCTAAATGTGTTTACATCCCAAATCTCATACTATGGATTGGTAGCACTATATATCAACATCTCAGGCAAGAGGCACCTGTAGGTGTGCATGGGACCCTAAAACACATAATGTCACCCTCTTTTGATGATATTTTATATCATGAATACTCATTTCATTTACTAGAACCATTTTATCATGGAATCATGTTTTATAACTACAACCTTGGATGAAGGATCTCTTTGAGGTTCAAACTTGTAGGTGACACTGACTATGTTTAGTGCATAAAATCACAACTTTGGGTCTCCTAAAAACCAATTTCCATTAATCATATACCCTTAAAAAATTTTAGAGTACTTTTCCTATGTGGATAATACAATACATAATCATCTAGGTGTATCAAAATTCCTTGTAACCCTATTGTATGTTATCAACCAAATGGTGAGGTGCTCTATTTTTGCCTTTTAGGGAAAAGGTCCCTGAATACACAGTCATTGCCTTTGGGAGTGGCCTTCCACCTTTACTAGAAATATATAATTTTAAACATGTATTTTAGGGTCCCTTTAACATGTTAAGACTTAAGGATGAGTTCCACTACATTATTCAACACTCCATATGACACCTCATCCCTCTATGGGGCTACATGTAGCTGAGCATTCCACTATGTAGAAAGTATATGTAAGTCTAAGTAGTGAGCATGAGATATAGATATTAAATTGACTCTTATATCCATCTCAAATATTACAAATAGACTCTTTTAACTATCAAGGACCTTGTTCAAATAAAATACTCATTCTCAACGTGTTTGGTTTCCATGAAGACACATGTAGGTGTATGTTAATGGTAGAAGGCTATGTGAAAGTGTTGTATATGAGTGCTAAAGTATTATTTTAGAAAATTAAATGCTCAAATCATTACTTCATGTTGATAAAAGATATACCAAGGATTTGGAACCTTCATCACACCTCTTTTAACATGTCATATATTCTCCATACATGTGATTCACCATGACTGCAAGTAAAAGTGGGTAAAGATCTGACTGAGTATATCACCCCTAAAGGTGTTTGGTCTGAAACCTCTTCTACTGGCCATACTAAGCATGAACTTGTTGACCATTTATGTGTGTTTATAAGGGTGAAGAAGGATCAAAATGGTTTTGGACCTTTTTTAGCACTTCTAAAGCATGTAAATCACTGAGATGAGTCTAATGAAGATTAAGAGACATTCCATGACCTTCTCCCATGTGTCACCTTACCTCATGGGTCATATAGGTGCTAAACTCCTCCCTTTTCAATTGGTTTCTTGATTTTTAGTTAGATAATCTACAAGCTTTAGATAGGACTGACATTCCTTATAGGGAATCTGACTTCTCAGATCTTTGAAAAGAAACAAAGACACTTTGATACCTTAAAAACCATGACACTTGCATTTATGACCCTAAAATGGCTACTAAATGACTCAAAATGGCAAATAAACTAATTAGACCATGACCAAGGCTAATAAGGAATTAAATCACGTCAAATAGACCATAACATACCCCATGACAAAATATTAGACCCCTAAAACGTCTAAAAAATCAAGTTTTTACCTATAGGGGTCCCAATTTAACGTGTAGAGTCAAATTTGGTCAACATTGTGTTAAAACCCATGATGTTTATAAGCCAAATTGGCCATACCCATTTTGTTTTTGACACCTTATATACCCTTAGGCTAAAACCCATTCCTATACCCTATCACCATATCCCTCGTAGTATCTTAAACAACACCCATCCTATATCTTTCATTCTATATCCCAAAAAACCATCTAATAACCACTCTATATCCTCTATCTTCCATTCACTATCCTAAATCACATCTTATGTCCATATCTATCTCCCATAATTTATATCACCATCCTTGGATACTATATTTAGTCTTGGAACCAAATCCTAGTGGTCACCCATCCTCCCATCTCTTCATTATCATCCTTTAGACTAGGTATTATTGACATACCCAACCTTGGTAAAGACTTTAGTCTAGAACCCATCACTCCCTATCAGTACCTTTTCATATGTGGAAACCATCCCACCATTATTTTGCTTATGTGGAAGGTATTTGATACCATCTCTTCTTGATAAATTGTGATCTTACAAGGCTTTGTTTGTTGGTAATCCTCGATCATCCTAATATTTACATCCCTTTAAATCTAAAATCACTACAATACCAAGTCACTTTATTTGACCACTATTAGATTTGAATTTTAGACCAAATTAGTATTCAAAAATCACCCACCACACCTCCACTCTTTGAATCCAATATGGTGATCCAAACCCATGCCTAATAGCTTAGGATGGGATAAACTTCCAACCAAGAAAATGATTTATCAGGGAATCTGGGTGATCAAAATTGGGATCATGATGAGAAACATAGTGATATGTACACTCCTAGAGGAGAAGATGATTGATTCAATCCCCTCCATAATGATGATGTTAGGAACCTAATTGACCACTACATCTATGAAAACTGTAACCAATTTCTATCCTGAGCCATTCAAATGGGGGGTACACTACCCTCAAACTTTCACTATAATAGTGTTAGAGTATCTTACTCATGCTTTCTAGGGTCTAGGTATTTTTGTTTACCTAGTTTTATCCTATGTAGAGTTTAGTCCCACATTTCCTATTTTAGCTTGTATTCTATTTTTCCTTGCCTATATAAGCAAATGATATTCATTGTATTTTACATGCTTCATTATGCTTTAACATGATTTTGTAATACTTTGCATATCTCTTTTTTTGTGTTAACAATTATTTGTTTACAATTGGTTTTCTCCTTCTGAGTATATATGAAGCATTAGTGGCTATGGTAATGATCCATTATTGATAATTTAGCTGAAGAGTTTTGATAACTCTTTCATGGTAATCTACAATGTGATTTGGATCTAAGTTGGTTGGAATCTATTGTTGTGATTTTATTTGGTATTTGGTTGCAGTTCTAAAGTTTTGGTTCATTTAGAAGGAGAATTAATGTTTTTTTACAGATCTAATTTAATGTCAAACCATTGAAGTAAAGAGGATATGTCTATGGAATTTGCTTGCACATGTGGTCAATCAGTATCACATTTTCTTTCTTTCTTATTGGCATGGCATTGGATTTACAAGAGATCCTCAGATCTACGCCCAAGAGGAGATCTCTTTCAAACTTGGAATTTTATTTTTAATAAGAAAGCTTAGCATCATATTTTTTTATCATTTAGATCACATCATGGATCAACCTTTCCAGTCTAGATTGGCATCATCTTTGTTTTAAGAGTAGAGATTTGTATAGACATCTTACCTTTTTGACCTCATCTAAATCATTATATTTTTTTTCCAGATCTATTAGATCTAAGTAGATTTAATGAAAGATGTGGATTTTCCATATGTTGTATTGGGATTTCCAAGCATAATTGGTTTGTTTTTTCCTTGGTAGTGTTACAAAAATCTACATCTTTCCCTCATTTATTTTTGCATTGAAATCTCAATTTTTTTTATTTGGAATTAGAAAACCTCTATTGTGTTAGTTTGTGGAGGAAGGAAGATAAGTAAGTGCATGGTGTTTGGTGGAAGGGCCAAGAAGGTGGTGTTGGACTTTCTCTCAAGTTGTGTTAGAATTTTGGACTACACCTTTTAGTTTGATTAGCATTGAAATTTGCAAAGACAAGGACTGTGTTTATATTCTTGAGAGTTGTGTTATTTTTTCCCATCTTCTGCATGGGATCTACATGAGAAAACTTTTATGTTGTGTTGGAGAGTTTTTGTGTGCAGTCTTTCCTTCAGGAAGAAAAGCCAAAAGTGCCTTTGTTCTTCCTTTCTAATTTGGACTATGTTTTAATGTTTCTTCTATGACTCATTTTACAAGGAGGAGTTGGGTATATGTCCTTTCAATTCTGCATAGGCATCAAAATTCATTATTGCCTTATCTTTTTTAGATCTAAGTGTTGAGTGGCATTTTTTTTTACCTCGGCACTAGAAAAGAGGAGCTTGACATTACAAATTCGAGTGGAAAATCTGCCTACCTATATTAGATATACTTTTAGATCCCAAAGATAATATTAATCGATCACTTTCCTCTCTTTACACAACTAAAAATTCATGTATTTGCTTTTCAATCTATAATTTCTTTTTTAAAGAGGAATTCAAACTCACCTACATGCATACCAAGGTAACTAATAAGCCTATTTTTCACTTGGGTTAACTTTTTAAAGGCCATGGCAAAATTTCAATTCCAACAAGTGGTTGCATGACTATGTTTTTTATTTGCTCTCAAAAATTAGTTTTTAGTGTTTTTTAATTTATTTTGAACCATTTTTATGGGAAATCAAAACGCTTATAACTTTTGAACCGTAACTCAGATTTGAGTTCTATTTTTTTAAAGTGGTTTATTTCAATTATCTATCAATTGGTGTCATTAAATTGTAAAAATGCATTATTTTATAAATTGTCTCATTTTGGGGGGTCTCTTCACATTAGTTGTGTTGTGTTGTGCTTATTATTTTATGGTGACATTTGAGTGGTGATGAATTTTTCTATGTTTCGAGTATTTGTTGAGGGAATATTTATTGTTTTTCACATATCTTATCTCTTTCATTTATCATAGATCGGGGGCTGAGGTTTGGTTTGGTAAGAGGTCAAACCCCCTCACAAGCAACTCAAACTTCCCTATTGTTTCTTCTTCATTACATTGTCATCATTTGTTGCACTCATAGACACATTTTTGGCTGAGTCCAATGTCTTATTCTTGAGTGTACATTGTCACTACTATGGGATTTCTTACGATATGGTACCTACTATTATACTTCACACACACACACACATGGATGCATTTTTGGTTGTGACTGACATCCTTTTGCATGTGTTTTGCACATTATTATTTGGATGTTGATTCTTATCTGGTGTGTTTGCATATATTATGGATCTTTTTGACATTTTTCATACTCTTTTATTATCCCACAATATGCATTAGTACTTTGACACACTAGTAGTTGTGTCATGTCTCCTTGAAGCCCCTTTTTTAGTGTCTCACCTTCTTCTATGGAGACACTTTTTTTGCTCCCTTATTTTTAGAGCACCTCTCTTGTTGGCTTATATGACATGTCAATAATCTCATTATTTAGAGCTATTCTGGTGAATTCCAATGCCTTCCTTATCTCCATTTGGTGTTTTTTGTGTAATGGTTATATTTTACTAGCACTGATTTATAAATTTCCATGGGGGGTTTGTTGATACAACCTTGTCTACCTTCATGCATTTGTATGCTCTATTTTGGGGCACATTTTTACTTTGTCATTTTATTGTCTCTTCCATCACCACCATCTTCCTTCATTTTTTAGACACTTTTTTTATATTTTTAATACTTTTTTCAATAGTTGATAGTCTTCTTGTTTGGAGCTATTCTGATGTATATGGTGTTAACTTATTCGGTGTTTGAGTAGTGGATTTAGACCACTCATGAAAACTTTTATTTATTCACTTTATCCATTCAGTTGTATGGGGGTTGTGATTTATATTCCACTTCTTGGTATTGGGCATTCCTTTCACATGCTATACTTTTTTATACTTTAATCATCACTAACAATCTTCTTGATTAAAGTTATTCTGGTGAAGCCTAATGTCAGTTATTTTTGTTATCAAGTAGTGGATTCAAACCACTCATGTAGATTGAGTTATTTTACAAATTTTGAGTACTTGGAGTGTGAACTTCTTCAGCATCATCTATAGAAGTATTTTTTATAGCTCTCTCATCTTCTTTTCTCTTTTTTTTTTTTTTTTTTGGCAGAGGAGGGGGGGAGGGGGAGTTTTTCCTAAGGGTTTTCTCTCTTTTTCTCCACTTTTTAAGAGTTATATGTATTTTTCACTTTTGAGTGTTTTCTGTATTTATCCTTTATACATGGGTATCTTATTTGGGCACTTTTTTTGTCAGAACCCATATAAGTATTATTACTTGACTCCATGGCCTTCTTGATAATCCTTATAGTGATAATAGTGTGGTCTCCCCACCAGTGACACCAGTGTGGCAGCCCCACCAATCTTTATGCTCATTTTTACCATTATGTTAGAGGGTATTCAAGTGATGCTTCTTTGGAGTCATTATTCTTCCTGGTAATTTAGAGCGTAGTGTTTATATTTAGTGATCCTTGTATTCAGTACCATTTCTATTTTGACTTTGCAGTTATAGCAACTTGATAGCCATGTACTCTAGCATGATGGATTAGAATCCATAAGGACACATAACTTCACACTACACCATCTATTATTATCCCTTAGCTTCATCTTATGGGGGGTGTTAAAGTATCTTACTCATGCTTTTTAGGCTCTAAGTATTTGTGTTTACCTAGTTTTGTCTTATGTGGAGTTTAGTCCCACATTGCCTAGTTTATCTTGTATTCTATTTTGTTTTGCCTATATAAGCAAGTTCTATTCATTGAATTTACATGCTTTATTATTCTTTTACATGATTTTTTAATACATTGCATATCTTTTTTTGTGTGTTTACAATTGGTTTTCTCATTCTGAGTATATGTTGAAGCATCAATGGTTGTGGTAATGATCCATTAGAGATAACTTGGCTAAAGATTTTTGATAAATCTTTTAAATATCCTACAAAACTTAGTTTGTCCCTCCACCCAAACTAACACACCACATCATCATACACACACTAATCAAGTACTTGAATAAGAGGAAGTTGTGGACCAAGAAATTGAAGAATAAGAACAACCTGCACCTCTCTAAAATAACCGTATTGAGGCTAACATGAGTAAAATTGTCATGGAGGATTGAATAGATCAGCTTACATAATAAATAAATTTTTACTCCATACACAAAATCAATGGCCATCGTCCCCCTGACAAAATATCCATAACTCTAATAGACCTCATAATAGTCATGACCAAACCTTCAATCCCCTTGGGGACCCAAAATTTTCACAAGAATGGAAAGTGATGATGGATACTCTCCAAAAAATTGACCCATGCTCACAAGAAATGAAATATAAGTTCAAATATTTTTGCTCTTCTCCCTTGGATATGAGCATTTTACAAATACCTTTCCTACCCCAATTCAAGGTACCTAAATTTAAAAATTATAGAGGGAAAGGTGATCACTATGACCTTGTACAAGAGTTTTATGTGGATTATCATGAAGTTTTATATGATGATGCCTATCTATTAATACTTTTCCAAAAAAGTCTCACAAGACCAGTCCTAGAATGGTTCATGCATCTGCCAAAGGGGTCTATATCTAGTTTTGGAGAATTAAATGTGTAATTGTAGGACATTTTTCATTTAATATTGAACATGATGTCTCATTTAAAGACCTATATAACACTAAATAGATAAGTGGGTAAATTTGAGAATCTTTCTTGTAATGATGGAGAAGCTTAGAAAGCCACCTTTAATGCAGTACCAAAAAAAGAGCTTGCCAAAATATTTTTTGATAATATTAATACTGAGCTAGAATATTAGTTGAAACTAAAATGTGCCCAAAATTTTGATTAAATTATTTAAAATGGGATGCAAATCAAAAGACTACTTCTTGAAAAGGGAACAATTAAATTATATTCCCAAAATGAACATAATCAGAATCAAGATAACTCCTTTTTGAGAAAGTAGAAAATATTCAATAAAAACAAGAACATTATGGGAGATAGAGTTACAGATTCAAAATGACATGTTCAAATGGTGCAAAATAAGAATCCCATATATTAGCATAATTTCTCTTCTATTTGAGTACCACACAGTAAACTAAAGCCCCAAACTAGAAAAAGACAACTTACTAGCCTTAGAGTGCCCATTGAAATAGTCCTTAAACAATTGATTATTGATAACATGATTACTCTTCTTGAAATCCTACCTTTGGATGATCATCAACCTCAACCTAATTGGTACCATGAGGATGAATTATATAAATATCATAGAGTCAAAGGTGATGACATAGAGAGGTGTATGTAATTAAAGCATTGTATTCAAGACCTCATCAAAAAGGGTGATATTGAAATAAAAGGGGAGAGTACTTAAAATTAGTCTAAGAATTAGTAGATAGGAATTTATTAATACCCCTTACCCAATCATGGTTAGAGACATGAAAAGTTACCAAGAGACCATGGTCAGGCCTCCTCTTCCAATCGCACTAACTATCACACCATTCTATATCACTATGTCAACACCATCAAAATTCATAGCCCCCAAAAGCCTATTTCACCATCACCCACCATATTAAAGATTAATTGGGCCACTATTGATTTCATGGTTACTACTAGATGTATAAAAATCATAGTTCCTGGGGTACCCCCAAAGGACCCATCTACCTCTACATCTCAAAAGGGGAATATATCTAAGAAAGTTTTAGTATCTTATGATATAATTCAACAACTTGAGAATACACCCACTCAAATATCATTAATGAAACTTCTCAAAACATCCCCTATGCATTGGGAGATACTCAATCAGGTTTTGAATGACCTAAAGGTCCCTAGAGATATTGAAACTAATTAATTCTAGGTATTTGTGGGTCATTTATCTCCTTCCCAACAAATCACCTTGAGTGCCCAGGACATTCCTCCCATTCGCCCCCATCATAATAACCCATTATTCATAGAAGTCTCCACATCCAATCACTATATTCCCTGGGTACTCATAGATAGAGGGTTTGCATTGAACTTATATAATCTAGATTTTTTAAAGAAATTAGGGTTTTTTTAAGCTTCTTTAGGGCCTAATTTGATCATGATAAAAGCATATGATGATAATGAATGGCCATCCATATGCACCATCTACCTTCCCATTATTATGGGACCCATGATACATCAAACCTTGTTTCACATTATGGATGTGGATCTACCCTATAATGTGTTATTTGGTCACCCATGGATTCATGAGATGCAATCAGTCCTATCCACCCTTCATCAACATCTAAAATTTTTTCACTTAGGCATGAAAGTCATCATTCTTGTGGAGATGGACCATTTTTATAGTTTCCAAATGGGTCAATCCTCATTTTCTTGATATTATCCTAACACTAATAACTCCACTTTAAACCCAATAGTTGCTAAATATATATCCCCTGATAACCTCATGCATGCTTTTGATTCATTACCTAAAGTCACTCATCTAAAAATTACACCCATAGAGTGTAAGGAAAATGATTATAAAACCTTTTATGTTTGTGACTTACCTCTTTCCCCACATAGTTATGGGTCCCCAGTTATGTGAAAGACTAGTCTTATCAGCTATCAATTTGGATCGATGGCCTTCTCTAGTTCAGGACTATTATTATAAGAATATATTGATGAATTATATGAATCATGGCTTATCCTAGAAGATGAGGCCCTCACATCTCCTAGAATGAGATACCCCCACATCTATAAAATGTTACAAAACATGCATTATCAAGGAAAAAGACTAGGGAGACACAATCAAGGCAAGCTTGAACCCATAATAATTTAATAATGTCCAAAATATCTTAGCTTAAGGTATAAATTGCTTGATAATGACTTAAACAATATTATTTTGGATACTGCTTTGATACCTAAAGCATTTATTTTCGATAAAAAAATCAAGACAGGTTATGTTTATAGTCACTACAAGGAACTCGCTACCACAAAACTTTATCCTGACACCACTATCTTGACCATCAACATATCCTTCTATTTTCCCTCACTAATTTATTGGGATTAACATTAGGAGCCATCCATTGATATGTTTCAAAATGATGAGGCCATTTTAGAGTTTTTGGGAGCTTAAGATTTCATGCCTTCCAGTGACCATAAGAAATGATTTTTTTATTAATATTTGTCAATCATCTTATTTCAAGGAACAAAATCTTACCCTTGACCAAAGTAAAGAAGAGGTGTCTGAATAAAAAGAGCCACCTTAAAGTTTGGAAGAATATCCACGTGTTTTAGCTAAATCAGAAGACTACATCAAAATAGATACTGAACTCTCGAATGGATTTGATTCAAATATCTTGGATAAATCATCTCCCCCTTATCTCCAAGATCAATCACCCTCTCTTATTGAGGAGTTAATAAAAGTTAACATTGGAACTAAAGAAAATGCCAAAATCATCAAATTGGTGGCAACTCTCACACCTAAGGAGCGTCAGATTATTATTGAGTTGCTAAAAGAATTTGTAGATGTTTTTGCATGTTGTTATTCTAAAATTCCAAGACTTTATCCCTCCTTAGTTATGTATCATTTGGTTTCTCATCCTAATTCTAAAATAATCAAGCAAAAACTACGTAAGATGCACCCTAAATTGGCCTTACTAGTTAAGGAGGAACTACAAAAATTCTTGGAAGCACGCTTCATGGGACCCATTGATTATTCTAATTGGATAGCTAATATTATTCTTGTGGTTAAGCCACAAGGGGGGATTTGGATTTTTATTGATTACACAACATCAATAAGGCATGTCCCAAAGATACCTTCCCTCTATCAAATATTTATATGATCATGGATTCAACAACTGGCTATGAAATGTTATCTCTCATGGATGGTTTTTAGGGATAGAATAAAATCAAAATTATGCCCAAAGATCAATAAAATATATCCTTCATCACTCCATTGGGGGCCTTTTTCTATCAATTCTTTCCCTTTGATCTCAAAAATCTCAGTGCTACCTATCAATGGGAAATGATAGTCATATGATGCATGATATAGGTGAAGACTATGTGGATGATATCCTAGGAAAGTCCCAACTTAGATCAAAGCATTATGTAGTCTTAAGAAGAATATTTGATTGGCTACGAGAATATAAAGTTAGATTGAATATGAAGAAATGTGTATTTGGTGTAACCTCAAGAAAATTACTAGGATTCATTGTGTCTAGAATAGGTATAAAAGTAGATCTAGATAAAGTCAAAGTTATTTTGTGAATGCCTCCCCCTCATAATCTAAAGCAACTTAGGAGTCTCTAGGGTAAGTTACAAGCTATTTAATGGTTTATTTATCAGCTGACAGTTAAATTTCACCCCTTTACTCATCTTATAAATAAGGGGACCAATTTTAATTAGAACTCTAAATGTCAACAGGCCTTCAATAATCTCAAGTAATATTTGGAAAATCCACTTGTGTTATCACCCCTTTCATGGGAAGACCCTTGCTCCTATATATTTTTGAAACTCCATGTGTGATAGGAAACTTACTTTCATAAAACAATGATGAAGTAAAAGAGCAAGAAATTTATTATCTTAGTCACACTTTAATCTTCTATGAGCTGAATTATACTCCAATTGAAAAATCATGCTTAGCCATAGTCTTTGCTTCATAAAAACTTTAGCATTATATGCTTAACAATCAAATTCAGCTCATTACTAAAGTTGATCCTCTCAAATATTTACTATTGAAATCAGCCCTCACAGGATGAATGGCCAAGTGGATTATGTTGCTCAGTGAATTTGGTATTGAATATGTTCATCAAAAGACCATTAAGGGACAAGTGATATCATATCAACTAGTAGAATCACCTCTTATCATGACTAAACCTCTTACTGTAACCTTCTTGGATGAATCTATAATGATTACTTTAGAATCTAATGTCTAAAATCTATATTTTGATGGATCATTTACCATGCATAGATTAGGCATAGACATCATTTTGGTCACCCCACAGGGTGAACTTATTCTAAAATCCTTCCACCTCACTTTCCCATGCACCAATAATATTTCTAAATATGAGGCTTTAATAGTTGGCCTTCACTTAGCCATCTAATGGAACATCTAGCTTTTACAAGTTTTTGGCGAATCACAGCTCATAATCAAGAAAATTAATGATGAGTTACAAACTAAAGATGAAAAATTACTCCCTTATAATCAATTAGTAGATCAGTTAAAGCATAATTTTTGGTCTATTACATTTAAACAAGTGCCTAGAGGGAGTAATAAGGTAGTTGAGTCCATGGCCACTATTGGATCTTTAATTGATCTCTAAAGATGTCCTTGAAGGTAATTTTCTAATAGAAAATTTGATCCGACCAGCTCATCAATCTATGGCTCCTTTACAATTTTTTGTTATTCTTGATCCTAATCTTCCCTAGTACCATGACATTAATAATTACCTCCACAATAACATTTTACCACCAAACTTCAATCATCATTAGTGTAAGGCCTTCATCCATCATACCTCCCATTACACTATCCTTAATAGCATGCTTTATCACAAAGGTTATGATGGGACTTTGTTAATATGCCTAACCTCAGAAGAGGCTTCTCTCATGATCAAGGAGGTCCACAATGGTATTTATGGTGGCCATGTCAGTGGAATGAGCCTATCCAAGAAACTACTCTAGATTGGATACTATTAGCCTACCATGGAACAAGATGCCTATCAATATGTTTGAGAATGTGTAACTTATCAAACACATGATAATCTTATCCAGACACCCATACAATAATTACAACCTATTATGAGTCCATGGCCATTCTCTATATGGGCACTTGATTTGATTGTAAAGATAAATCCTATCTTTCGATGGACACAAATTCATTATTAATACTATGGAGTATTTCACCAAATGGGTAGAAGCTATAGAGACCTAAAACTAGCCATCGATAACCTCCAATCAGGCTATTAGCTAGTTACCATCTAAAATGCATAATTTGGCCTAAAAACACTAAAACATGTAAAATGATGTGAAAATGATATAATCAAGTGCCGATTTTGGCTAGGGTATCCCTAAATGGGGCAATGTAATTTATGGGACAACTAAATTTGATCAATCCATTTTATGTCAAAATGCCAAATTTTCACCTACGTGCTCTGGATTACTCTTTCCTATCAAATCTTTTACACAAGACTCATGCTTTTATTATTTGTTGTTGGAAACATTATAAATGGGAATACGCATCCAATGCATCTGATGTGGACTTCCAATTCCAATCCAATCAAATTTAGGACTAATAACAAGACATTCTGATCAATTTGAGTAATTTGTGCATAAAGTGCTTAGTAATGTTTAAAAGCTAATTAACCCAAATCAAGGCTTCATCAAAAATTCCATAGAAACTTGTTGAATAATTTGTTTTGAAAATTAATATTGAATATCTACATCATCAAGTGACCTCATTTCTTGGGAAGACATTCCTAGGCCATAAATTCCATAAATATTAGGAATCATGCCCTCCATACCTCATCAATGCCTTCCATGATGCCCTCTATGTCTCTTAATTACCCCTTCTTCCAATGCCATGATGAGGATAATTACAAACTTAATTCCAAAAAATTGAATTAATCCTCAACCACACATCTCAATCTTGAGATGGATGGTTAAGGTTGATTATGATCAAATCCAAAAATCTATAAATAGGAGGCCTCACAACATCATTTTTAAGCTTAATATATGCAAAGTTATAATGCAGGATTGGTTCCAAAAGCTTCAAGCAACTAGTGTTACCATGCCAAATTTATTCCAAGCTAAGCCAAGCCACAAGCCAAAGGTGCCAAGAGGAGATGAAGGTAGCCACACTCCATTGAAGAAGACCTCTTGAAGCACAAGTCAAGTAAGCCACCATTACAAAGGCATTTTGGATCATCTAAGGAAGGTGAAAATAATTCTTGTGTTTTCATTCCTTGATTTTTAGTTGTGATTATCATTTTATTTTTTTAACTAAGCTCTCCCTAGTGTCTAGGCCTAGAGATGTTATGTTATTAGTGTGTTTATTTCATCTTGTTTTCATTTTGGAGTTAACACCATACTAACCATCCTCTCTTGAGTCAAATTCCTAGATTACATATGGCATGCCTAGTGGGCCTAAACACATCCTATACCTAATGGAGATCCTTTTTCAACTTTAAAAAATTTATTTGAGCCTTTAAAACTCTTACAAATTGATTTTCTAACTTTATTTTGCCATTTTTAGTTGCCACAATTTTTACATTGTAACTGACATCGATAGAAATACCTGCATCGATTACTTAGCTTAACCAACATCAGTCAGCAGAACTGACATCGATTAGATCTCAGTTGGTAGTAACTGACATCAGTGGTATTGACTGACGTCGATCACTATGTTTTTCCAAAAACACAGACCCAAAACCTATTTTTTCAAAGTTTATTTTTTCAAACTCAAAAGGGCTTCAAAGCTAAAGGACATGCTAACAATTTTGTTGTAGGACTAAATGAGATATTTGCTCAAAACATGTTTAAATCACTGTTTCATGCTTAAAATTTGATTAGGAACTTTGTTTTGGTGTTTAACAAAGAATTTAGGTGTTTTTTATGAATATTTTTCAAAGTTTGTAACTAAGACCAAGGGGTCAAAAGAACACCACCAAACACTTTATTTGGGTTTAAAATTGAACACACTTGTCAATTTTTCCTTGAAATAGTTATTTAATTTGGTTTTTTTTTGCAAAGAGAGGAATGTTATGTGTATGCTCTTCCATTTGTCCCCTATAGGGAACCCTTGGAATCAAAAGTGCCATTCCTATTGCAAGTAGCCTAGTCTAAGGCTTAGAAAGAAAGTCATCTAAAGCACTCCCCAAAAACTCATCAAAGTTTGGGTGACCTTGAAAATGACCCTAAAGTCTTTCTATTTTCATTCTTTATTTTTTTATGCATCTTGGCTTATGAGGGGGACTTCAGCACCTCCTACAATTTCTTTAGGGAAGCTTTGACCTGAGGTTTCATTTCTTAGCATTAACTTCATTTGACTCTTTTCAAGTTGTATACAGGACGTAATGGCACTTTGGATATCACACTATACTAAATAAATAGCAAGATGTAGTGGTTGCAAAGAGGACTAGACCTTTTTACAACAAGTCAAGTGATACATACCTAAAATCTATGCTTTTGTTTTGCATTGTTTGGCATGAAAGTCATTGTGTAATTGATTCCCCTAGATCATTCAGAAACTTGTCAGATTTTAAACAAATCCCCACTTGCCATGGAAGTATTGTTGGTGCAAGGTGCACCTTAAGGTCCATATTGTAGTATTATCATTTAAGATAAGGGGGGGTGTAAAAACCCTACTATATAATGCACATTTACTTTTGGATGAACACTTAAAATCCTCTAAAATAACGTATATTGACAAATTCTAACAATACCAAGCAACCTTGTCAGTTTAAGATTAAGGGTGGTTAGTTAGTTGGTTTTGTCCTAGATTAAAGTCTTGTTTGGAGTCAAAACTTGGTGTAAACAAACAATCCAAACCCAACACATGGTCCTCATTTTTATTTAAACAAAGAGGCATTATGTTGCCTTTGTGAGATCATCCATTTACCTTGTTCAAAAGTGCATCAAAAGCTTGAGAGTCATATCATTCACTTTGGCACCGTTATGCTACACAATTGAGTCTAAACCTCTACCAAATTTTTTTAAGTCTTTCACTTATAATTTAAATTCAAAATTACACCTTTACAAGTTCATAGGGTTGATGTGTTAAGTAGGTTCACCATTTGCACTAGACTTGAGGGAATTTGGGTTTAATTTCCAATTTAGGTTTAAGGTCATTTTAGACTCATGATCATTATCATCACTTGATAAACTTAAGTTATTTTGTGCTAAACACTTTCACTTTAAGTCTATACACCACAACATTTTGGGTTAATAAGGGTAGTGTTATGTTATCAAAATTATGGAAAAATGTCTTTGCCTTAGAGAGTTTTTGAAACAAATTTTTTTGTCACACCTTTTGGGTAGTATAGCATCATTACGCTGCTAAAATCATTTCAAACTTTATTTCATGGCCCCTTTTGCATAGAATTCCAAATTTGTTCCTACATATTTAGACCAATCTAAGAGTACTTTTGATCCTTTGTCTAAATCACAATTATACTATTCACCTTTGTCTAGTTTGTTTATCAAAAAAAACTAAGTTTTATACCATTATTTATGAGAAAATGAACTATTTCTAAAGTGACTTTTGTTTCATACCTTATACCTAGTTGACCAAGTTCATGTCCAAGAATTGAATGCTTAGTGTTTGTTAGAAGAGTTTCAAATTCATTAAATTAAAACTTTCATCTATTTTTAAAGTCTAGCTTTTGATGCCATTTGGCCAAGAGTCCTAGCACATGCCTTGTTTGAGCCTAGATTTTGACATCGTGTTTGGCCAAAAGACCTAGCAACTTTTAAATTCCTAGATTAGATAGATTTGAAACACTTTGACCTTAGATTTTGACATTTTGATTTTTCATTCCATTTACTTGTTTATCTTTGTGTGAACACTGAAACATTAGATACTTCACTCTGGCTTGTTTCCTCATAAACCTTTTGATCCTTTTGATAAATATAGACTAAGTTGAAGGTTTCATTTATTTTAGACTATGTCCTTTTAGATTTTATATAACTCTTTGACATTTTATCACCAAGCATTCAATATGGATCCAAACATGTATTCCTACACTCGTAGTGGACTCATTTACGATCCAGGGATTAGTAATGTAGTTGCATAGGAAGAAATGGTGCAAGACCCCTATGCAAATAACATTTCTTATGAGATGGATTCTTATCCCTCTTATAATACTCAATCAGGGGCACAAAGACAAGATCCATTGGTTAACTATTTATTTAACACACCACCTTACATAGAATAGGACCAAGAACAAACCACCCAATACTTAGCTATAATACCCATGGTGGACAAGCTAGTAATTCAATAGCCATATTCTACTAATTCAGCTTCCACGTATGATCCTTTTTTTTTATAAACATTTGTTAGAGAATAAAGATGAGATTTTGGTTAGGGCCATAGATATAGGGGCTAAGTTTCCCATAGACTTCCCCCATGAAAATTTACCAAGTCTAGTAAGAGTGCCCCACAATATCATTTTTGATCAATAGGTTTCTTCTAGCAATCCTATGGCTCTAGTCCAAACAATGTACCAAGACCCCAGTATATCCAATCAAGGCAAAAACATCATGGAAGATCACTTTAACTAATTGAAAATAGCATACCAAACCTACCTAAATTTAGCACATGATTTCAATCAAATGAACATGGTGAGTAAGCCCCTCATTGACCTAGTACCTTCAACAAGAGTGTTGATAAAATTAATTGGACAAGAGAATCTGAGTTCTGAGCCATTTGTACAAAATGCTTTGATAGATAACTTAATACATAGGCCAGCTATTGAAGAAGTGTCTTCAGCTTCTACACTAAAAAGTGAGACAAATGTAGTAGATAATGTGGAAACAACATCCAATCTTGATCAAAGTGGTACTAACACACAAATAACTAGCCAAAAATGTGTGCCTATAGTTAATCCCATGCAAATATCATCATACCAAGGAATATAAGTTTTTGCACCCTAGCCTCAACCAACCACTTCCTCAAGTGTATAACTTATAGGATTAGATAATCAAACAATGGCTAATGTTATGCCTCAATAATAGAATGTGATGAATCCTACTCCTCCTCGACAGATAGCAAGTAGTATTCCATAATAGCAAACACAATATAGTGTATCAATGCAATAGAGGATGAATACATTACCACCTCAATCAGGAGCAACTAATGTTCCTCCTCACTAGGTAAAGATAAACATGCCTCTTCAGCCATAGAATAATATGTCAATCCAAAACCAAGCAATGACTGGTTAGCAACATGCAAATATTGGTTAGCGATAGATGCTAAATCTAAAACATGCTTTCACTTCTTCATAGGGATTCATGCAACAAGTATGTCCCCATGTTTCTCAAGTACCTACCAGACAATCATTGCTTCAAAATATGCCACAAATCTAGAGACTAGGTCCTGGTTCACAAGTTCCCACTCAACAGCAAAGTTTGATTAGTCGTAGCATGTCCCTTTTCAACCACAGTAGGCATAATTTAATTATAACCCTCCATCCCAACCACAAAATCCACTAATTCAAACCTTTATCTCCAACCCAAACCAAAATATCATGCAACCAAATGTGCAATTTCAAGTACATCCTAATCCACATATGTATATACCTGGTCCATTCCCCAACCAAGCCAATGTACCCCAATAAGTGTCTCCATCATACCCTAGTCAAAGTGTCCCACTTGTGACCTCCCAACCATCTATCCAAACCCAAATTCTCCCTCAAACCAATATTCCATCCAGTTTCCTATCCCCAGAATTGTAACAGATGAAGGATGCAATTGATGCCATTCAGGCATGGAAGCAAACTAAAAAGTTCAAATTAGATGACGTATGTTTCTATCCATTTAACATGGAGTATTTTTACATACCATTTCTTCTAGGATATAAACCACCCAAGTTTGATAAGTACAAAGGGAAAGGTGAACCTAAGGCCCATTTGATCAAATTTTTTATCGCATGTCAACTAGTGGCATATAGTGGCATATACCTTTTGTTGTTATTTCCAAGGAGGTTGGATATATAAGCCTTGGAGTGGTTTTAAATTTTCCCAAGAAATTAATAATAGACTTTGATTATCTTTTTAATAAATTTGTGCATCACTTTTCCTATAATCTCGAATATGAGATTTCATTAATAGACCTAACACAAGAAAAGAAAAAAGTTGGGGAGAGTTTTGCAAGCTATTTTTAGTGATGGAGGGCCCTTGCAAGCCATTTCACCCATATTTTACTAGATAAATAATTATATTTTGTGTTTACTAAAAATTTGCATAGTGAGATAGCCTATCATCTGGAACTGTAATGTGCACATACATTCAAAGAGATCATTGACAAAGTTTTGTTGATAAATTGAGTACCCATCAATAAAGGGGTCATCAAGCTTAATTAAACTGATCAAAATCAAGGTATCAATCATGGAAATGACCAACATCCCACCCAATCACAAGCATCACAACTAGTACAGGCCAATAATCATGAAAGACCAAAGCAATTCAACTAAAATAGGAATGTTATGGGAAATGGAGTAATCAAATCTCGTCATGTAAAAACTATGTATACATAATATACACCACCTTTTTAGCTTACTCCTACCCAAAAACCTCTCTAACCAATGTTTTAAGTGCAACAACCAAGACCTGCATAATAAATATAGTAATCTTTACCATTACAAACACCTCCTCCTAGAAGAACCATCCCTACACGTCGTGTCTTTAGTGACCTAGGAGAACCTATTGAGTCTATATTTCATAAGCTTGATACCACTAATCTAATTATTTGGCCTATACCAAAGCATTATCAGCAAGGCATTCCTTAACCTGATTAGTACCATGAAAATAAATTTTGTGACTATCATCAGGTTAATGGGCATAATATATGAATATGTGTCCAAATAAAGCATTTAATTGAGAATATGTTAGAGAATAGGGTGATAAAATTGGATAATAGTGCTTCCACTTTCAATCAAACTCTTAGGATTTATTAAAACCGCTTTCCTTAACATAACAATCAATAGTAACAAAACAATCAGCAATAACAACAGCCAGTGCAGCAATAAAATCATCAGTATCAGAATCAAAGACCAAACCAATAGAATCAACAAAATCAGAAATAAAATCTACAATGACAAAATAATGGACAACACCAAGGTCATAATGGTAACAACCAACAAACCTACCATCCAGTTGCATATGACTACAATAGGGTTGTAGGTCATATTGCAAGGGGTAGCATTAATACCATCTCCATTAATCCTAGACCAAGTACTAATTAGCCTAGACCATTGCTAAACAATACTATTTATCCAAATCACATGGATAATCCTTCTTTGACCTATGAGTGAATATAGGCAAACCAAAAAACTAGGACTTCCACTTTTGGATCTTATAGTGACAACTCATTCTTGCCATGTGACCACATGCAAGTACACAGAGAACTGAGACTTGTTGTATCTGGTCCCAAACCATTTCCAACATTGGTTAGCAATAATGGTCTAATATTTAATCTTTATTATGAAATCACAACTCAAAGGTCAAATATTACTATCCCAGGCCCACAACCATCTGCCACTTTACCTATCATCCAACCAACCATTCAACCTCAGAATAAACTATTCACTACTGACCAAGACAAGAAGTTTGATATTGTAGAACAATTATAGAAGACACGAACACAAATTTATATTTTAGATTTACTACAGATGTTAATAATCCATAAAAATATCCTAAATAAGTTTTTGACCCAATCTACTATTACTAGTGACATATCCCCTTATAACTTTCAAGCTTTGGTTGGACACCTAGCTCCAACCCAATAAGTCACATTCAACCAAAGTGATATGTCTTCCCTTGGCCCACTCCATAATAACCCATTGTATATAGAAGTTTGTATCAAATGGAATAAAGTGAAACATGTCCTTATAGATAATGGCTCTGGCCTCAACATAGTGTCCCTCAAGCTCATCAAGATTCTTGGGTACACGATGATAGATCTCTAACCAGAAATAATAACTATCAAATATTATGATAATCAGGAAAGAGAATCACAAGGCACCATTAGTTTACCATTTATCATTGGGCCTTTGATCCATGATACACTTTTTCATGTGTTGGACTTGAGTTATCATACAACATGCTTCTAGGTAGGCCTTGGTTACATGAGATTATTGTAGTCCCATCAACATTGTACCAATGTATCAAGTTTTCCCACTTAGGGATGGAGGTGAATATTCTAAAATATTTACACCCATATGAACACTGCAAGCATCTTGAGGCTAAGTTTCAAAGCTATAATTATTAGTACAACATGAATCCAAGTTCTAAACAGGATAAAGGAAAGGCTATACTTATTGATCCTTCATTAGATAATTGCATAGATCCTAATACCTTAGATTCCCTTTCCCACATGCCACCTCCTAAAGCTTCCAATCATTTCACCATTTTAGATAATGGACCAAGAGAATATATGACCCATGATATGTTTCATATCACCAATCTTCATCAGAATTTGAAAACCTTTAGGTGACCTAAAGTCACTCCACATATGCATTAGCAACAAAAGAACAAAGACAAGGGACCTATTGCATTTGTACCAGTGTTTGGCCTATAACTTGACCCTCTTGAAAGAGATGAATCATGGTTATACAATGACAACTAGGCTAATTTTTATAAAAGTACAAAGTATCATATTCCCAATAGGATCATGGAGCATCACAATTATGAAGGAAGAGGCCTTAGATCAAATAAACAAGGAACCATCAAGCCAATTTCCATGAATAAGTATGAAAGACCTTATGGACTTAGATTTAAACCACTTGGGGGTGATCCCACATATTTTATTCAAACTCCATCGCCAATGACTAGTGATGATGATGTCGATAGAAAAGCAGAGTATGATCATAGCCTTACCTTTGATAACCTAGATGAGACCAACTTGTTTGATAATAATGCCATTTTTACCCTTACCCAAGCCATTCATCACAATCCATTGCCATTATATTATCCCCAATTGATAGATTGGGACCAACAAGAATCCATTCTATCGATTGATGAGTTCTAAAATGATGAGGCATTCTATGATTTCTTAGGCCTTAGAGACAATGTTTTATTGGGAGATCACAAATCAGGATTCTCAATCACATTAGATTTTGTAGCCTATTTTGGAGAGTGAGTGAACATCCTTAGCTAAAAATAAATAAATAAAACATTTAGGTCCCAAAGTGAAAACCTCTTTGAGGCACTTTCTAACTAGGGAAAAAGTAAAGATAAAGGCTAGTCTAGTGGTGAAAACCTATTTTAGGTTCCATTAGATGAGGGTGTTCATTTTTATTCAAATTTAGACTAAGAAACCACTAATGATGAACTTGCCTACAGATCTGAGTTCAATTTTGAGTAACAACAAGTATTTGATCAAATTCTTCAATAATTTTCAAATATTTATATTACATGGCCAAATCTACCATTAGGAAACTCAAATTCATCATGCCTAGGAGAAGTTGAAGAGCAAGTCCTAACAAAGGACCCTAACATAGTCTAATAGTTCAAGTCACTGCCTACTATCCTAGAAGTTGGTTTGACCCTTTTAGTCGAAGATAAAAAAGAGGCAAACTTTGGGACTCTATTAGACCTGAAATGGATAAAATTAGGTGCATCCCTTATTAAGGAGGAATGCAACATTTTTACAACTCTGTGGAGAGATTTTTTGGATATATTTATGTGGGTTTATTCTAACATGCCAATATTAGACCCTACCTTGGTTCTACACCAACTTTTGGTTAATCCTAATGCCAAACTAGTAAAACAAAAGCTACGTAAGATGCATCCTGGCATTGTTCTATTAATAAAGAAAGAGTTGGAAAAACTCTTAGAAGTAAGATGTATCTGATCCATTGACTACTTAGAATAGATCTCTAATGTAGTACCTATTACAAAAAGCCTGAAGGAATCAAAATTTGTAATGATTTTTGAGACATCAACAAAGCTTGTTCTAAAGATGATTTTCCATTACCTAATATCGACATGATCATTATCTCCATGGCAGTTTATGAAATGCTTTCACACATGGATGGGATTTCAAGATACAATCAGATCAGAATAGCACCAAAAGATTAGCATAAAATAGTGTTCACCACTCCATGGGGAACATTTTGCTATTAGGTGATGCCATTTATCCTTAAGAATGTGGGAGCTACATATCAAAGAGCCATGACTGTTATATTCCATGATATGATGCACGATATTATTGAAGACTATGTCAATGACATATTAGGAAAATACAAGACCAAAGTCAACCATCTAACAGTGTTACATAAGATATTTGAAAGACTATGAGAGTACAAAGTTAGACTCAATCCAAATAAATGTGTGTTTGGTGTAACTTTAGGTAAACTACTTGGCTTCATCGTATCTCATAGAGGTATTGAAGTTAATCCAGCTAAATTCCATGCTATAATCAAGATGCCACCACCAACCAATTTGAAGCAACTCCATAGTTTGTAGGGTAAGATCCAGTCCATCTGATGCTTCACCTTTTAGTTAGTAGACAAGTGCCATCCATTTACACACCTTTTGAAGAAAGGAGTTGCATTTTACTTGGATGATCACTGCCTTTTTAATATCTCAAAGACTATCTTGACAATTTGCCTATTTTATTACCTCCTATGCCAAGAAATCCATTCTTGTTATACCTATCAGCTATTGATCATGCCCTAGGGGCACTCTTGTCTCAACATGATGATAATGGAAAAGAGCATGCTATACACAACTTAAGCCATACCTTGGTTATATATGAACATAATTATGCACTTGTTCAAAAATCTTACCTAACCATGGTTTTCATAGCTCAAAAACTACATCATTACATGTTGAATAATAAAACCATGGTCATTTCAAAGGTAGATCTACTCAAGTATCTATTATCTAAAACAGCTTTGCAAGGTAGAGTGGCTAAATGGATCATACTTCTTAGTGAGTTTGGCATAGAGTATGTCAATTAGAAAGAAATCAAGGGACAAGTTCTTGCAAATCAACTTGCTAAAGCACCTCTCACAGACACATAGCCACTCAAGTTTCCATTTCTTGATGAATCCATCATGACCATTATTGACACACCCCTTAAGGAGCAGCCCTGGAAGCTATACTTTGATGGTTCATTCACTACACATGGATTGTGGGTAGGCAAATTGTTTATTACACCATAAGGGGATCTAATCCCTAAATCATTTAGAATCAACTTCCTTGTACCAATAATATGGCCAAGTTTAAAGCACTTATTGAAGTACTTTAACAAATAGTACAGTGGAATATATCTCATCTCCAAGTTTATGGTGATTCTTAGTTAATCATCAATCAGGGCACAGATCATTTTTAGATCAAATATGATAAGTTGGTTCCATATAAATCCATGGTTGACACTCTTAAAAAATAAATTGCCAACATTCAGTTCGAGCACATACCAAGAGCTAGTAACAGAACTATAGATGCCATGGTTACTATTAGTTCTCTAATTCGACAAATAGATAAAGCTAAAGAGTATCAGTTCCTTGTCAAGAATTTGTTAACACCAGATCATGAACCTTCAATCATTGCCATGATTTGTGATATTGTTGGTCCTAATTCTATCTGGTAATTAGACCTTTACAACTACCTTCATGACCAATTTCTACCACCTAACCTATCTCAAAGACAAACCAAAGCCTTCACTCATCATCTTACTTATACTTTACTTGGATTCACTCTTTACCATCATAGTTTTGATGGAACTCTGCTTCATTGTTTAACTTTAGCAAAGTCTACATTAGCGTTAAGAGAAGTTCATGAAGGAGTATGTGGAGCCCATTCTAATGGGGAAATCCTATCCAAAAATATCTTATGTATTGGTTATTATTGGCCCATAATGGATGCAGATGCCACTACATATGTAAATAAATGTGACAAATGTCAATTACATGCTAATTTGATTCATTTCCTAGCAAAAACTCTAAAACTGATGTTGACACCATGGCTATTTTCTACATGGAGACTTGACCTCATTGGAAAGATTAACCCCACTTCATCTAATGGCCATAAACATATCCTTACCACCACTAAATATTTCACTAAGTGGGTTGAAGCTATACCCCTCACTTATGTGACTAGAAAGTAAATTTCCAAATTCATCTTCAGCCATCTCATCTACCGCTACGGTATCCCTGCTAACATTATATCCAACAATGGAGGATAATTTAAGAACAAAGATGTAGAAAAGTTATGTACTGAATACAACATCACCCAACATTTTTTATAGCATATTACCCTCAAAGTAAGGGCTAGGTCAAGGCATCCAATAAAACCATTATCAACATTCTCAAAAAGATTGTCAATGATGTCGATCATGATTGGCACCTCTAGATATTCCTTGCCCTTTGGGCATATTGTACTAATCATCATACCCCCACAAGAGCCACCCCATACTCACTTGTTTATGGTCTTGAAGCCATCCTTCCCATTGAGGTCAAATTGCCTTCACTATGCATCTCTTTCAAGCATGTCTTAGATGATCATGACTATTGAGTAGCTCACCTACAAGACTTAGACCTACTAGATGAAAAATGTATGGCCATGCTCAACAATCTTCAAGCATATCAGAATTAACTCAAAGGCCACTATAATCAGCATGTGAAGTATAGAACATTTGAACTTGGTGATCATGTTCTCAAATAAAACCAAAAGAATACCATGGCTAAGAAGAAACATAAAGGGAAATTCAAACCAAACTAGATAGGGTCTTTTGTCATCATTATATATTATGGATCAGGAGCATATAGGCTTGCCACACTAGATGGTGATGAACTTCTAGAGCCAATGAATATTATTCATCTCAAGTAGTACTATGCTTGAATGCTAAGGTGTATTGTTTGTAAGGACCATTTCAGTTATGCCTTTTTTTCACTATTCTTCTTTGTACACATACCATTCTTATCCATCCTCTTTTCCATATCCACTTTCCACTTATGACCTATCAACCCAGTGTGTTCTAAAATCTAAGCCCATTTGACCTTGGTTTTTATCATTTATTACACAGCTTTAGCATCAAGGTATCTAATCAGTTCATCAGTTTGTTCAAGAACTTTAGACAAAGATCATATTTTGGGATAGTGTGATAGAATTTTTGGTAGTTTCATCCTTCATTTGTTATTCTTTCTTACCACTGGTCTTGTTTCTAATTATAACCACCTTTGGGAAAATTAGTACCATTGATCTATGCCATTATGTCCTAGTTATAACCACCTATGGGCAAACTAGAGGAAATGTTAAGCCTTGACATACCAACTTACCACTTCCTATGCCATAATGTGTCTTTTTACCAACTGTGCCTATTTCGTTTGAATTGGTTGATACACTAGTCAAATTCCTCCACTATAAGGGAAGAATGTAGGTAGCACTCAATACTTATTAGAATGGGCTCAATACTTGAGTTCCTATTATGGAACTATGTAGGTAGCACTCAATACTTATTGAGGTCAGCTCAGTCACCCTTTTCCCAATGCTCTCACCATTTTGTGAGCAATCTAAGTTTGAACTCTCTCATCATTTTATGAGCAACCTAAGCCACACTCTCTCTATTCTTGAACCATTTAGTGTCTCATCATTCTTGATTGAGTGGTGACACTCCAAAACACTTCCAAAAACATTTCAAAAAATTGTTAGAAAAGAACAAAAACATTGACCACTTCTTTGCCTTAAGGATTCTGGGAACACTTACTAAGTTACAAGAAAATCACTTGTCATTTAGTTTTCCCATCCTTATTGGTATTTTTTTTCTCATGCACTTGCTATTTTTCAAGGTCATTCCCATTTTTCTATCACATCCATTCTATTTTTTTCATCAATTATCACATTCTTCCCATTCCCTAAGAGAACTACATTTGGCCTAAAGTTTTTTATTGGATATTACATCCATGGAACTATGTAGTTAGCATCCACTTGCCTAGTGCATATGGAGATAGCTCAGCCACCCCCTTTCTTTTCTTCTATTCCCCCATTTATTTCATTTATTAAGTTGTCACCTATTTTCTAGGGGTAATGTTCGTAGAATTTTTTATTGCATTGTTTGTTTGTTTGTTTCTACTTTTATTTATTTGTTTGTCTACCTGTTTGTTTGCTTTCAAGCACTATTTCCTTGATTTATTTTATGTGTGTTCATTGGGTGATCCTTGTCCACACTTTATACTTGAATCCATCCATATTCATATGTTTACATTGTCATCATGGTTTCTATCATTGGTGCATTGTTTTCTATTGAGTATTGGATTATGGGAGATAGTCCTTATGTATATTTTGGCCAAGTCTCTATAGTATTCTATCATAAAGCCTACCATCACATGATACAACAAACCTCAACTTCAAGAAGTCTATTTAGTAATGATAGCATCTCTTTCATACTGACACACTGATTCCACTCCCAATCATATCCCAAATAGAGTAATTAACCATGAAAGAATTTCAACCTTTATTAGTTTGGACAAGCATTTCCCTACTAGTAGGTTGTTCCAATTCATCATTACCCTCTATGTCAAGTTATCATCATCCTCAACCAAGTTTATCATATTTGACATAATTAGGGTCCAATGATTATAACCACCTATGGGTAAGTCATTGCACATCATCCCACTTGCATTTCTCAAAGATTATAACCACCTTTGGGAAAATCATTGTGTTATCACCACTTTACTTTTTCTACTTATATAGGGGCTTGTTATTATCTTATTTTTCTATCCTAACTAGGGTAACTCCATCTTCTCAATGATTATAACCACCTTTAGGCAAATCATTGTGTTATCATACCATGTTGCCACTATTGGGGTACAATGATTATAACCACCTTTGGGAAAACCATTGTGCACCATCCCACTTGCATTCTCAATGATTTTGACTACTTTTTCACTATCATTGTGTTTTCACCCCATCATCTTTCCTTTCTTTGGTCCCCTCATTTCACTTCTTTCTTTTTGAGGGATCATTTTCTGACCCACTTGTGCCAATCATGCCCTCGAGGGGGCATCATATAGTTAGTATATCATCATTGCAGTTATAGGCATGCAATACCTTTTCATTCTTTGAGAATATGTTACTATGTTTATAACTTGCAATGCCTTCCCAAACAAGGGAAAACTGTAGACACCTAAAATTGGCTAACGATAACCTCCAATCAGACTTTTGGCTAGTTGCCATCTAAAATACACAATTTGGTCTAAAAACACTAAAACACACAGAATGATGTGAAAATGATATATTCAAGTACTGATTTTGGCTAGGGTATCTTTATGGGCCAACTAACTTTGATCAGTCCATTTCAAGTCAAAATGCCAAATTTGCACCTGCATGCTCTAGACTATTCTTTCCTATCAAATCTTTTGCATAAGACTCGTGTCTTTGTTATTTGTTGTTGGAAACATTCTAAATGGGAATATGCATCCAACACATTTGATTTGGACTTCCAATTCTAATCCAGTCAAATTTAGGACCAATAACAAGACATTCTAATCAATTTGAGTAATTTGTGCATAAAGTGCTTAGTCATGTTTAAAAGCTAACTAACCCAAATCAAGGCCTAATCAAAAATTTCATGGAAACTTGTTGAATAATTATTTTAGAAATGAATATTGAATATCTACATCATCAAGTGACCTCATTTCTTGGGAAGACATCCCTAGGCCATAAATATCAAAAATATCAGGATTCATGCCCTTCATGCCTCATCAATGTCTTCCATGATGCCTTCCATGCCTCTTAATTTCCCTTCCTCCAATGCCATGATGAGGATAATTACAAACTTAATTCTAAAAAATTGAATTAATCCTCAACCACACATCTCAATCTTGAGATGGATGATTGTGGTTCATTATGATCAAATCCAAAAATCTATAAATATGAGGCCTCACAACATCATTTCTAAGCTTAATTTGTGTAAAGTTATAATGCAAGATTGGTTCTAAAAGCTTCAAGAAACTAGTGTTACCATGCCAAATTGATTCTAAGCCAAGCCAAACCACAAGCCAAAGGTGCCAAGAGGAGATGAACGTAGCCACACTTTATTGAAGAAGACCTCTTGAAGCACAAGCCGAGCAAGCCACCATTATAAAGGCATTTAGAACATCCAAGGAAGGTGAAAGGAAGTCTTGTGTTTTCATTCCTTGATTTTTAGTTGTGCTTATCATTTGTTTTTGTTAACTAAGCTCTCCTTAGTGTCTAGGCCTAGAGATTTTATGCTATTAGTGTGTTTATTTCATCTTGTTTTCATTTTGGAACTAACACCATACTAACCATCCTCTCTTGAGTCAAATTCCTAGATCACAAAAGCAATGTCACTTACCTATACTATAGATCCTCAGATTTCTAAATTCATCCTAAATCAGATCATTTGCCATTTTGGCATTCCTACCAACATCATATCCGATGATGATAATTCCTTCAAAAATCAAGAAGTCAAGGCCTTATGCCAGTGGTACCATTTCAAGTATCACTTTTCTTCTCCTTAATACCCTCAAGGAAATGAACAAATTGAAGAAAAAAATAAGACTCTTATCAATATTTTCAAGAGAATAGTCAATGATACAAGTAAGAATTAGCACCTACAATTATATCATGCACTTTTGTCTTATCAAACAAGTGTCTAAACACCCACTGGGGCCACTGCATATGCTTTAGTTTATGGGGACAGAAGCTATCTTGCCTATGGAAGTGGAACTCCCCTCCTTGAGAATATCATTACAAGGCATTATCACTAATCATAATTTTTGACAAGAAAGGCTACAATAATTAGAGCTTCAAGATAAAAAATTTCAAAGGGCCTTCAATCACTTATGGGTATATCATAATAGATTAAAAGGCTAATAGCACAAGAAGATCCAATCTAGAGAGTTTGAGGTCAATGATCCAGTCCTAAAAGAAAATCAAAAAAAAACCAATCTAGACAAGGATAATAAAGGCAAATTTGAAGCTAATTGGCTCAAGCCACATATCATAATTGTTAAATTTGGGTTTAGAGCCTAAAAATTTGCTACCCTAGATAGTGAAGAGCTTGATTATCCAATGAATATAATGCATTAAAATGTTTCTATACTTGACAGGCTCCACTTTACCTCCATCTATGAGTCCCCACTCTTGGGGGCATATCCTTTCCATCCTCCTCTTCCTATTTTTCTCCATTTTCTCCATCCCTGGCCCTAGTCTTAAAAATGTGGGCATCCATTATAGGTTTTTATGTAGCAACAGGAGATAGATGTTTTTTAAACAAGAAAGAAGTCATTGTTTGTCATGTGATGAGGATGTTTGTTGGGGAATGCTCTAGAGTCTCTTTATCCATATCCATATATATATATATATATATATATATATATATATATATATATATATTATAGCATGTTTGTTGGGGAATCCTCTAGATGGATAAAGAGACTCTAGAGGATTCCCCAACAAACATGCTATAATATATATATATATATATATATATATATATATATATATATATATATCCCCAATCTTATCACATCCTTATATCTATAATTCACCCCATCGCATCCTCTTTGATGAGTGTGTCTCCTCTTAGCCTTGAATTAATCTTATCCTCATTTATCTCTTGATGATCACAAATCATGGTCCACACCTTCCCACTAAATTTATCACTATGGAAGGGTCAAAGATCGATTTCACTTCAAGGTTTTGCATACACTATGATACCAAATCTTGATTGATTATCCTAACCCCTATATATTATTGCTTCTAAATTTGGTTGGGTCCCTGTTTCAATCTAGTATTGTTGGGCACAATATACCCCGTGTATATAACTCCTCATCATAAAGACCATTATCATTAATCACCTCACACTCAAATCATTATCAACTTGTATATACATTTTTTTAATCCCTATCTTTAGTCTATTTTGATCTTATGGTTGTCTTGAGTGTATATTTAAAATGTCTGTATGTTTTGAACATGTGTGGATTTGTGATTAATTATGTAATTTTGTATATATTAATTGGATTGTCTTGTTTATTTTACTAGTCTTTTTATCATTTTATATTTTATATTTTTAACTTTTATGGGAACAAGGATGGTCTCGGTGACTCCCGAACTTGTTTTGGGTGAAGTCACTTCAAAAATAGATATCCCCTATGCACCCTGATTAAATGTACCTTTGACTTATTTTAAGTCATTGGCACATAGTTATTAGTCAGTGCAATATTAAAATGGATTGTATACATTATCATTGGCTTCCAAATTTCCACCCATCCCATTCCCACCAATCTTATCACTTATCCTGCCTAACCTATCACCATCCCATCTAAACCTAATTATCCCCCATCGCATCATTATCCTACCTCCTTGGTGCAAGAGGATTCTTACCTAAACCCAGTTGTAAGACATAACAAGTAAACATAGATCAATCCTTATTTAGCACATTGGTGTACATTTTATTTCATATTACCATATTATTACCATTATATCCATTACCATTGTACCCATATACAATTTATACCACGCAGCCAATAACAAACTAATATCTCACAATATATTTTTACATAACATGTCATCTACTCAACTATCTAAATATCATAACCAACACATCCATCAACCTATAAAATGCATCATCTACCATGATCTCATAATAATCACATCAAGTCATACATCAAATGTATATATCAATAAACATAACATCTAATTCACATCCATCACATCATATAACATTATCAAAATAAAATAATATATCTATCTAATCCATACATCATAATCATATAACATTTATCTCAACCATCGAAAGCAAAAATAAATCCAACACATGCACATATCCATCATCCTTATCACAAAATTATAAGCTCATACAAAATAAAACAACATACATGTAATCAACTCCACTAAAAATAATGCATCCATCAAATCACATTATAAACACATCCATAATCGATGCATATCAGAAAACACATCATATATAAAATTTCATAATAATATATCGAATGTCCACATGGATTCCATGTCAAAATATATATAATATGTGGGCCATGTGGGTAGTAATGTACTACAATATAAAAAATCATATATATTGTCTCTCACCAAGCCTTGGCTAGGCTCCCAGAGGTCCTCTAGAGCACTGATGAACTAAATGTGATGAGTTGGCTCTAAAAGAAGTTGTATATTGTCCTGATGGCACTGTCACCTCATACAAAGTCTTGTAATACTATACCTCTTGGGTCAACCTCATAATGTTCTACATGACTCCATCCATCCCACCCTCTCACATCACTATGTCAGCCTCCTCATTGGCCTTCTCGGCCACATCTACCGCTCCTATCAGAACTTAAATTTGTGCCTACATATGGATAATCTACCCCTGATAACCTATAATCTATGCATCCTGACTATGGATCTAGATCTAAAGCATGAATATCTAATCCTACAATGATGTGATATGGCTCTATAATCTAGTAAATTATGCCTAAGCTTGGGCTAAATTCCCATCCCTCTATGTTATTTGAGCTTGTAGTTATGTTTTTAGCTGATCTCTCTCTAGTGATCCCAAATATCTCTATGAGTCATGTTTGTATCTCTCTTTACAAATGTAATAATAAAGACCTCTCATCATCAGTCAGAGGCTATTGGGATGGACTTACACATCCCCATTCCCACTAGCCCCAACTCATGTATTAACCTATGCACTATTACCCCCAACCTAGGTCCCACTCCCTCCTCCCTATCCTATAACTTCCATTTGACCACCATCCCCTCCATCTACATGCATACCATCTACATCCCCCTAACCATCCTGGCCATCATGTGTTAGTGCTTACATCCTCCTCATTTGCAACCTCGTTACACCTTTAATACTATCTGCACTACTCCCCTCCATACCACAACCCTATGTTGGAGCAACCTCATTAGACATCTCCGAGCCAACCATGTCGTATAGGTTGTTGTCACCCCTAGATATGGTATCAGATTCTAAAAATACAAAGGGACTGGGGCAATACCATCATAATCTACATGAGCAAGGGCCCTATTTACTATCCTATCCCATTATGCCCTCTCTCGATCACTCCTATAAAATAGATGCTCCTCCCCTGGCGTGTCTTGTGTGAGCCTAAACTATCTCTACATGAGATCAAGTTTGTATTGCTCTATAATAAAATATTTACATCCTATTAGATAACGCTTAGTAAGCATATACTAAGGTACCACAGCCTCATCATCCTATCCAAACTAAAATCCCCTATAGGGTATCCAAGTAATATGCTTTAGTAGTAAGCTATCAAATTCCTATCGATAGAATCGCATCTCCCTAACATGGTCCCTTTGCACACCTAATAGGATATACCATCCAAAAACCATCGGTTGATGTGGCTCCCTCACTGCTAGAGTACCCAAAGGTTGTTGGATTGCAATGTGCTCCCAACTTCAAATCTATAATAACAAGGATGAACCCAAGATCATTGTCCCCTGTACACCCCTAAATTTAGCTCTTGATATCGATGGGCTAATACCATTGGTCCCCATATAATAACCCTAAAGTCCTACACCATATCATCTACTACATCTCGCAGGCCCAATTGAAACCACTGACCACTCATGTTTGATAGGAGTACGTCAGTAACAAGAGACATGAATATCAGGGTCAATCAATTAATAGTCCCCTCTCAAAGGCATCTATCAATATCCATGCATTTGTCTTATACACGTACATGTAACCCTGTTACTGGTCTCTATAATGTCACACTAAGTGTGTGTGATCTCTAGTAGATCATATCCCCTATCAAGTTTATATGCATAATCCAATAGACATTTTCCAAGTTTACCATCATCTCTCTAGTAAAAAAGTGAAAAGTACTCATCTTTGAGTGCCCTTACTCTACCAATGCAGTGATCAAGGCATGTTCAATCCACACCACTGACATTGTCATGATATAATGTAGTCCCATCGGCTCTAACACTCGATAATCAGCATCAATCAATAAGTACATCTCATGTAGCATAAGAGGTCATTATAACTAGGACCCCATCACTCCTAAATCCTCTTGCACTAATCACCACCAACCCATCAATTACTCTATTCCATCCCAAATTGACTCCTCTCCCTATAACCCACTCCCCTATTAGCCTTCACCTATCCTAAATCAAACATTCCAAAACACTAAATTTATATTCCCTAGCCTTTTGTAACCTTAAATTCCTCCTAATATAATTTTCCCCCGTTTACCTTAGCCTAACCCCCTTCCTAATTCTACTTCCTAGCCTACAATCCCTTTACTAACTCCCTTACATCCCTAATACCAATCACCATCTCTACATACCCATCATGTTATATTCATCACATCACTTCAACCTACCCCATTATAATATACCAATCGTAACCTCACGTGTCTCATCTAATTAACCCTAAACCATGCTAACTTATCCATTCTTAATTTATCCTAAACATTCATAATCCTAATTAACTAACTTCCTCTTAGACACCCTAATCATATCTACCACCCCCCCCCCGCCAAACTATTTAATTGTAACCAATTTCATCTTTCCCCTTACCCCTTAGCATATTTAACTCATTTCATATCTTAACCCCCTCTAAATCACATTAGTCAAACCCTCTTTAATTGTGTCTAACACCTTAACCATATCTCAAACCCACCTAAACCCCTTAGCCTATCCCCCATCCCTTAACCACTTTTCCTAACTTTGGCAAAATCACTTGTGAAATTGCCCAACCCATGACCTTGCCTCGAGTCTTGCAGTCTTGCATAACCGCAACTCTAGTCTCATGGTTATGTAAAACTGTCAATCCCTCACCCATGATATTGCAACATCACAAGTCTAGAGTTGTGGTATTACAATACCACAGCTCTACATCTATGGTATTGCAATACTACCACTTGTATAGCAATATCACAGGTCACGTGTTTAATAACGTGACTGAGGGTACTACCCTTAGTCATGATATTACACCCACAATGCTTTATCCCTAAATATCATGTAATAAATGCAAAAAATAAAACCCAAATTGATAAAAAAAAAAAAAACATAAGTTAGGGGATCATTACTCACTAGTGGTCCAGCATCCTTAGGTCTCTAGAATTATTAGACTCTCTCATCATGATGGGAAGCTCATGGAATTCGGTCCATGTCTTTTGGCTCAGAGGCAATTCTCACCAAGGTTGAAAGCTAAAATGACTCTCTTTTCATTATTTTGTCTTATTTGAACCCCCCCCCCAACTTTACCCCCCTTAACCCTATCAATCCTTTTCTAATGATTTTGCCACATCCAAATCCCATCAAATTCATCCAATACCCCAATCAATCATTCACTATCATTCTTAAGCCATCTAGGACATGGATTTTTTATTTCCCCACTATCCATCTTAATCCTACATTAGAACTACATTGTCCTAAGGTCTCATAAGACTATGTAGGTAGCACCTGGCCATGATTTTATGCCCAAGGGTAGCTTGACCACTGCTCACCCCTCATCCCCATCTCGTCATTGGACTAATCACACATCATTTTACGCTTTGTATCTTACATAAAGTTGCTCCCTATCATTAATCAACCCCTTTTATCTCCATTAATGATTTTTAAGCCATCCTTGGCATATGTCTTTGCTACAAGACTTATCACTGGCTTGTTTGTCTCATCTTTTTATTTCCCAGACAATATCTATGTCTCAAAAAAATTGTCTTATCAATCAAATTCCTTTATAGCCATTGGTCGTTGGTCTAGAACCCATCTCATAACCAAGCCACTTTATCCCCTAAGCTTGGGGCATCTCCATCGTAGCTATGTCATTACTTAGGGCATCCCAACCCCATTTTATCATTTGGGTCTCATCCCACCCCCAAGATTTCTATTCGAGTGACCATTCAGTTCAGTTCTCCCTGCATGCTCCCTCAAAGGGGCATCATACATACTAAAAACATTTAACACTACTTCCTTACATAACTATAGTCTTTTTTTGAAAGACCATTACTCCCTCCCTCCTATCCATTCACAATGCCCTTTCAAAGAGGGGTAAACTATATGCACCTAAACTTGTTCACCTTGATAATTACACTAATTCTGCTAATTTAACCTATAACTATATTTTCTAGCTAATTAACTAATATTCTATTCCCTATTTCCTACATCTCCCAAACCTTATCCTACCTCATAACCAATTAATCCCCTTCATTAATCTACTAACTAAAACTATTTACCTACTAACCTGCTCATTAAGCCACTTGCCAATTTAAAAATATAATTTATTTACCTACCCATCTACCACCCTACTAACTAGCTATTCCTACACCCTTAAACCCTAATACAAAATTTTAAAATTGAAAAATTCTAGAAATATCCTCCAATTTAGCCCCTTTTCCTCTAGAATTCTTTATTCTAGAGATTTCCAAAGAATTTAAAATTTCTTAGAAATATCCTAGCCATTGATCTCAATGACTCAAAATTAAATTTGAGCCATTGATCATTCCCTCCATCTCCTATATAACCAAATCAATTCCTCTATGAAAACTTAAAAGCTACCTTGCTATCTTGCATCCATAACCATCCTTATTGTATCCATCAAAAGCCATTATCAAGTTCAAAATTCTATTGGAAGCCATTGTCAAGTATAGTCAAGCAATCCAACATCTAACATATTTTGCATCAAAAATCTATTTGGCAATCTTGAAGGGGAGCTACAAGAGGTAAAATAATGGTAAGTGATCTTATTATAAGATTTTAATTATCGCTTTATCCTATCTAATTGATGTTGTTTAGATTTTGGGTTTTTATTACTAAAAATAGTAATATAGGACAGATCCAAAATTTAGGTTACACACTAAATCATACACTTGTGATTCTATCATTCCTTACATGTATAACATAATAGTCATCATGGTTTTTCCATACCATTGGTGTATATTGTTATGTGTAATAGTCATCATGGTTTTTCCATACCATTGGTGTTTTTCCATACTCTTTACATATATCTTGCTTGGAGAAAATCAATCCAACATCACATTCAATCACAATGTGCAATCATTAGCTTTAGTGGGTTAATAATATCCATGGATAAATCTTACATTACATCATCACTTTACATATTTTTCCACATTGAGAGAACTGCATTGCTTGAGGTATATTTGGATAATGTAGGCAGTGCTCAAGAACATGGGATATCTGAGGTCCCTTTGACTACCATCATCCATCCAAGTATTTTCATCTAAAATTTTCTATCGTCAATTCATCAAAGTGTTATATATCTTTATCCATACTTACAACTATCAATCTTGTAAACTTTTTTCAATATCAAAAAATCAATATTTTTTTGTTTTATGACCCGTAACTTACCATCGTCGGGATATATCATTTGCACCTCTACTTGCATGACTTATGAGTCTTGATCACCATCCAAGCATGCAATCTACAAATAGAAAATAATCTTTTTCCAGCTCGCTCTTTAGCAATTATCCACTTGTGGCAAATCATTTACATATGTTTCAAATCTTGTAAGTGCTTTATTGATTTCAGTACTTCAATTTATTGTTGATATTACTTATAACCCCTTCCATCATTTTCCCTTCAATCATGTCAAACATTTTTTTGCTTTCCCACATGAACTCGAAGCGGCATCATCATGTTCATTTTCAATCACTTGGGGCAAATTTTTCTCTTAAATCATCAATGCTCTATTTTGTTTATTATTCTTTGAAATAGTATTATTTTTCAACACCATTTCAAAGAGGGGCAAATATAACACTTAAATTTCACCATTTAGTATTGAAATTAATTTTTATATGCTAACCCTTATCCATCCCCAATTTGAATTCATATTAACATCATTTTCCTCCAAAATTCAAATAATTGATTAATTCTTAATAAATTAGTTATATTCATACACTCCTATTTTCCTCTAAAACTAATCAAATTTCAAATTTTCCTCCTCACCTAGACATCCTCCACATTTTTTTCCACCGTGTGTTGACTCATCCAACTAATCCCTCAACTTCTTCAACTATCTTACGAATCATATTAGAACATTTTAACCTCCTAGATGACTCAACCAACTAACTTGACTCGTTCTTGCTAACTCACTCAACCAACTCCCTTTTCTTCTCAACCCATGGAAGTGGTCATTATCCACATGGATGAGGACTAATTCCTCACTGTTGATTATTTAAATAATTCAATAAATTTAAATAATCATCAACCGTTCATCTCACCTCTCACTATAAATTGATGTGCAATTCATCACTTTTAATCATTCACCTTCAAGCTAAAAAAGTGCTATCGAATTTTGAAAATGAATCCAAATGAATCAAAGCCATCAAAATCATCTTGCATCCTAAAACTTTGCCCAATTTTCCTTGCTTTGGAAAGGCATTGAGTAACCACATTAGCACCAAAGAGAAAATCCACCATTGATCACACAATGGACGTGATGAAATTATATTTCATGTTGTCAGTATTTATTTAAAATTTTATCTTATTATTGTTGCTCTATCTTTGAAGTTTAGTTTAGATTAGAATTCATTTGTAAATGATTTCTTAATTAGGTTGCATTCTAGATTTTACGCCTATATAGGATGCAACTTGAGTTGAGTTTGACTTTTGTGTGTGACATTGGCCTGAGTTGAGAATTCACATTGATGTTGTGGATTCAACGCTTGGATGTTTAGGTGAGTTTTGTCAATTTTGGGGTGTGAGGTGTAGTTTAGGTGTCTCCAAATGATAGTTTTCTTGCTAAAAATGGTCTTGAGGATAGACTTGGTGTTGTATGGGTGCAATGGAGAGTCTAGCCCCATGACAGATGGTGTCTAGGATGTCAGGGCGTGAGAGGCTCATGTTCTCAGAGTGTAGGAGGCTCTCAAGATGTCAAAGCATTATTAGAATGGGGAGCTCAAGGAACCTTGAATTTGCAAGATGTAAAGTTAAAAGTGACTGTGGGTCATTTTTTTAAATTATTTGCCAACTCAATTATCAGTAGTGAGTAAAATAATTGAGTTGACTATTACTCATGTAAGCTATTAATAAAGTTAAAAATAAATATGAGTTGAATAATGATCACATATTATCAATTAAATTATATTAAGCATATCATGAATAATGTAATCTAATAGAGGAGGTTGCAATTCAATTATATATTTGTATGTATGTGTGTGTAAAGTAACATTAATCCATGTAAAGTTGTAAGAAAGATATAAGGTCCATTTAGATCTTATAATATAAATAGTATAAGTGGCCACATTTAGGTGATACATTAAAAATTGATTATAATTTATATATGTAAAAAATGGACATCATAGTGTAATCTATTTATAGACATTAAAGTAGTTACACCCTTAAATAATTTAACAGAAGTTAGAGGTGGATCGAACATAGTACGACAATCACATAGTTAAACCTGCTACCCTAGGGAACTCTAGATTATGGTTGATAAGTACGAAGTTCATGGTGATCATCATTTATGCAAAGTTTAAGTAATACAATCACAGAGATATTATTGGGTGATCATTATAAGCTTGGCATGGATAAGTATACATGTTCAAGTCATATTAATCTATAATGAGACTACAAGCACTCATTAACTATGATGGTCATATAGTGCAACTGTAAGGATATTTTATTGAAAGCATTAGCAAAGTGTGAAGGTTAAATGAGATTATATGTTAATATAATTACACCTCGAATTTATGGGTTGTCTTTTGTGAACCCATAATTTACAAGTTCCAAGATTGTAACCTGGCTTTTGTCTGAAACAAATTGAATTAGTTTGGTAGCACATCCATATTAATCCATAAGTTGTGTGTGCAATATCATTTTTTGTGAATAGATGTGAATTTTTGTAAATGTATTGTTGAATGAACCATGCAATATCATTTTTTGTGAATAGATGTGAATTTTTGTAAATGTATTGTTGAATATTGGTTCATTCACTTCACATGAACGATTATATTTAATTTCGAAGTAATACGAAAAGACACTACATTTTTCCTTTATTATTTTAATGTTTAAGTTTTATTTTATCAACATACCCACCCTTTGAATAACAACTTACACACTAATAAAACCCTAATTTGAACTTAGTAAGTCTTGTTTGGCAATAATGCATATATAAGACAAATGAATGAAAATGAATTTAAAGGAAAGATAGTTCTTAAAGAAAGGTCAAGAATGTTACGCAAAAATTTAAAAGCAAACATTGAAATGCTAGGGCATAAAGTGCTACTCTCCAATTTTTCCAAAATATGGTGGGTGCTTGACACAAGTCCCCAATTGACTAACCATTTTTTAAGGTCTTTCAATGCTTTGTAGGTTTAGGGTTTTCAAGTAAGAAGGATTATTGGGTGTTAGCACAATGAACTATGAAAAACATGGAGTTTTTGGAGCCCGAGAGTAAAAGACTAGTATTGAGTTTTATTTCAAAAAAAAATAACACAATTCCAAAGAGCAAATCAATCCGTACTTGGACATGTCATGTCGTAGCAATCGACTCCTAATCAGATTTTCGAAGTTATTAGGTCCTTTCAAAAAAATTGAGTTTTGTCCACCTTGATTCATGAACATGTTTGCCCCTAATTTCAAACTTAGGTGGTCTATAGATTTGTTGGAATTCAAAATTCTTCTCACTTTTTTATGTCAATTTTAATTATTATGTAAAATTCTATTATTACAATCAGAACTGTTTTTATTGTTATTTCGAGGAACATTGTTCTATATAAATTAGACATTATTCATAGTTTAAAGTAGTGTATTTTCAATGCAAAACTACTTTATTATTTTATGAGTTTTATGTTGGGGGATCAAACCAACAATAGATTACAATTGTGACAGCAATAAACGTAGAATTAAATCAGATTGACAAGTAATTAGAATGATAATAGCAAGAACAAGAGATACAAGAAAACACCCTGAAAACTTGTATTAACAAACTCTTTACAAAAGGAATACAATTGAAGAAAGCTTCTTTCTTCCACACCTCTCCTAGATGTATAGATCTCTCAATAGATCTCTATTCCTCAAGAGCTATCTCTCTCAAGAACAATCAACTCCAACAAGCCTGGATTGATTCAATTCTGTACTGTTCTTTACACACAATGAATTACAATAATTCACCCAACTACAATAATCCACTACAAGACTATTACAAAGCTAAGAAGATCTAATTCTACATATAGAATTAGGAGACTTGAGCATGTACTTCCAACAAACAGTTAAACCACTTAAACAAGGGCTCTAAAAATAGTAATGCTAATAATAGAGACGCGAGCTTGAGTCTACAACTCAAACTTATCATGCAAACACTCGCTTCTGTCCACGGAAATAGCTTTCTGGACACGCAGGGAACCGACGTCGGTTCCTGCTGCTTGTCTGTGACTGCCGTCAGCCGATTCTCTGCCGACGTCGGCGTCTCTGTAACTGCCTGTGACCGACGTCGGTCGCTCCTGACCGACGTCGGTGTCTGTGTAGACCCGAATCTGATTTAGTATGCTCCTTGATGAAGCTTTTAGCTCCACACCCTAACAATCTCCCACTTGGAGATAAACAGCTGCACCAGTACCTGTATAGCAACATCTTCTAGCTCCTCCATCTTCAACTCAATCATGAAGACCAATAGAAGTTGAATGATGATTCAACTTCTCCTTTGTAACCGGCTTGGTTAACATATCAGCAGGATTCCTATCTGTATGGATCTTCTCCAATTTCAATTCACCATCTTCCAATCCCTGTCGTATGAAGTGATACCTTAGCTGTATGTGCTTTGTTCTTGAATGAAAGACTGAATTCTTAGCCAAATGGATTGCACTCTGAGTATCACTATACAATCTGCAACTCTCATGATCCCTACCAAACTCATCCATGAACCGTGTCATCCATATCATTTTCTTGCTAGCTTCTGTGGCTGCAATATACTCTGCTTCCGTAATTGACAAGGCAACAACCTTCTGCAACTTAGATATCCAGCTAACCGCCGTTCCACCTACAATAAAAACATAACCTGTAGTGCTCCTCCTGCCATCCAAATCACCTGCCATATCTGAATCTACATAGCCATGTAGAGAAGTATCTGAACCTCCATAGCACAAGTGCCTACTGCTGGTTCCTCTCAGATATCTAAGGATCCACTGAACTGCTTTCCAATGTTCCTTATTTGGATTGGCCATATACTTACTTACAACTCCAACTGCTTGGGCAATATCCGGTCTAGTACACACCATTGCATACATCAAACTCCCTACTGCGGAAGAATATAGAACCTTACTCATGTACTCTACCTCTTCATATGAATTAAGACATTGTTCTTTACTCAACTTAAAATGCCCAACGAAAGGTGTGCTTACCGGTTTAGCATCCTGCATATTGAACCGTTTCAACACCTTGTCCACATAATCTTCTTGAAACAATATCAACCTGTGATTTTTTCTCTCTCTTAATGCTCATGCCAAGAATTTTTTTTGCTGCTCCCAAATCCTTCATAGCAAACGTTTGAGCTAATTTCACCTTAAGCTCTGAGATATCCTGCATGTGAGACCCTGCAACCAGCATGTCATCTACATACAACAATAGAATAATATATCTACCATTATCAAATCTCTTGAAATACACACAATGGTCTGATTGACACCTACTGTAATCATGCTCAGTCATAAACCTGTCAAATTTTAAGTACCATTGCCTAGGAGCTTGCTTGAGGGCATACAAGTTTTTCTTCAACCTGCACACAAACTTCTCCTTACCCTTGACCTCGAATCCTTCTCGCTGTTCCATATATATTTCCTCATCCAAACTTCCATGAAGAAATGTTGTCTTAACATCTAGCTGCTCAAGATGCAAATCCTCAAAAGCAACCAAAGACAATACAACTCTTATTGAAGTCATTTTAACAACAGGAGAAAAAATCTCACCAAAGTCAGTACCTGGCTTTTGTGCAAATCTTTTTACCACTAATTTGGCCTTGTATCTCATCTGTCCATTCTCACCTTCCTTCAACCTGTAGGTCCATCTGTTCTTAAGTGTTCTCTTACCAGCTGGCAATTCAACCAAATCTCATGTTTGGTTCTCTCTTAAGGACTCCAACTCCTCAACCATGCCACGCTCTCACTCACTCTTGGACTCCGCCTGTATTGCTTCTTCAAAACTTTCTGGTTCTCCACCATCAGTTAGCAATAAATAAAATAAAGAAGGAGAATATCTAATTGGAGGCTCACTCACCCTTTCTGACCTCCTGATGGGTGTCTGAGACTCGTCCACAACACGCTGTCCACCCAAATTCTCTGACAGTGACCGACCTCGGTCACCTCCAGACCTGTTACTGGCCGACGTCGGTTCTGCCTGATTGACCTCGGTACCTGTACGACCGACATCGGTCTCTGTATGGCCGACGTCGGTTTCTGTCCTGCCGACGCCGGTTCTTAACCTGCCGATGTCAGTCTCTGTGTTTTTCGGTAAGTGATTATTTCTTTTTATCGCGAGCTCATCTTTGACTTTCACCTCATCCAATTCACCATTGCTCTGCTCAGATTGATTCAACTTCCTTAGCTGATCACAATACATCACTCTTTCGTTGAAAACAACATCACGGCTCCTGATTACCTTGTTAGTTTCTAGATTCCACAATCTGTAACCAAAATCATCTGAGCCATAGCCAATAAATATGCATCTCATAGACTTAGCATCAAGCTTCTTTCTATTTTCCTTATCTATATGCACAAAGGCTTCACAACCAAAAACTTTGAGATATGAAAGATCAACATTTTTACCTGTCCATGCCTCTTTTGGAATACCACCATCCAGAGTTGTAGAGGGTCCTCTGTTAATCAGGTACACTGCAGTGTCAACAACTTGTGCCCAAAACTGTAAGGGCAAACCGGCATGCAATCTCATACATCTTGCATGCTTCATTATTGTCATGTTCATCCTTTCAGCAATACCATTCTACTGAGGTGTCTTTAGAACCGTCCTTTGCCTACGGATTCCATGCATGTAACAATAATCTCTAAACTTATGACTGCAGAACTCACCCCCATTGTCTGATCTCAGGCACTTTAATCTTTTACCTGTTTCATTCTCAACCATAGCTTTCCAAACTTTAAAAGTATCAAATACATCAAATTTCTTTCTAATACAATAGATCCATTCTTTCCTTGTGGCATCATCTATGAAAGATACATAGTACTGTGATCCTCCAATGGAAGCAACTTGAGCTGGTCCCCACACGTCTGTGTGAACAAGCTCCAACTTGTGTCTCTTTTTAGTAGACCCAGTTTTGAGAAAACTAACTCTTTTCTGTTTTCCAAATACACAGTGCTCACAAAACTCTAGATCTATGCCTTTTAAATCTGAAAGTATACCTTTAGACTTAAGAATTGACATCCCCTTCTCACTCATGTGGCCAAGCCTTGAGTGCCACAATTTAGCATCCACATCTGAAGTAGATAATACAGAAGGAGATTTGTTAGTAACACAATTACACAAATAGAGAGTACCTTCTCTCTTACCTTTGGCCATAACAAGTGCACCCTTGGTCACCTTCCAAGATTCTGCTGTGAGAGTTACTGTACAACCCTCATTCCCTAACTTTGTTGCAGAAATCAAATTTCTCTTCAAGCTAGGAACATGCATCACATCTCTCAACACTCATGTGTTGCTATTCTGCATCTTTAACTGCACTTTACTTTTGCCAATTATTTTACAGGGCTCATCATCTCCTAGATACACTATTTCAAAATCTCCATGGATATAGTCACTGAAATATTCTCTGTTAAGAGTAGCATGAAAAGATGCACCAGAATCTAATACCCAAGATTATATATTATTATGCAGAGAAAAAATTAAAGCATCCTGTGCAATACATGCAATCTTGGTTTCTTCCTTTCCTTCGTGCTGGTTGTCCTCCTTAGGTTTTGACCAACAATCTCTGCTTATGTGCCCCATCTTTCCACAATTCCAGCATTGTGGCCTTCTGCCATTTCTGGATTTAGATATGCCTTTCTCTTTTGATTTGGATCTTGCTCTGCCTTTCTTGCTCTTCTCTTTCTGCCTTCCCCTGCTCTCAAAACTTAAAGCGTTCACGGATGCCTCTTCTGCGCTTTTCCTGCGTATTTCCTCATTCAAGATAACACTAACAACATCCTCTACTTTCAAAATATTTGATGCAGATGCAGTATTACTTACTGCGATTACTAAGCCATGCCAGCTTTAAGGGAAAGAACATAATATCAAAAGAGCTTTTATCTCATCATCAAACACTATATTCACTGAACTTAATTGATTCACAATACCATTAAAATCATTCAGATGAGTAGAAACAGATCCACTTTCATTCATATGCAAATTAAATAACTGCTTCATAAAATATACCTTATTGGAAGCTGAGGGTTTTTCATACAAATTTGCTAACGTAGTCATCAACTCTACCGTAGACTTTGCCTGTGATAAATTGAATATCACAGTGGATGCTAGACTCAGTGTTATAGAACCCAGAGCCTTTCTGTCAAGAACTTCTCATTCTTCATCCTCCATGTCTTTGGGCTTCTTTGCAATCCCTCCTAACGGTAAGTAGAGATCTTTCTGATACAGATAGTCCTCTATCTGCATTCTCCAGTGTTGGTAATTTTTGCCATTGAACTTTTCCATTCTCAATTTACTTTTATCTGCCATTGCTTCTCCCACTCAAACAGAAATCTCTGCAGAAACTCCTGTGAGAACCTGTAATCAATACACACTACACAAATCTGAACCACCTGTTAGTGAACCTGAACTTTGATACCAATTATCAAGCTCTGAACCTGTAACCAAGGCTCTGATACCACTTGTTGGGGGATCAAACCAACAATAGATTACAATTGACAGCAATAAACGCAGAATTAAATCAGATTGACAAGTAATTAGAATGATAATAGCAAGAACAAGAGATACAAGAAAACACCCTGAAAACTTGTATTAACAAACTCTTTACAAAAAGAATACAATTGAAGAAAGCTTCTTTCTTCCACACCTCTCCTAGATGTATAGATCTCTCAATAGATCTCTATTCCTCAAGAGCTATCTCTCTCAAGAACAATCAATTCCAACAACCCTGGATTGATTCAATTATGTACTGTTCTTCACACAATGAATTACAATAATTCACCCAACTACAATAACCCACTACAAGACTATTACAAAGATAAGAAGATCTAATTCTACATATAGAATTAGGAGACTTGAGCATGTACTTCCAACAAACAGTTAAACCACTTAACAAAGGCTCTAAAAATAGTAATGCTAATAATAGAGACGCGAGCTTGAATCTACAACTTAAACTTATCATGCAAACACTCGCTTCTGTCCACGAAAATAGCTTTCTGGACACGCAGGTAACCGACGTCGATTCCTGCTGCTTGTCTGTGACCGCCATCGGCCGATTCTCTGTCGACGTCGGCGTCTCTGCAACTGCCTGTGACCGACGTCGGTCACTCCTGACCGACGCCGGTGTCTGTGTAGACCCGAACCTGATTTAGTATGCTCTTTGATGAAGCTTTTAGCTCCACACCCTAACATTTTATTTGGATAATTGTCACATCAATAGTTTGGTTTTATATAGTCAAGAGGTATGAGTTAATGGAACAAGAAGTTTGAAATGAATATAAATAGAAAAGATTCAAAAGCAACTAATCACAAACAATTTCAAAATAAAACACTGGGTTTCATATGAAATCATTCTTGTCGACAGAGGGACTTTCCCTTTAGAAGCAATCACTATGACCAAGGTATCATATTACTTGAAAAAACTATAACACATGAAAATCGACATATGGGCTAGAGCAATGAAAGAAGAGTTGCACAAGAAGAACACTTCGATGACACAAAACCACGTGTAGTTGAATAAATTGGATATCAACCTAATTGAATACCTAAATTGTAACAAAGACAAAATTATGTGAGTAAAAACTTCAAAACGGTCGAAGGAGTGGACAAACAATAAAAGACAACACTATATTTCAATGTTCAAGCAAAACTACGAGCATAATGAAAAAACTTATATAGAAATTGAAATCAATTGTAGGGAAAAGATTCTCGTTACTCAATTAAGAACTATGTCTCGTAGACTCCAATGCAAGACAAGGAGATGGACAACCTTTAAAAAGAAGTGAAACGAAAAAGTTTGTATTTTTTACATTACAAAGACGATTGAAAGAGCACTTCATCTTTGATTTTTTACATTACAAAGACGATTGAAAGAGCACTTCATCTTTGAATGTCCTCGGAACGCAGACATGTGAACCAAATATGTAGAAAATTTAAGAGTTGACTACATGGTAAATGTATTTGAAAAAAAAAGATTAAAAAACTTGGGGGAGATGCTAATTCAGTTCAACAAGAAACGAAACAGCGTTTTAAAAGATGCCTCAAATTCTGGAAATTTTTGATCGATTAAAACACTTAATGTAATTAGCGATCCCATAAACCGTTCAGTTTCGTAAAATTAATTAAAACTATTTCATTTCATTTTAATCATCTAAAATTAGTTTTTATGCAGTATACAAGAAAGAACCCAAAAGAACACTATCATGGAGGTTCGATCCCATATTCTCACGTACCGGTTAATGCAATCATGAATTATTTTGTACTAATAAAATCCTTCGAAATATACCATGTACCAGTTAACTTTAAATATAGTATGATATTCCACAACTATTTCTCAACGATCCAATCAAGAGACTTATAATAAGATGAATCGGTTGTGGCCCGCAATAATCGGTGGGAGTTTGATCACTTGCAGGCTAGGAATATCTCAGAATATGACACCGCCATTGTAGGGTTCAACCCTTCTGAGCCAAGAAAAAGAGCTTCAACCACCAAGAACAAAAAATGAGATTTACATAATATAAATCTGTATAGTTTGCAATTTTCCTAGAGGCATCAACACTTTCTTACAAATGGAAGCCTCTAACCAATTAAGTTTTACTACAATAGCGTATAAAGGAGAATGAATTTTCTTAGTCGCAAGCAAACAAGATTAAATTACTTGGCCTGCACATTCCGAAGTGAGAGTTGCTCCACCTGTGTAGAATATGTGCATATATGGTAGCATACTCTGATTTTGATATGTGATGTATATACATACATATACACACCAATTTCATAATTATGTCAAACTGCCGACTGTCCAAATCCAGTAGGGCAAATATTTATCAAGTACGATTCCTTTATAATGTGCCCCACGAGCAAACTTTATGAGGCTGTGACTGCCCAATTCGATTCTCTCCGAGAAAAAGCATATTCTCATTCTTAAGGAAAAGAATTTTACAAGTTGGTCATCAGAACCAAAAGACATATTCATGGCTTCCAGGTCCCACCCACAAAGGCAATAGGCAGATGCATTACTCTAGAACAAATACAGGGAATCCCTTCTCATGACATCATGAACGTCATGCTTTGATCACCTTTCTTCTGCACATGGCAGGCAGTGTAGCATGAAATGCAAGTACAATTTAGATAATCTTTTAATGAAAATTAAAAGGATCGAATACAACGCATTCCTTTGCTCTCATAAGGGCAGACAAAATCACCCCTTGAAAGTAATTGGATTCCAAAAACATCATAGGCAATGTAAAAGCTTAAAAGGCCAATTATGCCTACAGTTAAAGATTTGAAAAGACACTGCAATATCTTTGATCTGAACCATGGATTTGAAATTCCAGAAATGTCCAAAGCAGATATATTGGGTACAATTAGTACAAAATTTGACAGCAACTTAAGAAACTATCCAACAGAGCATTAACCGCACAACTTGAACCCATTGCAATCAGCACACAGCTTGAACCCATTGCATGGAGACATCATGGGATGTGCATATGGCAGATGTCTTCACATTTCCTTGTCCCTCCTGTATTCACTCTGCAATGCTAACAGGATCTTGGTGTCCGAGAATTTAAAACTTTGTGGTCATTTTGTCAAATTTGACCTGCAGGAATGAAAGCACTAGATTTAAAAGTGGGAATTCATTATATCTATACCAATGCCGAACTGAAACTAATATAGCAATAGTTTAGAATTATATGATTGTCAACCTTCCATGTTTCAATACTCAAAATATTACTACAGGCAAGAAGCTTGAAAGCCTCAATGGACTCTGCACAAAAGGTAGAAGAAGTATAAACAGGCCTTATAATTCCTAGTATATACTTGTAAACATAAAATGTTTAAAGTGGAGAACAAACTTGATTGAAAGACGAACAATTGGGAAGGGCAAATCTCGTTGACCTGCTACGCAGAGGTGAGACTACAGACTCTTACCATTGGCAAAGCAGAGGTGATTACTCCTGCGATTATGGGTTGTTAGGATCGCCTGACTCTGCAAACCAATGTGATATCCCCTGGCTAAGGGGTCCCTCTGCAGCTTAGCTATGAACTTGGGCATTCACTGGAGTCCTGATAAGCCTTGTTTAGAGTTTAAGCTGGTTCAAAATTGAATAAAGTATCTTGCACTTCCAGAAAGCAGCTATTCACAGACCATAATCTCAATTTTAATCTGAGTTTGCAGGGTCTATTGTTGAAAATTAAGATAAATATTATAACTGATAGTAATCTCACGTTGCAGCATGCAAGGTTTTCCAGGGTCTAATAATGTAGTCCCTCGCCCTTTGAAAGGAGAACATGCTGAGAATTGAGAGGTAAAAGCTGATTAGAGCACTGATGCCAAATGCAGATAAAGATAAAAAGCTTCCATCTCCCATTTGCCTTGTCTCCGTACCAGATGCCACGGGCAGACCCGATGAGCAATCCTGCAGAGCATCATTACATAACCCAGGGTTACCTAGAAATGCATCATGGAACATTGCCAATCTCTTAATCTGAGGAATGGATCCCGAGAAAGCATTATATGACAAGTTCAATTCAATTAACAAAGATAGATTGCCAAGCTCATCTGGTATTTGCCCTGACAAAGAGTTGTGTGAAAGATCAAGAGATTCTAATGAGGTAACATTCCCAAGACTCCTGGGAATAGGCCCTGTCAAATCATTGTATGAAATGTTCAGATATTGCAAACCCTTTAGCCCATATACATTAGAAGGAATTGTACCAGAGATTGCATTGTTGGAAAGATCAATGCCCACAGTCACATGAAGAAAAAAGTAAAAATTAAGCTGGTTGCCACCCAATTTTTCAGTCACAATTTCAAAATGTAGCCCTTTCTTATTCCCCATATGCGCCAACATGGACTCCTTATCAGCCCGCAGACGAACATCTTCCGGAATCGAACCTGAGAAGTTGTTGCTGGAAAGATCAAGCATATGCAAGCTTTCAAAACCCAGAATCCAGTCTGGAAGAAGCCCCTGAAAATGATTATGCCCGAGACTGAGTACACGCAAATTCCGCCACTTTGAGATTGCATCAGGTAAATTACCTACCAAATCATTCCAGCTCAAATCCACCACTTCTAACTTGGAACATCCTGCCAGAGGAAGTGGTATTTCCCCTGACAGCTGATTGTTACTGATGTCTAGAATCTTCAGTGTTGCCAATGCCCCCAACTCAGGCCGTATTGCCCCAGAAATATTGTTGTGACTTAGCTTGATTTCTAGAAGCTGAAAACACTGAACCAACGAAACAGGCAGAGACCCAGATAACCCATTATAAGAGATATCAATAACTTGGAGATACATCATATCACCAATTGAATCAGGCAACTCCCCTGTTAGCCCATTGTGAGACAGAAACAGACCCTGCAGCCACTTCAACCCACTGATTTCAGCCGGAATACTGCCCGTGAAATGATTATTAGAAAGATCAAGCAGAACTAGGCCTTTTGTATCAGATGTCTGTGCAATACGATGTGGAATATGACCGGGAAGTTGATTGGAATGCATGTCCAGTGTAATGAGATTATTAGAAAACAGAAGTACAGGCGGTAGAGCCAAGTTGAAGCTATTACACGACAAATTGAGCTCGACGAGCATCGACAAACCAGAAATGCAGGCTGGAATACCGCCAGTGAGAGAATTGTTGGAGAGGTTTAATGTTACCAGGCTGTTAGCAGCATGGGCAAAGCATGGGAGGGTTCCAGACAGTCTGTTTGAATGCAGCTTCAGGGAAACAATGGGTGTATCCCATTCAGGCACGCGTCCTTCCAAGGCATTGTCGGAAAGGTCAAGGCGTAGTAAATTTGGAAGCTTTGCGATTGAAGGGGGTATTTCTCCGGCGAGGGAATTGTTTTGGAGATGCAAATGCTGCAGGCTAACCAGACTGCCAATCCAGTCTGGTATTTTGCCCTCCAGATTGATGTTATCCATGTAGCAGAAAGTGAGTTTGGGCAATTTCGCTAAGGAAGGCGGTATTCCGCCGCTGAAATAGTTAAGGGAAAGAGACAGAAACGTGAGATTTGCAAGCTTACCAATGCATGCAGGAATGGGTCCCGAAAGACGGTTGTCATGAAGGTTCAAAGTGCTCAATAAGCTGAGGTTTCCAAGCGAGGCGGGAATCAAACCTGTAACCTGGTTTCCAAATAGCGAAAGAATTTGTAGTTCCGCCAAATCTCCGATACAAAGCGGAATGACGCCGCTAAGATTGTTTCGGCTTAAATCCAGTGTCTGAAGCATCGTTAGCGCGCAAATTTTGTCTGAAATCGGGCCTGAAATCTGCATTAGACTCAAATTTAGCTGAATAACGCGCCCGGACTGAAAATTGCAAATAATTCCTGTCCATTGACTGCAATTTTCTCCTTTCCAATCACCCAAACGTCCCTTTGGAACCCTAAGGGCTTCTCTGAAGCTTAAAAGCGCCTGCCTGTCGCCTGAATCGAAGCCACCCGCTCTGCAAAAAAGTATGACATGCAGGAGCAACAATCGTAGCACAAACTCGTAAAAGAAATTGCTAAAATGCAGCATCGGGTTGCTCCCTGAGAATCGAACCGCTTTCCATGAGCTGCCAGCGCTGCCTTCCATAAACTTCACCATAAACACAAAACCTTTGAAAGCTTTTGTATTCCTTCTGCCCCCTCGTTTTCCTTCAAACCATCAAACTTGAAATTTGTTATCAATCTTTCAAAACTCTTTCCACTTCCTAAAATTTTCTGCTCTTAAAATCGGCATTACTTTAAAACAACTATCTTCAGTTTTCTTTATGCTTTTAACTGGAAACAACTGAGCGGACATGATTAAAGTAAAATGAAAATGTTACTCAAAGACAGCTTCTATCCACAGCTCTGAGAGCTTCAATATTTACCGGAACTATAAAGTTTCCAAGTCCTTACCTTAAGTTTTTTTGTTTTTCTCCTTCCGACCATCTTTTAGTGGTCTACGTACTGGCTTTCGTCTTCATCAAAATCCCATGACAGACCTACAGCTTTGCAAAGCCCCAAACGGAGACGCAAATTCCATATCCAGAGCTTCTGCTTTGGGAGAAATGCTTCGGGCTGCCTGTAAACAATAAATAGAAAAAAATAATGCATATATCAGAAACAAAAACATGCACTTACATATGGATAAGCCAAATTTTGAATTGAAGAATACCTCGCTCATAATCTGCACTAAAAAAATGTCATTGCAGTTTGGATTGAAGATTGGCTCAACCAAAATAACTCTCAAATCCAGGACCGTACACTTTCATTCCTGGCCATTTCCGGCCAAATGTACACAGACGTATAACTAGCCTAAACAACTCCGCATTCGCTGGTCCCGGGTTCAAAACCCCGCCGATGAATTCAGCACCGAAACCCTGGAATCAGCTGCATTAATTAAAAAAATACCAATTGTCAGCCATTTAAATTGAGCGCGGCAGAAATCCCCAAAGCGTGGGCATTAACTGTGAAATCAGTGAGCAAATGCACCTGAAGAATGACGAGCCATAACACACAATATTCTTGCATCAAGCTTAATAATAAAAGCAAAGCAGAGGCACAGGCGTGACTCGTGAGCGTGAGGTGCAGAGGACGAATCCCAATAACGGACATTATTCAGTCTATGCCTGCTGCGTGAGGTCCATGTAATCACCAAATAAATGCGCTACCTTTTACCGTATGTCTTGGCTCGCTGCATATTCTTTTTTAAAAAAAAGGAAAAGTTAAAAACGAATAGGGAAAAGAAAAAGCCTGGTCCCGCAGGCAAGTTGTATCATTATACTCCATCATTATTAATGTTGTGCACAGGAGCAGAGCCTGAGACTGAGACTGAGACTGAGACTGAGACTCTCTCCCCATACTTTTTGTGCCCGGCTTACGCTTTTCAAGTATGGTGACACCTGGTTAACAAATGCACCACATCAGCCGGGTAATTTTGTTTTAATGCGAATGTGGTCAAATTTGTTTGCTAGTCATGGTGGTCAAAGGCGTTATTGGCAGCGCATGCCTATGGTATGACCTCTAATAAGGTTGGTGGAGCTGACGTTCTAATGTTAGGACTAAAGTTTAAAATTTTAATAATTTACACCATGTATGATGGAATTGGTTCCGTCCGATGGGACCGTGCGGGGGTCAGGATAATTCCTCTTTACAAACATTCCGTGAATGGGGAAGCGGAGATCATACATACAACTCTGAAAAATTAGACTTCACCAAAAAAAATTAGCGGCGATTATTGTTTCCCGGTCGATTAGCTAAATGATCGGCGATTATTGTTTCCCGGTTGGATAGCTAAATGATTTTTAATGGTTGTTAAATGGTGATTTTTAAAAAATATTTGGAGCATCACATATTTAATCAAAGGCTTTTACATTGGGGTGAAGCTTTTAGATTCGTTTCACATGAGACTAAAAGAAAAAAAAAAAAAAAGAATATGTTGTTTTTTCAGTTTTGCAGATTGTTGGTTTGGATGTAGATACGCAATTAGGGGGTTTACAATAAACTGCGAGCAATAGGGGTTTCCATCCCGTGTGCATATGTGTAGCAAAGGTGCAGAGTTAGAAGAAATGGTTTAAACCGACATAACAATGTCTGCAACAAAGTAGAAAGAAAGAAATCCACATTGAGTAATTCCTTACTCAGATCACCATTTTATTCAATCGTAGGGTAATCTTCACATCCGCGAACAAGGAGAGGGGAATATGATAGAAAACACTCTAGCAGAGCAATAAAATCAACGATCTTTAATCATTGTCGAGCGAGAAGACGATTTAAAAGGAGGAGGAACTTCTCCAAATGATATTGAAAGTGTTGATGGAGAGGGATTTGATTATACCATACCGAATTATATTATGACAATAAAATTATATTATATATTTTATTACATTTTAATATATATAGATTATATCATATTTTATTATCTCTCAAAAATATTTATTATATAAATGTAAATAAATATTATAATATTAATATAAAATTAGTTGAATATTTTAAAACATACAATATAAAAAAATATTATATATTAAAATATATGAAAGATTAAAATATACAGTTAACATATATTAAAATATATAATGTATTAAAACATATATTATAATATACCATAGTATATTACAATTAAAATAGACAAAACATATATTATAATAAACTATAATATATTATAATTAAAACATATAATATTAAAATAAAAATATAAAATATGATATATTAATAAAACATTTATTAAATATTATCGGAAAAAAAAAATTAAAAAAAAATCCCAGTTTCTTTTGCACCTTCGAGACAATTGTTAGTTTATAAACCTTTGGATCACATTCGTTATAGAGAGAAATTTGTCATGCCCATCTATACTTACTGTCATTATTTAAGCATTATTTTGATGTATTGTTGGATTATGGGATATCTATCTCAGTTTCATGTTTACATTATGTTGTTTCAAATATATTATTTTATATTTGTAGAGTAAAAAACTCTACATTTTTCATTTTCTAATTTTCAGTTGTGCGCTCCAAGTTTTGTCTTTGTGCATTTCGATTTCGAAGCAGTAAAGTTTTTGACACAGAGCACGGGCGCGAGTTTCTTTTGCCTAAATTTTGTCTATAAGTATCCAAGTCACGTGGAAGCTGCCAAGTTTCAGCGGCTGAGACACATTTTATAATTTATGTAAGTTGCTCAGAACGTACCACGTGCCCCGTGGTAAATCAACGAAGCGTGACAAGTGTTGGCATCCGCGTTTCAAATTTCTTTTGAGTTTCGAAAGCTTCTTTCAATAAGCTTTTCTCAGGATCAAGTGGAAGACGCCAAGTGGCAATTGCGAAAGGTTTCAATATGTTTTTATAAAAGCAATGGAAGCCACCACATGTCCCTAGCTGAAGAAAACGGAAGCCGCCACATGTCATTTGTTAAAAATACACAAAAAGCGATCCATGTCCCCCTTCTCCGTTTTAAAGCTGTTCGAGTGAGAAGTGTTGTGGGTCCCATTCTCCGTAAATTGTTAAAGTTTGAAGAAGTGGACTTTGACAGATGTCAAAGACAGAACACTCCTCAGCAAAGACACAGTAAAGAGTATAAGTTACGCAGAAAGTGTTGTGTGTCTTCAGTAAGTGCCTCGGAAGCTGCCAAGTGTCATTTTTTGGTACCTTTTGAATAATGAGAAAGTTTTCAATTAGAGTAAGTGAAACACGCCAAGTGTCTTCGCCCGTTTCACAATGGGAAGCGTCTTGTGTATCTATTTCATCCAATGAACTGCAAGGAGACGGAACGTTTTAGATCCAAGAAATATCTTTTGTTAGACACTTCCAGTTCAGTTAGAGTTTAGTTAGACCGTTGGATTGGGAACGTGCTGGTAATCTAGAGCTAGTTTGATGCTATATGGTTGCAAAGATCACCAAAGGATCATCATCAGAAGATAGAGAGAATTTTTTGCGAGAGATTATTATCAAGAAGTTTTAGACTTTCTTGTTGTAGCCAGTAATGTCATTTGTCTTTGTTCTGTTTTCTTGAGTTAGAAAGTTTGTGTAACTATGCATGTTTATGTGCCTTTTATGTAACTGGAAAATAAATAAAAAGACTGAGTTATGTGCCTTTGTTGATATTTTTTGTGTTATTGCAAAATCGTCTAAACTTTGAGCCTTTGATCCTATCTGTTTTCATCTTTTACATTGATCATGTCTTGTTTGCTCTTCAATGTAATAGAATCTTAAAGGTAGTTTCACTATGCTAAGAAGTAAGGGTCGAATTAAATTCAGGCGCATCGCCATAGTTAGATTTTCTTTCATTGCATTTGTGTTTTTGTTTAATTCTTATCCCTTTCCTCATTATACACTTGAGATAAAGAAGAGCCAACTTCTTTAAAATCTGGAGGTCGTTTCAGGTTGCAAGTCCCACATTCCTAAAACTTCCCATTGTTGGTGTTAGAAACAACGCAATTTTAAGCATCAACAGTTTTTTGGCACACCCAGTGGGACACCATCTTGAAGTGTCTTTCAAAACCGTATGAACCAGAGAGCTATAAGGAGTCAGAGTTATGGACCAGTAACAAGATCTCAATCTGCTGTAAATTCAGGAATTCTTTTTCCATCTTTGATAAATAGTCCAAGACGAAGAGTCAATCAGTTTATACCAATACCAAGAGCAAACATGGGAGCACCTATACCCCCAAGGAATTATGCAAGTTAGAACACTGGCAGTCATTTGATTCTCTCAATACCACCAGCCACTTGGGATCCTATTCCAATAAATGCTCTGAAAGCTCTACCCAAATTCAATGGGCAAGATTTCAAAACACCTGAAGAACATCTGCAGGATGTGTCTGATGTCTGTGCTATACATGTGGTCACACAATAGAATGTGGCTATAAGATTGTTAGTAGCTTCTTTTAAAGGGAAGACTCTGGAATGGTACCGATCCTTGACTCCAAATACAATATCTACATGGGATCAACTTGGAGATCTTTTTTTTGAAAGATTTGAAGAAAAGGGTGATAAATCTTCTTTGTTGCAACAATTGATTACTATCAAAAGGGCACCACAAGAAGCAACGACTAACTTCAATTCAAGATTTTAAAAGACTTGGGAAAGAATCCCTGCTACAACAAGACCATTACTAGGTATGGCTATAGTAATTTATCTTAAAGCTTTAAATTTAGATATATCAATAATGATTCAGTCACTTGGAGGTCAGACTCTGCCAGAGGCTTATGACTATGTAGTCAAAGCTGAAAATAATTTAATAGATGCTGAAAAGTTGCCCCCAAGGCCTCCCATGCCCATGTTTCCAAAAATTACCTTACCTTTGCCTCAAGAAGCCCTTAATCCTATAGTCCCACCTATGTCTATGTACACATATCCTCAACAACCTGCTAAAGAACTTGTCCCTGCCCAGTCATCTGAGATGGATGATATCGAGAACATCTTAAAGACATTTTCAAATGAGTTAATTAACATAAAAAGACAGCAAAATCCTTATCCTAAACCCCAAATATCAAGGCTACCAAGGAAATAGATTTCCACCACAGCCAAACCAGTATCAGGGTCATCAAAGGCCAAATAATCCTCAGCCAACAAACCAATTAGTTGCAGTCCCTACACCCTCATAGACTGTTCCCCCTAATCTAAATAGAGAGATTGTTCAAGGGCAAAATAATTATGCAGATGGCGCCAATGCCTGGTGTTTTCCTTGTAATAATGCTCATATGCCCAGAGATTGTCCCATGGGTAATCTACAACAAAAGGTAGCAAAGCAAAGAAGAATTGATGGATAATTTGCAAGAACTTCTGACACTCAAGCCTACCAGTCCTCTGGTATGCAAAATTCAGTCCTGATAGCTCAGATGCAAGGGATGTCCTTACAACAACAAGAAGAAATAGCCCCTGAACATGCTTTGTTTTCATGGGTTGAAGATGAAGAGTCAGTATTCTTGAATGAAGCTTCTACTTCCAAGAAACCAGTGGTGCAATCAGACTACTATACCAGATCAAAGAGAAGGATGATGGAACAGCTTGAAGTCACAAATAATGAAGTTATGGGACCTCCTCCATTTCAAATTCATCAAAACACAGCTGCTAGACAAGAAGTGCCTCAACTAGTATAGAACCAAGTAGTTCATGGACAAGTTCAAGAAAAAATAAGGTACCCTTATTTTCCAAGAACCCAAACAATAGGACCAGTGAATGTGGTGGATCAGCTGAAGAGAACCCCAACACATGTGTCAATTTGGGACATATTGGCTATTCCTAATCAAAAGGCATTGTTACAAGAAGCTCTGCAAGGTCAAGCAGTGCCTAAACATACTAGCACTAAAGAAAGACCTGATAATAAAGAAAAGCTCAAAGACACAGTTCATCTACAAACAACAACCCTTTTGAACAATGTAGCAGAGATAAGTAAATCTAAACCAGAGCCCTTCTATTTGACTCTGATAGTTGGAAAGAAACTGTTGCATAATGCGATGATAGACTTAGGAGCTAGTACTATAGTAATGCCTAAGTAAATAGCAGATGCTTTAAAAATAAAGTATGAGCCACTTATTAGAGGAGTCATGCAGCTGGATGGCAAATCAGTGCAAACAATAGGGAGAATTAAACAACTCCCATTGCAATTATATACTTGCCCCAATATAATTGTCAATCAAGATGTAGTAGTCATAGATATACCCCTTGTATTTGGCCTATGTTTATCCAGGGATTTCATAGCCAAAATAGGAGGATATATGTCACTTGATTGGTCTCACCTCATCCTAAAAACCAAATATGGTTCAAAGATGAAAATATTATCTGAGCCATTATCTAAGGATCACATCATCAATGAACTAACCTCAAAATTAGAGGCAATTCATGCTATGCTAAATAAGGAAGAAAAGGTCTTTGTTGAAAAGTTGGGTGACTGGACTAAACATGACCAAGAAGAGGAAAATAACCATTTGTTAGCTATGATGCATAGTGATCCATATGGCAATTATGACTCTACTGGTCTGGGCACTTATGTCATTTTTGATGAAGATCATGAAATCCCAAATGTTTTAAGGAAAAGAACACCAACTACTCAAGAATCTGAAAAAGATTCAAAAATTTGGACCTTAAATTTTGATGGGGCTAGAAGTAAAAGTGGTGCTAGAGCAGGAATTTGTCTTGTTGCTCTAAATGGGGAGAAAATTTTGAGAGCTATCCATTTCCAATTTACTTGTACTAATAATGATGTTGAATATGAATCCTTAGTACATGGGCTCATATTGGCCAAGAAAAAGGGAGTAAAGAATCTGATAGTAAAAGGAGATTCACAATTAGTGGTGAAGCAAATTAGGGAAAAGGCAATAGCCAAAAATGTAAGGATGAGATCCTACAGACACATAATTTAGGACTTAATAGAATATTTTGAAGCTTTCAATATTGAAGTAGTTCTTAGAACCCAAAATTTTGAAGCTGATAGGATGGCACAGATTGGCTCACAGTTTTGATCGAGCAACTGGCCTATTAGTTAACAATGAGTTAGTAAAAGTTATAGTAAGGCCAACTATTCCAGACAACGATGAGAATTGGAAAGTATTTGAAAATGATTCTCAGATACTCTCATTCTTACAACAATCAAGGGAATTTGCTGATCAACTGCAACCAAAAATTGAAGAGGCATATGGAGACCAAGTTATACAATTAAATAATAATAAGCTTCCCAAAGGCTTAATCACTTTAGAAAACCTATTTGATCCAGAAGATGTAGGCCTAGCTAAGAAAAGGTTCCAAGTAAATAAAGTAAATTATTCTGAAATAGAGGTGAGTGAAGGGAGAAAATAAAAAATTAGAAATTCTGCAACTCAAGAGGAAAGAGAAAGACTTATTGACTTATGCAAAAGATATGACAGAGTCATAGCCTGGAGCTATGAAGACCTTCATGGATATAATAGAGACATCATTCATCACACAATAGAATTGACTGAAGGATCTAAGCTAGTCAGACAGAAGCAGAGGCCAGTAAATCCAAGGATTGAATCTCTAATGGTAGATGAGTTGCAGAAACTTTTAGATTCTAAAATAATTTTTTCAATCAAACACTCAACCTAGGTATCATATCTAGTACCAGTTAGGAAAAACAATGGTGACATAAGACTCTATGTAGATTTCAGAGACTTGAATAGAGCATCTCTGAAAGATCACTATCCTTGGCCATCTATGGAAAAAAATTTACAGACTGTGGCTAGATCAGAGAGATTTTTCTTGCTAGATGGTTTCTCTAGATACAATCAAATTTGGTTAGCTGATGAAGACCAATACAAGACTGCTTTTACTACCAAATATGCTAAGATGCCATTTTGCCTGTCAAATGCTAGAGCCACTTTTCAATGAGCTATGGATGTAGAATTTGGGGAACTTATAAATAAAATCATCTTCATTGATCTTGATGATCTTACTATTTTTTTTAAGAATGTTGTTGATCATTTTGATAATTTAGAATCTATTTTTAAGAAATGTCAAGAATTTAGAATATCCCTGAATCCCAAGAAATGTATCTTTGTTGTACCTCAAGGCAAATTATTAGGACATATAGTATCTAAAGTAGGATTTTCTATAGATCCAGAGAGAGTTGTAGCCATAATGAATTTTCCCCTACCAGTAAATAAGAAATAAATTCAATCTTTTTTGGGGAAGATTAATTTTGTCAGTCGGTTCATATCTGACTTTGCAGGCTTAGTAAGACCAGTGACACTTTTGTTGAAAAAAGACTAGTTTTCAAGTGGACTACAAAAGGAAGGCAAGACTTTGAAGAGGTCAAGAAAGTAATTTCAACGGCCCCAATACTTAGAAACCCAAACTTTTCTAAGCTTTTTATAGTGTATGTTTATGGAGGAGAGCTTAGTATTGCTGTTGTCCTAACACATAAAGATGATAGACATGAGGGAGAGCATCCAATAGCTTTTTTCTCAAGGACTCTTAGGGAATACGAAACCAAATACAACTTTATGGAGAAACAAGCATATGCTATGGTAAAAGCTCTTAAGAAATTCAGGCATATAGTATCAGGAAGTAAGATTTTGATACTTTTGGCTCACCCAAGTGTCAGAGAATACATTATGGAGGGTGAAACTACTGAAAAGAGAGCAAATTAGATAACAAAGATCCTTGAATATGATGTAGAGGTCAAACCCACTAAGTTAGTCAGAGGTAGGGGGTTATGCCAATACATGACTCAAGAGCTTGAAAAGATGATACTTGAACAAACAGATTCAGAAACAGAAAAGGAAATTATATTGAGGATACAAGAGGTTGATCAGAACTCCTAGGTCACAAACAAGGTTCATTTTATGAAATATGGGATTTACCCAAGAGAACTCCCTCAAAACAAAAAGAGATACTATAGGATGCAAGGGATCCATTTTGTTTTAATTAAACAAGTTCTTTTTAAAAGAAATTCTGATGGCAAAATTTTAAGATGCGTAGAGAAAGATGAGGCTAAGAAAATACTGCATGAAATGCACCATGGAGATTCAGGTGGACATCTTTTTGCAAGAACCACAACTATAAAGATAAGTGAGGTAGGTTATTTTTGGCCTACTTTATTTACAGATTATTAACTGGTAAAAAAGTGCCAATCTTGTCAATATTATGTGGGAATGAGAAGGAATGCAGTAATGCCCCTTAGTCCTATAATTGTTGATGAACCCTTTGCTCAATGGGGTCTTGACTTCATTGGAATGATAAATCTAGTGTCAAGTATGGGTCAAAAATATATTCTAACTGCCACATATTATTTCACCAGATGGATTGAGGCAGTGCCACTCAAAGAAGCAACAAAAAATGTGATCCTAGATTTTTTAGGGAGTATAACTACTCGCTTTGGGACTCCTCACACCATAATTTCAGATAATGCTAAAGCATTTTTAGGGTCTAAAGTATCTGACTTTGCATTAAAGCATGGAATATATCTGAAAAATTCTTCTAATTATTACCCTCAGGGTAATGGTTTGGCAGAATCAACCAACAAGAACCTGATTAGACTCATCAAGAGAATAGGGGCTGATCATCACAAAGAGTGGCATAAAGTGCTTAATATAACACTGTGGGCTGATAGAATTACATCTAAGCAGGTGATGGAAATGTCTCCATATGAATTGGTCTATGGCAAGCCTACTGTAATACCCCTAAGCTTGGAGATTCCTGCTCTCCAACTGTTAAAATAGATTGAAATTGAGGAAAATGGCCCCATGCAGATCAAACTTGCTGAAATTTTGGAAGTTCAAGAAAAGAGGGATGCAACACATGATTCATTAATAAAGCATCAGAAAATAATTAAAGACTGCTTCAATAAAAGGACTTCAAATCTCCATTTCAAAGTAGGCTCAATTGTTTTGAAATGGGATGCAAGAGCTGCCAAGTCGGTCAACACACTAAATTTGAAGCATTGTGGACTAGCCCCTATAAAATTCATGCATGTAAATAGAAAAAATTGTTTGAGCTAGAAATAATGGAAGGTGAACCTGAAGAGATTCCTGTGAATGGGATCTACTCGAAACATTTCAGTTAAGTTGTGTCTCTAATGTATTATAGTTAGATAGTTCCCCTTTCCTTGTTGCTTTGTTTTCCTATTTTTGTTTTTCACTCTTTCTTTTAAATAAGTGTTCTTTGAATACGTAGCCGTGGCTCAGAGTCTTTTTCAAAAAATTTAAAACTTTTGACACATTAAATATCTCTCAAATCCTTAAATTCCCCAAGGTACCTTGTGCAGCCACTTTCATGACGTGTCTAACTCACTGTCCCATGAAGATTTCATAAGATTTACTAACAGTTATCTGATTTTAATGCTATTTTAAAGACTTGATGGGTCATTAAATACCCCATAACAAGAGTTAAAGCTTATAAGTGTCTCAAATATTCCTGTGTCTGTTAAAAAATCCTTGTTATCTACAAATTTCAATTCATAGCAAAGCCTGCTTATTGAAAGTGCTTCTTTATTGCAAAGCTCCATACCTGTTACCACAATTCACTATTTACAAGTATAGATATAGATATGGAGGGAGCACAGTCTTCACAATAAGGGTTTGGGATTTACGAATCCATTGATAAGTTTCTCACAAGCAAATCATATGCTTCAGCCCCTACACAACCTTTAAAAACTTATCCACGGACTAGAGTCCCTGAAGTTGGATATGTAAACGACCCAGCAAAGGTGAAAGATTTTGCAGATGGAATCATGGACCCAATTCTTTAAAATCCTAGAAAAAATCTTAGAGAAGGGGCACATCAAAGGTGTATTCAGAGGGTCAAGGCTAGACAATATGAAACATTCACAATGAGGATATGGACTTCCCAGCTGACACAATCCATTGTCCTAGGCGTACATCCGTGCCTTGACTTGGTTGAAATATGCTTCGAATTGTTTCATGCACCCTTAAATACCATAAAATAGGGTCCATTCGTGGTGCATATTACACCAAAGTCTATCAGAGACATGTTGGCCCTGTATCATGACAAGACAACCACGTTTCCCACCATTGCCAAAATGCAAAAAATGTGGGCAAACGTCAATACTCAATTGAAGTTTCTGAAATCAAAATTAAAATTAGGTGATGATGATACCACTATGCCAACACTGCCAATAGCAAGAGCACAATTTGCACAAGCCAATCAAGAGGCACTTTCTATGATGGTATTCATTTTTAGAATGAAAGATGATTTAACTGTCTATGAAGAACAAATGGCCATCCTCTTCAAATTGAAAACTATTGACAAGACTAAGGAGTATCAATTGGATTTCTCTGAGCAAATTGCATATTCAATGGTTGAACAACTCACCTAGTTTAAATCTAAAGGGATTTTTAGGTATTCTTCTTATCTGTTTCACCTTATGTTGTATCAAAATTCTGGCATCTTTTCCCAACACATGCATCTAAATATGTATGACCCAAGCTTTGATCTACATAGGGCCATTCTTGTGTCTGCATGGACACATATCTTGTCTAAAACCAGTGACCCATGTGAATTTTGGAAACTTTTTGTTGCCCTTACTTTTTGTCGTCTAAACCTAGAGTCAGTGGTAAATAGATTGATTCCAAGTGTCTCAGGCCTTATGACCAATTATATTATTCCTTGTGATTACTTTTTTGGATCCCATCATACTATTATTAGAGTCCATGGTTTTAGTGGAGAACCAGTGTTTTTACCTAATATTTTGACCCTTAGGTTAGCATTCTTAGAAGTCACCAGGTAGGTGTCTATGGTAGATAATGAATATGGCTCTGAGAAGAAAAAGAAGAAAATGTATGATGTTCCATGGGTAACAAACAACATGGCCCTAGAGGTCAAAGATGTTGAGATCGTGTTGCTAAAAAAGCTAGCCTTCATGGGTTTCTCTTTAATTGAAGATAAATGGGGATATGACCCGAGTGGTTTCATAACTTCATGGGTCAAAAATAATAAGTTTGTTCCCAGAATTGTGCATGAGCGTCGTCCCTTTTGAGAAAACAAAAGAAATTCTAGGGAAGATATTCTTGATTTTTATGTAGAATTGAAGGATTTGCCCCTTCAAGAAGACAAGCCATGGGAAAATTTTTATGTTAAGCAAAGAGATTTTGATCCTAAAATTAGAATGACTTCTGGTTTGAGAAGATCATCAAAGAACAAAGACTGGAACATTGAGAAAATAGAAGCCTATTGGAGATATAGGCAAGAGATTTGTGAGACAACTCACTCTTTTAGAAATGTGGATTCAGATGAGAAATGGGAGGAACTCTGGGATGAATGTCATTTGTCTCCTATCTCTAGCCTTGATACAAGCAATTTGTAGACACAGGGTGTAGAGCTAAAAGCCAAAGCAGAAACCAGTCAAACATTGCAGACCCCAGGGCAAACCTCAGCTAAAATAGCTGTAACTATTTGGCCCCAATCTCTCAGTGCCATTGAAAAACAAAAGAGTGTGGTATCTTCACCACCAAAAGCTTCTCCATCAGCGTCAGCCCTTGGGGTTCCTAGTTTTACACAATCACCACTAGCAGTATTGGTAAATGTTGAAGAGAAAGAAGCACAACCAAAAGAAAAAACACCAAGGAAACATAAGAGGCTGAGGTTTCAACTTGATTCAGAGGAGAAAGTAGAACCCTCACAACACCAACCACAGAGTACTTTGGTTACTCCTCAGGTGAGTGTTGTTTCTCCTTCTTCTCAATCCCTCTCTTCTCCTATAGAGGTGATGATTCCATCTGGCCAAATAATTTTCCCTGCCACCTCTGTTGTGCCCATTTCTCATTTTGCCCCATTTATCCATACTCAAGCCATATCATTGCCTCATTTGATCCCTCTATCCCAAAGAAAGTACCTCCTCAGATTGCCCCTAGCCAACATTTGGCTATTCCATATGTCTTGCCACAAGGTTAACCTTTTGCAGGTGGGCACATTGCCTCTCCTTCTACCTTCCAAACTCAAGCAGATACTGCTAAGAAGGCTAGAGAAGCCAAGATGGAGAATAAGAGGATGAAAGATAATAAAGCCTTGGATACACCACATATGAGGTTGCAATTTGACCCAATACAACAACAACTAATGGTGGCCCATTTGTCACCTAATATATTTAAGCCAAATGAGTAGATGCAACCTAAAGATTACACAATGAATGCAATGGCAATAGATATGTCACTTTTCAGACCCCAAGATAAGATTGTGATGCTAAATGAATCCACTTCTATAGTAGCTGAGGATTATTTGAAAATATCAAAGAAGCTACAGAAGATAGTGGCTAATCTAGCCCAAAAAAAGGCAAACTGTAACAGTTTGACTACATAAATCAATACCAAGAATAACAAAATAGAGAGTCTCAAAAAATAGTTTCAAGATATTGTTTCTCTTCAGACTCATCAGGCTATTCAGGCCCAAAATGATTCTTTAAAATTAGGGCTAATGTAAGTGAAAGATGCAGTGACAACCTTAAGGCTGGAAAAGGCAACATTTCAGGAAAAATGTGAGGAAAGCTTGCTACAAGTCACTCAACTTCAATAGAAGCTACTGAATGAGCAGAACAATACCACTGCTATACAGGCCGAACTTCAAGCTGAGTGACAAATGATAGAACAATTGACACGTGAGTTGGCTAATAGGCCTAAGAATGCAAGGGTTTTAAATCTAGTTAAGGAGCTTTATGAATCAATATGGAAAAAAATCTCTGAGGAGATTATTCAACTCAGACCTTCTCTAACCTTTTTGCTAAATGCACAGATATTGTGCAAAAAGGTGGAGACTTCAGTTGAAGACACTCTATCTACTGTCTCTTTGAGAGTGTTGGACTCTCAAATGCTGCTGCAAAAGCTATATGATGCAACTGATGGAATGTTGTCAGCAACAGAGATTAGTGACAGAATGATCGCTACTAAAAGAGTGAATGAAGTTATCAATTGCAACTCCGTAGCAATCAATTGCAGAGAGCTTCTAGATGTGGTGAAAGAAGGAATCAAAGACATGAAACAACACATTGAAGATCTGGTGCAATTAGGTCTTTCATCCCCTTTTCCTGATTGCAACACTGTGTTGATGATTGATGAGATTAAACGTTTGTTGTTAGCTAGGCAAAATGATCAGGCAGTCTTTTAGGGTTTAATAGATGATTCATCAGTGCTTGAAGTAGAAGCTATTTTGATTCTCGTTTCCCAACTTGAATTTAAATTGAAGGCTATAGTTCATAATTTGCAAAAAAATTCACACAAGGATATCATCAATCTTGATTTAGCCTTCCATGAATTGCAAAATAAGCATGGATTATCTAATGATGAGTGGTCTGCTTATCAAACAGCCTTACTAAAGTTGTGATTTTTATCACATTTGATCATGCGTGAGTTTATGGATTATTCTTTTTGATCAAGCTCAAAAGTCCTCAGGGTCGCCAAGAACTGTAGAGTAAAAAACTCTACATTTTTCATTTTCTAATTTTCAGTTGTGCACTCCAAGTTTTGTCCCTGTGCATTTCAGTTTTGAGGTAGTAAAGTTTTTGACACAGAGCATGGGTGTGAGTTTCTTTTGCCTAAATTTTATCTAAGTATCAAAGTCGATGGAAGCTGCCAAGTATCAATGACTGAGACACATTTTGTAATTTTTGTAAGTTGCTCAAAATGTACCACATGTCCCATGGTAAATCAGCGGATTGTGACAAGTGTTGGCATCCACATTTCAAATTTCTTTTGAGTTTCAAAAGCTTCTTTCAATAAGATTTTCTTAGGATCAAGCGGAAGAGGCCAAGTGGCAAGTGCGGAAGGTTTCAATATGTTTTTCTAAAAGCAACATAAACTACCACGTGTCCCTAGCTAAAGAAAATGGAATCTGCCACATGTCATTTGTTAAAAATACATGGAAAGTGATACCTGCCCCCGTTCTCCTTTTTAAAGTTGTTCAAGTGAGAAGTGTTGTGGGTCCCATTCTCCATAAATTGTTAAAGTTTGAAGAAGCAAACTTTGATAGATGTCAAAGACGGAACACTCCTGAGCAAAGACACAGTAAAGAGTATAAGTTACATGGAAAGTGTTGTGTGTCTTTGGTAAGTGCCTCAGAAGCTGCCAAGTGTCATTTTTTGGTACCTTTTGAATAATGAGAAAGTTTTCAATTAGAGTAAGTGAAACATGCCAAGTGTCTTTGCCCATTTCACAGTAGGAAGCGTCCTGTGTATCTATTTCATCCAATGAACTACAGGGAGATGAAACGTTTCAGATCTAAGAAATATCTTTTGTTAGACACTTCTAGTTCAATTAGAGTTCAGTTAGATCGTTGGATTGGGAATGTGTAGGTAATCTAGAGCTAGTCTGATAATATAAATATGGGTGCAGAGATCACCAAAGGATCATCATCAGAAGATAGAGAGAATTTTCTATGAGAGATTATTATCAAGAAGTTTTAGACTTTCTTGATATAGCCAGTAATGTCATTTGCCTTTGTTCTATTTTCTTGAGTTAGAAAGTTTGTGTAACTGTGCATGTTTCTATGCCTTTTATGTAACTAGAAAATAAATAAGAAGACTGAGTTTTGTGCCTTTGTTGATATTTTCTGTGTTATTGCAAAATCGTCTAAACTTTGAGCCTTTGAGCCTATCTATTTTCATCTTTTACATTGATCATGCCTTGTTTGCTCTTTAATATAATAGAATCTTAAAGGTAGTTTCACTGTGCTTAGAATTAAGGGTCAAATTAAATTCAGGTGCATTACCATAGTTATATTTTCTTTCATTACATTTGTGTTTCTATTTAATTCCTATCCCTTTCCTCATTATACACTTGAGATAAATAAGAGCTAGCTTCTTTAAAATTTGGAGGTTGTTTTAGGTTGCAAGTCCCACATTCCTGAAACTTCCCATTGTTGGTGTTAGAAACAACACAATTTTAAGCATCAACAATATTATAATTCAATTATTGAATTTGATTGTCTTTGAGATCAATGGTACTGATACTAGTGATGTCATTTTTCATTGTTGCAGGGGTCGTTGTCAGTATAATCTAGGTTGGAAAGAGAAGTATTTTATTTGGCATTGTGCTCAATGTATACATATATATGATTATAGTAAATTTATGAATGAGATCTTAGGTCTTTTACTCTACTTTACATTCTTTGTATCCCATGTCACAACCTCATCTTGTATTTTGGACTCTTTTGTATTATGTTGTTGATTGTTTAGTGACGATTTTATGTGAGGTCATTGTGTTGTGGTTTGTTTCATCTTGTGTTTTACTGTTAAAGCAATAGGCGATAGTTGACGATAAAAATAATGAATGTTAAAATGCGCAAGCATTTTGTTTGTAAAATAATGAGAATAACCTTGTGGCATAAATTGCAATCAAGGATATTGAAGGTTGCATGGTCATGTAGAGTGTGATTTAGCACCATGGTTGTTGGTGCACTGTCGCAAGTCAAAAGACTTGGACCATGACATAACATTTGAAGGTCATGTAGGACTTTAGCCTTGACATGGTAATAATAAGTTAATTGGACATAGGCCTTAGTAATAATCACCAAGGGTCATTTGGACTTTGGTTTTGGCAATAACAAGTGATTATTTGATTTTTGAAGCATGTATAGTTGACTTTGAGTTAACCCTAATCGATTGTTAGGGATTCTCAAAGGTATTTTTGAAGGCATTCATTGCATGCTTGGGCACTCGATGGCATTATTTTTTTTTGAACTGTTATAAGGGTTTGGGCTTTATTTGGTTTCCATACATTTGAACCCTATATGGACGACACTCATTTTGTGATAGAGAATTGGCAATTTTAACTATGAAGAACTAGGCAATTCTTCAAGTTGAAACTACAACTCGAATATGTTTGGAAAGTTTAAAATGGAACTGCTGGTGGATGGGAGAAAAGAATAATAGAGAGGAGAGAAGAACGAATGGGAGAAAGAAATGAATGAAATTAGAGAGGAGAAGGCAGAACAAGTGAGAAATTTGGTTGTGGGTACTTCCTTGAACAAGAAAGTTTAGTTAAGTTGTTTTTTGGGGCTTTTTATGCAAAGTATGTTATGTCATTTTACTTTGAATGGAAAACCCATAATGTTTGCATGGAAGATTGTAGTTTCTCTCTAAACATAGGCATTCATTCTTATATGTAAAAGGGTTTGTTTCAAATGGAAACTTTGACCAATGAAAACCCATTGATGTGTGAGGTCATTTTAGCTCTATCTCACCCTTGGATAACATATAAATATGTTGAGTGAAGTGGATTTGTGCTCATTACCACTTTGGACTAGGTATGGGTGTTTCTATTCGAGTTTAGAGTTGGGTTTGTTAATACTGTATTATGTCATTAATTTACAATGGTTTCATTTACATTATTTATGCTTTGCATTGTTATTGTTTTGTATTGGTTGTGAAACATTGTTATTATATTGTGCTTGTTATTTGTCTTGCCGAATAAACCCTAGCCTAAGTCTTGGATCTCATTCATAATTTTTATTCTTGTCATTTATTTTTATGTCTTCGACTCATTACAGGATGACCTATTCCCCTTTCTAACTAATGGATGGGGTGGATAGGGATCGACTATATGGTTGGGCTCATTTGGATGTTGAAAAGACACTTAATAGATGACTGTTGAATATATTTATGCATTTGACTCTTTTTTAAGATTGTTGCAAGTTGTGGACTATGACTTGAACATATTAAAATATATTTTGAAATATTTTTTAATAGATTTTAGGGTGGCTATGTAAAGGTCATTGTGTCATTTTTGTATAGTGCATACATGATTGGTTATGATCTAGAAAATTCATACAAATGTTAAGTGATTGGAACTTGTACATATATCTAAGTTTGTCATTTGTTCTTATTATTGTGTTTAATTTTAATCATAAATGAGTTTTTAAATTATTAAAAATTAGTTATTAATTTGATGTTTTGGATAAATCATTCCACTACTGTGTGGCAGGATTATTAAGTTGTTACTATGGATCATTGATTATACTTTAGTAACACAAATTACTTGATTATGTGCATTCATGTTAATCTGTGAGAAAATTAAGTATGCAATCATTTAAATTTTATTTAGTCATGGAGGTGTAAAAGTGTTAATATTTTATAACAAATCTAACATATTGAGCATTTTCTATCATGAACTATATTATAGATATAAGGGGTCTAGTTATTCTTCAATTCTTCTATATGATTTTATAACTTGTTAATATTTGTTTTACGCATACATTAGTATCATTATATCTTATTTGACAATTTGGTTATACATTCCTCATTAGGACTAAGCTTATAACAATTGTAGCTTTCCTTTTGAAATAATGTTCTTATTGTCACATGGTGGAATTAATAATCCTATGGAATCTTTAAATAAATGTTATGTACCAATAAGATCATAGTTTCCTCTTATAAGAAATTGTTTGTAGTGGTTGTCACTATTTGGTTTAAGTGATTGTAGTTCTCACTTGGGTTGGCATACTCATTTTCTGCTGTAACTAAATGGTGATGCCTTATGTTAACTAAGATTATTGCTTGCATTTGTTTTTGGTTGTAGTTGTTCGGTAATGAATAAGATTGTATATTGGGTATTGTAGATTTTAATTTGAAAGGGAAAGACAAAGTATAGTCATAGTAAAGTGGGTTTATTATTATTGATTGTCTTTTGATACATGTATGAACTAAATTTAGACATGTAAAGAAAGTAAACTAATTCTAATCTAAGCTAAATTCAAACTATGGTAGAGCAACAAAAAAAGAAAACAATAATCACAAACTTTACGTTTCGAATGCTCAAGCTTTCTCCATTGCGACATACATTCGATTTGCTCTTTTAAAATATGTGGTGCTCACTCTTCCAATGTAAAGGAAAATGAGTAGCATTTTGGTGGAAAAAGAAGTCTTTGATTCACTTGATTCATTTGTGTATAGAGTTCTGATTTCCTGATTATGATTGTGATCTCTAAATTTTATGATTTTGTGATAGGATCCTTGAAAATGGAGATTTGCAAATTTATTTATAGATGTTTGGAGAAGGATCAAATAGTGGAGGATGATTTAGAATTTTTTAATGATACAAATAATCAATGGTGGCTAATTAGTCCTCACCCATGAGGATGAAGACCATTTCAAAATGGTTGAGAAAAACATGGGGTTGATTAGCTGAGTCAATAGGACTAAGTCAATTTCCTTGACAACTTAGGGGGTGAGTCATAAAAGGTTGAGAATTTTGTGGATTTGGTTGGGATGAGGGAGAAAAAGGTGGAAAATGTTTGGATGGGGTGTAAAATCTGATTTTTTATTTTAAAAATAATATTTTAAGTGTGAATAATTGACTAATTTGACTTATTCAATTATTTGAATTTGGAAGCAAAATGTGATTTATTAATTTAAGAAGAATTATTAAATTGATTTAGGTGCATTTCGACACTAAATGAAATTTAGGTGTCTACATTTGCCCCTCTTTGAAATAGTATTGCAAAGTAATATTGTTTTTAAGAACAATAAAAGAAGTTGAGTATGGATGATCATGAAAGAAAAAATTATCCCAAATGAATGACAATGAGTGTGATGATGCCCCCTTGAGGGTTTGTGAGAAAAAATGGATAAACACTCGAAATTAATGAAAAGAATAAGTGAACCAAGAAATATTGAGAAACGATAAATCAATTTATGTCAGAATTGATGTCAAATTTGTAATGTTTTTATTACGTAAAAAGGTTGCCTCTAGTTAATTAAAAATAGAGTATGGATTTGAAAGACAATAGTTTAATTATTCAGAGATTGCACGATTATTGTTATTGCTAATGATGCAAGGGTCAATTGAATGAGTGTGGGAATGATATATCCCAGCAATAATAAACTATAGATCTATAAATCGAAAAACATATATTGAATTTACAAATGATTTTATGGATTCCACGCTGAGAGATTGTTGCAAGATTTTGAATATAAAGTTGGAATAAATTGATTGAATGTGTCTAAAAATTTAAAAAAAAATGAATGGATGAAAAATGAGTCAAATGGGGGGATGGGGTCGAGGGGAATATTTGGTAGTATAGAAGAATATAAGTAGAATAAATGGGGATTAGAAAATCATTTGTGCAAATTGATTTCCAAGGTTATTAGCTAAGAATTATGATTTGAGTTATTTTCTTTGAGACGTGTGAGAAAACATGGATCGTATTCCACACCATGAACACCGAGCAGAGTGAGTGAGACAATTCTAGAGACCTGAGAGGAGTGAACCTCTAGTAAGTGGTTTGAATTTTGAAAATTTGTGCATTTATTAGCATTTATTAGGGCTAAAAGTTAGAGAAAAAGAAATCAATGTTATCAAAATGGTGATTTCGGTATCAAAATCAATGATTTCATAGGGGTAAATAATGATTTCACTAAGCATGGTGGTGAATTTGTAAAACAAGGAAATGAATTCATTTTATGAGAAATTGGTAATTTAATTGTTTTGGGTAGCATCGAAATTGCTAAACATGACAACAAAATCATCAGGTTGAGAAGAGATTTTGCTAGTTGTAACAACGATTTGCAAAAAGGGTTAAAGTTGAATTTGTAAAGATCAAGAGAGACTTTGTAAAGTGTAGTGGTAATCTTATAGAGAATGAATGAAGTTAAATGGATTGAAAATGTTTTTGTTTGATTTTTATTGTTTTTGTGATTAAGTATTTGGAATGTAATGATAATGATGAATATAATGCTGAGTAAAACTAATTAAATGCTAATGTTTGTGATTTACAAGAGGTATTACCAGTGCTCATGATGTGGGAGTAGAGATCTGAAACAATGGTGCAGATGGCAAGCTTCATCGAGTATGAGTTTGGCATGCTAGAGACAAGTGGATTATCCTACATTACACAGATGTCAGAGGTTCGAGTGGATAGATATCTATTGACAACATTGGTAGAGAGATGGCATAGTGAGACAAGCACATTTCACTTGCCAACATGAGAAATGATTATTACATTAAGGGACGTGTATCAAATTTTGGGTATCCCAATATAAAGTAGATGTGTTTACTAGGGATAGGGTCCTCAGGAGATTACTTTAAACTATATATTTGGTGATGGTTTGATTCTAGTTTTCAGAGGTGGGATTGATGTAGACTATTGTATCGATTTAGATATGTATTCTCTGACTATCATACTCGTGGCTATTACTAGTGGTATTTTACTTCCTGACAAGAGTGGGAGACTATGTCCTATTGGTCTTTTAGATGTGATTGGGGACATGATGGATATGGGAGAGAGATTCGCATAGGTTCCATGTGTTTTAACACACTTATACCATGATTTACATTATTTTGTGTATTCAGGTTAGATAGATAATGGGCCATCTACAATACTATAAGTTTGGTGCTGGGAGCACATTATGATTGAGAGGTCGGTTAGACATATAAACACATAGTCAAATGATGAGCCATTATCATATCAATGGCATGTGATTATTGGGACACACATACCACATTAAAGAGATCTAGAGTTTTATAGGGGGTGATGGATGAGGTGGGTGATGACCAAATCACCTAGAGACCTTATAGGGAGATTGTGTTTTAGTGGCCACATGAGGATATTCACATAGACTACATGATGACCCCTTACTACATCATTGGAAGACATGGTTATATCATAGAGAGATATCACCCAGACAGGGTGATGAGATAGTTTGGTGTGAGGTAGCATATACCAACTAAACCACATGTATTTATATGTTCTGTGAGGGAGAGACCACAATGGGGTATGACAATTGATCCAACCATCACTTATCATAGCTAAACATAATTTTAGACTATTAAATGGAGTGATTGGAGAGACATCATTAATGTTGGAGTGGTTGATGGGTATGCAAACTATGGGGCTCGATAGAGACCAATGAGATTGATGATGCCATATGTACCACCATAGACGTGGAGGCAGAGGTTGGTGGCTAGTTTAAGTAGACATCCACGAGGTATAGATTTAGGAGCCTAAATCAAGAGGGATATTACAAGGGATAAAGGATGATTATGAGAATGAGTATGAGGCAGAGAATGTGCTAGGGAGGCTAGTCAGTTGCATGATGTGTAGATTACAGATGTGAAGGACATTGAGATTTTACGTGAGGTAGTGGTTGAGATGGATGTTGACATAGATCAAAAGGTTAGAGGAGATACTCCAATAATAGAGGTGGATAGTGAGGATGATGATGCAAGATAGGATACTACCATGAGAGCATCATAAGTTACATAAAAAGATGGAGGGGATGTGGCTGGTTCTTCACATGCTCTGAGATCTTTAGAATAACATGCACTTATTGATAGACTTTGATAGGATATTAGGGCTTGGGATAGAGAGATAGATGGATTAAACCAAGAGGTAGCCAAATTACATGGTGTAGTAGATGGTAGAGGTGATTAGAGTACTTATAGTAGATGATTATAGTCTACGGTGGATAGGTTATAGGGTATTATTGATGGGTTCGATGGGGATGTCATGGCTATAAGATTGGTTACTCATTATTGGGCCCCATTTTGTGGAACTTATGTGGATTATGCCAGCTAGACTTATCTTGGAATGAGGCAACTTTTGGAGTAGTTGTTCCCCCTTTTGCACATTTTGGCACTAGTTGGAGAAGTTCTCGTGGATCCCACACTAGCTGGTGGGTAGTTGAATAGTGATAACTTACATAAAGACATCCCTACCAAGACTTGGACGTGATGGCTTGATAAACATAGATGTTGGAGAGTGAAGTAGGTGAGATAGTGACCCCTCAATGATATATTAGCATATAACATACACTCATCCACTCTGGATAGTGTAGTGAAGCTAACGGACTCATGATAGCTCATCACTTGACATGCATCCATCTGACTTGGTAAGGGGACTTCCTTTCACTTATAAAGGAGACTCATGTTTGAAGATGAAAAGAGGCAAGGAAGTGTAGTGAAGCTCTAGTAAAATAAAGAGTGACCCATTAGTATTTCTCATTATGTATATGATAGTTTAGATATTTGAATGTACATCTCAAGCTCACATGTGAACCCCTAGACATGAATAGAGTTAGGAAGAGCATATGATCTATTTCTTTGTATTGAAATTTGTCATTGAATTATAAGTTAATAAAGAAGGCCAATGAAGAAATGAAGCATTAATCCTTGTTTATAATTTACATAATGTTATGTTTGTGAGTTAGTTTCATTTGAGAGATGCTGTAGATGTGACTAAATGTATTAGTAAATAGAGGTTTATTCTTGGTCGCTAATGGCATCCTTGTGCCATATAATGCCCTCAACTTATCTATAAAATGACTAAGTGTTAGAACTGAAAGACCCTAAGGTTATGAGACTTGCACCTAGAGTGCTACCTCAAGAATGAGTCCTTGAAATTGAGTTTTCCCTATGACTTGCATAAGTATCCAAATGACCGTAACCTACTCTCATCAGCTTACATCGTTAAGAGCTCCACCTAGCTAGTTATGGACTTGTACCTTAGGACCAATGCTCTCATGAAGGCTTGCACCTAGTGACCTTCCTTTGAAGGACTTAACATTAAAAGGCCATCTGAACCCCTCTGGCCAATCACTAAGTCCCTTTGAACCCTAAGTTATGCCATGATGCAACTAACCCAATGCAGTCCTGGTCCCTTTATTGTGCTTCAAGTGAACGCACAAGGCTTGTGCCTTGTGTGAAACTAATGCCAGCACCATAACATGAGAAAATGTTGTGTGATAGACCTTAATATCCTCATGCTTAGCTCTACCAAGTCTAAAACTAACTTGTATTGATAGCTAAGTGCATGACTAAGCATAAAATCCAACCTAGTGATCTTTACTATAACATTTTGGTTATATTATTGGGACTTGTGTTGAATTTTATTGCTATAATGGTGTAATATATCGATGCTCTAACTATCACTAAAAAATATCAAGCATTGGATAGAGAAAGTGGAAGATAGTTTCACATAAGGGCATCCTACGTGAAAAAGGTAGGATTCAAAGCAATGGGTCTACACCAACTTGTATGACACTCTGTATGAGGTGTTCTCTTGTGAACTACTTAAGTATGTGTATCAATGGTTGGTCACCTATACTACCTATATAAGGTGAAGCTATGGCTAGTGCTTCGAATAGACCACAAAGTGTATAAAGAAGCTTGAGTGCCTTGATGAAGTATGGACATGTGCTATGGATAAGTGGTGGAGCGGTGCATTGAATAACTATATGTTGAAGTTTACAGTGTCAACCTTCTCATGTCCTAAAGAACTAGAGTACGAGTTTGTTCACAAGCCAAGGGGCATGTAAATCATAAGACTCAACACCAAATTGAATAAGCTTTTGGTGGATTAAGGTGTAGAAACCATAATGATGGAAGGCTAAAATCCTTGCGCATATGAGCAAGTGTGGAAGGTGAGAAGGGGAAGTGTAGGTAAGGTGCAATGGAAGAGGAACAAAAACTTGACACCTAAGAGATTTGAAGGCTAAACTATAGTAAGTAAAGGTGCATACTGATGGAAGATATAGAACTTAAAAGTGTCAAGAGGACCTGTAGTGAGTAGGAAGGGCATGGGGAAAGATCCCTTGAATTATGGAAGTACAAAGAGAGAGAGGAAGAAGCAAGAGACCAAACTCAATAGTTAGGTACAAGATGCAGTGGCTACCTACAAGATGTGGTATTTGAGAACATTCTAGAAGCACCTACCCCCTTTAAACTTGAAGTGAAAACTCATGCATTAGATTCCCCATCAAAAGACAAAAGAATGGTAACTAAACCTATTATCAATGTTAACTTTGATAGGATTCAAGATTTGGACCAAGAGTTTGTTATTGAGCAAGTGATTCCCTATGAGGACCTAATTGAGAATATGGAAAATTTAGCAAGCACCAACCCAAGAAACATGAACATCGATGTAAGTGTTCCCATGCAGAGAATGTCAGTTGTACCGACTAGGCAATAACCCACAAAAAGTGATAGTACCACAAGTGAGTGATACGATGTTGACAATTTTGATAACATAACTGATAATGTCAAGATAAATTCCCCTAGATACAATTAGATTCACTAGAGAGACTCCTCCAACATAGGTACAAGGGGGACAAGCACCTCAGAACCCAACACCACCCCCTCAGCAAGTCTACTATGAGATGGTAATGCACTTGCCTGAGTATTGTGGTGTAGAGAATGTCATGGAACATGTGCTAAAGGATGAATTATAATGGCACACTCAGGGCATCACTTAGGCTGAGTAAAAGGCAACCTGATTTGTGACCACCTTGCTAGATCACACCCATACTTGGTATTAAATAATTGATCCAAACTAGGCTATGGTTGACTATAATGTGCTAAAGGAAGCCTTCTTGAAAGAGATTGATATCCTTGAGTTAAAGCAGTAGAGCATCACAATGCTCAAGGAAATTAGCCAAGGGTTATTTGAAAGTATGTGCCTATATGATGTATGATTTAAAACTCTTCTATATAATCTTATATATGATATTCACCCCTCCCAAAACATGCAATGGTTTGTTAAGGGCTTGCTAGTACCACTCAGATGAGTGATGTCCATGAAGACCTTCACAAACCCCCATGAAGTGCTTGAAGCCATGCTCGAGGCTGAGGTAGTAAGCAATGCTGATACTATGATTAGCCCATTTATAGAGACATAGATTACATCAATGGCCTCTCATCTATAAAAGTTGATCATTGGTTTGGTGCATGACACTCATAGTGGGTTATGCTGCACTGACTATGAGATAGAGGGGCATAACAAGAACAACTACCCACAAATAAATGTTAGTTCCCTACTTCTCAATTATGAGGTTTGTCATGAGCTATATGACTCTCAAAACTACCCTTTGTTATATTACAATAGCCAAGTAAACACTACCATTTACTATAAAACGTGTGATGCCTATACATACTAAAAAATAGACCATAAAATCATCAATGAGATGTGTCAAAACATTGAAAGAGGTGTGAGACAAGTGATGATATCAAGTGGTATATAGGCAAGTTAAGGCAATGAAGGCTATGGCTAGAATAATATGGGCTATGGCAACCAATGAGGTGTGTGTGGATGAGGAGGAAGATGTGGTGGAGGAAGATTCCCACCATGATCATGTTATAAGTATGGGTCAACTAAATATTATTAGCATGACTACTCCACATACCTAATATGTGGGTATTTTTGAGGACCACATGCAGTTGAGGAATGGCCTAACTTGTATAAAAATATGACTCAAGGTTAGCCTAGTGCAGATAGAGATGTGATAATGGTGAGGCATGAATCCAAATAGGAAATATGGGCTCCCAAGCCACAACAAACTCACAAGGAGCTATATAAGGTGTAGGCCATAATAAGGAGTGGGTTTACCACTTAACCACCCACCACATCGAACCAAGATTTGGACCTAGAGTATGGCAAATCAAGTCACACTGAGTGCATTATGTGGCTAGAGCCAAAAAATGCACCATACCTTGACCCTATGTGATAAAAGGACATCTTGCAGTAAGCCATGAGTGTGATATAAAACTTGCAGGGTGAACTTCAATTGGCTAGATATTTAGAGGTGAAAACCACTATTTCATTTATTAATCAAGATCACAAGGAGGCTGAAATGCAAGAGTTGATCGAGATCTTAAAACCTCTTGCAAACTGAAGGAATGCTACCCCTATTGAAGGATTTATTGATAAAGCATGTAGGGAATAAACTAGAAGTAGAGGTTGCACCTCAGATGATTGAGGTTGCTACACCACATATGGAGTGGGTGCATGAAGTAAGCATACTCATAATGCTGAGTATGACCAAGAGTTATTGATAGATGCCAGCATCAATAGGTGGTCAGTTTGTGAAGTACTAGTTGATATGGGCGCTGAGGTCAATATTTTGACTCAAAACACCTAAGAAAAGATGGGGTGGCCACCCTTGAGGCCTTCACCTCACATGTTGTTCATGGATAAAAAAATGATGAGTGTCATTTAACCCTTCATTTAATCAATCATTCAGATTGATTTTTATCAACCTAGGGCTGGTGTCTAAAGCTATTTGTAATAAGGTTTAAGGGGGTATATCTTGGGGGGATTTTGATGATTTTAATCTAACTTTCACCAATGAAATAATTATTCTAAGCTAATTGCTTCACACACTTGCTGAAAGAAGAGATTAACCATTACACTAACTAATTCAATCCTTTGCTTGAAATTAAAGCACGCTTTCACACTTTCTTGAAATTGTAAATTTAAATCTAATTCACACTTACTAAAATTGTAAATTTAAATCTAATTCACACTTGTTGAAATTGTAAATCTAAATCTAATTCACACATACTAAAATTGTAAATCTAAATTTAATTCACACTTGCATGGAAATGTAAATTTAACTCTTCATTGACATTTGCTAGAAAAATGAAATACTATTGAAATGTAAACCCATAATTTATTATTTTATGAATGACTAAGACATGCAACGATTGAAGATAATTTGATTATCTAATAATGGAGAATTAATTTAACATAAATATAAATACTGTACATAAATTCTTGGTTCCAAAGAGAGTGGGCCCTTGCTCTTCTTAGAGTCAAGAATGTAATCTACTCAATACTGAAAACTAAAATAATTCTACATTAACTCACGAAATTTGGAAAGTTTACAATATTCTTGGAGCTCAAAATGTAATTATATTCATTATTCTCTTACTCCAGATGAAAATGAACATATTTATACGTATACCTTAGGCTAAAGATAGTATGCAAAAAAATATAACTACTAGTCAATTTGTTGCTCCCCAAAGATAGGAGATTCAAATTGATTATAATCTTAGAGAATCCAACTATTATCATAAAATAGTTATATTATCCCTATAATAGTTTTACGGTCCAAATATGTATAAAGTGTATCAAAATTGAATCTTTTTTAAAATGGAAAGCAAATATTCCTTTGGTGTGATCCAGCTGTATCCATCCTTCTTTCTTGAAACTCTTATATTTACCAAATCTCAGATTTGCAAAGTTCGTAGAAATAGACCTGTAGATTCCATAGATTCTAGGTCTGTAGTGTTCATAGAAGTAGTTCTGTAGAGTCCATAGAAGTAGTTTTGTAGAGTCCATAGAAGTGGTTCTATAGAGTTCGTAGATGTTGGCCGAGTGAGTCTGTAACTTTAGAAAATTGGAGCCATAACTAGAGCTTCTTCCAAATGTTGCTTTTGTCATCTTTCTTATGTATTCTTTCAACATCAACACACTAAAACATGCTTCTTGTTAGGGAGAAATGACAACATAGTAACTCAATCTTTAGTTTGACATAAATGAGATAAAGTATCTATTTTTCATGTTATAGTAAACTAAAAGTCTATGATTTTCATAAGATTATATCCTTGAGAGATGAAATGAAGGAATTTCCATGTCAATAATGAGCCATATTTTGGGCTCATCGTCTCCCCCAAACTTTACCTTTTACAAGTCCCATTGCAAAACTTTAGCTTTTGTCATCAATTTTGAATCTATCTTCCATGCCTTTACTTAGATAATAATCATAAAATTCATCTTCAGTATGATTGTCTTCATCATTGGTAATGCCTTTGTACATTTGAACCATTTATTTCCATATATCAACTTGTTCATCTGATCAGGTTGTCTAGTTCTGCCATTCTAGAATGGGTATAAGTAATAAAGGGGGCATGTACCTCATTTTAATCCATAATTTTTTCCCATTATAATTAAATGTTGCTATAATCTCATCAAATTCTGCTTCAGCTCTTCTTCTACTCCATCTCAAATTATTAGGAGATATAACCTCACATCTCTTAAGAGAGACAGGTAACTAAACCCATCTTTTAACACTAGCAATGAGAACTGACTCAAAGTTTTGTCTTATAAATATATCAAATGAAACTTTACAATTGTATAAAGATTCTAAATAATTATCTTTAACATCAGCCTTGTAATAGGCACTCATGAAATCTTGTTTGATTGCTCTACAAATGGGATAAGCTAGTTTAACACATAGTCATGTGGTCTTGGCATGCCTTGTATAATCTTCAAATCTGCCTTTCCAAGCGAACTGATTTTTAAAATTAGAATGTGGGGCTCTCAATTGGACTTCCCCTACATGTAAATTGATCAATACTTTAGTGTGTTCATGTTCTCCTAATATAAAATCATATAGGTATAACTCACAAAGAAGATTTTGGTTATCAGGGTCAGATTTGTAAAATATTTCCAAGAATGTAGCAGGATCCAAAATCTTATAAAGAAGATGGAAATATATTTTGACGATCTACCATCTATAGAATTGTTCAAGTAAAAACAAATTGTATACAGAGGAGGGTTGTTTACAGGCCTGAAGAGCTTCTCCCAATTGGCAAACATTTTGTAAATCTTCCTCTAGAGTTTGGTTTTTAGGTTCTAATTCCTATTTTTCATTTGCTATGACTTTGTTTGAAGTAATTAAAGCTTTATTCTCTTGCTTGAGTGTTTGAAACTCCTCTTGAGCTTGATGCAATATTTCTAGTGGAGGAATGTATGGATAACTGGTCTGACATACCTGATGAGTAAACACTTTAAGAGTAGGTTGAGTATCAATTTTAGGAATAACAACAAGCGCTGTCTGAGAAGATTTCACTAATTTTTGTTTTAATAATCTATTTTCTTTCTCAAGAATCTTTATATATATATCCATGTGTTGACCTCTTCCTCTTCCTTCTATTCTATTATTTATTTTTGTTCCTTAATTTTCAAAGCAAACTTTGAAGATATTATTTCCAATATTTGTACTAAGTGAGAATTAAGTTGATCCTTAGTGTGTAGTTTTCTAATTATGTCTACAATATCAACTGACTATTTTTGGATCCATGCTTGGGCTTCAGAAATCTCTTTGCTTAACTACATGATAGGACTCTTTAGGCTAGATGATTCTACTTATTCAAATGTACATGGAGTTTTGCCTTTATCCAATAAAGTTTTTTGTTCTTCTGTTGTGTTACTTTACTTAAGTTCTAGTTCTTATGTGTTTAATGGTGAGTTTCTTGATTCTTCCAATGGTTGCATGACAGGGCTTTCCTCCTATTCTTTTATAGGATCTACTTCAGGAGCCTCTTATTCTCTTATAGATTATTATAATAATGATTGAGATAGTTGTTTAAGACTATCCAAAGTGTTTGCTACTTCTTGTTCATCTTCATCTAGAAGGATCAACTTCCTTCTTCTTTTCTTAGTTTCTTGAACTTCATTGGTTATTATTCTATTGTTAAGTCCTTAGCCTTCTCAGGTTCTATTGAGGGAACAACTTTTATTTTTAATTTTCTTCTTCTAGAGTGGAGGGTTGGTTCCTCAACTAGTTCATGAGATTCTTGTGGAGGCCTTGTGAGGTTTTGAGTAGCTTGAGACCTTGTAATTCTAGTTGAAGAGGGAGGATTTTCTTTGATAGTTGCTGACTATTTTTGTGGCCAATTTGATCCTGATGTCCTAGCTTCTTCCTATATAAGTGGAGCTGGAATTTTTCTAATGACTCTATTTTCAAAGGCTTCCCAAACTTCTTTCCCCTATTGTAGGAAATGATGCTGAATAATCAGGTGAATGCGGCCTTGATGCTTGAGGGAAGCATTAGGGGTGGTGGTCATTACTTGGAGGGCACCATACAATAAATATGGAAGGTTAATGTTGTACTGGGGATTTTGTCTACCATATTTTAAATGCAACAAGATTTTCATGGCTTTTACTCCCAAAAGGCTACATTGTCCTTCATAAGTAACATATTTAATTACCAATGATGCAACAGATTGTCAAGGCTCTAGAAGTGAGTCTCTATGGATTCCCTTAGCTTTCCCTTTTAAATTAATTAAACATGCATCTCCAGTCCATTCATTACCATTAAATTGAGAAATTATATCATTAAATGGAACTCCTCCTATTACTTTCATTCTTTCATTTGAAATTTCAATGATTTCACTGATAGCCTAACTAGATATTGGAATAACTCTTCCTTCAACAATATAAAAATTAGGAGTAAGGTTTTTCACAAATTCACTTATCAGTGGTTCATGGAATCCCTAAAACTTCTAGATGAATGGTAGCCAACCATTTGCCTCAAATACTACTAAAAAATCTCTTTCACTAAGAAACTTGGTTACCTTCTTTGGCTCTAACTTGATCTTTTTCCCCATGATTTTCCACTGTGAAGATGACAACTAGATTTCTCTCTAACTATGAAAATGTTTGGTAAATGTAGGCAAGGTTTTAAAGTGATTATCCCCTTTTCAAATTCATAGAGAACACTTCAAATTCACTTCATATTTACCTCTATGGTGTGCTATATGTGTAGGGTTAATATCACATAGGCTAAGAAAAATATAATCATGACTTCACATGCATTTATCCATGTACTTGGCATTTATGGAGTGGAGCTATTGACTATTATTGTGGCCTGGCTGATGACATGATTTTTGAGATGATGGTGTGGCATGGGGTAATTTGATTACTCATGTGGGGGGGGGTGATTATGTTTGCCACCATAAGATTTTACCATATAATGATTAAACCATTTTGATTTAATGATTTTGATAGGATGATGATATAGCCTTGTCATAATGATAATGATGCAAGGGATTATTTTTTATCAGTTATGATAGGTGGACCTTCACTCCTCACTCTGCATGCTATGATTACTCCTCCTCTTTAGGGAATAAATGATTATCCCTTTGTAATTTGTGATCTCCATAAAGTGAATCTTATTTAAATCAAAAGACTTCTAAAGTAATAAAACATGAGCAAATAAAACTTTATAACTGATTTAGTCATACCTCAGATTGTGTTCATCTTGTGCCATTTGTCTTGTACAAGCAGATTTGCATGAATTAGTTAGCATATTTTAAGGATCAATTTTGAGATTTATTGCATGTGGATTTCAATCATGATCTACATGATCTAAGTCTCTATTTTTATATTTTTTCCCCTTGGCTAGCCATTGTTGGTTTTCTAACTAAGGCCATTTTATGCAATACATGACCAACTAATAGGCTAGTTTTCCAGTCATGTACTGTCAATAGTGTCCTTAAAAGGATTTTTACTATTGATTTTTTTTAATGATACAGAAGAGCAACATCAAGGAACAAGTTTCCTAGAAGAAAGAAGTTATTTCAAGAAAGTTACCTAGCATGGCTAGTCTAGACAAATTCCTCCTTGTTGAGAGGCTTCTGGTAAAGTTTTAGTCTATGTCCATTCACTAGCAGAGTCCTCCTACTGTCATCAATTAACATTAACTTGATAGAACCATTTACAAAGACTTCCTCTATTTGATATGGTCCTAACCACCTTGTCTATAGTTTACCTTTGAATTGTTGAAATTTTGAGTCAAACAATAATGCCCAACCTCCTTTCTAAAACTTTCATTATTTCATGTGTGAGTCATGCCAAAATTTCCTCTAATTTTTCACCAATTCAATCTTCTGTAATGCTTCAATTTTCATTTCATCAAGTTGATTGAGTTGTATGATTCTTTCCTTCTATGCTTCTTTTAATTCAATTCCTACTTTTGATGGTATTTTTAATGTTTACAATTCAAACTCAATAGAGAATAGAGGTTTCTTACCATAAACTAGCTCATAAGGTGAGAAGCTGATAGTTGTTTTCCAAGTAGTATTATAAGCTCAAATTACATTTGGTACTTTGGCTGTCCAATCTTTCTTATTGGTACTAAAAATATTTATTAGAATAGTTTCAAATTCTCTATTTGTAACTTCAACTTGTCCATTAGCTTGTGGGTGGTATGGAGAAGACTTCTTATTCTGAGCTTGATAAGTCTTCTTGAAGTATTCTATCATATTTGACATGAACTAGGGTCCTTAATCTGAAACTATCTCCTTTGGAGCACCAAATCTTTGCATAATTCTAAAGTCCAAGAAGTCTGCCACAGATTCTTCTCGAGCATGAGTCAAAACTTCCACTTCTATCCATTTGGTGACCTAGTCTATGCAAATAAGTAAATACTCCTTTCCTCTAGAAGGGGGGTCCATAGGTCCTACAAAGTCAATTCCCCATTTCTTAAATGATTCCAAAACTAGTTGAGGATGGAGAGGCATTTCAACTGAAAAAGTGGGTTTTCCCATTCTTTGACATACATCACACTGTCTAACATATTTCTTTACTTGCATATGAAGATGAGGCCAATAATATCCTACTCCAAGGAAATTGTGTATAGTTATTTTGGTTGAATAATGTCCTCCCCCTAGTTCATCATGATAAGCCCTAATGATGTCATATGCTTCATCATTTGTGACACACTTGTGAAACACATGATCAGGCCCAAATTTAAACATTATTCTATTAATCCATTTAAAAGAGGAACTTTCTATGATTAAACATTTTCTTTGCTTTCTTGAAAAATATAGAGGAAACTTCCCTATAACAAGGTAATTAGCTATATCAACAAACCATGGAGATTCTACTGAAACAACAAACAATTATTCATCTGTAAAATCATCCTCCACTGGTTCTTCTTCACCTAAAGTGTCAAGTCTAGATAATAAATCAACAACCAAATTAAATTTTATTGGTTTATCTATAATAATTATATCAAATTCCTATGAAAGCAACAACCATATAATAATCCTTCCTTCCACTATTAGTTTGTTGGCAAGGTATCTAAAGCTGAATGGTCTGTATAAATAAACACCTTATAGCCAGTTATATAGTGTCTAAATTCATTTATTGCATAGACTACAACAATAAATTATTTTTTAGTTGTGGTGTAATTTCTTTCAGTAAGAGTCATGTTTTTACTAATATAATAAATAACATACATATGACCATTCTCATCTTTTTTTCCTAGGACTACACCTATTGTTATATTGGAAGCATCTGTGTATATATGGAAGGATTGTGTCCAATCTAGTCCTCTTAATACTGGAGTAGTGCTGAGCTTTGCTTTGATTGTCTCAAAGGCTTGTTGGCAATCATCACTCCATATAAAATCACTGTCCTTTATAAGCAAAGAAAACATTGGAGTAGCTATTTTGCTAAAGTTGTCTATGAAGGATCTATAATAACCAACATGGCCCAGGAAACTCTTAACTTCTATTTATATGTATGGAATAGGGAGGTTGAAAATTATTTCAATTTTCTTTGGGTCTACCTAGATTCCTTTTGTAAAAACATGATAGCCTATCATTATTCCTTGATTCATCATTAACGAGCATTTTTCGTGGCTTAATGATAGCTGATGCTCCTCACATCTAGTCAAAACTCTTTCCAAATTGATAAGAGCTTCTTCATAGGTCTCTCCATAGACTGTAGAATCATCCATGTAGACCTCTACATAATCATTTATGAAATAGGAGAATATTTCTAAAATTGCTCTTTGAAATGTTTCTGGAGCATTAAAAAGTCCAAAGGGAAGTACTTTGTAGGCAAATGTTCCCCAAGGATAGGTGCATGTGGTTTTGTCCTGATCCTTAGCTGCAACTATGATTTGGTTATATCCACTAAATCCATCTAGAAAAGAGAAATATTTTTTCCCTACCAAATTGTCAAGAACTTGATCAATGAAGGGAAAAGGAAAATGATCCCTTAAAGTGGATTTATTCAATTCCTTGTAGTCCACACACACATGCCATTTCCATTTTTTTTGGCACAATTACCAATGGTGAAACCCATTGGCTATCTAAAATAGGATAAATAAATCCTACATCTAGTAATTTTTGAATTTTTGTTTTAACTATCTCTCAATACTAGGTTTATTTTTCTTTGTGGCTATCTCACTAGTTTTACTGACTATGTATGAATGTAATGTGTATAAATACTTGGATGAATCCCTTTCATGTTAGTATAATTGTCATTCTAGGAATTCAAAAAGTTGAACCTCCTCATCATTTGTTAACCAACTATTGATGTTCAAGACTCTCCCTTGTAATATCATGAGAGGTTTTGTGTTTGGATATTTAGATTTCACTTGTTTAAATTCACTAATTAGTGAATTCATAGGACAATGATGGGGAAGTAATATATGGAATGTGGTTACATTTTTAACAAACCCATCTCCAAGAGGATTAGCTCTTGCTAATGGATAATGGAATGCACTTAAGAACTATGTTTGTTGTGTTTCTACGTAGTTCCATATACTTGCTTGGAACATCTTATGGTCATATGATGAAGAAGCATCAAGAGGATTGGGAGAATATGCCACTAGTAAATCTACACAATCTATAGATTTTGGACTGGCATAGTCCATAGATTATGAGCCTATTCCTATATCACCCAATTATTCTAAATGCTTTTTAACTGTAACCATGGCCAAGGTTGATAGATAATTTGTGTTGTTATCTGACTTGTCTACCTAAATGTTTTCTATGTGGTTTACTGATGGTTTTGTAAGAGGATACAAGGAAATGCATTTGGATCTTAGACCATTATAAATGATCATGTCTCTTGACCTGTAATCAATCAGTACAATTACAGTAGCTAGCCATGGTCTTCTTAGGATTTGAGGACATGCCAAATTCTTTATTTTGGGTTGTAGTATCATAAAATCAATTGCATATTCCCAAGAGTCAATAAATACTACAACATTTTCTATAGTTCCTTCAGGTTTGGTTATAGACTGATCTACTATTTAGAGAATGGTAGATGTAGGCTACATTTCCATGAGGGATAGTGTTTGGACAGTGTCAATTGTCATGACATTGATAGCTTCCCCTAAATCCACTAGAACATTAGGAATTTCCTTTCCTCCTATTGTGACTGTTATAATCAGACTACCTAGATCTGCATACTTGGGTATTAACAACTTTCTTACTAATAAATTAGCTATCTTACCATCAATGTGTATGGTTTTTGGGTACTTTTTATTTCTTCTAGGTGTTTTGACACACAAGTTCCTAATGAGTTTGTTTAATTCTAGACTATCTCTAATAACTCATAACAAAGGTACTTCAATGTTGATCTTTTGTAATTTATGGATCAAGTCTGATTCTTGTCTAATTTCATCTCCCTTCAATCTTTCAGGAAAAGGAATTGCTAGTATATTGGTATTTTCCTTATGTTTTTCAGAATTTTCATTGATATCCATTTCCTTATTGTTTGACAATTTCATTTCTTATTTTTCATTAGGTAATTTAGAAATGAGAATTGGAGGTTCTTTTATTATTTTTCCTGATCTTAGTTGTATAATAGAATAATCAATAGCTCCCACATTCATTACATCCACTTGTTCATTAACATAAATAGGTGTTGGTGGTCTATTTTTTGGATTAGTTATTGGTTGAGTAGGCATTAGAGGCTGATTGACTTGTTCTAGATGTTGGATAATAGGTGGTGGCATGATGGTTTGTTGTTGAGGTGATCTTTTTGGTTGGTTGTATTACTAATGTGGAGTCCATTTTTGATTCCATTGAGGATTCCATTATGGATGTGGTTATTGTGGAAGCACCCATAGCTATTGTGGCAACATCCATAGTTGAGGTGACACCCAATATTGTCTAGGCCATGACATTTAAACTGGGGAAATTTAAGTTTGACCCCACATGGATGGAGGTGTAGGGATATTCTAGGGTGTTATCCATGGATTAACTCGATTTCTTGCACTAAACTATCCTTGGATCTATTGTTGTGGAAAGAAATTTTGTCTTTGAGCATTGTTTACCTCTTCAATGGATTGAGCATTTGCTTTTATCTAATTTTTAGAGTAGGCAAAAGGGTACAATGATTTGTATCATGGTCTTTTCCTTCACAGATTGCATAAAAGGAAATGTTTATTCTATCCAGGGGACAATCTCTAAGGGCATGTTTTAGCTTACACTTGGGATAATATATACCCAGTGGTTCTGTTGTATTGGCTTTAGCTTAAAGGCCATCCAATGTAGTGTTTGATTAGACTAAAATGTTTGTTTTTAGAATAGAAAATTATTTTATTAGTTTTCCCAACTCATTGGATTTTCCTAATTTCCCTTTCCTCAATCCTGATTTTATCTAAGAGTAATTGGTACAGAGTTTTTAGATTTGATGAAAGGATAGTTTATTTATGTCTCCACCTCTTGTGAGATTTAATGCATTTTTGACTTCTTCATCTAATCCTTTAAGGAAAACAATCTTCAAGACTTCCTCAGTAAGTAGATAACTACTTTTATGAATAAATCCAAATCTATCCAAATAGTCTTCCAAAGACATCTTCATTTTGTTTGATTTTAAAGAAATCATCTTTTCTTTCTCTTACGCTACAGTAATCTTGATATTTATTTAGGAGCTCAATTTCCATTTTGTCCCATGTGTGAATGGAGTTACCTGACAGGTCCATGAACCATCTCATGGCTGCATCTTTGAGAGTAGATGGGAACACTTTGAGTTTTTGATTGTCTGTTGTATAGTCATAAATTTGACAAAGTACTTTAAATTCAAATAGAAACTGATCAGGGTCTTCTATAGATCTTCCCGAAAAATTTGGAAAATTAGTAAGAGAAATGTTTTTCATAAAAGTTTGATGATTATGATCTAAAATAATGGGAAAGGAAAAAATCCTCCTTGGTACTGCAACTTGTTGGTTTTGTTGTTGAGCCATGTCGTCTTCTTCTGATGGTTTTTTAAAACTAGGATTAGCTTCCCAATGAACATTGGTTGAAGGTTGTTCAAATTATTCAAAACCTACTTCAGTGATGGCTTATTCAAATGCTTCTTCTAAATCTTTTACAAACTCTAAATACTCTCTTCTTGAAAATGGATTTTCTAGATGAATTCTTCCTATAGGACTTGGTTGAGACAATGCTCTAGTCCCAAATAATATTTTAGGGGAATCTTGAAGATGTGATTCTATAGCTTGTTCAAGGCTCTCAGCTAAAGATGATGGATTTATTTCTTAGAGTTTTGAAGTAGAGATTTCAGCTTTTGTTTTTAGAGGGCATTTAGGGATAAACCTTCCTTTAGAATCTTTGGGTCGAAACATAAATTGATTGCTCTTTATTTGATTTTTGTTTATTTTATGTTTTTTTAACTATAGATCAATAAGGTTTACCTTACTAACACCTAAGAATATCTCCAGTAATGGTGCCAAAAATGATGAGTGTCATTTAACCCTTCATTTAATCAATCTTTAAGATTGATGTCTATCAAACTAGGGTTGGTGTTCAAAGCTATTTGCAGTAAGGTTTATGGTGGTAGATCTATAAGTTGGTCTTGGGAGGATTTTGATGATTCTAATCTATCTTTTGCCAATGAAAGAATTCTTCTAAGATAATTGTTTTACACACTTACTAAAAGAAGAGATTAACCATTACACTAACTAATTCAATCCTTTACTTGAAATTAAGTCACACTTTCACACTTGCTTGAAATTGTAAATTTAAATCTAATTCACACTTGCTGAAACTGTAAATCTAAATCTAATTCACACTTATTACTAAAACTATAAATATAAATCTAATTCACACTTGTTGAAACTGTAAATCTAAATCTAATTCACACTTGCATGGAAATGTAAATTTAACTCTTCATTCACACTTTCTAGAAAAATAAAATACTATTGAAATGTAAACCTAAAATTTACTATTTTATGAATGACTAAGACATGCAATGATTGAAGATATTTTGATGATCTAATAATGGATAATTAATTTAACATAAATATAAATACCATACATAAATTCTTAGTTCTATGGAGAGTGGGCCCTTACTCTTCTTAGAGTTAGGAATGTAATCTACTCAATACTGATAACTAGAATAATTCTGCATTAGCTCATGAAAGCTGAAAAGTTTACAATATTATTGGAGCTCATAATGTAACTATATTCATTATTATCTTACTCCAAATGAAAAGATACATATTTATTCTCATACCTTAGGCTAAAGATAATATGCATAAAAATAGAACTACTAGTCAATTTGTTGCTCCCCAAAGATAGGAGATTTAGATTGATTATAATCCTAGAGAATATAACTATTATCACAAAATAGTTATACTATCCCAATAATAGTTTTATGGTCCAAATATGTATAAAGTGTATCTAAATTGAATCCTTTTTAAAATGGAAAAAAATATTCCTTTGGTGTGATCCAGCTGTATCCATCCTTCTTTCTTGAAACTCTTATATTTACCAAAGTGTAGCCTATTGATATCTTAAAGGGTACCATTGTAGATATCATTGGCATCAAGTTCAAAGCCAACTTTGAGGTCATCGAGTTGGTAGAGCAAGATAAGTATCCAACACTCTTGGGAAGGTCATGGTGCTATGCCAACAATGTAGACATGCACTTTAAGAAGTGCTATATGACTTTTGAGAATGATAAGGAAAGGGTGGTGATCCATCTTTCAAGTGACCAAGGGCCCCCATATGTAAAAAGTGTTGATCTCGAGGATGATATCAACCACATCTATAACATCATGATGCAGGTTATCGAGGAGCTCAACCCTAATGACCAAGGTATGCTCAAATGGGAGGATGGAATTTTATCCTCTGATACATCTAATGTAACCTAAAAGTAATGGGTCAAATAGGCTTATGAGGTCACTAGTTGAAGGTGTCACCTAGTGCAATAGCCAGGCCAATACCAGCTAGGATAGGGTTGGTTAGGATTGAGCACCTTAAGAAAAAATGGGTCTCTATGCCCAAAATATGGAGAGAAGGGTTCTCTAACTTGGTAAAGGGAAGTTTTCAATGCTATTAAAGTATGAAGGGAGCTATCCCATAGAAAAATATGTCCAAGACATTGAAGCCTGTGTACTAAAGGAGATAAATTGAATGGGCACACTAGTGCATACCTTGAAGAGCACTGTTGCTCACTGGTGGGTTGTGTAAAGACCCAACTTTATAACTTGGTAGGATGTGAAGGTAATGATTTTCACTAGGTTTTGAAAGAGTAATGAGTATCTGGACATACCCACTTACATGGATGATTTTTACCCAATCATGTATGTGTGACTATGCAAAGAAATCTGGACCGTCTACAATGAGAATGCACCAAGAGGCATGTGGGTGCATGCCTTTTACATGACCTTAAAAACATATGTGTGAGCATGGTATATTGTTAATGAGATGTGCCAAGAGATAGGAAATTGGGAGATGCTTAAAGAAATGTTCATGCACACCTTCTCCTTTTCTTCACATATCTTAGAGCTACTGGAACCATTACAAGTCATTCATAGGGCATTATTTGAGGACACTGCTATCTTAAAAGAGCACTTCAAAGAGATGCTTAGGGAGAAGGGACTAACACTCCTAAAATTATTTAAAGATATGATGCTCAATAATGACTCTAGTGAAGAAGATGATAAGACCTAAAAAGAGCACAATTATAAGGCTCTCACAGGTAGATAAAAGCTTATGTACCTTGTGGATGACAATATCCCATATGATGAAGATCTAATGCATATTAGGATTGAAACAATAGAGGGGACAAGGCAAGTTGAAGACTTTCATCAAGAGAGAAATAAACCCTACCATGTACCACTCAAGATCACTAAAATGGACATCGATATAAAAGCCAAGCCAAAGATTACTACTATAGGTGCTTAATGATTTGAATAAGAGATAACATGAATTGTGGACCTCTTGAAATAGTTTTAAGACCTTTTCCCACATAACTATAAGGACATGAAGGGTACCCACCCTTCACTTGGGAAAATAAGCATCAAGCTAGGTGACAATGTGAGGCTAGTCAAGAAGCACCCATATCAGATGAATCCTAATCTTTAAGCCAAGGTAAAGATGGATATTAATGGAATGTTGGTAGTCAACATCATCTACCTGGTATAAGAATCTGAATGGGTGAGCTTGATGGTCATCAGCATCAAGAAAAATGGATGCATATAGATTTTCATCAACTACAAGATATTAAATTTTGCTTGCATTAATGATTCATTCTTGACCTCATTCAATGACAAGGTCTTGGATGGAGTCACAAGGTGCAAAATCTACACTTTCACTAATTAATTTTTAAACTACCATCAGGTACAAATCAAGGAAGAGGATAAGCCCAAAATAACATTTGTGATTGAATGGGGTTATTTCACCTATAATGTGATGCCCTTTGGACTCAACAATTCACCAATCATACTCTCCAAGATAGTGATCACTGCCTTCAATGACTTTATCCATAGGTTCTTCCAAGTATATCTCAATGACTAGACTATGTATGGTCTTTTAAAAGATCACTATGCCAATCTACACCTCATGTTTGAGAGGTGTAGGTATCTCTAGATCTACTTAAATATGAAGAAGTGCATATTCAAAACTCCATTTAGGACATTGCTCAAGCACATCATCTATAAGGATGGTTTGCTTGTTGATCTAGCAAAGATAGCCATAATAATCCAGCTCTAAACTCCCTCAATGTAGAAAGATGTTTGCACCTTTCTAAGCCATTGTGGATACTACAAGAAGTTTATTCAGAGCTAAGCAAATATCATGACACCTCTATAAGAGCTCTTGCATAAGGATGGCCCATTATACTAGGGTGAGGCATAAGAAGAGGCCTTTGAGACACTGAAGCTGAAATTGGCTAGTGCACTAATTCTATAAATTTTGACTGGACAACTCCTTTCCATGTTTACATTGATGCTTCAAGTTATACTATTGGCATCATATTGATGTAACTAGGTGAGGGAAATATGGATCACCCCATCTCCTTTTCAAGTAGAAATTTGATGCAGGTAGAGTAGAATTATACCACTATCGAGCATGAGGTGTTAGTAATGGTCTATGCCTTAAAAAAAATTAGGCAATGCCTACTAGCAACCCCATTCATCTTCTTCATAGATCATGAGGTGCTCAAGTACATCATGAACATGCCTATTTTACATGGGTGCATATGTAAATGGATTGTTCTCTTCCAAGAGTTTCAATTCACTATAGTCATCAAAATTGAGAAAATGAATTTAGGGCCAAACCATTTGTCCTGCATCAATTTTGGTAATGTGGTGACACTTATTGAGGATGACATGTTAGACATGTAGTTGTACAGAGTTTAGAGCATTCCTAAAGATCTAACAAAGATTTTTGCTTTCCTAACATCAAGGTTTACACCACAAACTTTATTCCCCAAAGAAAAAATAACTTGTTGTCTGTGTTGTCACCTTCTAGTTCATCAAGGGGGAGCTATGCAAACTAAGTAGGGATGAAGTCCTACATCAGTGTGTTTTGGAACATGAATGAGAATCCATCCTATAAGAAGTGCATGAAGGGATCATAGGATGCCATTGCATTGGCAATGTAATGACATGAAAGATATTATAGTTAAACTTGTGGTGGCCAAGCTTGTTCCAAGATATAAAAAAATATGCCAACACATGTGATGTATGCTAGCACACCAAAAATCCCAATCATCAAGATGAGATTCCTCTCATCCCCATTCTTGCCTAGGTGCCATTTGAAAAATGGGATATTGAATTTGTTGGGCCAATTACTCATGTAACATGATGCATAAGTTCAAGATATATCTTAGTGGCCACTAACTATTTTACCAAATGGATCAAATCCATGCTAAACAAAGATTACATCATTTTGATAGCCACATGATTCATATGGGAGAACATCATTAGCAGGTATAGGTGCCCATTGAGTCTGAATAGTGATAGTGACACTCATTTCATTAATGAAATGATGTGCGTCCTTCTGACCAAATATATGGTGGTACACCACAAAAGCACCCCATACCATCCCTAGGCCAATGACATGCCTGAAGCCTTTAAAAAAATCCTAAGAATGTGTCTAGTGAAGATATATAATAGTGTCTATAAGGATTGGAATGTTCATGTTTTAACAATACTTTAGGCATACTACACAACCTATAAGTGCCTAAACAAAGCTACACCATTTTAACTAGTGTTTATCACTAAAGTAGTTTTACCCATGGAATTCATGGTGCCCTCCTTATGCATTACACAAATCGGCCATTTAGACAACCATGAATCTTCAAGCATAAGGTTGGAACACTTGGAGTACTTAGATGAGAAGCGTGCCCAAGACAAATGGAGTTAGTAGGTTGAGAAAGTGTGTCAAAAGTGGTGGCATGATCAACACATCAAGCACAAGGAGTTGACTGAAGGAACATTGGTGCTAATCTATGATTCCAAGTACTTCAAGCATGTAGGCAAGTTGTAAATCTGATGGATGGGCCCTTAAATCATCCATCACATCTTGTAAATAGGTGTATGTAAGCTGTGCACATTGTTCAATGAAATGTTCCCTAGGCATTTCAATGGTAACATAATGAATCCTTATAGGTAGTAGAATGGTGCTCATGCCATGGAAACTTTGACTTCTTGGTTAATAGTTTTTTTGAGGTGAGCTAACTAGAATAAATTTTGGTGCAAGCCAAACCATTCTTTTATTTTATTTTGTCCCTTTTATAGTGTATAAAGGTAGTGAGCAACACATGATGGCCATAAGAACTTATAAGTTATCACTTCATGCACAATTCCAATCAAGTGAGTTGAGCACTTGTACACATAAGCACATGAGACTAGACATCTAAGTAGTGGGGACATGAAGCTTACTAGGCATAAGTAGGAGTAGCTAGAGAGACATATGCACAAGATGGAAATTGCAAGCACCTTAAAGCCCAAGAATGAACCACTTTGGTGCTACCTTTATGCCATATTTATAATAAGGTACATTGATTGATCCAATGTCAAATAACCCCAAAGGCAAGAAGTGAAGATGCCCAACATGGTTGAGCACAAGGTAAACAGTGAAGATGCACATTCTAAAAGTGTGAAAGAACATTAGGAGAGAAACAAAGCATTGGAGGGCCAATGTAAGGGATTTATATGAGGTAGGATAAGGCCAAGGCAAGATGATGTGCATGAAATCAACCAAGGTAAAAAGTGTATTTGAAATAAGAGCTTAAATAGAGACGAACTGGAACCAAGGAGGTTGAGTCATTTGCATGTGAGGTGCTGTGCCTAGGTTTCTACTAAAAAGGTGAAGGTTATGCCAAAGGATACACACACATAAGGAAGTCATCTAAGATAGCTGGCATCCACCCAAGGAGTGGGAAGTGACAGTTTGAATTACATGTCACTTCATCAAAAAATCCATTAAGAGTATTTAATGAGGCAAAAATGGTGACACAAAGACATGCATTTAATGTGTACAAGACAAGAGATTTTTTAATATTTCATATATTTTCACATCTTCTAAGAAGATCAAGGTACCTATGCCATTAAGCCTACATTAATAATGGTGGTTGACAAGAGATGGGTATAAAAGCGAAATGGTGGACTCACTTAGGTTACCAAGTTTATGCTAACGCAAGACTTAATGCAAACTTAGTGAGAAACCAGAGAGCCAAAGCAAGAGGAACCCTGTCACAGTGAGCATTTAAGTAATCTAAGCACCTTAGAGTGAATATAAGCATAAAAGAGAGAGAATGTATTCATGATGAATACTGGTGTAAAGGATGAAAGAAAGAGGTTCATGCAAGGAACCAAGTTGAACCAAGAAGCTATCACCTAGATGCCATTAATGGTTAACAAATCTTAGAGATAAAAAAAGCCATAAACCCCATGACTGTTGAAGCATTGATCACCATTTGAGGCTTCGATAAGCCACACCTCCCAAGGTTTGATACTAGTAGATTTAGAATGGTGAAAAATAATAAGGCATCAAGCTCTATGTCGGTGTAGCTAGAACTCAAGTGGGTAAGGATTATTGAGGAAGCATCTATCACCAAGATATAGGCATAGATGGTTGAGGTAGTTAGCATCATGGTGGTGGATACTGAGGTGCTAACAAAAATCTCCTATCAATACATGTAGTTTCCACTAGAGGTATTAGTAGGAGAACCATGGCACTCATTTGCACATGTATGCTAATTGAAAGAGTATAACTACTAGATGTCAATCTAATTTCAAGACTTTGCACAAGACTACATGGTGGATATAGGGTGCAAGGCCCCAGATGGTGACTATCTATTTGATGTCTTAATTTGAGACAAGTTAAAAGCCTCAGGTGCAACTCAACTGTATGAGTTACCTTGCTTTGGAAAGCCCAAAGAGTTTATCCAATTATTTCTCTCACACATCCACAAGGATTACATATACTTTATAGGCTGACACATGAAGATCTCTTTGCAAATGATAAAATAGATAATTGGCCTTCCAGACATCGATAAAGACATCCATCAGCTAGTGGATGATGATAAAGAGGTGGAACACACCGTGAATCTGCTAAATTACTTCAAGGGGGCCTATACATTCCTAATCAATAAGTGTGAGGACCCTAACATGAGGGTGGTGGCATGCCTCATGAGCTCAAAGTTATATCTTAGAGGTCGATGGGAAGATGTGTCCAAGGCATCTCTCTACATGGCCTATCATATATTATAGGGCATCTAATTTAAGATCATGTAGTTTATTGCTAAAGAATTGACCAAGAACATATTTGAATATCATAGTACCAAAGGGACCTTTATGTGGGGATCCATCCTTATCTTGATCATAATGGAGCATATCGAGATCCCTAATGGAAGTGAGGATAATTTATGGGTGTTCCTAAAAAACCACAAGTCCCTCATATAGAATTATAAGGACTACACCTACCCTACCACCTTCAGTCCAAAATACAAGACTTGCATAATGTGTTGGTGTGAGCAGTAAATCAAAGCCTTTGGACTAGAGTGGTACATTCCCTAGGGGATTCTCATATGCATGTTTGGGATGGAAAATTTTGCTATGATGTAGCACTACTACATTGTAAACTTTGCATTGAAGGATGGGAATAAGTCAGGATGGTTGAAGCTCTCCTTCACCTTCTCGATAGAATACTTCTAGGATGCGCTTCATCAGATTTTGAATGCATAGAGGATGGACATCCGAGTCAAATAATTAGATGTATATAGCTAAAGTTTGAGGCATCCCTATATAGATATAAGCATGATAGAAGATGAAGAAGATTGCCTAAACATCGATCCAATCCAAGAGGTCACCATCCTTGGATTCATCCATAGGCTCTACTATGTGATGAAGCCAACAAAGAAGGATTCTATCACCGAATGGAAAAGAGACACCCCAGTGCAGATCGAGGATTAAGGAAACCTAGTACCCCTTGAGAAGAAAAGGTGTTCAAAGAAAAAGAAAGGGAAGACATTAGAAGAAATTGAGGAGCATCTAAAGCTAAATATTGCTTAAGAAGGGGAAGCATTTGCTTTATAGTCATTTAAAAAGCACGAACACTTCACACCAAAAGCCTCCCCCAACATAAAGGAGAAAAAGAAGGGGAATGGTCCTTCTTCAGTGCCTAAATTTATTGTATCTAGGCAAGAGGAAGAAGAGGAGCTGGAAGAAGAAGGTGTGATGGGCACCTATATTATACCCTAGGATGAGAGTCTTCAGCAAGTGAATAAATACATTCCCTTCCACCTCAAATTGAGCCAAAAAAGTGAATGCATAGGTTAAGAAAGTTTGGCTTCAGTGAAGCCAAAGTATAGAGGATGTAGGAGCTACGGGAACAAAAGGAAGAAATGGCTAAGGTAGGGTGCCAAAGGAGGTCATCCGATGGTGGAGGTTGAAGAGTAGAGAAAGGAGGAAGAGTGCAAAGTATTGATGGAGCAAGGTAGTCAAGAAGGAGAAATGAGAAAGGAGCTCGAGGAGGTAACCCATTTAGGCATGTTAATAGAAGAAGGATACAACACCAATGGAAGGCCATGGGACTCAACCAAGGCCATATTGATGCAGTGATAAACTTTTACTAGAGACATGAAGAGATGAAATCCAAGGGCATGTCCCAAGCTAAAATCAATCAACTAGAGGTTGAGGAAATAAAGGAGAGAGAAAAGAAATGCATCATGCAAGCCACAAAGAGAAAGGCTGAAAAAGAATAGGCTAAGAAAGAAGAAGCAACAAAAAAGGTTGAAGTAGAGAATGCCTAGAAGAGGGAGAGAGAGAGAGGAGAAAGTGGTTCAAGAGGAAAGGGTGTGCATGTTAGAATAAAGGGAGAAGAAAAAGGGTCCCACTAGCATAGAATGCAAGGAAGAGAGATTAGTAGAGATGGTGCCTAGTGCTTCCATTAGGACAATAGAGGGAGCTACACAATAGGTGCACCCTAACTCTAAAGGAGTGATTGAAGATAAGAAAGGCAATATTGGAACCTCAGAGAATCAAATGGAGGAAACAGGGCCATGATAAGAAGAAATGGATGAAAGGGAGAAGTCCATAAAAGAACCCCTACAAGAACAACATGATGACAGGTCTAGTACAAAAGAAAGAGAAGGAAAAAGAGAAGGAGAAGATGAGAAGAAAGAAGGAGAAGATGAGAAGAGAGAAGTAGAAGAGGAAGAAGAAGGGGAAAAAGATGAAGACACTAGGTTAGGTACTAGCACCAGTGAGGAAGAAGAGTTGGGTGAAAATGAAGAATATGAGCACAAAAATAAGGAAAAGGTGCAGTAGGAGTTTAAGGAGGATGATGGATTCTACATGATATAGTGCATGCCTCCAAGGACTGCTATGACCTTGACATGTCACTAAGTCTTTTGGGAATCAGACTACTACATGGATGAACCCAAATTTGAGGTTCTAATAAAAGCAATCAAAAATGCCAAGAAGCCTAAGGAAGGACATGATTACCACCTTAATCCCCATGATATGAACCTTGTGCACTTTTTAAACATGTTAATCAAGATGGCATCCTCGGTGGCATGCAAGAACATCATCAATGATGTTCATGATAATAGCTAGAGGAAGATAGAAAAAAACATGGAAAAAGAGCTTGAGGCAACAAAGATCAAGCTCAAACAACTAATATAGTGTCAGGTACCTAGAACAACAAACATGCTCTGATACCAGTTGTTGGGGAATCCTAGAACAAACACACTTGTTCTAATCCCATTTGTTAGGATCTTGCTCCTCAGATAGAGCACAATATGATTACTAAATATAAGCAATTAAACATGTGGAAATAACCAGAAGCACAAGTAACTAGAATTCACAAATAACATAGAATATGAGAGATAATACACTATCTTGTATTAACACTTTGTACAAAAAAGAATACAATAAAGAGCCACCACACTCTTCCACCTTACAGAGGCTTCCCACACCTCAAGTGTACATTAATTCTTCTTCAAAACACTCTCCTACCAAAAACGGTCCCAACAACCAACTCACACACAGAATTGGTGTTCACCTCTCCAACCAGTCAGTAATAACCCTGCCAGTACACCAAGCACTCTATAGTACTTCAAGTTGATCTCCCATGAACCTGCATCCTGCAATTCAACAGACCATACTCACACATGTATATCTCTTATGAGCTTGCAACAACCTGCAACTCAATGATCTTACAATGGAAGAAACTTCCTTGCCTTCCTTTCTAGCTCATACTTTACAATACATGCCAATGGGTCTATAAATAGATCTGAGACTTAAACAATAACTTAGAATCTTAATTTGGAATGAATATCCACATAGCTCAAGACTCTAACTGGCCTTTACATGCAAACAACGCGTTCACTTAACTAATTGTTCGTGCAACAAACAGTTCTGGAACACACAGGCGACCGATGCTGGTCCCTGCTTGCTTGGTGCTGTCGACATCAACTGACTTCCTATCGTCGCCGGTTGCCTTCTACACTGGTCATGACCGACGTTGATCATGCTACCGATGCTGGTGCTTCTAGGTCTTCATCAACCTTTAGTTTATGTCTGCAAAGTTAAAGCTTTTAGCTCCACACCCTAATAATCTCCCACTTGGAGATAAATAGTTGTAACTGTACCTGTACCTGTACTCTGCCTAGTTTGTTCCCTTGGCTTTATATCCCTCCTCAAGATCACTCTTGAAGACCAACCACCACAAAACTTGTAGTGCAAAACCTATCATCCAAATCACCTGCCACATCCACATCTACAAACCATGTAGAAAATAACTTGAACCTGCATAGCATGTGCACCTGTTGCTGGTCCCTCTAAGAATCCACTGAATTGCCCTCCAATGCTTCTCTCTCAGATTGGCTCCAAACTTGTGACAACTCCCACTGCTTGGGAAAACTCAGGTTTAGTACATACCATGCACTCAACCTCATTATGTGAATCAAGACACTTGTTCTATGAATTGTCCAACCATCGGTGTGCTAACCAGTCTCACACAATCATCTTGAAACAAAGTCAACATATGACCTTCCATGTCTCTAAAACACACTCATGCCAAAGAATCTTGCTGCTCCTAGATTCCTCATGACATCCCCTGAACTAGCTTTACCTTTAGTTCAACAACTCCCTGTATATGTAACCCTGCAACAAGCACATCATATAGTAATAGGATAATGTAGCTAATATTATCCAACCTGGTAAAGAGAAACACAATGATCAAACCTCCATTGTCCTGCAGCTTATACAAGACCATATACTCTGATCTTTCATCTCACGTATCCATTTCCGCTCTTCTTCATCCTGAACATCCATTCATCTCTCAGTGCTTTCTTCCCGCTGGCAACTCTACCCAAAACTCCTGTTTGGTTCTCCTCCAAGGAATCACATCCTCCATCCATGCCAAGCTCCCATTGTTTCCTGGATCTACCTATTCTACTTCTTCAATAACTTCTTGGTTCTATACCATAAGTGAGCAACAAGTAGTGTAAAGAAAGGAAATGATGAATTTGAGGCTTACATACCCTTTAAGTCCTCCGTATGGGTGCTTGAGACTCCTTGACAGCTTGCTGTCCACCCAAAATTTGTCTCAGTGACCGATTCCAGTCACATCTTAGTCTGCACTCGACCGATGTCAGTTCCATGTGACTACCTTCTTGCTAACGTCGGTTCCCCCTGGCCAATGCCAGTAGTTATTTGCCCTGAGTTACCGACATTGGGCTGCACATAGCCAATGTCGGTCCCTGTCTGGATGCCGATGCCGATTTTCCTGCTGTCATCGGTCTCTGTGTTTTTGTAGTGAGAACTGACCTTTTCCCGCGAGCTCCTTTTGGATCAAACCCTTGTCCAAATCACCCTTGCTCTACTCAAAATTCTTTTACCCCTTGTGCTGAACTCTGTTCGTCACCTTCTCCTTGAAAACCAAGGCTTTTCTGTTCTTGTCACTAACATCGGATTCCTCAAGAAACGTTACCTTCTTCTTCTGCATACAAAAATCTTGATCTATGCTCTTCAAATCTGAAAGCATACCCTTTGACTCAAGAACATGCATCTCTTTCTTATTCATGTGACCAAGCCTATTAAGCCACATCTTCAAATCTATAGCTGAAGTAGATAACTCAGAAAGAGAATCAGTAATACAAGTAGATAGATAAAGTGTACCTACTTTCTTACCTCTCTCTACAATAAGTGCACCCTTAGTAACCTTCCAAGAGTCCACTATGAGAGTTACTGTGTAACCCTCATCACCCAAACTTCTAACAAAAATCAAATTCCACTCCAAAACTAGGACATGCATGACCTTCTTTAACACCCATGTGTTACCTGTCTACAATTTCAGCTTCACTTTCCCTTTGCCAACCATCTGACAAGGCTTACCATCCCCTACACAAATTTCTCCAAAGTCTCCCTAGACATACTCATGAAAAATTCCCTATTTGGGGATGCATGAAAAGAGACACCAAAATCTAAAACCCAAGATTCTTCTTTATCCAAAGAACATACCAGAGCATCCTGTGCAATGAAATCTGCAACATCTGATTCTTCATGTCCTTCATGCTGATCTTCACCCGATCTGCAATCTCTCTTTAAGTGCCCTTGCTTTCCACATTTATAGCAGGTTATTCTGCCATACCTAGACTTGGATCTCCTGCCTATCTTTGACCTTGATCTCCCACGCTCTATCTTCTCTCTTTGCCTTCCTTTGCCTTCAACACTCAAAGCATTCCCTGATGATTCACCTGTGCTTTTCCTGCATATCTCTTCATTCAAGATCACACTCACAATATCATCCACTTTTAAGATTTTTGAAGCAGATGCAGTATTAGAAACTACCATTACCAAACTCTCCCAAGTTTCAGGTAATGAACACAAGATTAAGAGAGCCTTAATTTCATCATCAAAAACAATATTGACTGAACTTAACTGGTTTACCAAACCGTGGAAATCACTAAGATGACTATGTACAGATGCACCTTCCAACATTTGCAAATTAAATAATTGCTTCATAAGAAATACCTTATTCAAAGCTGAGGGTTTTTCATATAAATTTGCCAAAGATTCCATCAACTCCACCGTTGTCTTACACTGTGATAAGCTGGAAATCACAGATGAAGAAAGACTCAATCTTATAGATCCCAGAGCCTTCTGATCAAGAACCTCCCATTCTTCATCCTTCATATCTTGGGGCTTACAATCAACCCCACCCAACGGTAAGTACAAATCTTTCTGATACAGATAATCCTCAATCTGCATCCTCTATAATTGGTAGTTCTTGCCATTAAATTTCTCTATTCATAGCTTATTGTCTTCTATCATTGCTCTACTCCCACTCAAACAAAAACCCTGTGAGTAACCTGTAATCAAAACACACTAACCAGATCTAATCCAACCTGTTAGTATCCCAACCAAAAGCTCTGATACCACTTGTCAGGTAACTAGAACAACAAACATGCTCTGATACTAGTTGTCAGGGAATCCAAGAACAAACACACTTGTTCTGATCCCACTTTTTAGGATCTTGCTCCTCAGATAGAGCACAATATGATTACCAAATATAAGCAATTAAACATGCGGAAATAACCAGAAGCACAAGTAACTAGAATTCACAAATAACACATAATATGAGAGACAATACACTATCTTGTATTAACACTTTGTACAGAAAAGAATACAATAAAGAGCCACCACACTCTTCCACCTTACAGAGGCTTCCCACACCTCAAGTGTACAGTAATTCTTCTTCAAAACACTCTCCTACCAAAAATGGTCCCAACAACCAACTCACACATAGAATTGGTGTTCACCTCTCCAACCAGTCAGTAATAACCCTACCAGTACACCAAGCACTCTATAGTACTTCAAGTTGATCTCCCATGAACCTGCAACCTGCAATTCAATAGACCATACTCACACATGGAGATCTCTTATGAGCTTGCAACAACTTGCAACTCAATGATCTTATAATGGAAGGAACTTCCTTGCCTTCCTTTCTAGCTCATACTTTTCAATACATGCCAATGGGTCTATAAATAGATCCGAGACTTAAACAATAACTTAGACTCTTAATTTGGAATGAATATCCATGCAGCTCAAGACTCTAACTGGCCTTTACATGCAAATAATGCATTCAATTAACTAACTATTCGTGCAATGAATAGTTTTAGAACACACAGGCGATCGATGCCAGTCCCTACGTGCCTGGTGCTGCCGACGTCAGCCAACTTCCTACCGTCGCCGGTTGCCTTCTGCACTGGTCATGATTGACGTCAGTCATGCTACCGACGCTAGTGCTTCTGGGTCTTCAGCAACCTTTAGTTTCTGTCTGCAAAGTTGAAGCTTTTAGCTCCACACCCTAACATATAGCATGTGGAAGAGGTAGAGCCATCCCTCTTAAATGATGTGGATACCTTTGGGATGAAAGAAGTTGAATACATTTACATGCTTGTAGAGATGATGTTACAAAGGATGAGGCTAGTGCTCGAATAGAAATAAGATCCTTATGAGACCTTACAAAGAGAGTTAAACAAAAACATGGACATGGTTAAAGAAAACTTCACCAATTAGGTAATAGTCATTGATGCATGCCTCAAAAAGGCAAAGGAGGATAAGGATGCTCTACTCCAACACTCATATATGGTAATAAGGACCAAACACATGCATGTAATGGCCAAACTTAACTCCCTTATCACTCAATTAAAGACTTAGGAGTAGGAATTGGAGGTGGTCTTTCATGCCTTCCAAATAAAGGCTAGTGAGAAAGGGGAAATATTGGATGTTGGTGTGAAGCACGTGAAGGAACATATATAAGCCTTTATAAAAGAATTAGAAAGCATGAACATGCTTATTCTAGAGGCTGCATCCACTAAAATAAATGGCACCATTAAAGAGATTAGGGGTGCCATCTAAGCCTTTAAAATTTTTAAGGAAGACTTAAGGCAGGGTGAGCTCAAATTCTATGTACCGATGGTGCTTAAAGACTAGTTTGGGGTAGACTATCAATTTTGTATTGGGTAATGTTGGGCCCCCTTTTATGGAGCTTATGTGGACTATGCTAGCTAGACTTATCTTGGTGTGAGGTAAAATTTGGAGTATTTATTCCCCCTTTTTTACATTTTGACACCGGCTGGAGAAGTTCTCATGGATCTCACACTAGTTGGTGGGTAGTTATATAACATTGACTTACATAAAGACATCCCTACCAAGACTTAAACATGATGGCTCAAGAAGCATGGATGTCAGAGAGTGGATTAGGTGAGATAGTGACCCCTCAATGCCACATCAACATACATCATGCACTCAGCCACCCTAGATAGTGTAGTGGAGCCGATGAACTCATGGCAACTCATCATTCAACACATGCCCATATGACTTGGCAAGGGGACTTCCTTTCACTTATAAAAGGAGGCTTATGTTTGAAGATGAAAAGAAGTGAGGAAGTGTAATGAAGTTTTGAAAAAATATAGAGTGACCCATTAGTATTTATCATTATGTATATAGTATTTTAGAGATTTGAATGTACAATCAAAGCTCACATGTGAGCCACTAGGCATGAATAGAGTTAGGAAGAACATATGCTCCATTTCTTTATATTGAACTTTATCACTAAGCTATAAGTTAATGAAGAAGGCCAATATAGAAATGAAGCATTAATACTTGTTTATAATTTGTGTAATGTTATGTTTGTGAGTTAGTTTTTTTAGCGATGTTATAGATGTGACTGAATATATTGGGAAATGGAGGTTCATCCTTGGTCACTAATGGCATCCTTGTGCCATAAAGTGACCTTAGCTCATCTATAAAGTGACAAAGTTTTAGAACCGAAAGGCCCAGAGGTTTTGAGACCCATCCCTAGAGTGCTACCCCAAGAATGAGTCCTTAAACTTGAGCTATCCCTATGACTTGCATAAGTAATCGAATGACTCTTAACCTACTCTCATCAGCTTGTGCCACTAAGAGATCCACCTAGCTAGTTATGGACTTGCACCTTAGGATCAATGCTCTCATGAAGGCTTGCACCTAGTGACCTTACTTTGAAGGAATTAATGTTGGAAGGCCATCTGAACCCTTCTAGCTAATGACTAAGTCCCTTTGAACCCCAAGTTACGCCATGATGCAACTAGCCCAACATGGGCCTAGTCCCTTCATTATTGTGCTTCAAGTGAGCACACAAGGCTTGTGCCTTATGTGAAACTAATGCCAGTGCTATAACATGATAAAATTTTATACATCAGACCTTACTATCCTTGTGATTAGCTCCACCAAGTCTAGAACTGACTTAGATTGATAGTTAAGTGCATGACCAAGCACATAAGCCAACCTAGTGATCTTTGCTATAACACTCATGATGTAGAGATGTAGACACTAAATTATACAACACTCACACAACATTATATATAAGAGAGGGACATAGCTTGGACTAAGCTTGCAGAGGCTAGAGTACTATTAACTAGAGAGGGACATATAGCTATTTTGGATAGGGTGACGTAGGCTATGGAGTATGCCACATACTATAGAAGCTTAATTGAGTGGGTTGTACCATGAGACTAGAGGGCATTATCTTTTAGAGAGTACTCTATGAGATAGTCAACATCTATGAGATTTTTTTAGCTGGTGGAGTTAGAGAGGTCAGTGGGATAGGTATAGTATGTGATGGGTCCTCCACAAGGCACACCATGGCATGGAGATCTATTCTTGAGACTAGATACTTTGTATGAGGGATAGGATGAGATATAGATATAGGGGATAGTTTGATAGATGGATTTTATTGATGTTTACATATGTTGAGATGTACCTTTTTGTATAGACACATTTGATATATATATATATATATATATATATATATATATATATATATATATATATATACATCCATAATAAATATGCTGAAAGAATTAACACATGCTAGCATAAATCAAAATATATGAAATATAACCAATGTTACCATCTATCCATACATCTATCAATCATATATCCATAAATCCATGTAAAACAAGAAATAGTCCATAATACAAAATCTCAAAACAATCAACATTAATATATATATATATATATATATATATATATATATATATATATATATATATATATATATATATATTCATGTTGATTGTTTTGAGATTTTGTATTATGGACTATTTCTTGTTTTACATGGATTTATGGATATATGATTGATAGATGTATGGATAGATGGTAACATTGGTTATATTTCATATATTTTGATTTATGCTAGCATGTGTTAATTCTTTCAGCATATTTATTATGGATGTATGACTTATGTATGATTAAATGATGTGTATGGATGTAGAATGTGACATTGCTGCATATCTTTTGTTTCCATTCTCTGTATTGAATTTCCAATAATTTTTGATTTTTTGAGCAACCTGATTTTTAATATAGCATAAAATACGATACTACCAATGATATTGAATAATCATGATGATTGTTGTTGTTTTAAATATTTGAACAAAAGGAAAGAATAAATTGTGTTTTTAACAAAGTACATCATGATATAGTCATAACCATACTATAGATGCATTGCACAAATTAATCTTTATAAACATACAAAAAATAATAATAAAAAAAGAAGATGAAAAAGTGATCTAATTGATTGTAAACATAACAATGTAAATAAATGTAATTTAAATGACACTGTTATATTTTCAAGGTTTAGAAATAGGAATTTCACACATAACTAAACAAAGAGTAGCTTAAAAATTAAACACACTTGATAAAAGAAAAGAAAATAACCATAAAAATGGCTAGAGAAAAAAAAAGAGGTGAAATAACCAACTTGATGGCTAAGGATAAAGAATGAGATAAAAATAACCAAGTGAATGGTTAGGGATAGAAAACAAATAATACAACAATGAAAAATAAACAAAGAGTATAAAAAGTGGAAAAATTGTAAACAAAGACAAAACTAAACAAAGATTAAATAATTGTAGCCAAGAGCGAGGCTAGGAAGTAAACAAGTGAGGGACAAGCCGATGAATAAACTAATCTAATTTTAGGGATATGGATGATGGTGGCCAAGCTGATCCTAGAGATCCCATATGTCTAATAACTTCCTATGTAATCCACCTTAGACAAAGTCTATGTGGAAATATTGTTAGGTTGTGGAGCTAAAAGCTTCAACTATGCAGACATGGAGGAGGTTGCTGAGTTCTAGGGATATCGGCGTCGATAGTGTAACCGACGTCGGTCATCTATAGTGCAGAAAGGCAACCAGCATTGGCATGAGGTTGGCTGACGTTGGCCATCTCTAGACAAATAGGGACCGACGTCGGTCGCCTGTGCGGTTCCAAAATTATTCGTTGCACGAATAGTTAGTTTGTTGAACGGATTGTTTGCATGTAAAGGCTATTTTTGGTCTTGAGTTGCGAGTCTAATTATTGTAAATTAGAAGCCTAAGTTATTGTTTAGTGTGGGATATATTTATAGATCCATTGGCATGTATTGTAAAGGGAGTGCTAGTTAGAGTTGAGCAAGTGTAGCTCCTTCTAGTTCCACAGATGAGCAAATAGAGGAAGGCAAGGGAGATCCTTCCAATTGTAAGAACAGGGTGATCTACAGGTTGTTGCAAGATCAAGGAGAAGTTCTACATGTGTAAGTAAGATCATTTGAGTTGTAGGTTGTTGCAAGTTCATGGGAGATCTACTTGAAGTACTTTGAGTACTTGTGTACTGGCAGGGTTATTATTGACTGGTTGGAGGTGAACACCAATTCTGTGTCTGAGTTGTGTGTTGGGACTATTTTTGGTAAGAGAGTGAACTCTTGAAGAGAATTACTGTACACTTGGTGTGGGAAGCCTGAAAGGTGTGGAAGAGTGTGGCGTCTCTTCATTGTATTCTTTTCTGGATGAGTATTAATACATATTGTGTTGTCTCTCATATTCTGTGTCATTTGTGAATTCTAGTTACTTATTACTTTTGGTTAATTCTGCATGTTTAATTGCTTATACAAGGTAATCATATTGTGCTCTTATTGAGGAGCAAGATCCTGACAAGTGGGATTAGAGCTATTTGTTGTTCTTGATTCCCCATCAACTGGTATCAGAGCTTTTGGTTGGATTACTAACGGGTGTTTCAGATCTGGTTAGTGTGTGTTGATTACAGGTTACTCACAGGGGTTCTATTTGAGTGGGAGTATAGCAATGACAGAAGAAAGTAAGCTACGAATGGAGAAGTTTAATGGCAAGAACTATCAATTATGGAGGATGCAGATAGAAGATTATCTGTATTAGAAAGATTTGTACTTACCATTGGGTGGGGTTGCATGCAAGCCCCTGGATATGAAGGATGAAGAATGGGAGGTTCTTGATCGGAAGGCTCTGGGATTTATAAGGTTGAGCCTTGCATCATTTGTGGTTTCCAACTTATCACAGGCTAAGACAATGGTAGAGTTGATGGAATCTTTGGCAAATTTATATGAAAAATGCTCAACTTCGAATAAGGTATTTCTTATGAAGCAGTTATTTAATTTGCAAATGTTGGATGGTGGATCTATACATAGTCATCTTAGTGATTTCCATGGTTTGGTAAACCAGTTAAATTTAGTCAATATTATTTTTGACGATGAAATTAAGGCTTTCTTAATCTTATGCTCATTACCTGAAAGTTGGGAGAGTTTGGTAATGGCAGTTAGTAATACTGCGTCTGCTTCAAAAATCTTAAAAGTGGATGATGTTGTGAGTGTAATCTTGAATGAAGAAATTCATAGGAAAAGCACAGGTGAATCATCAAGAAATGCTTTGAGTGTGGAAAGCAGGGGAAGGCAAAGAGAGAAGATTGAGCATGGGAGATCAAGGTCCAAGATAGGCAGGAGATCCAAATCCAGGTATGGCAGAATAACCTACTGGAAGTGTTGAAAGCAAGGGCACTTAAAGAGAGATTGTTGGTTGGGTGAAGATCAGCATGAAGGACATGAAGAAGTAGGGGATGCAGGTATTGTTACACAGGATGCTCTGGTATGTTCTTTGGATAAAGTAGAATCTTGGGTTTTAGATTCTGGTGCCTCTTTTCATGCATCCCCAAATAGGGAATTTTTTCATGAGTATGTCCAAGAAAACTTTGGAGAAATTTATTTAGGGGATGGTAAGCCTTGTTAGATGGTTGGCAAAGGGAAAGTGAAGCTGAAATTGTAGACAGGGAACACATAGGTGTTGAAGGAGGTCATGCATATCCCAATCCTGAAGCGGAATTTGATTTCTGTTGGAAAGTTGGGTGATGAGGGTTGCACAGTAACTCTCACAGTAGACTCTTGGAAGGTTACCAAGGGTTCACTTGTTGTAGCAAGAGGTAAGAAAGTAGGTATGCTTTATCTATCTACTTATATTACTGATTCTCCTGGTTTATCTACTTCAGCTATAGATTTGAAGATGTGGCTTAATAGGCTTGGTCACATGAATAAGAAGGGGATGCATGTTCTTGAGTCAAAGGGTATGCTTTTGGATTTGGAAATCATGGATCGAGATTTCTATATGTAGAAAAAGAAAGTGACGTTTCTTGAGAAATTTGATGTTAGTGACAAGAACAGGAAAGCCTTGGTTTTCAAGGAGAAGGTGATAGACAGAGATCAGTGCAAGGGGCTGAAGAATTTTGAGTAGAGCAAAGTTGATATGGACAAGGGTTTGATCCAAAAGGAGCTCACGAGTAGAAGTCATTGCTCACAAGTAAAACACAGAGACCGACATCGGTTAGAAAATTGGCATCGGCATCCAGACAGGGACCAACATTAGCTATGTATAGCTCGACATTGGTGACTCTGAAAAGATAAACACCAACATCGATCAGGGAGAACCGATGTCAGTGATGAGGTAGCCGCATGGAACCGATGTCGATCGGGTGCAGACTGAGATGTGATCGACATCAGTCACTAAGATGGATTTTGGGCAGACAATAAGCTGTCAAGGAGTCTTAAGCGCCCATATGGAGGACTTAAAGGGTAAGTAAGCCTCAAATTCATCATTTCCCTTCTTTACACTACTTGTTGCTCACTGATGGTCAAGAACCAAGAAGTTATTAAAGAAGTAGAGCAGGTAGATCTAAGAAATAGTGGGAGCTTGGCATGGATGAAGGATGTGATTCCTTGGAGAAGAACCAAATGGGAGTTTTTTGGTGGAGTTGCTAGCTGAAATAAAGCACTGAGAGACGAATGGATGTTAAGGATAAAGAAGAGCGAGAATGGACACGTGAGATGGAAGGCTAGGGTATATGGTCTTGTGTTAGTTGCAGGACAATGAAGGTTTGACCATTGTGTTTCTCTTTACCAGGCTGGATAATATTAGCTACATTATCCTGTTACTGTATTGTGTGCTTGTTGCAGGGTTACATATACAGGGAGTTGTTGAACTAAAGGTAAAGTTAGTTTAGAGGTGTGTCATGAGGAATCTAAGAGCAACAAGATTCTTTGACATGACTGTGTTTTAGGGACATGGAAGGTCACAGGTTGATTTTGTCTTCAAATGATTGTGTGAAACCAGTTAGCACGCTGATGGTTGGACAATTCTATGAACAGTGTCATGATTCACATAATGAGGTTAAGTGCATGGTATGTACTAGACCTAAGATTTCCCAAGTAGTGGGAGTTGTCAGAAAGTTTGGAGCCAATCCAGGAAAGAAGCACTGGAGGGAAGTTTAGTGGATTCTTAGATAAAGACCAACAATAGGTGCACATGCTATGCAGGGTCAAGTTCTTTTCTACATGGGTTTGTAGATGCGGATGTGGCAGGTGATTTGGATGACAGGAGGTGCACCACATGATTTGTGGTGGTTGGTCTTCAAGAGTGATCTTGAAGAGGGATACAAAGCCAAGGGAAAAAACTAGATGGTGTATAGGTACAGGTATAGTTGCAGCTATTTATCTCCAAGTGGGAGATTGTTAGGTTGTGGAGCTAAAAGCTTCAACTATGCAGACATGGAGGAGGTTGCTGAGTTCCAGGGATACCAACGTCGATAGTATAACCAACGTCGATCATCTACAGTGCAGAAAGGCAACCGACATCGATAGGAGGTCAGCTGATGTCGGCCATCTCCAGGCAGACAGGGACTAACATCGGTTGCCTGTGTGGTTCCAAAACTGTTTGTTGCATGAACAGTTAGTTTGTTGAACTAATTGTTTACATGTAAAGGCTATTTTTGGTCTTGAGTTGTGAGTCTAATTATTATAAATTAGAAGTCTAAGTTATTGTTTAGTGTGGGATATATTTATAGACCCATTGGCATGTATTGTAAAGGGAGTGCTAGTTAGAGTTGAGCAAGTGTAGCTCCTTCTAGTTCCACAGATGAGCAAATAGAGGAAGACAAGGTAGATCCTTCCAATTGTAAGAACAGGGTGATCTGCAGGTTTTTGCAAAATCAAGGAGAAGTTATACATGTGTAAGTAAGATCATTTGAGTTGTAGGTTGTTGCAAGTTCATGGGAGATCTACTTGAAGTACTTTGAGTACGTGTGTACTGGCAGGGTTATTACTGACTGGTTGGAGGTGAACACCAATTCTGTGTTTGAGTTGTGTGTTGGGACCATTTTTGGTAGGAGAGTGAACTCTTGAAGAGAATTACTGTACACTTGGTGTGGGAAACCTGAAAGGTGTGGAAGAGTGTGGTGTCTCTTCATTGTATTCTTTTCTGGATGAGTATTAATACATATTGTGTTGTCTCTCATATTCTATGTCATTTGTGAATTCTAGTTACTTATTGCTTTTGGTTAATTATGCATGTTTAGTTACTTATACAAGGTAATCATATTGTGCTCTTATTGAGGAGCAAGATCCTAACAAGTGGGATCAGAGCTGTTTGTTGTTCTTGATTCCCCATCAGATATCAAGCTAGATGTAGTTCTAATATGGAAAGCGATGAGAAAGTGGATGATTGATGAAACATGTTAAATGTTTTGATGAAAAGGATGCATGAGTGACCCACTCAAGAATAAGTGAATGATTTTGAAGATAGTTTAGAATGGTAGATGTGTTGAGATTGATGTCTTTGAAATGTTTTTGTGTTGTTTAATGGTTTTTTTGTATTTTTTGAGATTTTTATGATTTTATTTTGTTTTGTTTTTGGATTATGTGAAATAAGGAGTAAGACATTTTCTACAATCATGAGCAAGAATGTAGGTTCATGTAAAGTAATAACAACCTGAAAATTTAACATGTTATAAGATAAACGACTAACAACTGACATAATGATAAACTTAGAAATATATAATAGATGATTGAAAGGTGATGCCCCCATATAATTATGGTAATTATAGACAATGATTTACACATGGTTCACTTGTTTTTTAAAAATGAGGTAACATGATGGATATGCACAAAACTTTTTTGATACATTAATCAATTGTATTGCGAGGGATGATCCAATTGTTTGTATTGATAACATATATCTTTCAATTTTCAGCAAAAGAGTGAAAGGAAAAACATGATAAAATGGTGAAGAAAAACAATAAAAATTGTGTATAACAAAGGATGGTGAGTTATGAGCAAAGGTGAAAGTGTACATCTTGTCAAACTCATAAAAATACTAACTTTGTTGGACGTGTCTAGAGAGAACTAGCCTTGTTAGAATTGGTTAACGGGATAAAGTCTACCCTTTTCAGCATAGATATGTAAACAAAATTCTTAAAGAAATATTTCTTTGGACATCATTTGATTTCATTTTCGTTATAACCCTTATATGTAATATCACATGACCAAACATACACATGGGCTTATCACCAAAGACTATATATAGGTAAGGGTATCTCTCCCCAATGCTAATCCTATGCAACTAGTAAGATGTAAAGGTTCAACACCGAAGATCAAAAAAGGGTGAGAGATAGTTTGATTTTTGATAATTTGTGAATAATAATATCATTTTAATATGGGAGAATTATACCCCCTAATCTTGGCCCCATGTGACTAGTAAGATGCAAGGGTCTATCACCAAAGACCAAGATAGGCAAGTAAATTATCCTATTTCTTCTTGTAGTATGCTCAATGTTTTTTACTTGAAAGAGAACTATAAGAGGAGACTCTTTCATGGAAAATATTATAGACAAGGCTGTGGGCTAGTATGTTATAAGTTTGATAGAAAAAATGTAGGAAAAATATTTACCCTGCTCATAATAATTAATGCAAGGACCAATGTAACACTAATTTTTAAAATGTCTTTTTATGAGATAATATGGTGATATGATAAAATTGAAATGATATGATAAGGTACAATTTTGAAATGTTTGTGTTATGCATATTGATAAATAACAATCACTAAACATAACATCTGATATATAAGCCAAAAATTGGCATGATGGTATAATGCAATACTATGAAGACAATATAGGTGTAAAAAAATTGCTCCCAAGTGTTAAGGGACTTATAATCAACTTATTTTTTTAACTCTTTTTGTGATTTTATTAATTTTATGATTTTTTAGCATCTGCACCTAATAAAATGTCATAAAATGCATAAGTTCCCTACTTTTCTAGTTTTTCACCCCATACCAACTCTAGATAGTCTCTAATATTTTGACCTAATTTCATTTTCAATTTCTATTTCAGTTCTATTATTGATTTTGAATAACACTTGACCAAGATGAGGTTGTTGAGCCCACCAAGTGCTATTAGTAAACCATCCAGAATGTTGCTCTCGATTAGGGAATCTTTGTTGAATAAATATGTCCATATATAAGTTTCTTTGACAAAGTTCAATGGTAACTTTGGTTTTTCTTGGAAAAACATAGTTATCAAAGAGACCTACATTGATATGTTTGATAATGAAGTTGAACTCTAGAAATCTTCTAATAGTTCTTCTAGGCATCATGGAATATGGATGTCTTTCTCTATATGGACTACAAGCAATGATTTTAAAGAGTATCAAGCACCCAGGACTAATAATCTCTCCATTTGTACAAAAACCAATATCCCTCACCCAACCATTATTGACTAACCACTAAATGCTACAAAATTCAAAATAGGATAAACCCATATTGACAATTATTAATCCCTTGGTGAATCCAGAATATTCAAACCTACTATGATGTGCTTTGAAATTAATCTTGAAATCATGATCCAACTCATTATAATGCCATTATACTATTTTGGCATAATAAGTATGTAACATGGGAATTAAGATTCTTTCTCGTAGTATGACTGGGAGATCATTCCATGTCATTTCTTTCATAGTTGACATGGTGTTTTTAGTGTTTTTGATATTATTGTCCTCAAGCAATAAAAAATCGATTTGTTTATCTATTGGTGTTCTTTGATTTTTTTTTGGAGCTTCAAACAATGGTTGGTCGAATAACATTTCTCCAAATGGGATGCCCTCATGGATGTTTATAGATGTTATAATTGATATGTTTCCATGAGATAAGTTCAACGAGGTTTGTTATTGTGGATTCTAGTTGACATGTGTAGGGAGTGTAATTTTAATAGGAAAAGCAAGAATAGTGTTTATGGAAATGGAATAGACTACTTTAATGTTGTTAATAAGATTTTTATTAATGTTGGATGAGGATTCTTCCTTACTTATAGCATTGTCACTATCAATTGTAAATCTATCTATTAATAAAACTATTGTTGGGACCAAAGTGGATGTTGAACTCATTTTAATACTAAAATAAATTGGATATCTAATTTTGATCATATATTTGATCTTGGTTTAGATGTAGCCATAAGGATGGCTTGCTAAAGTGCTTTATTACCAAATTTCCTTGTTGTTGATCTCTTATAAATATTAGATTTGGGGTGAAGAGATTTTTAGAAACACAGAGTACTAGGTGTTGGGTTGAAGGCATATGATATTTAGATAGGTGGATTAGATGGTGTTTCGGTCAAGATAGGATGCTTGCAAAAATGGGTAATTGATCAAACATAATTGTTTGGTGGATTGTGGATGAAAGATTATGATTTTGATTTAGAAATGAGATGATGTGATTTGGTTCTAGAGAGACATCTTGACATATTTATAAAGTAGGTTTTTCAAATATGAATAAATATGGGTTCATTATTATGTACTTTGCATTAGATAAATCTTAGCTAGTGTATTGAGGGACATTGGAATTGTAACTAGTGGATGGGAAATTTGATCGAAAAGGATGATTATTAGTGATACAATGATATTTTTATGGAAAGTTTTGGTATTCACTAGTAACCAATTGTGTTGAGGAAGTGGCTTGATTTTAGAAGGATTGGTTTGTTAGATTTGTGAATATGTGGGGATTTATGAAGAATTTTGGATTTGAGTTTTGGGATGAATTAGATGCAAAATCAAATGATTGATTTTGATTATTATAGAAAGGTTAATTTTGATGGGTGTAGAAGTTGGAATATTGATTTAGATGGAACGTAGTTGGATTTATCTGAATTAGAGTTTGATTGGTGAATGTATTTTGGTACATATGAATATCATAAAGTGATGATGAAGGTGGACCAAAGGTTTGACTTACATTGAAGTTATGACTAGAACCATATGGATCTATGTACATAGTTTGATTTGTATTCGGTGGCATACGATACATGGATGGTGTAGGATTGGGAGAATAATTTAGAGAATTTTGATTATTATAACCTAAAAATTGATTTGATGTTGTCCATGAATTAAAGTTTTGATATTATTCTATGAATGAACATGAATAAGTATTTAAGTTGGAAATGGATTGATTATGGTTTGGGTTAAATTGCTTATTTGGAAAGTTTGAATAATTATCCATGCTTTGATTTGATTGATTGATGTTTGAGTTTGAATACATATTCAAAATTAAATTTTTATTGGCTTGGTGATTTATTTGATATTGATTCAAGTGTGAATTTGAATCAAAATTGGTTGGATATTATAATATGGATTATTTGAATTGTGATTTAGGATGGAATTAGACAAGTTGTGGTTCTAAGATGCCATGCTTCTTAAAATGGATGATGCTATTAACAAAAAACTAAAATACTAAAGTTATTGAAAGGTTTGATTGAACAAATTTAAAAATGAGATATGTGTCAAACATAGGAAAAATAATAAACCAAAAATTTCTATTCTAAATAGTCAAGAATTGCACATAAAGGGTAAAAACTAGGATGAAGGTTGTGAATAACTATTGGGCCTTTCATTGTCATTAACTCATCCATACTCTTAGTTATGGCCTAATATTTTAAGGCACTAACCATGAAGGATCTTATCATTATTATGGCCCATTGAGTTTGGTTTCGAGGGTGTGTGAAAGGTTGATTCTAAGTGTGAACCGCTAACCAATGCACCAAAGTCAAATGACAAAAGAGATTATCCTAGAATTAAGGTTTAAATAAACTTATATAAGGGAAAACTATGGAATAAATAGATAAAATAGATACACACTATTGGGTCTTATTGCAAAGTGCCCAACACAAGCGTAGGGGTCTCAATGTGTTGACAATCAATGATACCATATTTTGAGGTAGTTATTGAAACCCTAGGTATTAGAGAATGAAAGCCCCTCACATCATGGTGTGCTTAAAACACTAACCACTTAGGCAATTAAAATAACTAGATCTTGATTTATATACCTCACCAAAAAATGGGGTTTGGTCTACTACGTGGTGGTGAAATCCATGGTCAATAGAGACCCTAAAAATAAAAATAAAAGTATATGTTTATAATTTTTGAGTATCATTACCAATGTAATGTCAAGGAAAGAAAAAACATGGGTACTACTTGGATAACATAGATAATTATGGAAACATTTCTAATTTTTGAGTATTATTATTAATATAATGCTAAGAAAAGAACATATGTGATTTCCACAACCAAAAACAAAATAATAAAATGAAAAGTGATGTAATTACTAAGAACTTTGAAAATAAAAATCAAAAGCATTAGTAGAAAGAAATTGGATTTTTGTTGATCCTTTTTGTTGATTCTCTTTAGCAAGCATTCTACAAGAAAGTTGTTAGAATGTTTGCTTAGGATTGGAACAAGGTAACCCATAATAGAATAAGTAAAAAAACATGAAAATGAAGTGAAAAACACCTCTCTATTACAAAATCATTGTTACACAGACAAATAATAAAAACAAAATTGCAATAAGATCAACATAGGAAAAAGACAAAGCATAAAGCAAAAAATAAATAGACCCATGCTTAAAAAATGATTTTTCTGCCAAGAACAATAATTTAGCTACCAATAAAGATGAATTTGCTACTAACAGAGACGAATTCACTGATGATAATGATGATTTCATTATGGAAAAAGACAATTTCACTGTAGAATTTGACAAATTTGCTACTGATAATGATGAAATCGCTACAAAGAATGATGGAATTTTTGTTTCCTAACAAAATCACTATTAACCCTACAAATAGAATAGAAAACAAAGAAAAAGGTAAAATAAGACAATTTCATTATTATGGTCTACAATTTCACTATTTTTGCTTCTAAATTTATTGTTACACAATGGAGTGCACACAACCAAACATAAAATGCCTAATAGCAACCTATAGATCATATCAACTCTCAAAAAGATGAAAGTTAAATGCATATGTAAACATAAACAAAAAAAATCAAAAGATAAATGTTATCTAATTGTAAAAATGATGAATAAAAGATAAAAAGATGAGGGAAAGGTCCCACCAGGCATGATAGAAATGTATGAACTAAATTTACATGTGCAAATAAAGTAAATTAATTCTAATCTAAGCTAAATTGAAACTATGATAGAGAAACAAACAAAGAAAACAACAATCACACACTTTATGCTTTGAATACTCAAGGTTTCTCCATTGTGATATACATTCAATTTGCTCTTTTAAAATATGTGGTGTTCACTCTTCCAATGTAAAGGAGAATGAGAAGTGTTTTGGTGCAAAAACAAGTTTTTTATTCACTTGTGTATAGAGCTCTAATTTTTTTATTGTGATTGCGATCTCTATATTTTAAGATTTTGTGATAGGATCCTTAAAAATGGAGATTTGTAAGTTTATTTATAGATGTTTGGAAAAAGATCTAATGGTGGAAGATGATTTGGACTTTTTCAATGATACAAATGATCAATGGTGGCTAATGAGTTCTCACCCATGAGGATGAAGACCATTTCAAAATGGTTGAGAAAAGCATGAGGTTGGTTAGATGAGTCAATAGGACTAAGTCAATTTTGTTGACAACTCAAGGGGATGAGTCATAAGAGGTTGAGAATTTTGTGAATTTGGCTGGGATGAGGGAGAAAAATGTGGGAGATGTTTGGATGAGGTGTAAAATACATATTTTTATTTTAAAAATAAGGATTTAAGTGTACATAATTGACTAATTTGACTTATTCAATTATTTGAATTTGGGAGGAAAATGTGATTTATTAATTTAAAAAGAATTATTAAATAGATTTGGGTGCATTTTGACACTAAATAAAATTTGGGTGTCTACAATACAATTTCATTGAATGTAACTTTCCTTTTCTAATGAGGTTAACCTATTTAATTATCATTGTTATTAAAATAATAATAGTATGTTCTTGAAACTCGTGTTGTATAAATTGTATTGCAATTTATTCCTTGATATTAAACAAGGTACTTAATTGTAAAAAATCTCTAACATTTCATTTGGAATTAAATCAAGTCTTATCATTATATCTTTCTAGGAATAACTATTTATTACTACATAATTTAACTTCATTAGATCTTGACTTTAGGAAATTTAAATGGTTCTTACTCCTCTAAATAGTTTTAAATATCGATTCTAAATTGAGTTCATCCATTCATAGTTTGTGCTTTGGGGATGAAGATGAACTCTATAATTTCATTTTTTATTTTGAAATTACTTAAATTTATATGGTGGTTCAAGAATAACTCATTTCTTAATTGTTAATCAACATTATTTACATTTAGGAAATATAAGGTTGTTAATTATAACCTTGTCAATTTTTGGAGGGAAGAATGATTGCATTAGTTCCTTGTTTCCATACGAAACTAAGCAATTTGTTTAAAAATTGAATAAATAGAAATCAATAAGTTTTATTAAAACTTATGAATTTGGAAATATGGAAATAAGTGGATTATTTTTCTATGATATCAAAGTGTTATAAAAAGTATTATATCTAATCCATTATTAGATTTTTTGCATTAATGAATTATAAGGGTATGACCATTTCTAAATTAAACTATAGTAACTATTTGTAGTATGAAGGAATTATTGGTCGTTATGATCATTTGCATGCATACTAAGGTAAATCCATTTGATAAAATAGTGGCCTATAGGTTGGGTAGTGAAAACCTATTTTAAGTGGCGTGTAAGCCATGTGAAAAACTGAGTGATTATTGCATATTTTTAAATGTAATAACTTGGATTACATTTTATTATGATTGATAATTTTTATAACTTTACTTTACATGGAATTTTGAATAAAGTGTTGAGTTGATTGTGTTAAATTGAAACTTAAAGAGGAAAGTACTTGGAATAGAATTGTGAGAATTGGGTTCTGGCTAGGATTCTTGATCATGAAAATGAACCTAGGGTAGAATCACACAAGCGATATCTATAAGATTTAAGTATCTTATTTATAGAATGACACTAACATGGAGTTAAAAATAATTATGTTGTCTTGTGGTTTAAGGGTTAAGTATGACTAAATCTTATTGATTTTTTCCTATCTTATAAGTTATGATAATGACAAATCTACATTGGGATACAACATATGCTCTTAGATGTAGTAGTTATTAGTGGCTTCTCAATTTTATCATATTCATTCTCTTAAAGGTTATAGTTTATACACATGATTTGGGCCTTGACTTCAATTGAAGATCTTCTTGATAATCATTTATAAAAATATAAGTAATTAATATACTCATGAAGGTGGTTATATTGTTTATACTTAACCTTTATCATAGTATAATTAAGGTGAAAAGGTGTTTTATTAGGATTATAAACACTCTTTATAAGTTATGTCATTTATTAAAGGAAAATTCGTGAAGTATGGTGTCTATTATGGAAACTCTTGTTGGAATGTGCATAAATGAACTCATACTTGTAAAATATTCTTGTCTACTAATTTATTTTACCAGATAATTTACTAGTAAACAAATTGTTGGAATCGATCTTCATAAGCCACGAAAGTCAAAATTTTTATTGGGTTGAATTTTGAGGGTTATGACAAAATTTTAAAATTTAATTAAAATCATCAATCATTCCCAACTCAGATGTAATATATATATATATATATATATATATATATATATATATATATATGTATATATATATATAATGAAAAATAAAATGTGCAATATCCATAGTTATTTATAGTTGTTAGATATATTTATTTGAGCTCAAACCATACATTTTATGGGAGGAGAAATGGGGAAATTCTTAAGATCAAAAGCCAAGGATACATGCAATAATTCTGGAGAAGTTTCTTCCCTATTGATAGAGGATCCACTAGTAAAAAGTCCCAAGTTGAAGGGAGCCATATTGGATCATACATCAGTTGAAACAAGAGATCAAAAAAAAAAAAAATTGAGGAAGGAGTGCTATCAAATACTTGGAAAAAGTAGAGGAGTCAGAAAGTTCATAAGAAATGGAGATCACTTTGAATAACATGGATGGGAAAATGGAATTTCCCATGGTAGGAAGACAAAATTAAACAATGAAGAGGAAAAAGGATCACATACACCCTTATCCAAATTAAATTTAATGAATCTCAAATTTAGAAGAGGGACAAAATTTACAATTCTAAATCATCCCAAAAAATTTAAAGGGAAAAAATAAAATACAACATTAATGGTTTAATTATATTTTTCTTATTTTGAAATTAATTTAAAAAGCATGCATGCATATTTTATTAAAAAATGATGTATGTAGGCTCTAATAAAAAATAGACATGCATGCAAGTTGTTGGTGTTATATGCATGCATGTAAAAAGGAGATAAAATCAAAACATATTATGTTATGATTTCCCTTGCATCTTGCTCTATGACAAGCATAAACAATACATAACTAAAAAAAGAAGGATATGTAGTAGCTATATATAAATATCATGGACCGAGTAATGTTCTCATTCCTTATTTTAAGTAATGCTTTATTGTTGATCAATCAGTTACACCTATCATGATTTGCCCAAATAATGAGATGTCTAATTTTACATCTATGCTTAGTGAAATAGAGTTAATCTCTAGGTTTAATGGATTTTGGCCTACTCTTCATAATCTACATGAGTGGATAAGAAAACAATGGGATTCTATCATAGTAGGAGAGGTGGAAATAATCCCTTGTGCCTAAGAGTTCACATTAATTTGGGAATAGTTATAATGAGATGAAATTTTCAAAAAGGGGCCCTAGTTTCATAAGGGGGCAAGATTGTTCACAGCACCTTGGTTTCTAAACTTTACCCCTTGACCAAAAACCTCTCTCATGTTCTATTTTAGGTGAGGCTTCCAAATTTACCTTTGTATTTTTTGACCCTACCAACTCTGAAACAAATAAGAGATGTTATAGGTGTTTTTTGTAGCTAAGACTCATCAATATATAACATATTCAATTCAATGTGTGCCCATATTTATATGTTTGGGGATTTGAGGAAAGGGTTCCATTTGATTTTTATTTAGTTTGGGATGGTTCAAAAAGAACCCACAAAATATACTATGAAAATATTGATTTTAGATGTATGCAATGTTTTGAATATGGCCACTTGGCTATTGCATGTCCATATTTGCAAGGTCCAAGTAAAAATACATTGGATAAGAGTTATATTTCAAGTGATAATGGTTTTAAAATGGTTTAAATAATGAGAAAATAAAAAGCTAAATGGTGGAAGGGATACACATTGGACCACATGTCAGTTGAAGTGAGAGACCAAAAGAAGGAATCTAAAGAAAGAGTGCTATTAGATACTCCATTATAAAAAGTAGAAAAGTCACAAAGTACATAGGAAATGGAGATTATTATAGCTTAAAATTGCACCCTATGAGAGGGTGATTCAAACCTTCTCAATTTAAGATATGTAATGGGATTGAATCTAGGTTGTGGGTGACCTCTAAATGAGTCAAACCTCTAGATTTTGGGCTAACTCCCAAAATACAACACCTAGACTAATACTACACCACTTGATTTGACATAGAAAAGGGAAATAGTACTAATCTAACCAAAAAACTTAGAGGTGATGTACCAAACATAAATTCCACATCTTGTTAAAGATGTACTATGAAATATTAACTTACAATCTGATTATGCTACTCTAAACAACCCCTATCACACTTAGTGTTTTAATATGAAGGATTAAATGATTACTTGATTAATAGGATGATTAAGCAAGAGGTGATAAAGGCACCACTAATAGCCTATCATTTTTCTATACAAGAAAACAAATTAGAACACTTCATATGACCTGTGAAAGGTAGTAAACTTGCATAAGGCATGAAACATGAAGGACAAATGCAAAGGATATGAATACCACTAAACAATCATCAATACAACATCCTCAAAATCACTCTTTGTAAGATATAAGTAGAACATACAACTTGAATTCATTTTAATAGGCAAGTACAAGTCTTAATTTTGGTAGGGCTTTGCCATAAAAAAATGTGTGGATCTCCTAACTTAGTCAAAAGTGGTTGCTCTTATAGAGAATGGTGAAGAAAGAGAGAGAGGGGCATAGTAGAGAAGGAGTGACAAGTGTCAAGCATGAGATAACTAGTTACAAAGAAAGAAAGAGTTATGAAATAGTCTATCAGGTCCTCCATGCCATGTGTTGACCCCCTGAAGATGCTCCATCCTTCCAAGTGGCATAGGAGTTACAACTTGGCTTGACACCTTAACTAACATCTTAGAAACTACCCTTATTTGCATGAAAGGAGTGACAAATGGACCTTAAAACCATGAATTTGACTTAAAATTATCTAAAAAAACACATTAAACATCTATCATGCCTTAGGAAACTCTTTTGTTCTAGCATTTCATTAGTTATATGCATAGGTGTCTTGTAACTCTCCATTTCCCATGCCTATATTGGTCCAAGTGGCCTAAAACTCAAGTGAATATTATTAAACTCATCCAAAATAGATGAATGGTCTTAAAATATGTTATCATATCTATAAAAAAACCATTTTGGTTCTTGGACCAACTCTTAAGAACTTGTTTTGCTCCTTAAGCCTTCAATAGGCCTAGTTTCCTTGTAGCATTTTTTTCCCTATAAATCTCATCATGTGGGAGTTTTTAAAATTATATTGAAAAAATAAGGGAATTTTATAGTACATATATGACCTTATAGATCCATGTAAAATTTCAACTTCAGATTCTTAGTGGAAACCCATCTTTTCTGCCTTTCTCTCTCTTGAATTAGGCCTCCTTGCTTTGGACCCTATTTTCTTGATCTAAAATTTTAAAACACATGTTAAATCACCCAAAATAATATGATTCAATTTACCTAGGACAAAATAAATCTCCTTATCAATTTTGGGGTTTGAGACCCTGTGGAGGTATGCAAACCAAGAAATGGCCTTACCACCTAGTCTCATTTTGAGCTTATTTGAGTTTGCCTTGAAAAATGGGCTTGGTTTGATCATCTCTAGAATCCAATATGATTTTTTTTGGATTTTAACAGATATTAAAAATCCTAAATGACCTCATCCCATTATTGGAAGCTCTCCCCTTCTCATAACACTTGTAAAACACAAAAAAATGCAAAGATAAGGTATTTTGGACAGTCTGTACATTATTTCATATAAATAAAGTACATGTGAAGAACCTAATTTGAGTTATAAATAAAATATAATAGTTTTAACTATCAAATGTTGACATTTTATCTAAATTTGAGATCTTTTTCCCATGACTGGTCACTATTAGGGTTTAAGACCTATTTGGGGTCTTAACAATTATTCATAAATAAAATATAATTAAATAACCTCCTTACACTCCATTAAACTATTACAAAAGGATAAGACTCCCATGGAAAGTGTGAGCAACGGTATGAGCATCTGAAGTTGCTCTTTGGGTGGTCTGCTTGACATTCTTGAGACTAGAGAGATGTCAAACATGAGTTTTGAGTCTCAAAAATCCTTTCTATTATTGGTTATAATTTATAAAAATATGAAAAATACCTATAAATTATTTTTAATTTCCCATTACCCATCTATATGCAACTGGTACACTGATCAGGCTCTTTGGGGTTTAAGACCTACCTCGCTCTTACTAGCCCTAAAGGACTTTTGGATGGAGACTTGAGTGTGTTTCAACTTGGTAAGTGTATGTAAAAATATGATATTATTATTAATTCCCTCAAGGTCCCTCAATGATTTATATAATTCTTGCTTCATCTTTGACTCTAAGAATGTCTCTTAGGTCTCATGGTTGCCCTTTGCCCAAGGAGTGGGAAAAGTATGAGATAAACTAATGAGTATTTAAAATATTTTTATAAAATTAATAAAAAATATAAGTATTTTTAAATTAATTACCACAACATCTACCAATTTACAAGTCATGGCCATACCTATAGGACCCTCAAAACTCAGATTTCCTAAGACTAGCTAGACTGGGTCTGCTAGTGAAAAACTGTGTGCCTTAGAACAATACTCATCAATGTCTTATTTTTTGTCATATAGTATAAGGGTTTACATGGGATATTAATTATTTTTTAAACCATTTTAAAATTTCCTTGATCCCTTTCATATCCATTATCATTCCATACTCTCTTTTACTCCAAGCAAAAGTCTTCAAAGAGTAAACATACTTGTATTTGACTTTTGATTGTGTATGAGGTTTTGAGACCTAACCCTTACCTATGATATTACTCAATGGTTTATGAACCTGGATAGAGTTTCTTAATTATGTTTCAAAATATCTCATACATTCTCTTTGTTCTTCAATAAATCTCAAGGTATGTTATCACTATCATGCAGCCTGTAAGTATCTTGTTAGGACCACTTTACTGTGCTCTTTTTTTGAGATCTCATCTGCTCTACCAATATATTTATTCTAAATGTTTTTGAACCTATTTTTAAGTCTTGATTAAGCTCATAGTTTTCTTAAACACTTAATTTTCCATTCTATTAAGCCTACAGTTAGTCTATGCTCTCTTAGCCTATAGGTGTTTGAGAGATTCTCTTGACTACATACCTTGTGCCTTAGGTCTTTACTTTATTCATTACTAACTTTAAAATGGTATATGGACCTGAATTTACTCTTCAATTATATTATAAACAACCTTCAATATCCATATATCTTACTCAAGCCTAGAAACTGAGTTAACCCATCAAAAAGTCTTGTAACTACATATTAGGTTATGTATTTGGAGTCATGACTGCATTTTTATGTTTAGAACCTAGACTCCTTTCACTTCACTTAACTTCATAAATAGTTTAAAAACCTATATGGAAGTCCCAAATAAGTTTCAATATTAACTCAAGGATCTTTCTCACACACCTCTGTTTGTTTATCAAGGCCTAAAACCAATTGGTCTCTCAATCAAGCCTGTAGGTGACCTTTAGGTTGTTGACTATGTTTTGGGGCTTCCAATATCTCTCATATACATAACTAACATTAAAAATAGACCTTGATTATTATTTGAAGTTTTGAATGGGTTTTTAAACATTTATCATATATACCCAACTCTATTTCTCCTCATGTGGCTTATAGGTGTTCTTATGGCTAAGACTGTGTGTTTTTTTATCTTGAAACTAGTTTTTTCTATTGTCATTGTATTTGAAGGATATATACAAAAGAATTACCTTGAACTATCTATATAGAGTCTATATATTTCTTGAGACACCTTCCAATCACTTTTGTTTCCTTCCACCAAGTACATAGTACTGTACAGATCTATCAATGACTTCTTAAGACTATCTACTCAGTTTCTTAATGCTCTTAGATGTTCCAATTAACTTAGATGATTTTCAAGGATTTAGAATACTATTTACATCTACATTGGTCTTTTTTTCATCTTTCCTTGGCCTTGACTTTGTTGATTTGAGGTTACCTTTGGTCCAAAATGAGGACTGACTTGAGTCTTATAGGTCTCATTTTGATAGTTTAGGGATTTAAAGCTAACTCTTGGGTCCTTGAACCTTTCTAGTCTATCAAGCCACTACCCTTTCATGTTACTCCTCAATAGTCTTCAGAGTTGCAAATCATATCATATCACCTCAACTTACCCTACAGGTTTGTACGGACTGTAGGTATAATCTTTTTGTGCATGAGGTATGTGTATAGAAAATTAGAGGTTCTAGTCAGTTAGAATCAACTAGATGATAACATTAGGGTAGTAAAAGGCACATGAATGCATGAAGATGCATCTCAAGTCTCCACCATATCTTTGAGAATTTCCAACCTATTCATATAGTCCATACAACATATAATGAAGGAAATAACAAGCTCTCATTAGAAAAGTGTGTATTAGACTACCATTTTGAACATTTCTTCACTTATAGGAGGATAATATCATCTCAAGAATTCACATCATAGTATATTATTGGTAATTGATCCTAAATTAGTAATCAAACCTCCATCAAATTATTTAAACATAGATTGTCTCTCAAAGAGCAAATACTTGAAGATATGAACAAGAAACACATTTTAGACAAGTAGAACATGAAATCCATGAAAATTATGGGTATTCCATGAATAATGAAGCATTAAAGGCCCTTGATAATGATCACCATGAAGAGGAAATAGGGACTTGTAGTAGGATTGTTTGAAATTCCTTATATACCAATACCTTCTTCCTTCAAGTGAAAGTACTTAATGGAGATGATTAAACTAATAAAACCACCATAAAAATGAGATAAAATACCTCTAAAAACCACCTTCAAAAATATTCCTCTCCATAAATTTCTAATCTAGAGAAATAAGTTCAAGAATAGACCCCTCTCAGATGTACAAGCCATAGTGGCCTATTGTCACTCTTAGAAATTATTAATAAATAATAGGACATAATTATGAAAACTAATTAAATTAATTTGAATCTAATTATGAACCATAAAAATTTCAAAAATTTCATCTCCCAACTCTCTGTCTCCTAGTTGTACCATCCACTTCAATTTTGCCCTTCTAAGCTTGTGAAGGGAGGGATGGAGGAGAAAAGGTGTTTTGGAGTATTAGTTAGATTTGAAACTAGGTCCAAAGTTATTAAATGATGTGAATTATCCAAATAATCACTTTTAAACTATTTACAATTGATAAATGATTCTACAAGGTTGTACATGTTCCTAAAAGTGATTGAAAGTGTCATTTTTCTTGTTTGAGATGTTGAAATTGCAAGTTTGTCAGTACTTGAATGACATTAAATATTATCTAACCTCTCTCTAACACCAGTGTCATTTTTAGTCTTCTTTAAATTTTTTATTTTTGAATTGGTATGTCACATTCCTCTATATGGGCCAAAAGGTGGCTAAATTGACATTTTTTGCATTAAGAGTCAAATAAAGGTATATCATGATAGGATGACATTAATGACATTCAAATAATTTTTTTAATGAATTGTAACTATTTAAACCTTTGACCAAGTTTGACACAACAAGACCTTGTAATTGACCTCTTAGACTAGATAAGTGTTCAAAAGACCAGAACTTGGACAAGGCTAAGGAAGGGAAAACATGACCATATGGGACTCTTTAGGACCATTTTAGACCATGAAAAATACATATGAACACCCTATGAAAATTTGAATTTATATGGGTTGACCTATTTTGACTTGGGGTCAAATTTATTCAATAATTTGGTGATTCATAGGGGTAGCCTACCTATAATGCTAATAGATCAATGTCCTGATTCTTCTATTGGGCAATGGGGTCAATATGAAATTACAACTTGATAAATACCTTGGAAACAAACTGAAATTTGATGAAAACAAGATAAAATCCACACCAAAATGTGTCTAAAAACACTTAGAGGAAAGAAACACATAAAGAAAGCAAAATAAACACATGTGCATGGAGCACTTAAGGAACTACAAACCTACTCTAATATGTAAAAATATAGAACTGACCTCAATAACATGGATTCAATTTTATTCCATTGAATAACATACTCATTTCTTCTCTATTGAGTCTTTCCAATTGAAAGGTATTGTGTTCCTTTCAAGCAATGATGACATAAGGTCCACTCCATAATGCATCAAACTTGGTATGCTTACCAAGTTTAGCTCTATCAACATCCCAATTGAAGACAATATATCCTTCTTGATATATTATTTATATGGCTCTCTTGTCAAAGTTCCTCTTCAGTTATGCTTGGTGACTTTCCAAGGTGAGCATAGCTTTATTTCTTGTCTCCTCTAAGGCCATTAGTTCTACCCATCTTATCTCCATAAGATCATTCTCCATCCTCTCAAGCTGATGTGCCAATTCAAGGTCTAGTAACTCAAGTGAAATAGGTAACCTAGCTTATCTCCCATAGATAATCATATAAGGAGAATTTCCAATGGCAACCCTGGGAGTGATCCTCTCAACCAAAAGGGCTGTCTTCAACTTAGTATGCCAAATTATTTGATTATCATCTATAGTTCTCTTTATAATTCTAAGTAAATTCTTGTTATAGACTCAAATATCCCATTACCTTGAGGTGATAATTTGAAGAGGTACTCAAATATATTCCATGTTGTAGATCCCATTCCATTGTTTTCACTCCACTAAAATCCATGGCATTATAAAAAATTATAGTTGCAGGTACTCCAAATCTTGTCCCTATGCTCTCATAGAATTCAATAAATAGACTTTCATTAGCCTTCTTGGGAGCCACTACCTTTACCCACCCTGTGAAATAGTTCATGGCTATAAGGACCCATTTGTGACCACCACTCAATGGAGGATTAATCATTTCAATGAAATAAAGATCATATTGCATGAATGGTTGTTCAACCTAAATTGGATGAAGAGGAAGGCATGAAAGTCTTTATTTTCCTATAAAAAGTGCACACCTTTAACACCTTTTAACCTAAACATATGCATCCTTAAATAGGTTAGGCCAATACTAACCAACCCTCATTATTTTTGTAGCTATAGTTCTAGGGGTAAAGAGACCTCCTACTAGTCTATCATGGAATTGTTTAAGAATTTTGTCAACTTGATATGTTTTAACAAGCTAAGTATCACCCTATTAAAATCCTTCCTAAATAGGACTCCATCCACAATGATATAAGGGATTGATTCTAATCTAAAGTATCTCCTTTTTTCTTGATCTAAACCTTTAGGACACTCACTTGTTTGAAGGAATCTCACCATTTCTTGTGTCAAACTTGGAGGAGATGAAGTTACATCTATACTATGATCTTCTTAAAATGCCAAAAATACTTTTTCTTCTTTCTTTAATTCTGACGCTATGTGTTCACACAACCCTCTTCCTCTTATAATCTTGGTGGCCTTGATCTCTACATCATATTCCATCACTTTGGTTATCCACCCATCTCTCTTTTTATTCAAATATTTGTTCAAGAGGAAGTATCTTATGCTTGGGTGAGATACCATAATATAAATCTTATTATTGGACACAATATGTCCAAATTTACTGAGACTTGTTATCACAACCAACACTTGCTTCTCAAAAAAGGTATACCTTTCTTCATAGTCTTCAAGTCCTTGACTAAAAAAGGATATGGGATGCTCAATCATTTCATCATTTTGTTGCATCAACATGGAAGAGATTGTATCAGTATTAGCAAAATCATAAAGGAAGAAATCCTTATAGAAACTAAGATTGATTAGTGTAGGTGCTTGAGCAATGGCTTGTTTAATGGCCTCAAAATTGGTCTTCCCTTATTTGGTCCATTAAAAAGCTTGATGTTTCTTCAACATGACTATTATTGGCTTCACAAGAGTGTAAAATTTGGGTATGAACCTTATCACAAAGTTAATCTTCCCTATAAAACTTTTCAAAGCTTTCTTATGCTTAGGTAGTGACAAAGCTAGAATAACTTCAACCCTATTAGGATCAATTGCAAGTCCATATTTATAAACAATGTGTCCAAGTAAATTACCTTCATTAGAAAAAAACACACACTTTTTTGGGTTGAGAGATAACCCATATTTCCTACACCTTTCAAAAATCTACTTTAGATGCTTCAAATGATTACTTGCATTCTTGGAGAAAACTATTATGTCATCAAGGTATATTAATACTATGTCATTTATCAAACCTTGGAAATTCATGTCCATGGCCCTTTAGAATGTATAATCTACATTAGATATACCAAATGTCATTCTCTTGTAGGAATATGTCCCACATTTTGTAGTAAAGGTTGTCTTCTATTTATCTTCTTCTTTGACCAACACTTGGTTATACCCTGAAGAGCCATCCAAGAGTGAGAAGCATTGAGAGCCAACCACCACTTGAAGTATTTGTTCCATTAAAGGTATAGGATAGTGATCCTTTAGTGAGACTCTATTAAAGTCTCTAAAGTTCACACACAACCTAATTTCACCACTCTTCTTTCTCATAGGTACAATATTGGCAATCCATGAAGAATATTTGATAGGAAAGATAATATTTGACTCAATCAACTTAGTGATTTCCTTTCTCATGAGCATCTTCACCTTAGGATTGATTTGCCTTTGTCTTTGACTCAAAGGTTTAACATTGGAATCAAGTTATATAGTGTGCTAAGCTAATGAAGGATCGAACCCTTTAAGATCACTATACTCCCAAGCAAATACATCTACAAATTCTCTACACAACTCAATGAATGATGACTTTTCTTATTATGTAAATACCTTCCCAAGCTTGAGTAACTTATCTTTGAAGATGTCTACTCTCACATGATGCTCTTCCTTTGTTGAGATGCTTACTTTGTCTTTCCTCATTTGATCACTTTAATTGAATATACTTTCAAGAGTAACCAATCCTTTAGGCAACTTGTTAGATCTTAGGTGTATAATTTGTTCCCCATACTGATGCTAAAACCTAGCTTGATTTTTGGAAAAGAACTTAGCCTCATGTTGTAAGAAACATGTTATTTTTTTGTAACTTTAAAACACTTTCCAATTTACGTCATTATCTTGTATGGAAGGCCTTATAACTACCATGATGTGTGACTGCAATTTTGGACTCTTGACATCATTTGGAATATCAAATTGTGAACTAACTAAAGCCAACCTATTAGCATGTTGATTTTATTCCCTTAGGAATGATTTGATGTCAAAATCTTCAAAAAATTCAATAAGGTCCCATAATATATGCTTATAGGACTTCAACAAGGTGTTTTTTGATGAATTCTTACCTTTTACTTGATGCAAAACTAGTTCACTATAGCAAATGGCTTGAACTTGCTTGATACCTCTCTTCCTTTCCAATTTAAGCCCATGAATGAGTCCCATATTCTATTACATTTAAATAAAAACTAAATTGGAACTTAATAATGAGTCATTTGATGGAGAAACAAGCATCATACCAACACCTACATCATTCTTACTCCTTGAGTCATCAAAGAACATTTTCCACAAACCATCACCATTATCACTAGGCTTTGAAATAGAAGGTATGGTTGTACCTTCCTCATGTAAATAATATACCCCAATATTACTTATTCAACTCCTCTATATGGATAAAAATCATGGTTTTATTCCCCTTACTCATCTATAAAAAGATTAGGTATGCCATCTAAAGGTGTAATTGGTTCTTGATCATTAGCTTGATCTCCCTCATCAATAATAGTGCAATTCATGTTAAATGAATTTGATACATAAGGATCCACATGAAATTTGGGTAAAGGCTTAGATTTGATAGTCACCTTATCACCATATCTAGTCCTAAATGCCATATAGGACTAATATGAAGTTAATTAGTCCCCAATATTTGTGGTGAAGTCTCTTGACAAGTAAAGAACAAAGTGAGGTGGCACATAAATAACCACTACATCTTGGGAGATAAATAAAGTATGACAAGCATGAAGATTCAATTTCATACCTTTGATCATGCTAACTATTTTGGTAGCTGATACATCAAGATGTAGTACTCCCTTTGAATTTGGTTTATACTTTAATTTTAGCTTATCCGCTACTTGCTTTGGCATGACTGAGCTACTTTCTCCACTATCAATTAGATAATTATGTACCAATACATCTCTAATGATAATAGAGAGGTATAATGAAGGAGGTTTATCCTTTCTCTAAATTTTGATTGGCTGCCCATCCTTGGTCTTCACTTCATTGGTCAAAACTACCCCTCTTTCACTAGGCTACCTAGATGATGCATTGAGATTAGAGAGCTCATTTTGGAAAAAAGATTATTTGGCTAGTTATGGATAGTGCTTCCCACATTGGAATTATTACACGAAATTTATTAATTTACTCCATAATATTCATAGGAGAGCTACCAACTTTAGGAACCAAAACACTACCACTAGTTTGTGTCACTTGATGTATAAGAGTAGGTATAGAAGAAGATTTAACATTATAAGTTTTATGATATATTTGATTCATAGAGGGTGAATATTGTGTAACTTCTTTGGTTTTCTTGAGAGATTACATTGGACCACTAATTATTCCTTGAACTTCCTCAATCACTCTCTTTTTTGACCTTGTATATACAGTTATGGAACTTGGATCAATAATGAAATTTCCTTGGTAGTTGACAACACATGAGTCCTCTTGATAGTAGTTCATCATGGTATTATTTGATTGAGCATCCCCTTCATTAGTGTCTCCTCCATTATGCATTTATTCTTGAATAATGGAAGACATTATTCTCCATTGATCCATATAGGCTTGATTGAATGCTTTATCTACATAAGTGGAAGGGTTGTGAGGTTGTTTTCATGAAGGTTGATCTCCATGATCTTATACAAGATTATTTTGAATAGGTAAAAGTGCCTTGGAAGTATAAGGAGCATTCTGATTTTGTCCATTAAGTTTCCTTACTTAAATTAGTTGCCTTTGTCCTTGGTATTGACCTTGAAAAGCTTGTCTAGGAGATTGATAAGATTGGTAAGCCTAGAAAGGAACTTGATAAGACTTTCATTGTTGTTTATGTTGCTACTTCTTAAGAGCTTGTATTTTTTCTCTAAGATTCTTAATCACATCTTCTTTTTGCTTGTTTGTTTGACTAGGGGAAGCTTGTTTGTGCTTGGGTGTGGGGATAGGAACAATGATGGGTATGGGAGCTTGCACATTAGGAAACAAAGGCATGTGAGGTCTAAAAGCAAGTTTTCTATCTTGGATCAAGTTGTCCTCAGCTAGTATAGCAATGTCATATGCATTTGGTAGAGTATTCCCACCCATTAAATGAATCATAACACCAATATCACTATTCAAGGCCTTGAAATAATATAAAAAAGCATAATTTGGGGTGGGTCTTACTAGGATTGGGATTCTATCCCAAGTTTTTTAAAACCTAACATTGAAATATTATATGAATTCATAAGGGGCTCTCTTTATGGTAGTCAATTTCTCGGCAAAGGATAGATGGTCACTTTTGTATTCAAACCTCTTGCTCTATTTGTCTCCCAAATCATCTCATGAGTCAATTAAATTAGAGACTAATGTTATATACCATTAAAAATATTTGATTTAAAACTAATTGCCAACAACCTGATTACTACATTCTCTTGTATGATGTTGTGAATGTTACAAAAGTTGGCCATGTATCTAATATGTTCAATGTGGGTAAGAGAAGTCTCTCCATTGAAGTAAGGCACACTTTTGAGGGCAACCATTGGAATATAGTCATATTATTTAAAGTTCAAAGGAGAATCACAATTGAAGGTAACAAAGGGAATATTTCTAGCCATGTTATCAGCCTTAGGAGAGCTTGGATAATATGGAATAAAGAGTCTCCTTTTAGGTGACTTAGTGTATGGAAGATTGTGAAGAAATATCTTTCTCTTGTATAAATACAAAGGTAATTCAAGGAATTCAAAGGGGATACCTTTCACTTCTAATCTTATGGTCACCTTTGGCATGAAATTAGGCTCACTAGTCAATAAATAGGAGTTTAAAACCTTTTAGAGTCACCAAATGTTGCATGAAAAAGGCTGCTACTATTGCAATAATGCCAAGAATAATATCTATCTTAGATATCCTCTTGTATTTTGCATCCCATTGAGCATGTTAGAACTATTATAAATCAAAATAACATCCTATGAGAGGATGATTCAAGCCCTCTCAATTTGAGTTGTGCAATGGGATTGACTCTAGGTTGTGGGTGACCTCTAAATGAGTCATACCTCTAGATTTTGGGATAGTTCTCAAAATACAAAACTTAGACTAATACTACACCACTTGATTTGACATGGAAAAGGGAAAGAAGAGTACTAATCTAACCAAACGACTTGGAGGTGATGCACCAAACATAAATTCCATAGCTTATTAAATATTGATAGGACCGAAGTTCCCCAAAGCTCTGACACAACTTATCAGATTTAAGAGCACACATGATTACCATTATATAAGCAACTTACATGCAAAAATACACAGAAGAACAAGTAACTATCAATGAGAAAACACACAAAATGTGAGAGGCAATATACAATTATATTCAACTCATTGTAGGAGGAAATTACAACAAAGAGGTGGCAATCTTTCTTCCACTTCGTGGGCTTACAGTAATCTTCCCTCAAGAGTAATCTTCTCTCACTAGGTCACAACACACAGCTAACACAAGCTGTTGTTCACCTCATTGTACATCTATACAATCGAGTTTGAACCAGTACTCCAAGTAGATCTCACCATGATCCTGCTCCTGATGTATTGCTGTCACCTTGGATCTTGCTCTCCCGCTAATCTCTGTTTGACCCTCGCATACACACATCCGTACAGACCAACCTGATCTTACTTATCACATGTAGATCTCCACCATGATACTGCAACACCCTGCATATCAAACTTGATCTTACATACCTGGAAGAACATGCTCTTCCAGGGGAAGAACTCTCCAAGTTATTCAAGTCCTTCACTTAACAATACAGCCCATGACTCTATTATATAGATCTCATGCATACAATGATTATACTTGTAGCTCAAGACTCTAACTGGTCTTCATCATGCAAACAATGCATTCACTTAACTGACTATTCGTCAACAGCAGTTTTAACTGCCACAGGTGACTGACGTCGGTCCCTGTCTAACTAGAGGTGACCGATGCCAGTTGATTCTTGCCAATGTCAATTTTCTTCTGCACATCCACTAACCAACGTTAGTTGTGCCTGTCGATGCCGGTGACTACATACTCTGAAAACCTCCCTGTTTGCCTTAGGTGAAGCTTTTAGCTCCACACCCTAACAATCTCCCACTTGGAGATAAACAGCTACACCTATACCTAAACCAATACTCCATCTAATCTGCATCTTGGCTTGTATTCCTCTTCAAGCTCCCACTTGAAGACAACCCACCACACTCCTTGTGGTGTTAATCATGTGCTTAAATTTCTTCATTCTTAGCTTACCTTTTTTTGCCATTGCTATACTCCCACTCAAATAGCAACCCCTGTGAGTAACTTGTAACCAACAACACTTAACAGATCGAGGCCATTTGTTAGTCAAACTCGCTCTGAGAACGTCCAACCTCACTCTGATACCATTTGATAGGACTGAAGTTCCCCAAAGCTCTAACACAACTTGTCAGATTTAAGAGCACACATGATTACCATTGTATAAGCAACTTACATGCGGAAATACACAGAAGAACAAGTAACTATCAATGACAAAACACACAGAATGTGAGAGGCAATATACAATTATATTCAACTCATTGTAGAAGGAAATCAAAACAAATAGGTGGCACTCTTTCTTCCACTTTGTGGGCTTACAGTAATCTTCCCTCAAGAGTAATCTTCTCTCACTAGGTCACAACACACAGCTAACACAAGCTGTTGTTCACCTCATTGTACATCTGTACAATCAAGTACGAACCAATACTCCAAGTAGATCTCACCATGATCCTACTCCTGATGTATTGATATCACCTTGGATCTTGCTCCCCCACTGATCTCTATTTGACCCTCGCATACACACATCCCTACAGACCAACCTGATCTTACTATCACATGTAGATCTCCACCATGATACTGCAACACCTTGCATATCAAACTTGGTCTTGCATACCTGGAAGAACATGCTCTTCTAAGGGAATAACTCTCTAAGTTCTTCAAGTCCTTCACTTAACAATACAGTGCATGAGTCTATTATATAGATATCATGCATACAATGATTAGACTTACGGCTCAAGACTCTAACTGGTCTTCATCATGCAAACAATGGTTCACTTAACTGACTATTCATCAACATTAGTTCTAACCACCACAGGTGATAGACGTCAGTCCCTGTCTAACTGGAGGCGACTGATGCCGATCGATTCTTGCTGATGTCAATTTTCTTCTGCATGTCCACTGACTGACGTCAGTTGTGCCTGTCGATGCTGGCGACTGCATACTCCGAAAACCTCCCTGTTTGCCTTAGGTGAAGCTTTTAACTCCACACCCTAACAAATATGCACTATCAAATATCAACTTACAATCTAATTATGCTACTCTAAATAACCCCTATCACACTTAATGTTTCAATATGAAGGTTTAGATGATTACAAGAGTAATATGATGATTAACAAAGAGGTGATAATATAAACACTAATGGCCTATAAATTATCTAAATAAGAAAACAAAGTATAACACTTCATATAATCTATGAAAGGTACAAACTTACATAAGGCATGAAACATGAAGGACAAATGTAAAGGATATGACTATCACTAAACACTCATCAATAAAACATCCTAAAAATCACTCTTTACAAGATAGAAGTAGAACATACAACTGGAATTCAATTCAATAGGTAAGTAGAAGTCTCAATTTTTGTAGGGCTTCATCATAATAAAATATGGATTAGCTAAAAGTGGCTACTCTTGTAGACACCTAAAAATAGCCACCGATAACCCCCAATCAGGGTTTTGATCAATTTTCACCCAAAATGCACAATTTGGCCTAAAAACACTAAAACATGCTAACTGATGTGAAACTCACATATTCAAGTGCCAATTTTGGCCAGGGTATCCCTAAATGGGGCAATGCAATTTATGGGCCAACTAACTTTGATAAGATCATTCTGAGTCAAAATGTCAATTTTGCACCTAGGTGCTATGTATTACTCTTTCCTATCAAATCTCTTACACAAGACATGTGCCTTAGTTATTTATTATTGGAAACATCCTAAATGGAATAATTCATCCAATGCATCTAACATCACCTTCTAATTTCAATCCAGTCAAATTTTGGACCAATAACAAGTCATTTTGATCAATTTGAGTAATTTGTGCATAAAGTGCTTAATCATGTTTAGGAGTTAGTTAACCCAAATCAAGACTTAACCAAGAATTCCATAGAAACTTTTTGAATAATTATTTTTGGAAATGAATATGGAATATCTATATCATCAAGTGACCTCATTTCTTGGGAAGACTTCCCTAAGCCATAAATGCCATAAATATTAGGATTCATACCCTCCATGCCTCATCAATGCCTTCCATGATGCCATCCATGACTCTTAATTTCCCCTTCTACTAATATCATGATGAGATAATTACAAACTTAATTACAAAAATTGTATTAATCCTTAACCACACATCTCAATATTAGGATGGACGATTCAAGTTGAATCTAGACATTTGCAAAAATCTATAAATAGAGAGGCCATGAACATCATTTATAAGCTATTTTGGTGCAAAGTTATTATGCTCAAATATATTCAAAGGACTTGATAATGCAAAGTTATAATGCCAAATTGATTTCAAGCCAAGCCAAGCCAAAGCCACAAGGTGCCAAGGAGAGATAGAGATAGCCAAGATTCCATTGCCAAGGACTTTATGAGCACAAGCCGAGTAAGCCATTACTACAAAGGCATTTGAAACATCTAGAGAAGGTAAAGGAATTCTTGTGTTTTATTCCTTACTTTTTAGTTGTGTTTTTCATTTTATTTTGTTAACTAAGCTTTCCCTAGTGTATAGGCCTAGAGATGTTATGTTATTAGTGTGTTTATTTCATTTTGTTTTCATTTTGGAACTAACACCATACTAACCATCCTTTCTTGAATTAAATTCTTAGATCACATAATGGCACATCCAGTGGGACTAGATGCATCTCACACCTAAATAAGATCATTTTTAAACTCTAAAATATTTATTTAGACCTTTAAAACTCTTGCAAATTGATTTTCTAACTTTATTTTGCCATTTTTTGTTGCCATGGTTTTACACAGTAACTGAGGTTGACATGTATGACCGACATCAGTCACATGACTTAACCAATGTTAGTTAGAAAAACTAACATCAGGTAGATTTTGGTTAGCCAAGGTAACTGTCGTTGGTTGTAATAATAGATGTTGGTTACTATGTTTTTCCAAAAACATAGACCCGAGAACTATTTTTACAAAGTTAATTATTTCAAACCAAAAAGATATTCAAAGTTAAAAGACATGCTAACATTTTTTATATAGGACCAAGCTTGATATTTGTTCAAAATGTGTTTAAATTGCCTTTATATGTTGAAAAATTAATTAAGAAGCTTGTTTTGGTATTTAACAAAGAATTTAAATGTTTTGGTGAATGTTTCAAAGTTTGCAACTAAGACCAAGGGGTCAAATAAACACCACTAAATATTTCATTTTAGGCTTAAAATTGAACACACTTTTCAATTTATATTTACAATAGTTGTTTAATCAAATTTTTGTTTGGAAAAAAGAGGAATGTTACGTGTATGCTCTTCCATTTGTCCCTTATAAGCAACCCTTGGAATCAAAAGTGCCATTCCTATTGCAGGTATCCTATTCCAAGGCTTAGAAAGAATGTCATCTAAATCACTCCCCAAAAACTCATTAAAGTTTGGGTGACATTGAAAATGAACCTTAAGTCTTTCTATTTCATGCTTTCTTTATTTTTATGCAAACTTGGCTTGCGAGGGGGACTTAATCACCTCCCTCAAGTTCTTTAGGGAAGCTTTGACCCAGGGTTTCATCTCCTATCATTGACTTCATTTGGCTCATTTGGAGTTGCACATAGGATGTAGTGGTACTTTGGATATTGCACTTCACTGAGTGAATAATAGGATGTAGTGGTTGCAAAAAATACTAGACCTTTTTGCAACAAGCCAAGTGATATGAACCCAAAATCGATGGTTTTCTTTTGCATTGTTTGGTGTGAAAGTCATTGTCTAATTGATTCCCCTAGATAGTTCAAAAATTTGTTATATCTTAGACAAATCCCCACTTGTTATGGAAGCATTATTGGTGTAAGGTGCACCTGAAGGTCCATGTCTCAGTACTATTATTTGAGAGAAGGGGGGGGTGTAAAAACCCTACTATATAATGCACATTTACTTTTGGCTAAACACTTAAAATCCTCTCAAATGATGTGTATTGATGGATTTCAACAATACCAAGCAACCTTGTCAGTTTAGGATCTAAAAATGATTAATTAGTTGGTCTTGTCCTAGTTTAAAGTCTTGTTTGGAGTCAAAACTTGGTGTAAATAAACAATCCAAACCAAACACATATTCCAAATTTTCCTTTGAACAAAGAGGCATTATGTTACTCATGTGAGATCATGAATTTGCCTTATTCAAAAGTTCATCAAAAGCTTGAGAGTCATATCATCCACTTTGGTGCAGTTATGCTACCCAATTGAGTCTAGACTTTTACCAAAGTTGTTTAAGTCCATTTATAATCTAAATTTAGAATTACACCTTTACAAGTTCATAGGGTTGATGTGTTAAGTGGGTTCACCATTTGCACTAAACTTGAGGGAACTTAGGTTTAATTTCAAATTTAGGTTAAAGGCCATTTAAAGACTCATAATCATTATCATCATTTGAAAGAATTAAGCCATTTGGTGCCAAAACACTTGCACTTTAAGTCTATGTATCACAACATTTTTGACTCAAGAAAAGTAGTGTTATGCTGTAAAAATTGTAGGAAAACATCTTTGCCTTAGAGAGTTTTTGAAACAAACCTTTTTGTCATACCTTTTGGGTATATAGCATCATTACACTACCCAAAACATGTCAAAAATTGTTTCATAGACCCTCTTGCATAGATTTTCAAAGTTGCTCCTACATTTTTAGATCAATCCAAGTTTGCTTTTGTGATCTTTTGTCTAAAATCATTATACTGTTCACTTTTGTCTAACTTGTTTGTCAAAATAACCAAGTTTTATACCATTTTTTATGGGAAAATAAACTATTTCTAAATTGCCTTTTGTTTCATACCTTATACCTAGTTGATCAAGTTTAGGTCCAAGAATCAAATGCCTAGTGTTTATTAGAAGTGCTATACATCCATTAGATTAAAAATTTCATCTATTTCAAAGTCTAGCTTTTGATGTTGTTTGGCCAAGAGTCCTAGCACATGACTTGTTTAAGCCTATATTTTGATGTTGCATTTGGCCAAAAGACCTAGCAACTTTTAAATTCTTAGATTAGATTGATTTGAAACACTTCAAGCTTAGAGTTTGGCATTTTGATTTTTATACTTTTTACTTGCTTATATTTGTGTGAATGGTAAAACATTAGATACTTCACGCTAGCTTTATTTCCTCAAAAATATTTGCATAAACCTTTTGATCCTTTTGAAAAATCTAGACCAAGTTGGAACATCATATGTTTTAGACATTACCCTTTTTTTAGAGTTTGTACAACTCTTTGACCTTTTATTACAAAAACATTGACTATGGATCCCAACATGTATTCCTAGACTCGTAGTGGACTCATGTACAATCTAGGGATTAGTAATGTGGTTGCACAAGAAGAAATGGTGTAAGATCCCTATGTGGATAATATTGCTTATGAGGTGGATTCTTATCCCTCTTATAATACTCAATCAGGGGCACAAAGCCAAGATCCATTGGCCAAATATCTAGTTAACACACTGCCTTATTAAGAATAGGACCAAGATCAAACCATGTAATACCTAGCTACAATACTTGTAGTGGATGAGCTGGTACTTCAATAGTTATATTTTACTAATACAGCTTCTACGTATGATCCATTTTTGTTTGAGTGACATTTATTAGAGAACAAGGATGAGATTTTGGTTAGGGCCATAGAGGTAGGGGCCAAGTTTCCAGCAGACTTCCCCAATGAAAATTTACCAAGTTTAGTAAGAGTGCCCCATAATATCATTTACGATCAATAGGCCTCTTCTAGCAATCATATGGCTCTAGTCCAAACAACATACCAAGATCCTAATATATTTGATCAAGGCAAAAAAATTATGGAAGAGCACTTTAACCAAATGCAGACAATATATCAAACATATCCGAATCTAGCACATGATTTCAATCAAATGAATATGGTAAGTAAGCCTCTCATTAACCTAGTTCCTTCAATAGGAGTGTTGATAGAGTTAACTAGACAAGAGAATCTGAATTCTGACCCATTCATATAAACCATTTCAATAGATAACTTGATGTACATGCGTGTTATTGAAGAAGTGTCTTTGGCCTCTACATATAATAGTGAGCCAAACATAGTAGATAATGTGAAAATAACATCTAGGCCTAATCAAAGTGGTACTAATATGTAAACAATTAGACAACAACATGTGCATGTAGTTAATTCTATGAATAGGTCATCATACTAGGGAATAGGAGTTTCTACACCCTAACCTCAACCAAATACTTCCTCAAGTGTGTAACCTATGGGATTAGGTAATCAAACAATAAACAATGTCATGCCTCAATGATAGAATGTGACAAACCCTACGCCTCCTTAATAGGTAATGAGTAGTATTCCACAACAACAGGCAAAATCTAGTATATCAATGCAATAGAGGATAAATATAGTGCCACCTCAATCAAGGGCAAAAAATGTTCCACCTTACTAGGTAATGAAAAATGTACCTCTTCAGTCGTAGACTGATATGCCAATCTAAAACCAAGTAATGAATAGTCAATAATGTGTAAATATTTGTCAACGATAGATGCCAAATCTATAACTTGATTTCACTTCCTCATAAGGATTCATGCAACAAGGAGGTCCCCATGTTTCTCAAGTACCTATTAGACAACCATTAGTTCAAAATATGCCACAAATCTAGAGACAGGGTATTGGTCCACAAGTTCCCACTCAACAACAAGGTTTGATTAGTTAGCAGCATGTCCCTTTTCAACCATAGTAGGAACAATATAGTTATATCCCTCTAACCCACCCACAAAATCCTCCAAGTCAAACTTTTATCACCAACCCAAACTAGAATATCACACAACCAATTGTGTAATTTCAAGTACATCCTAATCCACCTATGTGTATTCCTAGTTCATTCCCCAAATAAACCAATGTACCCCAATAGGTGTCTCCATCATACGCTGGTCAAAGTGTTCCACTTGTGACCTCCCAACTATTTATCCAAACCAATGTTCTCCCTCAAACCAATATTCCTTCTAGTTTCGTATCCCAAGAATTGCAATAGATGAAGGATGCAATGGTTGTCATTCAAGTTGGTAAATAAACTAAAAAGTTCAAATTGGATGATGTATGTTCCTATCCATTTAACATGGAGTATTTTCAAATACCATTTCCTCCAGGATATGAACCACCAAAATTCAATAAATATAAAGGGAAAGGTGACCCTAAGGCTCATTTGACCAAATTCTTTATCACATGTCAACCAGTGGCATATAATGATATATACCTTTTGCTATTGTTTCCAAGGAGCTTGGCTGGGCAAGCCTTGGAGTGGTTTTTAAAATTACCCAAAAATTTAGTAATGGATTTTAATGATCTTTATGATAAGTTTGTGTAGTACTTTTCCTATAATCTCAAGCATGAGATTTCATTAGTGGACTTAACACAAGCAAATCAAAAAGCTAGTGAGAGTTTTGCAAGTTATTTATAGTGATGGAGAGCCATTGCAAGCCATTTCACCCATAGTTTATCAGATAAATAATTAGCCACCGCGTTTACCAAAAATTTGTATAGTGAGATAGCTTATCATTTAGAACTATAATGTGCACATACATTCAAGGAGATCATTGATAAAGGCTTGTTGATTGAGCATGTACTCATCAATAAAGGAGTCATCAAGCTTAATTCAACTAATCAAAATTAAGGTACCAATCAGGGAAATGACCAACATCCCATCCAAGTGCAAGCATTGCAACTAGCATAGCCCAGTAACCATGAAAGATCAAAGTAATTTAACTGCAATAGGAATATTATGGGAAATGGAGTAACCAAATCCTATCATGTGTAAATGATGCAAACATCATCTGCACCACCCTTTTAGCTTACTCTTACTCAATAACCTCTCTAACCAATACTACAAGTGTAAGAACAAAGACATGAAAAATAAATACAATAGTCATTACCATTACAAATGCCTCCTCCTAGAAGATCCATGCCTACATGTCATGTCTTTAGTGACCTAGGAAAACCTATTAAGTTTGTATTTCATAAGCTTGCTTCCACTAATCTGATTAGTTGGCCTATACCAAAGCATTATTTTCAAGGCATTCCTCATCCTGATTGGTATCGAGAAAATGAATTATGTGACTATCATCAGGTCAAAGGGCATAATCTAAGATGTGTCCAAATCAAGCATTTAATTAAGAATATGTTGGAGAATGGGGAGATAAAATTGGATAATTGTACTTCCACTTCCAATCAAACTCTTGGGATCTATAAAAATCTCTTTCCTTGACATAACAATCAATAACAACAAAATAATCAGTAACAACAATAATAACGCCTTGTATAATAGTAAAATCAAAGGTTGAACCAAAAGAATCCAAAAAATTTGTTGAAGAACCCACAATGACAAAACAATGGAAAAAAATAAGGTCATAATGGTAACAACCAACAAACCTACCATGTAGTTGTACTTGATGACAACAAGGTTGTGGGTCATATTGCAAGGGGTAGCATTAATACCATCTCCATTAATCCTAAACCAAACACTAATCAGTCTAGACCATTGCTAAACAATATCATTCATCTAAATTACATGGATAATCCTTCTTTGACTTGGGAATGCATACATGCAAACTAGCAAACTAGGACTTCCCCTTTTGGACCTTATATCGATAACTCATTCTTGCCATGTGACCACATGTAAGTGCATCGACAACTGAGACCTATCTTGTCTAGTCCCACACCATTCCCAATATTTTTTAGCAATAATGGTCCATTATTTAATCATGATTATGAAATCACAACCTGGAGGTCAAGGATTACTATCCTAGGCTCACAACCATCCACCACTTTTCCTATCATCCAACCAACTATTTAACCTCAAAATAAACCATTCACTATTGACCAAGATAAGAAATTTGATATTGTGGAATAATTATAAAAGAAATCAACACAAATTTCTATTTTAGATTTGTTATGAATGTAAAAATCCACAAAAACATCTTGAATAATTTTTTGACCCAATACATAGTTGCTAGTGATATATCCCCTGATAACTTTTAAGCTTTGGTTAGACCCCTAGCTCCAACCCAACAAGTCACATTCAACCAAAGCAATATGTCTTCCCTTGGTCCACTCCATAATAATCCATTATACATAGAGGTTTATATAAAATGGCATAAAGTGAAATGTGTCCTTATAAACAATAGATCCAGCCTCAACATAGTGTCTCTAAAGCTCATCAAGCTTCTTGGGTACATAATGGTAGATCTCCAGCTAGAAACAATAACTATCAAAGCCTATGATAATCAAGAAAGAGAATCACAAGGCACCATTAGTTTATTAGTTATCATTGGGCCTTTGACCCATGATATACTTTACCATGTGCTTGATCTTGAGTTATCATACAATATGCTTCTAGGTAGGCCTTGGTTACATGAGATTCATGTAGTCCTGTCAATGCTACACCAATGTATCAAATTTTCCCACTCAGGGATAGAAGTGAATATTCTAGGAGATTTACACCCATATGAACACTACAAGCATCTTGAGGCCAAATTTCAAATCTATAATTATCAGTATAGTATGAATCCAAGTTCTAAATAGGATAAAGGAAAAGCTATACTTATTGATCCTTCACTGGATAATTGCATATATCCTAATACCTTGGATTCCCTTTCCCACATGTCACCTCTTGAAGCTTCTAATTATTTTACCATTTTAGATAATGGACTTGTAGAGTATGTGACCCATGATACATTTCATATTGTCAATCTTCCTCAGAATCCAAAAACCTTTGGGTGACCTAAAGTCATCCCACATATGCATTAGCAACAAAAGAACAAAGATAAGGAGCCTGTCACATTTTTACCAACATCTAGCCTAGACCCTGACCCTCTTGAAGGGGATGAATCATGGTTATACAATGACAACTAAGGTGATTGTTATAAAAATACCAAGTATCATATTCTCAATAAGATCATGGAGTGTCAAAATTATGAAGGAAGAGGCCTCAGACCAAATCAACAAGGAACCATAGAGCCAATTTCTATGACTAAGTATGAAAGACCTTATGGACTTGAATTCAAACTACTTGGGAGTGATCCCACATATCCTATTCAAACTCCATCACCAGTGACTAGTGATGATGATGTCAACAATGAAGCAGAGTCTGATCATAGCCTCACTTTTGATAACCTAGCTAAAACCAACCTATTTGATAACAATGCCATTTGTACCCTTACCCTAGCCATTTATCATAATCCATTGCCATTATATTATCCCCAACTAATAGATTGGGACCAATAATAATCTAGTCTATTGATTGATGAGTTTCAAAATGATGAGGCATTCTATGACTTTTTGGGCCTTGGAGATGATGTTCCATTTGGAGATCACAAATCTAGATTCTCAATCACATTAGATCCTGTAGCCTATTTTGGAGAGCGAGTGAACACCCTTAGATAAAAATAAATAAGTAAAATATTGAGGTCCCAAAGTGAAAACCTCTTTGAGGCACTTTTTGACCAGGGAAAAAGTAAAGATAAAGGCTAGTCTAGTGGCAAAAACTTGTTTTAGGCACTATTATATGAGGGTGTTCATTCTTCTTCAAATTTAGATCAAGATACCACCAATCATAAACTTTCTTGTGGATATGAGTTTAGATTTGAGCAATAGCAAGTATTTGATCAAATTATTCAATAATTTCTAACTATTTTTATCACATGGCCAAATCTCCCATTAGGGGACTCAGATTCATCATGCCTAGGAGAAGTTAAAGAGCAAGTCTTGACAGTGGACTTTGACATAATTCAATAATTCAAGTCATTGCCTACTATCCTAGAAGATGGTTCAACCCTTCTAGTCAAAGATACAATAGAGGTAAATATCAAGACTTCATTAGACCTAAAATGGATAAAAATTAGGCACATCCTTCACTAAGGAGGAACATGACATCTTTACATCTCTGTTGAGAGAATTTGTAGGTATCTTTGCATGGGCCTATTCTAACATGCCAGGTTTAGACCCCACCTTGATTCTGCACCACCTTGTGGTTAATCCTAATGCTAAACTAGTAAAACAAAAGCTACGTAAGATGCATCCTCACATTGCTATATTAATAAATAAAGAGTTAGAAAACTCTTGGAAGCATGATGTATCAGATCTATTGACTACTCAAAATGGATCTATAATGTGGTACCTATTAGTAAAAAGCTTGAAGAGATTAGAATTTGTACTATTTTTTGAGACATCAACAAAGCTTGTGCTAAAGATGATTTTCCTTTGCCTAATATCGACATGATCATCGACTCTATGGCAGGTTATGAAATGCTTTCACTCATAGATGGATTTTCAAGATATAACCAGATCATAATCACATCAGAAGACCAACATAAAACAATGTTCACCAATCCTTGGAGAACATTTTGTTTTTAGGTAATGCCATTTGGCCTTAAGAATGTTGGAGCTACATATCAAAGGGCCATGATTGTCATATTACATGATATGATTCATGATATTATTAAAGACTATGTCGATGACATATTAGGAAAATCCAAAACTAGGGCCGACCATTTGGCAGTACTACGTAAGATATTTGAAAGATTATGGGAGTAAAAAGTTAGACTCAATCCAAAGAAATGTGTGTTTAGTGTAACTTCAGGAAAATTACTTGGCTTCTTCATGTCTCATAAAGGTATTAAAGTTAATCTAGCTAACTTTCATGCTATAACCAATATGCTGCCACGAACCAATTTAAAGCAACTCCATAGTTTGTAGGGAAAGATCCAGTCAATATGATGCTTCATATATTATTTAGAAGACAAGTGCCATCCATTTACACACATTTTAAAAAAGGGAGTTCTATTTTACTAGAAGATCACAATCAAACAACTCTTTAATAACTCAAAGACTATCTTGTTAATCTGCCTATTTTATTACCTCTTATGCCAGGAAAGCCATTTTTATTATACCTATCAACTGCCAATCATACTCTGGGGGTACTCTTGGCTCAACATGATGACAAAGGAAAGGAGCATGTTGTATACTACTTAAGCTATACTTTGGTTACATATGAACATAACTATGCACCTATTGAAAAAGCTTGTCTAGCCATGGTTTTCATAGCTCAAAAATTACACCATTACATGTTGAATAATAAGACCATCGTCATTTCAAAAGTAGATCCACTTAATTATTTACTATCTAAAATAGCTTTGTAAGGTAGAATGGCTAAATGAATCATAATTCTTAGTGAGTTTAACATAAAGTATGTCAATTAGAAGGCAATCAAAGGAAAAGTTCTTACAGATCAACTTGTTGAAGCACCTCTCATAGACACACAACCACTCACATTTCAATTTCTTGATGAATTCATAATGATTGTCATTGAAATACCCCTTAAAGAGTAGCCTTGGAAACTATATTTTGATGGTTCATTCACTGCACATAGATCAGGGGTAGGCCTATTGTTTATTACACCATAGGGGGATCTAATCCCTAAATCATTCAGAATCAGCTTTCCTTGTACAGACAACATGGCCAAGTATGAAGCACTTGTTTTAGGACTTTGACAAGTAGTGCATTGGAATATATCTCATCTTCAAGTTTATGGTGATTCTCAGTTAATCATCAATCAGGTCACAAATCATTTCTAGACTAAAGATGACAAGTTGGTTCCATATAAAGTCATGGTTAACACTCTTAAGTGATAAATTACCAATATTTAGTTTGAGGACATGCCAAAGGCTAGTAATAAAACTACATATGCCATGACTACTATTGGCTCTCTAATTTGACAAATAGATAAAGCTAGAGAGTATCATTTCCTCATCGAGAATTTTTCAGCACCAACTCATGAACCTTTAACCATTGCCATGATTTGTGATAGTATTGGTCTTAATTCTATCTGGTACTCAGACCTTTATAACTACCTTCATGACCAAGTTATACCACCTAACCTATCTTAAAAACAAACCAAATCCTTCATTCATCATTCTACTCATTATACTTTACTTGGATCCACCCTTTACCATCATAGTTTTCATAGAACTCTACTTTGTTGTTTAACTTCGACAGAGTCTACACTAGCATTAAGAGAAGTTCATGAAGAAGTATGTGGCACTCATTCTAATAGGGCAATCCTATCCAAAAACTTCTTGCATACTGGTTATTATTGGATCATAATGAATGTAGATACCATTACCTATGTCAAAAAGTGTGACAAATGTCAATGGCATGCTAATTTGATTCATGCCCCAACAAAAAATTTGAAACTTTTGTTGATGCCATGGCCATTTTCTACATGGGGACTTGACCTCATTGGGAAGATTAACCCCACTTCATCTGATGGACATAAACATATCCCTACCACCACTAAGTATTTCACTAAGTGGGTTAAAGTTATACCCCTCACTTACGTGACTAGAAAGTAGATTTCCAAATTCATTTTCAACTATCTCATCAACCACTATGATATCCTTTCTGACATTGTATCTGATAATGGAGGATAATTCAAGAACAAGGATGTAGACAAACTATGTACCAAATATAACATCACACAACATTTTTTTATAGCGTATTACCCTCAAGGTAATGGCCAAGCTGAGGCATCCAACAAAACCCTTGTCAATATTCTCAAAAAATTGTCAATGATGTCAGTTGTGATTGGCACCTCTAGATATTAATTGCCCTTTAGGCATATCATACCAATCATTGTACCCCCATAGAAACAACTCCATACTCACTTGTTTATGGTAATGAATCCATCCTTCCCATTAATTTCAAATTACCTTCACTATGCATCTATTTCAATCATGTCCTAGATGATCATGACCATCGAGTAGCTCACCTATAAGAGATATACCTACTTGATGAGAAAAACACAACCACACTTAATAATCTTCAAGCATATCAAAACTGACTCAAAGGCCACTATAATTGGCATGTTAAGTATAGAACATTTAAACTTGGTAATTTTGTTCTTAAAGAAAACCAAAAGAATACCATGACTGAGAAAAATCATAAAGGGAAATTCAAACCAAACTAGATAGGGCCTTTCACAATCACTATAGATTATAGATCAAGAACATACAGGGTCACCACACCAAATGGAGATGAACTTCCTAAGCTGATGAATATTATTCATGTCAAGTAGTACTATGCTTGAGCACTAAGGTGTATTGTCTATAAGGACCATTTTAGTTATGCCATTTTTTCACTATTATTCTTTGCACAAATACCATACTTATCTATCTAATCAGTTTTATCAGTTAGTTCAAGTAATTTAGATAGAGAGCATATTTTGGGATAATGTGATAGAATTTTTAGCAATTGCATCCTTCATTTGTTATTCCTTTCTTACCATCAGTCTTACTATTAATTATAACCACCTTTGGGCAAATTAGTATCATTGATCTATGCCATTGTGTCCTAGTTATAACCACCTATGGGAAAGCTAGGGGTAACATTAAACCTTGACATACCAACTTACCACTTCTTATGTTGTACTATGCCTTTTTACCAATTGTGCATGTCTTGTTTGAATTGACTACTACACTAGTCAAATTCCTCCACTATAAGGGCAAAACTACAGTGACTTGAGGTCCTACTCTGGGACTATATGGGTAATAATCAATACTTGTTGAGGTCATCTTAGTCACCCTTTTCCCCACACTCTTGCCATTTTATGAGTAACCTAAGCCATACTCTCACCATTTTATGAGCAACCTAAGCCACACTCTCACTATTTTGTGAGCATCCTAAGCCACATTCTCATCATTTTATGAGCAACCTAAGCCATGCTCTCACCATTTTGTGACCAATCTAAGCCACACTCTTACCATTTTATGAGTAACCTAAGCCACACTCTTACCATTTTGTGAGGAACCTAAGTTTGAACACTCTCGCCATTTTATGAGCTTGAACCATTTGTTGTCTCATTATTCTTGATCGAGTTGAGATACCTCCAAAACAATTCCAAAAACATTTGAAAAATCATTAGAAAATTAAAAAAAAACATTGACCACTTCTTTGCCTTAAGGATTCAAGAAACCCTTACTAAGTTACAAGCAAATAACTTATCATTTAGTTTCCCCATTCTTTTTGGCCTTTTTCTCTCATGCACTTGCAATTTTTCAAGACCATTCTTATTCTTCTATCACATCCATTCTATTTGATTTCATCAGTTATCATTTTCTTCCCATTACTTAGGAGAACTACATTTGACCTAAATTTTTTTATTAGATATTACATCCATGGGACTATGTAGGCAATGTTTACTTGCCTGGTAATATGGAGACAACTCAACCACCCCCTTATTTTTCTTCTATTCCCCCATTTTATTCATTTTTTAGGTTGCCAGCTATTTTCTAAGGGCAATGTTCATAGGGTTTCTATTGCATTGTTTGTTTGTTTGTTTATTTCTACTTATTTTGTTTGCTTATCTATCTATTTGTTTGCTTTCAACACTATTGCCTTGATTCAGTTTATGTGTTCATTGGGTGATTCTTTTCCCACACTTACACTTGAATCCATCCATATTCATATCTTTACATTGTCATCATGGTTTCTATCATTGGTGTATTGTTTTTATTGAGTATTGGATTTCAGGATTTAGCCTTTATGCATATTTTGGACAAGTCCTCATGATGTTATACCATGATGCCTACCAACACATGCTACAACAAACTTAAGCTTCAAGAAGTCTATTCAACAATGATGACATCTCTTTGGCACCGACATCCCGATTCACTCCCAATCATATCCCAAACATAGTAATTAATCATGAAAGAATTTTAACCTTTATTAGTTTGAATGAGCATCTCTCTACTAGTAGGTTGTTCCAATTCATCATTACCCTCTATGTTAAGTTATCATTCTCCTCAACCAAGTTTATCTTGTTTACCATAATTAGGGTCTAATGATTATAACCACCTATGGGCAAATCATTGCACACCATCCCACTTGCAATTCTCAATGATTATAACCACCTTTAGGAAAATCATTATGTTGTCACCACTTTACTTTTTCTGCCTATATAGGGGCATGTTATCTTGTTTGTCTGTCCTAGTTGGGACAACTCCATCTTCTCAATGATTATAACCACCTTTGGGCAAATCATTGTGTTATCATACCACATTGCCACTATCGGGGTATAATGCTTATAACTACCTTCAAGAAAACCATTATACACCATCCCACTTACATTCTCAATGATTTTGACTACTTTTTCAATATCATTGTGTTTTCACCCCATCATATTTCTTTTCTTTGGTCCCCTCATTTTGCTTCTTTCTTTTTGAGGGACCATTTGTCAACATGCTTATGTCAATTGTTCCCTCAAGGGGGCATCATACAGTTAGTTTATCATCATTGTATTTTTAGGCATACATGACATTTTTATTATTTGAGAAGATGTTACTATGCTTATAGCTTGTAATGCCTTCCCAAATAGGGGCAAACTATAGACACCTAAAACTAGCCACCGATAACCCCCAATCAGGGTTTTGACCAATTTCCACCTAAAATGCATACTTTGACCTAAAACATGATAAATGATGTGAAACTAACATATTCAAGTGCTGATTTTAGCTAAGGTATCCCTAATAGGGCAATACAATTTATGGGCCAACTAACTTTGATCAGATCATTCTGAGTCAAAATGCCAATTTTGCACCTAGGTGCTCTGGATTGTTCTTTCCTATCAAATCTCTTGCACAAGACATGTGCCTTCATTATTTATTCTTGGCAACATACTAAATGGAATAACACATCCAATGCATTTGACATCACCTTCCAATTTTAATCTAATCAAAATTTAGACCAATAACAAGGCATTCTGATTAATTTGAGTAATTTATGCATAAAGTGCTTAATCATGCTTAAGAATTAGTTAACCCAAATCAAGGCTTAATCAAGAATTGCATGGAAACTTGTTGAATAATTATTTTTGGAAATGAATATGGAATATCAACATCATCAAGTGACCTCATTTCTTGGGAAGACATCCCTAGGCCATAAATGCCACAAATATCAGGATTCATACCCTCTATGCCTCTTAGTTTCCCCTTTTTCCAATGTCATGATGAGGCAAATTACAAAATTAATTCCAAAAAATTAATTAATCCTCAACCACACATCTCAATATCAGGATGGACGGTTTAGGTTGATTCTAGACATTTGCAAAAATCTATAAATAGAGAGGCCATGAACATCATTTCCAAACTATTTTGGTGCAAAGTTGTTATGCTCAAATATCTTCAAAGGAATTGATATTGCAAAGTTATAATTCCAAATTGATTCCAAGCCAAGCCAAAGCCATAAGGTGCCAAGAAGAGATGGAGGTAGCCAAGCTTCCATTGCCAAGGACTTCATCAATACAAGCCGAGCAAGCCACTACTACAAAGGCATTTGGAGCATCCAAGGAAGGTGAAAGAATTCTTGTGTTTTATTCCTTACTTTTTATTTGTGTTTATCAATTTTTTTATTAACTAAGCTCTCCCTAGTGTCTAGGCCTAGAGATGTTATGTTATTAGTGTGTTTATTTCATTTTATTTTCATTTTGGAGCTAACACAATACTAACCATCCTCTCTTGAGTCAAATCCTTAGATCACAACTCTTATAGAGAATGGTGAAGAGAGAGGAAGGGGAATAGTAGAGAAGGAGTGACAAGTGTCAAGTGTAAGAGAAATAGTTACAAATAAATAAAGAGTTATGAAATAGTGTATCAGATTTGCCTTGCCATGTGTTGACCCCCTGAAGATTCTTCATCATTCCAAGTGGTGTAGGAATTATAACTTAGCTTGACATCTTAACTAGAATCTTAGAAACTACCATTATTTGCATGAAAGGAGTGAAAAACGGACCTTAAAACCATTAATTATCATTAAAATTATCTTAAATAAATAATTAAACATCTTCCATGCCTTAGGAAACTCCTTTAACTTGCCATTCCACTGATTATATGCATAGGTGTCTTGTAACTCTCCATTTCCCATGCTTAGATTGATCCAAGTGGCATAAAAATTAAGTGCATAATATTAAAATTATCCAAACTAGATGAATGGTTTTCAAATATGTTATTATTTATAAAATAAACTATTTTGGTTCTTGGACCAACTGTCAAGGACTCATTTTGCTCCTTAGGCCTTTAATAGGCCTAGTTTCCTTATATCCTTTTTCCCCTATAAATATCCTTATGTGGGAGTTGTAAGGATGATATTGAAAAAATAATGCCCTATTCTAGGGCCCTATATGTGCTTCTATCTCCATGTAAAATTTCATATTCATATTCTAAGTGGAAACCCATTTTTTTTGCCGTTCTCTCTCTTGAATTAGGCTTTAATTAAGCGTCCTTGCTTTTGACCCTATTTTTTTGAAATAGTCTTATTAAACATGTGTGAAATCATCCCAAAGAATGTTATTCAATTTAAATAGGCCATCATCAACCTATATGTAAATTTTTGGGTTTTGAAACCTTATATAGGTATGCAAACTAAGAAATGGCCTTACCACCTAGTCTCATTTTAAGTCTGTTTTAGATTGCCTTGAAAAATAGACCTAGTTTGATCATCTACAAAATATCTTAAGCACATTTTTAGATTTTAAAATCTATTACAAGTCTGAAATGACCTCATCCCATGAATAAATACCTTGTGTCTTAGGTCTTCACTTTATTCATTATTAACTTTCAAATGGTATATAGACCTGACTGTAGTCTTTAATTGGGTTCTAAACAACCTTCAATATCCCTAGCTCCTACTCAGGCTTAGAAATTGAGTTAACCCTTCAAAAATGCTTATAGCTACATATTAGGGTATGTGTTTGGAGTCATGACTACATTTTTATGTTTAGAACCTAGACTCCTTTCACTTCACTTAACCTCCTCAATAGTTTACAAACTTGGATGGAAGTCCCAAATAGGTTTCAAGATTAATTTAGGGATCTTTCTCACACACCTCTATCTCTTTACCCAGGCTAAAAACTAGTTAGTCTCTCAAATAGGTTTGTAGGTAACCTTTAAGCTACTAACTATGTTTGGGGGTTTCCAAGATCTCTCCTCTACATCATTGACCTTCCCAATGGACCCTAAGCATTGTTTGAAGTTCTAAATGGGTTTTCAAACATTTCTCATATATACTTAACTCTACTTCTCCTCAGGTGGTTTTTAGGTGTTTTTAGGGCTAGGACTATGTGTTTTTAATCTTAAAACTATTCCTTTATCTTGTCATTGTGTATGAATGATCTAGACAAAATACCTAACTTCCACTTTCTATATAGAGTCTATAGATTTATTGAGACACCTTCAAATCACTTTTGTTTCTTTCCACCAAGTACACAATACTATACAGACCTATCAATGACTTCTTAAGACTGTCTACTCAATTTTTTGATACTTTTAGATTCTCTAAGTGACTTAGATGTTATTTAAGGATTTGCAATACTATTTACATCTGCATTAATCTTGTTTCCATCTTGCCTTGGCCTTGACTTTGTTGATTTGAAGTTGCCTTTGGTACAAAATGATGACCTATAGGCTTGAGCTTTGTAGCTTTCATTTGGATAGTTTAGGTTTGTAAATCCAAATCTTGGGTCCTTGAACCTTTCTGTTCTATCAATCCACTACCCTTTTCATGTTACTCCTCAATAGTCTTCAGATTTTCAAACCATATCATATCACCTCAACTTAGACTACAAGTTTATACGAACTGTAGGTACATTCATTTTGTGCATGAGGTATGTGTATAGAAAATTGGAGGTTATAGTTAGTTATAATAAACTAGATAATATCATTAGGGAAGTCAGAGGCACATGAATTCATGAATATGCATCTCAAGTCTCCACCATAGCTATAAACATCTCCAACCTATTCATATAGTCCATACAACATATATATGAAGGAAACAACAAGATCTCATTGGAAAAGTGTGCATTGGACTACCATTTTGAACCTCTCTTCACTTACAAGAGTATAATATCATCTCAAGACTTCACATCATGGTATGTTACTAGTAATTGATCCTAATTAGTAAACAAACCTCCATCAGACTATTCAAACACAAATTATGTCTCCCAAAGAGAAAATACTTGAATATATGAACAAGAAACACATTTTAGACAAGTATATCATGAAATCCATGAAATTAACGGGTCTTTCATGAATAATGAAGCATTTTAGGCCACTAAGAATGATCACCATAAAGAGGAAAATAGGACTTGCAGTAAGATTATTTGAAATTTCTTGTATACCAAGACCTTATTCATTCTAGCAAAAGTACTTCATTAAGATGATTCATATAATAAAAAAAACATTAAAATGAGATCCAAGACCTATAAAAACCACCTTCAAAAAAATTCCTCTCCATCAATTTATGATCTAGAGAAATAGGTGCAAGAATAGACCCCTCTCAGATGCATAAGCCATAATGACATGATGTCACTCTTAGTGATTATTTATAGAGAATAGGTCATAATTATGAAAAATAATTCCTTTAATTTTAAGCTCATTATGACCCCTAATAATGGCCAAAGTTTTAGATCCTAACTCTATCTCTTTACCATACCATCCACTTCAATTTTACCCTTCTAAGCTTGTGAAGGTAGCGATGGAGGAGAAAAGGTGCCTGGAGTATCAATTCAACTTGAAACTTGGTCCAAAGCTTGGAAATGTTGTTAGGGTACCCAAGAGACACTTCTAAAATATTTCCATTTGAAAACTAATTCTATAAGGTTGTACAAGTGCCTAAAAGTGATTGAAAGTGTCATTTTTCCTATTTAAGAGGTTGAAACTACAAGTTTGCCAGTACCTCATCGATAATGAACATTATGTGACCTCTCTCTAACACTAGAGTCATTTGGAATCTACTTTAAACATTTTTTTCTTGAAGTTTTATGTCTTATTCATCTATATGGGCCAAAGGTGGCCAAATTGACATTTTTTACATTTGAGAGTCAAATAAAAGTTAGATCATGATAAGATGAAATGAATGACATTTAAATAAACTTCTTTAATGACTTTGAACTATATTAAACCTTTGAGCTAATTTGACACAATAAGACCTTGTAATTGACCTCAAGGATTAGACAAGTGTTGATAAGACTAGAACTTGGACAAGTCTAAGAAAGGCTAAACATGACCATATGGGACTCTTTAGGACCATTGTAGACCATGAAAATACATATGACTACCTTATGAAAATTTCAATTTAGTGGGGTTGACCTATTTTGACCTGGGGTTAAATTTGGTGAACATAGATCACTTTGAATAACATGGATGGGAAAATAAAATTTCCCATGGTAGAAAGAAAAAAATCATTAATGAAGAGGAAAAAGGATCACAAAAACCCTTTTATAAATAAAATTCAATGAATCAAAATTTTAGAAGAGGGATAAAATTTACAATTCCAATTTAATTAAGCCAATTTAATTGTCTTTTACTTCTTTTTAGATTAATTGTATAAAACATGCATGGATGTTCTGTAGAAATGATGCATGTAATTTGTTGGAGTTGTATGCACATATAGATACTAAAATTTTATTTATGTAGTACCTCAATCTTGTACACTTGGAAAATGTCTATCATGGTTGTACCTTTCATTTATAGACTTGCCCATTGTTGAAAGGCTCATGTTCACTATCTCTTTGTGCTTAAATTACTTATATCTTAGTTCAACCATTATTATTCTAATAACCAGGCCTTATATATTATGAAAAAAACTTTAAACTTGATCATTATCCTTCACTACTAGTTTTGGACATGTACCTATTTTCTAGCTTCCTAGACACTTGAGTCATAGATAAATACCGATGTCAATACAAGTGTTCAATTTTCCTAAAAAGCATTCAGTGCCCAAAAGTTATCCAATTTGCAAATGAAATGTATCTTAAAGGTCAACATAAGTTATTTAATGTGAGATACTTTCAAAAGTGATTGGTATATATACAAGATCAACCTTCATTCATTCACCACATAATAAAATATTGAGAACTCATAAGGCAACATACCAGGAGTCATTCAATCAAGCATTTAAGTGAGAAAACCTAACATATTCATCTATATTTATTCATAGGATCAACATTCTTATAGGTATAAATCATTCAAATAGTAGTTCATGAGTCATATTTTCTAAGTTATAAGTTAGGTCACTACATGTCTTTGATTATCACATATTACATCTTTGTGCACACACAAGCCAACATGCAGGGGATAAATACATAAGTATGAGAACTTATTTATAGTACTATATATGTAGGCAATGCCCATTGATAGAGGGATCCTTAGGGTAGCTTGACACCATCAGTCCTATAACCCATTTTTTCTATAGTCACTTTGAGGGTGAAGAAGCTAGGGTTTGATCATTTGACAAAGAGTGACAACCTATGTGCATGATCTAAAGATATTAGAATAAAGGTGATAGAAAACATAAAAGGATATAGTTGGTCTCATATAGATATAATTACTATTTGTATAAGACACTTATGACAAGGTTATACACCTATGTCAATGCAATTGTCCAGATCTGATGTAAGTGTCGAAGGCCACAAAAAGAATAATTATAGAATCAGATGATTGTTCTAGGATTACCTCCCAGTCCACTTTTAGCCTATTCTAGATCAATCCTATATAGCAAAGTAAACCAACTAAATATCATTGTTCCCTATTTATTACAATATCTATCAATAGTTTTACTTTACTATTTTAAACAAATCTTAGTTGTATAAATTTAGAATACTAATTTTCTGAGTTTTCTATTTAATTGTCATGCTCATTAGGTTAGTACACCATCATTTTGTAATATCTAATCTAATACCTCTTAACCCTAGATACCCACACATATCTAAATTTAGGGTTAAACATTTGGTGAACCTAAATTTTGGTCTCCACACTCTAGATCAACTTAGGGTTTCATGTTTTTCTCTAATTTTTTATTTCTAAACTATAAATATTTTAAAATCAGATTTCTATTTCATTTAAAAGAATTAATCGTGGATGGATATATCATTCATTTCCTTTTCCAATATGTCATAATATCCCCTACTTGTTATATTTGATACATGTTTAAATTAAACACAAAGCTAAGAAAGAATAAAAACCAAGTTTATTTCTACAACTATTTTTGTAATGCTATAGAGTTGGTATCTAGACACCAAAATGTATTCTCCCAACCCTTTTTTCCACCTAGATGTTATTCAAATTATATATACCATACCACACCCATTATTCACCCATGACTTATATTGAATTTTGTGGCCCATGTTATCACTACTTGAAAAGATAATGGTGCCCAAACTATCTCACCCCCTGTTGTTATATAATAGGTTTTTCCTAAGCCCAAAATTGGTATCAAATCAAAATGATATGATATTATTGACCATTTAAGCAACAGACATGCTAAAATTCTAATCCTTTAACTCCTAAAATAATCTACTATCTACATGGATATTTTATACGAAGCATTATGTAACACCCAAATACCAAGTGATATTGAACCAACCTATTTTGCATATATTATTCAAAATATAAAAATAATGCAAATATTATTAGCTTTGATCCAAAATAATTACCATCAAAGTATATTATTCAACAAGATTTACCTTTGTTCATACAAGTGTATATGCTTCACAAGGGAATCAAAATCGTGTTAGTTGATAATGGTTTAGGCCTAAACATTTTTGGCATGAATTCATTAAATACCATGGGTATTAGCACAAATATTATTCAAAAATTAGATATGCATATCAAAGGATTTGATAATTCAAATAGCCCTCTGGTTGGCCAAATCACACTAGATGTGTCTTTGGGTCCAAAAATGATTCCAACTACATTACCAATAATGTCTCAATCATTACACTATAACTTCATTTGGGGTAGACCATAGATACATACCATGGAATTTATCTCATCTAAATTAAATCTTTGTGTGAAATTTATACATTATGGGACCTTATTTACCATGCCTATTGATGATGAAACCTTTAAATTTTGTAAAATGATACATTCCAACACATAAGTGGTACCACCTCAACATTATATTCCACTTAAAAATATACAAACATATTATATTAGGGAGTCAAGCACAATGACTCCTTTACCTCAAAAAAAAAATAAAAAATCACTAACCATTGAGGTGCACATGGATGCACATCAAGAACAATAACCATTACCAAAGGATTCAATGATACCAAAACATCAATAAAATCCAACATTTGAACTTCCTTTATTGGTTAACACTGAGAAACAAGAATAACAAGTTACAAATTACTATGATAGTGATGGTTAACTTCCTCATGATATGACTAATAAATAATTGTAAAAACTTAGCTTCAATCCACTTGAACATATTTCACATAACTTATTCAAACCTATGGGTCCTAGTATATATAAGTTAAATTCACCACCAAAGGATACAAAACCACATTCATATAAGGTCAAGACAAAAATAATAGATAAACATGTGAATGCTTGTTAACAAGGGACCAATGCAAATGCACCATGTGAATAATGTGGAGTCCTCTAGAAAACATCCAAAATATATATTATCATGATCTTATCAAATGAGGATGTTCCATATTTAATCCTTCATATGTTACTTAATCATTGCATGGTATCTTTACCTCCTAATAGACAAATATCGGGAAATAAAATCATTCCTAAAAATGGATCACCATATTTTTCTTACCATTATATCACCAACCAAAATACAAATAAATGTGTGGAATTACAAAACCATATTAAAAAATACAAAGGTAAGGGGTGCATATAAGTTATACCCGAGCAAGAAAAATAACCAAATACTTCTAATCTTTCCACACAAAAGCAATCTGTAAAGTGACAAAGACATGAAAATATAATAATCACCATAGAAATTGATGGCGTCTCTTTCTCACATTTGTAAATTGATATAAACAATTAGGACACTCTTTTTAATATCTAAGTACAACATTATTTTATTTTCCCTGACTCTCTTGGATATCTTTACTTACACATAACATAGGGACCTAAATTGATAAATACCATCATATGGTTAATGTATACCAAACCAAATCTCACATTTTTCTTTGGGTAATATTGGGCAATAAAAATGAAAGCAACAATTGATACCATTCATATGTGTCTTACTTACCAATTCTAAAAGAAACTAATGTGCATATTACATGATGGACAAAATGATAAATATCTAGCAAAAAAAAATGATAAATCTATGGTATTTTATCTTTCGAGTGGGAGGAATAATATTATTCCATCTCAAATAAGATTCATAAAATTCAAAAAAATCTAAATATTCCAAAAATACCAAAACATTAATTTTTTTTCAAAAATACCAAAAAAATCAGTGTGTTCTTAGTTGTACTATTTATTGTGCATATGTTGTTTGATTCATGTTATTAAATAACATATCATTATTTTCATGCTTCATTTGAGTGTGATATAGACATGCCCATATACTTGATATATTCACATATAGATGTTGGGATTTCTCTCCACTCACAATTTAAGTGCATTTGGGACATCTACTTCTTTGATCATGATACATCTAGGTTACATTATTCTATGATCACTTTACATTATCATGTTTGAGTTCATATATCCTTATGTATGCTTATATCCTTGCTTATACCTTTCACAATGTACTTGATATGCTATGTACTTAATATTTTACAAACACATATGTTTAGAAACTAGTATGTTGGGTTCATGATGGTTATTTATATTTGTCCTAATTATCCAATTTAACACTTCTTTGAGTGTGTTCCTTGCTTGTTATTATCTTGCATTGTATTGCTTGTTTAAGTATTTGAATATGCTCCATTAACTATCGCCCCCATGCCTTTGCTTTCATATTTTTGCATTTGAATATGTCATTATTTTTTGTATGTGGAGATTTTAATATGTCATTTTATGCTTTATGGACATTTGACTAAGTCATTTCCCTTTGATTTTTCGTCATTTAAACATTCCCCCTATATGATTTCTCCTTAAACCATTTCCTTTTTTTATAGTTTTGAATGCTCTTGTGTATGTGATTGATTGCTTGTTGACATTGTACTGTTACTTTATATATGTTGTCATGATATACATCATGCATCTTAGGAATTGATGTGATCACATATTACATGCTTTAATATTATATCTACTTAAACGTGTTACTCCTATATGTTACATGATCTATACTAACTTATGCAATTATATTCTTCTTTTGAGGCAAGGTGGCTACCATATCTTATTTCCACCCACCTTAAAAGGGGAGGCATATTAGTAGGGGCATGTCAGAGAGGCATGGTTTAAACACTTTCACAATTTCGTATTATAGTGGGGGCATGTTAAAAAGGCATGACTTCCACACTTATTCACATTTCTAGATTATAATGGGAGCATGTTATGGAATCATGTTCTCCACATTTTACATCAATTCTTAGATTATCTAGATTTAGTGGGGGCATGCCATAGAAACATGTGCTCCAGACTTACACGTATTTCAAATTCACCAAATTTCACAATTATATGATTTAAATACATATTTGTGGTAGCATTTATACATTGTTACCATTATTATCCCCAAATTTTAGCTTGAGACATATATGAGATGTATATGCTATGCAAATTGGCACCTAAAATTATAAAATCAATTTATTTTTAGATTTAAAATACTATTATGAGTTATTATTATATCCAGGATGGACTTTCATAGATAATTATTAAACTAATCTACTACAACCATTGGTTCACCTTTGGAAGGTTGAGTTAATTAAATCACTCAAAATTACCAAGATTATAATTAGATTTGATTAAATTATCTAAATTTACCAGACTTATAAGTTGAATTTGATTAAATTATCCACCCTCACCAGATATATGTTGTAAGTTAATTAAATTACTCACATTCACCAAATCATGCACATATTTAGTTTTTACAATTTGGATGAAACAAGCTCAATATACGTGTTGTAACTCACTTTTATACCAAGGTTGGGGTTTATCCTCCAATCTATCTATATATATGTACTTGTAGTTTCAGATATGTTATAATATCAGATTCAATGCTTCATAATGAGGCATCATTTCAAATCAAATTTACAAAAGGCAATATGGTTGCATCAACTCACACATGTATCCCTAAAATTGCTCTATTTACTTTTAAACATTTAAAATTCTTCCAATTTCATACATTGATTATATATTGTAACATGCTTTTGGTTGTAGGTTAGTCATCATCAAAGCACTCAATTAGGGGTCACACAAATATAAGGTGTGTTATACACACCCAAGTATGCATTTATTTCCTTTGAACTATCAATTTCATTATTAGATTAAAGGGGGGATGTAGATACCAAAATTTGATTTATATAGTACCTTAGTGTTGTACACTTGGTAAATATCTATCATGGTTTTACCTTTCAGTTAAAGACCTAGCCTTTATCGAAAGGTTCACATTCATTATCTGTTTATGCTTAATTTTCTTATCTCTTAATCTGACTATTTTTATTCTAATGACATGACCTTCTATATTGTACAAAAATCTCTAGACCTTATCATTATCCTTCACCACCAATTTTGGACATGTACGTATTTTTTAGTTTTCTATACATTACTGTATGTCTTTTTGTATCATACATTACATCCTTATGTACACACAAGCCAACATGTAGGAGATAACTACATATGTCTAAGGCCCTATTTAAAATATTGGCTATGTAGGAAGCACCCATTAATAGAGGGGTCATTGGGGTATCTTGACATTGTGATCCCACTAATTCATTTTCCCATAGTCACTCCAAAGGTGAAGAAGCTAGTGTCTGATCATTTGACAAAGAATGACAACCTGTGATTATGATATGAACACATCATAATCAAGGTGATAAAAAACCTAGAAAGCTCTAGTTGGTTGCATCTAGATCTAGTCAGTATTTCATACATGACACCACTTATGTCAATGCATTTATCTAGATCTAACACAACCGTTTAAGGCCATAGAAAGAATATTTCTAGAATTTGATGATTGTTCTAAGATCACCTCCTAGTCCACTTCTAAATTGATCCAAATTAGATATGTATTTAATATCATTATTTCTTATTTATTACAATATCTATCACTACTTGTACTTTATTATTTTTATCAAATCTCAGTTGCATAAATTTAGAATACAATTTTTTTGAGTTTTCTATTTAATTGCTCTACTCATTAGGTTAGTTCACCATCCTTGTATAAAATCTAATCTAATACCCCTTAATTGTGGATACCCACACATGTAAATGTAGGGTTAAATAACATGCATGCATGTTTATGTTTATTTACATGCATGCAGAAAAGAGGAAAAAATAAAACATGCTATATAGGGGGGAAAAAGTAGATGTTTGCTTTTTAGGAAAGATGAAACTTTGAGTTCATGTAAGATGTAATTAACTATCTCTCTCTCTCTCTCTCTCACACACACACACACACACACACACACACACACATAAAACATGGATACTCACACATGTAAATTTAGGGTTAAATAACATGCATGCATGTTTATGTTTATTTACATGCATGCAAAAAAGAGGAAAAAACAATACATACTATATAGGAAAAAGAAAAAAGTAGATGTTTGCTTTTTAGGAAAGAGGAAACTTTGAGTTCATGTAAGATGTAATTTAGAAATATTACACACACACACACACACACACACACACACACACATTCAATGCTTCATAATAATATGTATATATAGATTCAATTATGAAGCATTGAATATATATATATATATATATATATATATATATATATATATATATATATATATATATATATATATCAAATGCTTATTTTTTTGCTATAAACCCTCAAATTTCAAGTAAAAATGACATAAAATGGTGGTTTGGTGTGTGCGGGTCATCAATATGACCTATGTTGTCCAAATCATACCACTTTGACTTGATTTTAAAGTGAATTAGAGTGATTATGCATGCATGTACTAGAAGTTATTTATATTTCTACAGTCACAAGTAGATATGGTGTTGTTGTCACTTTTAGAAATAATGGAGCTAATCATAAGTAAAATCAACAAAAATTGGTTGTTAGATGTAGAAGGGTCATAATGAGACTTATTTTTCCATAATCATACATTTTTTTCTTAAATTTGGAGAAAAATTGGGTGTTTGTGCACAAATATATCTAAAATTGTTTGTATTTACCTTGGTCATAAGAGAATATAGTGTTTTTGTGTCACTTTTGGCCTATAAAGAACCTAATCACAAATAAAATTGACATGAAGGGGTGGTTGGGTGTGCATGGGTCACCAATACATCCTATGTTTCTCCATAAAAGCCACTTTGGCATTAATTCATATTCAATTAGGATGACTATTCCTAAATGTGGCTCAAATTATCTCTATTTACCATAGTTGTAAATGACTATGATGTCGTTGTGCCATTTTTTTCCTATAAAATATATATTGTAATTAAAATCAACATAAAAGAGTGGTTAGGTGTGTGTTGGTTTGTAAACTTTAATTTTAACAAACTGAAAACTCATAGAAATATCAACAAACAATCTGAAAGATGTTAAAACCTAAGAAATGACTATATGTATATCCAAAGTAGATATCAATTACAAAATTTATGTTTTGAAATCTTTAGGTTTAATACTGAAATCTTGAAAATGACTAAGTATTGACCAGATTAGATTTTGAAAAACTATCTTCCAAAATCATAAGTCATGTAGACGTGAGACCAATTCTAGAAGATGTAGAGTGACCTTAATTTTTTATATTTACTAAAATAAATTTAATTAAATATTTATTATAATTAATATTTATTTTAATAAAACACACCCCACCTTTTAATTTATCAATTTTTTACATTGTAGATCTACATATGATTCTTTATAATTAACATTTATTTTAGTAAAACACACCCCCACCTTTAAATCTATCAACTTTCATCTTTTAAGAATGCATACGTGTTATAATACTATGTACTATTTCGGATATGAATTATAGCACATATATGTTATATTGTGTATAATTTCAAAAATATTATTTTTGGCTCAAAAATGGCTTAGATTCTCGAGCCTAAGGCATGGGCCTAAAAACGTGTAGTCGAATCTAAGTTTTTAAAATGAAACTAAGAAAATCTAACTTCGATCGTCATAAACAATATGAATTTCAATGAGATATTTCATAAAATTATTACAACAACATCAAGCACACTATCCTCTCTCCATTAAAAAAAAAAAAAATGGACTATTTTAAGGTTTTCATCTATGTTGCAACTATACATGTCTATATATGTTTACGTAATTTTGATCAAAATTCAAAAAATATATATATGATCACAAACAAGACCTAATTTTATACACATTCAAAAAAAAAAAAAAATCATTTTTTAGGTAAAGGGGGGCGCATGACTAGTTATCCATTTTTTTATCAGTTTTTAAGATATATATATATATATATATATATATATATATATATATATATATATATATATATATATATATATATTACAAGTAAATAGATCCTAAAAACTAATAGAAAATAGATAGCTAGTCATGCGGCCACACACACACACACAATTTTACAAGTAAATAGATCCTAAAAACTGATAAAAAATAAATAGCTAGTCATGCGCTCCCCCCCACACACACACATACATATATCAAACTAGATGATCATATCTAAATTTCTACCAAATGGTTTTAAATAATACTAAATGATGTTTAAAAATGAAGGGCCGCACGACTAGAAATTTAGTATTGTTTAAAACCATTTGGTAGAAATTTAGATATGATCATCTAGTTTTATATATATATATATATATATATATATATATATATATATAAAACTAGATGATCATATATATATATATATATATATATATATATATATATATATATATATATATATATATATATATATATGATCATATCTAAATTTCTACCAAATGGTTTTGTTTGATGTTTAAAATGAAGGGTCGCACGATTGAATATCTATTCTATTTTTATTAAAAAATAGTTCTTCTTGAAATTTTAGATGTTTGACCTATTTATACTTGACCATTCTCTTAAAAAAATAGTGTTTTAGAAACTAGACTTAAATGTTATAATTCATGTTCTTATGAAATTTTTCAATTTTCAAAAAATAAATGTCCATAGATAGGCCCCTTTTTATCCCCCAACTTTATGTATTTACCCTTATACTCCAATTAACAACTAATAAAATAAAAAACTAGGGTCATTAACATCCTATAATAAATTATAGATATCTCCAAACATCTTCGATATCTCATTCGCATTTGTTCTTCTGAGGTTCGATGTTGAAGCCTTGGTGAAATAAGGGAACCAATGGACTATGGAAAACATCCTCTCTCTCCGTCGTGGAAGAAGACTCACCCCAACCATTAGTTGATTTGTCGCTGATTACTTTTTATGTGTTTTCACTGACTAGCTTTTAGTTCTCTTGATTGGTTTCTCTAAAGACATCTTGCCCATTCTTGGCCTCTTCTTCACATAATTTTTGCCAATGATTTGTTGTTGATGATGGCATTTCAATTATGTTAGTTATTTTCCACGATCATTTTGGTGGTTGTATTTTTAATTCACTATTTACTCTTTATCTTCATAAATTTTCTCTATTATATTTCTAATTTCCCTATTGATATTAATTAACTTTATATTGAGTTGAGGAGTCCTCGTAAAACCTTTTCTTTTATCCAATCAAATTAAAAAAACACCTTATAATAAATTTGAAATAATACCATATCATTAATTTAACCCTAAATTTAAATTTAGCGGTCGCTATGTGATGTGTCACTTCTCACCACTTCACTTGCTTTATGGTGCCGTATCTGCGTTTAGTAATTTAGTAAGTATTGTGCCAATAGTGAGAATCGGGAATTAATGCGTTCACTTTGTATTTATTGTAGTGACTTTCCTTTACGTGGATGTTATAGATTATTAATTAAATTGCATCTTTCCTTGGTGGAGTACCTTTACCTTTTGTTTACCTACAATCAAAGTGATCCAATTTTCGTGATATCACACTATATTTTATTTTTATGACCACTCAAGCGAAGCCATGTGTCACGATAACACATTATTTCAATCTCACACACTTTTGCATAAAGTGATATGCAATTTCCATAAAATACTACTTTAAAGTTCCGCATGTCCAATCTTTAATATTTAGTAACCACAAAATGTGCTAGTTCTCAGACATGAAAATGTATTAAGAGAGATTTTTAAGAGTATATATAAACTTAATTTGAGATAAAGTGAAATTAAAATATAAGAAATTTAATTTATAATATAAATTAAGTTTTAATATATTATGAAACATTTAATAAAATAAAATTTTATATTTGAAATTAATTCAAAAATTAAGATTTTTTTATAATTTTAATAAAATGATATAAAATAATATTTCACAATAAAATTTTAATATTTTTATCAGAATAAAGAGGCTTCCATATTTCATCATCGAAAAAGATGGATTGATTAAAAAAACTATAAAAATATGTTATCATATAAAGCTCAATTTTAATAAGTAACCCAATAATATTAAGCCTTAGTCGAAGTTTGAAAGGTAAAAGTATAAAATTAAAATGTGAGGGGTGGGTCGGGGGGGGGGGGGAGAGTGATATGTCTTGATTGTACTTTGTAAAGAAGGATAAGTGATCTGCTACACTGTGACAAGATGCTCTAATATGGATAAGCTACAATAGTAAATGTATAAAATATAATAATCATAATGTGATTATGGTGTGTACAAACACCTCTGATCAGACATCAAAATAATTCTCTTAGAATTTTTCTCTGTGCGATTCAAAGCCATCCTTCCAAATTTTTTCTTAATAAATCTTAAAAACCATGTGTATAATTAAAATCTTACAGTTAACATGTTCAAAGTGCGTAAGTATAAAAATAATTTACCATTCCTATCCATTCACATAAACATATTTGAATTCTATAAATCTTTCCAATCTCATTTCAATATACAATTCAAATACATGATTTCACGATATATTTATTTTACATAATCATAGAATACATCCATTCTCAGATAAAGTGAGTAAGCATTAATAACTCAATAATTTTATATTTTAACTCAAGAGTACAATTACATAAAAATATCTCAATATGTATTGATCACGTGTTCGCATTATAGATACAATTTACACATTTAAATATTTCAAGATAATATACATAGAGATTAAACTCATTTGTCTATGACATGCATACAAAATAAAAAGTTTTATCAATGCATGAATATCGAGTAAGTAAGAGATCATCACTATAGTTAGGAATTGTACAAGAGAGGAAGAATATTATTGAAGGCCTTATCTCAGACCATAGATCCAATCGGATCCCCACCACATCTCTCATCCTTCAAAAGTGGCACTAACATTCACAAGAAAAATAGATATAAAACCAACATCAAAGAAGAGAACAATGCATAAACATGCCATATTATAGTTAGCTCTATGTGACAAATGCAAAACTAGACAATGGAGAGGAATAACAAATACAAGACTAGATAGTGAATTAGAATAAATTCTTAATTTATATTAAGTATACATTCTTATGGCCATAAGAATAAGGAAGCCAATAACTCTAATTTGTTGAAATAGAATTTAGTCATCCATTCTCAATTACAGAGTGAATGTGAAACTAAGGGATTTCTACAACCCGCATAGTATCCACATCCATAAGTCCAAAAAAACATATCTAAGTGTACCCAAACCCATCTCTCCTAATAATACTATAACATAATGATCTCCAAAAAGTATAAATGACTCAACATATAAACATTCTCCAAAAAATATGCAAGACATAACGTAATACACAAGTACTGTATACCACCTATGTGAAATGAAATCACCCTCACTCTATGCCAAATAATTTTTACAAACCAAATTAAAAATTAATACATATTTAAAGTTTTAAAAAAAATACAAGTAATATGGTCTATAAGCTTACAAAAAAACTATTTCACTTATTTAGTTGTTTCATAAGATTTCATATGACCACAAAGATTGAAGTGTATGAATCTAAGTTTTTTAAAGTTCTTATTTTCATTCCATGATTTAGTCCGATAGGTATACAAGCCATTTTATTCTCCTCAATCAAGGTGTGTGTGTGTGTGTGTGTGTGTGTGTGTGTGTTTCACAGTTTAATTAAAATGTTTGGGGGTTGTTAGTTTCCTTAGTTCTCATATGTTCATACTTCACAAGTTTATTATTCATATTATTCCTCAAGATGTATAAGCTTCTTATTCCTCAAAGTATATAGACTTCTTTTTTTCACTCTGATTAAATGTTTGGGGAAAGATTAGGGTGGAGTCTTAATCTCATATGACCCTTTGTTAGTTTTAGTAGTTCTCATATTTTTATACTTCACAAGTTCAATATTCATATTATTCTTTAAGTTCGTATTCAAGTACCATGTAATGTCCATATTCTCATCAAGTCCTTATTCATCAATTATTTCATACATGGTCAAAACCTTAATATTTCATTACCACTTATGTTATAATTGATTAGAAATAATAAATAGCCATAACCATTATTTATATCACTAACAGTTTACAGATTGTAGATAACCATACATTTTCATTGACCATTATACTGACAACTAAGTTTCCTGGGACAATTAATAGGGAAATAACACAAGTAGGTGAAAGCTACAAATACTTGATGGCTTGACTTGACATTGACATTTGAATAAAAATGTATCTTTATTAATTACTCACTATGTGTGGGATAATTCTAAGACACTTCTCAAAACATTGTTGCCATCTACAATTAACATTCTATGAACATGGTCTCAACCACATAACATCTACATAGTATGAATGATCACATGACTTTAATATATGTTTATGACCTTACTATCCCATCCTTTGAATACAAAAATAATAAAAAGTGATTGAAAATAAACTTATGAGTTTCACTATTAGTTCCATATGGAATTATTCTCTTAAATTAAACACCAAAATAAAATTCATTAACTAAAATATTTAAGAAAAGAATTTCGTAAAATAATGGATGATAAATTTAGTTTAGATTTTTAATATAATTTCTCTGATTAATGAACATATTTATATTAATATAAACAAATATAAAATATAATACTAAAATTCAGAATAAAAATATAAAAAAATTAAATATATACATCTCCTATACCAATGTAGTCATATAAAATGTGAAAATTGGTAGCTTGAGTGTGGTTGGTGGCCCCCAACCCATAGGTCCCTCTTACATGCTCTCATGACCAATCTATCCATCTTTTCATTGATTCCAAATCATTTGTAGAATTTTGAGACTTGATTCCAGCTCAGCCAGGCTACTTTTCCCATGACAAATCCATCCCACTAGGTCCTGTACCCTCTAGACAATAGCGCCCAAGTTGAACTATAGCATTAGACCCTAGGGTGTCCTATTTCTAGTACTCCTGTTTAATCACCTTTCGAGCCTAGATGACCATTTTATCTTGATTCCTCTTCTTCATTATGTTGGTCTAGCATGAATGCATCTAACTCATGACCAATAGATCTCTATAAAAGCCCATTCAAAGTTCATTTAGAAGGGGTTGACAATTATTTCAAAATCAAGTTAGAATACAAGCAAGACTACTCAAGCATATTTCCCTATTCTCTGCATACAACCATCCAACACAAACCTAATCTTATTCAAACTCTCACATCAGTCCCTAGCCACCTCTAGTACACTTAGTTTAGCATTTTTTCATCTTCATTACACTATTGCACAAAGCACATCAAGTGAGAGAACTACATGTGGCTTGATCCCTCTTTAGAGTATTGGTATGTAGGCAACATACCCACACAAGGGGTGTGGATAGACATTCAATGCATCTTACACACACTAACCCCCCTCTTTCTCAAAGTTTTCATTCAAGTTCAAGCACAAGGAAGATCTTGGGTTGGAGATTAAATCAACTCTACAAGGAACTTCATTGATAGTCAAGACTTGAAATTTTATAGGTGGACTAATATAGGATAATACATAAAACCTAAAAAACTCAAATCTATGTGACCAATTTGGAAAACAATGACAGGGCCTAGACTATAGCATCGAACCCTGAAGTGTCCTATTTTCAATGCTCTTATTTGTGATAGTGTCTTAGTCCTACATAGCCATCACTAGTTTTTGTTTCAACTGTCTCAGTCTTGTTTAAGCTAAGTTACATTTGTCCTCACTTATTACTATTTTTAGAAATATTTAAATTACAATCAAATTATATAAATTAGTAGCTTAATTAGCTCAATATTATTTACTGATTTAATTAATTTAGACCCTTAACTAAATTAGGAATAAGACTCCAATATTCCCAAAACTGTTAAATCATTTGGTGAACTTGACTTACTTCATTTATGCATAAAAACCCTAGAAACCCTAAGGTAAATTCCTTGATAATTTTTATAATATTTTTTGATCTTTTACTTGCCTATTTAGATCATAAATTCATTTCAAATTTTAAAATTCCATAGTAATTTTAAAAACATATTTTTCTTCCAAAAACTAGTTGCATACACTAGGTCCTTTCAAATCAAGAATTTTCCATTAATTTACTAATGTTTTACCTACATATTTAAATAAAAAATTAGTATCAAATTTTAAAATTTTATAGTAATTTAAAAAAAAAATCCTTCCAAACCCTAGTTGCATACACTAGGTCCTTTCAAATCAAGATTTTCTCCAATATTTTTTCTAATTTTTTACCTGCATATTTAAATAAAAAATTTACCTTAAATTTTAAAAATCCTTAGTAAGTTTAGAATATATCATTTTCAAAACCCTAGATGTTTTTATTAGGTCCCGTTGCTTTTCAAGGTATCATCTTACATGTTTGTGAGCATTCATACCTTTTTTATGTATATTCCAGTTCGCTGTTTAGATTACATTTGTTTATTTTTTTCTTCCATTATTTAAGTTGTTTTCCTTATTCCACCTAAGATCCTTGAATCTCTTCCTTTTAGATGAAGTGAAAGACTTAGTGGTGACCCTCCTAAACTCACCCAACTTCCTTCAACCCGACCATATATCATAGATAAACAACTAGCTCAGATTCCTATTATAGATCCTATACATCTAGATTACACTAATTTACATGAAGATACTTTTGACAATGAGAAGTATGATAATAAAAATGATGATACAAACACTGATGTTCATGATCTACCACATCAGACTCTTGATCCACTTGCACCTATCATTGATAATGAAGTTATCCTCAACAAAGATTTGATCCTAAAAAGTTTTTGAGAAAGACTCAGGGAACAACCTTGAGATCATAATCTTATCTTACAATCTATCATGGAAATTAAAAAGGCTAAGAAAGTTGAGTCTTCCATTCCCATAGAACAACTAGTTGAAAATGACACTATGGGGGCAACTATGTCTCCATAACCCCTATAGCAGCCCAATCTTCCTATGAGGCACCACCAGTTATAACTAGTAAATCTTTGTCTCTTGATGTGGTTGCCCTTGTGCAAGAGATAAAACATCTTCAATCCAAGATGCTACATCTTGAGCAAGGTGATTCTAGACCTACATAGGCCTTGGATTTTTTTGCTCTACTTCATACACCATAGATATGTCATATTGCTTCTACACCATTGCCACAAGGTTTTATTCAACACAATCTCACTCTATATGATGGCAAGGGTGATCTAGAGACACAATTGAGAGATTTTCACATAACATTTTTGGACTATGTGTCAAATAATTGGCTACTAACCAAGATATTTCCATAGATTCTAAAGGATTATGCTTTACAATGGTTATATAGTCTACCGAATCAGTCGGTCAATACATTCAATCCTTTACCAACATGTTCCTAGCTCAGTTCAACATTAACATTGGTGATAAGGGTTCCTATGCCCAAGTTTCACAACAAAAACAAAGGTTAAATGAACATCTCATAGAGTATGTTCTTTGATATAAGACTATCTTGGCTAAGATAACTAGCACCATGGTTGATCAAGAGTTATAGGATCTTTTCAAACAAAGTCTTCTACCAGCTTTGCACAAATCAATAATCAATATGTTCTCTTCCTTCACTGAGTTATGTCATACACTAAAGGAAAGGGAAGTCAAACTAATTTCAATGGGCAAACTCAAGTATAAAAGCATATCAGAAACAAAAAACAAGAGCAACAACAAAGTCCCATACAAAGTAAAGGTCAATGATAGCAAGAGTCAGAATCAACCTATAGTCAATGTGGCTTCAGATCCCCCTCAGTGAGTGGTTTTATGTACACCTCCTTGGTGAACTTTTTCCAATCTATCAGTTTCTCCAGTTAGAGTTTTACAATATTTATTAGAAGTAATATCATATCTCTCCCTCCTATTTTGGAAGTTGATACAACAAAGCCTCATCTATGGGGATATGATCAGAATGCATTGTGTGATTTTTATAGGGCACCAGGCCACACAACAAATAGATGCATAAATTTGAAACATAAGATACATGACTTGATAAATGGTAACAAGATTGATCTTGGCACTTTAGTTGAGCTTCCTCAGGCAAATCAAACACAAGATAAAGCTTTGAAAATCCTTTTAGATCCTTTCCCACAACATTATTAATAAGAGATAGGAGATACATCAGGTGTTCACCATGCATATCATGCACATCCTTCATCGGCTATATATCAGGCACCTTCAGTTGAGTCTCACTCTTTGAGCAATATGATTGGTGTGTATAATACTAGAGTTCCAGCTAGACCTTCAATCTCCTTCTCAAAGCAGGAGATAGTTGAGGATGATTCAGATTATCATGCACTCTTTATCAGATCTTACATTCATAATCATCCTATTCATAGTGTTCTTATAGATAATGAATCCAATGTGAACATGTGCATTATGACATTAGTATAGAATTTGGGATATTTAGAGTAGGATATTACACTGATAGACATAGTTATCAGTGTATTTAGTGGGCACATACAAAGTTCATTAAGTTAGATTGTACTTCCTCTATAAGTTGGTCCAACACATGTGGACACACCATTTACTATTGTTCCTAGTTTAAGAGTTTTTGATATGTTACTTAGTCAACCATGGATTCAAAAACTTTCACCAATACCTTCTATAGTTCATAGATGTGTGAAATTCATTCATGCTAATTAGGTTGTTATAGTTAGTGGAGTTCCATATGAGTTACCACTCCCAAACTCAAAGCCATCTACTATTTTATAGTCAACAGTTTCATTTCCACCACTAGTTTTAATTTCTCCACCAGTTTCAGTTCTTCCTCCAATTCAGATTTAGACACAGTCGAGGCCTCCATCACCAACACAAAGAGTTTATACACTTTCATAGAGGTCTCTTTTAGATCAACCATAGTTTCAAAATTCTAGATAAATTCTAGCTATAGTGTTCACACCTAGGGTAGTATCATTGAGGTCTCACACCTTTACACATAAAACACATGTTTAAAGGGATTCTTCTACTACCAGATGGGTCTGAAAGAGCCCTACAGTTTCATCCACTTATCAGAGTTATAGGAGGACCCCACAATCAATTTCTACTTCAAAAATTTTAGAGCATTTATAGCATACATAACTTTCACAGCTATAATCTCATCCCTTCCATCATGCTTCACGATCATGCACAATTCCTCTCTTTGATACATGACACCATGATAGGGAGTTTGCCCTAAGACTCATTGGTTAGTATCATCTTCCTTCGCATTAATTTTGCACAGTTTATTTATGATTTATTGTACATAGCTCATATCAAAAATACTAAAAATAATACAAAAATTTCAAAATCCAAAAACATTCAAATATGTCAAAATACCAAAAACAATATCACTTCAAAATTAAAAAAACATTCCAATAATTCAAAAACACAAAAACATTTCAATTATATGAATTCTTCATGCTTTACATCTCTACTATCATGCTAGACTTACATTTACTATTCTATTCTATTATTTATCAATTTATCTACATTTCCATGCTTCACTTGTTCTTTTTTGAGTGTGTGCAGTGATAGCCAGATCCATGATTGCTTCACTTTACCCATTGAGGGGGCATCCTACTTCTACATTCAAGACATACATTGATATATTTACCCATTGGGGGCATCTTATACATGACTAGACCATCCAGGTTACGCCATTCCTATACCACACGCTCTACTTATCATGTTGATTTACATTACTTACTAGCTTACACATATTACTCTATCGATATTCACTAGTATATAACACTTGTGTATTTCTTAGCATATACCTAGTCTTGTACTTTATGTCTTGCATACTTTCATTTTATGCTTTGATTAGTTATATTTAATTGTATTTCTAGTATATTACATGCCTTCTTTCTTGATTTACGTAATAGATGTGATTACATTTCTCAATTCTTATTTTATCTCCTGTATGTGCCTTAGGACATTTACCAATGTCCTTTGATTATATTCTTGTGTGTGCCTTAGAATATTTGCCAATGTCCTTTGCTTGTACTCTTCTATGTGCCTATGGCCCTTGTGCCAACCTTGCTTGTTTGATTTATATGTATATGTGTTATTTGAACATGCATTGTATGTTTGCTTTCTAGTTTGAGTGACATGTGCCTATGTTCCTTGTTTACTTGGCTCCTTAGCCACTCTTGTATGCTTCTTCCTTCTTACCTTATGTGCTTGTTGCTTGTTTTCTTCTCACTATTTTCAATGTTATGATCCACATCATGCATTATCTTGTTTTCTTGGATGCCATGATGGACATCATGCTCCATCCCTCTATGACAACTAACAACTAACAATTAACATTTCTAGTTTCAATTCAGTACATTGCACATGCTATTACATTGTTATATTTATCTAGGCATACCCCTATTTGATCTAATAATATCCAATACAAACTATGCTATATCTTGAGATATCTTGTCGATTATCATTTGCTATATCATATATTTCATAGCATAACACACTTGCAAAGCTTTTTATTCTAAGGGCAATCATTGTAGGGTCTTCATTCCTACCCTCAAAAGAGGGGGCAATAAATAGGGGTTTTGTCACAGAGATCAGAGCTCCTAGCGATCAAAAAATCAATCTATAAAATACTCAAAATAATGATCAGAGGTCAAACTAGGCAGAATAGACCAAAAAAATTATGACGATTCCAGAATAGTCTTCAATTTAAGCAAAGGACAATAATGTCAAAAATGGATAATAACATTTGACACTAGGGTGTCTTATTTTTAATGCTCTTATCTAAATAATAAAAAACCCAAATTTTCTAGAAACAGGTAGAAAGGTAAGCTCAACTATAGTTTTACACATATAGACTAGTTTAGATTTAGAAATTTTAGTATAGTTTTTCGTAGAGAATCCAAATATATGGGGCATCATGCGTAGTATGATGGATCTCACTTCTAGTTTTAGATTGGGCAGTTGGTATAACTTCTAGATCAAAATCCATGTTACAAACACCAGTGATTGGGGGTAATATGTGTGGTACATTGGTCTTCTTTTCTTTTTAAGTTCAGCATATTACCCAAGCATTATTAGTAGTTGCATACCTTACTCCATCTATAGGTGGTTAGTATCATTTTGGAGTGACTTTCATACAAGCCTAACCTCTAGCACACATTCAACTATCCATGCCACATTGTCAAATTATAGTACATTCATAGGCTTTAAGACCCATCTCATATGACACACTTTTTATACTGGTATCAGTTCATAGCTTCACTTCACAAGGAAATGATGGAGCCAAAAGTCTAGCTAGCCTTTTTATTCTTGATCCACCTACTCCGAGGGATTAGAAACATAGTCCAAACATTGATCAACACATTCATGATCACATTGCTTCATTTAGTGGGCAACGATGGAGCCAAAGGGTCAACCTTTGCATTCTTGAGCCACTCTCGAAGAATTGAGCACTCAACTTTATTCATGATATTAATCTTAGTACAACACATACCCAATATTACTTAGCATCATCCAACATCACTCAGCATCAAAATAGGTTTTTTATTGGTTCGCATACCTGGTGAGCTGTATTTGTTCCTTTCTTTTCCTCTCTCTCTTACCCAACTTTTTACATTTTTATTTTAGTTATAGCCTATCTAGTAAGAAATGATATATTATTTATTTTCTATTAAATATTTAGTCTTCATAACATGATATTTCTATGTACACCTAGCATCACATAGCTTCATGAGCTTCACCCTTGTAGGTAAGTTTAGGTATGCTTTCTATTTTTCCTTTATCTTAGTATTTTGCTTTGCTGTATCACTAGAATAAAATGGGGGGGGGAATGTAGTCATATAAAATGTGAAAATTGGTAGCTTGAGTGTGGCTGGTGGCCCCCAACCCATAGGTGCCTCTTGCATGCTCTCACAAACCTTCTATCCATCTTTTCACTAATTTTCAATCATTTGTAGACTTTCAAAACTTGATTCTAGCTCAGCCAGGTTACTTTTTTCATGACAAATCCATCCCCTTAGGTCCCATACCCTTAGGACAATAACACCCAAGTTAGACTATAGTATTAGACCCTAGGGTGTCCCATTTCTAGTGCTCCTATCCAATCACCTTTTGAGCCCAGATGACCATTTTATCTTGATTATTCTTCTTTATTATGTCAGCCTAACGTGAATGCATCTAACCCATGACCAATAGATCTCTATAAAATCACTTTCAAAGTTCATTTAGAAGGGGTTGGAAATTATTTCAAAAACAAACAAGAATACAATCAAGAGTACTCAAGCATATTTCCATATTCTCTACATATAACCATCCAACACAACCATAAGCTTATTCAAACCCTCACACCAGTCCCTAGCCACCTCAAACACACCTAGTTTAGTATTTTTTCATCTTTATTACACTGTTGCACAAAGCACATCAAGTGGAAGAACTACATATGGCTTGATCCCTCTTTAGAGTATTGGTATGTAGGTAGCGTGCCCACATAAGGGGTGTGGATACATGTTCAATACATATTACATACACTAACCCCCCCTCTTTCTCAAAGTTTTCATTTAAATTCAAGCATAAAAAATATATAAGGATGGATATTAAATAAGATCTACAAGGAGCTTCATCAATATTCAAGACTTGAAATATCATAGGCAGACTAATACATGGACAATAGATAAAACCAAGAAAAATTAAATCTCTGTGACTAGTTTGGATAATAGCATAAGGACCTGGACTATAACACCAGATCTTGAAGTGTCTTATTTTTGGTGCTCCTATCCTTTCACTGAACAAAATCTAGATCCTAACTTGTAGTAGTGTCTTAGTCCTACATAGCCAATACCAACTTCTATCTCAGCGATCTTAGTCATGTTTAAGCTAAGTTACATTTATCCTCACTTATTATTATTTTTAGAAAGGTTTAAATTATAATCAAATTATAAAAATTAGTAGCTTAATTATCCTAATATTATTTAATGAATTAATTAAATTAGACCTTTAACTAATTTAGGAATAAGACTATAATGTTCCCAAAACTATGAAATCAACCAACTATAAAATTTACATAAGATAAGAAAGTTAAGAGCTAAAAAAAATAGTGGATTTAGACTCTGATTTCCTTCTCCATTCCTAGGTTCTGTATGTTTAATCCTTACTTTCCTCTCCTTGATGTCTCCAAACATATATCTTGGTTTACTAAAAGCCTATAGTTTATGATGGTAGTCTGCTAAATTTTGAGGCCTTAGGATGTTTATGTAAATCATCTCCTTCTAATAGAAATTTGCCAAGCATATGGATATTTTAAGAATAGGAGTCCCTTTGCATGGATTGACTTGCAGCTAAAGTTAAATATCAAGTGATGTGCATACTATATGCACTAATAATTTTATTTAAAATTTATAATAAAAACCTATTCATTTTAGATAACCATTGATTTATTTTTAATGAATCCATTCCTTAAATATTATTATTATTTTTAGAAAATATTATTGTCCTTTTTATATATGTCATCTGAAATAGAAGGTCAATTAACTTTAATAAACCTATACTATAATAGTATAAGAAATACAATTAAAAAAAGTATAATAATAATATTATATATATATATATATATATATATATATAAATTGTTAAACTGATACTATTTAAAATTTTATATTATTATCAATTAGAACTTTTATATTCATGCATATACCATTTAATAACATTTTCACCATATAAGAAATAAATTGTAGTAAGAATCATTTGTGTCGAGTTGATGTTGATTTTTAAAAGGAGTGTGTGCTCAACACATGATACCTTTCAAAAAAATTTGTTGCATGTATATAAAATAAATATTTCAAAAAATGTTTTTTCAAGAAGCTATCTACCCTTTTCCCATATGGAAAGGTAGACCTTCTAATTTTGAGTTCATTGTCAAATGGCAGTTTTCAAACATGTATACACATTTTTATCTCTATTTCCATCAATAACACATAACTTTCTCTCCTCGATGATACTCTCCCTTTGTGAAGAGATCCACTTGTTCTTCATCATACTCATCACTGCCATATGAGTAGTTAACTAGGTTAACACATTGAAATAAATATGATAATCATATTACTATAATTACATCAAATCTATCTGACATCCATATAATTTAATTTTCATAGATAGAAATAATGAATCATTATAATAAATCATTTACTAGTCCATAATCCTTCAAATAAAATATCAAACCAAATAAAAAAATCCACATCCCATCCAAGTCATAATTAGACCAAATCCATGAGGCACTCAATGCCACTTATTATAATTGAAAGTAATAAATTGTTTAAACTGTAAAATTGAAAAGTGATAACCTCATCCTCTAGGAAGAGACATCATCTTGATGGTTTTAGAAAAGTAAAAAATCAAGTAAACAAATGAGAAAAATCATTAAATACTTTGTCAATATCTCCCATATATCACTCTCATCAGATTATTTGTCCCACTTAACATTGCATGAGGAGCCTTCTCTATTTAGTTTGTGAGCATCAATGGTTTTTACAGATTCTACTTGAACCTAGGTCCTAAACCTTCAAATATTTATAATCAATGACATGTGACATATCTACATGGTAACTTCTAAGTAAAGAAACACAAATTTTTTTATGAAACCATTCTATACTTGGAAGCAACACAAGTTTGTATGTAGTTTAATTGACTACGTCAAGGATATAAAATGGTCCTACATATCTCAAAGCTAGTTTGCATGATTTTATAAACTTAATAGATCTCTTATTTGGTTTTAACCTCATAATTGTTTTATCTCCAAATAAAATTACTCTAGGTTTTCTCTTCATATCTACATAGCTCTTCTTTTGGCTGACAAATTCTATCAATATATTTCTGATTAGCTTGACTTGTTTTTATATATCCTAAAGCATTTTATGTCCAACTAAAAATATTTCACTTGGATTATTAAAAATTAGAGGTGTTCAACATTTTAAAATATAAAGTGCTTCAAATGGAGCCATGTTTGAAAGTTAAATGATATGAGATATTAGACAAAAATTATACCAAAGGAAAGTAATCCTCCCACTTTTATTGTTGATATATACAATACTTACAAAGCACATCTTCTAAAACATGGTTAATCATTTTAGTTTGCATGTCTATCTCTAATGATCAGATGTGCATGCAAAGTTTACCCAAATAAATATGTCATCTGAGTATCCTAATCCAAAATGACCTTTTTGTGTATTTTTTACAATCTAAAAATCTCATGTACAAATCATTTTTCTAAAACCAATGAACCATATATTAGATTCCCTAAGATAAAATGAGAAATCTTGGTGATTTTATCAACTACAACAAATATCACATCATGCTTATTATTGGACATTGGAAGTCATTAAGCAAAATTCATGCTAATTACTTACCTCTTACATTATAGAGCCTCATGTGGATACAATAAAATTGATGGGTGTACTTAGTGTTGACCTACTAACACTCTAAACACCATGTTATAAATCTATTAACATCCCTCTTGAGTCCTAGCCAAAAATAAAGTGGTTTGAGGTTAACTATCGTCTTAGTCACATCAAGATGACTTGAGTAAGGATACTAATATGATTCCTATAATATTATGTTAAGCCAATCAATAAAATTAGGTACATATATTCTACCATTGAATCAAAGGAGTTCACCCCCTTCTATCTGATAACTTTAATAACTATGATCTAAAATATCAGCTTCAAGAGAATCCTTAACCTTTAGGTAAAACTCATATAATGATAACTGATTCAAAATCTACTATCAAAAAGTGTTCCTTAAATTTTCCATAACATTTAATTATATTATTCCACTAGCGACATCTACCACTCTATTCTATTTGCATTTAATATTCTCAATGTCAAATTTATACTCAATCAAAAACTTTAAGGAGTGCCTTTCATGCATTATGGTTGGGTTGTGTAAAAATATACTTGATCCCTATGTTATTAGTCTTTAGTTTAAATCGATTTCCCAAAAGTAAATGCCTTTGCATTTGTAGTGAGTTAACAACTTCTACAAGTTCCAAATCACATGGTGAGTAATTTAACTCATAATTCTTGAGTTTTCATGATTCATAGAATAGTTCTTGGCCATCTTTGATAAAAAGTCTTTCAAATACTTCACCTGATGCATTTATGATAACCAAAAATTTTCCATTAGTGTTAGAGACCCTCAAAATTTGTGTAATGGTTAAATTTTCCTTAATAATTTGAAAATATTTGTTTAGTTCTCTTTTGTAATGATGTGATCCAATTTGGTATATTTAAAAATCATTCTGTAAAATTCCTATAGTATCTAGACAAACCCACAAAGCTAAAAAGTTCATGCACATTCCATGAAGTGGGAAAATCCAATTTGGTTCATATCTTGCTTAGATCCACTACAATCCATTCAACTAAGATAATGTGTCCAAGATAGTGCACTTGCTCTTGAAAAAAATAACATTATGACAAATTTTAAAAATGTTTGTGTTACATTAAATGCTGCAATACAAGATTAAAATTTTGAATGTGTTCTTATTTTCATTTTGAATAGATCATAATGCCATCTAAGAATACTAATACAAACCCATCCAAATAATCCTTGAATATAGTATACTATTCATCAGGTTCATAAATGATTCTAGAGAATTAGCAAGTCCGAAAGGAATCATAGTGAATTCATAATGCCTCTAGAAATTTTTGAAAGCTATTTTCAGAATATCTTCCTTTTTTATTATTAATTGATGATAACTTGATCTCAAATCTATCTTTGAAAAGACACATGCCTCTAGATTTTAATCAAAGAGATCATCATGCACAATATAAATGTTCCATCCTTCTTTTTAACAAAAACAATGGTACATCCCATGGAGATAGACTTAGGTGAATCAAACCTTTGGAAAGTATATCTTGAAATTGAGCTTTCAATTCAAATAATAATTATTTTTTCATTTGATAAATGATTTTTATTGTGGTTATAAACCATATAAGATGTTGATAGATAAATAAAATTCCATTATAGGTGAGAAACATGGTAATTATCTAGGGAAGACATCCCTAAAGTCATGAAGAAAAGGATAATCATCTATGGTTGAATTTTTTCCTATCTCCACCTCATCCATATCTATTGATAATATGATACATCCATTCATTTGAGCCATTTTAAAATGCATGGCTGAAATTTGTCTCACACTGATGTCTCACTTAACTCTTTGAATTATCATAGAGTGACCATTATCATTGAGACCAAAATAATCAACTTGAGCTTGATGCTGCCATAAACAGTTAAATCCTAAAATCACATTATAATACCCTAGTGGTGCAAGATAATTTATTTGTGTGTTTATAATATAGGAATCTCTAAATTATCCTCAAACAGACATCAATATAACTTTCATTCTATTGGGTTTTTGTAATGAACTGTCCAAATTTTTATTTCCATATGGCCAAAATTTTTATATATTTTATTAAAAACCTCAAGAGCTAGAAAACATTCAAATTCTCCTATATCAATAATTATACAAATGGGAAAATTAAAAAGTTTACCCTAATATTCCATTAGTATCACTTGAAAACCATCTTAGCTGATCTGTAAACCAATAAGGACCCCCTTATTTAATCAAATAGTTTTTAAATGGATATCAATCTCAATTATCCACCCATACTTAAATAGATAATCAACTTTTGAAATCAATATAGAGTGAATAAAAACCCTATTTAAATTGATTCCACATTGTAAGCATTTACCTTTCAATACTGCAAGTAAAATTGAAAGAAGAATGGAAAATAGTGACACATTGACACCAAAGTGATAAGGAGTTCACCATTTTTAGGGGCTACATCTCTGGGTTCACTACAACTATAAATCAATCCATTCATAATAGATGAAAGTATAATTTTATGAAACTTACATCCATGGATCAATAATCTATAATAGTACTAAAACTGAACTGCATGAAGACTCTGATTTGATCAAGAACTCATCTCCCCTTCATTCGTAACACTTACGCATCATCTCTAGAATTTGGGCATAATTCTTCATATAAGAGTGAAATAACTCTACAAAATGGGTCAATATCTCATCACCAAGGAATACGACTCAAATTCATAATAGTGACAAGATACTTTGATAAAATAGCCTATGAGGGTTGCGTAGGTGTTTGCCTTTACAATGGAAAATAATTTCATTTATAGTTGGATTATAAAAACTCTGATAATATAACATATGAGGGTTCTATAGGCATTTTATTTTACAATGAAAAATAACCTCATTTATAATTCAGAACATACATCTACATCTCCAAAATAATCCTCCACTATCGACCTCCAAGTAGTGTCTTATAAGCCCTTTACAAAAAATTCATCAGCTTACAAAAATTAAACACTAAAAAACTTAGCTTAAAAATCCTTACAATGCTAATAGGATCAAAAGTTATGTTGTGTTTAATAAAACCCAATTCATGCCTTTATATACGTATTTCACTTATAGGCATAGTGGTAAGAATGCTTATCTTTTTATTGAAGGTTATGAGGTCAAATCTCCTTCTTCCTTTATACATGACAAATCCTTTTTAAATAGAACATCCTCTCATTTTGTTTCAACTGCCCTTGGCAGAATGATAAAGGGCTTGGAATAGCAACAAGAGGTTAGGGGTTCGATCCTCCCTAGCCATCTCTTATTTTATTTGGTGGGTGTAGAGTTTTAAATCCCACATTCATGGAGATAAGGCTTGAAAAGGATTTTTATATCCCTAAGCTGCTAATGTTGAACATGGCTTTGGCCACATCTCATCCATCTTTTGCTATGTTGCTTAGAACCTTCAAATAGATGTGAGATCGATCGAGATGGCTCTTACATTGGATTAAACTTTGAGTTGGACTACCATGTTGAGTTGGACTCAAGTGGGGTTGGACTCTAAGCTGGGCTAGATGAGTTGGTACTCTGAGTTGGCACTCAAGCCAGGTCTCAAGCTATTTACTCTAAACTCGACATAATAGTGACTTAGAAAATAGAGGTGAAAAGTATGTGGTGGCCTAAGGACCTACCACATGGGCCTTTCCAATAACACCACTATATCACTCCTTATCCTACCACTTTTCACAATCAAAAGCACTAAATATAATATAGTATATAAACAATATAATGAAACATATTAAAATTACACTAATATACCATATCGATAGAGTCCCTCTCTATCATAAAAATAGGATACACCAGCTATGATCCTTGTTGTCAACCCTTTTATGACTGTTAAACACTAGGGGCATGCAAACCCGTTTTTTTCAATGTGCCCAAAACTTGCCACATCATTAGTTGACCAACTTTGACTAGAAAATTAACCAGCCATATTTGGAGCAAATGAGCTCTGTTTGTCAAGTTTTTCATACTGTTAGAAATCTCTCAACAATCCCTATGCAATGGTGCTAGTTTAGGGAGGATTAGGGATGTTTAAAAATGTTCTTCAAATCAAACCTCCCCATAAAGTTCTTTTTGCCTCCAAAAGGCACAATTTATAAATTATCTAAAAATGAAGGTACACCTTCTCCATGAACTCTCTTCACTTCAAAAGTCATCTTCTTGTACTGATCAAAATATACAAGATCTAATAATAACTAAAGGTCCTTCTCTGTATAGGGGCAAAAATCTCCCAATTGGGGCCAACTCTCTAACTATTGGTAATGCATCTCTTCTATCCACATCTTCTTGTATGCATCAATATATATACAGGAGCAAATATAATAGAAGGAACTTGAAATCAATATGATATGAAACTAAAATGTCAAAAACTATTCTAAACTATTGCCAAAACTCCAAATCCATCTTGGATAATTTCACAATAGAGCTTGAAAACCAAAATCTTATGAAGAAATACTAAGCATGATAAACCTATTGTGAAGTATTTATTACTACAGGTAACTCTAGTTCTAAAATGTCAGCTTCTTTCTAACAATTTGGTATAGTTTCTCCATAACGAGGTTATCTCTTGAACTGGGGTAATCTCTCAAAAATGAGGCAAAACAACACAAGTTGACCCATATTAGTTTCTCTCTTAAAGGTTATCATCAACTAGATTCTATAAAATTATATGAAGAGGGAAAATGAAATCCCTTTCAAAATCCAAGAATTAAACTTAGAGAATTTTTGAATAGAGATTCTTTACCAAACTCACCATATGCTGTAAGAAATTAGTAAGCAAATATCATAAACATGATAAGACAAACTAATAATAATAATAAACCTGTCTCAAAGTTCTTCCCACTGATTGATTGCTCCAAATCCACTGTAACAAGTGGTATACCTTTGCCTTCAACATTGGTTAGAAATTTCTCCACATGATAAATAAAGAATCCCAAAAAGTGTTGATAATGAAAAATAACATGCTTATCAAACTTGTAACAATCCAAAATAAAACTATCCAAGATACCATTTTAACCAAATCAAGGGTTATCCCCTTTCATGGTTTCCACAACTTGAATATAAGGCTATACCACATCAATCCTCCTTCATTACAAGGTAATGATGAAGCCTCTTATTTTTTGTAACAATTCTAAAACAAGGTACATTCTATTTCTAATAAGCCACACAAGGTTATCCAATCAAACATGGATATCAACCAATATACTGTGTAAATAGCCATTTTCTCATAGGCAAGAACTATTGGAATAGTTTTACCTTCATTTAAAACTTTGAACTACACACTTCATTAAGCAAAGGTTAAATTTTAAAAATACCAATTAATACATAGTAAAAACTTATTCAACTTTGTGAATAATGCCATATTGCCATTTTTCATATCTTACCATGGAAAGTGGTATTTTCACTTGCTTACTATTTCTAAGGACTTAGGTTTTAAAAATATAGTCAGTTTACCAAAAACAATGGCTACAGAACATGATTATCAAAACATTATGTCAAATAGCAATACTAACTAGATCCATCTCCATACCTTCATCACCCTATAAACAAGTTCCATGAGAGGAATCTACTAATCTCTCATTGGTATAGATTATGAGGATTTATCTATGGTTTATCTTACAAACAACTTGTACTTCCCTACACAAAATTATAGAATAATATACAAGTCCAAAATTTTTAATTAACCCAAATAGAAAAACAATTTTACCTCAAACTGTGCGAGTATGATAATAATATCAAATTTGTTATTCTTAGATGTACACCACTAAAAATGCTTGGCATTTTATCTAGATAATTCCCAATAAATAAGGATTGATCCTTTCACAACATCATCTAAGACATAATCTCATCATCTTCTAGTGATGATGTGTTTTTTCCTCTTACAGACTGATCCTTATAGTACTAGTGGTTTTAGACTCTTGGCTTTTAGAAGCTTGTCTTCTTCTAGTGGATTGGAACGTCTTCCAATTATCCATTGCACTAGATAATCCTACATGGTCAAATCAAATAGAATAACATGAAGCACAAAATTAGAAACATGACTGCAATCAACCTACTAAGATACCAAAATTTAATTTGTAAACCGATAGGGACCCCCTATTTAATTAAATAGTTTTTAAATGTATATCAATCTCAATTATCCCCCCATACTTAAATAGATAATCAGTGTTTGAAATAAATATAGAGTGAATATAAAACCCTATTTAAATTGATTTTGCATTGTAAACATTCACCTTTCAATAATGTAAGTAAAACTGAAAGCAAAATGGAAAATAGTGACACATTGACACCAAAGTGATAACGAAGTTCACCATTTTAGGGGCAATGTATCTGGGTTCACTATAATCATGAACTGATCCATTCATAATAGATGAAAGTATAATTTTATGAAACTTACATCCATGGATCAATAATCTACAATAATACTGAAATCAAACTGCATGAAGACTCTGATCTGATTAGGAACTCATCTCCCCTTTGTCCACAACACCTATGCATCATCTCCAGAATGTGGGCATAATTCTTCATACAAGAGTGAAAAAACTCTTCGAAATGGGTTAATATCTCATCACCAAGGAATATGACTCAACTTCATAATAGTGATGGGCTACTTCGATAAAATAGAATATGAGGGTTCTATAGGCATTTACCTTTCAATGGAAAATAACCTCATTTATAGTCATATTATAAAAACTATGATAAAATAACATATGAGGGTTTCATAAGTGTTTACCTTTACAATAGAAAATAACCTCATTTAAAATTTAGAATAAACATCTAAATCTATAAAATAATCCTCCACTATCAGCCTCCAAGCAATGTCTTATAAGCCCTTTACAAAAAATCCATAGGCTTACAAAAATTAAACACTAAAAAATTTAGCTTAAGAAGCCTTACAATGCTAAGAGGATCATAAGCTATGTTGTGTTTAATAAAACCCAATTCATGCCTTTATATACCTATTTTAATTTTAGGTGTAGTGTTAAGAATGCTTATGTTTTTGCCAAAGGTTACGAGGTTAAATCCCCTTCTTTCTTTATCCATGACAAATCTTCTTTAAATAGAATATCCCCCCATTTTGTTTCAACCATCCACCTTTGGTGGAATGACAAAGGGCTTGGAATAGCAATGAGTGTTTGGGGATTTGATCCTACCTAATTGTATCTTGTTTTATTTGGTGGGTGAAAAATTTTAAATCCCACATTCATGGGGATAAGGTTTGAAAAGGATTTTTATAGCCCTAAGCTACAAATGTTGAACATGGCTTTGGCCACATCTTGTCCACCTTTTGCTATGTTGTTTAGAACCTTCAAATAAATGTGAACTCGATTGAGCTAGATATTACATTAGATTAAACTCTAAGTTGGAATTAGGTTAGGTTGGATTTTGAGTTTGGTTTCCATACTGAGTTAGTCTCAGGTTGGGTTGGACTCTGAGCTGGGCTAGATAAGTTGGTACTCTGAACGGGCACTTGGGCTAGGTCTTGAGATGTTTACTTTGAACTTAGCATAATATTGACTTGGAAAATAGAGGTGGAAAGTGGTGTTAGGCCATGTAGTGGCTTGAGGACCCACCATGTGGACCTCTCTAATAATGCCACTATATCCCTCCTCATCCTGCCACTTGTCACAACCAAAAGCATCAAAAATAATATAGTATATAAATAGTGTAATTGGAAATATTAAAATTAAATTAATATACCATGGTGATAGAGTCCCCTTCCATCATAAAATTAGGATCCACTATATGTGATCCCCATAATTGGCCCTTTTATGACCGTTGAAGACCGGAGGCATGGAAACCCATTTTTTGCCATGTGCCCAAAACTTGCCACATCATCAGTTGACCACTATTTGACCAATTTTGAATAGACATATCTAGAGAAAATGAGCTCTATTTCTAAGTTTTATATACCATCAAAAATATCTCAACAAGCCCTATGCAATGGTGCTAGTTTAGGAAGGATTAGGGATGTTTGAAAATGTCCTTCAAATTATTAGCAATTATCAACTACTATGTGAATCCTCTGCTGATATGACTGTTACTAAATCAATAATGGGGTTGGTCTTAAATTTTTATAGCCTATCTTATTTTGGATAGTGGTTGGAATAATGAATGGCTCCATAAGTGGAACATCCTCCAAATAGAAACTAGTCTATTTTGATTTTTTACTCTAATGGTAGTCTTACCATTGTTATTCTGATAGGTTTTATTTCGAAAGGGAGTTGGCATCTACTATTTTTGAACTTTCCTTTTTTCCTTAAATTATTTTATTACTATTTTAATGTTATTGCAAGGGTATTTAAATTATATTCGTATTTCAAGGCCATTTAAAGACTTATTCCATGGATAAAAACATTTGTGCCAATTTAGAGATTTAGTCCCAAAATGAACTTCCTTATCTTAAATCTATCATCTCTCTAGTACTAAGGTACCTATTTTAGGAGACTTATAAATTTATCCCAATATTATATGACTAAAATTTATTCATGTTGGATATTTTTTAATTATATAATATTCCCATTAAAAAAATGTTTTAGAAGACATATTATCCTAGAATAGGAAATAAATACATCCTAAGTGATATAGTTAGAAATGAGTTCCTGTTCAACTTTTAAATTGGTCTACCAAAAAAAGTCTTCTGCAAATAGATGCGAAGTTTCCTAAGATACATTGGTTTCCTAAAAAAATCCTAAAGTTCAAATCATTTTTAAATATCAATTAGACATGCCTATACACCATCTTAATTTATTGTAACATCATACTTGGATGGAGCTATCCTCTTTAGATCCATAACCAATTTTATGTCAAAATAGACTCTTTTCCTAGGATCTTATTAATCTAGATGATTATGATAATCATCCTAATCATTATGGATTTGGATATTATCATTTCCCTTGATCATCATGATTATTCTACTTAATTCTGATTCCATCTTCCAGGGTTAAATATTATATCCATTGTTCAAGGGCACCAACCTTGTCTTGGGTGATAATCATCATGGTTAGGATATGATTGATCTTGGTCATGATGTATTTATCTTATTGGTCTCCATGTTTTTAATTTTATGTCTAAACCATGTTTTCTTCTCAAAGGAATAAAAACCATGCAACTTAGAAATGTGAATGTGCACATTAGGCCCGCGATTTGAAGTTGGGCTTTAATACCACAATGTAAGAAAGCCTTAGATCAGACACTAAAATAACACCCCAATTTTTTTAATTTATGACTCCAAGTCATCCTTCTAAATATTTTATTAATTAATCCTAAAGACCCATATATATAATTAAATAAATATACTTAACATGTTTAAATTACATAAATATAAAAGTGATTTTATATTCTCATACATTCATGTTAATAGATTTAAAGTCTATAAATCTTTCCAATATGTTTTAATATATAATTAAAATACATGATTTCATAATACATTTATTTTACATAATAAAAGTACACATACATTCTATGATAAAGTGACTAAGCATGACTAACTCAATACTTTAATCTATTAATTAAAGTGCATAATTACATATGAATATCTCAATATGTAATAATCACATGATCACATCATAGATATAATTTACAATTTTAAATATTTAAAAATATAAAAATAGATTACATTCATTTTTCCATGATAGACATACAAAATAAAATGTCTTCTCAATGTGTGAACATTGAGGAAGTAGGAGATTACCACTATATCTAAGAACTATATAATAGAGGAATAACATCATCATAGGATTTAACTCTAACCTTTGAGCTGATCAGATCCAAAACACACATATTTTTCATGAAGAGTGGCACTACCCTTCACAAGAAAGGTATAAATGGAACCAACACTAAGAAATATAAAAATTTGTATGCACCATATTGAAACTAACTCCATGTAGCAAATTTAAATCTAGCCATTGAACTTGAAAAAGAAAGAATATATTCCTTATATATTCTAAGTATAAATGCTTATGGACATAAGAATAGGGAAGCCAATTAGTCCACCTTGTTACAACTAAACACAATATTTCATTCCCAATTACAGAGTCAATGTGAAACTAAAGGATTTTAAAAACCAACATAGTATCCACATTCCTAAGTCCACAATAAAATATATAAGTGTATTGAAACCCATCTATCATAAAGATACTATATAAACACCATGATCTATAGGAAATTAACATGCACTAGCATGTGAATGATATTTTAAAAGTGTGTGAGGCATAAATGTAACACACATGTGTTCCATAACACCTACGTAAGATGTTATCATCTTCACACTTCATCGAAGATAATCTACAAACCAACTAATAAATTAGATCATATTTAGGGTTTTTAAAAGAATAAAAATAATCATATGGTTTAGAAGCTTACACAAGAATTATTCCAAATTTAGTAGTTTTATAAGATTTCATATGATTACTAAGGTTCAAGTGTATGAACACGACTTATTTAATGTTATTTTTTTTAGGTTTTAAGGGAATACGTATATAGGCCCTCATATTTTCCTTGGTCAAGGTGTTTCAACATCCTAAGTTTTTATAATTTTATTAAAAGGTTTAGGGGATGGATTAGAGTTGAGTTATAATCCCATCTAGTCCATATATTAGTTTCCATAGTTATCATATGTTCATACTTTACAAGTTCAATATTCATATTATTCATTAAACTCATTTTAAAGTAGCATGTAATGTCCATATTCTTGTAGCATCCTTATTTTTCAATATTCCATACTTTGAATCTAGGCCAACCAATAATTTACATGTTTTATATTATCATTTAAGGCTCACTTCCTTATTATTCCAAGTTCCACATTAACCATCACTTCTTATTTTATCATCACTTAAGCTATATATGGCTAGAAACTTCATATTTTATTACCACTTAAGCTATACACGATTGGAAAGAAAATTCATATCTATAACCATTATCTAGACCATTGATAGTTTTTAGATCATATACAACCATACATTTTCACATACCACTATACTAGTGTCTAAAGTTCTTACAGACATCTAGCAGGTTAATAACCTAGGTAAGTCAATGGTGAAAGTTATAAATATATTGGATTGAAATTGAGCTAATGCCCTTCATAGGAATCTACACATTATGATTCCCTTTTATTAAACAATATCTTTATTGACTATTCACAACATGTGGGATAATTCTAAGATTCTTTTCAAAACATTATTTCCATCTACGATAAAATATGTATGCATGTAACCTCAACCACATACTTCCTATGAGGACTTAGATATTACTACACAATAAAAATTACTATGTGAGCTTAGTGTTTTAATGATTCTATATTAATATGATCTAAATAAGATAAAATAATGACTATTTATATTTAATATATAACACAATAATCATACAAATCTAAATGCAAAAGGGCATATTGATATTTCAATTACCCTATTTATAATTTACAAAATAATGGAGGAGATATATGCTTTACTGATTTATTATTTAAATTACCCATTGTCTTCATCAAACTCCTTGAAATTATTTGTATCTACTAAGTAATCACTTAGATAAGGGAACAAAATCTCAAACACTATATGGATGCTATCGGTGAAAATTACACCCTTGCAATAATTGATATTGTCCAAGCTCTTCCAGTAATATTCCACTTAATAGTATAGGTATATGAAACTTTATATCAATATGTATGCACCTGTATATAACTCATATATGTGAAATAACCCTTGATTTTGTGTGCTAATTTATGTTTTACTTCTCCTTCCTTTAAAACTCTAATCATAATTTTAGCACAAGATGGTCCTATAAAATGGGCTATAAATTTGGGTTAAATATCCCCAAACATCCCTTGTTGAGTGATTGATAATTTACTACATTTCAATACTTGAAAAATGGCACAAATCACACATAGTTAGCTAACCTAGATGTGTCTGTGCAACATTATGTTGATGCTAGAATGCAATGCAATGTTTAGATTTCAACACTTGACACCATGCAACTTTGACCCAAATTTATGTTCAAAATTATCTCTAGGGCTATTTATTTGGGTGTTTTTTAGATGTGTATGTATTTTTGATAATAAGAGAGTGTCAATGGATTTATTAATGTGACTCCCAAGGATTAATCAAATGAAAAAGTGACCAAGTGAGTATGACACTAGGATTGATTTGAATTTATAAATGAATTTTTGATATTTCCCATTATGAATGACACATGTGAATAGAGAATAATAGAGTTGAATTGGCCCCAAGGTAGGGGGAAGTGGAAAATATGTATCCCAATACAAGTGTCACACCTTAACACATGATGAACATGGTAAAAATTATGGGCTTGGAATTAAAAGAAAGATTGAATAATTTAACTACCCTAAAGAGGGGAGAATGATGGATGAAGGTTTTACCCTAGCAGAGCAAGTTTGAGCATTGGTTAGTTTAAATGGTTTACCCCAGTAGGGTAGATTTTTATTGCAAGAAATTGATTAATAAATGAATTGGGTGGAAAACATAGCTCATGAGAATGTGAAGAAGAATTGATTAATGTGCATGATTTTGTTGTACTTGTTAACTCAAAGATGCACATATTTATTAGCATTGATACAACCAAAATACTAATTTATCTTGATTTGATCAAGACAAATATGATGATGTAAACAAATTATGAATTTTGGTATATACTAATTTGGAGATGCACATCCTGGTGAGCATATATATAGCCTGAATGTTGGTTAGTTGGTTGTGTTGTAGGTAGTATACAATGAGATTTATTGCTACAACATTGATGATTAGACCTCCAATACTAAATTTTTTGTGTAGCACAAAATGGTATACACCATTATATAAAACACTATGATACCCTAACCATAATGTGCATAAGAACTAACCCCTGATCTAATAGATAATTGTAAATAATGCATCGATGATAAAAACCATGATGACAATACTCACATATGAATATTGATGGACTCAAGTACAAGTGTATGACAAGGAACACCATGAGGATGACCTTATTGACATAATGGACTAAGTCAAGGAAATGTAAAGAAAAGGTAAATAAATAAGCAAAAAAATAAATAAGCTAACAACCAAAAAATAAAAGTATCAAAAATCATCAAATGGTTAACTAATTACATTTTTGTTTCTCATCTAATTCTATGTTTGTGTGGACATGAGGCATTCTGCTTGGACACTTTGATTTTAAATGCAAATGATAAAAATGAAGTTGACATGATAATGCGAATAAAAGGGGGAATAGCATAATAAAGAAGGGGTGGTCGAGCTACCTCTAGATGCCCCATGCAAATAGATGTTGCCTAGATAGTCTTTGTGGACCTTATGCCAAATGTAGTTCTCTCAAAAATTGGGATAAATGGAAAGTGATGATAATGTGGAAACTAAATTTGATTAATGAGGAAAGTAAGAATGGGCTCATAAAATGATGAGATCATAAAGGTGCACATAAAATGACAAGACTAAAAGGTGATCACAAAATAATGAGAGCATAAAGGTACTCTAAAAATGGTGAGAGTGTAATACAAGGGAGATTAGTGGAAAATGTTATCACATAGGATTACACTTGTCTTGATTATGTAGCTTGTTGTGCAAGTGCCTATTGATACAATGAAAAAAACTCTAAAGCCATGAGACCTTGGTAATTTTAGGTTAATCTTTGAAGGAGGATGGCTTCCTTTCACTAAATCTAATGCAAACTGATATAATACTAGTTTTGTGAAAATCTCACTCTTTAGTGCTTTTTGATACTAAACTAATGTTTTGATAGGGAAAAGGGTTAAAGAATTGAAATTTGTAGAAAACTAAAAATATAGTGATTGTAATAAATATTTTATTATGGATCTAAATACTTTCTTGAAAAATACATAAGAGAAAAAATTATATTGAATTTATTTTAGCAAAAACTTATGCAAATGGAAATCAGAGGAAGTATTTTAGCTATTTTTCATAAAAGGGAAAATGATATTTATTCCAAAAAATATTATCAAGAGGGTAGAATACCACAGATGAATCTTATTGGGACTAAAATAAAAAGCAAAACTTCCATAAAGAATCATATGATTTGCCCAACATAGATATTCCACAGACAAGAAAGGAAAATATTCAACTTTATTTTGATTGTTAGGTTATATTGGAACCCCATCAAGGCTATGTGGTTAGCATATTTATTCTATGCCCTTAATACTACTTGAATATTCACAGTGGTGAAAACATTTAATAGGTACCAAACCCTATGTTTGTAAGAATTGAGAAAAGTGTTTTTGGTTACACTCTTTGATCTAACTTGGTGAACGATAAGCTCACTGTCACCAAATATCTGCAAAAACTTGATTCCTCTATTTTTGGCTAGCTAGAGGCCTCAAATTAGGGATTCATATTCAAATACATTATTAGAATAACTGAATTGAAGTTTGAACAAGTAGAAGTAGATCTGTTTCTATGGGGAGATTAATATAATTCTTGCATATGTACCATTTTTTATTCTTGAGCCATCAAAAAATAACAACCACATCCCTTGAAGATCTTCATCTAGTTTAACTAAATTCAAGATAATTACGTATTTCTCATGAATAAAATATGTCCCTAACCCTATTTACTATACATAGTCATAAGGATTGAATTTCAAGGATGATCCCCATTCGTCTAAATGAGTATCTAGAATTTAATCTATAGGTGTTGCATTCTCTTGATCCGTTTCTTCCTCTTCTTGATATTACAATGTACAATTCATTTCTATGAGAGGAATAGGATTGTATGGTTCTATATGATATTTTACAATTAGCTCAATTATTATTTTTATGCTAGTTCCATATCTCATTCTAAGAAGCATGTAAGACTAATCTACAGATAGATATCCTCCCATCTTTGCAGTGAAATCTCTTGAAAGACAAATGGCAAAGTAGGGGGGAAGATCTATGATTGAAATATCTCGAGTAATTGATAGGCTTGGGAAAGCATGATTATTTTGGTTAAATCCCTCTATGGTTCCTAATTTTTGAACAATAATCCCATCTAGTTGCACTAATACCTTATTAATAAGTGTGTATTTTATCCCCAAAGCATTAGCTATTTTCTTCGACATTATTGAACTACTAGCCCTTGAATCTACCATGCAATTATGTAGCAGGTGCTTCTCTATTATAAGTGAAAGATAGAAGGGGAGAGGCTTACTATTTTTTCCCATTTTATTATCATCTTGAGGCTAACATAGATTTATTATAGGTTTAAGACCCTTGGCTGGAAACTTTTTAGATATCTAGAAATTCTTCACTGCCTCTAGTAGCAAGTCCCTTTGTGTTGGTATAGATAGTGCTTCCCACATAGTGACGTTCAAGTTAGTCTTATTAATTTGATCAACTAAGATAAAAGGGATGTTACCAAACTTTGTTGGTGATTTTTTAGGGGATATATCCTCTTTTACAAGATTTAGAGTGGGCACCTTCGCTTTGAATTAATTTTTAGGTACAAAGGGTGGCCTTTGCACTATGCTGCTCTTTACTGATTCCACTATAGCTTTAGAAGTTGAAGCTTGCTCTACCCTAAGGGGATGATCATATTTTATTGATCTTTTCTTGAAATGTGTATTAGCTGATATAGGACCTCTACCATTGAAAAATGCTTCATCTTGGCTTATCCCACTGAAATCATCTTTCTGCTAGTTTATAAGAGTTGTTTCACTTTGAATAGGTTCTTGTGTGTCTACTTGTTGGGGAGTAAATACTTATTGTTGTAATTGCATGCTTTTTATGCCTTACACCATCAAGGCTTGATTAATTACACCATTTGGGCAAGTGTTTTAATTATGGGGCTGATTGCAAGGATAACACCACTCGTACTCTTGAGCCAAATTATTTTAAATAGGGATAATGGATTTGGAAGATCCTAGTGCTAGTCAAGCATGGGCATTTGGAGGTCTTGACTTGGAACTCTATCCTTGTTATTTATATTTACCTTGATATGGGTACCTATTCCCTTGGTATATAGGGTTAGATGTCTAACAATGTTTGTAGTTTTATGCTTGCTTCCTTTTCATTGCCACTAACTCATTTCTAAAGATCTCAAGTAATGACTTTACCTCATATAAATTGTCTAAAGGTGTAGGAGGAAAAGTAGGTGCCTTGATCATAGTAGGAATTGGAGTGAGTGTAGGTGGGGGAATAGGGGTTATTTCTAGAAATAGAGGCATTGGTGGCATTGGTGGCCTTGGTATCTCTACTTAATTTTAGGTCCCACTGAGCATGCCAAGAACTATTATCACATAGGATTGCAACTATCTTGATTCTGTAGCTTGTTGTGCAAGTGCCTAATGATATAATTAAAAAACCTCCAATGCCATGGGACCTTGGTAATTTGAGGTTAATCTATAGATAAGGCCAACTTCATTTCACTAAATTTGATGTAAATTAATAAAATACTAGTTTTGTGGAAATCTCACTCTTTAGTGCTTCTAAATCCTAAACTAGGGTTTTGATTAGAAAAGGGTTGAAGAATTGAAATTTGTAGAAAAATAAGAATATGGTGATTTCACCAAATATTTTATAGTGGATCTAAATTATTTCTTGATAAACACAGTAGAGAAGAAATAGATTAAATTTGGTTAAGCACAAACTCATACAAATAGAAATCAGAGGTAGTATTTTAGCTAATTTCAAAAAATGGAAAAAAGATCTGTATTTGATAAAAAGTATTATCAACAGGGAAAAATACCACATATGAATTTTCTTGAGATTGAAATAAAAGACAAATCTTCCACAAATAATCCAATAACATGCACAAACACAGAGATCTCTCGAGATAAGAAAGATAAATCTTTAACTTTATTTCTCTCCAAAGGTTACAACTTGTAGTAAATAAATTCAAAATGTAAAAAATATAAATAACAACAAAAATATAGATTGGGCCATAAGGATTGCCTATTTTTATACAAAATATGTCATAGAAGACATGTAGTTGTTGAAACTCAAATGCCCAATAAAGAAGATCATGTAGATCTGAAAACCCTCATGCAAGAGAGGTGAGCTCTTCTATTTTTGGCATTTATGAACATATGGAATGACTGAAACATGGCATGCATGAGCTGGGAGTGATCCTGGGCATAACATGGCATGGTATGGCATGGTTGGAATTGAAGATCTCCATGCAATGCTTCCTTATTTGATGGTGGTTGAAAATAGATCTTCATGCAAAAATAGGCACCCAAAATAGAAATAGTATTTTTGAATAAAAGATAACATTGAAAATAATTCCAAGTTTTATTTTCATATAAACCCTAAAATTCAAAACTTTAAGTGAGAGTTTTAAAACTTTCTAAGTCTTTATCACTTTTGCCAAAAGGAACCATGTAATTTACTCTTCATGATTTTGTACCTTTTTAACAATTTACATTTATCAAAAAAGAAAGTTCAATTTGCAACTTTTACTTTATGAAAAAATATAAAGTGTAAAAAATAAGTTTTCTCTTTCTCAAAAAGGGTTATAAAAAATATAGCTATACTTTTACAATTACAACTTGTAATGTTTTCAAATGAAAATATAAATGATAATAACATTTGAAAATATTTAAAAGAGATGGAAAATTAATTAATGTCTAAAATTTCCTCAGCTTTCTTATCATTCTTGGCCACAACTTTTTTGTATATGCATCAAAGGCCTTGAAAATCTCTTTAATTCACTCTACATTCAGTCTGTAAGAATAGATGTTGGAGGTTGCACAATCTACTTGGACATCAAAAAATTCTCTCCTAAAGGTTTTTATGCCTTGCATTTTAGTCCTCATCTAATCAATCACTTTCTCATACTTGATGAACCTATGGATGGAACTTAGGATAAAGACTGTGTCCTTTCCAGACTCCTTAATTCTTGTTTTGAAATTATTTTGAGCCTAATCTACCTGAAAGAGAGTGTTGGCATCATCTACTGGTTGACATGACATTAAGTTCATCATGATGCCATAAATATTGTAGAATACATCAATCGCCTTATCATGAGCCTCCTTAGCTCACTCTACAGACTTTATTAGTACTCTTATCTAAAATTGAGTAGTCTTGTGTAATTCCTCATGATTCGTATCATCCCTTGATATATTCTCAATAATGAGGATATTCATATCAATTGATTTTATGGATGCTAACTTGGGATAATACAAATTCAAAGTATAAATCTATCTTCATAGTGATTAATTTGTTCTTTCAAAATATCCTTTCTCTCCAAGATGACTCCATAATGCTCCATCATTACTACAAGAGTTCTATTACCTTTTGTGATCAGTTCCTTAGACCATTCATTTGTATCCCTTCCCATGTGAGAAATCTCTCATACATAATCAATTTTAGCTTGATCTAGACTGATTGGCTACATTGCCTATGATTATTGTGATGTTTCACTAGGCTTTATGAACTAGTTTAGTGCTTTGGTCAACTAATCTACCTTTCTTTTTATCTCATACTTGGTGGCTTTATCATGATCAATTATCTAGAAGAGAGAGTCGATACCTATCTACACATCATGCTTGAGTCCCTCTCTTATTTTTTGACCAAGGTGTATATGATAAATTGATAATATTCCACCATAAGATCCTCTTTTGATATGTTTGGAGGGAGGATTAAAATTTTAACACATCTCTCCCCCTTATCATCATTGAATGTCCTTGAGAGGGTCTAAGGAGTAGATTTTGATTTCTTCTTGAATTATAACATACTACAATCTAAAGCACTGAGATAAATCATTATTTTCTATTTCTTACTCACTGATTATGCCAACCAACTAGGAGTAACCCTCTACTGATCTGACACTATCACCAAAGAACCTGTAGTTGATGTAGCTACACTAGCTGATACTATGACTAATGAAGACTCCTGAGAAGATGATATAATTGGTTTCTCAAGAGGTGCCTATTAAGATCCACTCTCATTAGTGGCTTGAAAATCAATATTTACACCAAGTATCTGGGTTGTTCCAACCTTTACTGATGAAATAGTTGAAACAATGGAAATGGGGGGAGTAGAGGCAATGAAATCAACTATGCCTATTAGGGAAGTGGAGGATATAATGGATACAAGAGTTGTGAATTTGGGAACTAGTGGAAGGGTGGAAGCTAAATCATTGAACATGTTAATTAAGTGTGTAGGACCACTTAGGGTTGGTGATGTGAAAATAGTGGGTTGAGATGAAGGGGAAATAGTACTTATCCTAGAGGCTGGGGTAGCCTACAAAACTATAGTTAAGATGACTGATTCTATGACAATGTACTGATGGGTGGTGTTGAGAAGTAATGGTAATGAAATGGAGGGAATTGTAAATGGAATGGAAAGTAGGAGTGGATCAAATGGGTAAGGTGAAGTGGGAGGAAGGGAATGTGAATTGAAAACTTGAACTTTCACTGTAGGGGAATTTGAGTGTCCACTTGGATTATTGGTATGGGTAGAATGGTAGGTGAAGTGGAGACAAGTGGAGGGATTGACACTGGAGGTGGAGGAGCTAAAACTTGTGGAGCAATGGGGACCTAAGATGCTTGAGGAGTGGAGATAGCTAGTAGAGGTATTGAAACCTATTATACAATATGTGTAGGAGAAGGGGGAGTAGTAGAAATAGGAGTAAAGGCTATGGGATCTAAAATTACGGATCCCTATGATGCTATTACTATGTATTCCAGTGAAAGATCAATCAGTTCATCTACAGCTTCTCCTTGTCTACTTGATTCCCCATTTTTTACGTTTGTTTTTGTTTTCTTCTTCCTCATAGGTTCTTTTGAAGGTTCATTGGGGCCCTCCTCAGATGGAATAATACCTTTTTCTTTGAGCTTCAAAAGCTTCTCTATAAACCACACTATCTCCCTTGTGACTTACACACCCTTGATTCTTAGCCAATTGATTGTTTTATTAATAATAGGGGCTATTCTATCAAATAAAGAGAAGGATTCAAGAACTGACCACCTCACTAGTGGTAGAGGTCTAGCAATGATCTATGTAAGGTAGATTGGATCTACTTTAGAGTTTTCATCTACCAAGTCATCAGAGATCGAATTCAGATCACAGTCTTTTATTTGTTGTAGGGACATACTAAAATAGTCCCTCATTTAGATCATTTCTTCATCATCACAGTCTTCTAATTCATAATATGGCACATGTTTATATGTTGCCAATTCTAGTATAGTAGTGACCTTATTGTATAGATCAAAGTAAGGTATAGACTCCATAGTCCTCAGTGTTACTTGTCACATCTCTACCTTTGTAGTTCTGGCCTTTAAGAGTGATTATCATGTGTAATGGCCAATATAAATAGGGAAACATATCCCTAACTTCTATTTGTTTAAAAGGAACTTATGTGTCTCAACAAGTTTCTTAACCAACTCCAATAATTCCCATTTATCACTTACATACCAGGGAAGTGTGTAGGGACAACCATTGAATCTGGCTGCGCTAATGTAGGAGTAAGTGGGGAACTATATGAAGAAGGAACCCCATTTTGTGATTTCATCTTTTTCTACTTGGGAGAACCTTATTTTCCCAAGCTCTTGATCAAACATAATGATGATGTTGTAGATGAAAGCATCATTAACTCTCTTGAATTACTGTCTACTAACATGTAGTGTGAGATCAGGGTAGTAGTTATAGACTCTAGATATTTCTTTAGGGATTGTATTGAGGCCTGATAAAAATCTTCCTTTGGCTAAGATATAAACAATATATGATGTCTTATAAAACTTATTTATCATTTACACCTCCATCAACTGGTTGTGGAGGGAGTCACTTATTAATTGAGCCCAATGTATCTATTATTTGTTTTCTCTAATGATCTAAATATACTGGTACATCTAATCCTAATAACACTTCGCATCAAGATTGCTAGTGAATCTATGCATCAGTGTTATAATATCTCCCACCTCTTTTATAAAATTAGATCTATACATAGTCTTGGGCAATATGGTGGAGGAATGCTTGGGAGTCTTGAGCCATTACTTCTTAATTATATTTTGACATCCATCCCTTTTATCCTCATAATTTTTTTTAGATGTCTATGGAGTTATATACAAATAACCCTCAAACTCAAGAATGTCAAACACTGTGTTGATGAAGTTATGATCTAGATCTAGAACCTTCTCCCCTTTCTCACTGAAGACTTGTCTTCTATTAGGGTCATAATGTTGGGCCATTGTAAGGATAATCTCAAGGATTTGAATAGATGGAGGGAAGGTTTTAACTTGTGATAAATGAGAGTCATAAATATTTTAGATCTAGTCACTTTTGAAATCTACACCTATCCTAGTCCAAAAATCTCTTAGGTCAATATGACCTAAATCTGTATCTTTTATTCTACAATATTAGACTCCAAAAAGAAGTCACTCTGGGGCCTTTAGATTTTAAATTCATTCCTTAGGAGGCATGGAAACTGAAGTTAATCTTTGCAAGAAACTAACTATGAAAGTTGGTAGGAGCTACAAGTGTCTGGAGCACTTGTATTCTCCAATAGAATTTAGAGGTGATTAGAGCACATCTAGTGTCCATGCTTCTTGAGGGGTATGAAATCTCTGGTATAAGTGGGAGGTTCTTGAGGTAGGTCCACATTTTATAATGCACTGAAAGTCTATGGGGGTTGAAGGTGCTTGAGGCATGAGAGATCTCTAGTGGAAGTGGAAGGTGCTTGAGGCACGTCCATTCTCCATGGTGATTAAGGGTCTTATGGGTTTCTCAAGTGCTATTGGTAAGTAAAACTCCCATAGGTAATTTGGAGAATATTGGGGAATATTTTTTGGTTTGAATAGAGGTATATTCTTAGGAATATTATATTTGAGGAAGCCCTTGGTTTCAAATTCAAAAATTTAAAGGTAAAATGAAATTTTGGTAGGTAAAAACCTCAAGGTGAACCTTTCAAAAACCCTAGACTACCCTAGACTACCTTATATTTCCTTAAACTGACCCTAGACATGAAAAATGACCCTCTACTTAACTTGAAAGAAAAATCCCAAACCAAACCTTTCAATAAAACCCTAAATTGGAAGGAAAACCTTGAGAAACTTGAAATATTTTAAGGAATGGAAAATTAAAATGTAAATGACACAAAGAAAGTATCATTTATGGAATATGTGACATGGATTGAAGTTTTAAAGTTGTGTCTTGAAGTATAGGTTGGTATGCATGAGGCTTTAGGTTTAACAGTGAGGGCGTAGGTGACCAGAGCTCTAAAATGCACTTGGTAAATTTAATAAATGATAATATTTTATACAAATAAATTAGTTTTTATAGGGTAAAAAACTATAATTAATGTGAGATCAGGTTGTTGGTGGTAGAGGTTGGACCTACTTGAGTCAAGTCCACTCTCTGTGGAAAGATTGAGCTTGGCAGGAAGAGGGACTCGATGTGCACGTTGCATGTTGAAAATATGTAATGTGCACTTTAGGTTCTACATTCTAAATGAAGGGGTTTGGTGAGTTTTTGGAGGTTGTACCTAATTAAAGTAGGTCCACTCTCTACTGATGGGGTGATTCAATTTGGTAGAAGGTAAAACCCATGGGCCACTTTGCATGTTTGGAATGTGTGAAGTGCACTCAAGGTTCTGGGTTCTGTAATGCATAAATGGGTAAGTTTTTGGTATAATGTGAAGACTATGGTGTACTTTGTGCATTTTAAAATGTGTAATGTGCACCCAAGGCTCTGGGTTCTATTGAATGGGGTATTCAAGGTTTAGTGGGATCTGGATCTTGTTGTACACTTTGCATGTTGTGAAAATATGCAAGGTGCATTCCAAGTTCTAGATTCACTAGATGGATGCATGGCAAGATCTGGAGCCTACCATGCATTTTGCATGTTAAAGAATGTGAAAAGTGCATAGTGAGTTTTGGATTCCATAATTTTGGGTTTTTATGATTCATGGGATCTAAAACCCATGAAGTAATTTTCACAAGTGCAAATTGCATCTAAAGTTCTAGATTCCATAAGGTAAAGGGAAAGATGGTTTTTTTTAAGGATTCAAGGTTTTTCATAAAAATCAAAGGGGTATCCATTAGGGTGTTATATGTAATGATATTTTTGGGACAAAAATCTCAATAGAAAATAAAATTGGAATGGAAGTATCCAAGATGACACGAGATACCCCATGCATCCAAGCACTACCTACATAGTCCATGTGGACCTCAAGCCGATGTAGTTCTCCTAAAAATGAGATTACAATGAAGGATCGACAATTATAAGTGAAAATGATTTGGCTTGGTTAAAAGGTTCCCACCCAAAATAGAACCAAGATCCACTAGTGAACATGATGATAGAAGGGCCAAAGATTTTTTGGCTTTATATCTTTTTTGGAGATCTTAAACCACATTTCTTAATTTTTTTAATTTTTAGGATTTTTAGGTCTTTTCACTATTTGGATTTTTAGAATAAGGAAATCAAGAAAACATTATAAAATGTACAAGGAACCATCTAGAAAAGTAAAAACAACCTTAGGTAGGGGCTAAAATGATAGCTAAACTAGTTGCAACAGTATCTACCACAAACAAACAACAAAACCTAATGCAAAAGGAAATGCCACACAACAAAAAAATATGAGTAAGAAGGGAACAAAATGGGGAAATAATATGGGGAGAAGTAATTAAAAGATGTCTCAAGGAACTATCAAGTAGTTAAAACACATGTTGACTTACCCTGATACACTTATCTGCAAAGAGGTCGTTGATGTTGATCAATCTGAAGAGCTTTAGGAAATGCTCATTAAATTTATATGTAGCACCTATTAGTCATAATCAATATCATGATGGTAATGGGAAAGAGGAGGAAGGATGAGAATGGTTTAGGGAATGGTAAACAAAAGGAAAAGGGTAAATGGTGAAATGGATGCCCTAAAGCAAGAGCTATCATAGACAATGGTTTAATCTAGTTAAACATAGAAATGCTTGAGATGCAAAATGTTCATAAGATCCTTAAGCTTTTGTCCATCTAGATTAGCCAACCTGTATGCCCTAGAACAATAATTTATAGTAATTATGTATGGACCTAGCCAATTAGCCTCAAAAATTTCTTTCTTTTTTGGCTTAACGATGGTATTCCTCTAATTTTCCTTCAACACTAAATCACCAACTTCAAACTCTCTAGGAATAATATGTTTGTTATAATTGTGGTGTAGTCAATTTTGATAAGTTCTCAAATGGTCTAATGTAGCTAACCATTTCTCATCTAATAGCTCCATCTCTTATAATCTAGCTAATCTATAGTCTTCATCATCAATGATACTTTATAAGGAGATTCAAAGAGAAGGAAAATCAATTTATATAAGAATAATGGTATCAGAACCAAAAACTAAGGAGCATGGTATGGCTCTTATAGGTATGCAGGTACTAGTATGGTATGTCCATAAAGCTAGGAATACCTTCATGTGCTAATTACATCCATCATCATTGAAAATATTCTTAAGAATCTTAATAATTGTTTTATTAGATGCCTCAACTTGGTTATTACCTTGATGAAAATAGGGCATGGACCTTTTATGTTTGATATAGAATTAGGTACATAAAGCTTTTATGTCTTTTTTTTGAATGATCCATCATTATAAAATATAATGGTGGAGGGAATGCCATAGTGGTAGATGAGGTGATAATAAATAAACTTGGAAATATGATTTTTAGTTACATAAGTGAGGGGAATCACCTTTATCTACTTAGTAAAATATTCCATAATAGTGAGGATATGCTTGTGGCCATCATAGGAAGTGGAGTTTAATTTATCTACAAGATTGAATCCATACATTGAAAATAACCATGGAGTTGTGATTGGTTGGAACGGTCATAAAGGATCATGGATCAAATCACCATGCCTTTGATAGATAATGAACTTCTTAACATATTGACAAGAATATATCTCTGATTTGGCCAACAATACTCTATTTGAACGTGTTTCTTGGCAAGGACCATCCTGTTGCTGTGGGCCACACAAATCCATTTGTGTACATCCTTAAACACTAATTTATATTCTCCTAAAGTTAAACAACAAAATAATGTTCCATCATAGCCTCTATAATAGAGTGTGTTACCAAGTAGGGTGTAATAGGTAGCATTATGAATGAAGGCCTTGTGTTGGTTTTATGATAAGTTAATAGGAATAATTTGGTCTTGGAGATAATCATATAAGTCTTGATACCAAGGGGGATTAGGACCAATAATATCACACACCATCTTAGAATCTAATTGTACATGATCTAGTTGAAGAAGGTTCTTAATAAAAAAATTGACACTCTTTGATGCTGCTAGTTACTGCTATAATGGACCCAATGGTTGTCATTGCATATGAAGATCAATTATTTACCCTGGATACATGCTCAAATTGAATGGTTTCAAAATGTTGTTTAAGTTTGTTGACCATATATTTGTATGGCACAAGCTTCTCATATCTAGTTTGGTATTGTTATGTATCTTGATTAATGATCAACTTGTTAGATTATAATAAATGGTGATTAATTCACTATATCAAAATATTGTTATTTTGCTATTTGTTTCACCCATGAACTCTATTCCAAGTTTATTTGTTATTCCTCCTTCCTATATTTTAGGAGGTTATTTGGATATCTATATGGCTATATAATATCCCATGTAAAACTTTGCATTTTACTAAATATATTATTATTCATGCTCTACATTTGGTTTTAGAGTAAGATTATTTTTAGAGAAATAATAAGAGGTGGAGCTATGAGGCACCCTCATACTGTAGATATAGGAAAGAATTGATAATCCCATGTTCTCATTATCTAAGCTATCATTTACTAGATCCTCTATCATAACCATTACATAGCTTGTTCATGTTTTTTATTGTTATGTCCCAAATTTCAATCATTATCTCATAATATTTCTCTTGTTTTAATGATTTTAATAGAAAATTTTGCATGTTTTGATGGTTTCAGGTCATACATTTTCCAAAATCTAAATTTGATAGTATAAGGGCATAGTTGTCTGAGCCAATAGTCACCTAAAATTTTAAAAATTCATTTTTGAGTAGGTTGTAAAGTCCTTCAGACATAAAAATTGTAGATTGGTATGTTTTGGTAGCTCCCTACCTTGGTACGACTTTTGATTCGTACAGGTCATATAGATCAAATTTTTGAAATATAATACCATAACATCATAGAAAATTGTTCTAAGTTCCACCTCATACCCCATTTCACACCGTATAAGCATGAAATATAATGTTTTGGATCACTTATGCTCAAAAACTATAATCTATTCTAGTCAATCATCATACCCGTATGGTTTTTGCTTGTTTAGAGGCAATATGTTTTGAAATCTAGAAATATGATTATTGGAGGAGATAGAAAAATGTCAAAGATTTCATGTGAAATTGAGACATATATTTTTTCATGAGGATGTATAGTTATTGGTAATATTTTTACACACCCCATTCTGAAGGTATGATTTACAAATTTTTAAACATTTAAATACAAGTTTTGTCATTCATCAAATTGAAAGAATGTTTAGCTGGGTTGGTAGGGAATATTTTTGATAAAGAGTAGGTGGGTAGTTCAAATCCACCAAAATCATTTTTTTGGAATAAAATAAAAGTTTTATTGAAACCCTCAAATTTATCAATTTTTCTAAAATTAGTTACAACCAAATAAATTTAGAGACAAAACTCATAATTTTTTTCAAAAGAGGCCAAAGATCCCATTTTTAAAAAAAATGGGGGGATATTATTTTATATAATGGATTTAGTGTTTTTACATTCATTTTAATCATTTATTTTCCAATCATTATAATATTTTATTTTTATAAGTAAAAATACAAAATAATGCATTTATGCATAATCAGAGTACTCGATCATAGTTATGCCTCTGACTCACGTTTATGGGTAAATCCATCATGCTTGAAATAAAAGATCCATAGACTAACATAGATTAAATAATTATGTCTTAACATCATCCCTATAAACCATCAAAGATAAATGAGCTTGTACATTCATTGAGCCATCCCTCTATTTTACCTGTTTGATAACATTGAAAGACATAAATCCTGATAGGTGAAAATTCCAAGTATATAAGGAAGCTATAGACATGTATGCAGAACTAAATCTAATTAGGTGGTAATGATTGGTTGAATATATTTCAATATTTTCTAAGTACCACATATCATTCTCTTTCACGTATATTTACACTTCTTTTAGGTTTCATCCGGTATAATGAAATGGCAAGCTTCTTCCACATACCAATGGGTATAAAGAAAGTGTGCATATAAAGAAAACTTTGGTATATTAGAATGATGGTATAAATAAATGGATACCTTAATACCTAGAGTGATAAGGAACCAATCAATCACCTTTGGTCAAATTCTACAAGATCCTAAAATGGCCCAAAACTCTTTCTACTAGACTCACAACTTCTAATAGTGACAACTGTGCCACTTGGAAAAGTAAAATTAGGACATATTTATAATTTGAATAACTTTGGCTTGTTGTCAATGGAACATTCACCTGACATGCCACTAATGTTTATCAATAGTTCAAGTTTGATAAAGTAAACTATAAGGCAAAACTGATAATAATGTTTTAGGTATTAGATGAGGTACAACCTCATATCCATGAGGCCACAATAGCCATAATACCCTTGGGATAAGCTCCAAATAGTCTATGAGAACAAAAATGAAGGTACCATTCTTCATTTGTAGAGTCAACTTCATTTACTTAAATTGAATTCTAGTGAAAATGTAGAAGCTTTTCTATAATGTGTTACAACCTTGAGTGTTTTGCTCCAAGCATTAGGTGAGCAAGTGACATATACCTTTCTTGTACCTATTATCTTGATATCACTACCACCTTCTTATAGGATATTCATGACTAATTTGAATTTTATATAATAAAAACCATCTTTTGACAAGTTGGTAAACATGTTACAATAAGAAGAGTCTATGCATACATACAAAGAGGAATTAAAAGAATATGTTCTTATCTCTATTTAATAGGAAGATAAAAAGAAAATAAAGTCTTATAAACCCAATAAAGGTGATCAACACAATGCATAAGGGAATAAACAACAAAAAATATTCCTTATATGTGGAATGAAAGGCCATGACCTTAAAGGTTGTTGATATAAATCATTTACACAGGGCTCTTCAAGTAATAAGAAGCTCAGTAACCAATAATCCTATCATCCAAACAAATGATAAGGACAATATAAACATCATTATAAAAATAAATACAATTATCAAGGAAACATTACTGAATAGGAATAATCCCCTTCATGTGTGGACTTCCTATTGTGAATCTAGGAATTTGACTCAAGAGAGGATGGTTAGTATGGTGTTAGTTTCAAAATGAAAGAAACACACTAGCTAGCATAACATCTTTAGGCATAGACACTAGGGAGAGCTTAGTTAACAAAAATGAATAAAACACACAAATAAAATACAAAAAAATCCTCTTTTACCTTCCTTGGATGCTCCAAAATGCTTATTTTAGTGGCTTGCTCAGTTTGTGCTCATGAAGTCCTCATCAATGAAAGCTTAGCAACCTCCATCTCTCCTTAGCGCCTTTGGCTTGTGGCTTGGATTGGCTTGGAATCAATTTGGCATGGTAACACTAATTGATTGAATCTTTGTAATCAATTTTGCATTATAACTTTGCATAATCATGTCTTCAAAATGATGTGGTAAGGCCTCTTATTTATAGATTTTTTAGATTGATTAGAATCAACCTGAACCATCCATCTCAGGATTGAGATGTGTGGCTAAGGATTAATATAATTTTTCAATTAAAATTGATAAATGGGCTCATCAATATTTTGGATAGAGGAGTAATTAAGAGGCATGGAGGGATTTGATGAGGCATGGGAGGCATGAATCTTGATATTTACGGCCTAGGGATGTCTTCCCAAGAAATGAGATCATATGATGATTCATATATTCAATATTCATTTATAAAAACAAGTTTTCATAGAATTATTAATTAGGCCTTGATTTGTATTAATTATCTCTTAAGCATGTTTAAGCACTTTGTGCACAAATTACTCAAATTGATCAGAATGTCTTGTTATTGGTCCAAAATTCAACTAGATTAGAATTGGAAGGTAATGTCATATGCATTAGATCCATTATCCCATTTAGAATGTTACCAATAAAAAATAACAAAGGCACATGTCTTGTGCAAGATATTTGATAGGAAAGATCAATCCAGAGCACCCAAGTGCAAAATTAGCATTTTGACTGAGAATGATCTGATCAAAGTTAGCTGGCCCATAAATTACATTGCCCCATTTAGTGATACCCTAGCCAAAATCAGCACTTTAATATGTTAGTTTCACATAATTTAGCATGTTTTAGTATTTTTAGGCCAAATTATGCATTTTGGGTGGAAATTGGCCAAAAGCCTAATTAGAGGTTATTGGTGGCTAGATTTAGGTGTCTATAGTTTGCCCCTATTTGGGAAGATGTTGAAAATTATAGGCAAAAAAAATGTACTCTCAAATAATGAGAGATGCTCTGTATGCCGAAAATAAAATGATGATTTAAAGAACAAAGCTCCAAATGGTTTTGGGAAGCCTATGATGATGCCCCCTCGAGGGAGTGGCCATCACATTTGTTAATGGATAGTCCCTCAAAAAGAAGAAATAAGAAAGGTGGAATTAACCTATGGTTAAGATTAATCCAAATGAGAAAATTATTACATGCATTGATTTAAAAATATTATTGATTTTCCCAAAGGTGGTTATAATTAGGAATAAAAGTCAAAATAATGATTTGCCCATAGGTGGTTATAATCATTAAGAAGACTTAGATTGGCTAAAGATGATTGTGCCCCAGTTAGGGCTGATTAGCAAGCATAACTCAAGGTTATAACCTGGAATATAGATTAAATATGAGTGGGTGCAAAGTGATGAAATATATGAATATAAAAATAAGATTGATCATTATAAATGATTTAGTTGTACTTACCAATAAGGAGATGCTCATCCTTATTAACAATGATACAACTAGAATGGTTAATGGGTTGATTTGATCAAGCGTGGGATCATTTGCTAAGGTGCCAAGGATAAAATTATATATCTCCATTGATTTTAGACCTTCTTGAAGCTAATTTTTATTGTAACATGTGACAATAGGCTTAATGATAGAACACCATGAAGACTTGGCCAAAATATGCATAATGATTGACTCCCAATCTAATAAATACTTGAAAATAATACACCAATGATAAAAAACATGACGATAATGTTTATGTATGAATATGGATGGATTCAAGTGTAAGTGCGAGCAAGGAATCACCCAATGAACACACATAAACCAAATCAAGGCAATAGTATTGAAAGCAAACAAACAGGCAAATGAACAAATAAATAACTTGAAATAAATAAATAACTAAATAGGCTTAGATAGGACAAAATATTTTTAGTTTTTTAAAATATTTAAATGTTTTTGGAATTTTGAGGTATCTTAACTTGATCGAGAATGACAAGATACTTGCTCACAAAATGATGAGAGCATTTGGATTAGGTTGCTCATAAAATAGCGAGAGCATATGGAAAGGGGGACTAAGGTGACCTCAATATGAATTGAGCATGACCCACATAGTACTAAAATGATCTCATGTCATAGTAATTCCATCCACACAAAAGGTGAGAAAAACCAACTAGGTCCCAACAAGTTCTCAAATCTGGTAAATGGCCAATCAAATGAAAACAATGATGGCAAACTGATGTTGCAATGCATGATAAACAAATGTTGCCCCTAGTTTTCCCATAAGTGGTTATAACTAGGATACAACAACATAGGTCAATGATACTAATTTTCCCATAGGTGGTTATAATTAGTGACAAGATTGGTGAGATACTGATTTACCCATAGGTGGTTATAATCAGCCTCACATAAACAAGCTTGATAGGATGAAAGATATCTTACCAATATCAGCTATCACACTACTTTCATAGATTGTCATTTTGAAAATGAATTAGATTGATTGTTGAAACTTGATTGGAATCCTCTCATAAAAAGTGTAGGAAGAACCAAAGTAACCAAGATCAAAATAGGATTGGGTAGGATGAGTAAAAATAGGCTTTGGTCTAGATAGGAATGGAATGATAGGATGGTATGGTCTTGATAAGGATAATGCTTAGTTGGATAGATTGGATAAATGGTAGTAGGTTTACCCCCAAGTGATGGGGTGAATGGAAATATCTGTGATAATGGTAAATAATATCTGTGATAATGGTAAATAAGCATATGTAACAATGGCAATGGCATGGAATTGTGAAATGGTATGGTACATGTTTTTGGCCTAGGTGTGGTAAATGGCATATGAGTCTATTTTTCCTTTTGAGATGGAGATGCACATCCTAATCAATAAATGATACAAATATAATACTTGATAATGTTAATTGCTACCCCACACCTCATCTGAATAGTTGCTCTATCAAGAAATGGATGTCGATTTGGTTGTCAAGAATGCTTTTGTGATCTTCATTAGTAAATTTATTTTGATTCCTTCAAATGTCAAGACAAGGTATCTTTGTAGCCTCTACAAAGGAAAGTGTAGCCGTGGATGGCAAATAAGGAAAAATAATGGATGGTAGGTTTTATTGTGAAATGGAATGGTTGATGATAATGGAATGTAGAATGGTTGGGAAACAAATGAAGATCAGGATGTTCAATCACACATAATATTGCTGATGCAAAATTCAACATAACTTTGGTTGTGGTGAGGCCAAAGACTTGTCGTCTCAAGAGGACCACCCAATTTTTCTATTATTTGATCTTGAGAGTAGTTACCATCTGATTAGGCTATAGATAGGAAGCTATTTTGATTTGATCTTTGATTTTGTTTTCATTAAGTAGTGAAGAAATTTTGTGCTCAGCTATTGGTGCCTCAAAGAGGTTTTCACGAATAAAGTTATCTTGATTGTCCCATATTTCCTCTAAGAATGTTTCACTAAGGAATGTTGACTTTTGACTTTGATTGTCTTCTAGTGCTTCTAAAAAGGTTTCACTAGGAGAGTGTTCTTCTGCTACATGAATGTTGTCTTGGCCTCCTTGATCTTCATCAATTGCTATGTCACTATGGATGTAGTTCAATAAAGTGTGATTCTGTTCATCCTAATCAACACTTATGGAGATAAAATGTCAATAATATGGATATCTTTGTTGATGGTAATGGACTATGGAATGGTAATGGAATGGGTGTTGGCATCACAATCCTTGTAGAAGATACTAGGATAACTTTTGTCAAAGTTGAAGTACTCATCCTTAAAAACTCTAGAAGGATCATAAATGTATTCAAATTGATCTGCAATGCATGTGTAACCAATGTTGTAACAACCATGAACATATTCTTCTTCTGAATCTAATTCTAACTCAAGGGACTCTGAATCCAATGTTGAGACTGATGTGGATTTAGATTTTGATGGTAAATCTGGTGTCAGTTCAAGAATAAAACTTGACTCTAACTTTGATTCTTCATCTAATAGGTACTTTGTTATAATGATGTCTTGCTAAATATTTGGTTTTAGATAAGTAACGACCTATGATGGCATAATGGGCTCTACAAATATTGGTTTGTCAAAGTGGGACTCCTCTAGGATGGGATAAAGGTCAAGAGACAACTCTTCAGAGACTGGCTTGTCAATAAGAGGCTCTTAAAAAATAGGCACATAGTCAAGGTAATGATTTACCCAAAGGTATTTATAATCATTAAGAAGTGACTCAACAAAGACTGGATTTTTAGAGTGAGACTGCTCGACAACTGGGATAAGATCAATAGGTGATTCATCATAGGTTGACTTATCATAAATGGTTGGTTCAACAAAAAAAATCTTAGATTGGTTGGTTATTTTGGCCTTGGTTTCCAATGAGTTGGAAGATACCAGTTTTGAACACATCTTGGTCTTCAAATGATTGGATTTATTGAGGTTTAGATGGGATTGGTTTTAGATGACGAATGGCTCATGGTTGGATAATGATAGGGTATTGGGGAGCGTGATTTATTGCATAAACCAAAGGATGAAGTCCTGAAATAATAACAATAGGGCGTTGTGGGGCTTGATTGCTTACACAAGCTAAAAGACTAAGTCTTAGAATGGAAATGGTGTGATGTTGTGGTCCTAGAATAGAAATGGTATGATGAGGTGGAGCCTGATTACTTGCATAAGCCAAAACATCCAAGTCTTCCTCATTATATCATCCTAGTTGTGAGTTGGATCATAAGCTAGTTCTTGATTGTGTTCCATGTACTAATTATTATAAAGAAGGTATGGATCCATATCCCAAACAACATTATCTATAGTTGGGTCTTTAAAGTCCTCCTCACAAGCCACTTCATGCCAATCAAGGTCTTGATTTGGATTTTGTGAATTTTGACTATGTTCTCCATATGGAGTATTATAGGGAGAATAATAAACTCCTTAGAAAATCTTTCTCTATAGGGGTTCTTAGTGGGATTTTGTGAGGCCATTTTACCATAAGTTGGGTTGTACATGACTCCATCATAATTGTAGTGAGACATATCTATGTACATGATAATATATTTGAAATAAAAAGTCTTAAAGTTCTACAAAATCTAAAAAACTATGTCTAAAGGAAAAATGGTTCAAGCTTAATCTAACTTGGTCAAAAGGTGGAGCTGTATCTCCAATGTGGTCTAAAAGTGGATTTGTATCTTCAAAATGGTTTGTGCTAAAACTTGGCATAAAATATCCTAATGTAAAATGTTATACACACAAAAGGTCAAGCATCTAAATGAAAATTGACATGCTAAAGGTCTAGGTCAAAGTGTTCTAAACAAGGTATAAACTAGGAAAGGGAAAATATGAGATACTAGGTCTTTTGTCCAAACGTGGAGTCAAAATCTAGGCTCAAATAAATAGGCATGATGTGATTTAATTTGATCTAACAAGTTTTGAAATAACTTTGACATAGACCTAACACACAGAATCAAACATAAACATGGTCAATTGACATAAGGCATGAGGCAAAAGGCCCTTTGAAGAAAGACTATGTTTTCCCAAATAGAATAAAAAACAATGATGAGGATAGGCATTAAACAAACAAACCATCAATAGTTTTCAAATTTGGGTAACCAATTAACTAAAGTTATGCAACCCAAAGATCTATCTATCAACCCAATGAGTTAAGGCCTAAACAAAAATCAATCAATGTTTGAATCCAAACTTGACAAAGTTAATTGAAAACTCAACATTCGAAAACTAGGATTTCACCAAACAAGCTAGACAAGATTGGATAGTATGATAGTACAAGACAAAGGTCCAAATGGTATGCATGACATGGTTTGAAACAAATGGTTTTTTGATACAATGGTAAACAAGTCTTGAAATAAATTGAGTAGCTTAACGGTGTAAGCATGCTTGACTGATGTGATCTATGTTATATTTCAAAGACTCAAAAGGCTCAAAATGTTTTGACATGATTTGGGTAGCATAACACTACCCTCTACAACTCAAATGACACACACAAACAAGTTTAAACATTTTCAAGGCACAAGTGTGGTGTAAAATGGCTAGCATAATGGCTTTTTAGATAAAAGAGTGACATAAAAAACAAGGTGGCTTGGACATGATTTATACACAAACAAACAAGTTTTAGTTTCAAAAACACCAAGTAAGATAAATGACCAAAATACAGTAAGTATAATCATCCAAATCCTAGCAAGGGTATGGTAAAATGGGATTGACTAAAACTAATTGGTTTTTTGATCATTTTAGGGGAATCAATTTCATAATGACTTTCACATCAAATGATGTAAAAGTCAAGCATATAAATTGGGTGACCATGGTATTAGCTAATTATAAAAAGGTCTAGTCCTTTTTACAACCACTACATCCTATTGTTCACTCAGTGTAGTGCAATCTACAAATTTAGATATGTCCCATGTGCAATTCAGAAAGATTAAGTGAAGTCAATGCTGGGAGATAAAAACCTAGGTTAAAGCTTCCCTAAAAAAATCATAGAAGGTAATGACGTCCCCCTTGTAAGCCAAGTTTGCATAAAAACAAAGAAAACATGAGAGTAGAAAAAATTTAGGGTCATTTTCAAGGTCACCCAAACTTTGACAAGTTTTTGGGGAGTGCTTTAGATGACTTTATTTCTAAGGCTTAGACTTGGATACTTACAATAGGAATGGCGCTTTTGATTCCAAGGGTTCCCTAAAGGGGACAAATGGAAGAGCATACATGCAACATCCCTCTTTTTTCCAAAAAAAAAATTAAATTAAATAACTAAGTGAATAAAAAAAGCTTGAAAAGGTGAGTTTATTTTAAATCTCAAATTCAAAAAATGAGATGGTGTTCATTTGACCCCTTGGTCTTAGTTGTAACTTTCAAAACTAATGTTAAAAACACTTATTTAAGCACCTTAAATGTTACTTTAAACACCAAAATAATGTTCCTAATTCATTTTTAATCATGAAAAAGGTGATCTAGACATGTTTTTATAAAATGTCAAGCTTGGTCCTGCAATAAAAATGTTATCATGTCCTTTAGCCTTGAAGCTCTTTTAGGTTTGAAACAATGAACTTTAAAAAAAGAGCTCTCAGGTTTGTGTTTTAAGAAAAACACAGTGACTGACATCGGTTACATAATCGATGATGGTTACACTGGCTAACTAATGATGGTTATCTAACTGACATCAGTTATACCAATAGTGACCAATGATAGCTATCTAATCAATGTCAGTTTTACTAACCAACGCCAATTACTGTCTAAACTTGTGACAAAGGAAAATAGCAAAACAAAGTTAGAAAATCAATTTGTAAGAGTATTAATGATCCAAATGAAGATTTTAAAGCTAAAAAATGATCTTCATGTGTGGGATGCATTTGGTCCCACTGGGCATGCCATATGTGATCTAGGAATTTAACTCAAGAGAGAATGGTTAGTATGGTATTAGTTTTAAAATGAAAGAAACACACTAACTAGCATAACATCCCTATGCGTAGACATTAGGGAGAGCTTAGTTAACAAATATGAATAAAACACACAATTAAAATGCAAAAAAAATCCTCTTTTACCTTCCTTGGATGCTCCAAAATGCTTGTTGTAGTGGCTTGCTCGATTTGTGCTCAATGGAATATTCTCTACCTCCATCTCTCCTTGGCACCTTTGTCTTATGGCTTGTCTTGGCTTGGAATCAATTTGGCATGGTAACACTAATTTCTTAAAGCTTTGTAATCAATTTTGCTATTATAACTTTGCATAATCATGTCTTTAAAATGATGTGGTAAGGCCTCCTATTTATAGATTTTCGAGATTGATTAGAATCAACTTGAACTGTCGATCTTAGGATTGAGATGTGTGGCTAAGGATTAATCTAATTTTGTAATTAAAATTGATAAATATCCTCATCAATATTTGGGATAGAGGAGCAATTAAGAGGCATGGAGGGCTTTGATGAGGCATGTGAGGCATGAATCCTGATATTTATGGTATTTATGGCCTAGGGATGTCTTCCCAAGAAATGAGGTCACCTGATGATGTAGATATTCAATATTTATTTCTAAAAACAATTTTTCAACAAGTTTCCATGGAATTATCAGTTAAGCCTTGATTTGGATTAATTATCTCTTAAGCATGTTTAAGTACTTTGTGCATAAATTACTCAAATTGATTAGAATGTCTTATTATTAGTCTAAAATTCAATTGGATTAGAATTAGAGGGCAATGTCAGATGCATTGGATACATTATCCCATGTAGGATGTTACTAATAACAAATAACAAAGGCACATGTCTTGTGCAAGAGATTTGATAGGAAAGATCAATCTAGAGCACCCAAGTGCAAAATTGGCATTTTGACTTGGAATGATTTGATCAAAGTTAGTTGGCCCATAAATTGCACTGCCCCATTTAGTGGTATCCTAGCCAAAATCAGCTCTTGAATATGTCAGTTTCACATCATTTAGCACATTTTAGTGTTTTTAGGCCAAATTGTGTATTTTGAGTGGAAATTAGCCAAAAGCTTGAATGGAGGTTATTAGTGGCCAGATTTAGGTGTCTACACCTATATACTACATAGTCTCATGAAGAATTCGTATCACAAAGATTTATCTGGCATGTTGACTCAGTGCCACTTGACACATGACTAGAAGACAAGATTGGTTCTACAGTATGAATGAGACTTCTCCTAAAAATCATGTCTCTAATGATTCATCCTACCATGTTCAAGGTATTGGGAACATCTATTTACCCCTTGGATGCAATAATTTTAAAATATTAGACATCATGTATGTTCTAGGACTCACAAAAATATTTTATTAATCAATTAATTACTTGACCACAAACTCAAGGTTGAATTTGAATGAAAAGGTAGAAAAAGGATGTGCTAGATAAGTCAAAACACTCTAAAATTGTTTCACTAGCCTCAAGAGTTGGGAAAATGTTCCAAATTGACTTCGTGTATAATAACAATCATGCACTTGAGGCAAAAGACATAGACTCAACATAATTATGGCACAAAATGTTTGGCACATCAGTTTTGGATATATCAATAAGCTTCACCATTATAACATGGTAAGATGATTTATATCTCTCAAAAAGGGTATAGACAAATGCCAACATTAGTTAGCAGGAAAACAACATAGGGCTCCATTTTAGAAAATTACATATCAAGCCCATGAAAAATTAGATCTAGTTCATATCAATATATGTAGAATAATGTCACATAGTCATGCTAGGTTTAAGTACATCATACTCTTTGTTGACAATTTTTATAGAAAAATGTGGGTTTATTGTCTAAATAAAAAGAGTCAAGCCTTTAAAACTTTCAAAAAATTAAAAGTTGCTATGAAAATGAGACGAGTCAAAACATTAATAATGCTATTATTGAACAGAGGAATTGTACTATCATGGAAATGGTGTGATGTATGCTACATGATTTAGGTTTTACAAAGGAATTTTGGGTAGAAGTAGTCAAAACCATAGTCTATCTTCTCAAAAAAGTTACCATTGCATCTCTTGATGGGGTAAAACTACAGGAAGCATGACTAGAGCACAAGCCATCTATAACACATATTCAAGTCTTTGGATGCAAAGCAAGTATGTAAATTACCAAAGAAGAGAGGACTAAAATTTAAATGAGAGTAGAAATGTATGTATTCTTAAGGTACAATGAAGAATCACTTGCCTATAGATTAATGGATCCAAAGACTAAGAAAAACTACACAAGTAGGGATGTTGGATTTTTTGAGAAGATAGAATCAAAATCTCCTTCTATAGGCTCACTTGGTACACCAATTAGTCCCATGAGAATGCAAAATATGTAAATCAACCAGATGAAGAAAGTGATGATGATAGGAATAATGGTGTACCTCTAACACCTAGAAGTACCACTTAATGTATACTTGAATGGTATACAAGTATATTATGGGATGCTAAATTGCATAGAATTCTAGACACATTAACTATTTTAATAAAGACTCACAACATGACTTGAAATGAGGTTAATTTGTACTTAATGAGCACAATTTTAGAATCAAAAGATCCCTCTTCAATTTATGAAGACCTAGAGTCCAAACCTTAGAATGATACCATGGATGTAGAATTTTAGTCATTTATGAAACATAAAACATGGCAGCTTGAAGATCTTCCACCAGGGAAGAAGCCAATTGGATGTAAGTGGGTCTTCAAAACTAAATACAAAGTGGATCTAAGTATTTAAAATCACATGGCTTGAATCATAACAAATGGATATGCACCAAAGGAAGGTATAGATTATGAGGAGACTTTTGCTCTTATGGCCAAGATCAAGACTATCAGAATGATATTTGCTTTGGCTGCCCAATTTAGATGGAGGGTCAACCAAATTTATGTAAAAAGTTCTTTTCTCAATGGATACCTATAATAAAGTTTACATGACACAACCAAAAGGTTTTATCACTCCTAGTAATGAATCAAAATTATGTAAACTCATCAAATCTCTGTATAGTCTCAAATATGATCCTTAATCTTGGTAAATAGAAATATATGAGCATATCATTTAACATGGATTATAGAGGATTACATATGATCTAAATATCTACCTCAAATGACAAGAGGGAGAGATTATGATTATTTTAGTATATATCGATGATCTAGTCATCATTAGCAGTTTAATAAAGATGGTTGATGTAACCAAGAAAGATCTTAATTGATCATTCAACATGACATTTCTTAGGATTCTACATTATTATATTGGATTAGAATTATGGAAAAAGGAACACCACATATATTTGTCCCATATGAAATATGCCAAGACAACACTCAAGAAATTTAGGGCAATGGACAGTAATCTAATTACTATACTTATGGTACTTATGGAGACAAGGCTTTAGTTGTCTCATATAGATCCATCGCCATAAGTAAATATAATTATCTATCATTAGTTGATTGGGAGTCTTATTTACTTAACATATAATAGGCCAAACATCAGCTATGTAGTTATCTATCTTTCATGATTCTTGCAAGACCTGAAAATGTCTCACTAGAAAGTAGCAAAGTGAATACTAAGATATATCAAGGGAACAATGGGTTTCAGTCTAGAGTATAAGAAGAATGATAATTTATTCTTGATAGGATATTCATAATTAGATAATTTAAGAAATATTGAAGAAAGAAAATCCACTTCTAGATATGTGTTCCTTTTGGGATCTAGTCCTATATCTTGGTGATCATTAAACATAATTTTGTTTCTATAGCTTCCACTGTAGAAAAATATCATGCTATAAGAGGAGCTACCTATGAAGTGATGTGGTTACATTGCATATTGGAAAGATTCAGAGTACCATATAAAACACCTACCATCCTACACTATGACAAGGAGGGTGTTATAAAACTTGTTCACAATCGAATCTTTCATGAACACACAAAACACACTAAGGTATAAGTTCTTTTCATATGTGAACATGTACAACAACATAACATCTAACTCCAACATTATCTGATTGAAGAACAACTTGTAGATGTCCTCATCAAGTCACTTGCACATGACAAATTTAAGGGATTTAGAGAATATCTATCCCATTCACTTCAAGCTATGCTTAATTAAGGGGGAGAATTTTATATTATAATAAAAAATGATTAATTCACCATAGCAAAATATTATTATTTTTTAGTTTATTTTAGTTTGTTTCATCTGTGAAATCTATTATGGGTTTATTTTTTATTTGTTCCTTCATATATTTCAAGAGGTTATTTGGCTATCTATGTGGATATATAATATCCCATGTAATACTTTGCATTTTAAATGAATATATTATTATTTGTGCTCTACATAACTGAGAGTCCCCATATACTATCAATGACCATATGTTATATTGAAAGAAAGAGTCCTACAATGAGTGCCTCATACTCAACCATATTATTAGTTTAGTGACAGCAAATGTGAAACACTGTGGGAATGAGATATCCTTATAGTCTGATGAATAAAATTTTGGCTCCATATTTATGGATGTGAATGAGCCATCAAAGTATAATTTCCATTGTTTAGGTTAAATATACACTTCTTTTAGGGCAAATATCAACTTATCTAAGAAGTCAAAGATGAGGGGATTTGTGTATGATAAAGGAGCCTCAACAAGTTGAACCCATTTATGGATTTTTGATTCTGATACTCAACATAAAATTCACTTAACAACGTTAACCACTTGGCCATGTGACATGTCAGAGTTGCCTTGGGTAATAGATACTTGGGAGGATCAATTTTGTCTATAACAATGGTTTTGTTATCTAACATGTAGTGGCATATATTTTAGGAAGTGAACACCATTACTATAGAAGCTTATTCAATTGGTGAATGATTGTGTTCATAATCTACCAATGTCTTACTTAAATAATAAACTGTATGCTCCTTGCCATATTTATCATGTTGAGACAAAAGTGCCCCTAATGTATGTTCTATTACCAAGATGTAAATGAGCAATGAAATATTTTGTGTAGGTGGGGTATGTTGTCCCCAAAAATTGACTTCTCATTTCTGGGACAACATGTGAACTATTTTGGTTCAACAAACCAAAATAATCTCTTCCCTTCTCAAAATTTGTTTTGAGCTTTAAAATTCCTCATCTTTCAAGCTTTTTTATTAAAGGGATTAGTAGGTTCAATAGGTTCAAAGGCTTTTGCAGGTGAGTCCAATCAAAAGAAATAGTTTCCAACACTTAGTCATTTTTAGGACTGGTTTAGTGCCTTGGTTCGATCAAAAATATCCATCGGCAAGCATCTAAGCAAGGATTGAACCATTGAACCATTGAACCATTTTAGTTCAATGGGTTCAAGGTTCAATGTCATCAGCAAGGGCTAAGCGCATATGTCAAAAGTTCAAATTTCAACCGTTTCAAGGTTCCATGGTTCTGAGCACTTAACGAGTTTCAAAGGCTTGAACCGTTGAACCATTGAACCTTGAACCATTTTGGTTCATCAGTTCAATGGGTTCAATTCCAAAATGGTTCAACATGCTTGGTTCAAAGATATAAAAGAGACTCAACTAAATCAAAAGAATGAACCGACCAAACTGTTGAACCTTAAATCGCTTCATAGGTTCAATGAGTTCACAGGTTCAAAAGGTTCAAAGGTAGCCTCAGTCAAGGAAAGGAGCACACAAATGAAAATCCCAAGAGCAGAAAGTGCCAAGTGTCTATGGCAAAAAGTTTCAATATGATGCAGAAGAAGATGCCATGTGTCCTTGGTGAGAATCGGTGAAAGCTGGCAAGTGTCATCATCTGTGTGATTACCTGAAAGGAGTCCTAACTATTTTTGTGAGTGTTTCTAGAGTTTGGCAGAAGTCACCACATGTCTTCTTCCACCAGACTCTCAAAGGTTTCTAAGAGCTCTTCTGAATTAGGTAGATGCTTCCATGTGTCCTCACCTATTCCAGCAGAAGATGCCATGTGCCAGTAGTTAAAAGAAGTGGAAGGTGCCATGTGTCAAAGCTGGAGCACTCCCAATGCAAAGATGCAGAGTCAAGGAAAGATTTCCTTCAGACAAATTGTCTAAAGGAATCCGTTCAGACATTTTATCTGAAGGAAATAAAGGGATGATAGTCCTCTGAATAAATTGAAGCTTGAAGGCCACCTGAATGATCCAAAAGGGTAGGTACCCTTGTGGGGGACACTCAACACTAAAAAATGGACCCTGTTCAAGACCCCAAAGGGCAAGTCCCCTTCAGGAAGGGTCGAGCCTCAAAGTGCAATGGAAGCTACCAAGTGTCACAAGTTGAGACATAGTCTCTACCAATTTCAAAGTAGTGGAACTCACCATGTGTCCCGTCCCAGTGCAGTGGAAGCTACCAAGTGTCTGCATTCGTGCTTCTAGCCTCTAACAAGTTTCAAAGCTTATTCTAATAAGCTTATTTCAAAGCCATGGATATTTCCACATGTCTTCACCTGTTCCATAGTGGGGAGTGGCCATAGCAAGCGAGAAAGACACAAAGGAGTTGCTAAGGAGAATGATAGGCCCATAAACGTCAAATTTAGGATGATTGACTAAGCCATTAACCTTCAAAAGATTAAAAACCTATGAACGTCAAATTTTTGGCAATAAAGTGTCTGATTGATCTTTGCAAGCTTAGAAGGTGGACCTGAATGCATTTGAAGAACTTAAGACTAGGGCCAAGAGAAAGAAGAGACAAAGAGGGAAACTCAGCAGGAGTTAATTCTAGTAAGTGAAGCAGTTCACCGGGTAGATATTTGGGGCAAACATCGAAAGTGCAGCTTATTTGTCCCCTTTGGAATAAAGGTAGAGTATATAGTTGCATAGCTAATAGGTGATTGAATGAGTGATTTAGGCTTGAGAGTAGATACTAGAGATGAACAAACATGCCATAGTTAAGGTAGCTGCCCTGCTCCAACATGGCCCTCCCTGATAGAATCAAAAATGCATCCAAGGCATTAATTGCGTAGCATGGGTCACTCCATAGGACAAAGTGCCAAGTCTCTCTTGGCCTTTATATAATGTAATCTCTCATTCAATGCAAAGGGAGATCTTCCCCTTATAGAAGCAAAACTCTACCCAAATTGAAAGGCATTAGTGAGACTTTGAGCTCAGATTGTTGTTAATATTTCTTTGATTGAATGAGAAAGCAAGTTACTTGTAGACTTTGTGCTATTTTAGCTTGTGCTACATTAGGAAATTGTTCTTATGTCTATTTCCTAGAAGCATTCTTGTTTATTTGATTTAACAAGCAGAGCTAGTGGAAGCGATACGAAAGATGTCCTAAAGCCAACTACTTTCAAACTTTGTGCTGCTATAATTGCCTTCAGCATGTGTTTTTAGTTTTTTTTTTGTGTAAAGGACTTTGGGAGGACTTTGTGCCCCCATTGTTCTTCATATCTCACTCTAGGGTAGTCAAGGTGGAGACTTTGTGCTACATCTTAGATTGCTAGTTACTATATGCCCTTGGTTACTAGTCACTTGTTACCAGAAAGATTCTTGTTGTTTGCAAGAACAAGCACTTCTTAAAGAAGAGAAGTGCCTTCTATCACTTCACCAGGATTTCTACTATTTAGGAAGGGATCTAGCTCTTGGTTGAATGTTGCTTCTGAAAGAAGAGAGGCACCTTCACCAATCACCCAAGATTTCTCTTTTGTTTGTTTGCATCATCTTTGAAAAAAGAGAGACGGATGGTTTATCCCACCCCTGTGTCTTAATTTTTGTTTATATTTATAATATATAGCCTCTGCATATTAAAAATTGCACACCTGGATGAGAGGAGAGATTTGTCCCCTATTGATGTAGTAAAATTGCACACCTGGATGACCAATCTCCCTATGCTATGGTGATAGGAATTATTTTGCTCACTAGTTAGCTGGTCAACAAAATATTCACCCAACAGTTTTTGGTGACTCCATTAGAGATGAATGTGCAGTCTGAAGCCTCAAGTTTCAGATTGAAGTAGTCCCTACCCTTATCCATTATATATTTTGGTGATTCCATTATGTGTCTTACCCATTATCATTATAGCCTTACCATTTTCCTCCATCTCCATTATTTTATCTGGTCTGCAAAACTAGAGCTACTAAAAAAGAGTGCGTAGTTTGAAGCCTCAAGCCTCAACCTAAAGTAGGGCCAATTATTTTCCATTTTAATTCTGCAATCTGGCCACTCCACCCAAATTTGTTATCCCTATTTTTCATAATTAAATCATGGTAGTTCAAGGCCTTTAGGGTAACTCTTTTGGCCCACTCAACTTGACTCCACCTCTGCATGAACTTCCATGCAGCTCATGAAAGAACTTCCCAAAATTCTTTGGAGATGGGAGAGTTCACCTTGATGAACACATTGCAGCCTTTAGCATAGCTTGTGGTGTGATAGGGGTGGAATTTGAAGATGTGGAAGTCAAGCTTTTTGTGGAGAACCTACAAGGTGCTGCTGCAGAGTGGTTCTACCATCTCTAGGATAAATCAGTGACAGACTTAAATACCCTAAAAGCCAAGTTCAAAGCAAGGTTCAAGCCCACAAAGGATGCCCATGCCGTACTGGCTCAGCTTACCCAGATGAAGAAAGAGCCTCATGAGCCTATGAGGGATTTCATTGCCAAGTTTGACAAGCTGAGAAATAGGATTCTTGCAATTGCTTAGCCAACACCTAAAAACCTCAAATGTTTCTTCATCAACTCACAGCTACCTGAAGTGAGTTTTTTACTAAGGCATGCTGGCCACATAGACCTTGTTACTACTTAGGACTTGGATACTAAGGTTAAATATGACCTTATCTTGGCAGGGAAGATAAGGAGAGATACTAATAGAGGTAAACCCTCTTCATCTTCTGAATACTCACCCATAACCACCACTGATCAGATGGTACAAAAGCTGGCAAATGAATTACTAGCCTTGAATAGGCAATCAACACAAGGTATGTCTTCTACTCCTTCATACAAAGATGTACCAAGGATAACATTCCCCAATCAGCCATACCAAGGCAACACTGCTAGAAGTCAAGGGCAACAAAATCATCTTCCTCCCCCACAAACGAACCTTGCCCTTAAAACACCTCCAAGCAACTCAACAGTTGGATATCTGAAAATAGAACATGATTTCTCTTTCCAACCTAAGTTTGAGAAAGAAAATGACGTTGATCTCTTCATGGAGGATCAAGAAGAATCAGTTGGAAATTCCCACATTAGTTTCCTGAATTACTAGGATGAACCTAGAAGTGAAGATGAAGCAGTCGAAGGATCATACACAATATTCACCCAGTCTAAGAATCAGTCAGCCCAGTAAGTTGACAAAGAAAAGACACAAGAGCAACCCCAACCAATAATTTCAATTGCTAAGTAGAGAATCCCTCTTCCTTTTCAGTCAAAGGAACCAATGATTGCCAAAAAGGTAAGCACATCAAACATTTCTGCACCTTCTACTTCAAATTTGCATACCAGTCCTCCCCCTCCCAAAAACCAAAAGGATGAACTCCCATCCCCTCTTCCATGTCCATTTTAGTCATCTGATATAATTGATCATGTCAAGAAATCCAAAATTCAAATGACTGAATTTGAATTCCTGCAAGCCAATCTTGAGCAGTTAAACATATGTGGAGAACTAAGTGTGGACCTGTCTGAGGCAAAAATTGTGGTCACCCAAACCTCAACCCCTACAACTCAAATTATATTTTAGCCTTCAAGTAGGGGTAATTACTTCTTGACCATAAAGGATGCTCATGTCTCAGCTGATGAAAGTCCCATAGCTAGCAATCCAAGATTTGATCCAAACAAGGCATCAAAAGAATTGGTAAGGTGTAGTGAAAATGAAGAAGGATCTTCCATCTCTAATGAAGAAAAATCTAATAGAAGATCAGCTTTTGATGATGCTTGGATCTTGGAATTTGATGGCAGTGATTCTTCCACTAATGTTGGAGCTGGGATTGTGTTGATATCTCCTGAAGGAGATATTTTTTCTTCATGTAAGTTGCAGTTCAACAACACCAACAACACAGCTAGATGTGAATCTCTATTGCTCAGATTGAAGACTACTCAAGATGAAGATATAAAACTCCTTCACACCAAAGGAGATGCTGAGATGATGGTTTGTTAGGAGTTTGATGCTGATAATCAAAACATGTGCTGGACTGAACCAATAGAACAACAAGCTATGGTAGTAGACCATACTACTGTACTCCAAAGTTAGAAAAAGGAACTCTTTGCCAAGAGAGTAAGGATTTATGGTTTCAAATTGAAGATCACATCTTGCCATTGAGCAAGAAGAGAGAGCCAAAAGGAGTGCACAAAAAATGTGATTCCTGGTGGAGAGTTCCATTTGCCTGTCACTGATTTTAGGGACAAAATGGGTTCCTACTTGTTTATCAGGATGGAACACCATCTTCATTGTCTCACAATGGGTGGCATCTGAAGTGATTCAAATCTTGAGGCATCAAATAAGATCATCTGTACACACACACACACACACACACACACACACACACACACACACACACACACATATTTGTATAGTCTTTAGTTCTGTTGTGTGCTTTTCATTTTCATTTTTTGGAGCCTTTCTTTTTGGGTAGCATGAATCCATAGCCCAATGGCATACTTCAAGGCATTGGAGATTTTGGTTTCTACTCCCCTCAACTATGTTCCAAGTTTTCATCTGAAGGAAGTTCCCCAACTGGAGCTAGCTGTTGTCCCCAAAAAGAGACTTCTCATTTTTGGGACATGTGAACTATTTTGGTTCAATAGACCAAAATAATCTCTTCCCTTCTCAAAATTTGTTCCAAGATTTCAAATTCCTCATCTTTTAAGATTTTTCAGTAAAGGGATTAGTGAGTTCAATAGGTTCAAAGGATTCTGCAGAAGAGTCCAATCAAAAGAACTAGTTTCCAACACTTAGTCATTTTTAGGACTGGTTCAGTGCCTTGGTTCGATTAAAAATGTCCATTAGCAAGCATCTAAGCAAGGATTGAACCATTAAACTGTTGAACCTTGAACCATTTTGGTTTAATGAGTTCAAGGTTCAATGTCATCGGCAAGGGCTAAGTGCATATGTCAAAGGTTCAAAGTTTAACCATTTCAAGGTTCCATGGCTCTGAGCACTTAATGAGTTTCAAATGCTTGAACCGTTGAACCATTTTGGTTCAACGGTTCAATGGGTTCAATGTCTAAATAGTTCAATGCACTTGGTTGAAAGATATCAAAGAGACTCGACTAAATCAAAAGAATGAACTGACTGAACCGTTGAACCTTGAATCGCTTCATAGGTTTAATGAGTTCACAGGTTTAAAAGGTTCAAAGGTAGCCTCAGTCAAGGAAAGGAGTGCATGAAAGAAAATCCTGAGAGTGAAAAGTTCCAAGTGTCTACAATGGAAGGTTTTAATATGATGCAGTGAAATATGCCACGTGTCCTTGGTGAGAATCGGTAGAAGCTGGCAAGTCTCATCATTTACGTGATTGCCTAAAAGGAGTCCCAACTAATTCTGTGAGTGTTTCTAGAGTTCGACAGAAGCCACCATGTGTCTTCTTCTACCAGACTCTCAAAGGTTTATAAGAGCTCCTATGAATTAGGTAGATGCTTCCATGTTTCCTCACCTATTCTGATAGAAGATGCCACATGCCACTGGTTAAAAGCAGTAGAAGGCACCACGTGTCAAAGATGGAGCACTCTCAACATAGAGATGTAGAGTCAAGAAAAGATTTCCTTCGAACAAATTGTTTGAAGGAATCCCTTTGAAAATTTTGTCTGATAGAAATAAAGGGATGATAGTCCTCTGAAGAAATTGAAGCCCGAAGGCCACCTGAATGATCCAAAAGGGAAGGTACCCTTGTGGGGGACACTCAACACTTAGAAATGGACCCTATTCAAGACCCCAAAGGGTAAGACCCCTTTGGGAAGGGTCAAGCCTCAAAGTGCAATAGAAGCTACCAAGTGTCACATGTTGAGACACTGTCTCTACCAATTTCAAAGTAGTGGAACTCACCATGTGTCCTGTCCCAGTGCAGTAGAAGCTGCCAAGTGTCTGCATCCATGCTTCCAAACTCTAAAAAATTTCAAAGCTTATTCTAATAAGCTTATTTCAAAGCCACAGATGTCGCCATGTGTCTTCACTTGAGCCATAGTGGGAAGCGACCATAACAAGCGAGAAAGACACAAAAGAGTTTCTAAGGAGAATGACAGGCCTACAAACATCAAATTTAGGATGACTGACTAAGCCATTAACCTTCAAAAGATTAAAGACCCATGGATGTCAAATTTGTGTAAATAAAGTGTTTGATTGATCTTTGCAGGCTTAGAAGGCAGACCTAAATGCATTTGAAGACCTTAAGGCTAGGGCCAAGAGAAAGAAGAGACAAAGAGGGAAACTCAGTAGGAGTTAATTGTAGTAGGTGAAGCAGTTCACTGGGTAGATATTTGGGGCCTACAAACATTGAAAGTGCAGCCTATTTTTCCCCTTTGGAATAAAGGTAGAGTAGATAGTTGTGCGGCTAGTAGGTGATGGAATGAGTGATTCAGGATCTAGAGTAGATACTAGAGATGAACAAACATGCCATAGTTAAGGTAGCTGCCCTGCTCCAGCATGGCCCTCCCTGACATAATCAAAAATGCATCCAAGGCATTAATTGTACAACATGGGTCACTCCATAGGACAAAGTACCAAGTCTCTCCTGGCCTGTATATAATGTAATCTCTCATTCGATGTAAAGGGAGATCTTTCCCTTACAGAAGCAAAACTCTAACCAAATTGAAAGGCATTGCTAAGACTTTGAGCTCAGATTATTGTTTATATTTCTTTGATTGAATGAGAAAGCAAGTTACTTGCAGACTTTGTGCTATTTTATCTTGTGCTACTTTAGGAAATTTTTCTTATGTCTGTTTCCTAGAAGCATTATTGTTTATTTGATTTAACAAGTAGAGATAGTGGAAGTGATATGAAAGGTGTCCTGAAGCCAACTACTTTTAGACTTTGTGCTGCTATAGTTGCCTTCAACGTGTGTTTTTAGTTTCTTTATGTGTAAAGGACCTTGGGATGACTTTGTGCCCCCATTTTTCTTCGTATCTCACTCTAGGGTAGTCAAGGTGGAGACTTTGTGATACATCTTAGATTGCTAGTTACTCTATGCCCTTGGTTACCAGTCACTTGTTACCAGAAAGATTCTTGTTGTCTGCAAGAACAAGAACTTCTAAAAGAAGAGAAGTGCCTTCTATCACTTCACCAAGATTTCTACTATTCAGGAAGGGATTTGGCTCTTGGTTGAACGTTGATTTTGAAAGAAGAGAGGCACCTTCACCAATCGCCTAGGATTTCTCTTCTGTTTATTTGCATCATCTCTAAAAAAAGAGAGATGGATGGTTTATCCCACCCTTGTGTCTTAATTTTTGCTTATATTTATAGTATATAGCCTCTACATATTTAATAGGGAACCTCCCCTTGATGAGAGGAGAGATTTGTCCCCTATTGATGTAGTAAAACTACACACCTAGATGACCAATCTCCCTATGTTGTGGTGATAGGAACTATTTTTCTCACTAGTTAGCTGGTCGACAAAATATTCACCCAATAGGGTAAATATAGATGGATTAGCCAAATATGTCTTCAATTATTTAAAATCTTTCTGACAACATGTATCCCACTGGAATGTTACATATTTCTTCAAAAGGTGAATATAAGGATGACATCTATCTACCAACGATGAAATAAATGAGTGAATGGACTAAATATTACCCTACAAGCTATAGAGCTAATTCAAATTAGAGGAAGGAGGTAATTACTTATAAATTCAATGCCTCTGTGTGATATAATAAATCTTGGTAATTTTATAGAAGCGATTCCAAAGACACACTTCTTAAGATTTAGGTGTACCTTATATTCATGAAGCATTTCAAATATTCTTTATTAAACTTTAGGGTATCTTACACATCTTTGATTTTGGTATGATGTCACCCACATAGTCCTTAACAATATCATGCATCATGTCATGGAATATGATAGTCATGGCACTTTGGTAATTTACATTAGTATTTTTAAGCCAAATGACATGACTTGATAACAAGATGTCCCCCATAAAGTGGTGAATGATATTTTGTGTTGGTTTTTAGGTGCAATAATTATCTGATTATATTCTAAGAAGTCATCCATGAGGAATAACATGTCATAACTTGCTATTGAGTTGACTATCATGTCTATATTTAGTAAGGGGAAATCATCTTTAGGGCACACTTTGTTGATATAGCTAAAATTACTACATAAACAAATTACCTATGGTTTCTTACTAGAATAATGATGGAGATCCATTATAATTAATCAAGTGATATAATGAAACCTAGTCCTAATAGTTTTTATAATTCTTTTTAACTAGGATAATAATGCACGAGTGCATTTTCCATAGCTTTTGTTTCATAGGTTTAGCATATGGATACATAACAAGCTGATGTGCCACCAAAGATGGGTCTAAACGTAACATGTATACCTAGAACCATGTAAATATGTCAATGAAGTGTTTTAAGATAACAATAATGAATTCACATTCATCAGTAGTGAGGGATGTGCCTAATTGAATCATTTTTGGATCATCATAAGTGTTAATGTGTAATTTCATGGTATATTCCAAAAGGAGTGTAGAATAATCTTAAATAATAATTGGTAATGAAGGAAATTGATCTTATTTAGTTGATTATGATCCACAAGACTCACCTATCTAAGAATACTTAGAATTGACATGTCTAGTAGTGGCTAATTAGAAAACTATTTTAGAAAGTTTTGAACCAATTGCTCAAATATTCTTTATTCCTATGGAATGATGTCAAAACCAACTGTAATACTTGAACTTAGAGGAAATTGAGATTAAAGAGGAGGTAAGTTAACTTCCCCATCAAAGGGTACCTGAAATAGGTTTTTACCCATGTACTTATCTTTTTATTTACATTTTCCTTAATCCAAAGGTGCTTCAAAGAGGTTTTCACTAGAGAATCTCTATGTTGTACTTTATTTGTGACCAATGAAGTTTATTTACTAATCAAAGTAGGTAGTAGGGTCCAATGTGAGTTCAAATCCTTGTTTATGATTGCCAATTAAAAACTCATCTCAATTACCTATTAACTCAAAAGTTGACTCTTCATTTTGAAATTCATCTAATGGTATGATATAATCTTATTGGTCCCAATATATTAGGTTAGGATAATGGAGGGAAAGGGGAGTATGGGTTATGATGGAAAGAATGGTATTTGTATAAAATAAATTAGCAATGAAAATATCATTATATGTGCTATAATGGGATGCTATGTTTCTTCCAAGAATTTCTTCATAAGTTGATAAGGTAGTATCACTCTCAAAATCCATGGGGTCACCCCCAGGCTGTGTGAATCCAAGACGTTGATTTCCTATATGTTTTATCATAGGGATATGTTCAATAATGCCTTGTGATTTTACCCATATACCTTTTATTTTATAGTCTTTATTTTCCATGATTCTATTAGGAACGGGGTATTTAGTGCTTTGAAAACATGTAGCAAAACCATCACCATATAACAAAGATATAATATAACTGGTATGTTGATCTTGGTTTGGCGATGTATCTTTTAAAAACACAAGTGGTTGTTTCTAATGAGAATTGGTTTTGGTTTTTCATATCATGTTGGGCTAGCTAGGGGTTTTTATAGGTTTAGGCCTTTCATAGGATTTAGGAGACTGGGGAAGTTTACCAATATGGAAGCATCCTAAATACTATACATGGTGATGTCTACCTCTTCATTGGTGAAGTGAGAGGAAATTATTGTATGAGGTGGATTAGAAAAAATGGATGTGAAGTCACTAGGATCAATGCAATTAGATTTTAGAGAATCATAAATTACTTGTTTATTCTTTTTATACACAAATTTAGTGCTAGGATAATAATTAGAGTTCCCATATTTAGCTTTTAAGTTCTTAAAATACTAGTATAGTTGTACATCACTAGGAATAGTGACCTCTAATCTAGAATGAGGGAATTTGATACATTAGTGTAGTGTGGAAGGGACTACTCATACTTCATGGATCCAATTATGACCAAAAAGTAGATTAAAAGTTAGCTATATATGAATGACATGGGAAAGGGTGTCATGGGTGACAAACCCAATAATAATTGGTAGACAAATGGTACATGAAGATTCTCTTTCTACATTATCATAGGCTTTGATCATGATGATATCTAGATACATATCGGTAGCTATATATCCCAAATGCTAAATCAATTTCAATGAATTTATATTCAACCTTGAACCATTATATATGAGAACTAACTTGACTTTGTGGTAGGAAATGATGTCTTCATTATACATAGGATTAGTATGTAAGGGACCAATGAATGACATAAAACTTTCATCAAATGTAAGTTATTGCCTTTCGGATAAATGCCCTACTAGTGCTTGAATTTGGGTAAGAAAAAAGTTATTATGTACCTTGGACTATTATTTAAGGTCATTTAATATTGTCATATGAACTTTTGACGTACGCAAAAGGTCCATGATGGAAATCTATGTAGGTATTTTACTCAATTGTTCACTAATATCATACTGCTTCTCAATTACAAGACAAAATGGATTAGATTTAGAAGGTACAAAGTCTTGAATGGGTTTGGCATTAGAGGAAGGAAAGGGGCATTGGAGGGTAAATCTTGGATGTATAGTTATGACTATGCAATTTTGAGTTAGGAGGGAATTACCTAAATTAGAAGAATTAGGTGGAGGTCTAGTAATAGTAATTTGTGAAGCTCAAGGCATAAATAAGTTGATCTAAATTAGTGTGGAGTTACTTAAAGATAAAGGTTTAAGTCATAAACTATAAGGGATAACACTTTACTGAGTGTTAGATGGTTTACAAATAGTGACCTTAATATTAACAACATAATTACTTTTAACACATCCTATGACATTACCATAATCATATAAGATATTATGACAAGCAATTTGGTTAGCTTGGGCATCATGATATTGATTATGATTGGCTTAGTTATTATTTTAACCTTGTGTTTAATTTTTATTATTCTTATACTTTTGATTTTTTTACTTTAGGAAGGGATCTTTATAGATACCCATATCTTGGTTGGTATTGGGAGCTATTTTCTCCAACTCAATCTTTTCATTTTTGAGTAGATCTTGGATAACATGCATGAGTTGCACACATCTATAGATTGCATGGATGATAAAAAATGTTAATCATAATACTCATTCTCTTGATACCATGTTCGCTTGGTTTAACCATATGGAAATGGTTTTAGAATTATCCAGACAATTATATTAGTTGTGACTAATTTTTAAAACACCACCTTAATGGGCTCCCCTAAGTTACTAAACGCTCTATTTTGGAATTATCCTCTTTGTGGGGTAGCTCTTTGTAGTGTGAGAAGTGGATTAGGTAGGATATTTTAGGTAGGAAGTGGTTACACCATTTTCACATGTGCTTCTATGCCCTCATTACTAACCATGTTTTTTTATTTATTGAAGGTCTTATGTTTTTTAGTTGTGCTTAATTAAATTAGTGATTGAGTTTGGTTTAGTGGTTGAGTTTGAGAGTATATCTTAACTAGAACCTTATCAATGAGTGCCTTTTCAATATGTACCCCTTGTTAATGATATCCTAAAATGAGTTTTCATAATGAAGTCTTAGACTATATGCAACCTCAATATTTAGGTTCTATGTAAAAATACTACCTAACTATTAATTTGAAATATTATGTATAAAATGACTAGCTAGGGCTTGCCATATTTATAAAAATGTTGATAATATTTATCCACCATGTTGTTTAGCATTACATAAATCAAATACAATCAAATCATGCTTTGTATTGTAGGAGAAGTGATTGAATTTTTTTTATGTTAGGTTATGAAAGATGGTTACTGATCCCTTTGGCAATTTGAGGAACTACTCTAAGGCTTGTCTACCAAAAATGTGAGGAAATAAGTGAAGCAAGTAGATACTATTGATAGATACCTCTTGACATGCAATAAATAATGCCTATAAATTCTCTCTTGGATCACCTTTCCATTTATATTTATCAAACTTTAATATTTCAAAATGAGGTGGGAAAGGTACTTAGAGTAAACTTAGGTCAAAAGGGTAGGGGCATATTTAATAAAATTTATACTTTTTGATTTGGTTACCTACTTGAAGTCCTGAGGGTATTTCCTTCATCATATTTCACTCTTAGATGTTGGGAGCATTTGTGATGGAAGGAAGGTATTTTTATGGGCATTCATAAACTGATGGGTTTGGTTGGAATTGGTGTAAGTAGGGATGGATCTCCTTTTCATGGTTCTATTAGGAGTATTCACCCTATAACCTAAATTCTAAGTTTGATAAGGGACTTCTTATTGGTTTAGATTTGGATGGGAATTGGTAAGGTGCTGTTGATTTAGAGGAATATACTGTTGATTCTAAGAATTTTTTTTGTGAATTAAAGAGAATCTAATGTTAGTTCTCAAGAATTTATTTCTATTGCAAACTAGTAGGCAATGTGTGTTATGAACCACTCACCACTTGCTATAGTGGTAGAGTGTTTTCAACTTGTTGTTGTGGATTTTTAGGCACTTGTGCATTGGAAATGATTTCTTAGTGATTACAAAAGGTATGTTGTGTGTCAAGTGTAACTTGTTATGAAGCATTTACTAGAATTACCTATTCATAAGGATCTAATGGATCTACATCAGATGCATCATTGGATAAGGGTTGTTGTGGTTATTCAAGAGACTAGTTTTGGTTTATAAATGTGGCATTATTGATTGAAGTTGTAGTTAGAGAAGTCATGAAATTAACTACAATATGATTTTCATGGAATTAACTAATATACTATATCATGGAAGCAATAATTTGGCCATGTTGGGATGGGTCAAAAAGTTATCCTTTCTCTTTGATAAACAATATAATAACTAGTTTTGAACTTTTGGTAGGAGGCTGACTTTGGTGAACAGTTACTGCTTGAGGTAATTCTTCTAGTTGAAGAAGGTTGCATAACTATTCTATGGAAAATTTAGGTGGGAGATTAAATCCGAATTGGAGAAAATTTAAAAGAGCTTCATATTTATCTTTATAGGGTTGATTTTAAAATTGGTTTTGACTAGATCCTATAATGGGAGGGAGATACTTAAACATGGTTGGGTGTTCCTCCCCATATTCACTACTTTCAAAATTCCTAAGGTCATAAAAGTTCTCTTCCTTGAAACTAGGGCCATAAGAGACCCACTGTAAGTGTATCTAGACATGTCTGAAACTATGATTGAATTTTATAAGTGTTTGACCTTAGGTGGATTTGATTCTAAATTTATAATTAAAATTGGAATGAGGTTGACAAGTTTTTGAATTTAGAATTTTAATTGACATAAGAACCCTAATTTTGGACTTGGATAAAAATGGATAGTGTAACGGTGTCAAATTGGATGTAATTTTATTTCAATTGGGTGGCATAACACCTTAAAATATACTAAGGGTGGCTTGGAATGTGGATAATGTAATATATTAGTATGTGAGTGTGTGAATACATGTTTTGAAATTTAGGTTTGAAACTTGATGTGATTTGTTTAAATGTGGTTCTGAGTATAAATGTGTTTTTAACACAATACTCAAGCATCAACACACAAGTATCATGAATCTACTTAGGAAATGACATAATATTGTGATATAATCACTGATCCTTTTGATATACTCACCTTTGAGAGGTTTTAAAATTTTAATGGTTCATTAAGTAATTAAAAGAAATTATGTTGCTATTTTAATTCCACCCCTCTCTCAAAGGTTTGTACAAAAAGGTAATCTTCAGGGGATGATACCTTTTCACCCTTACATCAATGAGAATTCCATTGAAAATAGGTTTCTATTCTAAATTTTTTATTTGGATTTCTAGATGGTCCCTTAAGGGCACAAATATATCAATTGGATGCCAATACTTAACAAGCAATTTGCCAAAGGGTTTGTTCCCTTTGTAACCACTTCATATATAATATTTTAGTGAAGTGTTATCGATTGATTCAATATTTGAGGGAAATTTGAGCTAATATACTAATAAAATATCCCCAATTTATATACCTCATTGGATGACAAGGTTGGTATGAATGTTGGGCAATGATGTACCAATCACTATTGTTAGGGTGTGGAGCTAAAAGCTTCACCAAGGAGCATTCATTATCAGGTTTGGGTCTACACAGACACCGACGTCAGTCAGGAGCGACCGACGTCAGTCACAGGCAGTTGCAGAGATGCCGACGTCGGCAGAGAATCGGCTGACGGCAGTCACAGACAAGCAGCAGGAACCGACGTCGGTTACCTGCGTGTCCAGAAAGCTATTTCCGTGGACAGAAGCGAGTGTTTGCATGACAAGTTTGAGTTGTGGACTCAAGCTTGCATCTCTATTATTAGCATTACTATTTTTAGAGCCCTTGTTTAAGTGGTTTAACTGTTTGTTGGAAGTACATGCTCAAGTCTTCTAATTCTATATGAAGGATTAGATCTTCCTAGCTTATTATTGTAATTGTAGAAGAACAGTACAGAATTGAATCAATCCAGGCTTGTTGGAGTTGATTGTTCTTGAGAGAGATAGCTCTTGAGGAATAGAGATCTATTGAGAGATCTATACATCTAGGAGAGTTGTGGAAGAAAGAAGCTTTCTTCAATTGTATTCCTTTTGTAAAGAGTTTGTTAATACAAGTTTTTAGGGTGTTTTCTTGTATCTCTTGTTCTTGCTATTATCATTCTAATTACTTGTCAATCTGATTTAATTTTGCGTTTATTGCTGTCACAATTGTAATCTATTATTGGTTTGATCCCCTAACAAGTGGTATCAGAGCCTTGGTTACAGGTTCAGAGCTTGATAATTGGTATCAAAGTTCAGGCTCACTAACAGGTGGTTCAGATCTGTGTAGTGTGTATTGATTACAGGTTCTCACAGGAGTTTCTGCAGTGATTTCTATTTGAGTGGGAGAAGCAATGGCAGATGAAAGTAAATTGAGAATGGAAAAGTTCAATGGCAAAAATTACTAACACTGGAGAATGCAGATAGAGGACTATCTGTATCAAAAAGATCTCTACTTACCGTTAGGAGGTATTGCAAAGAAGCCCAAAGACATGGAGGATGAAGAATGGGAAGTTCTTGACAGAAAGGCTCTGGGTTCTATAAGACTGAGCCTAGCATCCACTGTGATATCCAATTTATCACAGGCAAAGTCTATGGTAGAGTTGATGACTACGTTAGCAAATTTGTATGAAAAACCCTCAGCTTCCAATAAGGTATATCTTATGAAGCAGTTATTTAATTTGCATATGAATGAAGGTGGATTTGTTTCTACTCATTTGAATGATTTCAATGGTATTGTGAATCAATTAAGTTCAGTGAATATAGTGTTTGATGATGAGATAAAAGCTCTTTTGATATTATGTTCTTTGCTTGAAAGCTGGCATGGATTAGTAATGGCAGTAAGTAATACTGCATCTGCATCAAATATTTTGAAAGTAGAGGATGTCATTAGTGTTATCTTGAATGAGGAAATATGCAGGAAAAGCACAGAAGAGGCATCTAGGAATGCTTTAAGTTTTGAGAGCAGGGGAAGGCAGAAAGAGAAGAGCAAGAAAGGCAGAGCAAGATCCAAATCAAAGGGGAAAGGCAGATCTAAATCCAGAAATGGCAGGAAGCCACAATGCTGGAATTGTGGAAAGATGGGGCACATAAGTAGAGATTATTGGTCAAAGCCTAAGGAGGACAACCGGCACGAAGGAAAGGAAGAAGCCAAGATTGCAGGTATTGCACAGGATGCTTTAATTTTCTCTCTGCATAATAATATAGAATCTTGGGTATTAGATTCTGGTGCATCTTTTCATGCTACTCCTAACAGGGAATATTTCAGTGACTATATCCATGGAGATTTTGGAATAGTGTATCTAGGGGATGATGAACCCTGTAAAATAATTGGCAAAGGTAAAGTGCAGCTGAAGATGCAGAATAGCAACACATGGGTGTTGAGAGACGTGATGCATGTTCCTAGCTTGAAGAGAAATTTGATTTCTGTAGGAAAGTTAGGGGATGAGGGTTGTACTGTAACTCTCACAGTAGAATCTTGGAAAGTGACCAAGGGTGCACTTGTTATGGCCAGAGGTAAGAGAGAAGGTACTCTCTATTTGTGTAATTGTGTTACTAACAAATCTCCTTCTGTGTTATCTACTTCAGATGTGGATGCTAAATTGTGGCACTCAAGGCTTGGCCACATGAGTGAGAAGGGGATGTCAATTCTTAAGTCTAAAATTATGCTTTCAGATTTAAAAGGCATAGATCTAGAGTTTTGTGAGCACTATGTATTTGGAAAATAGAAAAGGGTTAGTTTTCTCAAAATTGGGTCTACTAAGAAGAGGCACAAGTTGGAGCTTGTTCACACAGATGTGTGGGGACCAGCTCAGGTTGCTTCCATTGGAGGATCACAGTACTATGTATCTTTCATAGATGATGCCACAAGGAAGGTATGGATCTATTGTATTAGAAAGAAATCTGATGTATTTGATACTTTTAAAGTTTGGAAAGCTATGGTTGAAAATGAAACAGGTAAAAGATTAAAGTGCCTGAGATCAGACAATGGCGGTGAGTTCTGCAGTCATAAGTTCAGAGATTATTGTTACATGCATGGAATCCATAGGCAAAGGATGGTTCCAAGGACACCTCAGCAGAATGGTATTGCTGAAAGGATGAACAGGACAATAATGGAGCGTGCAAGATGTATGAGATTGCATGCCTGTTTGCCCTTACAGTTTTGGGCACAGGCTGTTGACACTGTAGTGTACCTAATTAACAGAGGACCCTCTACAGCTCTAGATGGTGGTATTCCAGAAGAGGCATGGATAGGTAAAAAGGTTGATCTCTCATATCTCAAAGTTTTTGGTTGTGAAGCCTTTGTGCATATAGATAAGGAAAATAGAAAGAAGCTTGATGCTAAGTCTATGAGATGCACGTTTATTGGCTATGGCTCAGATGATTTTGGTTACAGATTGTGGAATCTAGATACTAACAAGGTAATCAGGAGCCGTGATGTTGTTTTCAATGAAAGAGTGATGTATTATGATCAGCTAAGGAAGTTGAATCAATCTGAGCAGAGCAATGGTGAATTGGATGAGGTGAAAGTCCAAGATGAGCTCGCGGGAAAAAGAAATAATCACTTGCAGGAAAACACAGAGACCGACGTCGACAGGTTAGGAACCGGCGTTGGCAGTACAAAGACCGGCGTTGGCAGGATAGAGACCGACGTCGGTAGAATAGGTACCGAGGTCAGTCAGGCAGAACCGACGTCGGCTAGTTACAGGTCTGCAGGTGACCGAGGTCAGTCACTGTCAGAGAATTTGGGTGGACAGCGTGTTGTGGACGAGTCTCAGACACCCATCAGGAGGTCAAAAAGGGTGAGTAAGCCTCCAATTAGATATTCTCCTTCTTTATTCTATTTATTGCTAACTGATGGTGGAGAACCAGAGAGTTTTGAAGAAGTAATACAGGTGGAGTCCAAGAGTGAGTGGGAGCGTGGCATGGTTGAGGAGTTGGAGTCCTTAAGAGAGAACCAAACATGGGATTTGGTTGAATTGCCAGCTGGTAAGAGAACACTTAAGAATAGATGGACTTACAGGTTGAAGGAAGGTGAGAATGGATAGATGTGATATAAGGCCAGATTAGTGGTAAAAGGATTTGCACAAAAGCCAGGTATTGACTTTGGTGAGATTTTTTCTCCTATTGTTAAAATGACTTCAATAAGGGTTGTATTGTCTTTGGTTGCTTTTGAGGATTTGCATCTTGAGCAGCTAGATGTTAAGATAGTGTTTCTTCATGGAGATTTGGATGAGGATATCTATATGGAACAGCCAGAAGGAATCGAGGTCAAGGGTAAGGAGAAGTTTGTGTGCAGGTTGAAGAAAAGCTTGTATGGCCTCAAGCAAGCTCCTAGGCAATGGTACTTAAAATTTGACAGGTTTATGACTGAGCACGGCTATAGTAGGTGTCAATTAGACCATTGTGTGTATTTCAAGAGATTTGATAATGGTAGATATATTATTCTATTGTTGTATGTAGATGACATGCTGGTTGCAGGGTCTCACATGCAGGATATCTTAGAGCTTAAGGTAAAATTAGCTCAAACGTTTGCTATGAAGGATTTGGGAGCAACAAAGAAAATCCTTGGCATGAGCATTAAGAGAGACAGGAAAAATCACAGGTTGATATTGTCTCAAGAAGATTATGTGGACAAGGTGTTGAAACGGTTCAATATGCAGGATGCTAAACCGGTAAGCACACCTTTGGCTGGACATTTTAAGTTGAGTAAAGAACAATGTCCTAATTCATATGATGAGGTAGAGTACATGAGTAAGGTTCCATATTCTTCCACAGTAGGGAGTTTGATGTATGCAATGGTGTGTACTAGACCGGATATTGCCCAAGTAGTGGGAGTTGTAAGTAAGTATATGGCCAATCTAGGTAAGGAACATTGGAAAGTAGTTCAGTGGATCCTTAGATATCTGAAAGGAACCAGCAGTAGGCACTTATGCTATGGAGGTTCAGATACTTCTCTACATTTTTATGTAGATTCAGATATGGCAGGTGATTTGGATGGCAGGAGGAGCACTACAGGTTATGTATTTACTGTAGGTGGAACGGCGGTTAGCTGGATATCTAAGTTGCAGAAGGTTGTTGCCTTGTCAACTATAGAAGCAGAGTATATTGCAGCCACAGAAGCTAGCAAGGAGATGATATGGATTACACGGTTCATGGATGAGCTTGGTAGGGAGCATGAGAGTTGTAGATTGTATAGTGACAGTCAGAGTGCAATCCATTTGGCTAAGAATTCAGCCTTTCATTCAAGAACAAAGCACATACAGCTAAGGTATCACTTCATACGACAGGTATTGGAAGATGGTGAGTTGAAGCTGGAGAAGATCCATACAGATAGGAATCCTGCTGATATGCTAACAAAGCTGGTTACAAAGGAGAAGTTGAATCTTCATTCAACTTCTATTGGTCTTCATGATTGAGTTGAAGATGGTGGAGCTAGAAGATGTTGCTGTACAGGTATTGGTGCAGCTGTTTATCTCCAAGTGGGAATTGTTAGGGTGTGGAGCTAAAAACTTCACCAAGGAGCATTCATTATCAGGTTTGGGTATACACAGACACCGGCGTCGATCAGGAGCGACCGACGTTGGTCACAGGCAGTTGCAGAGATGCCGATGTCGGCAGAGAATCGGCCGACGGTAGTCACAGACAAGCAACAGGAACCGACGTCGGTTACCTGTGTGTCCAGAAAGCTATTTCTGTGGACAGAAGCGAGTGTTTGCATGATAAGTTTGAGTTGTAGACTCAAGATTGCATCTCTATTATTAGCATTACTATTTTTAGAGCCCTTGTTTAAGTGGTTTAACTGTTTGTTGGAAGTACATGCTCAAGTCTTCTAATTCTATATGAAGGATTAGATCTTCCTAGCTTATTATTGTAATTGTAGAAGAACAGTACAGAATTGAATCAATCCAGGCTTGTTGGAGTTGATTGTTCTTGAGAGAGATAGCTCTTGAGGAATAGAGATCTATTGAGAGATCTATACATCTAGGAGAGGTGTGGAAGAAAGAAGCTTTCTTCAATTGTATTCCTTTTGTAAAGAGTTTGTTAATACAAGTTTTCAGGGTGTTTCTTGTATCTCTTGTTCTTGCTATTATCATTCTAATTACTTGTCAATCTGATTTAATTCTGCGATTGTAATCTATTGTTGGTTTGATCCCCCAACAACTGTCCCCTAAGTAGTTGTGATAAGGCAATGAAATCCACCCTACATAGTTAAAGACAAAAGGAAGAATGACACCATTTTTGAGTCATCCAAGTTCCTGAAAATAAGGAGAGAACATACATTGTGGATTCTTCAAGACAAAAAAAGCTGGTGAAAGTATGTTTTTGAATCACCCTAAGAAAGGGGAGAGCATACACACAATTTGACCACATGAAATACTTAATCAAGAAGAAAAATAGAACCTTTACATGAAATGAAATAATGATAAATTAAATAAGTTTTAGAAGTTTCATTTCAAAAGTGTGTTATTTGTTATGCACTTAAATATAATGTTGATTCAATTTTAATAACACCAAACAAAATGTGAAAACAAAATGGGTTTGTTTAAGTGTAAATCTAATTTTTTTGGCCAAGGAAACTTGTGAAAAATAATTTAAAAATTTGATAGTGGTATTTGGCAAGTGAAATTTATAGAAATCATGATATAATTTTAATATGTTTTTCTGAAGGGCAAACTGCAAGCAAAAAATATTAACTATATTTTGGGAAACATATATACATCATGAATCTAAATTAACTAAAAAATTAGAAAATTCATGAGAAAACATGTGGTTTTTAAAAAATCACTTGAAATGGAATCAATATGACCCCAAACGAGCATTTGAAATTGGGGCTATGGAACTGTAGTCTAAGATGTGGATTATTAGGAACAATTATGGTCTTCAGTGAATACAGGTTATAGGTATATAATAAGGGCCAAAGAATATATAGTTTGTGAAAAGACACACAAAAACTTATGGATTTTGGTAAATTTATGCTTGAAATATCTCTAATATTCTAAAAAACAAGTTAGGATGACTTTTAAAAGTTATTATGGGGTGCGTGGTCCCACCAGGTGTGCTAAATGTAGAATAATAATACAAATGGGGTTAGCCAATTATTAGTGTATGAAATCCAAAAATAAACTTGTAGAACAAATTATTTAATATTATTACCTAAGGTGAGCTATGTTAAATAAAAAATAATAAAAAATAGAAGACAAAACTACATTTATACCTTCTTTGGATATTTAATTATAAATTGACATCAAAGGACGTTTGAGCTTAGTTTGTGAACTATAAATATTTAGTAATGTTGATTATTCATGGGGAACATATCTCCTTGTCCACACTATATTAGGCATGGAATGTGTTGATAAAGGTGAATCTTCTTGAAATATTTCTACATAATAACTCTGCACTCAAAAGCTTGTCTATAATTACCAAAGGCCCTTTTATTTATAGACCTAGTAAAATGATGAGGACCATCCATATCAATATGAGGATCAAAGTAGCAAGATTAGTCAAATTTGGAGAACCAAATTCATTCAATTTTGGATTTAATATTGTAATTAATAGGCATGGCTCAACATTCTTGATATTTGTTGTATTTATGTTGATATTTTAGATTTTTTATTTTTAGGATCAATGATGTCATTTTTAGATATTTTGTTTAATTTTGAATTTATAAATTTATATATTCATTAATTTTATATGTATTTTTCAATTAACCATTTAATTAGATTTGCTTATTTAAGTAATCTTGCTTAGCCTTTTTACAACTTTTATAATTTGATAAGTTGTCTTACACAAGTGGTAAAAAATGTCAATTTGATAGGTTAAAATTTGATTGGAGATGAATTAGAGGATGGTAATTATTGTGAATGATGAATTTACCTTATTAGGCATACATTTATGTGATTTATAATATGCATTCCAAGTGTACAAAATAATTTGGGTGTTTCAATGATTTCTAGGCTTAATTTACATTATTTGTAATAAATCATTCTGATAACCATTTAGACACTAAAGTGGAAAAAATGAGGTGTATACAAAGGGTAATTATTTTTTATTGATATATTTTATTTCAACTTATTTGAGTCCCTTATAATAAATTGTTTCAATTTTGAGGACTCCCACTCTTAATTTTTATGCACTTCACCCTCTATCTCCTCATCTAAATTATCAATCCTATTTCCAAAATCTTCCTTATATTTTCCTCCTATTTATTGAAATCCATCCCCTACTTAGCATATATCACATGCATATATAACATAAACATTATTGAAAAATCATTTAGGTCAACTTTAGAAATGATCTCCTCTTCATCCCACTCCTTATAACTAGATACTTCCCCACATTATTGAGTGACAACTTCCAATGAATTGTGTGTTATTGCTTGATCTTGTGTTGCTTCTAGTGGAAACACAATGATAACTGCCATCCTTTCCTATTATTAAAAATCTATGAATATGGGGACCTATTCCACTTTGGGATTAATGGAGGTTGTTATGGTGGAGAAAATTGAGGTGGTGAAGGAAACATAAGATACTTTAGTAGTGAGACTATAGGTGGTAGTTGGGGTAGTTGAAAGGGTGTATCTAGTGTGATATTTTTTTATAGTAGATTCCATGTATACACTAGTTTGTTTTTAAATATGTAAATTCCTTATTTCTCATCCCATGAATTAGTGATCTTGAATTCCTCTACCTAGACTTGCATCTCCTTGTCAGACATTACATGTTCCTTTCATTTATCACCCACTAGTTTGCTTGATCAATCTTTAGGATGCTGCTTTGGATGTGAAAATTTATACTTTATTGTATTCATAGGTACTTTCACATTCATCCTTATATCTATATCAAGTTTTATATCTTCTTTATGCTTATTTTTCTTCTTCTTGGATTCAAGTCATAATACATTTTGCATATAAACCTTGATATTATTTCCACTATTCAGGGATTTTTTTTTGGAGTCATAATTGGACTCTCTCTTTATTGAGCATTGTATTCTTTATATATACATACATAAATCTAAGTACCAACATATCTCATCAATTTATTAGGTATTTAATTTTATCTTCTATGTATTTGGTATACCATTGACTACATCTACAAAGTATCATACTCAAAATCCATATGGAAATTTAAGCATGAAGACATTTTTCCATCTACGATGTAAATTTTGGAAAGTGAATGATGTCACATTACTAAAAATTCTGCATATCCTATGTATCCTATGTATTAATATGGAAATGCATTTGGTACATGCGAACCATTTCTAAATTTTAAAACCATGTTATTGAACCATCTCTCCATTTTAATTTGTAGTTTTTATTAAAAGTGCTAGTGGACACATGGCCACTATAATTTTGAAGGTGACTTGTCCCACAATGGGTGGAATCAAGTCATGTATCCTTATCCATTAGGGATCCAATATCATCTAAAACCAAAAGAATTAAAATCATGCCTTATCTAAAATTTTATCCTATATCATGGGCCTTCTCTGTGCTTTCGATAATGGAATCAAAAATAAATTTTGAAATGTTGAACTACGTGCCCTCTACACCCATCCAATGTGTGATGTATAAAAAATTATTTATTAATGTTATCCCACCTTCTATATCCTCCAAGTTTTATGTTAACAAACCATTCAAATACTCTAGCAACACAATATTCAATCCTCTCAATAGGGAAAGTGAATTTTTATTTTTTATAATGTAAAAATTTTACAACTTTATCTACCTCCTATGGAATCACTTATGCATGCTGGAGATAAATTCATTTGATACCCCAATAATTAAAATACATTTTCATGGATACACCAAAATAAGAACCAAACTAATTTTATAGGTTTTCCAATATAGGGCAACTTAAATAATTATTAGACACTTATCTTATCAAGTGATAACTTGATGCATGTATTAGATATCATTATACCATTTATATATATCCTTACTCTCTCCATGATGCATTCATCCTTCAAATATGTCTTATTCTTTCCTCCCATATGGTTATAGTATTTGATCATGGACTGTGCAACTTTTGAATCCCAAATTTTTCCACATAGGTAAATTTTTGAGAATTACATTTATTTTAACTCCATTAGCACTTCTTCACCATTATCATGTAATTCATATTCAGTAACTTCCTTAATGATGAATGAGTGGCCTTTAGATAATTTTAAAAATTTCATGCACTTGTTGGTACTTGACACCTTTAGCCCTATGAATCCCCTAGCTTTCCTTTTTATTGGTATTGTGGTTCTTAATCCTTTCTAGGATACTCTCAGTCTAACTATGCTATTGAACCCCATATTTTTTTCATGTTATTTGAGACCTCTTTCACCTTAAAACTATTTTATTAGAATATATCTTAGCTTTTATATGATTTAATATTAGATGTTCTAATATACAACCCTATTTTCTATCAAATTATACCTTTTCCTTACTCCTCTATCTTGAATTCCTATTACAGTCATGACATAATTCCTTCCAAATCATATTTAATCTCTTAAATAACTTAGTTTTTCTAAATGACATGTGAATTTACTTGTCCTAAATTTATCTTTTCACTCTATGTTTTTTGAGCTTCAAATCTCTTTGATAATGATAGTGGTAAAAATGATTTGTGGTAGTAAATTTATAATTCCCATTAACATTTAAATTACATGATAGCTCATGTTGTGCCATTAAATTTCCATTAATACGTACTCTATATCTTCACATTTATTATTGGTGAAATAATCTATGTGTGATTCCTACTTACAAATTTAATTTTTCCCCTAATTTCCTTGATGCAACACATACCTTTTCTCCTTTGCGCTCCCATGCTTTGTATACCTCATATCTAAATACTAGGTCAATATTTTTACATGTTTCTTAGTTTTGTTTTTTGTTTTCAATTATTGAGACTCTTCTAAATATATCCAATCCATCCCACACTATACATGTGTTAGGTCCTTATGCACATTGATCTCATCTAAGATGGAATTATATCATGTAACAAAACATCTTCCATTTGTCATACATGCACAAAATTTTCATTTATTAACATGATTTGAAAGGGTGATGTTTTAATATGATGAGATTCAACCATGAGAGGAGTGAACAATAAAAAAAATAGATAAATTTAACATGAAACCCTAAATTTAAATTAAAATGGTAAAATATTAAAAAAATCTAGCATAAAAAATCTATCCCATAATCACATAGGCATCTAGTATAGGGTTCACACCTCTCACTTGACTAGCCTTATAAGGTTGTGCACTTTATTACTATATTTAGAGGCGAAAGAAAAAATTTCTATACTTATTTCTAATAAAATAAATTAATACTAAAAAATAAATGAAAAACTACTATAGCATATGCCTTATTTTTTAATGGTGAAAGTACAAGTTACATATGATAGAGTTTGAGTATACCCCTATTGAAATGTACAAGGAACATGTCACCTTCCAATGTGCACAATTTTCATGTGTTAGTTTTAGAAATATCATGAATTATGTAAGGTCCCATTACGTGAAATTGGATATTTCCTAGAAAGTTATCATATTTAGAATCATATAATAGAACATATGCACCCTTACATAGGATCTTATCTTTTATGTGTTTATAATTCCAGGTCTTTTATCTAACCTTCTCTACTCCTTGGATCAATTTCAATAGAATGTATTTTTCATCGAGCAAGGTGAAAGTGAGGATATTTATTATCTTCTATTTGACCAATGTGAACAATACATAAAGAGGGTACCCAAAATTCCACAAGAAAGTTTACTTTCATCCCAAAACCAATTAGAAAGGTTTAGGATTTTTGATGCACTTGTAAGTGGTATGATATGCCTATTATATTATAGAAACTCAATAATCCTAGTACTTGTGTCCTAAATTGTAAATATTAATAAATATCTAGACAAATATATTGTTGAATGATTTGATAATGTCATTCACCTAATGGTGATAAGTGGTAGCCTTGTGGTGTGCAACCATGAATCCAAAAAATAAAATACACACCATTTTGTTCATAAAATGTGTAGCCCAATCATTGATTAATCTCAAGTGATATCAATAGCTACTAATAATATCTTCCCAAAATAAGCATGTCATTTTTTCTACAATAAAATATTTGGTTGGTGCTACTTTCTCCCATTTCACTAGGTATTCTGTTGTAGTGATAATATAACATAAATTAGTTCTACATGCAGCTAGTAAGATTAGTACTAAAAATCAATAACTTAATCCTAAAATGAATCCTAAGTAGTGACATGAATCAGAGGCATGCCATCATGGATATTAGGTTTTCCAACTCTTTGACATACATCACATCATTATGCATAGTCCTTTACATCCTTGCACAATGTCAACCACCATATGATATAAAATAAGATCTTTCGAGTGATGGAATCATCAAAATTATGGCCACCTATAATGCCCTTGTGGCCCTCACATATAATCTCAACACATTCATGTTATAAATCATAATTCCAAAACAAATAATACCTTCTTATATTATATTTCTATCCACTAATCAATTGGTAAGGTGCCATATGGACTAACAATTATTTATCATCCTTTGTTTTCCAATCAACAGGAGTAATGGCTGAAGTGAGGAATGCTGCAATGTCAACAAGGTCATCAAGAATGTGTTGTATCTTGTATAATTATGCATATGACATGCCATACTATATGTTTTGCACATCTTCTCCATTGGTGACTTGAGACAAATGGTGAGGTTTATAATTCTTCTTGCCTGATTTGACCACCATGGAGAATTGAAATTCTTAGAACAAAAAAATCCATCAGTATATCCTCCTATGAAAAAATGGCTTGTTGATGAGATAGTTTAACACTTTATGTTCCATAAAAATATAAATGGTGTATCCAAAAGGTAGTTTCAAAATTTATGAATCACATAAACCATTGTAAATGGTTTGTGATTAATTTTTGTGTAATTATATTCTTCTATATTAAGCTTACTATTTTATTATTTTCAAAATATTAGAATTATATTCTTAAATAATAAAGGGGTTGAGTAATGTAAATCAATAAATAAATATACTTTAATTAGCCTACTGATTTTTTTAAATAGATTGTATTTTTGCCTTTTCTAAATATAGTATGAATGAGAGAGATTAGAACTTAGCTTATTCCAACTGATCTAGACTGAGACAAAATCTAATACTAGAGGAGCAGGACTAAAAAATAAAAAAAATTAAGTCTCTAAACTTTGTTTCTTAATTGGATAGGAGCACCAAAAATAGGAAACCCTATTATCTAGTGCTATAGTCCTATTTTAACACTATTGTCTTGAGGTTGAAGCTTTTTAGATTCTATTTAGAATGCCTGTGTTACCTTATCACTAGAATTTTAGGGTCTGGGACCTTGCAGAGCTTACTATGTGCCTGTTTTAATCTTTAAAATCCTTAGGAACTCTTGGTGCTTGAACTTGAATGCAAACTTAGGAAAGAGAGATAAGGGATGAGTGTGTAAAGGATACACTAGATGCACTTCACACCTTGTGTGTTGGAATGCTACCTACATACCAATACTCCAAAGAGGGATCAAGCTAATGTAGTTCTCCCATTGAAGTGCTTAGTACAATTTGTGTATGATCAATGAAACTAGAGTTCAAAATTAGATGTAATTTAGCCAGTTAAGGACTAGTATAATGAAATTAGAAGAATTTAAATAATATTGGAAGGTTGTATTCAAATAATAGGGAGAAGTGCTTGAGTGTACTTGCTTGTATTCTTGGATCTCTCTTGAAAATGAGTGCCAACCCTTTTAAATGGACTTAGAAGGGAATTTTATAAGGAAAAAATGATCATGGGTTAGATGAATTCATGTGAGGCTAATAGGTAAAAAGATAAGGAATTAGAAGAATCTGACTGTTAGAGGCCTAAGTGAATTTGGACAATAGTGTCAAAAATAAGACACCCTAGGTTCTAGTGCTCCTATCATATTTGGGTGCTATTATCCTAAGGGGATGAGACCTGGGGGGATGGATCTAGGCCTAAAAGGGATTCTTGGGTCTAAAAGGGATAAGCCCAAAAAGATTTGGATGACTAGGAATCTGTGAAATAAGTAGCCTAGATGTGTTGTGTGAGCCAATAGGAGGACCTATGGATTAGGTGTGTTATCCATACTAAAGTTGTACAATTTTGCATTTTCCATGACTAAATTTACCCCCCATTTATTCTAGTGATGCAAAAAATCAAAATACAAGGATAAAGGAAAATAAGAAGCATACCTAAACTTACCTGTAAGGGTGAAGATTATGAAGCTGTGTGATGTTGGATGTGCATAGAGAGAGAACAATATGAATTATGAATCTACAATGAAAATATAAAGTAGATAAGTTATTACTAAACACACTTTATCTAAAATAAGAGTGTATAAGAGCTAAGTAAGAGGAAAATAAAGGAATGAATACACGTCACTAGGTATGCAAACTTATATAAAACCTATTGTGATGTTGGAATATGATAGATGATGCTGTGTGTGTTGAATCAAGAGTAATATCATGAACAGAGCTGAGTGCTTAATTTCCCAAAAAGTGGCTCAAGAATGTAAAAGCTATCCCTTTGGATTCATCATCACCTACTATGTGAAGTTAATGAGTCATGCATGTGTTAATTGATGTCTGGACTGTGTTTCCAATCCCTCTAAATAAGTGGATCAAGAATACAAAGGTCAGCTAGACCTTTGGCTCCATTGTTACCTCATGAAGTGAATCTATGAAGTAATATCAATATATAATATATGTCATATGAGATGGCTCATGTGGCCCATGGATTTTCTAGAAATCTGATTATGTGGTGTGGATAGCTTGAATGTGTGTTAGAAACTAGGCCACTCTTAGGCATTTTGAAAGATGGAGGTTAGGCTTGTATGAAATCCTCTTCAAAACTGATGAAAAATTATTATGTAAAAGCTTAGGAACTCAGATACTCAAAAAGCTAAAATTGTATGAAAGTTTAACTCAACTATGATGCCATCTACTTATAGATAGAGTAAGGCATGTAACTGCTAAGAATGCCTAGAATAAACTAATCTCAAAAAGAAAATAAGATCAATGTGCCACATACATTACCCCCAATCACTGATGTCTACAACATGGATTCTAATCTAGAAGTTATACCAACTACCTAATCTGAACTAAAAGTGAGAACCATCATGCTGTGCATGATAACCCACTGTATCTAAGAAATTTTTATTGAAACTAATGAATCTGATTCATATAGAAGTGTAAAAACTATCCCAAAAATAAACTTTTTGCCCATTTCTATAAACCCTAAGTATTTTAATTCTTAGACAGGAGCACCAAAATATGGACACCCCTATGTTTGGTACTACTATCCATTTTTGGTGCTATTGTTTGGTGTGAAAACTGATTGTTGATATGAAATTATCACTATTTTTTTACTCTAGTTTGATCGATTAGACCTTTCGAATCTATACTGAGTGTTCTAAATGCTATTGTTTCAAATGTTAGGAGGTTTTATCTATATGACAAACCCTTATTTGGTACCCCCTCTTTTGAGGTTAGGAATGATGAACCTACTATGACTGCCCTTAGAAGAAAAGGAGTCTTGCAAGTGTTTTAAGCTAAATAGGTATATGATATAACATTTGATATTTGATAATATGTTTCAAGATATAGAAATGTTTGTATTGTGAGATTTTTAGATCAACAAGGGTATGCCTAGATATATATAACAATGTGAAATCATGTGTAAAGTACTAAATTGGAAATGTTAGATGATAGTTGTTAGTTGAAGGGATGAATCATGATGTCCATCATGGCATCCAAGATAGTAAGGTAAATACAGGATATGGATTATGGCATTGCACTTAATGAGAAGAAAACAAACAATAAAGAAATAATCAAGAAGAAAGAAGCATACAAGGATGACTAAGGGGCCATACAAAAAGGGACATGGGCACATGTCACTCAAACTAGAAGACAAGCATGGAAGGCATGTTCATATGCCACATACACATATAAGTGAATAAGTAAAGTTGGCACACAGGCCAAAGGCACATAAAAGAGTAAAAACAAAGGACATTGGAAAATGTCTTAAGGTACAAACATGAATAGAAGTAAAGAACATTGGAAAATGTCCTAAAGCACAACCAGGAGATAAGATGGAATCTGAAATGCAATCAAACAAGTTACACTAAGTAAGATGAGTAAGCATGTAAGAACTAGAAAGATACAAACACATCTAACTAATCAAAGAAAATGTGAGAGCATGTAAAACATGTTTAGTATAAGACTAGGTATATGCTAAGAGATACACAAGTACTATATAATAGTGAAATGTCAATATATTATTATGTGTAAGCTATAAATTAATGTACATCAACATGATAAATTAGAGTGTGTAGTGTAGGAATGACATAACCTAGATGGTGTAGTCATCTAGAAGACACCCCCAATGGGTGTGTATATCGATGTGTGTCTTGAATGTAGAAGTAGGTATTCCCTCTCAATGGGTAGAGTGAAGAAATCAAGTAACTAGATGTCACTACACACACTCAAAGAAGATCAAATGAAGCATGGTAATGTAGATAATAGACAAACAATAACATGAAACAACAAATGTAAGTCCTATCATGATAGTAGTAATGTAAAGCATGGATGATGCATACAATTGAAATGTTTTTGGTATTTTTGAATTATTTGATTTTTTTGTATTTTGATTTTTTTAAATTTTTATATAAGTTATGTACAATCAATTAAAAGAGATTATGTACAATCAATACTAAAAATAAACTATGTAGAAGTAATACTGTGAAGAAATGATACTAACTAATGAGTCTCAGATGAGACTCCCTATCATGGTGTCTTGTATTGAATAATGGAATCATGTGTGATTATGAAGCATGATTGAAAGATTGAGAATATGACTTTTTATATTTGGATTCATCATTGGTATCTTGAAATCATAATAGCTTGTATTGTTTCACTCATCATTATCATCTTGATTTTGAACCAATGAAATGATAGTGTTTATTATTGTTGTATCTAGATCTTTTCCTTTGATACATTTTGTCTATGAATGATTTGCCTTAGGATATTCAATAAATCCCAAACCCTGGTGACAAACATTATCATCTGCTAGAATAGGAGTAGTAATTCCTTGAGCATGCTTGCCCAACCCTTGACCTTGATAATCAAATTATTGTAGATATCTTTGATGAAACCCATATTGCTTTGAAAGTTGAGCCTAATTTTGAAGAGGTAGATTTGAATATTTTTCATGATTTATCTATGCTTGTGGTACTATTTGTTTATTTGATTTTGCTTGTTGATCCTTTTGTTATTTTGAGTTCTACTTTGGTAACCACTTTTATACTATTTATGAATTTGACCCTTTGTGAATGTGTTTTTATGTTGTGGTGGATTGCTTGAATGATTTACCTTGTATAAATTCCTTATTAACAATTATCTATTGTATATGCTTTGTCAATGCCAAACATGTATCTGTGTGAAGCCCATGCATTCTATGATATGCACAATACTATCTAGATCTTCTCACTAGATGTAAAGGAGGTAGTTTTATCAAGTTAGATTTAATCATTTCCCTTAGTAGCTCACTTGAACTCTTATTTAATCTTTGAATGCTTTTTAAATCACTAATTGTATAGTTACTTTGTTGTGATTTTTTTTTGATATGTAACATTATTTGCAACCAATTAAGTAGGTGAAGGTGCATATACATGATTTGGATTAGGGTACCCTTGAAGCTTTTATATTGTAATATGATTTTTTAATATTGTGATATTTTCATGTAATAGTTGATTCTATAGTTGTAAATCTATAAATAGCTTGCTCATGCTAGTGATTTGATTCCTTATAGTCTCAAAAGTGCAAACCTTAATTGCTTTTGATTGGACATGTAAGCACATATGTTGAAGAGGTTTTGAAAAAGTTGTAGGCTGAATTTATGCATTAAGAACAATAATAGAGGCTGCCTCACCTTTTGGAGGGGTGATAGCATGGACCTTGTTATAGGGAAAGTAGTTATCACTCTCTTTATGGAGAGGAGGAGAAGGGATTTCTTTCCTCTACATAAAATATGACATTGAAACAAGAGTACCCAAGGAGGTATATACATCTAGGTAGAAACTATGCATATAAGATAAAATGCATGTAAGTGGAATTATAAATTGTATAATAATATGATTATAGAGAAAATTCCACATGAAAGATAGCAAACAAGGGATAACAATCATGAATTTGTGCATGTATGCATAAGAAATTGTGACATGTGTTATGACATTTCTAATGTGTTTAGAATGATAAACTTGTATATTTTTTCCTATGAGAGATAGAGAGCATGGATTTGTACAATAATACTTAAATATATTTGACATGTATTATAACATTTGTAATGTGTTTAGCATGATAAGCTTGATTTTTTTCCATATGAGAGATAGAGAATATGCAAAAGAAATATTGAAATCTTGTGTAAGTTTAGTAATGAATTTTATAATATCATCCCTTATTATGAAACATAAGCATGGAATGCAAAGGATGAAGTTTTATACTAACATATGATAGACTTGATCATTCATGTACATAAGCTTTGTACTAACATATAATAGACATCAGGTTCACCAAATATATATATATTTTTGGAATATTGGAATTATATTCTTAAATAATAAAGGGTCTAAGCAATGTAAATTAGTAAATAAATATACTTTAATTAGCCTATTGATTTATGTAAATAGATTGTATTTTTTCCTTTTCTAAATATAGTAGGAGGTGAGAGAGATTATAACTTAGCTTATTTTGGTTGATCTAGATTGAGACAAGGTCTGATACTAGAAGAGAAAGACTAAAAAATAGTCAAAAATAGTTCTCTAGACTTTGTTTCTTGATTGGATAGGAACACCAAAAATAGGACACCTTGCTATCTATAACTGTAGTCTTATTTTGGCACTATTATCTTGAGGTTGAAATCTTTTTGGGTTTTGTTTAGAATGCTTGTGTTACTCTATCACTAAAATTTTAGGGTCTAGGACCTTACAGAGCTTGTTGTGTGCCTATTTTAATTTTCAAAACCCTTAGGAGCTCCTGGTGCTTGAAATTGAATGCAAACTTAGGAAAGATAGAGAAGGGGTTAGTGTGTAAAGGATACATTGGATGTACTTCACACCCCATGTGTGGGCATGTTACCTACATACTAATACTTTAAAGAGGGATAAAACTAATGTAGTTCTCCCATTAAAGTGCTTGGTGAAATTTGTGTATGATCAATGCAACTAGAATGCAAAATTGGATGTGCTTCAGCTAGCTAAGGACTAATGTAATGATTTGAGTAGGCTTTGACTAATATTGGAAGGTTGTATACAAAGAATGGGGAGGAGCTCTTGATTGAACTTACTTGTCTCTTGAAAATGAGTACCAACCCTTCTAAATGGACTTAGAATGGCCTTTTATAGGGAAACATATGATCATGGGTTAGATGAATTAGCTTGAGGCCAACAAGGAAAAACATAAGGAACTAGAAGAATTTGACTATTGGAGGCTTATGTTATCTTGGAAAACATCACTAAAAATAGGACACCCTGGGTTCCATCACTCCTATCCTATTTGGGCACTATTGTACTAAGGGGATGAGATCTAGGAGGATGGATCGCAGCTTAAAAGGGTTACTTGGGTCTGAAAGGGATAAGTCTAAAAAGCTTTATATGATTAGGAATTAGTGAAAAAAGTAACCTAGAAGGGTTGTGTGATCCAACATGAGGACCTATGGATTAGGTGTCTTAGCCATACTGAAGTTGTACAATTTTGAATTTTACATGACTACACTTACAACTAGAAAATTAAATAGGATGATCCATCATATCTTCCCCTAGTTATTTAAAAATAGCACTGTTAGTTGTGCCTGATGTATTAACATGAGCATGGAACATGGTATTCTAGTTCCAATGATATAGGATTGAAACCATTTCAAACTTTTCCTTCAGTGTGTTGAATGCTTATTATTGATTCATAGTCCATAAGAATAGGTATCCTTTACTATAATTTTCCATTGGTACAATAAGTTTTTCATTGTTCTTGATGAACTTACGATAATAAATTTTATGAATAAAGATTATCCGTACATCTTGTTGAGTTATCAGTGATCTAATTATAAGATAATGAATACCTTAGTTGTGTTGAGCAGTGTGCCTTCTCTATAGATAACATGGCTGAGTAGAATTCTAAATGACATCAAAAATATACACTTAATTAGATTTAATGAAATGTGAAACTAGAGGAACCATTCACACATTAAGCACACATTATCATGAAGGTATTTAATTAACCCATACACCATCTAATCATCTATATATAATTGAAGGAAGTTATAAATGAGGTTATTTATTGACATCACTTAAATGTGTGAGACCAATGATGGTGCAGTATTAAGCTCAAAATAACATTATAAGCAAAAGAACCCCATTTTTTCATGAATGTTGTTTTGTGTTTGTCCTCATCCTTAGTTTTTACCTAATGATAACTAGAGAACCCATCAATTAATGTGTAAATATCTCAACCCACCACTCCTAGAATCTTCTCAATGAAGAGGGTTGGAAATGGGTCAATGATGCATGTGGCATTCAATAACTAGAAATAAAATCATATTTGAGTGCACCCATATTTAATAATGTCGATAACCATGGGACTTACCCATTGGTATTATTAAACAACATAAATAAATCATGAATCCAACATGTTATTGATATATTATTTTAATTTAGCAAGCAGGTTAGGGTTCATCCTATATGGCCTATTTTTAATAGGTATTACACCATCCACTAGTTTAATCTTCATTTTACATAAATAAGGGTGTACTCCACCTTATAGTTGCATGAGAAAATGTCTTGATATTTTCAAAAGAGATTGATGATACAATCCAACATCTATCTAATAATCACCAAAATTGGAAATATTTGGTTCCTGTTCAGTGCCTATGTTGATTTTAGTGGTATTTAGGGGCTCATGATAGTAATTATGCTTATTATCTTGTGCATCCTATAATCTGTGCTCTCCATAAGATGTATCAACCCTTAAATGGTCAAAAGTATCTTATAGTGTATCTTATTTTATTATCAATTTTGTAATTCTAATTATGATTCATATAAATCTATTTATACCATTCAATTTAATCATTATCAATGACATACTCTTCAAAAACATCATTTAATGTTAGGCATTTTTCACTATGAAATTAGCATACATGCCCTTCCATGGTAGTTTTATCATAGGAGACAACTTGAAACATCCAACTAAATGGTTTATATAGATTCCAACTAGGTGTAGAAAATGAGATAGTATGCACAAAGGTGTCCTTTACCTCCCCCCATTAATCTATCTCATGGCATGTCTCACTAATAATGTTCCACACATGTGCCCAAGTATTTAGCGTTTGATGAAACACATGAACCCATAACATTTGAGGGAGGTACTGCATGCCCCTTTTTGATGTCTCTTCACAAATATAGAGATGTCTCTCAATAGAAAAGTTCCTAGCATAAATTTTTAATCCCCATCGATTATTTCTTTATTCAAACTATGGTTTCTTTGGTAGTGGCTCACATTGATAGGCTGGGCTTATGGGAAGCCTACCAATGTGCAAGAATACTCTTTAGGGTGTATATTAGAGTGATTAGTCACTCTTCCTATTTAGGAATGCCTATATATATATATATATATATATATATATATATTCTCCACAAAGGCATTCACATCATTAAATACTTCATACTATGGAAAATATGCACCCTTGCTTGTGCTAAGCTAATACACTCTTTTTATTTTAGAAGCTGCATGCGGAACCCAAATCCTATTGTTATGAGTTAAAATAGTTTTTCCCTTGGGGATTCTCATGTTTTCTTGTGTTTTTAGTGATCTCAATAATAAATCTATAATGTGAAATTTACACCCACTTACTTCATAACACTTTTACACCCATCAAACATAAGTGACACTTGTGGAATTTGAAATGGAATTTACTTATTCCCACATTGAAATGCATTAATTGTATGCATCTAAATACGTAACACCCTATATAGTAATATAACATATGTGGATAAATTAGTCATCTATGTCTATAATTTTGACATATACTAGGCCATGGTTAGGATCAAGATGGATTATAACATGTTTTTTATTTTATAAGCTCATGAACCACCTCTTAAAGTTCATATCTATATTATTTGAATAAGAACATGGTCTAATAAGTAATTTTGGGTATTTATTATCTTTAAATAACTCAATAACCTTAATTTATACATGAAATTTCACCCTTAACACATCAACATAAACATTATTCAAGACTTCCAAGGGGTGCACATAAGTTTAGTTAGAAATAAATAAAACATGAGGTGAAGGACTCAATATAGGACTTCCCATCTTGTGCCAAGATTCTATAGATGATATTTATGACATATATAGCACCTCAGTCTTGTACACTTGGAAAAATCAAACCTTGGCTATTTTTTCCAATTTTGGACCTTTCTCTCTTTTATCAGTCTTGCATCTACTCTATCTTGTGCCCTTTGGCCTATCTCTTGGTCCAGATAGTCTTATGTTGATGAACCAGAGATGTTATCTTGCCTATAATTATTTAAATCTACTTATCTTCCACCTCTATAAGTTATAAGTCTATACCTACTTTCTTATTCCCTAGACACTAAAATCTCAGATAGACACTTGCATTGACGTAGGTCTCCTAATCCAATGCACGTATCTAGTGCCTTAAAGTCATCTAATGTGCAAATGAAATGTATCCTAATGGTCAGCTTAAGTGATTTAATGAAATTTAATTATCCAAATGGATTGATATAAATACAAGATCAACCCTAATTAATTCTTCACCTATGAAACCTAGCATAGACCAAGGAAACATATCAAAAGCATTCAATCAAGCACTCAATAAAGCAAAATTTCCCTAATTTCTCTTATTTTAATATAAATCATAGGGATAACACATACACATGTCTAAAGTATTTAAGGAGCATCCTAAGATCCCAATTTTATAAGTTATTAGCTAGGTCACTATTGTACTTGATTTCCACATATTGCATGATTCATGCACAAGCTAACACATAGGGAAGAATTACATTAGTATGAGGCCCTCTTTGGAGTATTGGATATGTAGGTAGTTGTCATTGACAAAGGGGTATTTTGGGTTAGCTCAACCTCATGTTACCACTAACCCATTTTACCCCAAGGTCATTATGAATATGGAGAACTAGGGTTTTACAATTTCATGAGGAGTGACTATCCATGAACCAGATCTAGATGCACTAGAATGAAGTTGAAGACAAACCTAGAATCATCTAGGTGGTCACATAATTTTTTAATATGTATTTCATATAGGACCTATATGTTAGGTTCTGATAGTAACATTGATGCAAACATCCTAGGATGATGCTAGTGTATTCATATCTGTAATCAGTTAATCCAAAATTTGATGACTATTCTAGAATCATATTCCAGATTTCTTCCTAGTAGTTATAGATCTATAAATTCATTAATATCATAACAAAATAAATACATTAATTCTTTTTCATTTCCATACTTATCATATTTGTATTTACTATTTTTATCCTATCTAAGTTTAATGAATGTAACATATTTTATATTTAATTTTAACATCTAAATGGCCTACTATAGAGATAGTTTATCATTCCTATGACCTAGGCTATATCTATCCATTTAACCCTAGATAACCCCAATCTAGATTCATTTTAGGCTTAAACATTTGGTGAACTTTATCTTTGAACTCTAAACCCTAGGTCAATTAGGTTTTTTTTAATTTTTCTATTGTTACTCCTTGATTACTATAAAATAGGTGCAACATGAATGCATTTATCACCCATTTTGGGTTCCAATATGTCATAGTTTATATGATTTGATACATTAATTTCTTTGTTATCAAATTCATGTTAACAATGAGAGGGTTTTAAATTGGAAGCACTACTTGATATCTCTTCAAAATTACTTTTGTAATGAGATAAAGCTAGTATTCAAATTCTAATGTGCATGTTCTCAACGATTTGTTATAACTAAGTCTTATTTGAATGGAAAATACCATATCACACCCATTATTAACCCATAGATTATATTGGATTCCATGGTCCACGCTATTACTACTCAAAGAGGTAAGGTTGCTCAACTCATCCTGCCACCTTTTTATATACAACAAGTGCCTCCTAAACGTAAGCTTGTAATAAAATCCAAGGGATATGATGTCATTGACTAATTGAGAAATACACATGATAAAATTTCAATCCTTGATCTCCTAATGTAATATAATATTTATAAGGATACCTATATGAGGCATTATGTGAGACACAAGTTCCAAGTAATATTGAGTCTGCTTATTTTTAATATATCATGACATATCTCAAGAACAATTCTAAGCTCATTACCTTTGATCCAAAACACTTACCATCCAAATATATTATTGACCAAAATTTACCTCTGTTCATACAAGTGACCATGTAAAATGAAGGAATCAAAATGGTTCTCGTTGATATTGGATTAGTCTGAAATATTTGTAGCATAAAATTTCTAACCACCATGGGTATTAGCACCAATCTTCTTCAAAAAATTATTATCCACATAAAAGGATTTGACAATTCACATAGCCCTACATTTGGTAAAATCACATTATATGTGACAATATGACCAAAAATAGTTTCAACTACTTTTTAGGTAATGCCTCAATCATTACATCATAGTTTACCATTATAATTTACTTTTGGGTAGACGTTGGATATATTCAATGGAAATTGTCCCATCTACACTTCATCGACATGAAAAATTAATACATGATGGGACCTTATTATCCATGCCTACTAATGATAAACCTTTCAAATTTTATAATATGATACATTCTGAAACTGAAGACATTCATATAGTGGTACCACCTAAATAATGCATTCCTCTTGATCACATACACATTTATGAAATATGTGAGTCAACTATAATGGATATTTTATATTTAGATGTCAATAAGGCACTAAATACCAAGGTGCACATAAATTCACATCAAGATCAAGAATCATTATTAAAGAAGACAATAGAACCACAAGAACACCCACCAATTGAGCTTCCTTTAGGGGTTAATTCTAAGCAAAAAATATGGCCATGTTTCAGATTACTATGACAATGATGATGATACAAATTATGATATGATAGATGAGAAAATGTGAAAATTAAAATTTTATCCACTTGATAACCTATCACATAACCTTTTTGAACCTATGAGTCCTAACACATATAATTTAAATCCACTAGCATAAAATATAGAGCTGAATCTAGATAAGGGTAAAACAAAACTAACAAATGAGCATGTAAATGTTTGTTACACCATATACCCCTCTTGATTAAGAAAATCAATTCATACATACAAGGGTTAAATATAATTACACCATGTGAATAATGTGGAGTCTACTCAAAAGGCTTCACACTAGATGTTACAGATCATAACATAAAAAGATACTACATATGCCATACTATCTTTGTTACTTGTAACATATAATAATTTGTTTACCTTCTACTAGACATAAATCAAGCAATATTATTCTACCTACAAAGGGAGTACCATATTGTAATTATCATCAAATCATTGGCCATAATACCAATCAATGTTAGGCATTAAAGAACATAATTTAGAAATATAAGAGTGAAGGACACATACACATTATGTCTACCATAAGGAAAAGGCAAAATCTTTCCTATATTTCAAAAGAGAAATCTCCCTCAAAATGACCAAAACATGAAGATTTAGGTATTACCACTAATATTGATGGGGTATATTGCCACCATCTCCAATTTGATAATAATAAGTGGGATAAAACTTGTGGCACCACATCTGTTGCACAATTGGGACATACTACAGATGAACTAATACACTTTCCATTAATGCTAGAATATTAAGGATACATTCACTTACCTATAATATATGGCCCACACGTGGAATCTTCCACCATATGGATATTAGACCACAAACCACATTTCAAACTAAAGTTTGGATGAAATTGGCTAGTCGAGTGGAATTTTAAGCTAGATACTACAAACATGTGTGTTGTTTTTCCTAATAGGCATACATAGGTTTGCATACAACATTATGGACATGATTATTTTCATGTATCATTGGCTTTAGGTAATTCATTAAATAGAAACATTGAAGTAGTGGTAGTGTAATGATATAATAAATATTGATAACTTTTTAAGGTGGTCTTGGGCCTTTTACTATTTTCGATTTTGGGCCTTCCATATAATCATGTCATATGGACATTAGGGGAATCCACCTATATGATCATGATACTTCTAGGTTACATCATTCTATGGTCATGTTAAATTATCATGTTTTGAGATCATATATATAATTACACATGACTTTATCCATGATTATAGTAATTTATATTCTATAAAATTGACATTTTTTGTAAACACATTTGGTCCATAGGTTACTATGACATGTTTATACCAGTTGCATATGCTTTCCTTTATGCACTTCTTTGAGTGTCTTGCCTTGATATTGTCTTTCTTCTTAGATAATTTTAATATTCTCCCTTATTTGTGGCCCCCATGATTATGTATGTTTTTTTGACATTTTAATATGTCATTATTTGTTGTATGGACCTTTGAATATGTCATCCTTGCTCTTGTTCTTAGGCTTGTGTTCTCTTCATTAATCATTCTTGGAGATTCAAGACTTATTTATTTATTATATTATGATTGAATTCAATGTTTACAAGGTAATATATATTCCTATAAATTTTTTAACTATTCAAGATCAACCCAACGTAGGTCTTGAATAGACTTTGATATGTATTTGTTTAAATTAGATCAATGGCCAAAATGATAATTGATGTGATCCTATCAGAGTTGTTGCCAGAATTTGGATAATGTGAATGCAATGGAGACATGATCACACGAGATGAAGCAAGTGCACACAAGATAGATGCTAAAGCAATTTGAAATTATACAAGAAGATAAATTACACAAGAAAAATAGGAGAAAATCCAATATTTTATTAACATGAGATGGCCAAAGTGAAGAATACATATAGGAGAGCACATAAGTAACTCCTACACAAAAGGTGGTCAAGGCACCCCAAGAATAGACTATAACTCCTCCATGAAAGGTGGTGACAAGGTGCTAAGAATAGAGAAGTAACTCCCATCAAGGGAGTTAATTATGACATTCTTATGACACCTATGATACACCTATGACACACATCTCCACATAAGCTAGCCTTTCCCAAAAATGTAGAAAAATTCCATGCATGCACAAATATAATTTTCCTGATTAAATATTAGGGAAAAATAAAAACCTACACTAATACCCCCCATAAGCACAGATTAGGTGGGTAGTGTGGAAATATAAAATGGGTCCTAATAACTAGGCCTGATGAGGTACCCATGTACAAATGCAATCTCCCATAAGATAGAGAAAATGAGAAAACCTGTAGGAAAAAACTCCCCCCAGAAGAGAGACATAAAAGAAATGAAGAGGCTAGTGGGCCTCCCCTGAAGATGATGCTACTGTAGATGTGGACCACACCCTAAGAATAGCTCGTAGATGAATGAACTTGCTCTCAATGAAAGGTTTGGTGAAGATGTCTGCAACCTACTCTGAAGACTGGAAAAATATCAAGTCAATGACCTGACTATGAATAAGCTCCCAAATGAAATGCATGTGAATCTCTATGTGCTTGGTCCACTAGTGCTGAATTGGATTCTTGCAAATCTAAATGGTACTCTGGTTGTCACGATAAATGATGGTGGGCTGCTTGATAGGAATGCCAAACTCAAAAAGTATCCCCTGAAGCTAAATAGCCTTAGTAGTTGCATTAACATCTCCCCTGTACTCTACCTCTATGGATGATATAAAAATAACATTCTACTTCTTGCTAGACCAACTGATAGGATCAGAACCTAGAGAGAAACTATAACCAGAAGTGGACTTGTGAGTCTATGAATCACCAGCCCAGTCTGAATCTGTATATCTAACCAAGTCAACCTCTATGCCAAATCTGTAATGAATATTGTATCTATGTGAACCCTATATGTAATGCAAGATCCTCTTAGCTACTTTCCAATGTAGCTCATGAGGTTTTTGCATAAATTTGGAGACAAGTCACACTGTATATGATATGTCAGGCTTGGTGTGAGTCAAGTAGATGAGACTACCAACAAGTTGTCGTTACCAAGTGGCATTAACCAATGGTGAAGAATAGTTAGCTGCAAGCTTGACTCATGATAGAAAGGGAGTCAGAGATGGCTTGCAATTAGCCATGTGAAACTGAGCCAATAAGTCAAGAGTATACTTAGGCTATGCAACCAAAATCCTTGAATTTGATTGTGAGATCTTGATGCCAAAGAAGTAGTACAACAAACCCAAGTCTGTCATGTCAAATCTATCTTAGAGAGATGCCTTCACCACTATAATAGCTGATGAAGAACTCTCGGTGATCAAAAGGTCATCAACATATAGAACCAAAATCAGGAGTGAATCATCTTGCTACAAGAAGTAGACATTGGGGTTAGAATGGGACCTAGTGAAACCTGTTGTGAGAAGGAAGGAATCCATCTTGGCATACCAAGCCTAAGGGGCCTATTTAAGGCCATAGATAGATTTCTTAAGTCTGCATACTAAGGAAGAATCCTGAACAAATCTTGATGGCTGCTCCATGTAGATCTCCTCCTCTAGGTCTCTATGAAGAAAGGCACTCTTCACATCCATCTGGTGCACATCCCAACCATGTGCTACGGCAATAGCCAAGGTGATTCAGATAGAAGTCATCTTTGTAATGGGTGAAAAGGTCTCTAAATAGTTAATCCCTGCCACCTGTGAGAAGCCTTTGGTGACCAATCATGCCTTGTACTTATCAATTGACCTATCTACTACAAACTTGGTCTGATATATCCACCTACATCAAACCATCTTTCTTCCCTTAGGAAGTGAAGTCAAATCCCAAGTGTAATTTTTGATTAAGGAAGAATATTCTTCCTCCATAGCACTATCCCACTCAGGTACCCCTGATGCCTCTCAAAAAGTCTGTGGATCCAAAACTAAAGTAAAGAAGGCATGTCGATCTCTCTGAAAATCCCCCCTAATACGTCTGTCATCTATGAGATCTCCTGCCCAAGTGCCAACACTCTCAAGTGTCTGTCTAGCCCAATGTGGCTTAGAAGTGGGTGAGTCAGGTGCTAACTCCTCATCCTCTGATTGACTAGAGGTGGATGACTCTACATCACTGTCCTCACTGTTTAAACTCAAATAATAAGAAGATGTCTCTGGCTCAGGAACTTACTATGGCTAATCTAAATCTGATGAGGAATCATAATGAAGAAGTAGATCTAATGAGGGAAAATAAGTGCCAAGTGTTGAGTCTCTAGGACTCTCTTGAAAATGGACACTTCTCTCGATGAATAACTCATGAGTGACTAGATCTAGAAGGTGATACCCCTTAATACCATTTGGATATCCTAAAAAGATGCAAGGCTTGGACTAACATTCCATAGCTTTGCATTTCTTCTTCAAAATGTGGGCCATGGCTGGGGATCTAAAAACCCTAAGGTGCTCAACATCAGGTTTCCTTTTATGCCAAGCTTCAAAGGGTGTTATCCCTTTCAAAGCTTTGTGAGGAACCCTATTTTAAATGTAGCAAGCACAATTGATGGCTTTGGCCCAGTACTGTGGTGCTAAGGATTTAGAGTAAATCATACAGCTACCCATCTCTTTCAAGAACTTATTTTTGTGTTCTACAACTCCATTCTATGAAGGACTATAAGTGACTGTGCACTAAAAATCAATCCCCTCTGTGGTGCAAAATTGCTCAAACCTGATGCTGACATACTCCCCTCCATTATCAGTTCGAAGAACCTTGATGGATTTCTCACTCTATTTCTCAACAAGAGCCTTGAAGTCTAGAAAATTTTCAAACACTTCAGACTTTTGTTTGAGAAAATATATTCAAGTGTACCTAGATAAATCATCAATGAAAGTGAGGATGTACTTGGCCCTTGTGAAAGATGGTTTGGAAAAGGGTCCTGATACATCACTGTGGACTAACTCCAAAGGTTGTGAAGCCTTCCAATATTTGCCTTTGTCAAATTTTTCTTTGAGATGCTTCCCAAGGGAGCACCCCTCACAAAGTCCTTTTGATAATTAGACATGAGGCAAGCCAATGATCATGTCATGTTTGCAAAGTTGCTCAAGGTAGCGGTAGTTAAGGTGGCCAAATCGCTCATGCCATAATTTGCTAACTTCATTTGAATGAGTCAGTAATGATATTGGAGAAGAATCAGGTGCAAAATGTGAGAAGGTGTATAACCTTACTTGGTGATCTGCCCTACCCACTGCCACTGTAGTATCATTATGTAACTCCCTGATACTACTGAATCTAGCAAAAACTCAACTCTCATGCCCCAACCAATGTGAGTGATTTGGTACACTGATATGAGATTGGTTGAAAGAGAAGGAATACTTAGAACATTATTGAATGTTCCTCCTTCTATTTCAACTGACCCTCTCCCTATAATGAAAATTGATGTGTCATCACCCAAACTAATTGAAGTCATGCTACAAGGCTCTAAAGATGAAAACTCAACTAGTGAAGAGCCCATGTGGTGAGAAGCACCTAAATTAATGACCCATGATGTTGTAGAAGCTGCAGTTGCTATAAGGGCCTTGCCCTTTTCTTTCTACTTACCCTAGCCTTTTGCCTTAGTAGAATCTTGGGTAGATGGATTTTGCTTGATGGCCTCAGGAAGACCTATGTTGTGCTTCTCTAGAAGATGACTTAGGTGATCTTTTTGTTTCTTCATGCATTTGTGTCCATCATGCCCTATATTTTTACAATAGGCACACTTAACCTTCTCCTTCTTAGGTTTAGCATTGGAAGAGGAAGACTTAGTGTTATTTTTGGCAGGATTGTTGTTTTCTTTCTTCTTCTCCTGGTCCTTGTTCTTTTTCTTCTTCTTCTTCTCCTTTGTTAAATTTTTATCCTTACCATTTCTAGCTATCAAAGCTTGGGGTTGAGTATACTTCATTGTGCCCATTTGAATTAGCTTATCTTGTTCCCTGGTCAAGTCGGCAATGAATGAATCCAAAGAAGGCATTTTCCATGTAGTGCTAAGGGCACTTTTTCTGGCATGAAAAGTGGAGACAAAAACTAAATAGCTTGGACCTAACTTTGTGAGAATAGAAAGGATGAGTTGATCATCTTTCTTCTCTATCTCACATTCTTTCAATTTCAATCTAAGGGCCTTAAACTTAGTGAATAAGTCCTATAGGGTGTCAAAGTTGCTAGGACTTTGACTTATGAGTTCATTTTCAAGCTCATGACCTCTCATCTCATCAAGCTTCCCAAATAAGAGTTCTAAAGTGTCCCATATGTCTTTAGGAGTCTTGGAGGTTTCTAAATGAAAGAGAAGTTTTGGAGACACGGATAAGCTCAGTAATCCATAAGATTCATCACTACGGTTGTACCACTTGACCTTTTCAGCATCAGTGTTGGGTTCTACTTCAGTACCCATGGTGATCCTATACAACTCTTTGCTTCTAAGAATGATTGAAATTTTAACCTTCCATTCATGATATTTTAAGGGTGTTAGGGGTTTAAGTTGAAAATAATCCATTTTAAGCTGAATTTAGGTGAAGTTATGTTGATTGTAAGTTGTGAAATTATGTAGAAAGGAGAATGAAAGCAAAGATTTGCACATTGTGAAAAGCAATCACACCCCCCAAAAATGTTGATCCCCCCCAAAAATATGCAAGTGTGCACTCAAATTATTTTGGGCTCATCTAAGAATGCATCTTAGAGCAATCAGTGCAAGACTTTAAGCAAACTGGACGTCAAACTCAGCCGAAAATGCGTCTTGGGAGACCCAAATTTTTGGAACTTTATAAAGTAGTGCATTTTTAACAAATAACAAGCCTACACTATGGATAATTAAAATACAAACACTTTTGCAAAAAATGGCACCCAAATCTGAGCTACCATTTGCAAGATATTAAAGATTTAATTTCTCATAAACTAGTGTTTTTGTAAAAAAAAACACTAAAACATTAAAAAATGCCTATTTTGAGAGAGAAAGTGGCCTTCCAACCACTCGTTAGACTCGGCAGGGAGTGAGGAATAAAAAAAGGTCTTTGTGAAAGCAAGTTTAACTAATTGTCTTGGTATGCATGAAAGCAAGTTTACCTTCCTCTTTTAGTTAAAAAAATACAACTAGTAAGGCAAAAAAATGAATTTCCATCTAGTTTTTTCTACTTTTTTTTTTTAATAAGAGGAAAGAAAGGTGGATAGCTGTTGTTGTGATGTCTTAGGCCTTGATAGGCACTGCCAAGAAGATGAGATTAGGGTTTCTACCAATGAACATGCACCCTTCTAATACTTCAAATGCAACACATACTTTAACACTTCCAATGTAGACTTTATCATAGAAGAGACAAATCAAATGTAGGAAAAAAATGCCAAGCATAGGAAAAGGATTCCAAGTGACTAAGGGTCCACATGGGATGCCAAACAAGGAAGGGGCACCATTTTCAAAAAAGACAGTAGGTGTGGTAGATTTTTCTCACCAAAATAAGGGTGCACTTCTAATTTCTTGACAACAAAAAAATTGCAGGTGCAGAATTCTCTCACCAAAATAAGGATGCACTTCTAATTTCTTGACAAAATAAAATTGTAGTTAGCATTTGAAGGAAAAGATAGCGCAGCCAAAGCAAAGTGCAAGTCAGCCCTTGCAGCTAGTGGTGTGAAGAAGCCTCATCGATTCAGGCCTACAACCATTGGTTTGTGTGAGATCTAAAAAGCTGCCCTTCCAGCGTCCAAGAAATAGAACCAGATTTGTAGAGATTTTTTTCCTGTAGAATGACTAGAAAAAAAGAAATTCCATTGCTTTGCTGAAGCCAGAAAAGATCTATACAAGATGTCTTGGCAAATTTTAACTCAAAAGTAAGATTTTCAACAAGTTTCCATATGGATTTGCATGAGTTTTCAAGAAGCTCTACCAAAACTCTCAAATGAAACGGAGTTAAAAAAACTACTAAGAAAGCAAAGTAAAAATTTCAAAATAAACTAATAACATAACCATACACACGATTATCGGAGTGGCTCTGATATCATATCAGAGTTGTTGCCAAAATTTGGATAATGTGAATGCAATGGAGACGTGATCACACGAGATGAAGCAAGTGCACACCACATAGATGCTAAAGCAATTTGAAATTATACAAGAAGATAAATTACACAAGACAAATAGGGGAAAATCTAATATCTGATTAACATGAGATGGCCAAAGTGAAGAATACATATAGGAGAGCACATAAGTAACTCCTCCACAAAAGGTGGTCAAGGTACCCAAAAAATAGATTGTAAATCCTCCATGAAAGGTGGTGACAAGGTGCTAATAATAGAGAAGTAACTCCCATCAAGGGAGTTACTTATGACATTTTTATGACACCTATGACACATCTATGACACATATCTCCACATAAGCTATCCTATCCCACAAATGTAGGAAAACTCCATGTATGCACAAATATAATTTCCCTAATTAAATAATAGGGAAAAATAAAAACCTACACTAATAAATATGTATGACACACATCTTCTTTGAGTGTCTTGCCTTGATATTATCTTTCTTCTTAGATAATTTTAATATTCTCCCTTATTTGTGGCCCCCATGATTATGTATGTTTTTTTGACATTTTAATATGTCATTATTTGTTGTATGGACCTTTGAATATGTCATCCTTGCTCTTTTTCTTAGGCTTGTGTTCTCTTCATTAATCATTCTTGGATATTCAAGACTTATTTATTTATTATATTATGATTGAATTCAATGTTTACAAGGCAATATATATTCCTATAAATTTTTTAACTATCCAAGATCAACCCAACGTAGGTCTTGAATAGACTTTGATATGTATTTATTTAAACTACATCAATGGCCAAAATGATAATTGATGTGATCCTTGGTAATCTAAACATTAGAAATAACTTGAATACTATATAAACATTTAACAAATTTGAATTTTGGCGAGAAAGTGTCAAACTTAAATTCTAGCTAACCTAATCTCTCCTAAACACTTATAAATGATTTTAAGTGAATTCTATGACCTCTAAGACTAATAAAAAACCTAATAAATGAAAATTAATAAAAATAAAAAATAATTTCAAACTTGGAGTGATGCTCCTGCATCAGGACATTTGACTAAGTCATGTCCCTTTGATTGTGCGGCATTTGAACATGCCCCTTGTTTGTGGTCTTCTTTGACCATTGATTTTTGACTTGATTTTGGGTGATATTGTGTATGTGCTTAATTTTATTTTTTAGCTTATGATATTATTATCTATATGTTGTTATTATATTTGTCATGTATCTGAGGCCTTCATGTGATCACATTATTCTATGTGCTTCAATGCTACATTTACCTAAACATGTCCTTCTATATGCTAGTTGGTTAAATTCATAGATTATACAATTATCTTATCCTTTTGAGGAGAGGTAACTACCAGTTTATATTTTTCCCTCACCTTGGGTGCATATTAGTAGGGTCATGTCATAGAGGCATGTTCTTCACATTTTGCATAGTTTTAGATTCAATGGGGGCATGTCATATGGGCATGGCTTCCACATATTATCAATTTTCATATTCAATGGGGCATGCTTTGGAAGCATGTTATCCATACTTATTTGGCATGTGGAACTTATATAAATTTTTAAATTTAGTGGGGGAATTAATATAGGCTTGGCTTCCACACATTCATAATTTTTATATTTAGTGGGGGCATTCTTTAGAAGGATGTTCTCCACACTTATTTAGTATTTGACACACTCAAATTCAGTGGGGGTATGTTTTGGAAACATGTCCTCCACATTGGTACTTATTCTAATTTTCATATTTATTCTTATATATTAGGGTAATGCTTTAAAAACATGTTCTCCAAACTTACATAGTTTCTAAATTAGCCAAAACACATGGTTATATAATTTAGATTCACAGTTGTGGTAGAATTATATAAATTGGCACCATTGTTATACACAATTCTAGTGTGAGACATATCCAAGGTGCATATAATATTCAATATTCACCTAATATTTCAAAATATAAATTAGTTTAAAAACACTCTTAGGGACTATCATGATCCACCAGGATGGAATTTTAAGGATTATATTGAGCCAATCTATTATAGTAGTTGGTTTGCTTTTGGTATGGCTGAGGTGATTAAATCACTCAATCTTGTCAAGTTTTCAAGTTGGACTTGATTGTATCATCCAACCTTACCAATTTGATAGTATGAATTAAATTTGATTACTCATGTTTAACAAGTTATAAGTATGATTGGGTTTCATGTTTGAGATAATATTAATTACTAGGTGGTAACTCACCTTTTCTCCAAGGTTGGGGGCATGTGCCTTCCAATCTCTATCTCCTTAGATATATGTACTTTTTATATTTATACAAATTTATCATAATATAGTTTTTAGAGCCATACAATGATACATCTTTCAAATAAACTCTCCAATAGGTAAGGCGGTTACATCAATATACATGTAAGTCACCAATAAAGCACTCAAATTATATTCATGTAAAGGAAAGATATGTTATAAATACCTAGGTACGCATTTCCTCTCCTTTAAAACATCAATTTAATTACTATATTAAGGGGGGGAATGTAGATGATATTTATGGATTATAAAACACCTCAATATTTTACACTTGATAACCTTAGACCTTAGATGTTCCTCTCAGTTCTTGGCCTTTCCTACTTTTAGAAGTCTTGCATATGATCTATCTTGTGCCCCTTGGCTTATCTCTTGGTATAACTAGTCCTATGTTGATGACCTAGCCCTACTATCTTTCCCAAAATAATTAAAACCTACTTATTTTCCATTTTTCTAAGTTTTGAGTCTGTACCTACTTTCTTATTCCCTGGAAGCTTGCATCCCAAATAGATACTTTCATCAACACAAGTGTCTTACTTTGATGTAAGTGTCTAGTGCCTTAAAGTCATGTAATGTGAAAATGAAACACATGTTAATGTTTAACATGAGTTCTTTAATTTAATTTACTTCTCTAAAGGGATTGATATAAATATAAGATCAACCCTCATTCATTCCTCACCTATTAACATTGGCACAGACCAAGGAAACCTATTAAAAGTATTCAATCATACACTTAATAAATAAATTCTTCCTTATTTTCTCCTATTTTCATATTAGTCATAGGGAGAACACATACATAGGTTTGAAGCACTGAATAAACAACACAAGAGCCCAATTTTCCATGTTACAAGTTAGGTCACTATTGTACTTGCTTTCCATGCATTATATGATTCACACACAAGCCAACACATGGGGGAAAACTAAATCAGTCTGAGGCCCTCTTAAAATAATGGGATATGTAGGCAAAACTCATTGAGAGAGGTAATTTTGGGGTCATCTCAACAGTGTTTGCCCATAGACCCATTTTTTCCAAGGTCACTATGAAGATGGAGAACTAGGGTTTTACAATTTCATGTAGAGAAATAGTCAATAACCTAGAAATGAATGCACTAGAGTGAAGGTGAAGACAAACCCAAAATAATCTAAGTGGTTACATCTTTTTCTAGTAGGTATTTTATATAAGGCACTTACATCAGGTTCAAATATTAGTGTCAATAAAACCATCCTAGGTTGATGCTAGTGTTCATAAATCTAGAGGCACTCAATCCAAAATCTAATGACTATTATAGAATCAAATTTATAGTTTGATTCCTACCTATTCTAAATATATAATTGTATTAGCCTTAGAACTAGCTAAGTACATTTTTTCTTTGTCATTTCTATACTTAACGTAGTTGTATTTACTATGTTTAGCCTATCCCAATTTAAAGAATTAAAAATATATTATATTTGAGTTTAACATCTAATTGGCCTACTATAGAGATAGTTTATCATCTCTATGCCCTAGGATATATATATATATCCATTTAACCCTAGATAACCCCAATATAGATACATTTTAAGGCTAAACAACTTCTTACATAATAATGTTGACCTTCACACCTATGTTGATTAGGATATCGCATACTAAACATCTATTTATTGTCACATAAATGATAAGATCTTCATCATATCCTATATTTTGTGTAATCTTGACACCATGTTCCCTAATCAAGAATGATGTAGGTACTTTAATATTTATTTTGTGAAGATAAATAAACCAATTTTTTTATCATAGGGATAATCCCTTCTGCATGTAACATAGCTAAGATCTCTAATAGAGCATTCTCCACATGTTCTTGTGAAATATTTCATTAAAATGATTCCTTTATCTTTGCCTCCTAGTTTCAAGAAAAATGGAGCTCACGTATAAGTTTTATATCATTTCCATTGATTCTAGTAATATCTTTCTCTATCATAATCCATTGGGATAGTTAGTAGAAGGCTCAGTGTGGGGAAATTTCTCTTTTATTTTGGGTTCATACCTTGGTAAAACCTTTTCAGATATCTTGACCCGAGGTTGGGTGGTGGCACCATTACATGTCATGATATTTACCATAGGTCCTTATTGTTTGTAGCCTTCATCCTTTGGAATCCATTTAATTGATAGGTGCATAATGCTGATCATCCTTACACCTTTTTATAACATACACTTTTGTTTTATTTTGGCATAAAGTTGGGGAAATATTTAGTTATGTGTTCACCTTTACAATACCTAAAAGTAGGAAACTTCATGAAATATATTTGGTAATGTTAAAATGAACTAAAATTATAATAGGTATGTGGTGGGCACTTCCCACCTCGTCATCCATCATATTATTCTCAATATGGGTGTTGAACACCATATTATCCTTGTCTTTGATTGGATGGACAACCTAGTGCCTAATGTGTCTCCTATTTGTGCACATCATGAATCTTGTCGATCACCCTAAAATATTTAGTGTCATGATTAGAAGCCTCACATATTTTGAACCATAGGGATACTTTTTCTTAGGTTTCCCATTGTAGTAGGGGGAGCTTGTGCATGTCATGTCCTTCATGAAAAATATCACAAGATGTAATGAGTGCTCAAAAGATTCACCTAATATAATTTTTATTATTATGCCCTTCTAATTCACATTCAATACACTAAAGGCCATTGCATATTTTGTGTGTAATGTTGGAAATGAGATTTTTTAGTGTGAGGCCATTGAAGTAATCAATGTTTCCATAAATGGGCTCACTCCTATATCAACAACTCTAACTACCTTTTCGAGGAGTACTACTTCAAGTGATTCCATAAAATATGTAAATGTATTCATACATAATGTGCATAAAAAAGGTGTGATAAACTTGGTGAAAAATCATTACAAATGATAGAATAGATGTATCTCATATGATAGCTTTGAGATTAGACTTTTGAATCGTCCATCATATTGTAAAATGCTCTTTGTTAATTCTTGTTTGAGCTCCTTCAAGGTAAAGATACTTTCCTATTCAAAATTTGGAATGTCAAATTCCCTTAGGAAAGTTCCCTTTAGTTAATTGAAATATATAATTCCCTGATTGGGTTCATACTTAAAATACCAAGTATGCACATAAATGAATAACATGGTTATAAATTTATTATCCATTTAATATGGCACAATAATGCCTTTAGAATGCTAGATGAGTTAACACTTGTGGATGTGTTCAAATCTATTTTATACACCTATAAAAAATAGGTAGACTCAATGACATATCATATAATAAATATTATGGCACTGATATTGGTGTGATCAATAAAGTTGTAGTTGGTGTGATCAATGTTGCATATGTGCTAAAGATTTGGATTCTCTCAAGGTTTCAATCAAGGTTTTCTCAATTATCCATAGTCTAGGGTATAATTCCTATAGTCCTTGTGATAGGTTTCACTATAACTATGGTTGTAGAGTGGTAATAGATAGAGCTAAAGTAGAGAGAAGATATCTTCTCTCCAACTAAGAAAAGGAAGATCAATCCATCAAACCTAGATAGATGTAGAGAAGACCCTTATAGTTTTATGGATGATACAAGAAGGGTTATAAAGGAGATGTTTATAAGTTTTAACCAAGAAATTCAAAAGACACCATAAAGGAGTACAATCTAAGATCTTGAAGAAATTTTGGATAACTTGTAGGGAGTTACCATGAAGCTATATGATATAATTTAGTTAATAAGTTTGACAAAGGCCACATCACACCCTAAATGGGGGGACATCTTGTATTTATTTAATAAATTAAAGGACATTGATGGTAAGATTTTATTCTTGATATAAGATACCAAAAATAAAAAATACAAATAATTGAATTTAATAATAAAATTTGAGGTTTCATGGATGGAGAGCTTCATTACAACTAAGAGAGACAACTTTCTCAAGTGGCATCAAAAGATGCAAACTCTGGTTCAACAATTGGCCAATAAAGAGTGAGAGGAAATGTCCATCTTGAAGGATATAAGAATCACTAAGGTAGGAACCATTTATAGGTAATTGGTCTTTAATCTAATTTTTGAAAACTTACTCAAAGTTGTGGATGACATCTTTCAAGCTGAGATTAAAGGCACAATTTATAGAACAAATGATGAAATTATGCAGCTAGTCAATTTTTCTAGGGAACACATTATTAGAGCTAAGACATTACATGTAGGAGTCAAAGTTGCATTGGTTTTACACCAAAAGTTGATCAAAAACCTTCCATAGTTATTCAAGAGGCTATTTCTTGATTATGAAATCATTTACATGGACTTCTAATCAAGTCATGCATTATATATATATATATATATATATATATATGGAAGTGACAAAATAAACATATTCAAAGGTAGATCCATCTTAATCACCTCTTTAGATCACACAATCTCTCATATAAACATTGGTGTAGACATAAATTAGGCATGCTTATGTGCCATTCCCAATTTCTATGATTACTATTGCAATGACTACTATAATTACTCCACCTATCACTTTTATGACTTCTTTAGATAGAGGTGTCACATCAACACCTATATAAATATAATTGTGTACTTGATATTTTTGATAAGTTGTAACTTTGATTCCAAATAAATGTTACATGTATATATTGTATTTTTTTAGATTTGAAAATTTATTTTGAGTTAACTACTGGACATGCATCCTTTGCATAAAATTTAGATGTAAGTCCTATTTTTGTTATTATGTTATTATACTTTTCTTGAGAGATGATTCACTACCCATACCATGATATTTATACTTATATCCTCGTAATCTATAGGGAGGATAATTTTGGCTATTAAATATTAATAAGAAATTTTGAGAAGTTCTGCAATTTTGGTCTTGATGTGCAAATCTTGATTCTTATCCAAATTGTGGATTATGTAAAAAGTTATATCATTATAGTTTCTTAGTATTTGGTTATGTATGAGTTATCCATTATTTATAATCATTCATAATAATCCATATTTGATCTAAATACATTTTGCATTGAATCAAAATCCCCCTTATAGATGTGCTATTATAGTCTAACAAATGTAACAACCTTTGATTTCATGTGTTTAAGTCTTTTGTATTTTTTTTCCCTTTGAATCATAGTTGTGTTTGAGTTTTGGTGCACTATATTATATTATATCAAGCATTGGTCTGTGATCTCTTATCCAACCTCTAGTTCAAGTTTTAGTCTTGAAAGGTTTCATCTAGTGTGGTCCATAAACTTCCTTTTCTACCCTACCTTTCCCTCCTTTTTTTAGTTTATTTTTAAGTCATACCCACATTAGGTTAGAACCATCATCATTAAAATCATATAAATTAGATTTATATTCATCCATAGCTAACCCATCCATGGTAAACAACCTACCTCACTCATTGCTATTCCACTAACAAGTTGTTTACAAAACCTAATACCTTGTAACTCATGCCTTGGAGTGAATACTTTTCATTGATCATAAAATGTTAGAGGTTACCTTGTAAAAGATTATATGGTTTTCATAAATCATAAATCAACTAAATAATATTTAAAGAATCACACATGATGTAAAAAATGAGAAGGGTTAATATGTTGTAGGATTATATTTAGGCATCTTTTAGTTCTCTGATTTACTCATTTCTTTATTAAAAATCTATTTTTTATGATAGTTAAAATATAAATTATTGGTTCTCAAATAATAATTATTTACCCATTTATTCACCATTTTTTGTTTCCCAAAATGCCAAAGCTTTAAAAATATCTTAGGGTAGCAAGATTTTAGCTAATAAGTTTTCCACATTATAATTGATTATAAATTGCTAGCTAAATGATATATATATATATATATATATATATATATATATATATATATATATTATTTAATTTGATTTAAATTTAGAAGGAATTAAAAAGTGTTTCAAAAATTTTATAGGTACAAATGAATGTTTAGTCTATGTTAAATGGATATGCCCTATTTGGTGAAAAAAATGTACATGTAGTATAGTTTTACAAAAATGGTTGATCAACACTTTTTGAGGCAATATTTGGGAGACCATGTCAAAGTGGATTTCACTAAAAACCTTCATGAAGGAATAAAAATTTAAGGGAAACACTATTTTTATTAAAAATAAATCACAAAAAATTTCAATCAAAAGAAATGGGTTCATGAAATATCCTTACCAAGCTAATATGATAGTTTTCATACTTACCCATTTTTCTATCATTTTTCCAATTTTCAAAACTGATTGTCAACACCATTTCATGAATAAATTCACACAATAAAATCAAGATGGATAATGATAGAAATTGAATGGAATAATCCAAATATAAGGGAAATGTATTAGTTTAATATTTTTTTATTGAAATGAGGTTTCAATCAAAATATTTGGCTTCATGAAATCACCCTATTAGGTAGAACTGACAATTTTTATAATTAACCAAATAAATATATTTCAAAATAGATAATATTATTTAAGGATGATAATGTTTATTTAAAGATAAGTACATCTATCTAAAGTTATATAAGTTTATCTAAAGTTCATGCAAAGTTGGATGAACAAGTCACTTGAGGTTATAAAAGAACAAGTCAGTTGAATTAGTTGGTTTAGTAAATAAAGTATGCAATTTGAATTAAAATTCAATACTTATTTTTATTTATTTGTCATAATAGGGATAAAATCAACACTATAGTTATATTTTCATGTGATCCATGCAATAGTGGATTTACTCCACTTAATTTCATGATATATAATTTGTATTAAACCCATTATTATTTAGAAAATATTTGGAAGATGATTAATAAGCTTGAGAAATCAGCGTGGATGTTCTGTGAGTTTTTTTATGTTTATTTCTTTCACAAATTTAGATTAGTATTATATATATATATATATACTAATCTAAATCTGTGAAAGAAATAAACATAAAAAAACTCACAGAGCATCCAAGGTGATTTATCAAGCTTATTAATCATCTTCCAAATCTTTTATATATATATATATATAAAATTTTATAGTGATTAATAAAATATATTTAGTCATTTAATTGTGAATTGATTAAATTGAGCAATTAACTAGTTTAACTGTTTCTATGGTTTAACTCTTTTTTTTTTTCAATTTTTGTGGTTGGATGTGTTTTTTCATAATTCACTATGGTTGATTTATCTTACAAAGTGATGCTATGGAAATTTATTCACAAATGATTAATCCTTAAACTCTCTACTATTTTATCTTAGTTTGAGTGAATGCAAAATTTAATAAACATTGACTAATTTTCAATAAATTTTAGTGAAGTGTTTACTTTAGAAAAAAATATTTGGGTAGGACATATAAAACCTTGTTTTATGACTCACTCTTTCCCTCCCTTTTTGATGCTTTTAATTATATTCAAATCTTGTAAGATAACATCATTGTGAATATTCATCTTTATGGTAGTTTATTTGTACATTAAGAGGGGATAATCTGATTGTAGAGATAATTTCTAGAATAGGTAACAACCATATTGATCAACAATGATACTCTATCACTTGGTTATCTATAAAACCACTTACTTGTAAGTTGTTTCCTACGTTACATTTTTTGATTTAAAACTAAAAGGTAAAAAACCATCACCTATTGGGGTGGGTATATAGACCTACATCAATAGTATCCTATATGATAAATGTATATTAATACGGATAATATAAAAACTCAATACATATATATTCCCAAATAAAAGGCATACCACCAATGTAGTAATGCAGCTAAAATGTAGGCACAACTATAATCAATCTCATTCATATAAAGTGGACTATTTAGTTAAGTTATGATGGTAGAATTATTGTTAGGATGGTTTGAACATTATTTTATTGATGCATTTAATAAATTACAACCTTTGAATCTAATGGTTTAGTCAAAGATGAAAAAACATATTGTATCTTCAAGCGGTAGTTTATAAGCCACTAGTTTTTTTAAAATAACAATTTCTCCACCAATAAAAAAAATAGTAGAGGATCAATTGCAAATGCTTCTTCTTCTTGGATTTTTTTTTTATGAAGTATTTAGTGGGATCCAAGGTGGAATGGTATAAATAAAATATATATTGAAGGTAACATCAAATAATTTAGTGTAAAGTTTTTAAATTGGATTTGCTTTATAGTTTACATGTTTGAGTTCTTATTTATGTTGTCTCATTGTTTCCTAACTGTGAGTGGTTATTCTAGTTATGTTGGATAATTTTTAAGTGTTTAATAAACACAAATTAGTCTTGTGTAAAATATTTATATAGTGTCATAATTAAAAATCTATCCCTGAAGGCCATGTTTAGTAGTAACTTTTATAATTAATAAATTACATAGTGGAAGGGGAGAAGAATTACCTAACCCATAATAGTTTTTCCCAAATTGGGTTTGTATAGGTCATATAGTGTGTTAATATTATGATTAATTTATTCTTATGCTCCTTTCTTATGTTCAATTTTATGTAAATATTATTTCCAACACTTATTTATCTCTATCTTAACATTGAAAATAATATAAACTATTCATCTATCAATTGTTTGTTGAGATATGAGTATAGGATATATGTTGGTGAATATTGGTGTGGAATATCCATCTAGATTATGTATCAAATTTCTATTAGAGTTTTCTTTAGTGTCATTTTTAGGAAAATTTTATGGTTTTGTGTGTTTGTGACAACTTTGTACTATATGCCTATCACTAAAGTAAGTAGTGTTAGTGGTCAATGTATCCTAAATCCATTTGAAGAGGAAATTTGCACAACAAAGTGAAATCAAGAGATCAAAATTATGGTTCACTTATATGAAGAAGATGCTTGTACAATAGAAGAGATATTTCACAAACTTGAAGAAAGAGTGGCCACCATCTCTATTTCTAGGAACAAACTATATCACTTCGAGTCCATTATGGGATTTTCATGAAGAATATTGGTGTTGATATAGATAATTTTAAATCAAATAATAAGGATGATCCCAAACATGAGAATATGGAAGAACAATCTTGTGCCAACCAAGATCCATATCTATTCAAGTCAAATGAAAATATAGAGATTTAGCCATATGATAGAGATGTGAATCTAGAGAGGTTAGACCATTGGCTAGGCCAAATTGAGGTATATCTAATTTTACATAAAAATTAATGAGAGATAATCTATTTTTTTTTCAAGGTTAAAATTGATCAATCACGCTTTAAATTGGTTTGAAGGTTATATTTATACCTTGGTTGTTAAGAACCTTCTTCTTATTACTAAGTGTAATGATTTTAAAATGCTAATCAAGGAGTAGATTTATCCTATTATTAAGAGTAAGATAGGTGAATGTATTGGAAATATATTAGGCAAAATCAAGGTCAAAACATGCAAGAGTACATAATTTAGTTCTAAAATAAGGTTGTCCAAATGGATAAAAATACAAAAAAACATGATATCTTGATGAAGTATGTTGGTGGAATCCATATCTATTTAAGGATACTTATCCTCTTGGTTAGGAATATGGATGTAGATAAGGCTTGCTCTCAAGATTGATAAATAGATAAGGAGAAGAAGAAGGTTCCATCTACCTCTCAAATCACTCCAAAGCACAAATGATGTAGGAGCATCAAAAAAATAATTTGTAAACTTATATATATGAGAAGATATAATGTAAATAGTTCTTTTTAGGTGTCTTAGGAGGGTCAATAAAGCCTAAGAAGGATTCACTTATATTATTTTAGCTAGATTGAAGTTTCCCTCCAAAAATATGTTTTTGAATATTTGAATAGTTGTAAGCCTTCATAAGGGCATGGACCAACATAAAAGGTCAATGAGAGATGATAGAAAGGTCCATTCACATGTGTAAATATATTTACTTGTATGTAATAAGGTAAAAATATATCTTAGGTTATAGTCTTATACATAGAAGTAAAGGAGGAATGTAGTTGAGAGATTATTGGTCTTTATAAAGACCAATCTAAAGTTGTTAAATAAGAGACAACTCTTACACCTTAAAGTAAGTAGCTCAATAAGGAAAAGAAACATGAATATAGGGAGTATCAGGAGTCTTTGTTATGTAGATTATAATTTGGAATGACTGAGAGAAAAAACCTAAGACCTTTAGGCCTATATTATGATTTTAAATAAGATATTGTGTTTGTAATCAATTAAGGAAGTTATTAAATATAAAGATTGTATATAAGTGTATAGGATATTAATAGTTAGTATTTGCAAATAATATTATGTGAGTATGGAAACTTAGTCTTGTTATAAATTAATGGTCTATAAAGATAAAATACAGATTAGAAAGTTATGTTAAGTATTTATAGTGTCTTGAGGATCAAATAAAATCATTTGATCATTATTAATTCTCAAAAACTCAATTGATTTATTCCTCTTAGGTTTAAGTTGATATATTGTGGAGATTTATATAAAAGAGATGTTTGGTTATGATCCATTATATCTCAAAATTGGAAGTCCACTAAGAATGAAAATTAAATCTTCATAGCCTTGGGTCGAATGTAAAGATTCAAAGCGTAAGACTCATTTCTAGCTTAATTGGTATTTTATGTTTCAAATTAGATTCTAGCTTGTGTTTTTGTTATCATCAAAACACAATTCTGTACATAGGTTATTTATAGAGTGGATTGATGGTCTTGTTATTATAGAAACACAAATATATTTTATATTTTAAAAATTGACTAAGTTAGGAAAAAGGTCATAGTATCTATACATGGTAGCTAAGCCTAAATATGTTTTAAACCATTTATTCATGGATTTGGTGCTTTATGGAAGATTGATAAATTAGTCAACTAAAGTTTTATCAGCTGAAGATAAAATAAATTTGCACACACAATTAGTTGAATCCATGTAAGTTACCATGCACGAGTTCATAATAATGCAAGAGGAAGTATAAGGATGTAATTATGATCTTGATAGAGATATTGAGTGGATCTAAAGACTCTTACACTCATTAAATAAAAGCTCTCAGCTTTTATATAGATGTGTAAACTTGAGAATAAGGTTTGAGCTAGAAAAGGGTGGATATATTCCAAAATAACCAAGAAAAACCTATGGAACTTCATGGAATATTAAAAAATTATATTTAGTGAATAATACAAGTGTTTTCATGATATAAGGTTTCATGATATTCATAGACTATGTGCTACAGGTCAAAGGAGAATATATTATAGATTTTAAAACCCATCTTTGTGTCCTAGTTTTGAGAAATGGTGTAGCCTCTTCTAAAGTGTTAAAACACAAGTTTGTACGCATAATGGAAGTAGGAGTGGAAATAATGGGGGATGTGGATCTATAAAAGGATGAACATTTTGCATTATAGGCTAGAGTTTATATGAGGGTTTGTTGTTTGGAAGATTTGATTTGGGTTTGAAATTTAATTAGTTTGAGTATAATATTTTTCACCTTTGCCTCTTCTTGTAGAATGTAATATGGTAAATCACTGAAGGATTTAAAAAATTCACAAAATTTTGAAATTATTGTGTTGTAGATAATTGCCTTACCTTTAGTTCAAAATGTAGGATGGAAATCCTATTAAGATTTACAAAGTATTTGGGTTATTAAGCATTTAAGGGTAAAGTGGATTCAAAGGATTTTCATGGGGTTAAAATCAAATAAATTTCAAGGTATTAATCTCTTGACTTATATAATGTAACATTAAATTTGAAATATTAATCCATTGTTGGTTATTTAAACATTTATGATATATTATTGCAACTAGCAAATTGAAGATAAGAACATGGCAAAGTGGTATGAGAGTGGGAATATTATTTTTTATGAATTAAGAGATCATTAAGTGACATATGGTCATATGAAAAATAAAAGGTATAATACAATTTATGCAAGCCCAAAATGAATTTAATTAAGGTATAATGAAATGCAAATGATTCTTGAATGGACATTTACATAAATATGAGTATGCTAAGACAGTAATTAAAATATTTGTATACTTGCATAATTTTTTTGGTATAAGAGCAAGGAGCTCTCTAGGAAGACATAATATTTGAATTTTTTTGAAATCTAATTAGGTGGTAGGTTAATCTCTTATATCAGATTTGTAATAAGATTATCAGTTATAGTTGGACTTATGTTTTATGCTTTATATATGGAATCAGATTTTGAGATGATACAAATGATAGGTAGAAGTTTTTGGATAAGTTTTAATGAAGGTTATTAATTATAGGAATGTAGTGAAAGGTTACAATAAGATAATTATTGAAAAAGGAGAGGCACAAAATTTTGTGAGAAGAGAGTGAGTGGCAAAACCCTATAGCTAGTAAAGCTTGAAAGAGTGAAAGTAAGCTAGTGAAAGCTCTTAGGTAAGCTCAAAAGGAGAGATTAAATAATTTGAATAAATATAAGAGGAGGAATAGAAATCTACCAACAGACTAGGGTGAAAAAGACCTAGGTGAGGTACTAGATAGAAGGTTGAAGCATACTTGCTAAGGAAAATAGGTCCAAGTGAGACTTAAATAAAATAGATAGTAAAAAGAGAATAAATGATTAAGGGATTAGATAAAGTTAATTGCCACAAGAAAATGAGAGAGATAAAAGTGGAAAAGGAAATTGTAGAGATGAGAATGGTCTTATCAACCATGACACAAGTCTTGGAGCAGTCAAGACAAAATTTTGTTTTAAGGATTACAAAAAGGATTAAGTTTCCTCTCAAATAAATCATTGGGAAAAGGAAAAAGAAGAAACACAAGAAATTTATAGTAAAGTAATCCAAGGAGGAAAATAAGGAGGCAAAAAAGCCTTAAGTTTTTAAAACTAATGATTTCTTTGTAAGTGTGCATGCAGGTAAGAAGATAGATGAAGAGAGGATCCAATTTGAGGGCCTAAATGATGAAGAAGTCATAGTGATGGCAATAAAAGAAAAGCATGGGCAACATGTTTTTACTATGGAAGAAGTGAACATGCTATTGGAGAATAAAATAGTGTTTTGTCATCTAAAAGAAGGATAATTTATTTAAGACATGGAGCAAGGAGAATATCTTCAAGAAGATCTCATCAGTGATATAGAGCTAGTTCAAGAAAAATATGAAGTGGATAAAAGTTGTTTTGTTTTTCTTACGAATTTTGCTGATATGCATGTGGAATTTCATAAAGATGGTGATGTATTATAGGAAAAATAACATGAAGGAGAAGTTGAGCCTACACATGGGATTATTCAAGGTAGATATGAAGAAAAATAAACACTTATTTTTCGTTATAGCATTGTATTTGATGAAGAAAATGTAAATTATTAAGAAGATGTTTTATATAAACAAACAATAACATTGTGAGATAAAATTTGAATGGTGGATGTAAAGAAGAAACTCACATTGAAGTGATTGTAAAATTTGATATACTACAAGAAAAGGTGTCTCCAATAACACAAGATGAAGACAAGTCAGTTGTGAGACAAGATTTTATAGAGTTAAAGGAAGAAGAAGACATGATTTGGCATCAAATGATGATCGAATGAAAAAAATTGAGCCTCTTAGGTGATGAAGAGGCTATCAAAGAAGCTGAAATTGAGATTTTGAAATGATTAAGTGATGAATATGTAGATGGAAAGGTAATATTACCTCAAGTTTTTAAAACTAATTATGTTCTGAGTTTTGTATATGCAGGTGTGAATGACTTGGTAGAAAAAGAGATGGAGGTTTATATAGTAGACTTCATTGATAAAGATGAAAATAATATTGATCCATTTAAGATCATATATTATGAAGAAATCCACATGAATAAAGTAAAAATAAGATAAACTTAGATAAATAAGTTGATGAATTGGAAGAGAAGGAAGAAGATAATAGAAACTCATTTGAGCATGAGCTCATAAACTTTCCCTCCTAGGGAGTTTGATGCAAGAACATAAAAAAAACAATTTGTAAACTTATAGATATGAGAATATATCATGTAATTATTTATTTTTAGGTGTCTTAGGAGGGTAAATAAAAGCCTAAGAAGGGTTCACTTGTATTAGTTTAGCTAGATTGTAGTTTCCCTCTAAAGATATGTTTTTGAATATTTGAATAATTGTAAGCCTTCACAAGGGCATGGACCAACATAAAATGTCAATGAGAGATGGTATAAAGGTCCATTCACATGTGTAAATGTTTTTACTTGTATGTAAAAATGTAAAAATCTATCTTAGGTTGTAGTCTTCTACATAGAAGTAAAGGAGGAATGTAGTTGAGAGAATATTGGTCTTGATAGAGACCAATCTAAAGTTATCAAATAAGAGATAGCTCTTACACCTTGAAGTAAGGAAATCAATAAGGAAAGGAAACATGAATATAGGGAGAATCATAGTCTTTGTTACATAGATTATAATTATGGATGAGTGAGAGAGGAAGCCTAAGACCTTTAGGCCTATATTATGGTTGTAAATAAGATTTATGATTTTGTAATCAATGAAGTTATTCAATATAAAGATTTTATATGAGTACAGAGGATATTAATAGTCAATCTATGCAAATAGCATTCTATGAGTATGTGAACTTAGTATTCTTAAAAATTAAAGGTGTATGAAGATAAAATATAGATTGGAAAGGTATTTTGAGTTTTTATAGTGTCTTGAGGATAAAATAGAATCATTTGATCATTCTTAATTCTTAAAAATTTAATTTATTTATTCCCCTTGGGTTTAAGTTGATATATTATGTATATTTAAATAAAAGAGCTATTTAGTTATGATCCATTAAATCTCAATATTGATAGTCCACTAAGAATGCAATGTAAATATTCATAGCCTTGGGTGGAATGTGAAGATTCAAAGCTTGAGACTCATTTTTGATTGAATTTGTATATAATTGTTTTGGTTTTCTAAGTTTCAAATTAGATTCTAGATTGTGTGTTTTTATCATTAACACACAATTCTGTACAGAGGTTATTTATAAAGTGGGTTGATGGTCTTGTTATTATAGACACATAAATCTATTATATATTTTGCCAATCGACTGAGTGAAGAAAAAGTTCATAGTATCTATACATAGTATTATTCAGAGTAGCTAAGCCCAAATATGTTTTAAACCATTTATTCATGGATTTGGTGATTTATGGAAGAATGATAAATTAGTCAACTAAAGTTTTATCAACTTGAGATAAAATAGATGTGCCATCCTGTTGGGCACATCAGAGCTAATGTCTTGCCATCCTGTTGGGTAGCTTGGGTAAAGTATCATGATGACTTCATATACTCAGAGTCGATGGGACTATGATATGAGGAAGTTGAAACTAAGTTTGAAGAGGTTGAATGAATCTCTTTCATATCCTACATCCAAAAACAAACCCGCACGGTATATGACAGCGAATGAGGAGTGGGAGTTAGTACCACCTCGAATTCAGAAGTTGTTGCCTTTTGATCGCTTTGTTAAGCATAGGAGAGAGCACTACAGATCACTTCGACGAGAGAGTAGCATGTCCCATGATTATTATGATTATGAGATAGGAGATAGTGAAGATGAGGATGAGTTTGATGCTTGCACTCAGAGTGTACAGGGGTGCTCAGATGTTAGTGCACTGAGGGTTGATGAACTCTCAGCTATGGTAGAGATTGTAGAAGAGTCCCAGGATCCGATTATTGTAGATGATACTCAGGAGAACACAGTGGACAGTTTTGAGGACTTAGTTTCACCGGTTGTTTCTTTCCGTATGGAAGAGTTAGACAGTGATGCTACAGTTGTTGATACTCCGTCTGTTGATATGAGCTTTGGAGTTGATTTACAAAGTATGGATGATCATTTGTATATTGAGGTGGTTGGTGGTGAGTACATTCCTGCAGTTGTCGCTGAGGAACAGGTTGTTGATGCTGATACACATATACAGGATTTGGATCTTGCTGATTCTGATGAGTTTGAGATACTAGTGGAGTCATGTCTCCAGATTGATTATTCTCACATGGATGACAGTGTGGTACAGTTGGTTGTGCCACCTTTACAGAGAGATCAGTTGGGGTGTGTGGGGGAGTATGTTAATGCTTCCACATATAATTTTTACTGCACTGAACCATTCATGGAGTACTTGCTGGATAGTGCAGGTGTTCGTCTGGACTCACATAAGATGACAGAAGGTGTTCTTGTCCGAGGTTCTAGTGCTATTAGCAGATTGGGTGAGGAGATTTTACGAACCCTTTCTACTATGTTACCTTACAGGGATGTTGAGGTGATGTTTGTTGAGCCGAGATTGGATCCATCCATTGAGTCTCAGTTTGGCAATAGTGTGCCAATAGCAGAGTTTGGGGGTTCTTACCAGCATCATACGGTGAGTTATGCTCCTTATTTTTCTTTGCATCTAGAGATTAGTTTTGGTGTCAGTGATTCAGATACCAATAATTGTCATATCCACGGTCCAGTTGGATGTGAGTATCAGTCAGATAGGGACTTGAATTTTGACAGAGTTGATATTTTAGTTGGCTTGAGTCCTTCAGAGTGGTTTCTTCTACCGGCATCTACAGTTGGTCTTCAGATAGTTGTTTGGGTGTCGAGTGCAGTTTTTCAGTTGCTGATTTTGATACTGTTGATGCTGTTGATGTTGATGGTTTATTCACATGGATTGGTTGGTGACATGATGGTTGTTACACAACTTTTTCCTTGGGATCCAGGTGGATCGAGTAGTTCATTGTTCCGAGATTGCTTGGGGACAAGCAATTTTCGGAGGGGCGGATTGTCATGTCCCCTTTTTCATGGACATTGACAGATTTGATGATTGGCCTATTATACGACCTTCGTAGGCTAATATGAGGGATAGAGGGTCATAATGGAGCTTGGCTTGACTTTGATTCGCAGAATTTCTACAGTTGGTTTTCATTCAGGGTCTTTCAGACATGTTTGATTGATGCTCCTATTATTTAGGGATATTTGACATGCAGCGGAGCACCTTTATTTTGGTATGGTCATATGCGGAATCACTCCCTGATTCACCTCCTTCGATCGGTTTGAGGATCCGACGTATATTGAGGGAGATATTAATATTTGATTGATTTAATCAAATATTAATTATTTGGTCTCATTAATAATTAATTATTAATTATTAATTATTTGCTCTAATTCTAAATTAGAAACCCTAATGCTAATTTAAGAAAAACCTAATTAGGGCAAGCATATCTTTTGAGGGTATAAGGGTTTCACATGGAGGCCATTATGGAATTATGCATAGATTATTGATTATTGAAAATTGAAGTAATTCTTCTGTGAAGACTGAGCCAAGGGTTCCAGGATTCCATTGCAGTGGAGAACGTCAACTCTTCATTGTGTGAAATTTAGAGGCTGTGAGATATCAGCTGATTTATTGCCAAATTGAGAGATAGCTTCATCCAGAAGTTATCACAGAGATACAGATCTGAGAGATAGCTTCATCCAGAAGTTATCACAGAATTCTAGGGTTGAGAGATAACTTCACACAGAAGTTTATCACAAAGCTTTCCAGGTATTTTCTTATTTAGTTTTTGATCTAATAAATTATACAGCTAGAGATCTACTGTGCTAGAGACATATATCTTCAGATCAGGGGTTGAAAATAGAGAAGTTGTGCTTAATTGGCAGCCGTACAGAATCCGTACGGGTTCGTACAGATCAGTGCAGGAACCGACTTCGGCAGACAGAGGGTTTCAGTGACCGACATCGGTCGACTGAAGACCGACGTCGGCAGAAAGCTGACCGACAGATACCGACGTCAGCGATATATCGACCGACGACGGCGACTGTGTGTCGATACAGAAGGGCCGAGACTTTCCAGAATTCAATTTGCACTTCCATATTTGCAAAGCCAGGGTTTTCAAGACTGTATTTCATATTTATATGCATATTAGAGGACTGCAATTGTAATCATCCAGAAGAACAAGTAATGAGATCTTTATTTGCTATTGAGAGATTATACTATGATTTGTGTATGCTTATTTTGAATCTATTATGCAAGTTTGTATCTGTGATCAGAGCTTTATGAGTTTTTATATTCCCTGTTTGAAGGGGATATTACAGTTGTTCAGAGATTTTATTGCTATATATCAGAGCTTTGGTCTTTGGTATCATAGTTTTGTGTCTTTCATATATCTCTATTGACAGGGGATATTACAGTGGTATCAGAGCATTTGTAGGAGAAAAGGAGCCCCTAAGTAAGGGACATTACATATATATTTTGCCAATCGACTGAGTGAAGAAAAAGGTCATAGTATCTATACATAGTATTATTCAGAGTAGCTAAGCCCAAATATGTTTTAAACCATTTATTCATGAATTTGGTGATTTATGGAAGAATGATAAATTAGTCAACTAAAGTTTTATCAACTTGAGATAAAATAGATTTGCACACACAATCAGTTGAATCCACGTAATTTACCATGCATGGGTTCATAATAATGCAAGAGGAAGTAAAAGGATGTAATTACAGTCCTAATAAAGATATTAAGTGTATCTAAAGACTTTGACACTCATTAAATAAAATATCTCAAATTTTATATAGCTGTGTAAACTTGAGATTAAGGTTTGAGCTAGAAAAGGGTGGATATATTCCAAAATAACCAAGCAAAACCAATGAAACTTCATGGAATATTAGAAAAGTATATTTAGTGGATAATACAAGTGTTTTCATGATATAAGGTTTCATGATATTCACAAGCTATGTGATACAGGTTAAAGGAGAATATAATACAGATTTCAAAACCCATCTGTGTGTCCTGGTTTTGAGAAATGGTGTGGCCTCTTCTAAAGTGTTGAAACACAAGTTTGTATGTATAGCAGAAGTAGGAGAGGAAATAATGGGGGATGAGGATTTGAACAAAGATGAACTTTTTTCATTATGGGCTAGATTTTATATGAGGGTTTGTTCTTTTGAAGATTTGATTTGGGTTTGAAATTCAATTAGTTTGAGTAGAATATTATTCACCTTTGCCTCTTATTGTAGAATGTAATATGATAAATCACTAAAATATTAAAAAAATTCAATTTTTTTGAGATTATTGGGTTGTAGATAGACACCTTACCTTTACTTCAAAAAGTAGGATGGAAATATCAACAAGATTTGCAAAGTATTGGGGTTATTAAGCATTTGAGGATGAAGTGGATTCATAGGAATTTCATGGGGTTCAAATCAAATAAATTTCAAGGTATTAATATCTTGAATTATATAATGGAACATTAAATTTTAAATCTTAATCCATTTTTGGTTATTTAAACATTTATGAGATATTATTGCAACTAGCAAATACAATAAAAGAACATGGCAAAGTGGTAAGAGAGTGGGAATATTCCTTTTTATGAATTAAGAGATCATTGAGTGACATATGTTAATATGAAAAATGAAAGGTAGAATACAATTGACATAAGCCCAAAATGAATTTAAATAAGGTATAATTAAATGCAAATGATTCTTGAATGGATAGTGACATAAAGATGAGTCTCCTAAGATAGTAATTAGAAGAGTTGTAGACTTGCATACAAAAATGTGGTTCTAAGAAAAATGGTAAAGGAAAAGGTAGTCATAATTATACTTCTATTTCTAATAATGATACTAAAATACATTATGGATATTATTATGTTGATAGTCATTCTAAATTTTTTTTTGGAAGTTACATTTGGAGTTGCATCCATTCAATAACAACAAGAAGAATAAGGGTATTCCCTCTCCCAAATTTGAATACATTGGTTGTAGATCCAATGTGGATGACACTTTTTTTACCTCCATCAATAGAGAGGTATGTTTGGGTAATAATAGTGCTCAAAAGGGTGAAATTTATAAACTTTGCCATATTAAAATTCAAATGAACAAAAAATAAGCAGATAAAATTTTCAATACTTGTTCATAATAAACAAGAAGTTAGTGGAAAAAGTGGGGATAAGAAATTACAATCATCTAAGTCCACATGATTTAGGTTTTGAAAAGAGAGGTATAGATGTGAAGGTGACAAATGATGTAAATTTATGTTTGGTATCAATACACATTTCATTGATAAAGTTATAGTGGATATTGTGCCTCTTGATTTGTGTGTAGTGCTTGGTATTTATTATTTATATATTTGAGATGCTATCTTCATGGGGATAGATAATCAATACCATTTGATAAAATATAGAAAATATACATTATTTTAACCTATAAAGGTTATTATAAAATATCTCTAGTAAGTGCCTCTCAAGAAATTAAAAAACATTGGTACATCTCTTAAAACATCTCTTAAAAATGATATAATAGGAATCATTGTAAGACTTAGGATGAAATTTTTTATATATTCAAAATTATTATAATATGGTAATGAATTATTATCCTTTTAATATTTATTTTGGTTACTTATATTCATGTGCATTTGATGGTGTTTAATAAAACTATACAAAGGAATTAGTAAATCAAATCCAAAGGTCCACAAAGCTGAAAGGTTCATTGAAAAGATTTAAAGAAGTGCAAGAAAGGTTTAATATGCCAAAATAAAAGTATAAAGTGAGGCATGATCAACATATAAATGATCATAAATTCCTTATTGGAGACAAACTATGGTTGTACTTTAGAAAATAAATACTCCTAGGTAATGTTAAGAGGCTTAAGCCTCATAGGTATGGTCAATTTAAAGTTATGAAACAAGTGTGAAATAATGAATTTATAATTGATTTGCCTCCTTATATAAACATTTATATTGTTATAAATTTTTAAAACTTACATATATTTGAGCCTGAAATGTTATAAAATAAAGTGAAGGGTTTTTCATACCTTAAATCAAATACCCCCTCTTGATAGTCAACTAGAATTGGAGGATGTTATTGTGATAGAAAATAAGGAGAGGACAATAATAAGATGAGTGTAAGAGCATTGATTAGTTGGGTTAAAGGGTTAGTTACTCGATAAGACCAAATTTTATTCTAGATAATATGTGGGGAAGATATTTGACCATTTATAGTGTTCATGAAGATTTCAATCACTTAAAATACTCAAATTGGGGAGGCATGATCCAAAATATGGATTTGGTTTACTAGACATGTTTTCTAATTAAACCCACTATTCTTAGTTAATTCATGTATGTAAGAAACAATGTAAGACAATTATTCAAGTTATTTCATTTAAAGTTAATTATTTAGTTAAGTTTCATTGATAAAATCAGTGCTTATATTGATGAAGTCAAAAACTTGTAACCTTTGAATCTAAGGTTTTCATGAAAGATGATAAAACTATCTATATATGTAAGGGGATATTATGAAATTTCCATGATGGTTTTTAAACCATTATTTTTCTCATAGTATCAGTTTTACCACCAATTAAAACATGGACAGAGGATTGGTTATACATTTTCCCTCTTCTTGGTGACTATTCACTTGAAGCATTTGGTAGGTTCCAAGGTGGAAACAAAAAATATAGTTTGTATTAAAGGTAGATAACCTCATATAAGTAAGTGAGAAATATTTAATTTGAATTCACATTGTAGTTTATAAGTTTGAGTCATTTTTCATGTTGTCTCATTGTTTCCTAGCTATGAATGGTTATTCCAATTGTGTTGGATCATTGTGAAGTGTCTAAGAAATGAAAATAATTATTGTGTGGAGGACTTGGATAATGTAGTAATGAAATCTCTATCCATGAAGGCCATTTGGAAGTAACTTGCATAATTTATTAATTACATAATGGAAGGGGAGTGAAATCACCTCATTCACTATAGTTTTTCCCACACTAGGTTTCTCTAGGTCATATAGTGCATTCATACTATGCTTTGTCTATTATTATATTTATTTTTTATATTGATTTTTTTGTACATTTCATTTCTATAAATTGTTTATCTCTACTTTATCATTGAAATTAGTCTAGGATATTCATCTATAAATCATTTATTGAGCTAAGAGTATAACATTCATGTTGGTGAAGCTTAGTGTGGCATATCCATCTAGTTTATAGATCAAGGATGAGGCATAAATGTGGGAATATCATGTTTATTTAGGTATTTAAATTCATAATAACTCATTAATTATCTCACAAGCATGGAATACTACTTTGAGTTTGAGGAAGGTAGTGACCTACAGTGTGTGAAGGTGACACATACCAAGTTGAAGGGTCACACAGATCTATGGTGGAGATAAGAATGGAGTGAGAGGAAAATAATGGCCAAAAAGAATATTGAAAAATAGGATTGGATGATTGAAATGCTAAAGGGAAAATTATTTCCATGAGACAATCAAATGGCATTGTTTAAGAAATTGAAAAACTTAAAGTAAAAGGACATGAGTGTCAAGGATTACGTTAAGATGTTATGAAAGAACACCATTTGATTAGGACATAGTGAGTTCAACCAAGATAATTTACAAGATAATTAAATGGGTTGTGAATATAGATATAGGAGGATCTGAGCATGGCCCAAATATAAACTTTAGAAAAAGGTATATCAATTTGTGCCAAAGGAAGATAATCTTTTTTACATACAAAATAAAATGTTGGATGAGGGAAGGGATTATTTTCATGTATATAAAGTCATGTAAAGAGCCAAACGAGCAACATTTCTTAAAAACCAATAAACCTACAAGAGAAAGGATAAATACATGATGGATTTCAATGATACATATGAGGTAGAAAGTCTTACCCATCCTAAGGATGAGGAAGGTATGGTCAAGGAAGGTGAGGATGATTCCATAGAACATGATTCAAATGTGGATAAATAAGACATAGAGTGAGTGAATGTTTATAGGTGAAAAGTGAAGTAATCAAAAATATCGATGTTAGTGCACATGTTGCATATGAAATAGAATAAAATATAGGATAAATGGGACATTTTGAATAAAAAACAAAACCCAAACCATCCCTGATGATAAAGATAATAATTTTGAATCTACCAAAGAATAATAATGATTCAATGCAGAGGAAAAACAAATTTTTAATGATATATAAGTTAGGATGGAAATTCTACAAGGTGAATGTAGATAAAGTCATCACTTATAACTTGGTTTCATGTGAAGTGGTGGAGAAGGTGGGTTTGAAAAAGTTTTCACATCCAAACCCATATAAGGTGTCATGGCTATAGAAGGGCCAAAAGGTATTAGTGAATGAGTAATGATTTGTGAAGTTATTTATTGGAAGATACCAAGATAAGGTTTGTAATAATGTGTAATGTAAATATTCCATATGATAATGGGAAGGACATGGAAATTGATATAAAAGTGGTGCATGATGGGAGAGTGAACACCTATCACTTGAATAATGATGGTAAGAATTAGACACTACTTTTTGTAGGAGACCAAGGAGAATAAGAACACAATAATATGTATGTATATGTATTTATGGTGATAGGAAAGGAGTTAATAAAATAAGTGATGAAGGATGAGTATTATTTTTTACTCATTCCTAAGCTAGTACAAGGAGAGTGTGTATGAATGGAAAATAAGAAATTGTTATGTGAATTAAAGGTGCTATTAGATGAATTTTAAGATAGTTTCAAATGATATATTGAAAGGATTTATGATCATGTGAAGTATCCATCAATATATATATATATGATACTATGAGTGAGTTCGTTGAAAAATGATACATATCATATAACACTTTAATAAGTGAACATGTGTTGAGGTAAGTGAATAAGTTATTAGAGAAGGGAATTATCTCAGAGAATTTGAGCCCATGCATAATACCTATAGTATTAGTACCAAATAATAATTGGGAATGATGCAAGTGCATAGATTCAAGGGACTTAAAAAATATCACAATCAAGAATTAGTTTTCATTACTAGCATAAATGAACTAAGCAGTGTGATGTTTCTCAAATATCATTTTGAAGAGTGGGTAATTTTAGATCAATATTAGAGAATGTTACATGTGGAAGATAACCTTCAAGATGAAGGAATGGTGATATAAGTGGTTAGTGATACCATTGAAATTCACAAACGTGCCTTACACATTCATGATGTTGATGAATGAGGTGCTAAATCTATTTCTAGTAAGTATGTTATCATATACTTGGATGATATTTTGGTGTTCAACAAGAAAAGGAAGGAGTACATAACACATCTATGGAATGTGTTGTAGATGTCATATAAATAAAATGTGTTCATAAATGTAAAGAAGTATAAATTAATTAAGGAAGAGATCATATATTTGGGTTTCATGGTCTCAAAAGATGGTCTGAAGATGGAACAAAAGAAGGTGTTGTAATAATGGAGTGGTTGTTTCCATGGAGCACATTTAAGGCTCAAAGTATTCATGATCTTGAAAATTTTTATAGGAATTTCATTATTAACTTTAGTGGGATATGAAAATATATCATGGAGGTATTGTGAGGTGACAATAAGGATTTTGTTTCCAATGTGTAAGTTGTTTGTAACTTCTAGAAACTGAATAATAAGGTGATTGAGTAGACAATGTTAGTGCTATTATATTTCAAAAAAGTATTTCAAGTAGACTATGATGCAAGTGGTATGGTGATTGAGGTAGTATTGAGAAAGAGTGAAGGTCCATAACATATTTCATTAAGAAACTAAATGAAACTAATAAGAAATTTTTATCTATGACCAAGATTTATATGTTATTAAACAAGCTCTAAAGAAGACGAGGCACTATATATTACCAAAGGAGTTTGTCATGTATATAGACTATCATGATCTATAGTTAATCTATTTCTAAGAAAATGTAAATCAACAACATATGAAATGGGTAAAATTATCATAGAGTTTCATATTTATATTGAATCATAGGAGTGGAAAATAGAAAAAGGTTGTAGATGTGCTAAGCATGTTAAATGAGTGTGAGTAAAAGTGATTGTATTTATTTCATGAGGGAGTTGTGCACAAAAGATAAATAATTTCATGATGCATGGAGGGTGTGAAAATAATCAACAAGTGTGGGTAGGAAACCATGGCTAGGCTATTTTATATAGGATGGCATGTTATTTAATAGAGTGAAATTTTGTACACCTAACGTATCAATCTATGAGAGGTAAGTCATTTTTGTTGTGATAAAATGTTGGTGTAACTAGTGGAAGGTTATTATGTGATGAATATGGGTGTATATATGCATGAATACATGTGATATACCAAGTTTTCAAGATGGAAAATGGAATAAGATAGAATACAAGGATGCATAAATTATTTCCCATACTGGAGTGACCATGGGATGAAATATGCATGGATTTTATGTTGGGATTGTCATGAAAACAATAGGTAAATGATTCCATATTTGTAGATGTGGAAAATTATCTGAAATGGTGTATTTTATTTCATTAATGAAGACAAAAGATGTGACAAACATCAACAATTTTCTCTTTTGAGGGGTAGTAAGTGTACATGGTTTGCCATGTAACATAATATCCAATAGGAATACAATGTTTATAAGCCATTTTTGATGAACAATGTTGAAGAAATTAGTTTTGACGATAAAATTTAGTTCAATATACCATCCATATACCAATGGATAAACCAAGGTAGTGAACTGATGTAGAGGTAGGGGAGAAGCCTTCATAATCATCACTCATTTCTACTTGTCAAGCTCTCTATGGCCTTATAAAACTTGTAGCCCTTTTTCAAAGGTTATAAATTGATTCACAAAATATAGACACTCTTTTCAATAAGTATTCACCTTTATAGTCTTATTGTATCCCCTTTGAGATGTTTTTAAAGTTTTTGGACCTGAAACATCCTCTAGCTATCACTTCCTTTGTAAAACCACTCTCTTTTAGGCCTAATTAGGTCCATTCCAACACCATAGTCCTCAAAACTATACTATTACATACTATTTCAAACCAAAATCACTTGAATCACCTTAAACATGTTGAAAGTAGTAATAATACAAAGTTTCACCCTTTTTTGATGGTTGAATCTCTCTAAATCAACTAAACCCTAGTTCAAGGGTTTCATAAGCTCTAAACAGGCTGAGGGCACACTTAATTCCATATCTTGAGTTATATAAGTTTTAAAAATCCCAATAATCCACCAAAATTTACATTTAATCATCCTTCACCTATTCTAATAATTTAGAGTCCTTATTCCATATTTTACTTACTCAAAACAACCCAAACACAGGGTTTCCTACCTATTTCCCATGATTATGCAAGATATTCAATAGTCCTTTCATATTTTTAAGAATTACACTCCAAATTGGATAAATAATAGAGTTAACCTACCTTATTCCACCAAAAAATGACCTACTAAAAGCTTCATATACTTTCCCTTGATAAGTTACACTATCTAGTTAACTGATTGTTTAACCAAGGTTTTTATTGGGCCAATAGGGGTTTGATTTATTAGAATGTAGGTACTCAAAAATTATGATTCCTCCAATAATTTCTTATGTTGTTTCACTCTATCATTCTCAAAACTTATATCAAATTCTTATTTTTTTGGATTTCTTAATCATTCATCAAGTTGCCTTATCCTTAGATTGTGTATATGAAACACACACACACACACACACACACACACACACACACACACACACACACACACACACACACACACACACACACACACACACACACACACACACACACACACACACACACACACACACAGTTTAATCAATCAATCAATAATGCTTCTAGGATATTATTTTTAGTATCTAGTAATCCCAATACATGTTAATGAATTATTAAATCAAACACCAATAGACACATTTAACTCTCTTTGAGTTTATTTTTGTTGATAATGTAAAACAAGGTTTCCTTGAGACTGTGAAATAGGGCTTGATAGTTATAACAACACTCATGAATTATTTATACTATGTATATTGAACTTTCAATATTTACTTGAACATAATCAATCATCTTACAGTCATTATTCTCTCTTACCACTACCTTCTCAATCAACTTGTTGATCCATGCCTTAAAAACCAAATAGTTTGCTTCCTTTCTTAAATGTGCAATAATCTACATGGATTTAAAGAATTCAATGAGTTTTACACTGAGACTCTTCACTTACCTAGGTCTACTTTACCTTTAGAATGTCTATACTATCTTCAAAAAATCAAAGATCAAAGCCATGACAATCTTACTTCATCAACTTAGAGAAACACATCATTATTCTTTTTCTTGGACTATGACTTCTCAGTTTTGATCCAAACCTACAACCTTAACAAGATATTATCAAAACTAGGGTCTCAAGGACTTTACAAAATAATATAAGAATCATGATAATCCAATGCTTGTTCATAAATTCTAACACATAGAAGTCTTTATTTTCTTATTCATTGAGATATCAAAATCATTACAAAATTTGGTCTATTATAGACCCTATCACCTTTCTTGAAGAGTTTTCATACAAAAAAATTATTACAAAGTAGCCAATTTGGGTAGAAAATGTTCTTTGAAATTTTTTTCATACAAAGTTGTCAATTTGGGTGAAATTTAGTTTGGATAACTTTGCATAAATATGGTACTCAATTTATTCAATATCTCCTTTAATATTACAATATTCACCAAATTTAAATGTTTGTACTTGGTCCATTAGAAAAACTTTTCAAGGTGCTACTATAGTTGGTTAAATTTAATTCAAATTAGGCATAGAAATATCTTTGGACTCAACCACTTTACACTATAAAATTAGTATGTCATATAAAATAAATGTATATATGATTATCTCATTTATGAATTTTAAAACTCTATGAAATGTAGGTGGGAAAACTCCTATGTCATGAATCCAATATGTTTGAATTATAATGCTATAACTCACATCATCAGGTATGACTTAACATTAAATGGCTAATATCTTAGGTTTAAAAAATATATTAAAAGTGATTACTCCAAGATCCTTTCTTGGTTTATCATAAAAACCAATAATTATCATGTTTTATTTTATGAGTTATTATCTTCCAATTCCTAGTTACATGATAAAGAAATCAATACAAATGTTTAACCTGGAACCATTATCCATGAGAAACCTTTTTATCCCTAGATTATTGATTAGGACTTGAATATGTAAAGGTAAATTTTGGTCCACAATAGATTTTGGAGGTAGTTCATCATTTTAAAAGGTAATAAAATTCTCACTATCCATCAAATATCTAGAAATATAATCAAAGTTAGAAGGTTGAATATCAATTGTAAAAGTTGTGTCTTTGAAGATCTTATTAATAACATCTTTATAAACATTATACCTTGTAATTAATTATATAATTGATATATTTTATTGAGTGTTCTTATGTTGATCTCATATATCATAACATTTAGTGGCTTGCACTATAAGCTTAGGATATTGAGGAATATTAGGAGGAATATGAGGGTCTATTACATTCCTGGTGAACTATCCTTCCTTGTTATGACATGATTTGACTCATAATAAGTCATCATATGATGGGTAATGCTTGACTTCATAGAAGGTATTTATTTAAAAGGTACTAAGGCAAGTATATCAATAGTAATAGTTTGTTTCATAATGAATTATCATAATCACATATAACCCTATCATATTTCAAACCATATGCTAGTATTTTATGACATATCATTGGAAATAAACATTTGATCATTAATAAACATTTCTATACTAAGAAAATCATGATACATAATAATACACACAAGAAAATAATATGACATGTAGATAACATCAATAAAGAACACACATTAGTTGAATAATATATATAAATATTGATATCCATAAGAAATTATAAGGCACATAATAATAAACAAGATATACAATGGAATGATTGGCTAGGGTGTATACAATATGATACTAAACAAAATTATAACAAGATAACAACCAGGGTAAATGCAAACTAACATGTTATAACACAATACAATATATGCATGTAACACTATGGATAAAGAAAATATGTCTTTATGTAAATGGAAACATAATGATGGCATATTATTATACCATTATCTTTTAAATATATGCAAGCATAATAAGCTAGGGTTTAAAACAACACACAAGGGTTAAGGCTAATGATAAAAAATAAATGGAACATGTTTAAAAAAAATAAGATCGATCATAAGGGAAGAATAATATAACCCTAAAAGTTTATAAGAGGGCACAAGTTCACATTAGATTCAAAAAAATGTGTTATGATAAAGTTATTTTACATTTAACATGCTACATTGAACCATAAATAATGTTATAGTTCAAATCCAAACAACTTTACCCAAAAAAATATATTAAAAATAAACTTAATTGTAGTAAAATAATACTTTAAAATAATTAAAATTTATAGAGATAAAATTAAATAATAATATTATTGAAAAAAAACTCTTATTAATGGGTCAATGGTAGTCACAAAAAGAGAAAATAAAAAGAAGAAATTTGAGTGGTGTCCCCCGTGGTTGGTTCAAATTGAATTTTGATAGGGCTTCTAGGGGTAATCTTGGAGCCTCCATGGATAGATGCATCATTAGAGATTAAAGTGGATCCCTTATTAGGGATATTTACAAGAAATTGAAGGATGAAACTAATAATGAGGTAGAGGATCAAGCCTTGGTGCTTAGTTTGGATCTTGCTTCTCAATGTGGTATTGTAAAGCTTTAGGTGAAAGGTGATTCATAATTAGTTATCTCTACTTTGAATAAGTTATCATCCTCTTTATGGAACTTGGAAAATATTATTTCTAATGCTTGGGAGAGTCTTGAGGGGTGTGAAGAGTGGGTAGGTTTTCATTATTTCAGGGCAACTAATTCTGTAATGGATTTCCTAGCAAATTATAGAGTTGATCAAAGTGTAACACTTGTTGTTGATAATCATAGAGAAGTGTTAGAGGATTTTGATGGCTTATCTAAAATTTATCTAGGGGCTTAATCGGTCATTATTAGGCCCTCTTAATTTTTGGATTTCTTGCATGTGGTAAGAAGGAGGCAGTGGAGGTAGAGTGATGAGGAATTATTATCCTCATTAATGGTGAAATTATCAGGAGGCTTCTTTCCCATATTTTTATGATTCTTTTACATTTTTTATTTTGATGCATTTTTTGATCTAGAGTTTATGCAAAAGAGGAGATATGGATCAAAATATAGCTTCAGCCCTTGGGATCCTAGCAGTGCATGGAGGTAGTACAGTTTAGGAGTAGGTATTTAGTAGTGGTGCAATTAGGGCATGTAACACGAAAATATTTTGGGCTCCAATAGAAGAAATATTGTAGGAAATCTTATTTACCATAGGGGAGTATTATTTAATGGAAATTGATTAAAGCATAGTAAATTCTAATATTGCATCTTTGTTTGAAACAAAAAATTTTAGTTATGATCTAGGATAAGGATTTGGTTGCCAGGGTGCTGGATTTTTATGTGGCCCTAAAGCATAGGCATGGTTTGATGGAAAGTGTGAATAATTTTGATGCAATCCCTTATTAGGAGCTCCCTTTCTCAAGTAGTAACAATTTTGGGTTTATTCTAGTAACTATTTTTAGGGCCCTAAAATTGTGGTTTGTTGCCTTGATGGGTCATGTTAAAGACATACTAAATAAGCTTCACCATCCTTCATTAGTGGGTGGTCAATTCATATCCCCTCCTCCCTAGGCATAGATATAGAGCCCCATTATTGATGTACAAATTTGGAAAAAGCCTATCATTTTATAAAAAGGGTGGAAGTAGTGTCTTATCCATTCTAGTTGGTAGACAAACCCTAAAAATCATATCCACCATGGAAGGCATAAGTTCCTAGACTTGCAGTCTCAGTAGTAATGTGAGGTTGATTAGAGAGAAACCATGGAATGGTGTTGGTGGGTGGAGTGAAATGTTGGCTATATCAAGTTGTGTTAAATGAGACAAGTTCTCTAGTCCTTGAAGTGAAGCAAAAAGTGGAATTAGGTTAGAGTGTCTTGGTGCCATTCAATGATATGGTGAGCAGTTATATTTTGTGTTCATGGTGGTTATGTTGGTTGTTTTGACAAGATCTACCAGAAAGATCTTGTGTTTTGTTTTTATGGTTTTTTAGTTACTCAGTGGATTTTGTTTTGTTGTAGACATCAATTTAATTTTGAAATGCTTAATGGTTGGGTCATTTTGTAAAAAACTTCTCATTTTTAATTTAGGGTAAGGGACCCATCAACCCTAGTAATTATCTAAAATAATATTATTAAATTATCAAAAAAAATTAGATTGTTTAAAGCTAAAATTATTTAGAAATATGTATTAGAATCAAGATAAACAAAAATCAATAATTATTTCTCAAAATAATAACTTTTACATTTTGACCAAGAGTGGATTGATACACTCTTAGTCACTTCCAAAACTACAGTTTAGAGATAAATTGTGCTTATGATCACTATATATTTCTTTGGAACAAATTGGATGAATATGATCCTCTACTTTGGGAATCTAAAAACTTCACTCTCTTTTCCATATTTTGGGAAATTTATCTTCTTTATTGAAACCATAATGAGCTAAAAATACATTGAAAATAATTTTAAAAATGGTGTATTAGTTTAGGGGCATGTATCAATTAGATATATTTCCTTGGAAAAGGTAGAAATCAAAACTCAATATAATTCAACAAATAATCATGATGATGCAAGAATTAATCCTTAAATGAATTTTCACTACATGGACAATTAGAAATTATGTGATATGAATACTCCATATGAAATTTTTATTTTCAAATCAAATATTGGATTTCTGCTTATCACTCTTAACATTTTCTTGAAACTCTTTCTTTTTCCTTGTATTTTTCTTTGTACACCTAATTTTGGTATAGACCATGTAGTTGCATTACCTTTTATCAAAATTTCATATATTTAGATAATTATCTTCAATAACACTCTTATTAACACATTTTTAGTCACATTAAATCTCTCATAAGCCTTCCGTTATCTTCATTTACTCATGAACATGTATAGATATATCATTTGTTTTCTTTGGAGTACTCATAAACACCCCTATAGACTTATTGATCTTTGTTCCATGGGGTTAATTCATCTTGACCAGAATTAGAAAATTCCAATAGTGGTCTAACCACATATTATGATATGATTATGGCCATTTATTTGTGGTTCCTTTTTTCTATGTTTCCATGTTTCTTATGCCTTGATTTTTAGCTTTCACACTTATATGGTTATATTTTGTATAAATGTATCCTAATTATAATTAAAATGAGCCTATTTATACACATGTACCTTCAGTAATGTCATAATGTTAACATATCAAAAAGCTATCATTATCATGTTAAGTTTCATAATACTCTGCCCTTATTACACTCTCTATTTATTAAAGGCTTGTTATGTTATTGTTGGCTAATTTTGGCCTACATAAAAATCTTCTACCTGTATGGATTAGATGAACAAAGTCATAGATGAAATGAGTGGTCCAAAAATCACATACAACTTGCAAATCTTTTGAAACACTTTAAGTAAACTTAAAGTGTAGTTTGTCAAAATTTGAGAAAGCAGGTTTCCATGGTGGTCATAGCATTCAGGGACATGAATCAGGTTTACACAAGCCTCAAAAGTTCATTCAAGCCTTGAAGATTCAAACAACAGTTCAAGCACAAGTCTAGAAGAAATAGATCATCATCGCACATCACAAAGAAATGAATGTACCATTTTGTTTATGAATTTTATAAGTATGCTTAGGAATCATATTAAGCCCAAAGAGTTACACAGACATTATGTATTTCATGCCTAGATCATGAGTTGCAGAAAATAGCTGTTTAAATTCAAATGTTCCAAGGATGAATGTACAACTGATAAATGTCAAGATCATGGGAACTCAAATTAAATATAATGGTGTATAATGACTAATAGGGTCAATGGTTCTAATAAGATCTATGGTATGTGTTTGATCATGCAATCAAATATCAATGATGAGTAGTGGGTCAAAAGGTCAACTGATCCTAAAAGTAAATGCACAAGTGATAAGTGTCTTAAACACATTAAACAAATATAATATCTATGGCTTATGTTCAATCATACATCAAATATCTAATAGTCCATGATGACTAACAGGGTCAATGGGTCTAGGTGGATCTAATGATGCATGATCCATCATACATCAAAGATCAACAATGAGTACTAAGTCAAAAGGTTAGCAAATCCTAGGGATGAATGTGAAGCTATAATGTGGTAAAAGTGTAGGAATAGATGGATTATAGTGTATCTTGAGGATAAATGCATGATTACCAAGTGTCATAATTTGGAAGGCCCAGTTCAAGATCAATGGCCAACATTAAAAGTTTAAATCTAAGGGACTTTAATGGAGATCAAATGTGACCTAAAGTCAAACCAGGGAAAATAATTCAAAGGATGCGATTAAAGCTTAGTTGAGACCTCTATTGGAGGAGCCATAACATATAGACTTAGTTTTATTATGTTTTTAACATCATGTATAATAAGTCCTTGGCTTCCACACATTTTAGAGGTAGAATAGGTATGTTTATACCTAATATGGTTCAAGAAAGAAGCTATGCAGTCTATAAACTATTCATTGACATATTAACTATACTAAAACCAATAAATGAGATTGGTTTTCAGACTATAGTAAAGACCTATGTTTAGGTTGGAGTAGGGGCAGGTTTGAAGTGTCTCATCTATTTACATGGCTATATCTTTGAAAAATAGGTACTTATAGCTAATAAAAGTAGATTTAAGCATGGTTTTGTCAAGTCCATGGATATAAGGACCTTGACCTCATAATGAATCAAGTGGAAGATAATGTAAACTACAAAAATAGAGAACTAACACTAATTTGATTAAAATATGTTAGAGCATTCATAAGAGGTAGTAGGTCATTTAATGATCTAGGATGGCTTACTCAATCTCTCCTTACCCTTTCTCTATATCTTTCATTTTTTGACACATGGTAGCTCTCTCTTAGTTTTTATAAGAAAAGAATCTCTCACTTTTGATAAGAAATTATCTCTCAATTTTGGAAGAGTAGCGAATCTCATTTGATAAGGCTAGACCCTATAAAAATTTGTATGAAAAGACCTCTTGAATTAATAAATAATTTCTTTACCTATCTCTCCCTTATGAATTGTGTGTAACAAAGCTAGTGTATGATGGCATTATGAAGGAGAATATTCCATGCCCATTGTCTTAATTTCTTTCTCATTTCTAGGTGTCTTCAAGTTAGTTATAGATCTAAGTTAGTATTATTTCTATCATTTATGCAAGCTCTCAGCTAGTCTTAGAACTCCTCTTTGCCTTCATTCTTTGCTTCCTAAGCCTAGTTTATAAAACACTTATGTAACTATCTAGTTTTATGAGATTGTTTGAGTTAGCATTGTCTTATACTTCCTCAATGTTTACTTCATGCATATAAGAGCCTCATTTTAATTTGGTACATCACCTAGTTAACTTTGTTAGGAGCATTTCCCCCCATTTTAACCCTTTTCTCAATGTAAACATTAGTATAGGTGATCCATCAAGAGGAAGTCAACCTTCTCTGGAGGTCCAACCCCACCATAGGTGAGCCATAGTCTGGGGTTATTCCCATATTATATCTCAATTAGAGAAAGCCTGAAGAACCCTCTCTAAGGGTGAAAATTGATGCTAAAATAGTTTATGACATGCTTAGTGGGACATAGTTCAAATAATATTGGTCAAAGTTTGATGATGGTTTGATCAATTTTCAATAGTTATAGCTTCGAAGCAATGGTATTTGAAAACTCCAAAAGAGTATCCAACATTTTGGTAGCAAAGCAATGACTACATCTCATGCTAAAGGTGACTACAAGGTTAGATTATAGAGGTATTCCCTTGAAATTCATTGATTTTCCTTTAAAATTAGTAAAGAGGTTAAGATTTGATAATACACACCCTTATAAATATAACTTTGTTCCTAAGTTAATTTCAAGGCCTGGCCCTACAAGAAGATCTTTGTTAAACCCTTTCATAGTGATGGAAACCCCTAGAGTTTTCCCCTCGATGGCCTTCAATGGTATAATTCCTTTGAACCTCCCTCAATATGATCCCATTCCAATAGCATCTCTTAAAAGTGTCCCTTATTTTACTGGAGACCAATCTACAACCCCTTCTAAGCACCTCATGGACGTAGGTAGTTTTTGCAATATTCATATTGTCAATGACAAAAATGTAGAAGTTAGGTTATAGGCCATATATTTCAAAGGTAAAGCCTTGGATTGGTATAGAATCCTTTCTAATAAATATATTACATTATGGGGATAATTAGGAGATGCATTATGTAAGATATTTGAATATAAAAGTGACCATCTATCACTTGCATAATAGTTAACCATAATTCAAAGAGCCCCTCATGAAGTCATGGAAGACTTCAATACAAGATTTCAAAAGACTTGGGATAGAATCCCAATATATATTAGGCTTATCCATAACTTTTCCTTCCTATACTATTTAAAATCCCTAAATAGTGACATTGTAGTAATGATCTAGTCCATGGGAAGAACCACATTGCCAAATGCATATGAGGTGGTAATTAGAGCAGAAAATTGTTTGGTGTAGATTGACAAGCTTTCACCTAGACCACTAATGCCTTTATTCCTTGATATATGATCAACCCCTATTTCTATTCCTCCCCTTGCTACCATTCCTCCTGTGCCTAAAATTTCTACTATACCCTCACCTAAGTAAGAAAAGGCTTCCACTAGTCAATTTAGTGATTCCTAAGAATAAAAGAACTTTCAAGAGATTAAGAGCATGTTCCAATATTTGGGAAATGAAATAGTAAATGTTAAGAGGTATAAAAATATCAATAGGCCTTACCAAGCCTCATATCAACCTTAGTATAAATCTTATCAAGCAAATAATCTGCCTTATAAAGGAAATTTCCATGACTAGGGCTAAGGTCAAAACCAAGGACAATGACAACCTGGCTAAAATAGATAAAGTAACTATAATCCAAATGCTATAAGAACTTCCAACACTTTAGTCCCTATTCAGAATAATGATTCTCAATAAGCTAAGGATACCATGTCTTGGAGTCTATCTTTTGGGAAATCCATTATGCCAAACACTGAATTCAATCAAGATTTCAATGATCAATGGCCACAGGTTGTTAATTATGGGTAAAATCAAGCTCTAATGGCTCATAACATAGAGGTGCCCATGATGAAAAAAATATAAGAACCTCAATCAGGTCAAATCCTTGATCGAGGACCAAGCCAGTTGGGTGCTACAATGATGAATTATGAGCAAGAAGAGTATTATGCACTCAATCAGAAGGCTAGTTCTAGCTAGACATACATTTCAGTGGAATTAAATACAAGGTTCAAAAGAAGGAACATGAATATTAAACTAAAATTAATTAAGGAGCCTCTTACCATTACTCCTTCAATATCAAATCCAAATGGACTTGCTGTCATTCCAAAGGTTCCAATAACTCCAAGGAATCAAAATTAAGGGAATGTCTTTATTTCCCAAAATTCACAAACTCAAGGTGCAGTTATGGTTCCCAAATCACAACCAAAGGTTGGTGGTTCACCCATCCACATTATGGAACAAATGAAAAGGTCCAATGTGAGTGTGCCAATATGGGATATACTCCCCATGCCTTGTTAGGTATACATTCTCCATGAAGGGTTATCAATAATTAATGTTTATGAGAAACCACCAGTCAAGGAGAATGTGATTCTCACCAATATAACCAAAGGAAAAAATGAAGGGAAATTAGGAAAGGTGGTCAAAATTCCTCCCTTTTACATTTTAGTAATCATTGGTGACTATTTAGTGCATAAATTATTAGTAGAAAGTGGAATTATAACCTCAGTAATGGCAAAGTCCATAGCTAATCAGCTTCATCTAAAATATGGGCCCTAGTTTAAAATATTTCTACAACTTGATGGTTCTTCCACCAAGCCATCTAGTATCATTATAGACCTCAACTTGACCCTGTATGCTTGTCCTAGTGTCTCAGTGGTTCAAGATGTGTTGATCCTTGATGTGCCTCCTAATTTTTCACTATGATTATCTAGATAATTCACAACAAATATTGGGGGCTATATAGTAATAGAATGGTCATACATGGCATTCAAAATAATATATGAAACAAAAGTATCAATCAAAACTAAACCCATTACACAATTCCACATGGAGCCTTATAGGCTAGACAACATAAACCTCCATTGAACCATTATTGATGAGGATGAACATATGGTTGGTTAGGAATTAAATACTCACCTTGAAGAGATACCAAACATTTTCTTGGATGAACTATGGAATGATAATCACTTAGTTGATCCCTTAGAAGGAGTTGAAGAGAGGGACATGGGTGTTTACTATTTACATGAAGAGAATTAGTCCATGCCATCCCTCATTGGACCTTAAGAAGATCATAGTGGCTTATGGAGATTTTTCTTTGATGGTTAAAGGAGTAAATATAGAGTGGGTGTAGGAGAAATGCTAGTATCCCCATCCAATGATAAGTATTTCTATTCTTATAGGTTCTAATTTAATTGCTCTTAAAATGCAACAGATTATGAGGGCCTTTTCAATAGCCTTCAATGGGATAATAAGAGAGGAATCAAATAATTATAAGGTTATGGGGAAAATGAGATGATAGTGCACTAGGTTAATGGCTAGAATATCACCAAGAATCCCTTGGTGAAATCCTATAAAGATAGAGTATGGGAACTAATTCAATATTTTGAGGCCTTTAACATCTGAGCAATACCAAGGAACTAGAATAAACATGCTGATAGGTTAGAAACTATGAAGATCAAATTGATACCTCAAATGAGTTAAAAAAGACCAAGATGCAACCATATGTCAAATTAGTGGTAAGACCATTAGTGATAGATAATGAATCTCATTAGTAGGTCTTTGAGAATGAAAAGCAAATTAACTATTTCTTGCATAAAGAAGTATAGTTCTCTTCCATAAACCAAGAAAATTTTCAACATCGGTATGAGGAGAAAATTATTTAGTTGAGATATAAAAATATTCTTAAAGGGCTTGTGACCCTTGAAGGTCTTTTTCATGAGGGAGATCATATGAGAAAAGATAAGGTAGTGATGTCAATAAGTGAAGAGAACTATGAAAGAGTCCTTATCTTCAAGGACAATCTCTTTAAGCTTGGGAAGGTAAGCACTAAAGCTAAGAAGCATTCTTTCATATAAATTTGTAAATAATATGTAGACATGTTTTCTTGGGAATATAGTGACCTAAGGGGTTTTGATCCCAAACTAGCCCAATAGATTATATAAGTAGAGGCTAATGCCAATCTTATCAGGCAAAAGCAAATTCTTATAAACTCTAAAATTGAAGAGCTTATGAGGAAATAATTAACCAAATTAATTGAATATAATATCATCTTTCCCATTAAACACTCTTCATGGGTATCCAATTTGGTACCTGTGAGGAAGAAGAGTGGGGAAATTAGATTATGTGTTCACTTCAGGGATCTAAATAGGGTCTCGTTGAAAGATCACTGCCCCTTGCCATCCATGGAGAAACTACTTTAGATAGTTTTTGGTTTAGAACATTTTTCCCTTTTGGATGGGTATTCGAGTTATAACCAAGTGCTGGTAAGAAAAAAGATTAGTATAAGACTACCTTCACCATAAAGTGGGGCACATATGCTTACCAAAATATGCCTTTTGGATTGTCAAATACTAGGGCCACTTTCAAAGATCCATGGACATGGCTTTCCAAGGGTTGTTGAATTAGATGGTACTAGTTTAATTGGATGACATCATAGTTTTCTCAAAGAAGGCTAGTGAACACTTAGATCATCTAAGGTTCATATTTGAAAGATGTAGAGAGTATGAGATCTCTTTAAATCCAAAGAAATATGTGTTTGCTATATACGAAAGCAAAATTTTGGGTCACATTATCTCAAAGGAAGGGTTATCCATTGACCCTAATAGAATAAGTGCCATCCTAGTCTTATCTTTACCAAAGCACAAGAAAGGAATCCAAAGATTCCTTAGGAAAATAAAATTTGTGAGAAAGTTTATACCTAGTTTTTCAAACCTAGACAAACCCATCACCACTATGATGAAGAAAATCTAGGTGTTTGCTTGGTTAAATGAAGATAAATCAACATTTGAGGCCATCAAGCAAGCCATTACCCAAGCACCCTCACTCATAAATCTTGATTTCTTAAAGGATTTCATATTATACACTTTTACCCATGTTGAAAATATTTCAACTATGTTGATGCAAAATAATGGTGAAGGACTTGATCAACCAATTTCATTTTTTAGTCAAGGTTTAGAGCAATATGAGGTAAGATATACTTTCATATAAAATTAGGTTCTTATAGCTTTGAGGAGCCTAAATTTTTTTAGACCAATGCTCTCCAATAGTAAGGTTCATATTATGGTGTCTCCTCTTAGAGTTAGGGAATTCCTCCTTAACACAGACTTGAATGAGAAAAGAGCAGGTTGGATTACCAAGGTCATGGAGTATGATGTGGAGATCAAAGTCACCAAGTTGGTAAGAGGCAAAAGCTTGTGTGAGCATATGGTAAGTGATAATCAAGAAGACAAAGAAGTTGTTTTGGTAACACAAGATGATTCATAGGTATATGCACCTCTACTTCATAAAATTTAGCTCCAAGATAGGACACATTTCTTGATGATAGGATAATGGCCTCAAGGTTTAGATAGAGCAAAAAAAGGTATTTCAAGGTTTAGTCCATCCCTTATGCATTGATTGATGGAGTTATTTTTAGAAAGGACCTCAATGGGGTACTTCTTAGTTGCATTGATGCCAATCAAGTGATAAATCTCTTGGAATAGTTTCATGATGGACCTGCATGAGGCCATTTTACTTCAAGAACAATAGAAACAAAAATAATGAGGGTTGGTTATTACTAGCCTAGTCTTTTCAAGGATGCCTATGCAAGGATCAAGAAATGTTACTAGTGTTCTCTAATTGTGCATAAATAAAGATTAATAACTCTTCCACTCAACCCAATCTAGGTAGATTAATCCTTCATATAATGGGGGTTGGAATTCATAGGGATGACAAATCCACCTTCAAGTATAGGGCATAAATGGATACTCACTACAACTGACTACTTCATCAGGTGGGTGGAAGCAATTGCCTTGAAAGAAGCTAATGAGACAACAAAATTAGACTTATATGATAACATTGTAACCAGGTTTGGTTTCTTGGATACTATAATTTTAGATAATGCATTAGCATTCATTAGTATGAAGATAAATGAAAGGGCATTCAAGTTGGGTATCTACCTTAGGACATCCTCCAATACTACCACCAAGGCAATGGATTGGTAGAGTCTAAAAATAAGAACTTACTAAGGATTATCAAGAGGACCATGGAAGAAAATCATAGAACATGGCATACAAAGCTAAGGATTGCCTTATGGGCTGACAGAGTGACTTCCAAAGCTACTATTAACAATTTTCCATATGCCCTTATATATGGAAGGGAAGCCAAATTGCCCATTTCTCTTAATATTCTTGCATTGGATTTAGCCCATCAGCTTGAGTTTATGGAGAGTGAGTGTATGGACATGAGGATGATAAATCTCATGAAGATTGAAAAAATTAGGGACCTTACAATAAGGACATTAGAGTCACACCAAGATTAGGTCAAAAAAGTGATAAGAGAGCCATAAAAAATGACTTCAAGGAAGGGGACCTAGTCCTCAAATGGGACTCAAATAAGGCCAATCTAGGTAACCACACCAAGTTTGATAGCTTATGGAGTGGTCCTTATTTGATCCATAGATGCAAACAACAAAATGATTTTCAACTTGCCCAATTGGATGGAGAGGTATTACCCATCCTAGTCAATGGCATTCTATTAAATCCTTGTTATTAGAAGAGTTTATAGCTATTTTATGATATTATAACATATTAGATTAGTTTTATATGCTTTCTTCTAAGTGCCTTGTGTACATTTCCTTTCAGTTATGTGTTTCCCCTTCAATAAGTGCCTTAGGCATAATTATTGTTTTTTTTCCTTTTTGGTCCTTATTGTTTCAAGAGGATATTTTTTGGAAAAGTGATATCCTTGTATCATTTTCATGATCAACTGAGATAAAAGACTTGAGACTCTAGATGCTTAATGGATCAGTTTGAGGCCACTAGTCTTTGCATAGTAGGTGGATGTCACTAGAAATGTTGGCCAATTTTAGCCTACATATAAAGTTTCTACCTAGATGGATGAGATGAGTAGAGTTATAGATTGAATGAGTGGTCTAAAGATTACATACAACTTGAAAATCTTTTGAAACACTTTAAGTAAACTTGAAGTGTAGTTTGTCTAAATTTGATAAAGCAAGTTTCCATGGTGGTCGTAACATTTAAGGGCATAGAGCAAGTTTTCACAAGCCTCAAAAGTTAATTTGATCCTTGGAGATTCAAACAATAGTTCAAACACAAGTATATAAGAACCATATCATCATCACACATTACAGAGAAATAAATAGACTAATTTTCTTGTACATTTTATAAGTATGCTCAGGAAGCCTCTCAAGCCTAAAGCATTACATGGATATGATGTATTTCATACCTATATCAAACTCTACAAATTTCATATCTTGATGTCTTTTCTATCTAAAGATATAAAGATTCAAATTTAAATAAGTAGTCTGGTACATGCATGCAGATGTCAAATTTGAGTTGCAACAAATATTTTTTTCAATTCAAATGTTCCAAGGATGAATATGTAGATAACAAGTGCCAAGATCGTAGGAGCTTAGATCAAATCTAAATTTGCATGGCCAGTGATAGGGTTAGTGGTTCTAAGTATATCTACGATGCATGTTGAATCATGTGATCAAAGATCAATGATGAGTGATGGGTTAAAAGGTCAGTGGATCCTAAAAGCAAATGCATAGGTGATAAATGTCTTAAATACATTAAATTAGTAGAATATATAGGACTCACATTTAAATATACATCAAAGATCTAATGATACATAATTATTGAAAGGGTCAGTGGGTCTAGGCAAATCCAATTATGTGCAATCAATTATACATCAAAGGTAAATGGTGAGCATTAAGTCAAAAGGTTAGCTTATCCTAGGGATGAATGTAAAACTATCACATGGTGTAAGCACATGAATGGATGGACTGATAGTGTATATTGAGGACAAACATGTGATTACCAAGTGTCATAATATATAAGGCTTAGTTTAAGATGAATGGATAACATTAAAATTTGAAAGCTAAGGGATTTCAATGGAGAACAAATATGATATAAAGTCAACCTAGGGTAAATAATTCAAAGGACACCATTGAACCTTAGTTGAGACCTCTATTGGAGGATCCAAAGCATGTAGACTTGGTTTTATTATGTTTTTAACATCATGTATAATAAGTCCTTGGATTACATACGTTCAAAAGGTAGAATAGGTCTGGTTAGACATAATATGGTTCAGGAAAGAAGCTATGCAGTCTGTAAACTATTCATTGACATATTGACTATAAGAAAACTAATAAATGAGATTGGTTTTCAAACTATAGTAGAGACCTATGTTTAGGTTGGAGTAGGCATAGGTTTGAAGTGTTTTATTTGTCAATATGGATTTATCTTTAACAAACAAGTATTTGTAGTCGCTAAAAGTAGATTTAAGCATGGATATATCAAGTTCATGGATATAAGGACCTTGCCTTCTTAATGAAGTAAATGGAAGATAATGTAAAGTCCTAAAATAGAGAACTGGCATTAATTTGATCAAAATATAGTAGAGCATTCATAAAATTTAGCAACTCATTTAATGATATGGGATGACATGCTCACTCTCTCCTTACCCTTCCTCTATATCTTTCATTTTTTGAAACATGGTAGCCCTCTCTCAGTTTTTAGAAGAAAAGAATCTCTTACTTTTGATAGGAAATTCTTTCTCAATTAGGGAAGAGTAGAGAATCTCATTTGATAAGGCTAGACCCTATCAATTTTTTTATGAAAATATGTCTTGAATAAATAAATACTTTACTTACCTATTTCTCCCCTCTGAATTATGTGAAACAAAGCTAGTGCATGATGTCATTGTGAAGGAGAATCTTTCATGCCCATTGTCTTTATTTCTTTCTCATTTATAGGTGTCTTCAAGTTAGTTTCAGGTCTAAGTTAGTGTTCTTTTTGTCATTGATGTAAGTTCTCAGTGAGTCTTATAACTTCTCTTTGCCTTCATTACTACCTGAACCTAGTTTATGAAACACTTATACAACTAGTTATTTTTGTGAGATTGTGTGAGCTAGCATTGTCTTATGCTTCCTCAGTGTTTACTTAATGCATATGAGAGCCTCATTTTAATTTTTTACATCATTTGGTTAACTTTCGTAGGAGCCTTTTCCCCCTTTTTAACCATTTTCTCATTGTAAACATTAGTATAGGTGATCCATCAAGAGGAAGCTGGCCTTATCTGGAGGTCCAACCCCACCATAGGTGGCCCACAACCTAGTGTTGTTCCCAAATTGTAGATTAATTGGAGAGATCCTAAATAACCCTCTCCAAGGGTGAAAATTTATGCTACAATAGTTATATTTGTACTAAAATGAAAATATTTCATTAATGAAATAACACATAGTTTTATTTATTATCTCATATCTCTTAGGGATAAATTTTGGAACTAGACATATCCATGGTTTACTTGATGACATACATTATTTCTAACTTAAAATTTTTCAAAACAAACACTAGTTTTTTGCCTAAGTAAATGCAAAACTAAGCTCATCCATATGAGAAGGAATTTTGATATAAATATGGTTATCAAATAGAGGTTTATTAATATCATCTAATGATGAAATGTTTCAAAACATTTTAGAGAACTTGGATATAGAAAATCATTATTGATATAGGTTGACCACTGTTGTAAGGATTGTTATTATCATACAGACTGATTATGATCACTATCTACTTTATGAAAATTCTAATATTGTTTAAATTATGATTTTTAGTACTTTTATCCTTTATTAAAACTCAATCAAATAAAAATAAGGTACACATATCTATGTTTGTGCCTTAATTCATCAATCCTTATTTACCCTAAGAAGATCTTATTCACTCTATTATACTATTGGTATAGTATTTTCAATAGTTGTGTGCCCTACACATAAAATAATTTAGTTAACCTGATCCTTATGATCATCCAACCTTAGGGTTTCATATCCCACCCCTCTAATGATTGATTTTGATATGTTTTCATAACTAATTTCTCTTGGGTTGTAATTTAACATTATGATATCATTATCCTTATATTTTTGTATGTTCTATATATTTTTATCATATTTAAATTAATAAACTTAGATCCAATAAACCTATTAGGTGGATGCCATATCCTAAAAAATCTACCATATGTTTTGTGAATAATTAAGGGTATAAAGGTTTTTCCATAGCTTAACCAAACATTAGGTGAGTGATTACTTAAATCAAATGTGCTTTCATAGTAAAACTCACTTAAATTAGTGTTGGTAAACATGCCTAAATAAAAACATGCATGTTACTATAGAACATAAAGTTTAGATATTGAATAAGATGACTAGGTCCATGTCCCAATCACAAAACAACTTGTTCAAACTTACTTTAGGTTATCATAGTTGGTATCATTTTACTAATTAATGGAAATAAAACTTAAGCCTATTTAAAATACAAGTCAACCCTTATATTTATTTGGGTGAACTAGGTTAAAATCAATCACCCTAATTTACTTGAATTAAGATAGGGTTATCTGAGATTACTTAAGGATTTTACTGAAAATTCCAACTTAGTCACAAGGTTTTTCCTAAAATCCAACTAGGGATAGGTTAACTATAATAATACTCAAAAAAATATTCAAATTCCATTTTCAATGTGTTGCTTACGACTACCCATTATTTGAGATGAATCATAATTCATGTATATAACATTCATTTTCTTTTCAAAATATTCAATTAAATTTTCAAATAAAGAGCTAACAACTTGTTTAAAATTGTCATAAAATATAAATGTGGCTTAATAAATATTATTGAAGGAATAATCAAAATGAGTATAAGTTGGAATATAAATTAACCTTTACAACTCCTATTTACACCTTAAGAATTCTTCAAAGGATAACTACTCAAGTTCAATAATCTTAACTCAACAATTATAACTTCAATGATTAATTCATAACTATGATTACTAGATTCCAATAGGATAACAATGTTTGAATAATTTAATAGTGTAATACTATTTTACTTATGTAGACACATAAATTCCTCCCCATTTAGTGTCTTAATTAACTTTGTTTAATATCAACACATTAACTCGGTTACCATCCTCAATTCCAATCTACACTAACATCACTTCCCTCTCTTTTTCAAATAATTAATTAATTCATATTAATTAATTAACCTTTCACACATAATTACACAAAAATAATTAAAATATAGAATTTCTAAGTCACCAAATATATTACATACTTCACTCAACCAAATGTTGAGTCATCCAAATACCTCATGAACTTTCCCAACTAATTTTTGAGTCATCATTGAAACTTTCAATCAACTTGGTGAGTCATTAAACTACGCTGACTCATTCACCTACTTTGACTCATTCATGAGACATTTTCAACTATGAAATAACTTTTCCATTTTATCTCAAATACACTAGGAATTGATCTCTTCCACATCTAGATGAGGACTCAAATCCAACCATCTAAAATTAAAATAATTCAATAAATTTGGATATATCCCAATCATCCATTTTCTCACCCAAAATCCTATAAATTCAAGTTTCATCATCCATTTTAGATCATCCACCATCAATATATCTAAGTGCTATTGAAATAATCTCATACATCTATAATAAAATCAAGTCATTAGATCTATATGTTTATAAAATTCCCTTTGCTTAGAGAAGTGAATTGAGCATCCACATACCAAGAATAAAGAACAAATCAAAGTTCATCAATAAGGTAGGTGATTTTACTTTACTACTGTGGTGTGTTTATAAGTATTGTTTATTTTATCTCTTTTTAATTAATAACACTATCTGATGTTTTAGTTTAGTATTAGAATAGGAATTTCATTGTTAATTTGATTTCCTAGCTTGCATATATTTTAAAATTATAGTTACCACATTCTGACATGCCTGGTGGGATTTTTACTAAATATTATTCATCATAATTATATTCTTTAGGATTTTTTAGTCATTTATGGATTATACTAACAAGCATAGATATTTAATCTTAGTCTAGAAGGTTGATTTTGTTATTTTATAAGTCATTTTCATATTATTTTGAGTTTGTGTATGTATCCCTACATAATGGTGGTTTAGTGTTGAGTAATGGTGGTTTTATGTAGCTAAACAATGGTTTTATGTTGCATAATGGAAGGTTCATCTTGCATAATGGTGGTTTTGTTTCCAATTCATTTTTGGGACTTTATGTCTATTTTCAACTTTCTATTTTAGTTTTGTAGCTTTTCTAGCTTGCTAACATTTTGTTTTCTATCATTTGTTAACTTTTGGTCTATTTTGTAGAGTGGTTGTTTCATTTCCTATAAATGTGATTTCATAGTACACTTTAGTGGTTTCACCTAAAATAAAAATGGTTTGATTTTTCAAAATGATTATTTTGTTTTTTGCTCATTTCTAACTCTTAATTTTTTATTTTAGCTTGTTATTTTAAGTCTTTCTTGCTTTGACAACTTTCTAACGCTAATTGTTTGTTGTTTTTCCTATTTTTGGGTTATTATTTTCTAATTTTTGGTTTTTTTTAGAACAATAGTTTTGTTGAACAAATGGTGAATTCATTACACAGAGCAATGATTTTTAACACATTTTAGAGGTTTTGTTCCATATTTTAGTGGTTTTATAAGTAGTGATTTTTATTAGTTTTTTTGACTTGTTTTATGTTTCCATCATTTTCATTATCTACATAAAAGTGGTTTCATTTTATAGATTTGGTTTTTCTACCTTAACCTTTCTTTTTGTTTTCATTTTGGATAAACATTCGTGTTATTTTGGTTGCCTCAATATTTGCATACAAATTACTAATGGTTTTTATGTAGGATCGTTTGCCAAAGACCTAAAAGATAAACCAAAAAACATTTTTAATTTTATTTTTGCTAACCGTGATTTCTTTCCAAGGTTTTATTTAATTGATTATGTAGTAATTAATTCATTTCATTTCATTACAAAGTTATATTATTTGTATTATAATACTTGTGTATGTTATTTCCTTGTGTCACATTGATGACAAGCTTTGGAAATTAGAAAGAATTATTGTTATTTTATGTTATCTAAACTATTCTCATGTAAGCTCTTGCCTTGCATCACACTAGTGACGATCCTTGGAAATTAAAAATGAGAATAGTCTCCCTTTTTTAATTTTTTATGGGATACATCAATTATGAATTTCATCACCAATTGGTTGGCCAAACCTTGTGTACCAATGCGGTATATAACTTGAGGACCAACTATTTAATTATCTAAATAGTAGTGTGTTTTAAGTACACCATGACATGTTGGGGTTTCATACTCAAATACTCAAGGTTTCGATAGCTATCTTGAAGTGTGATTTTTTTATGACACTACTAAAATCATATGGATAGAGTGATCACATAGATACTAAACTCTATTGTGTAGTTTATTAATCAACTTACTCTGTAATTTTGGGCTTCATTGTATTTAAAGGTATATAGAGGACATCCCCTAGTTTAAATTATGAAAACCTTAAACCCTAATTATCCATTAAACCATTTGAATTATACTATATTGGCAAGTGGTTATCTCTAAAAAATTACTCTCAACTTACCCTTAAAACTAGGTTTAGTGGGACATGGGTATGGTTCTACCTCCATAGTTAGTGCTTTGAAACATTGGGTTGACACTTTCTTATGGATGAGATAGTATATATGAGAGGCTATAATTCATTCAAGTCCCTTGCCTAGATTTTATCCTTTTATGTAACTTGCATGCCCTTTGTATTTAGTTATAATTGTGTGTTATATTTGTTTTTATCTCCTTGTGAAACACCAATAATTGAAAGCATTTACTTGTTTTGAAAACTAAACTTTGTCATTTGAAAAAAAAGAGTCTTTAATTAATAAAAAATTATCCAAATAAATCCAAAGGCCAAGCAACTCAAAATTATTGTAAGACAATTATATTTTTAGTTTGGAGTCATATAACTTTTGAGTCAAGTATTAATACTTGAACAATGTCTCCAACCACTAGGCATCAAGTCTATTTAAATAAATCTCAATATGATCCTAATAGAGAAGAACCCTTTGGCAATGACCTTTTCCATTTTGGGAGTCAAGAACGATAACTTAAGGTTAATGATAATGATACCATACCCTACTAAGATAAATACGAACATTCATAAGGAACAACCATCAAAAGTTAATGATTGCCTCCTAGAAAATAAAAATGAAGTTTTGTTATAACTCTTAGGGATATGAGCCAAGTTACCACATGATTTTGATCCCAAATAATTTTCTTTCCTAATTTCTAAGAAAAGTGTAAAACCCCCTACACCAAGCAAGGAACATCTAATGCCTTATTTGGAAATAACAATGACATCATAGGATCATCCAATTAAAATTATGAAAATGTTTCCCATACTCATGTGGATAAGGGAAAATTAGTTCTGTATGACACACCTAAACAAAACCATGTCTTTAACCTTGTGGATCATATAAAAAAGTTGACTAAATAACTAGCTAAATTTCAATCCAATATATCCAATCCTTCATATCCACAATAACCAAATAAAAATTAAAGTACAAATCAAAATCCCAATAAAATTAAATGGAAAATCAAAAATAGGGAGAAAATTGATTTTTGGGAGGATTCTTGGATATCTGATCACACCCTCTCATCATAGGGTAATTGGGTAAATTTTTTTTTGGGCTTCAAGGAGAGATGGGGAACTAAGGTAAATAAATTTTGGGATGAGATTGATGGATTTAAATCCTGGAAAGTCCTCCCCATATAAGGCTACAATACTAAAGATGCCCATGAGATTTAAAATCTCAATCATTCCATTAGTCAAATTCACATTCCCATTTTTACTAAGGAAGACCATTTTTTTATGGTTGATTAAATACAATGAATAGTACTCAATTTATTTTGGACACACTATTGACTTGGATTTGGAAGATGAATGGGACTAATGGAAAGACCTATGGATTATTCTTCATTGTACCTAGAAGATTCCCATTTTTAGGGAAGTGGAAGATTTAGTCCACCATTTATTCCTTTCCTACCCTTTCAGTTCATGCATACTTGACTAGATTTTCAAAAAATTCAACCCATCTTAGGTTAAATCAAATAACATCCTTTATCTCATTAGGCAATGGAAGCCTCCTTGGATCCTCCCATCCCTTTCTTTCCTTTGGTCTCTAGCCTTCCATCACTGGTTCTGGGTTGTTTGGAAAGCCCAAAATAATGGTTTATTCTCAAACAAAAGATACCAACCCAAAGTGGTCTTCTTCGATATTTGTTAAGACATAACTAAAAATTTTAGGTCCTTCTCCCCTATAGATAAAAAATTGGGATCCACATTTGAATAGTTTGTCTTTAGAGAATGGGAGGTGGTATAAAAACTTAGGTCTCCTTCCAAAGACTTGTTGCATAAATATGTTAGGTAAAAACCACCACCTGAGGAATAGGTTAATATCGATTTATATGGGGATTCAAAAGGAAATATAGGTCTTACTTTTGGGGGAGGAGTTATAATAAATTTGGTGGGGATGTTGATTAATCTGTATGTAGCCCCCCTAAGAATTTAGACCAACCATGTGGCTAAAGCCAAGGTAGCACTGTTGGGCATTCAACTTACTTATAGACTCAAGGTGGGTAAAATAATCATTTAATGAGACTCCTTCAACATCCTAAATGCTTTAGATAGTGAAACCACCCATTCCCACATAATTAAAGCCTTCATAGATGATGCCAAGTGGATTTTGATGGAAATAACACATTCATCCATAGTTCATACTTACCATAAGGGGAACCAGGTGGTAGACTTACTCACTAACATTGGAGTTGGCCTCCCTCTTTTAAATACTTGGTATGTTGGGTGCCATTCCCATGAAAATGTCATGTCAATAATTCAAAATGAAGCCATTACTATATAGGATGATGATGTGATAGTCACACATGTAGATTTTATAAACAAAGTGAGGGCATTAAAAAATTATACTCTACCATCATATCATCGCATGAAGAGTTAATAAAAAGGGTGGGGGAAAACCTACACTTCAATTTTATTTGAATATATTGGTTTTAAGTACTACTAGGTGTTGATGAATTCTATTTTTCATTCAATATTTTAGTCTAGTATCAAGAATAGCATGGGAGGTGATAGGGATAAACCAAAACCAACATCCTATTTAGAGGCCTAGAGCATTAAAAATGTTTGGAAGAAGATATGTAGAGGAGGTCTTACCAAATTCATGTAGAGGATCACTAGTCATGATGTAGACATATCAAAAGAATTCATGGTGGTGTGAAATAAGAGAATAGTGGAAATAAGAGGCATAAGAATTTTTATAACCAAGGATTTGATAGGTGAAGTTACAAGAATGTCATGTGAAGGGGATAAATCCTTGAAGGACCAATCAAAAAATCTAAAACTCATTTAGAGTTTTTTTAGAATTAATGAGAGCATTAAAATAGATAAAAAGGGTTTCTCACACATGGATCTTTTGTGATACTGGCCTAAAGTTTATTTATAGATAATGAAGTATATCACCCTTGAAGGTAAGTATAATATCATATTATCACATAATTTAATTTTATTGAACCAATTTAAAGGCTTTAAAATTAGCCTACCATATTTCATTCTAAAATCTCTAGAGTGTACAACACTCACATACTAGATCAATGAAGCTAACATAGTCATCCATTAGGGCCTCATTATCTTGTTGGTAAACATGGTGAGATATTTCAAGGTAAGGATGTCATACAAGAGGGGTATTTTGTAAAAGAGGAATCCCTTGAGGAATATCCTACCTCAGGATCCCACCACTTATTTCCCAAAATTTCCCCATAAGCCCCGTATCTAAGATCTCTATCAGGGATCTTCCCCTAAAACTCACTATTATCAAGCCTAAACCCCTTATGCTGAAGGAAGGGAAATCTATGGAGGTGGTAGATAAAGGAAATACCCCCTATCGAAGGTGATTAAAATCAACAAGGATCAAATAGAAGAGTTTATTAACAAATTACATATGGTAGGAATGTTTTTGGTAGGTTTGATCTAAGAATGGAATTCCATTAATAAAGATGCCTCTAAAATGATTCAATCCTTTTCACATATGGTGAAGTCTAAAGGTACTTCCCTAAAGTAGGTCATTAAGGTGGTATAGATTATCCCCCCAAATCTCCCCCTTAAATTCCTCTCCAAGAAGACCCTTGAGAAGGAAAATGTAGAAGAAACCCAAAATGATAATTCTAAAGGAGGATGCTAAAGACCCAAGCAATATAATCCATGCTATAATTACCAAAATAAATTGACTAAGAAGATGAATGAGACTGAGGCTGATAAGGTACTCATGAAGGGCTCCTCCCTCTTGGAGTAATTTATCATTTTAATTTTCATTTGTTTTTGTCCTCCACTTTAATTGTTAGCTATTTATTTTGATACACTAGTTTTTAGCTCTCAACCCGTGGGGATTATTATACTTTGCTTATACTCTAGTTCCTGGTCCCTATAAAACTAAGTATTTTAATTAGTCAAATAAAAAGAATCCCAATCAAAATAAATATCCAAATCAACATCCCAATAAAAATCAATATAAAAAAAAACATCCCAATCAAAATGAAAATCAAAGTTGAAATCAAAATCATAATACCAGCCAAAATCCTAATCAAAATAAACAAACTAATCAATATCCCAATCAACATCAATATAAAATTCAAAATCAAAATCAAAATCAAAATCAAAATCAAAATCAAAGTCAAAGTCAAAGTCAAAGTCAAAGTCAAAGTCAAAGTCAAAGTCAAAGCCAAAGCCAAAGCCAAAGCCAAAGCCAAAATCAAAATCAAAATCAAAATCAAAATCAAAATCAAAATCAAAATCAAAATCAAAATCAAAATCAAAATCAAAATCAAAATCAAAATCAAAATCAAAATCAAAATCAAAATCAAAATCAAAATCAAAATTCAAACACATCATCATCTTCATCACAAAAAGACATGGAATTTGTCTAAGAATGGCAAAAAATTAAGCATAAGATATAAGGATTGGAATATGGAAGTTATTATCAAAGGAAAAAAATTTAAGTTTGAAGAAATGTCCTTATCTATTTGACATAAACATGATAAAATTACCTTTTTATTCATTTTAAACCTCAAAAATTTGACAAGTATAAAGGAAAAGGATATGCTAGGGAATAAATCAAAGAGTTTTATATGGAATATCAAGATTTTTCTTATATTAATAACCATCTGCTTAAAATATTTCCACCTAACTTGGGGGGTCAAGTTTTATAGTGGTTCCTACATATACCTAAGGGTTCCATTGATACTTTCAAACATATTTTTGAGATATTTCTACAACATTTTATTATAATGTTGAACATGAATTTACTATGCTAGACTTATTCAATACCAAATAACATAATGGGGAAAGTTTTTCTTATTTCCTTCAAATGTGGTATGCACTAACAAGTCTATTTCCATGTTCACTTCTTAAAAAAACTTACCATAATATTCACATAAAATCTCAATCTTGAAATGGCCTTTCAACTTCAATTCCATTGTGCCACATAATTTGATGAGATAATTGAAAAAGGAGTTCAAATTTAAAGATATCTAATTGTAAAAGTCCTCATTAAAATTTATACTAAGGGAAATAAAAATCAAGCTCAACATGATAAACCCAAGTTCTATGCTATATAAAATTGTGATTGGAGATGGATTAACTAATGTCAAATGAGTTCAACATATATAACCCATAAATAATATTAGCATACTTAGTGGCCATATAGTAAAATACTTTAGGTAAATAAATTATATTCCCTTGGGGGTACCACTTGACATTGTCTTTTGAATTTTGTATAAGCTAATATGATCAAATTTACAAACACAAAACCCTCTAATGAGAATGCTCCAAAACTTGAATGGTATAGATAAAATGAATATTACACATACAATAAGATAAAATGGATTCTAAAAAATAGATGTATTTATTTTTAAAAAATGGCCAAGATTTAATCAATCACGGCGACATATAATTAGAGAATCATGTGTCCATATCAAAAAATTAAAAGTTAGTGATATATCAATATCCCCTCCTAAAACATGATCATGGTTGTACTAAGTAAATCCAAGATAAAAACCAAGATAAAAATGTAAATCAAACCAATCATCCATTTAATTCCATTGTTAATCATATTAATATGGATAATCATGTTTCCATCATAAATATCATAACCCAAGATTGTGTTATCACTATGAGGTGCATAAAATTACCATTCTAATTGTTTATTTTTCCAAATTTTAGGGTAAGTACACTATTATCAAAAAAATTAAGAAAACACTAGCCTAAATTTATATTATGGACCTTCTCAAGACATCCACTACCTATAAGGTCATTTTGTAAAAATATTTACAAGATTCAAAAGTTTTTGAAAGCATTGATCTATCCAAATTTCAAGCACTTCTAGGGTATTTTTCCTCCCATAATCAAGTGACTTTTGACCATACATATATTTCCCCTATGGGTACATCACACATTTTCCCATTATATCTTGAATTTATTATAACAAAACATAAACTAAAAAGGATATTTATAGATAATGGTACCATATTTAAATTATGTATATTAAGTTTGATCAAACATTTAGGACACTCAACAACAACACTAGAGCCCGACACTATTACTATAAAGGCTTATGATAATGTAGAGCAATAGTCCATAGTAACAATATATCTTCATATTATGGTGGGGCCTTTTATTCAAGATACCTTAATCCATGTTTTAGATCTTGATTTACCATACAAATTCTTGGTCATCCATGGATCCATGCCATGAATGCCATTCCATCCACCCTCTACTAGTGTCTAAAGTTTTCCCACTCTAGTATGAATGTTACCATTCTTGGTGATCCTCAACCTTTTCAATATTATAAACTAATGGAAGGGCAATAATATATATAAATTATTTTACATTTATTAAATATGCTTATGAACCTAATGAGGAATCACAAATATTATAAAACTACATCTATCTAGATTACTTACCTTCTGCATCCACCAATCACCCATCTAAATCCAAAAATCAACCATCCACACCCAAGTCCACTTTTCCTCCATCTATATTTACCATTGTGGATATAGGTATGGGAGAATAAAAAATCCATTATTCCCATTATTTTGGAAAAAATCCATGTCTCCTAATAACCATGGTAGTCCCCATCATAGGAATCACACATAAGTAGTCTGCGATTTTAGAAAGACATATTTTATTTAAGGAAATTTCATTTATAAAGAACAAATCAAAGAATCCAATCCTAATTAGATATATAGTGATTAATTTCCACTTGTTTTTATAATAACCAATACCCTAAATCTAAAATTATTATGTGTCACATTATGAATTATAAATGGAAATGCTTTGGCCTCTATGAACAAGGAATTGTAGAGCCTATAATGTCTAAAACAAACAAATATTATATAGGTATTGGATTTAAACCACATAATGTGAGATTATATGATTACAATAGTAATCCTTATGACAACTCCAAGTCTTATTTTAACATTTAAACAAGTTCCATTTATAGCCATTATGAAGTTCTTCTACCCATAAACCTCTTCCATGAAACCATAATTTTAACTCTTGAGCTTAAATATACCTAGATTATAACCTCAAACCAATAAAATCTACCCTCACTTGACCAATTTCAAAATGATGAAGCAATTTTTGAACTCATAAGGGTTAGGGAGCATATTCCATTAGCAAATCATAAAAAACTATTTTCAATCCACTTAGACAATTAAACATACTTTGGGGAACATGTAAACTATAATCATTCATATAAAAAAATATTATTACCATTAAGTCTTCCAATAAGGAGTCAGATGACATAACTCAACCAAGAAGACATAGATGAGGAACTTACTCATCCTTACCCTCATATGTAAATATCATAGTAGATGAAGATCATAACATAGTGAAGCTTGTCACTTATTTACATCTTGAAGAACAAACAACTCTCACTCTCCTACTTAAATAATTTTTAGATGTGTTTGCTTGGTCATATACAAATATGCCTAGGTTGGACCCATCACTTGTAGTTCACCACCTAGTTGTTCACCAAGATGATAAATCTATAAAATATAAATTAATAAAAATACATCTTATAGTGGTACTAATTGTAAAGGAATAATTGTATAAATAGTTGGAAGTCAGCTTCATCAGACCCATAGACTATTTAGAGTGAATCTCTACTATAGTAATAGTTAGCCAAAATTAGTAAGGATTAGAGTGTGCATAGATTTTTGAGACATAAATAAATATTTACCAAAATATGATTTCCCCCTTCCTAATATCAACATGATTATATAATCTATAATATTTCATGAGATGTTATCCTTAGTGGATTTTTTTTCGGGGTATAACTAAGATTAAAATTACACATGAAGACCAAAATAAAATAACATTCACCACACCTTGGGGTACATTTTGTTACTAAGTAAATCCATTTGGTATAAAAATTATAGATTTACATATAATAATGCCATGATATTAATTTTTAATGACATGATTCATGATATCATCAAAGATTATGTAGTTGACATGTTAGCAAAATATATAACAAGAATAGAGAATCCCTTGGTACTACACCAATTTTTTGAACAATTAAGGGAATACAAGGTTGGATTAAATCCAAATTAATGTGTGTTTGGGGTTATTTAGGGATGATTTTGTGTTTCATTATATCATGGAGATACATATAAGTGGATCTTTCAAAAGTTACAGCTTTGACATAAATGCCTCCACCTACCAATCTCAAATAACTCCTTAGTTTACAAGAGAAAATTTATGCTATATAAAGATTAATCTCTCATATTGTAGACATATTCACCCATTTTATTATCTCCTTAAAAATAATGTTACTTTTCAATGGAATCAAGAGTGAAAATAAGTGTTTTCACATCTCAAATAATATCTAGCAAATCCACCAGTTTTAATGCCACATACATAAGGATAAACTTTATTGTTATTTATTTTTAATTACAAAACATGTATTGGGGAAATTATTGGCATAATATGATGATAAATGGATATAAATAATAATTTACTATTTGATATAATCTTTGGTTTCTTAGGAATTATACTATTTCATCATTGAAAAGGCATGTCTAGAAGTTATTTTTGCTTCTAAAAAACTTTGTCATTACATGATTAATAATCAAAACAAAATCATTGAAAAAATTGATCCACTTAAGTATCTCCTTTCGAAATTATCTCCAACAAGGAGAAAGGCTAAGTGGGTTATGTTGTTGAATGAGTTTTATATTGAGTATGTTAGTCATAAGGCCATCAAAAGAATAATATTTCTAGACACATTAGCATAAAAACTAATAACAAATGTCAATAATTTAACCACATAATTTCATAATGAAGATAATTTATCATTCTTGTTAGATTGGTAATTATATTTTGATCGATCTTTCACCAACCATGGGTAGGTGGAATGCATTTTTCTCATCACTCCATAATGTGATATTATTCTGAAAGCATTCTGAATTAGATTCCCTTGCACCAACAACATATAGAGTATGATTACCTTGATTTAGGTAAAAAAATAGATATTTAATGGAACATAAAATATCTCTTAGTTTATGGAGATTCAGATATTATCATGAACCAAGTCAATTATGAACACCATGCGAAAGATGATAATCTCATTCCTTATAAAATAATGGTGGATAATTTAAAACTATACTTCATGTATATATAACTTGAGAAAGTTCTTCACGTAAATAATAGACCATTATATGAAATAGATATGATTGATTCCTTCTTGACATGATTCAAAATTCTGGTCATAGTCAATTCTTTTTTGAACAACTAATGATTCATGATTATGATGTTCCTAAATCCTAAATGGTCCGTGAGATTGTTCTTCCTAATTCCCCTTAGCAACAAGACATTTTCACATACATCCATGATAACATAATTCCTTCAAATTTTTTTCATAACCATAAGAAATCATTCATCCAACAAACTTATTACTTTACAATCCTTGAAAATATCCTTTACTATAGAATCTATGATGGAATTTTGTTATGATGTCTAAATTTTGAAGAGGTGGCCTTATTTGTAAAACATGTTCATGATGGTATCTTTGGTGCACACACAAGTGGAATAGTCCTTGCCAAAATGATTCTTATAATTGGATATTACTGGCCAAAAATGGATATTATTTCCTATAAATATGTCAAAACGTGCATCCCATGCGAAAAACATGGTGACTTTATCCATGATCCATCACAAGATTTACATCCTATTTACATACCAAGGCCCTTTTCCATATGGGTTCTAGACCTCATTGGAAAAATAAATCATAATTATTTTGATGGTAAAAATCACACCATAAAAACTATTGAATACTTTTACCAAATGGGTGGAGGTTATTCCCCTTACCAATGTAACAAGCAAATAGATTTCCATGTTTATCCTAAACCATATCACTTTCTATTATGGTATTCCATTCACTATTATATATGATAATGGGAAGTATTTTAAGAATAAATATGTTAAATCTCTTTGCCAAAACTATCATATCAAATATAAATTATCCATACCATTCTATCCACAAAGAAATTGCCAAGCAAAGGCATCTAATAAAAATATTCTTAAAATCCTCAAATGGGTTATTATTGATGCTTATTTTGATTAGCATTTATAGCTTTATCCTACTCTAACCACTTAATGTATAAGTATCCACACACCTATAGGGGCAACCTTGTATTCCCTTGTTTATGGCATTGAGTCTATTTTAGTAGTTGAAGTTGAGTTCCCTTCATTACAAATTTCCTTGAAATACTTTCTCAATGATGAAGAATACTAAAAAAATTGAATACACATTAAACTTAACCTATTAGATGAGAATAATTGTTAGCTACCCAAGTTACACCCTTATTAAATTAGGAATATTCAAAACCTCCTCATACTTATACTAACATTGGATTTGTTGGGTGAATATTTTGTTGGCCAGCTAACTGGTGACCAAAATAGTTCCTATCACCACAGCATAGGGAGATTGGTCATCCAATGTTGCAGGTTTACCACATCCAAAGGGGACAAATCTCTCCTCTCATCAAGGGGAGTTTCCCTATAGATACGTAGGAGCTTATATACTATATATATGTGTATAAAGTAAGACACAGGGGTGGGATGAACCATCCATCTCTCTTTTTTTAGAGATGATGTAGATAAACAAGGAAGAAATCCTGGGTAATGGGGAAGGTGCTTCTCTTATTTTAAAAGCAACTTTTAGCCAAGAGCTAGATTCTTTCCTAAATAGTATAAATCCTAGTGTAATGACAGAAGACACTTTTCTTCTTTCAGAAGTGTTCTCCAGCAAGCAACAGGAATCTTTCAGGTAGCAAGTAACTGGTAACAGGGGTGCTGAGTGACCAACAACCTGAGAGAAAAAAATGAAGAACAATGGGGGCACCACATCATCCCAAGGCTCTTTACACAAGAAAGGAAAATGCAAACACACTGAAGGCACTTATGGGGGCACAACGTCATCCCACAGTTAGCCTTCAGGACACCTTCCTGGTCACCTCCACTAGTTCTGCTTATCAAATTAAATGGATAAGAAAGATTCTAGGAAATAGACATATGAACAATCTCCTAAGATAACTGTCAGGAATATGAAACACCGGAAGCACACAATTGATTACTAAACCAAGCAACTTAATATGCGGAAATTAACCAGAATCACAAGTAACTAGAATTCAAAATAACACATGATATGAGATACAATACACAACTTGTATTAAAACTCTTGAAGAAAAGAATAAAATAAAGAAGATGCCACTTCTTCTCCACCACCTCTTCAGAGGCTTCCCACACCTCAAGTGAACAGTAATTCTCTCCTCAAAGCTCTCTCTCCTAGGTCCCAACACACAACTCAAACACAGAGTTGGTGTTCACCTCCAGTGCTCCATGCACACCACAAGTGCTCCATGCACTCCACAAGTACTCAAGGTACTTCAAGTAGATCTCCCATGAACCTAAAACAACTTGCAATTCAACAGACCATACTTATGGAAGGAACTGCCTTGCCTTCCTCTTTGCTCTATCTAAGTACACACCTGTACTCCAAGTAGATCCTACCTAATTCTACTCCCTGTTGTGTTACTATCCTATCCGATCTTGCACACCTAAAATCAACCTGGTTCTGCACACCTATGAACCTTGACCTTACACACACATACACCTGCAGATCAACGATCTTACTTACCATGCAGATCTCCTATAAAGGCCATGCTCACCTGATGACCAAGATCATACATACATGAAGAACCCTGCTGATTCTCCAATCCAGCACCCACACACCTGGTACTGTGGCACTAGGAGGAATGCACCATTGCTCTACCTCTCTCTGAAGGAGCTGTTTGCTCTCTTACTCCCTAGCACACGTTTCCAATACAACCATGAGTCTATTATATAGATCTCATCCAAACAATAATTAGACATCTAATTACAATAATTAGATCTGTAGCTATGAGTCTAAAATTGGCTCTCATCATGCAAACACTTGGTTCATCAACTAACTACCCATAATATACTCACAGTCGAACCACACAGGCGACCGACATCGGTCCCTATCCACCTGGGGGTCGCCGACGTTGGCCGACTACTGACTGACGCCGGTTGCCTTCTTGTCTAATCCTACCGACGTCAGTTGGCCTGACTGATGCCAGTGTCTGTGACACTCTGCAACTCTTCTGCAACCTCCTCCATGTCTACATCAGTGAAGCTTTTAGCTCCACAACCTAACAATCTCCCACTTGGAGATAAATAGCTACACTGTACCTGTACCTATACTCTGTCTAATCTATTTCCTGGTTTGTATCCCTCTTCAAGCTCAATCCTAAAGACAACCCACCACACATCCCATGGTGTACCTCCTATCATCCGACTACCCTACCACATCTGAACCTACAAACACATGTAGTGAAGTCCTGACCCTGCATATATACCTGCTGCTAGTCCCTCTCAAATACCTGAGAACCCACTTCCCTGAATTGGCTCCTATCTCTCTGACAGCTCCCACTGCATGGGAATCCTCAGGTCTATACTAGACCTCATGTGATTTCGGACACTGTACTTGTCCAACCCTTAGTGTGCTCCAGCTCTGCATCCTGAACCTCACCAACACCTGATTCACATCAGCTCCCACTTGAGACAAAATCAACCTGTGATCTCCATGTCTCCCATGTCAAAGAATTTCACTGCTCCAAACTCCTCATGACATGCCACTGAACTAACCTTACCCTTAGCTCAGCAAAACCCTATATGTCTAAACCTGTACCAAGTTCATCATCCACATATAGCAATAGGATAATGTTGCAACCATCATCCACCTGGTAAGACAAACACAATGGTTATACTGACATTGACTAAAGCCTTGCTTTGTCATCCATTTGTTACCACCTGTCAGTCCTGTCCCACTGTCCTGTAACTCCCTCAAGACCATATGCTTGGTCTTCCATCTCATGTGTCTGTTCACTCTATTCTTCAACTAAGGAATCCATTCATCTCTGTGTTTTCACACCAGCTAATAACCCTACCAAAACTCCCATTTGGTTCTGCATCATATCCCTGCCATGCTCCCACCTGTTTCCTGGATCCTTCCTGCTCTATAATCAGCAACAAGTATAAAGAAGAGGAACAACAAATTTGAGGGCCTACTTACATCTTCAGTCCTCTGTATGGGTGTTTGAGACTCCTTGACAATGTGCTATCCACTCAAAATCCATTACAGTGACCGACCTCGGTCACTCCACAGTCTGCATCTGACCGACGTCAGTTCCCATGCATCTGTCCCTGACTACCGACCCTGCTGATGTCGGTGTCCATGTTGCCGACATCGGTCCTCCTGACTGATGTCGGTTTTACCTACTACCCAACATCACCGGCTTCAGTCTGCACATGACTGACATTAGCACCTGTCTGTTTGACACCAGTTCCTCCTAACCGATGCCAGTACCTGTATTCACCTGTGAGTGATGAATTTTTACCTGCGATCTCCTTTGAATCAAAGCCCATGTCCAAATTGCTCTACTCAGAAGTATCCAACACCATCCACTGGTTTCTATCTGCCATCTCCTCCATAAACACCAAGGCTTTCCAGTTCTTAAGCCTGTCAAATATATCTATCTTCCACTTAAGAACATGCATCTCCTTCCTGCTCATGTGACCAAGCCTACGAAGCCACATCTCTGCAATAAAAGAAGAATCAGTAATATAAACAAGTAGATAAAGAGTACCTATTTTCTTACCACCAGCTAATTCAAGTGCATCCGTTGTGAGAGTTCTTGTGCATCTCTCATCACCCAATCTTTCTAAAGAAATTAGCCATATCTCCAAACTTGGGACCTGCATGACCTTCATCAACACCTGTGTGTTGGCCGCCTGTAATTTCAGCTTCACTTCCCCTTTGCCAATTCTTTGGCAAGGCCCACCAACTCCTCTACCTAGGGCTGCATGGAAAGAGGCAACCAAATCTATTAACCAAGATTCAACTTTATACAAGAAACCTCCCATAGCATCCTGTGCAACAACACCTGCTACATCTGCTTCTTCAGTTTCTTCATGCTGATCTTCCACAAACCAACAATATTCTTTTACCTGCTCTTTCTTTCCATGGGATCGTAAGTGACCATCTATGCTTTTCAACTCCTCCATTCTTAACTTACTTTCATCTGCCATTACTCTACTCCCACTCAATTAGAAACCCCTGAGAGTGACCTGTAACCAAACACAAAACCTACTTCCTGCAACCTTGGCTCTAATACCACTTGTCAGGAATATGAAACACTGGAAGCACACAATTGATTACTAAACCAAGCAACTTAATATGCAGAAATTAACTAGAATCACAAGTAATTAGAATTCAAAATAACACATGATATGAGAGACAATACACAACTTGTATTAAAACTCTTAAAGAAAAGAATACAATAAAGAAGATGCCACTTCTTCTCCACCACCTCTTCAGAGGCATCCCACACCTCAAGTGAATAGTAATTCTCTCCTTAAAGCTCTCTCTCCTAGGTCCCAAAACACAACTCAAACACAGAGTTAGTGTTCACCTCCAGTGCTCCACGCATAGCACAAGTGCTCCACGCACTCCACAAGTACTCAAGGTACTTCAAGTAGATCTCCCATGAACCTGCAACAACTTGCAATTCAACAGACCATACTTATGGAAGGAACTACCTTGCCTTCCTCTTTGCTCTATCTGAGTACACACCTATAGTCCAAGTAGATCCTACCTAATTCTGCTCCCTATTGTGTTGCTGTCCTATCTAATCTTGCACACCTGCAAATCAACCTGGTTCTGCACACTTGTGAACCTTGACCTTGCACACACATACACCTACAGATCAATGATCTTACTTACCATGCAGATCTCCTATAAAGGCCATGCTCACCTAATGACCAAGATCATACATACATGAAGAACCCTACTGATTCTCCAATCCAACACCCACACACCTGGTATTGTGGTACTAGGAGGAATGCACCATTGCTCTACCTCTCTCTGAAGGAGCTGTTTGCTCTCTTACTCCCTAGCACATGTTTCCAATACAACCATGAGTCTATTATATAGATCTTATCCAAACAATAATTAGACATCTAATTACAATAATTAGATCCGTAACTATGAGTCTAAAATTGGCTCTCATCATGCAAACACTTGGTTCATCAACTAACTACCCATAATATACTCACAGTCAAACCACACAGGCAACTGACGTCAGTCCCTATCCACCTGGGGGTCACTGACATCGGCTGACTACTAACCAACACCGGTTGCCTTCTTGTCTAATCCTACTGACGTCGGTTGGCCTGACTGACACCAGCGTCTGTGACACTCCACAACTCTTTTACAACCTCCTCCATGTCTACATCAGTGAATCTTTTAGCTCCACAACCTAAAAATTACACAAGCTATAACAACACAAAGTCTACAAGGAACTTATTTTCTCATTCAAATAAAATAATATGAATTACAATCTGAGCTCAAAGTCTCAGTAATGCCTTTCAATTTGGGTAGAGTTTTGCTTCTGATAATCAATAAGGTCTCCTTGAAATAGTATAAGAGATTACATTATGTAGAGGCTTGAGGGAGGCTTGGCACTTTGTCCCATAGAGTGACCCATTTGGCACATTTAATGCCTTGGACTCATTCTTGGTCTTGTCAGGAAGGGCCACACTAGAGCAGGGCAACGACCTTAATTATGAAGCATCAATTCATCTCTAGTGCCTCCTCCTGAGTTTGAACCTCTCATTTCATCACCTGCCTAGTTGTGCAACTATCTATTCTACCTTTATCTTAAAGGGGACAAATAGGTTGCACTTTCAATGTTGACAGGCCCCAAATATCTACCCAATGAACTATTTCACCCACTAGAAATAACTCCTACTGAGTTTCCCTCTTTGTCTCTTCTTCCTCTTGGGTCTGGCCTTAGGCTCTTTGAATGCATTTGAGTCTGCACCTTAAGTCTGCTATAATCAATAGACACTTAAATGCAACCAATTTGGTGTTCACGTGTCTTTCCTCTATTGAAGGTTAACGGCTAGCTAGTCACTCTAAATTTGATGCCCACAAGCCTGTTAGTCCTTTATTTCCTTTGGATAAAACATCTAAAGGAATTCCTTCAGATAATTTATTTGAAGGAAATCCTTTCCTTGGCTTCATGCATGCCTTTTCATTGTGAGGCACCCCTTTCCTTTGACACGTGGTAGCTTCCACTCTTTGAACAAGTGTCATGTGTCATCTTCAACTAGAATAGGTGATGACATGTGGCATCTTTTGCTATCAACACTTGGCAGTATCTGCCTCCTCGAGCCTTTGTGACATCATAGAAATGTTTGGGGCTCAGTCAGGCTCTTGCAGATGGTGACACTTATTAGCCTCCACTGACATCTACAAGGGACATGTGGCACATTTTAAATACATTTGTTAGTCACATGGCTATAAACACATGGCACGTTCTGCTTTGACCCACCAGGGATATGTGGTAGCTTCTTGTGGAATAGTCAAGAATACGTGGAAGAATCTATCTAATTTAGAGGAACTCTTGGAAACCTTTAAGATTCTAGTAGGAGAAGACACGTGGAGGCTTTTGTTGAACTCTAGAAACACTTATGAAAATAGTTGGAACTCACTTTAGCAATCATGTAGATGATGACACTTGTTAGCTTCTACCATTTCTCACCAACGATACGTAGTGTCTTCCACTACATTGAATTGAAACCCTCCACCATCAACACTTTTCATCCTCCATGGAACTCTAAGAGAAGCTTTATTGAAAGAAGCCTTACAGCTTATAAGAACTTTGATAAGTGAACACCAACACTTGTCGCATTCTGTTGAGTCACAATGCTGACATGTGGCATGGTCTAAATACATTTGTTAGTCACACAGATGCATACACTTGGTGCATTCCACTTCATTTAGTCACTCATCCTTAGGCCCACCATGGTATTTGCTCAAAATAATGAAGCTAAGGGAAGAGACTGTAGATATTGACACTTGGAGGCTCCCAACAAGCTTCAAGAGAGACACGTGGAAATATCATCAATTCATAGAAATAAAGTTTAGTGGGCCTTAGTTGTTGACACTTGGAAACATTCACCTAACTCTTTCTTTTGCATGCACTTCTTTTCTTGACTAAGGTGGCCTTTGAACCTTTAAACTCAGAGTGTTGAATCAATTGAACATTGAACTTTTTGAATCGATGAACCAAAATGGTTCAAGGTTCAACGGTTCAACGGTTCAAGCTTTTGTTTTGGTGCTTACTGACAGACCCTTTAAACTAGTTGAACCTACTAATCCTTTTACCAAAAAGTTGAGAAAATGACAAAATTGAATGTTCAGCACAAAGATTTGGAAAGGGGAGGGATAATTTTGGCCATGCAAGACCAAAACAATCATATGTTGTCCAAAAAAAATGAGAATGCTATTTTTGGGGACAACAGCTGGCTCCAATTGGGTAACTTCTGTTAGATGAAAACTCAAAATAGCTGAGGGGAGTAAATACCAAAATCTCCAGTGCCTTCAAGTGTGCCATTGGGCTATAGAGTCATGCTACCTAAAAAGAAAAGGCTCCAAAGAATGAAAACAAAATGAACAAAATAGAACAACAGACTATACAAATATACATATGTAAAAATGAACTTATCTAATGCCTTAAGATTTGAAGCACTTTAGATATCACCCATTACGAGATAATGATAATGGCATCCCATCTTGATAAGCTAGTAGGAAACCATTTTTTACCTAGAATCGATGACAGGTGAATGAAACTCTCCACCAGGAAACCACTTTTTTGTGTCTTCCCCTTGGTTTTCTCTTCTTCTTTCCCCAAAGCAAGACTTGAATTTTGGTCCAAAAATTGTGAATCTTTGCTCTCCTAGCAAAGAGTTCTTTTTCTTGATTTTGATGGGCAACAACACAGCCTAGTACCATAATTTGTTATTCTGATAGCTCATCCTAGCACATGTCTTGATTGTCCCCCTCATATATCTCAAATTCTTTTTCATTTGTAAGGGAGGGTTCTTCTGCACTTATGCTACACTCTAATTCTTTTGCTATTTCATCCCTGCCTGAATACTCAAACAAAATTTAGGCTGCAGGGGCCACTGTTTGGGTCTCGACACATTTGACATGATCAATTATGTCAAATGGCTGGATTAGACTAGGCACAGGGGATGGGAGTTCTTCATTTTGATTTATGGGAGGGGTGGGAATACTGATATGTGAAGTTGAAGTAGAAGGTGTAGAGATGTTTGGGATACTTACTTTCTCAATAATCACTAGGTCCTTTGGTTGGATAGGCAGAATGGCCCCACGCTTAGCAACTGAAATTATAGGTTGAGGTCACTCCTCTACTTCTCCTTTATCAGCTTGTTGAGCTAACTAATTTTGGGACTGGGTGACCATGGCATATGATCCCTCAGATGCTTCACCTTTACTTTTGGGTTTATCCTGGTAATCTAGGAAACCAATGTGGGAGTTGTCAGCTAACTCTTCTTGATCCTTCATGAAGAGACCAACATCATTTTCTTAATTAAACTCAAGTTGAAAAGAGAAATCATGCTCTGTCTCCATATACCCAATTGCTGAGTTGGCTGGAGGTGCTTCAATGGAAAGGTTTTTCTATGGGGGAGGAAGATGATTGGGTTGCCCTTGATGTGCTTAATTAGGGAATGTCCTCCTTGGTACATCTCTATATGAAGGAGCAAATGACATCCCTTATGCCATTTGTCTTCTGAGGGCTAGCACTTCATTTTCTAGCTTCTGCACCATTAGATCAGTGGTGGCTGTAGGTGAGTTATCAGAAGATGAGGAAGATGTGCCTCTATTTGAATCCCTTCTTATCTTTCCAGCCAAGATAAGGTCATATTATAACTCAGTGGCTAAGTCTTGAGTAGCTTCAAGATATGTGTAGCCAACACATCTTAGCAAAAAACTCACTTCAGGCAGTTGTGAGTTTATGAAGAAGCATTTGAGGTTCTTAGGTGTGGGCTGAGCAACTGTGGGAATCCTGTTTCTCAACTTGTCAAATTTTACACTGAAATCCCTCATGGGCTCATGAGGTTCCTTCTTCATCTACATAATTTGGGCTAGCAAAGCATGAGCATCTTCTATAGGTTTGAACCTTGCTTCAAACTTGTCTTTGATAGTGTCCCAACCAGTCATTGATCCAGTCTACAGATGATAAAACCAGTCTGTAGCAGCACCTTGTAGTGTCTCCACTAAAAGCCTGACTGCCATGTCTTAAAATTCCACCCCTATCACACCATAGGCTATGGTGAAGGCTGAAATGTGTTCATCAGGGTGGACTCTTCCATCACCAAAGAATTTGGGGAAATTTTTCTTTAAACTGAGTGGTAGCTCATGCAGGGGTGGAGTTAGATTAAGTGGTCCAAATGAGTTACCCTAGGGGCCTCGAACTGCCATGATTGGATTATGAAAAATAGGGATAACACATCTGAGTGGAGTTGCTAGATTATAAGACAAAAATGGAAAAGAAACTGGCCCTGCTTCAGCTTAAAGCTTGAGGATTCAAACTGTACTTTCTTTCCCAACAACTCTGGTTTTACAGACCAGATAATATAATGGAGATGGATGAAAATGGATAATGGGTAAGACATGTAACAAAGTTGCCAGAGTCTGTAAAATGGATAAGGGAAGGAACTGCTTCAATCTAAAACTTGAGGCTTTAGACTGCATGTTCATCCCTAACGGAGTCACCAAAAACTGTTGGGTGATTATTTTGTCAGCCAGCTAACTAGTGACCAAAATAGTTCCTATCACCATAGCATAGGGAGATTGGTCATCCAATGTTGCAGGTTTACCACATCTAAAGGGGACAAATCTCTCCTCTCATCAAGGGGAGGTTCCTTATAGATACGTAGGAGCTTATATACTATATATATATATATATATATATATATATATATATATATATATATATATATATATATATATATATATATATATATATATATATATATATGTAGAAAGTAAGACACAAGGGTGGGATGAACCATCCATGTCTCTTTTTTTAGAGATGATGCAGATAAACAAGGAAGAAATCTTGGGTAATGGGGAAGGTGCTTCTCTTCTTTCAGAAGCAACTTTCAACCAAGAGCCAAATTCTTTCCTAAATAGTAGAAATCTTGGTGCAATGATAGAAGGCACTTCTCTTCTTTCAAAAGTGTTCTCCAGTAGGCAGCAGGAATCTTTCAGGTATCAAGTAACTGATAACGGGGGTGCTGAGTGACCAAAAACTCGAGAGAGAAAAATGAAGAATAATGGGGGCACCACATCATCCCAAGGCTCTTTACATAGGAAAGGAAAATGCAAACACACTGAAGGCACTTATGGGGGCACAACATCATCCCACAGTTGGCCTTCAAGACACCTTCTTGATCACCTCCACTAGTTCTGCTTATCAAATTAAATGGACAAGAAAGATCCTAGGAAATAGACATACGAACAATCTCCTAAGATAGCACAAGCTATAACAGCATAAAGTCTGCAAGCAACTTGTTTTCTCATTTAGATAAAATAATATGAATTACAATCTAAGCTCAAAGTCTCAGTAATGGCTTTCAATTTGGGTAGAGTTTTGCTTCTGATAATCAAAAAGGTCTCCTTCAAATGGTACAAGAGATTACATTATATAGAGGCTTAAGGGAGGCTTTGCCCTTTGTCCCATAGAGTGACCCATTAAGTGCATTCAATGCCTTAGATGCATTCTTAGTCTTGTCAGGAAGGGCCAAGCTGGAGCAGGGTGGCTGCCTTAATTGTGAAGCATCGATTCATCTCTAGTGCCTCCTCCTAAGTCTAAATCTCTCATTTCATCACCTACCTAGATGCATAACTATCTATTCTACCTTTATCTTAAAGGGGACAAATCGGTTGCACTTTTAATGTTGATAGGCCCCGAATATCTACCCAACAAACTATTTCACCCACTAGAAATAACTCCTACTAAGTTTCCCTCTTTGTCTCTTCCTCCTCTTGGGTCTAGCCTTAGGCTCTTTGAATGCATTCGAGTTTATGCCTTGAGTTTGTTAGAATCAACAGACACTTAAATGTAGCTGATTTGGTATTCACGTGTCTTTCCTCTATTGAGGGTTAACGGCTAGCTAGTCACTCCAAATGTGATGCCCATAGGCTTATTGGTCCTTTATTTCCTTCAAACAAAACATCTGAAGGAATTACTTCAGATAATTTATCTAAAGGAAATCCTTTCCTTGGTTTCATGCGTGCCTTTGTATTGTGAGGTACCCCTTTCCTTTGACACGTGGCAGCTTTCACTATTTGAACAAGTGTCATGTGTCATCTTCCACTAGAATAGGTGAGGACACGTGGCATCTTCCATTATTGACTCTTGGCAGCATCTGCCTCCTCGAGCCTTTGCAACATCATAGAAATGTTTGGGGCTTAGTCAGGCTCTTGTAGATGATGACACTTGTCAGCCTCTGCTGACCTCTACAAGGGACACATGGCACATTCTAAATACATTTTTTAGTCACGTGGCTATAGACACATGGCATGTTTCACTTTGACCCACTAGGGATATGTGGTAGCTTTTGGTGGAACACTCGAGGATACATAGAAGCATCTATCTAATTTAGAGGAGCTCTTGGAAACCTTTAAGATTATAGTGGGAGAAGACACGTGGAGGATTCAATCAAACTCTAGAAACACTTATGAAAATAGTTAGGACTTACTTTAGTAATCACGTGGATGATGACACTTGTCAGCTCTCACTGTTTGTCACCAAGGACACGTGGTGTCTTCCGCTGCATCAAATTGAAACCCTCCACTATCGACACTTGTTGCCCTCCATAGAACTCTGAGAGAAGCTTTATCAAAAGAAGCCTTTTAGCTTATAAAAAACTTTGAGAAGCAAATGCCAACACTTGTCACATTTCACTGAGTCACAATGCTGACATGTGGCACAGTCTAAATACATTTGTTAGTTGCATGAATGTAGACACTTGGCACGTTCCACTTCATTTAGTCACTCATCCTTGGGCCCACCATGGTCTTTGCTTGAAACAGTGAAGCTAAGGGAAGAGATTGTGGATATTGACACATGGAGGATCCCAACAAGCTTCAAGAGAGACACATTGTAATATCTACCAATTCACAAAAATAAAGTTTAGTGGGGCTCAGCTGTTGACACTTGGTAGCATCCACCTGACTCTTTCTTTTGTGCATGCTTCTTTTCTTAACTAAGGTGGCCTTTGAACCTTTGAACCCAGAGTGTTGAATCGATTGAACATTGAACCCATTGAATTGATGAACCAAAATGGTTCAAGGTTCAACGGTTCAATGGTTCAAGATTTTGTTTTGGTGCTTGCCAACAAACCCTTTGAATCAGTTGAACATGCTAATACTTTTACCAAAAAGTTGAGAAAATGACAAAATTGAATGTTCAGCACAAATTTTTGGAAAGGGGAGGGACAATTTTGGCCATGCAGGACCAAAATAGTCATATGTTGTCAAAAAAAATGAGAAAGCTATTTTTGGGTACAACAGGATTGACCTATAGGCTTTGGGCTACCTAAAATTTAGGTCAAACATCTAGTTTTGATGGGGATATCTCCCCTAATTTGTGACTTGAATGCTCTCTCTAAGACCTAATCCTATTGTGATTAAAAGGGATAAGGATGAAAACTTATAAAATAACCTACACTAAAGTGGTGATACACCAATTATTGCATATCCTCTCTTAGTATGTACCTTGAAAACACTTATAAACCTAATGAAATCAATAACTCATTAGACCTGCTAATGAAGTTCCAAGCATGAATGTTTCATGTGAAGGTCATGTGAGAGATATGTAACTTGAAGGATGAGAACCTATATTTGCATAAGACACTATCAATTAATAACTATTGAAAAACAACTCTACCTACAAACATTTCACACAACCTAAATATATTGAAAACATGGAATTAGGTGCATGAAAGTGCTGAACATTGTTTCTATTTTTGAGGTTTGACATTGATGTTGTTATTGATGTCAAAGGTTTTTGAGAAGGTCTTCATGAGGTAATTAAAGAGTATAGTTATGAGAGAGTATATTGATCATATTGAAATGATCATGAGAGTGTAAGATATGATTGATATATGTTCTTATGACTTCATGAGTGATGTGAAGGTAAGCATGGAAGGTCCTTGTTGTCAAAGTTATCAAGTGCTTGAGCCTTATAGTATCTTGAGAAGTTATATCTATATGATGCCTAGTCTTGTGCATTAAAGTTCATAATGGATTGGTGAGATGAGTGAACATAGGAATGAGTGGTTGTATAAGGTTACTTGGGCATGCATATGAGGTATTGGATTACTCATGAGATTTTCAAGGTGAGCCTAAAGGGGTAGGAACTTCAAACCCAATCTGCACCTAGACCATTTCCAGACCCTGCCTAGACTAATGAGGCATCATGATCTATTTTCAAGGCATATGAAAGATGTATGATAGTTCTTAAGCATGTATGAGGTTTCCTAAGTATGTGATAATGGTGGAGAGTACATGGAAAGAGGCATGAAGGTTAATTTTTAGGCCTAATGTGGTTTGTAGGTTAAGGTCTAAGTAATCAAAGAGAGAGAGTGTGGCCTAATGAGATATCAAGATCCATTTTCAAGGCAAGTGTTAGTAGAGGAGAATTTACAAAGGTGATTCAAGTTTTTTAAGCATGTTCATGAATTTTGAGGTCAAATATGGAAGGATAAGGCATGGAAATGTATTCTAAGGTCTCTTGAGTTCATAGAATGAAGGGTTTTCTACCTAAGAAGGTTTTTCTTGTGTTCATTAGCTTGTCAAACATCTACATGGGAACCTAATCTATATATGTTATATAGGGAAGGGTCCTAGATCAAAATTCTATCCATTTTTTTTTTGATTAAAGAGCCATGTTTTATGAATAATTGTTAAGAATGGAAGCATGTTTAAACCCTCTTAGAACCCTAATAAGGACCTGATGTTGATAAAAAGATCCTAGAATGGATTGGTATGATTATGTAAGATATTGTAGGTTATATCCAACTCTTCAAAGAACCATTATGTGTGTTTGAGTGGTCAGGTGTGTAAGTAGACCCTAGAGGAAAGTGCTAACTTCTTGGAGATTTTCTATAGCAGTCAGAATTGACCTATTCAAAATATACAAATGAATGGAGGATGAGTATTGAGACTCATGTTTCATTTCCATGAAGGTATATGGACATAATATAGCCCTCAAGTATGCCAAAATAGTCATCAAAGTTATCTAGTCACTAAAAAAACTAATGGTGGAAATAGTGAGAAACCTAGGCAATAATGATAAGATGATTGGGAATTTGTGATCATGAAATAATGATGAAACAAACTGCACTAATGTTGAGGATAATATTCACGTGGTATTTGGTTATATGGTTATGATATTGGAAATATATTATCATATGCTTGTTGTCACTTGTAAACTAATTTGGGTAGTTTGGTCCTCCTTTATAGGAGGTTATTTCTCCTATTGATGGCTATTTATTAGTCTTAGTTATAGCAAGTTATTCTATCCTGAATAATATGATATATGTTTAGTGTTTTATTTTATTATATTTGGATCCATGATTAATCAATAATGACATTGTGCACCTCTCACATTTGGTATCATAACCTTGATAATCTATCCATGACAGTCATTAAGGTATTGAGTGTGATTTGATTATGTGTGAATCAAATTGATAATCCATCTTATGGACTACATTGTGGTAGATTCTATAATTTCCATTAGTACTAAGCTCCACTATCCACTCCATAGCTAAAGTTTATCAAATTTTGGATGCATTCCATAAGTTTGGTCTACCTGAAATGCTATGCGTGAAAGGATTGCCTATCTAAGGATGAAAATTTATTAATTATACAACATATTGATTATGTTAAAATGTTTATGAAGCTCTGTATTGGATTTTCACTACTCACTCTAGATAAAAATTACCTATGTTTAACAATGTGAGGAGTTTACTTGAATGCACACATAGCTATAACACTTGGTAAATTAAGACTTGACTTGTATTACTGTCGAGCTCCCTTTATGAGCTCTTCTAAAGCTCGACACTCACCTATTTGTGAGCTACACCCAACACAAACTCAATTTTTTCATGCATATTCCAATACAAGCCTATAAGAATTGAAGAAGTCAATTTTTCTATCTATCAAGTAATTGACTACTATATGAATCTTTATGTTCCATAAATTATCAATATCTCTTCCTAAAAGCATGGTGTGTTTGATCGATCTATGTATATGAGAAGGAAGGATTAATTTTATTTCTTGAAAACTACATGAAATTGGTGCTTTGATAATTCTTATTCAATGATGTTAATGTATTATTCAAACCATTCAATACCCTATTATTTTGCAATCAAGCTCAATGTCTAAGTCATCTCTACCAAATCTAGTAAGCTTCCATAGATTTTTTTCCACCGTTCACCACTGTTCCATTTAATATTTCATTATTTTCAATGTGGTCTTAATGTAAGTTAGTATTCATTTATGTAACATATCTCCCATACATTTAGGTTTGGTGGATTTAGTTTGAGTCTATATATATATATATATATATATATATATATATATATATATAATTTTCATAATCCAAAAAGTATTAAGAGTAATGGTTATCAATACTTATTTAGTAATATTTTATGTGTCTCAATTTGAGAGTGAAAAAGTAAAAGTAATATTTATTAATTTTTTAAATGTCTTCCATTAATTTTTTAGGTATGTGTTTTTAAGAGTATTAGGTTCAGTTATAAAACTTAAAAGAGTCATTATTTTTAAAAGAGTGTATCCAAATTGTCAAAAGTCATTTTTATATTGAAAAAAATTAAAATTAGTAAGGTTTATCATTTTTGTCAAAAGTATATTGAATCAAGTCCATTAAGTCATACTTTGTAATTAGATGCATTTTTAGGGTAATCGACATCCTGGTCATGGAGATCCCATTAGAGATATTTAATGGTTTTAATTTTCACACATAGAAGGTAAAAATTCAAATGTAGCTGATGAATAAAAATCTATGGGGAATAGTCAATGGGAAAGAAACACAACCCATAGATGCAAACAAATTGAAAGAATGGAGCAGCATAGATGATAAGGCCAAAGCCATCAATTAACATCACACTTTAGGATTCAAAACTATATTATGTGGATTTATAAAAATCATCTACTAAAATTTGGGAAAATTTGAATAAGTTGTTTGGTGCCAAAGTTTTTAGTGCTAAGTTTTCTTTAAAATTATGCTTATTCAAATTGAAAATGAATGAAAGAAGAATAATTTCAAGTCACACAAATGAACTTAGATCTGTCATGAGGAAATTAGTAGAAATCAAGTCCCTAATTGATGATGAAGATGCTAAATCAATTCTATTGGATAGTTTATCTACCGAATATAGCAATGTTGTATTTACTCTTGGACAAATGCCTTCATAATCCATATAAGACATGATTTCAACACTCTTAGCATAAGAAAAAATAATTTTAGAAGATGTGGAATAAGAAACAACATTGTACCTAAAAAATAACTATAATAAAATTTCTAAAAAACGTGAACTTGAATGTTACTACTATAATAAAAAAGGACATAGAGCCTTAGATTGTAAAAATTAATCTAATGATTTGCTCAAAGGAAAGCTTAATGAAGCTAATGTAATCACTATATAAGAATCTAAGGAAGAGAATAAATTAATAGCTAAAGATAGTGGTTAAAATTTTAAATATTTTGTATACTAAGAATCATCATTGGAAGAGGAGGCACATGAGGCTGGTGGTGGCTTATGACCTATCATCAGTCATTAGTGACAAGGTCACTCACTTGTTTTGATGACACATTTAGTGTGTTGTGTGTATGTTTTTCTTTGTTGAGTGATTTAAAAAATAAGAATAGATGATACATGCTTGTTCAAAGAGTGTGAAACATGAACTTATATCCTTGTATTTTCACTTGTAACATGTTTGTGAAGAGGATAAAATAAATAATGTAACCTCATGATTTTGTTGTTGGTGGTTAACCACATTGAAAGGCATTTGTAGTTGTGGTTGGTGGTTACCCACTGGAAAACCATTTGTAGTCATGGTTGATGGTTCACCACATTGAAAAATATTTGTTGTCATGGTTTTAGGTTTACCACATTGAAAACCTTCATGAGGGATCATGTGTATGGGTTAGTTACAATATAGGTATACATTCTCCCCACATTCAAAATAGGGGGTAAATGTTGAGGATAATATTCATGTGGTAGTTGGTTATATGTTTATGACATGGGAAATATATTCTCATATTATTGTTATTAGTTGTAAACTAATTTGGGTAGTTTTATCCTCCTTTATAGGAGTTTGTTTCTCTTATTGTATGGCTATTTATTAATCTTGGTTATACAAGGTTATTCTATCCTAAATAATATGATATAAGTTTAGTGTTTTATTTTGTTGCCTTTAGCTCCATGATTAATTAATAATGATATTGTGAACCTCTCATAATTAAGATAATTTTTAGGAATGTTAAGACATGATCATGTTTAGTATAATTTTTGGAGGTCTGTGGTTATAGTGCAAAAGTTACTCATAAGTTGACCTGTTTGGTTCAGAGGACACAATGAGATATAAGGTTATGAGATTGGTTTGCAAGAGCAATATTTACATTTAAACATATTATATTTCTATTTTAGAATATTATAATGATATAATAGGATCATATACATGCATCATAAGTATTGAATATGTCTATACAGGTGTTGACAATATGAGTCATCACGACTGGTATTTGAAGAAAACTAGCAGTTCTGAGTGAGCTAGTTGTAGGAGTGTTTTTGAGTCCTTTTTCATTATGTAATGAATTATAATACACTTGGTGAAGTTGATGAGGTATTATAGGTTTTTTTAATATTATTTATTATCATGTTTATGTGGATAAACATTCTGTTATCTTCAGTTGTTCAAGATAGACCTTTCTGTGTGTGTGAAGGCCTAATGTAAATAGTATTAATAGCATGCATCAAGTGGTGATTAGAGATAAGAAGTTTCATGGAAATAAGATGAGATTAGTAGAGTTATATTTGAGTGGAGTATGAGAACTTCCTACTATGTATGAATTTTTAAAATGTTCCAAGGAGATCAAAGGGTAATGTGCACTAATGAAGGCCTAATTGAATTAGGTCTCCTTAAGGCATAAAAGAGGTTTTAGTCTTTTATGATATGAATGAATTGTTTTAATGATTTATTCATGTTTTTTGAATGACCTAAGTCATATTTTATGGAAAATATAAGTGGTAAAGTGTGTTTTTTTGATCAAGAGGTGTATGAGCAAGATCCTAGTATAAGAACAAGGCCTAATAGGTCTAATTAATGAGTTATAGTGTGAATGAATGCAAATGAAGGATATAACACATTGAATAATTGAATAAGGTCTTTTTGACCATTATAATTATGTATAAAAACTATCATGAATGTCTAAAAATGGTACTATATATGAACATCAATGTTATATGACCTAATCAGTCTTGAAGAGACCTAGTTGAGCGAAGGAGTCTAAAAGGGAGTTTGAGAGGGATAGAAGAGTGAGAAGAGCAAAATAATATGACCATCATATGTTGTGTGAGAAAAAAGGTTTTTTAAATATTATTAATATATTTAGGTGGCTAATTTGGTGCTGAGTCATCTAAGGGGTTAGTGCTTCTTTACAAGTTGGTGCTTTCTAAAGCCTAGTTGAGTAGGTGCTTAACTAGTTGGGGTTGGTGCTCCATGTGGAGTTGGTGATTCACTAAGGATTGGTTTTTATCTAATATTAATATATTTAATTTGTATATATTAGTGGGTTTTATTCCTCTTGAGGGTTTTCAACTCAAATAAGTGTTTTATGTGTTATGCTCTTGTCTCATTCTCATATAAATGGTTCATGATGTGTTGCTACTTCACTATATTTATTTGATAGTTCATGAATGATAAAGTGAACTTGTAAATTTTTTTGAAGACTAATTCATCCCCAAATCATTGTGATTATAAAAATTGGTATTATAGCGTGGTCCTTTGAAGCAAGTATAATATTTTGAAGGTGATCCTAAGAAGGACAAGATGTATTGTTATCAAAAGGAAGAAGACAACATGTATGATGAAGTATAATATGATATTAAAGAAGGAAAATCTGAATTAGACCTTGAAGCTGAGCTCATAAGTGTGCTTGATAATTTTAAGAATCAAAATAAGACTATCAAGGATCTCAAGAATTAGTTAGAAGATGTCAATACAAGGTTTAGATCAAAGGAAGTTGAGTATGACCAGTTGAAGATAGAGCTAGATTCCTTGAAGGTTGAGTATGAGAAACACATAGACAAGATTATCAAGTTTGAGAGAGACAATGAGAAGTTAGAATCAGTCAAGATTAATAACATGAAAATACCAATTAGGAAACCCATGAAATAAAGGATAAGCTATCATGGCACCATGGGAAAAGGAGTAATCATTCAAGAGGTGAGTATAAAAATGTTAGTTGCTACATCTTTCATAATATGGGACACATTGCAAGATTATAATCTAATAAATTTAGAAGGCTCTCAATATTTAACAAGATATATGAAGCTCCTATAATTCATGAGAAGGATTCAACATTGATATGGAATCCAAAACAAGTTAGGACTAATCATATTGAGCTCAAGAGTCAAGATGGACTATTTGCTAAGGAGGAACAAAATCCTAAAGAGGATTCTATGCTAGCTCAAAGTTCCTTTCACATTCAAGATGAAAGCATGAAATGGTATATATATTGGTTTTTCAATTCACATGACAAGAGACAAAAATAATTTAATCTCAGTGAATAATAATGTTGTAGGAATAATGAGGTTTAGAGACAACACAACTACCAATATAGTTGGCAAGGATGTCTTGATTTTAGACAATGGGAAAACCAAGACATAAAATGTATTATATGTGGAATGTTTGAAACATAACATGATTAGTGTAAGTTAAATGTGAATTCAAGGACACATAATAACCTTTCATGATAGAGGGTGTGAAATAAGGAGAGCTAAATCATGAAGGCTAATTGCCAATGCTAATATTAAATTAAACAAAACACAGAGAGAAAATGAGATTGAGAATAGTAGAGCACTTATTCATCATGTTTAACCAAGCATGAAGGCCTATTAAATAGGCAAACAAATGAAATACCCATGAAGCATGAGATGGGTATAAGAAAACTAACCTACGTTGGCTTGCATGAAATAGCAAAGACTGAACAAATAACTAACCTCTTAACTAAAGTGGTTAAGGCAACTAACCAAAATAAATTACCTTAGTAAATAACCTAAGGTAAATACAATAATATGCTAACACCCTCCCTTAATGACTAAACCAGAAACAAGACCAAGTTTATCTCTAAATTTTATGAACTTGTCTGTACCAAGTGGTTTGGTCATTATATCAGCTGGTTGCTCTGCAGTGGGGTAGTAGAAGAGACTGATGTCTTCATTTGTGACCAAATTTTGGATGTAATGATGGTGGACCTCAATGTGTTTGGTCCTGGCATGAAATACTGGATTCTTCACCATCTTCAAAACACTTTGGTTGTCACAAAAAATTGGGGTAGATTTTGATGACTCAAACTGAAGATCCTCCAAAAATTTCTTTAACCACATGGTTTCACAACCTGCACTGACCACAACTTTATACTCTACTTATATTGAAGATAATGCCACTATAGTTTGTAGTTTGCTCTGCCATGAGAAAACTCCTAAACCAAAAGTGAAAACATACCCTATTGTAGATTTTCTTGAATCAAATGAACTTGCCCAATCAGAATCAGAATATCCTGAAAGTTTAAAATCTACAGACTTCTTATACAATATGCCAAAGTCAAAATTACCTTTGACATATCTTAATACTCATTTTGTAGCTAACCAATGGAATTATTGTGGTTTAGACATGAAGTGAGATAGAAAACTCTCTGCAAAACAAAATCCGGTTTGGTGGTAGTGAGGTAAATGAGACTACCCACTAGCTGTCGATACACTATTTCATTGACCGGAGGTGAATCAGTGTATGTTGAAATTTTAGCTCCTGCTTCCATAGGTGTGTGAGTTGGATTACAATCCATCATTCTAAACCTTTCTAGCAATGAATTGGCATACTTATTTTGTGACATGAATACAGTATTACCACTTTGCCAAAACTCAAAACCTAAATAGTATTTCAGTAGTCCTAAGTCTGTCATGTCAAAAGTACAACAAACATCAGCTTTCATTTTCTAAATGAGACTAGTACTACTCCTAGTGATGGCTATATCATCAAAATATATAATGAGAATCAAGATATCATCACCAGACACCTTTACATAGAGAGTTGGTTTTGAGTTACACCTTTTGAAACCTGACTCCCTAAGATATGAGTCTATTTTTGTATACCAGGCTCGAGGAGCTTGCTTAAGTCCATACAAGGACTTGATCAACTTGCAAACAAGATGTTCCTTACCAGGAACTTGAAAACCCTGTGGTTAAACCATGTAGACTTCCTCCTCTAGATCTCCATTTAAGAAAGCACTCTTTACATCCATTTGGTGCACCTGCCATCCTAATTGAGCAACAATAGCAATAATCAAATGAAAAGTTACCATCTTAGTGGTTGGAGCAAAAGTCTCCTCATAATCAACCCCTTTCTCTTGTGCATAACCTTTTGCAACAAGTTTGGCTTTATGTTTTTCCAAGGAACCATCTGCTTTGTATTTTACCTTATAATTCCACTTACAACCAATGGATTTCTTTCCTAGTGGTAGTTCCATCAACTTCCAAGTCTTATTTTTCATCAAGGAATCATATTCCAATTACATAGCTGATTCCCACTCAGACTTCCCTTTGGCCTCTGAAAAAGAATTAGGCTCAAATACTTGTGAAACAGCAGTTGTTAGAGTAAGATTGACATGCTCACCTTTATTACCAAACTGCTTTCCCGATCTTAGTCTTCTACCTTCCACACCTTGTGGCAAGTCTCCTTCTTTTATTGCTTCAATTGTGGTAGTATACCACTTTTGCTTCTTTGGTTGTTCTGTTGGAACCTCACAATGACCTGTATCAATTCCCTCCCTAGACTGTGATTCCACTGATGAACAAGAATCATGCTCATTTTTCACATTATAACTAATAATTGAATCATTAGATAACAATGACTCAATATCTGAAACTTAACTAGTTGCTATGAAGTATGGCATTTGTTCATTTACTATGAAATATCTATTTACCACAACTTTGTTAGTAAAAACATGAAGTAATCTGTAGGCCTTTGACTGATCATTGTATCCAACAAACATGTATGCTTTGCTTTTTGCATCCAAATTTCTTCTCTTTTGACTAGGAATAACTGCAAAAGCTACACAACCAAAAATTATGAAATCACTTACATCTGGAGTTCGACCTGACCAAGCCTCCTCTGGAGTCATTTTTTCCAAAGCTTTTGTAGGACTTCTGTTGAGGATGTATACTGCTATATTCACTACTTCTACCCAATACTTGTATGGGACATTTCTGCTTTAGACCATACAATGAGCCATGTCCATCACCATCCTATTATGCCTTTCCACAACTCCATTTTGCTATTGAGTGTAAGGTGTAGTGTATTGTCTATGTATGCCTTCAGTGGCACAAAACTCCTTAAACTATTTTGAGATGAACTCACCCCTATTATCCGTTCTAAGAGATTTCACTGGCCGTCCTGCCTATTTTTCAACCATAGCTTTCCAAGTAAGAAAGTTATAAAAATAATCAGATTTCTTCACTAGAAAGTATAACCACTTTTTCCTAGAGAAATCAACTAGTAATAGGAAATAATGGGCACTAGAAGGGGTAGGTGTCTGCATTGGACCATGCAAATCGACATGTACCAGATCCAATACTCCCTTTGCTCTCAAAACTTTACCAACATCAAATGAATGTCTAACTTGCTTCCCCAACTGACATCTAATACATACATGATGACTATGTCGAATAGAAGGAATCACCTTAACCATCTTAGTCTTACTCAATGTAGTCAAATACTAAAATTTCAAATGCCCATACCTTTCATGCCATAGTGAACTTGTGTTATCAACTGCTGTAAGTGCACTTTCCTTTGCTTTGATTGGATCTGCAAGCTTATACAAGCCTTTCTCACTGATCCCAACATCAATAATCTTGTTATCTTTAGTGGTGACTAGACATTGTTGTTCTTGAAATTTTACAACAAAATTAGATTTTGAGGTGATCTCACTGATTGAAAGAAGATTTCTGTTCATATCTGATACATACCTAACATTCTTGAATGTATAATTTATTGTACCATCAAAACTTATATGAACATTACCAAATCCTTTCACAAAATATGTTATGCCATCTCCCAAAGATACAGATTCATTACTACTATTATCTTCAACAAAAGCCACATACCAGTCCTTATGGCATGTATAATGGCGAGATGCCCTTGAATCAAAGTACCAAGCTTGATCCACTATAAAATTACCACTGGAAGCCATGAAAGCAAAATTTGGTGATTCCTTGCCTTCACCTTCAGTTACATTTGCATGATGAGCTTTCTTTCTGGGGTTAGCCATATCCTATTGTCTTTTCCTACAATCTTTCTTAAGGTGACCAGGTTTCTTACAGTAAAAACATTTCCGTTTAGATCTCTTATTACCACTTGTGAAGATTCTAATGGATAGCTATTTTTACCAGACTGCTTACCCTTTTCCTTGATAAAGAATGCACTCTCTGTGGAAGTGGATGTAGACAACATTGCCTGCTCCTATCATCTCTCCTTTTGCAATAGCAATGTAGACAATTTTTCAAAATCCAAAGTCTGCATCTCAGCAATCATGTGCAAGGACTCCACAAATGACTCAAATGATGGTGGAAGATTTTGCATAACAAGACCAATCAAATCTTGCTCATCAACAAGTTTTTGTACTGCTTCCAACTAGTCACTAATGTCCTTGATCTGCAACAAAAACTCAAAAATGGAGCCACCTTCCTACATCTTAGTGGAAAACAACAAATTCTTCAAATACAACACTCTACCAACTTCAGAAGCCTGATATTTTGAAGATAAAGTTTTCCATAAATTTGAAGCTATAGTCACATTTCTAACCTCTAAGATTAGATTATCTGCTACTGACAATTTTAACAACATGAGAGCCTCACCATGACGTTTATTATACTCATTGGTAGCAGTGGCAGGCCTTTGCTATTTATATATTCACATATTGTCAAAACCTTGTGACTCCACAAATTTAAGTTCTTGCCAGTCAACTTTTGAGAATATGGTAGAAACAGGTGTTGAATACTAGCCATTTTACCTAGTTTTTCATGAAAATGATAAAATAAAAAAAACTATAATGGCTTTTTTTATAAAATTCCTTCTACACACTGATTCTATATTGACATTGAACAACCCTATCGATTTTCAACAACAAACTCAATACCGTTTGCAAGATCACAAAAAAATTCTACCACTGAAACAATTAAATCGAGAAAACTACAATTTCGATTTAAAAAATTCTTTCTCCATTGACATCCAGATAAAAAACCCAAAAAACGGTGAATTTTTTAGCTTCCTAGATGCTTTCGTGATTATTAGTCAGCGGTAGGTCCCCAATAACCCTTATTGGCTAAAGTTTTGATTTATTTCAATTAAAAAAATAAAAATAATTGAAATATTAAAATTTTAGGCTAAAAATTTTATAAAAAAATTCAGCCAATCAGAAAATTGGCCTACCTCTGAAACTTTAGGCCAAGATTCTGAGCCCGTTTCTCAACCAAATTACAAACCATTTTCACCAGTGTCTTAGTTTTGATTTAACTCACGATTTAGGCTTTTGTTTTGCTGAAAAAGATGAAGAAATGATTTTTTTTGAATTTGCCGAATCCGTATGGTGCCCTTGCACAAAGAAATTCAATAGAGGCTTTTGAGCCTCTAAAACAGCCTGTTTTCACTTCCTTTTGGTCTTATTTAGCCTTCTGATGCTTCCTGGAAAATTTTAGACCTTCTGGTTGAGTTTTCTAAATTTTGTGATGCTTTCTCTCTACTCGGCTCTCCATTAGGGGCCTGAAGCTCCTCCCTGGCAAGACACCGACCTATCTCTGGCTTCCACAAACCTCCACTCAAGTTGTACAAATCATAGGCTCTGATACCATATTAGATTAAACAAAACACAGAGAGAAAATGAGATTGAGAATAACAGAGCACTTATTCAACATGTTCAACCAAGCATGAAGGCCTATTAAATAGGCAAACAAATGAAATACCCATGAAGCATGAGATGAATATAAGAAAACTAACCTACGTCAGCTTGCATGAAATAACAAAGACCGAACAAACAACTTACCTCTTAACCAAAGTGGTTAAGGCAACTAACCAACATAAATTACCTTAGTAAATAACCTAAGGTAAATACAATAATATGCTAACAGCTAAGAGGATTGAGAATAATATATATGTATTAAATGAGATCAAGAAGGAGAGATGATTTATGATCAATATGGATGAAATTTGGATATGGAAAAAAAGGTTAGATCACCTAAACTTTGAAAATATTGTCAAGATAAGCACTAAGAAGTCTATAAATAATATACCTAAGATCACCTAAACTATAAACATACTTTGCAAGGCATGTTAATATGGTAAGAAATCTAGAAGAAGGTTCAAGTCAAAGGAGTGCTCTACTACAAGGCATTTGGAGTTAATACACACTGATATCTATGGGCTTATTAAAATTCAAAGCATTTAATGAGATAACTACTCCATGTTACTCATAGATGATTACACAAGAATGACTTGGGTTTCATTCTTGAAAGAAAAGTCATAAGATCTTGACAAGTTCAAGGAATTCAAGGCTTTTGTTGAGAATGAGAAGAATAGAAAGATTAAGTGTCTAAGATATGATAGAGGAGGAAATTTTTGATTTGATGAGTTTTATGACTTTTGTGAGGTTCATGGAATAAGGAGATGATTCTTGGTGGCTATGACCCCTTAGTACAATGGGTTAGTGGAAAGAAAGAATAAGATAGTTCAAGAGATGGATAGAACTATGTTAAATGAGTCTATATTATCTAATGGATATTGGAGAGGGTAGTAAGTAATGTAGTATATGTTTTGAATAGAGGATAGATAAGGACTAATGGAAACAAGACTCCTTATGAAGTATGTAAGGGTAGACTTGTCAATGTGAAACACTTTAGAGTATTTGAGAATAAATGTTTCATCAAAAGAGATGATGAAGACCTAAGAAAGTTTGATTTTAGATCTAGTGAATGTATATTCTTAAGATATTCATCAATGATCTCAACCAATAGATGTTACAACAAGATGATATAAAATATAGTGCAAAAAACCAATGTGAAGATTGATGAGACAAGGAAATCACACTCACTGTCAAAGGATACTTTAGAGAATCTAGACTTTAATAATGAAGAGTAAACTATAAAGGTTGATGAGGAAGAAGAATAATTTGAGGAGAGATAGGAATCAAAATTCCCATCAATATAGATTCAAAGAGATCATCCTAAATCTCAAATAATTGGTAACAAGAATGAAAGTATGCAAACAAGGAGAAGACTGGTAATTAATCTAAATCAATATAATGTTTATCTACTATGTAAGATTGAACCCAAGAGTCTTATAGAAGCAAACAAAGACAAATTTTGGATAGGTGATATGAGTGAAGATTTATATCAAATAAAGAAGAATGAGACTTGGAAATTAGTTCCTAGGCCTAAAGATATGAATATCATTGGCACAAAATGGGTGTTTACAAACAACTTGAATGAAGATGGAGAATTCACTAGGAATAAGGCTAGATTGGTATGCAAGGGTTATACACAATTTGAAGGGGTAGACTTTGAAGATACCTTTACACTACTATCAAGATTGGCAGCCATCAAATTATTTATAGCATATGAAAGATTCAAAGGGTTCAAGGTATACCTGATAGATGTTAAATCTACCTTTTTGAATGGGAATTTGGAAGAAAAGGTGTACATAGAGAAACCTAAGGGTTTATCACTAGATCTTATTTTATCAAGTGACAAGTAATATGTGTGCAGATTGAAAAAGGATCTTTATAGTCTAATAAAATCTCCTAGAGATTGGTATGCTAGGTTAGATGGGCATCTATTAGAATAAGGATTTAAAAGAGGAGTTACAAACAGTAATCTATACATAAAATCAGAAGATGACCATCAGTTGATAGTAGTTATCTATGTTGACGACATAATATTTGGTGAAAACAATGAGAACATAGCCAAGGGATTTTAAAAGGTGATGAAAAAAGAGTTTGAGATGTCCATGCTGGGAGAACTATCATTATTTCTTGGTTTGCAAATCACTCAATCTAAAAAAGGTATATTTAGTTCACAAGCCAAGTACATAGGAGATATGTTGAAGAAATTTGAGATGAAAGATTGCAAGGTAGTTAGTACATATATGGTCATAGGGTATAAGTTGATCAAGGAAGATGAGTCTCCAAAGGTCAATTAGACATCATACAAGTCTATGATTGGAAGTTTTCTATACACCACTACCTCTAGACCTGACATCATATAAGTAGTAGGTCTTATGGGAAGATTTCAAGTAGATCTAAAGGAAAATCATTTGTAAGTAGTTAAAAGGTTAATTAGGTATCTCAAATGGAATATGGAGTATGGTTTATGGCATCCAAGGAGAAAGGAGTTCAATTTGATAGCCTATATAGATGTAGACCAGGAAGGAAGTCTAGATGATATAAAAAATACTAGTGGAGGAGCCTTCTTCTTAGGTGGGTGCCTAGTCTCGTGGATAAACAAGAAGTAACCATCAGTAGCATTATCCACTTGTGAGGATGAGTACATTAAATTAGCTTCATGTTTCAATCAAGTCTTATGGATGAGATAGACCCTAAAATACTAAAAAGTGGAGTATGCTAGTCCTGTCCCTATCTATTGTGATAATACAAGTGATATAAGCATCTCAAAAAAACCTATCATGCACTCAATGACTTAGCACATTCCCAGTAGGTATCATTTTATGAAAGATCAAATAAGTGAGCAAAATGTCAGGCTTGAATATGTTTATACACAGGATCAAATTATGGACATTTGACCAAACCACTTCCAAAGGTAACATTGAACACCTAAGATAGGAATTGGGTGTTCATGCATGGAGATAGGAGAAACATGTTTATATTATGTCTTATAAACTCATAATCTAGTGTGTTGAGTTTTTTCAATGTAAGAAGTATGATCCAAGGAGTTGTAGACATCACTTTGTCATTTATGTCAAAGGGGGAAAAAGATCAGAATGGGGAGATAAGAATGATTAGTTTGCAATGTGTTTTACCATCAATGACACAGGGGTAGATTATTGATCCTATTATTGAGCTTTGGTATTGATGTTGTCATTGATGTCAAAGGTTCTTGAGAAGGTCTTCATGAGGTCATTGAAGAGTGTAGCTATGATAGAGTATATTGATAAATATTGCAATGATATTGAGAGTGTAAGATATGATTGGTATATGTTATTATGATTGTATGAGTGATGTGAAGGTCAAAATGGAAGGTCCTTATTGTCAAAGTTGTCAAGTGTTTTAGCCTTTTACTATCTTGAGAAGGTGTATGCATAGGATGCCTAGTCTTGTGCATGAAAGAGCATAGTTGATTGGTGAGATGAGTTCACATAGGTATGTGTGGTTGTGTAATGTTTCTTGAGCATTGATATGAGGTATTGGATCACTCTTGAGAGTCTCAAGGTGAGCCTAAAGGGGTAGGACCTTCAGACCTAGTCTGCACTTAGACCACTTCTAGACCCAGCCTGGCTTAATGAGGCATCATGATCTATTGTCAAGGCATATGAAAGATGTATGAAAATTTTTAATCATGCATGAGTTTTATTGAGTATGTGAGAGTGGTGGAGTGTACATGGAAAGAGGCATGAAGGTCAATTTTTAGGCCTAATATGGTTTGTAGGTCAAGGTCTAAGAAAACAAAGAGAGAGAGTGTCACCTAATAAGGATCAAGATCTATTTTGAAGGCAAGTGTGAGTAGGGGAGAACTGATAAAGGTGATTCAATATGTTTTAATCATGTTTATTAAGTTTAAGTTTAAAGTTTTAGGCTAAGGCATGAAAATGTGTTTTAAGGTCTCTCAAGTACACAAAATGAAGGGTTCTCTACTGGAGAAGGTTTTTATTGTGCTCATTATATCATAAAAACTCTACATGGAAACATAATCTATTCATGATATATGGGAAAGGGTCCTAGCTGAAAATTATAGGCATTTTTTTTGGATTAAGAATGAAAATAGGTTTAAACCCTCCTAAAACTCTAATAAGGACCCAATGTTGATCAAAAGTGCCTAGAATGGATTGGTATGTTTAGGAAAGCCATTGGAGGTTATATTTAACTAACTTAGGCAACTCTAAATGTGTTTGAGTGGTCAGGTGTGTAAGTAGACCCTATAAGAGAGTGCTAACTTCTTGGATATTTTTATAGCAGTTAGAGTTGACCTAGTCAAAATATGAAACTGAATGGAGGATAAATCTTGATAGTCATGTTTTGTGTACATGAAGGTTTTTGGATATAATATATCCCTCAAGTGTGATAAATTGGTCATCTAATTTAGCTAGTCACTAATAGGCCTAATGGTGGAAACAGTGGGAAACCCAAGAAATAGTGAGAAGATGATTAGGAATGTGTTAACATGAAATAGTGAGGAAAAAAAGTTCATGAATATGTTGTTTAATAATTTTAATACATTATAATTTTTGGTATAATTATTGGAGGTCAGTGGTTATAGTGAAAAAGTCACTCACAAGTTGATCTGTCTAGTTTAGACAAGACCGTCAGATATAAGGTTATGAGATTGGTCTGCAAAACCAATATTGTTATTTAAACATTTTATATTTCTATCTAATAATGGCATAATTATCTCATAAGATTATATCCATGAATTATAATTCATTTAATATGTTTATATAGGTGTTAGAGGTCTGAGTCACCATGACTGGTATTTGAAGAAAATTGGCAGTTCTAAATGAGCTAGTTACGAGAGTGTTTTTAAGTCCCTTTACCCTATGTAATGAAGTATAATGAACTTGATGAAGTTTATTAGGTCTTGGAGGTTATTTTAATATGTTTTATTTTCATGGTTATGTGTCTAAACATTGTGTTATCTTTATTTATTCAAGATAGACCTTTTTGTGTGTGTGAAGGCCTAATGCAAACATTACTAATGTCATGCTTCGAGTGGTGATTAGAGATAAAAATTGTCATAGACCTAATATGATATTAGTAGGGGTATATTTGAGTGGAATATGAAATTTTAATATCATGTATGATGTTTTAAACCATTCCAATGAGATCAAAGGGTAAAGTGCATTAATGAAGGCCTAATTTAATTAGGTCTCCTTAAGGCCTAAAAGAGGTTTTGGTCTTTTATTCTATGACTGACCTATTGTAATGATTGATTCATGTTTTTGGAATGACCCAAGGTCTATTATTTTTGAAAATATAAGTGGGAAAGTGTGTTTTGTTGACCAAGAGGTGTATGAACAAGAGCCTAGTATAAGAACAAGGCCTAATAGCCCTAATTGATGAGTTAGAGTGTGAAGGAATGGAGGGAAAGGATATATCACTTTGAAGAAATAAAGGAGGTCTTGTAGATGATCATAAGGGTGAAGATAAACTATCATGAATATCTAATATGGGTGCTATAGATTAACATCAAGGTCATATGACCTAATCAATCTTGAAGAGACCTAGTTGAGTGAAGGAGCTTAGAAGGTAGTTTGAGAGAGATAAAAGAGTGAGAAGAGATAAAGAAGCTGATCATCATCTATTATGTGAGAAATAATGTTTTATGAAGATGATCAAGATATTTAGGTGTCTTATTCATCTAGGTGGTTGATGCCTCCCTTAACGCTGGTACTTGCTAAAGCTTAGTTGAGTAGGTACTTGACTAGTTGGGGTTAGTGCTCCATGTGGAGTTGGTGCTTCACTAAAGATTGGTTTTTGTATTATATGACTATACTCCATTTGTAAATATCATTAGGATTTCTTTCCCTTAGGTTTTTTCCACTCAAATAAGTTTTTTATGTGTTATGCTCTTGTCTCATGCTCATATAAATGGTTTTTGATGTGCTACTAGTTCACTATATTGCTTTGATAGTTTATGAATGATAAAGTAAATTAATAAATTTTTTTGAAGACTAATTCAAGCCCTCACCCCCCCAAAAGAAAAACAATTTTGATTCCAATATAAAGGACCCATATAAGACAAATAAATTTATACATTCTATAAATCAAATCTCACAAGGTACACTAACATCCAAATATGAACTTTGCAATTATTCCTCTATTGATTCAAAGAGGCAAGGTACAATTTTGGCAGAGCTTTACTACACCCAACCAAGGGATGAGAAATTAAGAGATAAATTAATAATTAAATAGAATGTTTGAGATATAAGAGAGAATATTCTAGGCATAGGAGAGGCCATGAATGAGACTAAGGTGGCACATGATAGTTACAATAGTCACAATCACTCCCTCCATGCATTGACACTTCTTTAATGGATCCATTTTGACATTGAGATAAGGTGTGGGGATATAAATCCTATATTTTAATTCATTAAATGCCTTTAAAATTTTAAAAATAAACTAATATTTTCTCCTTTGACAAGTACTAGGTGCACATGGGATGTTATTAGGCCTCCAAAAGGCATTGAGTAGTCTCTCTTTCAATGTGCATGTTGACTTGTCCTTGAAACTATATTTATTATTGGACAGTAGCCTTTAATATGGATATTTATCACCCAAATGATAGTAACAAATTCTTCAAGATGACTCATTAATTCCATTATATTATGCTATGCCCACTAGACCCTTTCATCGACAAGTTAAGTAGGCCTATTTTGCTATCTCCTCATCTTTCTGCTCATTCATTATTTAAATGACTAAATCAGTTAAATTAGGCCTTAAAGATATCTAAGAGGACTTGAAATATTCTTTAATTAACTCCTTATATCAACACTTAGACCTATCTCAACTATATTCCATCTACAAATACATTTAGCTTGATAGACTAGGCCTCTCAGACCAATTCCACAAACTGGCTATTTAGAATGAACTAGCAGAGACCTTGTTACCAACCCAAAGGTTACCTCAGAGGTCATATGTAGTAGTAAAATTGACATGATCAAGACTTTCAACCTTTTATGAGTGAAAAAAACCAATAATCTTAACACTTATGCTTTCTTGTATTATAGGACCAGTCATGGAGTTCACTATGATAACAACTAGAGGGCTTATTTAGAAGATTTATGAGCCTTACTTCCACATTATCCTCATCTTGTATATAAGCACTTTCCATATCCTTGATTTTAGGATCAAATTATCATTCTTGGGCTTGTTTCTTATATTTTGAATCCTACATGTACCAACTAGTGGGTTATCATGATGCTCAAAAGACTTAAGGAGACCTTAAAGGTCATTTTAGGGTAGAACCACCTCATCTAGATGGGATTTAGAGTAATAATCCATCATCAGATCATTTTTAGGGTTTAGGTAGGGTTTTAGATGTCCAATAACTTAATGATGGTTCATAATATATAAAATTATAACCCATAACCAATGACAATGAAATTTTAGTGAATCAACCTCCACATCTTCCATGAATATCTTGGGGTTCCATGCAAATGGTGTGTGGAGAGAGGAGGATTAGAAGGCAGTAGTTGGGTTATATATAGACCAATTTTGATAGGTTATTTTATTATTCTCCCAATTATAACCAATACTTCATGGATATTTATCCCATAGGAAGACTTAAACTTCCATAAGAGCTTTGGGCTTGAGCATCTATCTGATGAAGTGTGTGAATACTTGAAGTTGGCCCTTGAATTGACTGTGTATAGGGTTGAAGGGATCAAGCATGGTTTTAAAGTGAATTTAGAATTTTAATTATTTTTATCCATATGAAACCTTATTAGCATTGTCTGAAACACACTTACACAACCCTCACATCCATCAAATTTATTGTAAAAACTTGGATATGCCTTAAGATGGCAGTAGGGTTCAGAATAAGCCTAGAGGTCTATTTGCATTGATCTATTCTCCATGAAATTTGAATTAAAATGAGATTTTTATTATAATATATTATGTATGGGTACCCTAACCATCATTTTAATTTCTCCAAAACCATCTATGTATCCCAAACTATCTGCAGGCCCTTCAAGGCATGGATTCACCCTTTTAACCCAAAACTAAGTATCATAGACAAGGCTTTGTCTGAGATAAAATAGTAGGTATACCTATTATTTTTATAGCCAAAATAATTATATTTATTCATTTAAATGTTAATGATGACCATTCATACTAAATTTTAAGGCTTAACCATTCTTATAAGAGCCTTAAATAATAATTTTCCCAAACTAGCTATAGGTTCCCTATTGACTATGTGGTTGAGCATAAGAGTTCTAGTAGGGTTCTTGTAATTTGTTTATTGAGATGTATATGATGATAAGATATCAATATCATGTGTTTTAGGGTTAGATACACCTTCAAATATCTATTTCCAACATCTCTTCCCTTTTATACCATTTCCCTTCTCAAGCTTAGGACTTGTGCCTACAAAAGCTTGTCTATATTTAGGTCTGAGGTCTAATGTCTCTTTTCCTTCCTAGATGAGATGACCATATAAATTATATTCTCCATTATTTTTAACCTTTATCCTAATTTTATGAGTGATAACCTTTTAATGTAAACAAGATATGGTTCTTCATATGCATCAACTCTACGATAGGTATACACTCACATATGCTAACTATGTACAGGATTTGAGTATCATGCTCATATGAGAAAATAGTGACCTACAATTTATTGAAACTCTTGTAACATATCCCCATCCTTATTCATCTCCTTAGGATGCATACCTTATTATGCTCATTCCACTCTTCATGCCTATGAGTGGTCAACATAGTGCTCTTGGAGACTCTGCTACAATAAGCTCAAGTGACTAGCTATAGGTGGTTATTTGCCTACTCAATTAGGTGTATGACTATATAGGTTCAACATCCCACGAATTAATTTTTCTTGAGGGTTATAAATAATATTTGGGTCTATTTCACATGGTTCAAGATGGGAAGGAAGGGTTAATGGGTGAATCAAGATGACTTTGGAATGACATGGGGTTAAAACATGAACAACAGGGGTAAAACACAGTGAAAATGGCAGTGAGAAACAACATGAAATTGTAAGGTATGAAAGTGACATGAACTAAAACATAAGAACTATTACAAGACAACCAACATGAACCTTAAATACTCTAATACACATACCTATGCAAATATATCACTTTGGAGATAGGAAGGAAGCATACATAGTCAAAAATTTAATAATAATATCTAAGAAACTTTAATTTTGGAAAAAAACCTTAAACACTACTAAAATTGACAATGTGGTTTTAGAGGCAAGGATATTTGTTTCTTAGGCCTATGAGGCTGCCATGGAGGTTAAGAGATTTGTTCACAAGGATATGGTGATGACTTATTGTCACCTCAAAACTCCATTTTAGGTTCTTAGCTATATTTAAAGGCCCTAAGGGAAAATTTAGACACCATACAATGATAAGAGATAGTGAACCTTAGATATGTATGAGCCCTTTTCCTTGAAGATCCTTTGATGTGATAAAAGGTTATTGTGAACACAAAATTTGAGAAAGGAAGCATGGGGAAGCTTGAATCACTTCACCAATTCTTAATCATAGTCAACACCTTATATTGAGGGCACTCAACCTTTGTCCATTACACAAATCTACATGAATATGGCATGTTATGCCAGTATTGAAGGTTTTTTTAGTTCTATGAGACTACATTTGTGATCTAGGCACTAAAAATGCGATGAGAGGTTCCTTTAAGACCCAAGGAAATAATATCACTTACTATTTTGACCAAACAAGCCATGAATCCATGAAAACCATTTTATTTATCTTGGATTGTGTAGATAAATATGCTGTTCATATCCCTTAAGTTATTAAGGAATGTTCATACAAATCATGAGACCAATCACAAATTAAGAGCCTATGGGTGGAAGCTGATTGAGTGTACTTTCCCTAGCTAAGACCTTGAGCCTCCATTCTCTCTCCTTCATAGGGTCTGAGCATAAAATTTAGGAGCTCTTCAAGTCTACCAATGACCTCAAGGAGATGGTAGGCTAGTTTGGAGACACCTTTGTGTCGAAACATTATGATTTATCCCCCACTTTCCATTAATGACCTCCCCCTACAAATCCCTTATTCCACTTGAGCTAGTCCATAATGTATAGATCCGTACCACTTAGGAAACCTCTACAACATACATTTTATCTTGATTTAGACTAAAATACATCATTAATAGGCATTATTGAGGGAAAATAAGATTCATGTGATGTTTTGAAGATGATGGTATGAATTAGGGGAGTGGAAAAGTCACAAATTGGAATGTATGGGGCATATTAGGGAGGATTTAAACATTGATCATGGTGGTAATGGGCTCAATAGGGTATGAAATGATTTAATGATGGTCTAATGAATCTCATGAGGTATATTGAAGGTGTGTAAGGTGGCTTAATGGTCCATCAAGGTCAAATAAGGCCTCATTATGATAAAAAAAATATTGAATTTGGCACATAATCATGATCTTAAAAAAACATATGGAAAGGATATCATGATAATATATATGAATAAACATTTATTATCTATAAAATACCTTAATTAGACCATAAAAAACTTCTCATGATGTTCTTGAAGGCTTTAAAATTAACATACCTTATGTTATTAGGCAAAAGAATGGTATTCATGTTTCTCCATTAAAATGCCTTCTTAGTTCACCTTTACCATGACATCTTTCACATGTTGGATCTCCATAAAACTGACCAAGGAACCTTACATATGATAAAAAATCATGAAAACACTTGAATCAAGTTAGAACATAGGTATTGAGGGTGACAAGACAATGTTATAACATGACAAGGTAGTAAAATGTTTGAATAACCCACACTCATAAGATGAATAACAACCATGAGGACTAATGAATTTGGATTAAGACTCAAGAACTTTGAGTTTGACCCCTTTTTATGTATAAGAATAGAAATTGGTCAAAATTTTTGATGACTCAGCTAGCATTATCAACTTGTTGGTCAAGGGAACTCAAAACATTAGACTTGCTCTTGATTTAGCAAATGAAACTTTATTTGCACATGAACTCTTCTCAATACCTTGTAGACTTTCAAACTCAATGAAACATAACAAGACAATAAAAAAATAAGAAAATACAACACACAATAGAAAACAACAAGACAAAGCAATAACACCCTAGCATTTGTAGAAGTACTTAGAGGAAGGAAACAAAATCTAACAATTATGTATAAGAGGGATGTGATGAAGACTAATAACATAACTTTAGGAACATCCCATTAATAGGGATGGTGATTTCCTCACCATTAAACATGGATAGTTGAAAAAAATTACTTTCCTTATAGTTGGTGATGATATAAGGTCCACTCCAAAGGTTATCAAACTTGGAGTGTTTTCCTGGATTAGCACAGTCTTCATCACACTTGAGCACTACATCTCCTTATTAGAATGTCCTGGATGAAGATTTTTTATCAAATGAATTCTTAACTTGGTGTTTACTAGACCACATGGTATGCATGGCACTATCACTTATCTCTTCAAACTATCTCATCTCATTCCTTCTCATTTGCATTTCATCATCTTCCAAGAGCTCAAGTTGGTGAGTAAACTCTAAGGCTATTAACTCAAGGGGAATATGTAGTATTTCCTCTCTACCATAAATAAAGAGGTAAGGGGATTGTATAGTATAATTATTAGGTGTGACTATATCTAATCATAAGGTAGTCCTTAACTTTGTATTTCATTCCCTTTAACTATCTTCCAATGTCCTATTAATGATCCTTATCAAGTTTTTATTTGTGGACTCTACTAGCCCATTTCCCTATGGGTAATAGTTGGAGGAAGCCTTGAGGTATATGTTATGGATAATGACCCACTCACATACCTTATCACTATTTAAGTCCAAGGCATTATTAGATATAATTGTTTAAGGTACACCAAACTTGGTCATAAGACTATAATAGAACTCCAAAATTGAGTTCTCATTGGCCTCTTTAAGTGCAACTGCTTCCACCCACCTTGTGAAATAATCAATGTATATTATGACCCACTTATACCTAGAACTAGAAGGGGGATGGATCATGCCTATGAATTCAAATCCAAATTACATGAAGGGATACTCAACTTGGATAGGTTACAAGGGTAGGGTAGCTAACCTTTATTTGCCAATAAACATGGCACATTTAGAACAATTCCTAACCCAAACATGTGAATTTATAAATAAGGTGGGATGAAAATAACCTGATCTAATGATCTTAGAGGCCATGTTATTGGTAATAAAGTGCCCACCTATATACCCATGATGAAACTGCCCAAGTAACTTATCAATCTGGCTTGATTCAACATACCTTAAAAGCATACCTCCTATATATTTATTGAATAAAACCCTATCCAATAAGATATAGGGTATGGTATACAACCTAAAATGTCTTATTTTGGTTCTCTCTAAGCCCATAAGACATTAGTCTATTTTGAAGAACTTGATCACATCATTGGTCCAATTGAAATAAGTTGTGCTGCCTACTAACTATCATGGAATAATGACATTGTTTATTTATCTTCCTTCACCTCTACTACAAGATGCTCATAGAGACCTCTACCTCTGATTAGTTTGGTAACCCTTACTTCAATGTCATACTCCATACACTTTTTTATCCACTTGTTGAGGTTTAATGGAGTCCTATTGGATGGATAATGTATAGGGTTTTGTGCCTTGATGCTAATTTTATCCTTTATTTTAACTAATCCTTGGTCCCTAATTGTCTAATTGAACTATGTTTAGTTCATAAAAAAACCCTAGTCTAATGTGTGTAACCTAGGTCCTTTTAAAATATATTCAAAATTACGTGGGTTCATTTTATTCAAATTTAGGAGGGAATACTTTATACTATTTTAGACTTAGTTTATATTTTATGATAAGGTTCTAGTAATTTTTTTAACACTACCAAAACCTTAGGCTGAAATTTTATGTTAAGTTCTCTTTATATCTCGAGACCCTTGCTAAGTCTACTATTCACCTAGACTAATTAAACCCAGGACACTTCATTATGTTTTAAAACTTCACTTAAATGTTTTATCCTAAATTTTTAATTATATTTATTAATACAATAAAAGCCTTAGTCCAAAAGGATTATCCTAAGTTCTTTATGTTACCCGAACGCTTGTCTATTTCATTTCTTACAAGGATGGACCAATTGCATTTGACTTCATGGATCAAGATCCAACAGAGCCTGTTAAAGTGAGCATCGATGATCCAATGGTATGGGGAAAGGTCAAATTATCAAAGGCCTTATTAAGGAACCCATAAGTGCCAAGTGGCATGATATCGATGCCTTAACACAAAGATCAAAGGCCCATGTTTAGCCTAACAACAATAAGTGGATCACAATCAATAACATGCATTGATCCATGCAAAGTAGATCTAATGGCACATAAAAAAGTCAAAAATACAAACATCTTGTAGGAATTATAGCATCCAATCATGTTCAACCTCCTAGATTAAGATCAATGGTGTATATTGAAGTGTATAAAAAAGATCCAACAGTGTGAGATAGAGAAAAATTTTCAACAAGCTTAGAATGAATGTGGTATCAACACATGTCATAACCACAGTGAATTAAATCAAGAGTGAATGATAGAATTTAATCTCTTGGATCATGATCAATGATGAGCAAAGATTAGAATTTTCAATGAGCCTAGATCCAATGAAAAGATACCATGTGGTATAAAGGTGTTAAATGGTGGCATGTGTTTTTAACAAGTGTAGAAAGCCCATAAGGCTACCACATGTCACACTCTCAGGAAGATCATTTGAAGATAGATGGTATGTATTAAGTCAAAGTTGAAGTACTTATTTGAAGATTAATGGAGTGTATTTAATCTAGTTCCAAGATTACACAAGGTGTTGACACATATCCCAAAAATAACAAATGGTCATTTATTGAAATTTAATGAATTATGTGACATGGTAGTTCCACATAAGCAAGACATGATAGATTTGAAGATATTGTGGACCTAATAACGTAAAGGTATAAATACATGATCCAAAGGAAATGTAAGTCATGAAATTTATATAGTTTGAATCACCTACCACCATTAAAGCGTTGTGTAAGACTACTTAAACTTTAGAAAGCCCTAGGAACATATGGAAGCCATAATTTATCCCTATTTCCACTATGATCAAGCCAAGGAAAATTAAATTATCATTTATGCAAGGATAACTCAATTGAGAATTGAATTATAGTACACGAGTAAATAATTTGACAAAAATCATAGTAATGGTAGCTCAAAAGGGTGTCTCAAAAGAGGATGTGGAGCTATATCTAACCTCAGATGCTGAAAGATGAGTGTTTAGGGACACATAATTCATTTCTAATGATTTGAAAACTAGAGATAAAAATTGGTCAAACTTGTTTTTGACCATCGAGAACCAATTGATCATTACCTGGGAAGAGGAAAAAAATCTATCAACCAATAGATTGTATGATGATATAGTAGTAATCTAGATGGTGGGTCTTTATTATGTAGCATCAAAGCCTGAGGTACTCCACTACATTGAAATTGTTCCACTTATTTTCAAACAAACTAAGATAGATAAGGGCATAATTTTTAATGAACATAATCTAAGAAAAGTAGCTTATATTTTTCCTATTGCATTTGAGTCATATTATAAGTTACCTAAACACCAAATTTACTTAGCCTCAATCAATACCTAGGCTAAAAAACATGATATGAAGGACAACTGAGCCATGTGTTTATACTCTAGGAACCAAGTCTTTTCATAATTTAGTAAGAATATTCCCATTAATTAGTTTTGACTTGGGGTAGGAGTGATTATGACAATGCTAAATAGATTATGTGGAAACCCAACCATAGCCTATGTAGATCCATTATGGGTGCCACCAATTATCTAATTCCTTGTTGAAAAATTAATTGATACCCCTCTAAGTGAGATCATTAGTATTTATTTGAGTAGGAATGTTTATGCAATTATGTAAAAGAAGAAGACCTAATTTTTCATGATGTCATATCTATTAGATGCTCTCTGTGCAATGACTAAGATCCCAAACCAAAGGGAATGGTCACCAAACAAAACACAAATAGTCTCATAATATTAATATAATATTAAATTATTTAAATATAGATATCACATTCAATTAATTTGTGAATGTGTCTACCTAGCCTTGAATGAGGCCATAACTAGCATTCCAATGCCAATAATTAGCCCATTGATCAGAAAGTCTATTAAAGCCATGGGTGATATTTTGCTATATCTAAAATGCACTATTATGAGGTGTATGAACTAAATATATGAAAATATAATGACATAATCTAAGATAAATTCAACTAAAACTAGAGAAACAAATACAAAAAATAATAATCAAAACTTCATAGTTGAGATACATGAATCATCCATTACGATTTGAATCCAGCTTGCTCTATCAAGAATGTGGTTCTGACTCCTCCAATGCAAAGAGAGAATGGGAAAAGTTTTAGTGCAAAAGGGATGAATTTGATTTTATTTTATTCACTTTGGATGAAAGTATGCTTGTGATTATGATTTCTCAAATTTGTGATCATTTTCAATTGATTGTGATCGATTGAAAATCAAGATTTACAAGCTTATTTTATACAATCCTAGAAAATGATCTAAGGGTGGAGGATCATTTGGAATTTTTCAATCTTAAAAATGATCAATGATTGATGATGAGTCCTCTTCCATGAGGATGGAGACCATTTAAACTTGGTGAAGCAAAAAGAGGGGTTGGTTAGCTGACTCAACAAGATTTTGTTAAAATGGATTGACAACTCAGAGGAGGAGTCATAAGAGGTGGAGACTTTCATATATTTGGTTGGGATGAGGGAGAGAAAGGTGGAGATGTTTGAATAGGTGAAAAATATGGAATCAAATAATAAAAATAAATATTAAAAGATGCATAATTGACTTATTCAAAATGTTTGAATTAATCAATTATTTGATTTTAAGAATAAATATTAATTATTAATTTAAGAAGAATGATTAAATGATTTAGGTGCATTTTAATACTAAATGAAATTTAGGTGTCTATATTTGGTCCTCTTTGAAATGGTGTTGCAAAGCAATACTATTTCAAAAAATAGAAGTATAGTGTTGATGATAGAAATGCAAAACATTTGCCCCAAATGAATGAAAATGAGTGTGATGATGCCCCCTCGATGGTTTGTGTGTGAAATGAACAAACACTCAAAATTTATGAAAACAAGAAAGAGCAAAATAGATGAACAAAAAATTAACTTAATTCAAAATTGATGTCAAATTTGCAAGATATTGGTGACATAAAAGAGTTGCCCCTAGTTAATAAAAACTAGAGATTTGATTTTAAAATCAATAATTTAACCACTCAGAGATTGCAGGTTTGTTGTTATTTACAAATGACTCAGGGGTCAATTGAGTTGGTATGGGAACAAAGTATCCTAGTGATAATAAACTGTGGATCTATAAATAGAAAGTCATTGATTTTGTAAATGATTATGGATTTTATGATGATAAATGATTACAAGAGTTTGAAAATAATATTGAAATAAAGGTGATGTAATATTGTTTGTAATAGATTGAGAAAAAAGAGAAAAATGCTTAATACAGGGGGATGTTATTATTTGGTGGGGGTGGAAATATATAAATAGGAGATTGGGTGATTAAGAAAACTATTTGTGCAAATAATATTCAAAGGTTAGGGCTAAAAAATTGATTAGTGAGAAGTTTTCTCTAAGGTTAGCAAATAAAAATGGATTGTATTCCTTACCATGAGTATTGGGTAGAGCGAGTTAGGCCTTTCTAGAGATCTGAGAGGAGTGAACCTTTAGTGAGTTTTCTTATTTTTTAAATTGTTTGAATGTATTAGCATTTATGGTGGTTAAATGTGAAGAAAATGATTTCACTATTTTCAAAATTGTGATTTCATTATCGATTTTAGCAATTTCACTACGGTAAATAGTGAAATCATTGAACATCACAAAAAATTCATTAAATGGTGCAACATTTTCATTTTTGGGGACTTTTTTGATTTATCCATTATGGGTTGTAGTGAAATTGCTGAATAGGGCAACAAAATCATATAAATGAATAGTGATTTCATTGTAGAGAATAACGATTTTGTTAGAGGCATTTTTACAAAAGGTGGTAGCAAATTTGTTGCATGTAGAAGCATTTTTGTTAAGATTTAAAAATTTTTAGGGGTTTTAAAAATAAATGATGGTGTGAAATGAGATGAAATGAATGATGGATAACAACTAGATGGGATAAAATGAACTTGTTTAATTCTAATTATGTTAATTTGTAGGAGGTTTTACCAATGATAATGTATATGAGCATAGATCACACATGATGGAACATATGTATAGCTTCATAAAGTATGAGTGGGGAGTCCTAGAGGTGATATGATAACTTACATTACTTATATGTTTAAGGTGTGATCTGACAGAGCTTTATTGACCACATTAGCAAAGAGGTAGCATAGTGAAATGAGTACATTTCACTTATCGATAGGTGAGATGATTGTCACACTAGAGGATTTCTATCAGATACTTGGGATTCATATATAAGGAAAACAAGTGTACTAGGGATAAGGTCTACAAGATGATATGTTATATCAGATATTTGGTGAGGGTGTGATCCCAATTTTGAGAGGTAGGATCGATATCAACTTTTGCAGGGACTTAGAGATGGACTCTCTTACTATTATTCTGATGGTTGCTGTTAGTGTTATGTTGCTTCTTAACAAGAGTAGTAGACTATGTCTAATTAGTTTACTTGATGTTATTGGTGACATGATGGATATGGGAGAGAGGTTTACATGTGGTCCATGTATCTTAACAATTATATATCATAATCTACGTCACTTTATCTAATCAGGCTGGGTAGAGATATGGACTTCTACACTACTATAGGTTTGGTGTTGGGAGCACATCATGATTAAGGGACTATTTAGATGCCTAAGCACTTAAGAGGAGGGTGAGATGATGTAATATGTATGGAATGTGGTCTTTAGTGTATGGAGACCATACTTAGGTGACTTAAAGTTCTATAGGAGAGCTATGGATGAGCTAAGTGATGATCAAATCACTTGAAGAAAATACATATTATATGGGATTAGCCCATGAGGAGATACACATGGACTATGTGATGAACCCATGTTACATTATTAGGAGACATGTATACATCATAGAGAGATATAGACTAGATAAGGTGATGAGATATTTTAGTGTGAGGTAGTATATTCTAGTTGGTCCACATGTGTTTGCTCGATTAGTATGAGAGAGGCCATAGTGGGGTATGACTATTGATCCTATGATTATTGAGGATAGCTAGATATATGTATAGATAGTGAGATGGAGGGATAGGAGAGATGTTAGAGATGTAGGGGATGTGGATGGATATGTAGACTAGTGGGTAGAATAGAGACTAGTGAGATTGGCATTGCCATATAAACCACCACAGACATGGAGATAGAGACTAGCAACTAACTAGAGTAGGTAGCCACAAGGTATAGGTTTGGGAGCCTAGATTAAGAGGGATATGGTAGGTGATAGGGGATTATCACATCTAGGAGGCTGAGTGGTGGATATTAGCTAGATATATAATGTACCTATTACTAAGGTAGAGGACATGGAGATTCTACGGGAGGTAGGTGTTGTTATGGATTTAGATGTAAAGCAGGGGATAGGAGGGGATACTCTTATTATATAGGTGGAGATTGAAGAGGAGGATATAGGACATGAGACTATGGCTAGAGGACTACATATTACATAGGTAGAGAGAGGAGATATTATAGGCTCATCATGGGCTACAAAGGAGCATGCTCTTATAAAAATATTATAGGGGGAGATTCAAGCTAGAGATAAAGAGATTGATTGCTTACATCATGAGGTATCCAGGTTATAGAGTGTACTTGATAATAGAGGGGATCAAAGTACATAGATTTGACAACTATAGGATGAGGTACATAAGTTATAAAATATTTTGAATAGGATGGATGGGACTACTATGGTCATAGGGGGGATGACATGTGATGTAGAGACATAGATGCCAGATTACACACTTCTTGTATAGTGGTATAGATAGGAGGGAGACATAGATTGTATATATAGTGTAGAGGATAGAGAATAGCTAGCTTGAGAGGGATAGTTGGATACTTTGGACAAGGTTATGAGGGTTATGGAGTAGGCTACTTATTATAGGAGTCTATATGTGGGGGCCATATCACTAGATCAACATGCATCATCTTTTAGAGAGTACTATATTAGATGATAAAAATCTATTATATCTATGTGGCTAGTGGAGTCTAAGAGATGAGTGGGAAAAGTACCACAAGTGATAGGTCTACCATAGGGTACACCATGGTGTGTAAAGGTATTATTTAGAGTGGATACTCCATGATAGGGATAGGATGAGACTTAGCTCTAGCTTGGATTATGAGAGATGGATCACATCGATGTATACATATTTCAAGATGTATCTTTTGTAAAGACATTTTTGATATATATGTGATGAATTTTGGACTATATACTATGAAATTTACTTTATGAGTTTTCATGAATATAGATGGACACATGGATATCACTATATATACCTCTTGCATATTTATTTTATCCTAGTTTGGTATTAGATTTATTTATTTACAATAGTTTAATATTGTTTATCTATTATGGATGCATGACTTGATATATGAATGAAGGATGATGATGAATGAGACATTGTTACATAACATGGATTTCCATTCTTTGCATTGGAATTTTAAAAATCTTAGAGTATTTTGAGCAACCTAATTTTTAATATAGCATAAAACATAGTACCACCAATGATATTGAATAATCATGATGAATGTTGATGTTTTAAAAATGTTTAAATAAACATAGAATAAATTGTGCTATTTAAAAAGACATCATGATATAGTCATAACCATACTATGTATGCATTGCACAAAATAATCTTAAAAATACATAGACAAAACAAGAAAGAAGATAAGACAAAAAATTAGCTAGATAAATAAAATGCATACATAAGAATAAATGAGTGATGCAAATACATAAATGCAAATTAATAACTATGTTAATTGATTAATGCAAACAAATGTATTATAAATAGATGGATAAAGAAAGAAAAATGAAGAGATTTGAAAAAGAAAAGCTAGAGATAAAAAGAAAGCAAAATAACCAACCTAATGGTTAAAGAAAGAAATAAAATGAGAAAAAAGAACCAAGTAAATGGCTAAGGAGAGAAACAAATAGTACAACATACAAACAATAGACAAAATGACCATATCCAAGAGTAAGGTTGAGAATTAGATAGATGAGGGAGAAGCCATATAAGGATAAAGGCTTAAGGATAAAGGCTATGGGAATGGATGATGGTGAAAGCGGTGGTCGAGCTAACCTTAGAGGCCCCATGTCTCTAAACTCTACCTACATAACCCACTTAGATAATGTCTATGTGTGGATATCAGACCATATGTATTTCTCCCAAATATGGGAAATGATGAGAAAGGTGGATTATTGATAAGTGAGGTGAAGTGTGTCTGATGAAAATGATGCATGAGTGACCCATCTAATTATAAGCGAATGAAAGGTAAGTGTGATGGAGGTTACGGTTATAATTCAGAATGTGTGGATTTGCTTCTTGGTGTTTTGTGTTTTTGGGTTTTTTGAATGTTTTATTGAAATAAATGGTGTTGGTTTCCTCAACCAAGAGCAAAATTATGGGATTACTAAAGCAATAACAACTCTAAACTATGACTTAACAATGGGCAAGATGACACAATTGGATTTAGACAATAGATAACTAAAATCTTATGAGCCCAAGTAAAAGGAGTGGTCATAGACAATGGCTTTTACACATGATGCTATAAAACTAGTTTTCGATGGACATATATATACAAGACTTGGTTAATGTATTGATCACTTGTTTTTGCTAGTGATGATAGCCATTTGCACACATAACACATAGTTATTAATCTACAATGATAAGATTGGAAATGGATGAATGGTAATTTTTTTAAAATCAAAATTACAAATTATAAAGGATGATGATTAAAAGTGTTTATGAGAAAGAGTAATTGTATACATCTTCGCTGAAATTATAAAAATACTAACTTTATTGGATTTATTTTGAAAGAATAAGCCTTGATAGAATTGGTAGATTAGATAAAGTATTCCCCCTTTTATGGCATAGACATATAAACAAGCTACTTAGAAGAAATTTTATTATTTTGATTATCCTTTTGCTTGTTTCTTTCTTTGTGACCCCAAATATGTAATCTCATGTGATCAGGCATACACATGGGCTCATCACCAAAGATTACATAAAGGTTAGTATGGATATCTCTACTTAATTTTAAGCCTATGTAACTAGTAACATGTGAAGGCTCATCACCAAATATCAACTAAGGGTGAGAGATATTTTGTTTTTGATTTTGATTTTGACAAATTTTTGAGATAAAGATGTTTGCTTATATGGGAAAATTATACCTCCTAATCATGACCTCATGCAACTAGTAGGATGCAAGGACTTATCATGAAGACCAAGATAGGCAAGTAAATTTTCCACTTTTCTTCATGTAGTATGCTTTAATGTTTTCTATTTTAAAAGGGGAACCTTGCAAAAGGATACTCTGTCATAAGTGATTTTTATAGATAAAACCGTAGGCCAATATGTTTTCAAGCTTTGGCAAAGATAAAAATATCTACTTTACTCATAAACATTTAAAACATGTACTAATGTAATATAAGTTTTGATGAGATGTCTTTGATGAATACATATAGTGATATGGTGATATTAATATGTTGTAGTTTGGATCACCTATGTCATGTAAACCAACAACTAAACAATCACTAAATACAACATGTGATGTACATGACTGAATTTATATGGATATGGAATGCAATACTATAAAGAGAAGATGCCCCCAATTATTAAGGGATTGAGAAATAGAAAACACATTGTTTCATTTTTTGGTTTTTTAATGCTTTTTATGCTCTTTTTTGGTTTTTGGTGTTTGTATCTAATGGAAGGTTACAAGACATGTTATATACATGATCCTCTAGTTTTTACCCCATGCCTGATCTAGATAACCATTATTGCTCTAATTGTATTTCCCCATCAATATCTATTTCAATTCTATTGTTGACTCAAAATATAACGTGTCTAAGATTAGGTTGTTGGGTCTACCAAGTGATACTAACAAACCACCTAAAAATTATTTCATGATTGGGAAATCCTTGTTGGATGAAGATGTCTAGAGATAATGTTTTTTGACAAAGTTCAGTAGTAACTTTAATTTACCGTAGAAAGATACAATTGTCAAAGATACGTTGATGTGATTGATGGTGAAACTAAACTCTATAAACCTTCTAATAGTCCATATAACCACCATAGAGTATGGACATCTTTCTCTATATGGAATGTAGGATATGTTTTTAAAAAATATCAAACACCAGGGACTAATCAACTCTCCATATGTACACAATCCAATATCCCTTACCCAACCACTATTAATTAACCACCAAATACTATAGAAGTCAAATTAGGATAGATTTGTGTTGACTATTATTAATTCCTTATCATATCTAGAATACTCAAACCAACTATGATGTGCTTTAAAATCAATCTCAAAGTCATGATCCAACTTGTTGTAATGCCATTATACCAATGTGGTGTAATAGGTATGTAACATTAGAGTTATGAATCTTTCTTGTAAGATTACAAGGAGATCATTCCATGTTGTGTCTCACCTAATTGACTGAGTGTGTGTAAGATTTTGGGTATGACTATCCTCAAGCAATAAAGAACTAATTCTTCCATGCATGGGTGTTCTTTGGTCATCTTTAGGAGCTTCAACTAATAATTGGTGAAGTGATTTTTATATTAATGGGATGCTCTCATGGATGTTAATAGATGTAATAATTGACAAGTTTTCATGAGACAAGTCCAATGGTATCCTATACTATGGGTCCCAATTGATATGTGTAGGTAACATAATGTTAATAGGAAAAGGAAGGATCATGATGATGGTGATAGAATAGACTTATTTGATATTACTAATAGAGTTAGTAGTGATAATGGATGAAGATTCTTCCCTACTTTTAACATTGTCACTATTGTCTACATTTGTGTCTATTATTAAGATGATTGTTGGTACCAAGGTGACCATTGAACTTTGTCTCAATATTAAGAGAAAGTGGATATTGGATTTGGACAATATATTTGCCTTAGGTCTTGTTGTGGCCATTAAAAGAGTTTTTTGTATCTCTTTAGTACAATATTTATTTTTAACCACTTTTTTGGAAATGTTTTTCCTTGGATTAAGATAATTTTGGTATTATGGATTTATGGGTGGTGGTTTAAAGTGATATGATAATTTGGTAGGTGGATTAGATGGTTTTTGAGTCAAGATGAGATGTTGATCAAAAATGGGTATTTTATCATAAATAATTATTTGATGGATGAAAGGTCTTCATTTTGATTTGGATAGGAAATGGTATTATTCAGATGTGAAGGAACATCTTGACATATTTGTAAGTTTGGTCTTTCAAACATGAATATATGTGGGTTATGTTTAATATACTCAACATCTAAAATCACTTGATGGATTTTAGCATCTTGACCAGTGGTTTGGAAATTATGTCTCATATGTTTGGCATCTAACATTGCTTGATGAATTTCAACATCATAATCAGTGGATGGATGATTTGGTTGAAATGTGGATGTATAAGTATACTATGGTGAGGTGTTTTGATATCTATTGTGACAAATGAGTGGAAGAAGTGGCTTGGTTTTGTATTAATTGATTGGTTAGGTTTGTGAATGTTTGGGTATTATTGAAGAAATTAAGACTTGAGTTTTAGGGTGAACTAGATGCAAAATCAAAGGATTAATTTTGATTATTGTAGAAACATGGGTCTTGATGAGCATGAAAGTTAGAAGGTGAGTTGTAATGGAATGTGCTTGGATTTAATTGATTTGGGACTTGACTAAAAAGAGTATTTTGATATATGTGGGTATTAGAACATGGTAATCAAGGTGGACTAAATGATTGTTTTATGGTGACATTATGGTTTGAGCCATATGGATCTATATACATGGTTTGATTTTAGTTAGGTGACATTTGATAGGGAGGTGGTAGGACTAGGGGAACAATTTATTAAATTTTGGTTACTATATCTAGGAGATTGATTTGATTCTATCCCCATATGAGATTTACGGTATTGTGCCATACGTGAATGTGAATAGGAGGTGGATTGTTGATGAGGGTTAAATTAGGAATTTGGATAATTCAAATAACCATCTATGTTATAGCTTAATTGATTAAGATTAGAGTTTGAATACATGTTCAAACTTGGGTTTTGGTTGGATTGATAGCATACTTGATTCAAAGGTGAATTTGAATCAAAGTTAGGTGAATTGAATTTTGGATTATAGTATGGGCTCTTGGGATTTTGATTTGGGAAAGAATTGGAGAGGTTAATTTTCCAATAGGCCATGATTTTTTACAATGGATAAGATAGTGACAAAGGTTTGACTCAAATAATGAAAAAGAATTGACTCAAAATACCAAAATAAATAAAAGTCTGATTTGCTAACAATAAATAATTTTTTTAATAAGGAGGTAATTTTCACACAAGAAATTTCAACACATGTAAAATCACAATGAAACAACAAATAATTTCTATTCTAAACAAATAAGAAATTGCACAAAAAGGTGAAAACTAGGCAATAAGGTGGTGAATAAATATTGGAATTTTCATTGTCACTCACTCATCCATGATTTTAGCTATGGCCTAATGTTTCAAGGCACTAACCATGGAAGATCCTACCATGCCCATGGCCCACTAAGTCTAGTTTTTAGGGTGTGGGGAAAGTAACTTCTCAATGCTAACCATTAACTGATGCACCAAAGTTAAATGGTAAAAAGATGATCCTAAGATTAAGGTATACATGAGCTTATCTAGGGGGAATACAACCATGGAAGAAATCAATATGCAGATGCACACTATTGAGTATTGTACCAAAGTGACCAACATAGCCATAGGAGTCTAAGTGTGTTAACAATCAAAAATATGAAATCTCAATTCAGTTATTAAAACCCTGAGTATTGGATCATGAAAACCCTTCACATCATAGTGTGCTTAAAACACATAACCACTTAGGAAATTGAAACAACTAGGTCTCAATTTATATACCCCATTGATAAATAGGGTTTGGCCTACTTCATGGTGATGAAATATACAATCAATAGATCCCATAAGAAAAAATAATAAAGAAGTAAACACCCATTTCTAATTCCAAGTTTCATGACTAGTATAATGCTACAGAAAGAGCATACATTGATATCACTTGGGTAAATGCATAAATTGTTAAAACATTTTTGATTTCTATGTATCATTACCAACGTAACACTGAAGAAAGAGCATATGCATATTTCATAACTACAAACAAAGATACATAAATAAAAGTGATGTAATTACTATGAAATTGAAAAACAAAAACAAGAATGTTAGTAACAAGAAAAAATAGATTTTATATTGATTATTTGTTGATTCCCTTTAGCAAGCATTCTATAAACAAGGTGTTAAATTATTTGCCTAGGCTAAAAAATAAGATAACCTATAATAAACAAGTAAAAAATCATGAAAAATACTTAAAAAACAAGACTTTATGATAAAAACACTATTACGAAGTCAAGTCAGAAAAGTGAAATTGCAAAATAAACACATAGGAAAAAGATAGAAAAGAAAATAGGCTTACATAAATGATTTCAGTGTTATGTTTAATGAAAACTTTGTGAATAAGGATGAAAACACTACAGGTAGATACAAAAATGCTATGGAAAAAGATGAAAACACTACACAAAATGATAATTTTGCTACAAAGATAGATGGAAACACTACATAAAATGATGATTTTGCTATGATGTACAATGGTTTCACTGTTCTACTATGAAATTGCTATTTTGAAACAAAAACACTATTAACCTAGAAAAGCATAGAAAGTGTACAAAAATGTAGGAAAAGATGACAATTTAGCTATTTTGTCTAACAATTTCACTAATTTTTTTTCGAAATTCACTATCACATTTGGAAAAATGAACATAAAAAAAAAAAATCTGAGACAACAACCTATAGTCCATACTAGCTCAAAAATAAACAAGATCAAATGCAAAAGATAAACATAAACAATGAAAACTAGTAAAGCAATATTATTTAAATACAAAATAAGAAGACAAGAAGATTAAAAATACATGGGTAGGTCCCATTATACATGCCATAAATTTATGAACTAAATATATGCAAAGACAATGAACTAATCTAAGTTTAATTCAATTAAAGCTAGAGCAATAAATGTAGAAAACAATAATCAAAACTTCATAGTTGAGATACAAGAATCCTCCATTGAAATTTGAATATGAATTTCTTTATCAAGAATGTGGTGCTCACTAGTATAATGCAAAGAGAGAATAGACAACATTTTGGTGCAAAAGGGATGACTTTGATTTGATTTGGATGCAACTATTCTTGTGATTATGATTTCTCAAATTTGTGATCATTTTCTATTGATTGTGATCGGTTGAAAATGAATATTTACAAGCTTATTTATAGAATCCTATAAAATGATCCAATGGTGGAGGATCATTTAGAATTTTTTAATCTTTCAAATGATCAATGTTTGAGGATGAGTCCTCATCCATGAGGATGGAGATTATTTCAACTTGGTGGATTAAAAAGAAGAGTTGGTTAGCTGACTCAACAAGATTTTATCAAAATAGATTGACAACTCAGAGGCGTCATAAGAGGTGGAGACTTTCATGGATTTGGTTGGGATGAGGGAGAGAAAGGTGGGAGAGGTTTGAATAGGTGGAAAATCTGAAATTAAATAATGAAAATAAAGATTAAAAGGTACATAATTGACTTATTTAAAATGTTTGAATTAATCAATTATTTGATTTTAAGAAGAAATGTTAATTATTACTTTAAGAAGAATGATTTTTGATTTAGGTACATTTCAACACTAAATTAATTTTAGGTGTCTACTCAAGGATTGAGGGAACACATAGTTCAACTTTTAGACTACATATTCATGTCCCTAATGAACTATTAGAGCAAGAGGTGGCATATCACTTGTTTCATGGTGTAGATGGTCTATGTAAGACCAAGAGAAAATTCCTCCTCCAAAACTTCCCTATGATAATTGGGAATACCATTTTCAAGTATTGGGACAACATTGAGGTAGCATCTAAGCACAAGACATATTTTAATTTACAAGTAGATGAACTCAAATAGTGGGATCCTTATGGAAGGGTCAAGGAACATTTGACATCTAAATAGATGCTGAATGTGCCTGATGAACATAAGCTTGATGCCTATGATCCTATATACACCAAGGCATGATCCTATTTTGATATCACTAGGAGATTAAAGTATCATAATGTTAGACCTGAGCCTAGGCTAAAAATAAATCAAAAGGAGGATAACAAATTACAATTAAGGCCTAGATAATATCATTTTCTAAGTAGTACACTTGTCAGACCTCCACTAGATCAACCATGAGCAGGGCCCAAAACTAAATTCTAGATTAAGCATAGGCCTAAAGAGTAAACCTATATGAATTTGTTTTAAGTTCATCAATTCTTGGACCTCTAGCTCAAGTACAAGAAAATGGATCACCTTTAGAAGAGATATATATAATAGCTATAGATCCTAAAGAATATGTTGAGGATGTATTAAAAATTCTATCTATGATGTATACAGACTCAGAAGAAAAATAGAAAACAATTGTTGAGGAAACTAAGAATGACAAAGGAAAATATTTAGACTTGGTTCCTATTGACACTCCCAAAAGAAAAGCTAAGCTGACTCTTGTTCCAAAGATGACTATCACTACTCCACTATGTGAAGTCAATCTATTAAATTAGGAAAAATATATTATATGGACCACCAATCATAGAATTATTCTTGTATGAACCTTAGATTATAAAGGCCACTTACTATGCATCATCCATGGGTCTTGGTCAAAGCCATTGATATTCCTATGCAACCAAAAATGAAGCCATGGATAGTTGCATTGTAAGAAGAGGAATCTAGGAGAATGGATACCCCAGGTCAATCATCAACTCAATCACAAATAGAGGTCCCAGACCCACATGTGACTCAATCTAAATTTGAAGTCAAATTTGATCCAAAGACTATTGGTTTGCTAAGAGTAATTGAGAAAAAGATTAGGGTGGGTGGTGAGGAGATCACCTATCAAAAGGAAGATCCATTGACAAGTTTGACACCAAAAGAAGCATAGAGGCCTGAAGAATATCCCATCTTTTAAGAGGATCCCTTGGAATTAGCCCAAGCACAGTTAGAGTATCTATAGGTAGTTATCAAGAACATACAAAAACAAAAGAACTTGGAATAGCAAGCTATCTTGTTTATCCCAGAGGCTATGATCGATATGTTTGAGGCCACTCTATTTGATGTGTTTAATTCTTTAAAATTATTAAAGTCTAGGTAGGGGGTGATGAACTAGTAGAGCATTATGGACATGAGCCAAATCCATCAATGGTAGAGTTCAATAACCAAAGTAAAGGATTTGATCAATATTTTGACAGAAGATCAAATCCTTATTTCAAAATAGTTAGCTTGGATCATTTAATTATGGACATGGTAGTATTGATAGACAAGATTAAAAGCTTGAAAGAATGGTCCAAGAGATTAGAAGATATTTTTGAAGATGGAAAGAAGTTGCAAAGCATGATGGAGCATATATAGGGGAGCATAATAAAGGATCCCACTACACTCAACCTAATTAGTCTAATAACTGCTAATGAGTTCAAGCATTAAACCATGAAAGTTATGAATGAAGTGAAGAGTTATATCCAGGGAAAGATAAGAGCTAAAAACACAAATATCTTGGACATAATTTTTATAGTAGAAGAGAAGATTGAAAAGGTTAGGAGTGGCAAGGAAGATCTATAAAGGGTTGATAAATATCTCAGAACCATGGCAGCTCAAGAGGATGAAATCCTCATGGATCCCATTATCAACCTAAAGCTAATTGATGATCATCATGACAAATCAATAAAAATACTATAGTATAAATAGGGGAATACAACAAAAAAGGGATCTCAAAGTTAGATTTGTTGATTAAAACATATTATTTTTTAAATTGGACATGTATTTTTTTAAAAATATATTCTTTTTGTAAAGGTATTTGCAACTTGTAAAGCACATTGCCTATAGGTCAGTTCATTAGGAGATGTCAAAATTCTACAACCTTGTAAAAGGATATCTATCCTTAATACTTGTTTAAATATCATTAGACATGACTAATCAATAGACTCTCTTAATCTTATATATAAGGGGTATTGTCAATTGTAAGGAGGAGAGTTTTTTAGCAAGAATAATTTATGTTAATTTTGGAGTAATTAATGTAAGTAAAGAATTATAAAAAGATGATCTTATTTGTTTGTGTGAATTGTTATTATGGATACTCTCTCACTTGTTTGGTTTAAATTTAAGATTTGAATGGTTCTTATGAATTATGGATGTACACTTTTAAATGTAGAGCTATCAAATTATGCTAATGCTAGATTGATTGAAATTTCTTAGGTTCATTTCATTTTCTTTGCTCTTCTTATAGATTTGCTAATTTTATTTGCTTATAGGAGTAAATATTTAAAGTAAATCTGGATCTTATTTGCATTATTTTCACTCCCTTATATGTTTGCCTAATGTGTATTAGGATTTGATATTATATTATTTCATGCTATACATTGGTTTTAAGTGCATATTTCGATGATATTCTAACTTTTTCATTATGCCTGGAATGAAGATCAACAACATAAATACATTACTTGTCTACCCTACCCTTCCTTTTGCCTATTTTTTTGATCAGTTCACTTTAGATTAGTTTTTATTGTAAATATCCACTTTAAAATAGTATTAGATTTATCTTTGATCATAATTAATTTCACTTAGTCAAGATTACTTTCATTTTCACAGATTATCTATTAGGCCACAGTTGCTCCCAATAACCAAACATTATAAATTTTGTGAAACAATTCATTTGTTCTGCCATTATTCCACCAAACATATCAAGAATATCACAACTTACAAATCATGCATTAGATTCTCTAAATTTATAAATGAGTAGTGTTTCTTAAACACTTAGAACAACCTATGATACATTTTTAAGTATCAATAGGGAACACGTTCCACTGGTGCTAGAAGGAGGGCCTTTAGTTAATCTTTGTAATTTTGTAGTATCTTTGCTAATTTTGGTGAATTCTATTCAAATATTAGCGAATTATTTGCATATTTGTGTTATTCTTAGCTCAATTGTGTAAAAATCATTAATATTCATGGTTAGAGACCAATCTTTAGGCTCATTTAGCTGAATATAGGTATTCTTTGAAATTTCATGGTAAATATTTACAAAGGTAACTTAATCTTTGTAAATCTTCCTCATTTGAAATTAGTGATGGCAAATTTGTTCAATATTGATTGATTCTTTACAATTTTATGTTTATTTAAGCTTAGATGTGTAAATTTTATTAATATTCTCAAGTTTAGATACATCTTTGAGCTTATGCAATCAAAGATAGTTGCCATTTGAAGAGATTTATATAAATTTGTGTAAAGCTTGCCTAAATAAGGAATCTTAAATGTGTAAAACTACTCATAGGTAAGAATTGGACTATTATTTGCAATAATTGAGCTAAAGATCATTCATCTTTGCAAATATAAGGTTTCTAAGTCATATTTTGAACAAGACTCAAGGTTTACAAGATGAAACTACCAAGAATCAAGATTAGGTCATGATCTAAATCGAAATTACCTCTCCTTTAATTAGAATTTCATAAGAAAGTAAGAATAAACAAAGGTAAGCAAAGGGTTTCTAAATCTCATCTTACTTCACCTATTCATGGTAGTCTTGCATTTAATCCTTATCAAGGTATTGATTGGTTAGGTGGATATTCCATCAATGTGCCTGGTCAGGTACATGACCTACCCCAAAATTCTAAGAAATATCTACCATATTTTAGTCTTAATGGTGTTTTCACAGCTGAAGATCACTTCAAAAGTTTCAAAGTTGCTTTAAGATTGCTAAATTTGGTGCATGAATATGTAACATGTAGATTGTTTCCATTTACTTTCAAAGATGCTACATACTAGTGGTTTCTCAACCTTCTTGAGAATTATATCACTAGTTGGAATGACTTTAACATGATTTTTAGTGACCAATTTGGTAAAATCATTAGTCCTTGCATTTTTTATCAACAATTCACCACTATTAAAAGAGATTATAGTGAGGCCATTAGAGCCTTTAATACTATATTTTAGAAGATGTTTTTTAGAACCATATCTCCTTATAAACCTGATGAGGTCTTAGATTTATAAATCTAAAAGGATGCTTTAGACACCATGACTTCTATGTTTATTAAAAGGTCTATTGGATTTATAAACATATTAGCCTTGGCCTATACTAAAGCTATAATAATCAATGATCAAATACAACCTCAAGGTCAACTTTCATATGCCATCCCCAATGTCAATCCCAATTTTCATACCCCGAATGTCATTCCTAATACTAATTAGAATGTGCCTTCCCTAAATCAGACACCATTTTTAAACCAATTGCCCTTAAGCCATGCTCATCTTGACCAAAATCTAGGATTCTTGAATAATGATACAAATGGATTTCATCCATAGGAACATAGAGCTTTGATGCCAAAAACTAATAATAGTAATCAAGTTCACAACACATAGGTAATAAATAATTGGAATGAATCCATACTCAAAATGGTTTAAAAGTTGAACACTAACTTCCTTCAGTTGCAGAAGCAAGTAGGCAATACTAGGGAGAAATACAATATGAATTATTCATATCAAAGGTTCAATAGACCTAACAATTAGTTCCACAATGGTAATAATGGAAATAATAGTAAATAATGATTCACCATCAAGTAAGAACAATCCTAAGATTAATATTTGTGATGTTTCTCTAACTGAATGTTGTAGGGTTCACAATACTTCAAAGCATGGTGAGTTAGATTGTATTGAATTCTATAATGCTTTTCAGTTGTTTCAAGATGAATTAAATACATCTAAAGGTAGACCTAATAGAGACAATTTTGTAGGTACATATGGATCTTCCAAGTCATCCAAAACTATAGATACAAGCCTGATGGTGGAAACATTTGACTTCCTATTCCAAGAGGAAAATGAGCCTGAAGATAATCTGAAAGAGGTGCATGATTTCCAATAGTAGCTAAATAAAAATTACCCTCTAAAGAATATGGAGTAGAATAAACCTTTGACTACTTCAACTCTACCAAATAATTTTGGACACTCATTTTGATCCTACAGCTGACAACAATCCAAATCCTCCAAAGCTAAGTACCTCTAAACATAATGTTGATTCATCTATTACTTATACTAGGGGTGGGTACAATATAGTTGAGGATATGAAAAGGATTAAGGCTAACATCAAACTACATGATCTGAATCAAACAACTGAGCAAAGGGATTTTTTTCTTGAATCTCTATCTAAGAGGCCTGGTAAGTCACCCGAGGTTATAAATGCTAAGTTTCTATTTACAAGAACAATGCAAATGTTCCACCTTTCTTGCTTATAATTAAAATATATGGTAAGAATTTAGATAATTATTTTCTAGATTTAAGTTATTCTACTAATATCATGCCTAAAGGTATTTGTGATCAGCTAGGTTTAAATCTAATTAATAATGATAAGGTTATTACTTAATTAGATAAATCTAGGGTGAAATTAATTGAAGAATTATTGAATTTTCATATGCAGCTTGCAACTGAACCAAGGATCACCAGTTTATAGACATCTAAGTGGTAAATATTCTTGATGCTTATATAATGTTACTAAGCATAGATTTGACCAAGTCCTTGAATGGTTACATGTCCACTGACTATTCACACATGTGGCTTCCATGGAATGGAGTTCCAAATCAGATTTGAATTGAAAGAAATCCCAAGATGAAAAGGTCAACATGGCCAATTCTAAGTTAGGAGTTCACACTCTTGACACCTCTAAGGTATGTGACTCTAAAAACACTCATGCTATGGTTGGAATATGGAAATTATATTTTGATGGTACTAGGTATAAGTCTAGTTCTAGAGTAGGATTTGTTTTAATTAATTCCCTTAGGAAATAATTTAGTACTTCTTACAGACTTGATTTTTCATGCACTAATAACTTGGTAGATTTTGAGGCTTTAATCTTATGTTTGCAATTTGGCATCAAGCATAAGGTCAAAGAACTGCTAGTATATGGTGACTCTGACTTGGTAGTTAACCAAGTTAGAAGCAAGTACCAGTGAAAATTATCTTACCTTAAGAAATATAAGTTTAGAGTTTGGGACTTCATAGAGTATTTTGATGCTTTTAACATTGTCTCAATTATTAGAGAAGGAAACAAGCATGTTGATGAGCTAGCCTTAGCAGTAGCCAATCTCATGCCTAATCATGACTCTAAACTTCAAAACCTTAGTATAGAGTTAGTTCTATGTCCCTTAGTCCTTGATAATATCAACCATTTATAAGTATTCAATGACGACCAATATATTTTAGACTTCATGAATAATTCAGGAGTATTTGATTCCCACATCATTGATGAGGTCAATGAAAATGTTCTTGATAAAGACAACCTTGATGACATAATTATGTAACTAAGTGAAAATAGAATTCCTAAAGGAATTATTTCCTTAGAAATATTATTTAACATAGATACACTAGCTGAAACTATCAAGTCTACCAAGGCAAGTGGGAAATATTACAAAGTAGTTTACCTAGGAACATAAGGTCAACCCTATCTAGTAAATATTGGTACAAATTATACTAATGAAGAGTTGATAAAAGCTAAAGAGTTGCTGGCTAGGTACAAACATGTTATATTATGTTATTATGAGGACTTAAAGATATTTGATCCTAGATTCATTATCATACAATTCCACTAAAGGAAGCCTGCAAGCCTTTTAGGCAAAAATAAAGACCTATCAAACCTGTGTTAGAACCCCTGATATATAAGGAGATTAAGAGGCTGCTAGATGCCAAAATGGTTTTTCCAACTAGACACTCTACTTGGGTAGCTAACTTAATATGAGTCAGGAAGAAGAATGGGGAAATTAGATTGTGTGTAGTCTTTAGAAATATGAATAGATCTTCTAAAAAGGACAACTATCATTTTCCTTCTCTTGACCAAGTTATTCAAATTGTTAGTGGTTTTGTAATGATGTATTTTCTTGATGGTTTTTCAGGTTATAAGTAAGTGCTTATGAATAAATGAGATAGATTAAAGACTACATTCACAACTAAGTGGGGCATTTTTGTCTATAAAAGGATACCACTTGGGATAATAAATGTAGGTACAAATTTCTAGAGAGCTATGGACCATGCTTTCTAGGGACTGATAGGTAAGTGCATTATCATCTATATGGATGACCTAACTATGTTTTATAAGAACAATGAGGATCATATCATGCACTTGCAATGGGTATTTGAAAGGCATAAAAGGTATGGAATTTATCTCAATCCCAAGAAAATCATTTTTTGTGTCACTGAAGGAAAATTATTAAAATAGGTTATAACTAAAGAGGGGATTTATATAGACCCTAATAGAGTAGATGCTATATCCAAGATAAAACCCCCTAATAGCAAAAATGAATTGAAATATTTCTTTGGAAAAATCAACTTTTTGAGAAAGTTTATTTATGGTTTTGTAGAAATAGTGAGACCATTAAATGACATGTTGAGGAAGGATTCCAAGATCACATGGAATGAAAAAACTAAAAAAGCCTTCAAGGACAGAAAAGAAGCAATAATGTAGGCACCAATGTTGATAAGCCTTGATTTTTTAAAAGACTTTTATATTTATTCCTTTGGTTCTAACCATACAATTACAACTATTCTAACTCTAAAAATAGATGGATGTCATCATCTTATTACATTCATGAGCACCAATTTTAATTTTTTTGATTTAAACTATTCCCTGATTGAAAAGCAAACATGTGCTTTAGTTAAGGTTGTCAAGAAATTTAGGCACTACATACTTGGGAATAAGGTGAATGCAATACTACCAGACCTTGACATTAAGCTCATGCTTAGCTAATATGAACTAAGAGAAAGAAGGGGTAAATGGATGTTTGTACTTCAAGAATATGATTTGGAAATTAAGACTGCCACACTAGTAAGGTATCAAGGATTAATTTAGTTAATTACTAACACCAACCCAAAATTAAGTGTCATGCAGGTGGATCAATAAAGTTTTCAACCCAATGATTGGTATGATTCAATTATTCATCTGCTAATTAATGGCTCTTGTCCTATAGGATTAACTAGGGAACAAAGGAGAGCTCTAAGGCTCAAGGTAGCACATTTCTTGATCAAAGATGGATTACTTTTAGGGAAGAATTATGAAGTAATATAGTTGAGATGTGTTTCTAAAGAGGAATCATTAGAGATCATGAGTACTTTCCTTGAAAATATTAGAAGTGGGCACCCTTAGGGAAGGACAACAACTCACAAGATCTTTAGGGTTTGTTACTATTAGACTAAAATCTTCAAAGATGCTCATAGACATGTGAGAGAATGTCATTAGTGTTAGATATTCAACACTAAATAACCCAAAGCAGCCATGTCATTAAATCCAATAATGATTGATAAACCCTTTTCTCAATTGAGATTAGATTTTTTGGGTGTAATCAACCCCAATTCTCTAGATGAACATAAATATGTCCTCATTACCACTAATTACTACACCATATGGATAGAAGTAGTGGAAACCAAGCAATGCAAGACAAAAGATGTGATAAAGTTATTGGAAGAGAACATATTTACTAGATTTAGAACACTAGTATCTCTAGTTTGTGATAATGGATCTACCTTTATATCTATTGAAATGACTGAGTGGGCATATGACAACATTGTTATAAAATTTTCATCAAACCATCTACCCCAACGTAATGGAGTATCTAAGTCAACCAAAAAAAATTTGATGAAGGCTATCAAGAAAGTATACTACTGATAAACCAATAACATGGCACAAGTTACTCAAGTATGCCATTTGTGTTCATAGAACTAGAGTCAAGCAAGCTCTAAAGGCATCACCATTTCTACTTATATATGGTCAAGAGCCTATATTACCCATCACTCTGAAGCCATTGACCTAAAATTTCATGCAAGAGTACATGGAAGAGGATTAGGTGTTTGCAATTTTTAGGTTACTTAACATTATTCAAATGGAAGATGCAAGGGAACAAGATTTTGCCAATTTTAGTAGACATCAAACCATAGTGAAGAGATGGTTTGACAAACATTCCAAGATTAAGGTGTTCAAGCAAAGAGACCTAGTTATTATTTAGGATAAATCATCTAAACCTAATGGAAAGCATGAGGAATTCACTCCCTTTTGCATTGGTCCCTGTCATATTATTAAGATACTAAGAGACAACACCTTCAAGTTTAAGGACTTACAAGGAGCAAAGTTTACATTGACAACAAATGGGTAATATCAGAAGCACTACTTCTCTTATACCCCACCTTAAGTACACATGGAGTAACCTATAATACTAGTTAGGATTAGTGTAGGTAGGCTTAGATTAGTTTCTTTTCTGCTCCCTATTTTTACATAGTGCATACAAATATTTGTTTGCTTGTTGTTTGTTTGCTTATTGTATGTTCCTTTATTTTGTTTTATTTCTTACTTTTAATAAGTCTTTTTAAAGACAATTACAATCTCCAATGCATGTAGTTGATAAAAAACAACTCCATAAATTAGGAATACATGTATGACTTCTCCAAATGGTTGATCATATATCTTGGAATGTGAGTTAGATCTTATAGTTTTGAGAAATTGTTAAGGGTTTGTATCTAGGTTAGTTGTTCCCTAAAATCTTAAACCTTGTTATGATCTTAGTATGATTCTAATGAGGATTTCATAAGTAGGATGAAATTTTAAATTATTAAGATAAATTCATGCTTGCACTTAAAATACATTATTTCTTGGGATAAATTTTGTAACCAAGGATGATTGTCTAAAAGCTAAACATTTGATCAAATCCTAAAACCTAGCTAATCTCATTATCAACATTTGTTAGAAGTTTAATATGGTTTAAAAAATACAAAATAAGAGATTTATTACAAAATTCAATTTTTTTTGAGCAAAGGTGATTATGGTAACCTCCATCGGGGCTATAGACTATAGATGCTTGGGTGGTAGTGGAGCAAGGCCTTGAGTAGAGCAAAAGGCATACCTATTAGGGTTATGTATGCTTGGATACTAGTAGATAAATGCCCAAGCCTTCCTTAAACTAAAGCATGATTCTTAATGAACATCTAAATATGTTATAAGTCAATGTTAATGGTTAAATTCATGAAATCTAGAATTTGTTCCCTAAATTCCATGGCAAACAATAAGTGGAATGAAAGCACACACACATCATGATTGAGTTTTGATGTTTGAATCTAATTATGAATGTGTAAGTCTTATTTTAATTTTGAATTGATCTTAATAATGGTACTTGACCAAGTGGAATAAGTAGCCTAGTTATTAATCTAAACTAGAGTCTTTGAATTCTAACATATTGATATGTTTCTCCTAAAACTCACCATTTATTGAGGTCAACATACCCCCATTTGTAAAAAATGGGGACCGTTATTTCAAATTTTGAAATTTTTTGCTTTGAATTGAAAATGCCACTTGATCAGAATTATATATTTGAAGATCATCCAAACCTGATGCTCATTCATATTAACTTTTATGTTTCCATTTGATCCTTGTCTTATTTTGTCTAATGTTACTAATGGTTGTTGCTTGTGTTTTCATATGGAAGGTTTAATGGAGTCTTATTGGATGGACAATATATAGGGTTTTATGCCTTGATGCTAATTTTATCCTTTATTTTAACTAACCCTTGGTCCTTTATTGTCTAATTGAATCTATGTTTAATTCATGAAAAAACCCTAGTTTAATGTGTTTAACCTATGTCCTTTTGAAACAAATTTAAAAGTATGTGGGTTCATTTTTTTCAAATTTGGGTGGGACCATTTTATATTGTTTTATACTTAGTTTATATTTTATGCTAAGGTTCTAGTTGTGTTTTTCAACACTCCTAAAACCTTAGGCTGAAATTTTATGTTAAGTTCTCTTTATATCCCAAGACCCTTACTAAGTCTACTATTCACCTAGACTAATTAAACTCAAGACACTTTATTATGTTTTAAAACTTATCTTAAAAGTTTTATCCTAAAGCTTTAATTTTATTTATTAATACAATTAAACCCTTATTCCAAAATTCTTATCCTAAGTTCTTTATGTTACCCAAACACTTGTTTATTTCATTACCTATATGGATAGACCAATCATGTTTGACTTTATGGATAAGGATCCAATCAAGAATGATAAAGTGAGCATCAAATATCCAATGGTGTGGGGCAAGGTCAAATTTTCAAAGCACCTGCAAAAGAACCCATAAGTGCCAAGTGTCATAATCTCAGTGGCTTAACCCAAAGATCAAAGGTATGCATTCAAACAGACCATAGTAAGTGGATCATAATCAATGGCACATGTTGATCCATGTAAATAAAATATAACGGTGTGTAGTAAAGTCAATAAGTCAAACATCCTATAGGAAGTAGAGTAGCCAATCACATTTGACCTCTCAGATTAATATCAATGGTGCACATTGAAGTGTATAGAAAAGATCTAATGGTGCAAGATGGAGAAGAATTTTCAATGTGCCCAGAATGAATATAGTATCAACATGTGTTATGACCATGGTGAATCAAAGAGAGATCGACCAATAGCATTTAATTTTCTATATCATGATCAATGATGAGTAAAGTGTGGAATTTTCAATGAGCCTAGATCCAATGAAAAGCTACCAGATGGTGCAAAGGTGTTAAATAATGGTGTGTGTTTGCATCAAGTGAAAAAATACCATAAATTTTCCATGTGGTACACTCTTAAGAAGATCATTTGAAGATAGATGGTCTACATTAAGTCAAAGCTAAAGGACTCATATGAAGATCAATGAAGCATATTTAATCTAGTTTTAGGATTACATGAGGTGTTGACACGTGTCTTAAAAATAATAAACAATCATTTTTAGAAATTTAATAAGTTATGTGACATGGTGGTGCCACATAAGCAAGACAAAATAGATTTGGAGATCTTGTGGACCCGAGAAGGCAAAGGTATAACTACATGATGTAAAGGAAATCTAAGTCATGAATCTCATTTAGTTTGAATCACCTACCACCATTAAAGCTTTGTGTAAGATTTTTAAACTATAGAAAGCCCTAATATTATATGGAAGCCATAATTTTTACCTATTTTCATTGTGATTGAGCCAAGGAAAATTGAATTATCATCTATGCAAGGATAATTCAATCAAGAGTTGAACTATATTACACTAATAAATAATTTGACAAAAATCACAATAGTGGTAGCTTAGAAGGGTGTCTCAAAGGAGGATGTGAAGTTATATCTAACCTTAAATTCTAAGGGGTGAGTGTTTAGGGACATATAATTTGTTTCTAGTGCTTTGAACACTGGATATAAAAATTGGTCAAATTTGTTTTGGACCATCAAGAACCAACTGACCATTACCTAGGAAGAGGAGAAAAATCTATCAGCTAAGAGACTGTACGATGATATAGTATAAATCTAGATGGTGGGTCTTCATTATATAGTAGAAAATCCTAAGGTTATCCACTACATTGACATTCTTGATCTTATTTTCAAAGAAACTAAGATATATAAGGGCATGATTGTTAATGAACATAATCTAAGAAAAGTAGCTTATATTTTTGCTACTGTGTTTGAGTCATTATAAGTTACCTAAACCCAAATTGACTTAGCCTCAATTAATACTTGGGATAAAGAAAATGATTTGAAGGACACCTTGGCCATGTGTTTATGATCTAAGAACTAGGTCTTTTTAGACTTCAATAAGAACATCCCCATTAGCTAGTTTAGACCTGGGGTAATAGTAATTATGATAATATTAAATAGATTATGTGGAAACCCAACCAAAACCTATATAGACCTATTATGGGTTCCAATTGTCTAATTCCTTGTTGAAAAAGTAATTGATCCTCCTCAAGGTGAGATCATTAGTATTTATTTGAGTAGGTAGATTTATGTAAATAGGTAAAAGAAGAAGACCCAATTTTTCATGATGTCATATCTCTTAGATGCTTTCTATGCAACAATAAAGATTCAAAACCAAAGGGAATGGCCATCAAATGGAACATAAACAGTCTCATAATATTAATCTAAGCTTCATATATTCAAATAAAGAGATTGCATTCAATTCATTTGTGACTATGTCTACCCAACCCTGAGTGAGGCCATAACCAACATTTTAATGCCAAGAATTAGCCCACTAATCAAAAAGTATATTGAATCCATGGGTGATATTTGTATATATTTAGACTACATTATTATAAGGATTGAGGGAGCACAAAGTTATCCTCTTAGACTACTTATTCATAGTCTTGACTAGCTAGTAGAGCAAGAGGTGGCATATCAACTGTTTCATGGTGTAGATGGTCTTTGTAAGACCAAGAGAAAAGACATCCTCCATAACATCCATATGAAAATTAGGAAGACCATTTTCAAGCAATGGGACAACATTGAGGTAGCATCCAATCACATGACATATTTTAATTTGCAAATAGATGAACTTAGATAGTGGGATCCTTATAAAAGGGTTAAAGAACATTTTAAAGCCAAACATATGTTGAATGCTCCCTAAAAACATAAGCTCAATTATTATGATCCTATATACATGAAGGCATCATATTATTTTGAGCTCACAATGAGATTAAAAGAGCATAATGTTAGACCTGAGTCTAGGCTAGAAATAAATTAAGAGGATGATATATGGTAACTAAGGCCTAGATAATATTATTTACTAAGTAGTACACCTGTCAGACCTCCATTAGCTCAACCAAAAGTAGGGACAAAACTTGAAGTCTATATTGAATATAGGCCTGAGGAGAAAAGGCCAGATGAAGTTGTTTCAAGTTCGTCAATTCTTGGACCTTCAGCTCAGGTATAAGAACAAGGATCACTTTTAGAAGAGATACATATGATAGATATAGATCCTCAAGAATATATTGAGGAAGTATTAAATACGTTGTATATGACATAAAAAAACTCAAATGAAGAAGAGAAAACAAGTGTTGAGGAAACTAAGAATGACAAAGGAAAACATTTGGACTTGGTTCCCATTGACACTCCCAAAAGAAAAGCTGAGCTGACTCTTATTCCAAAAGCAAAGAAACCTAAGCTAACTATAATAACTCCAATAAGTTAAGTTAATTTATTTAATGAGGATAACTTGTTATATGGACCACCAATCCAAGAATAGTTCTTGTATGAACCTAGATTGGAAAGGCCACCTACTATACATCATCCATGGGCCTTAGTCAAAGCTATTGATATTCTTATGCAACCAAAAATGAATCCATGGATAGTTTCATTGAAACAAGAGGAATATAGGAGAATGGTATCTTAGGTCAATCATTAGCTCAATCAAAAATAGAGGTCCCAACTCCATAGGTGAGTCAATCCAAATTTGGAGTCAAATTTGATCTAAAGATTATTGGTTTGCTGAGAGTAACTGAGAAAAAGATCAGGGTAGGTGGTGAGGAGATCACTTATCAAAAGGTAGATACATTGATAATTTTGACATCAAAAGAAACATAGAGGCTTAGAAAATATCCCATATTTGAAGAGTATCCCTTGGAATTAACCCAAGCACATACAGAGTAGCTATCAAGAGAATGCAATAATAAAAGAACTTGGAAGAGCAAGCTATCTTATCTATCCCTGAGGCTATGATCGATATGTTTGAGGCCACTCTATTTAATATGTTTAATTATTTAAAATCAATAAAGTCTAGGTAGGGGGTGGTGAGCTAGTAGAGCAGTATGTCCATGAGCCAAATCCACCAATGGTAGAGTTCAAGTAACAAATTAAAGGATTTGATCAATATTTTGATAGAAGATAAAATCCCTAATTTCAAATTAGTCAGCTTGGCTCATTTGAATATGGATATGGTGGTATTGATAGACAATATCAAAATCTTGATAAAATGTCCAAGAATCTAGAAGATATTTCTAAATATGGTAGGTAGTTACAAAGCAAGATGGAGCATATATTGGGGAGCATAATCAAGGATCCCACTACACTCAAACCAATTGGTCTTATAACTGATGATGAGTTCAAGCATAGAGCCACACAAATTATGCATGAAGTGAAAATTTAAAGTGAAGGAAAGATAGGAGATGACAAAAAAAATATCTTGGACATGATCTTTATAGCATAAGAGAAGATTACAGAGGTTAGGAGCATTAAGGAAGCTCTAGAAAGGGATAATAAAGATCTGAGAACCATGGTAGATCAAGAGGATGAAATCCTCATGGAGCCAATTGTCAACATAAAGATAATTTATGATCAACATGATAAATCAATAAAAATCCTATAGTAGAAACAAGGGACTACAATAATAAAATGATCTAAAAGTTAAATTTGTTGATTAAAGCAAATTCTTTTGTAAACTAGACATGTATTTTTTTTAAAAAGGATATTATTTTTGTAAAGGTATGTGAAACTTGTAAAACACATCACCTATAGGTAAATTCATAAGGATATGTCAAAATTCTATAACTTTTTAAAAGGACAACTATCCTTAATATTTATGCAAATATCAATGGACATGACTAACCGACAAACTCTTTTAATCTTCTATATAAAGGGTATTGTCAATTGTAAGGAGAGATTTTTTGAGTAGGAATACTTTGTGCTAATTTTGGAGAAATTAATTCAAGTAGATAATTATGAGAATATTATCTTATTTGTTTGTGTGAATTATTATTATGGCTGCTCTCTCACTTGTTTGGTTTAAATTTAAGATTTAAATGGTTCTTATGAATTCTAGATGTGCACTTTTAAAAGTAGAGCTGTCAATTTGTGTTAATGCTAGATTGATTGAAAGTTCTTAGGTTAATTTTTTTTTCTTTGTTCTTCTTATAGATGTGATAATGCTATTTGATTTTAGGATTAAATCTTTAAAGTGAATCTAGCTCTTATTTGCATTATTTTCATTCCCTTAAATATTAGCTTGATGTGTAATAGGATTTGAGCTTATGCTATTTCTTGATATACATTGGTTTTAATTGAATATTTAGATGATATTCAAACTTTTTCATTATGTCTATAATGAATATAAACAACATCAATAAATTTATTCTCTTCCCTACCCTTCCTTTTGCTTATTTTTTTGATTAGTTCACTTTAGATTAGTTTCCATTGTAAATATCCATTTTAATTTAGTCTTAGATTTAGCTTTGATCATACTTCATTTCACTTAGTCAAGATTAATTTCATTTTCATAGATTAGATATTAGGCCATGGTTGCTCCCAACAACCAAACATTATAAATTTTGTGAAATAATTCATTTGTTATGCTATTATTCTACCAAAGATATCAAGAATATCACAACATACAACTCATGTATTAAATTATCTAAATTTATAAATGAGTAGTGTTTCTTAAACACTCTGAACCACTTATGATACACTTTCAAGCATTAACACCACCCAACTCTCTTCTCACTTAAATCTCTGTTTAGTATGAACTCTTTGATGCTTGGGTGCACTACCATCACTATGACATTATTTTTAGACACCATGTGTCTAAACTTATTCAACCCTCTCATAAGAAGAACTACATGCTTCTCCATAAAGGTATACCTTTCTTCATATCCTTCTAAGGATTGACTAGAGAAGGAAATTGGCTATTCAAGTCCTTCATCATTCTATTGCATGATCATAGAATAAATGTCATCAACTATGGAGAATGCATAAAATAAAAAATATTTGCTTAAGTCAGGGTTGAAGAGGGTGGGGGATTAAGAGATGGCCTAATTTATGGACTCAAATATTCTCTTTCCTTCCTTTCTCAATGTGAACTCTTTGTTCTTGCTAAGCATATGAATAAGTGGTTTTACTAACTCTGCAAAACCCAGAATGAACCTCCTTATTAAGTTAATATTTCCTAAGAAGCTCTGAAAACCTTTTTTGTGCTTGGAAAGGGGTAAGGATAAGATTAATTTAATCCAATCAAGGTAAATGAAAGGGCAATCCTTTGACACATGTTCTAAAAATCTTCCCTCATAAACTGCAAAGATATATTTCTTGGGATTTAAATAAACTCCAAACTACTTGCACCTATCAAAGACTAAGCTTAAGTGTGCTATGTGATCCTCATGGTACTTTGAAAAAATAGTGATGTAATAAAGATAAATGAGTGACATATCATTAATGATCCCTTCAAAGGCAACATCCATTTCCCTTTGGAAAGTTTACCCTACATTAGACAGTCCAAAGGGCATCTTCATGTATGCATAAGTGCCCCACTTTGTTGTGAAGGTATTATTATGTATATCTTCCATCCTAACCAATATATGATTATATTTAGAGTATCCATAAAGAAAATAAAACCTATGAGATATTTCAACATTCTAAAGGATTTGATCCGTGGATGGTAGTGGATAATGGTCTCTCAAATACACCTTGTTAAGCTCTCTAAAATCAACACATAGGCGTATATCCCCATTATTATTCTTGATAGACACAAGGTTTACCACCCATGAGGAATGCTTAATGGGTAATATGATCTTAGATTCAATTAGTTTATACAACTCCTTTTTTATGAGCTCTTTAACCTTAGGGTTGAATGGTATTTGATTTTTCCTTTCCAATTTTGCATTGTCCTCAACTCTATGGTGTGTTAGGATAAATTGGGGTTAAAAACTTTTAGATCATAATAATCACATGTAAATACCTACATACTCCTAACATAAGGCTATGAAGGCAACCCTCTCTTCCTTAGTGTTCACTTTTCCCAACTTAAGTAACTTGTCCTTAAAAATGGCTACCTTCTCATAATGTTCTTTTATTGAGATACTCACCTTATCCTTCCTAAATTGATCATATTCATTTAAGATATTCTCAAATGTCACAAATCCTCTGGGTAATTTTTTATTTCTTAGATGGACAACTTGGTCACCAAACTAATGTTACAGTCTACCTTGATTATTTTGACATAGTTCTACCTCATGCATAAGAAAAATAATAATTTGATCATCACTATAAAAGACCTAAAAAATAACCTCATTATTAGGTATAGATTCTCAAAATAAAACCTTGATCTATGAATATCCTTGAGTGCCTTTAACTCCATAAATAATTTCATATTGGGCACCAATGCTAGCTAGTCTATTTGCATGATGATTTGACTCCCTAGGTATAGAATGGATATCAAATGCTAATAATTCTTCCAAGAGATCCCAAACTTGATGCTTTTAGGACTTTAAAATAAGATTATTTACTTCACTAACACCTCTTAACTATTTCACCACTAATTCACTATCCCCTTTCACTTGCAAATGTTTGATTCCTCTTCTCCTTGCCCATTACATCCCATGTATGAGGGATTCATATTCTATAGTGTTTTAATTAAAATTGAATTTAAACCTTACTAAAAAATAGTAACTCTGATTAGAAGTGGAAACAAGCATCACTCCATCCCCACTCCCATTCTTTTACCTTGATCCATTAAAGAATAAAGTCCATATGCTTTCATGCTCTTGAGTTAGGCTTGTAAGACTAGGTACAATAACTCCTTATTCATGTATATAATATACTCCTAGGCCTGCATCCTCAATAGTCTTGTAGGGGTCAAAACCATGGTTGTCAACAACCCATTCATCAAAGAGTATATCTGAGATGCCTTCATGATGATCTTTGGACTCTTGATCATTGATGATTTCATCTTCATCTAGGATAGTACAATTTACCTTATATAGGTTGGGTATATAGGGTTATAAGTGTAACCTATAAATAGGTTCATACCTAGTGGTGATCCTTTTCCTATACCTAGTCCTAAATACCATGTATGACTAATCAGAAGAAAGGTAAACCCCAATATATGTAGTGAAATCCCTAGATAATCATAGGGAAAAACATGGAGGGAGGTTAAATACCATGACATCTTGGGAGATTGTACAATTAGGGTAGGAAACCAACATAATCTTGAGGCCTTTAAGGACACCTATTATCTTTTTGGGAGACCCATTTAAATGCAAAACTCCCTTTTCATTGGGTTCATACTTGACCTCTAACTTATCATCTATGGATGTTGGCATGACTATAGTAGAAGCACCATTATCTATCATGAAATTGTGAACAAGTGAATCCCCTATTATGAGTGATAAGTATAAATCATGTGGATTAACTAATTTAGGAGATGGGACTTCATTAGGATGACTATCATTAACATAAATTGCACTCACCTTATCAGCTTTCTTGTTCATGAGTGAAAGATTAGAGAGATCTTATTGAAGATCTTTCTACCCAAGAATGAGTAGAGCATACCACATAATAATTTTAACATTGGAATTATTCATGTAATATAGAATTCTAAAGGGAGAGTTGGCACTCTTAGGATGAAAATTTTGAGTAGAGGCATCACTTGTAACTTGTGTGACTTAGGGAATGAAGGGACTCTTTTATTACTACCCATGTGTTTATTATTAATGCTAGGTTGTATGTGTTTTATGAACTTAACCTTGAGTGTTAGGCTCTTTATTTACTTAGGGATGTGTTGGAGTGGCCTTAAACTACCCCAAACTATCATCAATGATTCTCCTCTTATCCTTTGTGTGGGCTACAACTAAATTATCTATTTTGGGCACATTCTACCCCAAATTTGCTACCACTTGCTAAAAAAAGTGCTCAGCTTCTTGAAATTTATCAAAGGTGGTCTTAGTAGGTGCCTTACTCACATTCCCTCCTTGTTTACTTTGGACTTCAACTGGGGTCATGACAGGCATGTCTCCATAAGGAACTTAAGGACCTTCTTGTTGTTGTAGAGGAGGCATGTTATTAGGTTCTTGGAAGGTAGGACCTTGATGCATATACTAAGTCTGACATCCTTCCCCACTTTCAACCATTTGTATCTCACCTAATTTCCACCATGGAGAAGACAATTATCCTTTTCGTGCATTATTATTTTGTTTTGGCACCACTTCCCTTAAACTACTAATAGCATTGGGGTTGTAACTATTGTAAGGTTTAGCCTATGTAATCTTCCCTTAGCCTTGTTGGTTAGGTGGATAAAGGGGTATATTATATGGATAATATGGATATGGATCATGGTAAGGGGATTGATAAGGCTTATAGGATGCATGTTATTACCTCTTTAAGGATACCAATTTTATATTTTGCACTTTAAGTAACCCCTCTATCTTACCAAGCCTATCTACTTAGTTGCCGGTCGATTGGTGTTGATTATTTGGGGTTGGTAATAGAATAATTATGGGGGATTGAGGTTTAATTTATGGAGACAAGGGCATGAGGGGCCTAAGAGTAAGCTTGCCTACTTGGATTAGGTAGTTTTATACTCTTATGGAGATTTCGTATGATTTTAGCAATGTAGTACCCCACATAGACTATATCATCACAAAAATATTAGAATTAAAGGCCATTTTATATTATAGGAAGGCATAGTTAGGTGTAGGCTTGATGATGACATGAATCCTATCCCAATTTTTTAAAATCTATAATTAAAATGAACCATGGATTCTTGGGGTGCCCTCCTGATTGAGGTGAGTTGTTCTACTATGGAAACATGGTCACTTATATCCTCAAAATGCTTGCATAGACACTCACCAAATTCATCCTAAGTGTTTATAAAGGTATGAGTGAGAAACATATACCACTTAAGTGCTTTACCCCTCAAGGAGGTTACCAAGAGTCTCATGGCTATATTTTCTTGGGTTATGTTGTATACTAAGCAAAAGTTAGCTAGATCAATTATGTGTTCTATAGGGGTGGTGAAGATTTACCTTGTAAAGTAGGGTAGAATCTTAAGGGTAGAAGCTATAATTTCATCAAATTGATTAAGGTTTAAAGGGATGCTACCATTCAAAGGTATAAATGCTTACATTCTAGGTTTGGCCATTGTGATTAGAGGACTTGAAGTAGACTATGTATGGGAAAAGTTGGTAGAATTTATGGAGTTGGGAGGCATAGGATTAGGTTTGAACCTAGGAAACCTCTTTCTTCTTGAAATATCCAAAGATAACTCAACAAATTTCATCTGATTACCTTGTGAAGATGATCTAGTAGACACCTTTTGCATGAAATCACCTCATGATCTACCACTAATTATCTTTAGCCTTCTATATGTCCTCTAACATTGTTAAAGCATGTCAAATTAATTCTCAAGGAAATTTATAGCTATTTCCACTAGGCATGCCTAAATTGTTAACTACCTAGGTTACACTCTTATTGAATTAGGATAGTTAAAAACATCTTCAAACGTGGACTAACATTGGATTGACCTATAGGCTATGGTTTACCAAAAATTTAGGTTAAATATCTAGTTTTATTGGGGACAACTCCCTTTATTTATGAATTTAATGCTCTCTCTAAGACCTAATCCTATTGGGATGGAAAGGGATAAGGATGAAAACTTATAAAAGAAACTACACTAAAGTGGTGATGCACTAATGATTGAAGATCCTCTCTTAGCTTGTCTTTTGAACACACTTATAAACCTAATGAAATAAACAACTGAATAGACCTCTTAATTAATTTATAAGCATGACTATTTCATGTGAAGGTCAAGTGATAGCTTTGTAACTTGAAGGACGAGAACCTAGATCTGCATAATACACTATTGGTTCATAATTATTCAATAATAACTCTACCTAAAAACACTTCACACAACCTGCATAGAATAAGAACATGGAATTAGGTGCATGAAATTACCTAAAAAGATAAATACATTCATACATTCTATAATTCAACTTTCATAAGGTACACTAACATCCAAACATGAAGTCTACAATTATTCCTCTATTGATTCAAAGAGGCAAGGTACAATTTTGGTAGAGTTTTACTACACCCAATTGAGGGATGAGAAAGAAAGAGCTTGATACCTAATCAAATATAATGTTTGAGAGATAAGTGCGAATATTATATGGGTAGGAAAGGCGATGAATGAGACCAAGGTGGCACATGATAGTTACAACAATCATAATCACTCCCTTTATGCATTGATACTTCTTCAATGGATCCATTTTGGTGTTAAGATAAGGTGTGGGGGTATAACCTTCTCTATTTAAATTAATTAAATTCCTTGACCATGCTCAAAATATCCCAATATTATCTCCTTTGATAGATAATAGGCATACGTGGATGTTATTAGGCTTCCAAAAGGAATTGAATAGTCTCTCTTATAATGTGCATGTTGACTTGTCCTTGAAACTATATTTATTATTACATAGTAACCTTCAATATGGAATGTGATCACCCAAATGATAGTAAAAAATGCCTCAAAGTGACTCATTAATTTCATAATGCTATTTTATGCCCACTAGACCCTTCCATCTATAAGTTAAGTAGGCATATTCTACTATCTACTCATCTTTATTTTCATTCACTATTTGAATGACTAAAGTAGCTAAATCAGGCCTTAAAAACATATGAGATGACTTGAAATATTATTTGATTAACTCCTTGTATCAACACTTATACCTTTCTTAACTATCTTCCATTTATTATACATTCACCTTGCTAGACTAGGCCTCTTAGACTAGTTCCACAAATTAGTTGTTTAGAATAAACTAAAAAAGATATTTAGAGGTAAATTCATGAATAATTCTAGTATTGGGGGGCATAAAAAGTCTTTAACTTACCTTTTCAATGGTTTAGAATTATTAACTAGGCTTTGCAACCCTTTTTTCACTCAAAACCTTACAAACTTTCACTTTTTGGGGGTGTTCATATAGTCTCTATACAATTAGGTGCCATGGTCATGGGATACTCTAAGTTTTAAACATTCTCTAGGTGCTATTAAAGTATTTCCTGAGTGTTTGCATGCATATTTCATGAAGCCTTTCTAGTCGATTCCCTATTAGGGTTTAAAGGGGTTTAAGAGTGCTTGGGGGTATTAGTGATGGTTCATAGAGATAAAGGATTTAATATCTCAACTAATTATACCAAATTCATTCCAATAGACCTCCCCACCTTCCCTAAATTTCTTGGCTCCCCATGCATAAAATCCATACTATGGTGAGCATTTGAAGATGATCCTTGGGTGAGAAACATGTTTTTTGAGCAATGTGAGGGTGTTTGAAAACCAAAAAATATAATTGTGAGACTCTCCTAAGGTTAAAATTAACCCAAATGATTATAAACATCATTATTATCCATTCTAAGAAGGTCTAAGTCATCCTTTCTTGCCAAATTAATCTATAATCCACCTTTTAGTGACACAGTCTTAGTGGATGTGATAGACTAGTCTATTTGTAGACCTAAACCTTGAAATTTGGCCTAAACCCTAGGTTTTTGAGGTACTTACACATTATTACCAACATAAAGGTTACCTCTGAGGTCATATGGAGTAGTAAAACTAGATTGATCAAGCCTCTTTACCTTTGATGATTGTACATAACCACCAATCTTAACTCTTGTGGTTTCTTGCATTGCAAAAATAGTCATGGAGGTCATTTTAATAACTAATAGAGGGATTATTTAGAGGATTTATTATATTTAATTTTACCTTATCCTCATCATGCATGTAAACACTTTTTGTCTCCTTAATTTTAGGCTCAAATTAGCCTCTTTGGGCTTGTTTCATATAGTTTGACTCCTGCACGTGACAACTAGTGGGTTATCATGATGATTAGAAGATTTAAGGAGACCTTAAAGGTCATTTCAAGGTAAAACCACCTCATTTGGATGGGTTTTAGATAACTAATCCATTATTGGGTCATTTTTAGGGTTTAGGCAGGGTTTGAGACATCCACCATATTAATGATGGTTCATAGCATACACATTTCCAAACTTGAAATAATGACCATGAAATTTTAGTGCATTCACCTCTACACATTCTATGAATATCTAGGTATCCCATGGAAAGTGTGTGTGGAGATAGGAGCATTGGAAGGTGGCACTTAGGTTGTCTATAGACCAATTTTGAGAGGTTATTTTCTTAAGGATTGTTCATAAAGGTTATCCCGAAAATTCCACCCAATAATTCATGGATATTTATCCTATAAGGAGACTTAAAATTTCCTATGAGTTTTGGGCCTGATCATCTATGTGATGAAGTGTGTGAACACTTGAATTTAGCCCTCGAGTTGACTATGTACAAGGTTGAATGGCTTGAGTAAGGTTTTTAAGTGTCTTTGGCCTTTTAATTATTTATATACAAATGAAAAATTATTAGCATGGTATGAAACACACTTACATACCCTTCATAGCCATCAATTTTTTTTAAGATCTTGGAGATGCCTTATGATGGTAGTAAGGTTCAAGATTAGGCATAGAGGTTTGTCTGCATTGATCTATTCTCAAGGGAATTTGACTTAAACTAATATGTTGATTACCATATATGATGTATGGAGACCCTAACCATAATTTTTAATTATTAAAAAATCATTTTTGGATCCTAAGCTATCTACAAGCCCTTTAAGGCATGGATTCACCCAATTACCCCAATATTGACTGTCATAGATAGGGCTTGGTCTAAGGCAAAATAGTAGGTATACCCCCTATTTTTTTATAAAAAAGGAGATATGTATGAATTTAAATTTTCATGATTACCATTCATACTAAATTTTAAGGCTTAACCATGCCTATTGGAGCCTCAAATAATCATTTTACCCAAATGGGTTGTAGGTTGCCTATTAATTATGTGGTTGAGCATAAGAGTTTTGAGTAGGGTTCTTGTCCTTTATTTATTGAGATGTATATGATGATAAGGTATCAATATAATTTGTTTTAGGTTTATAGACACCTTCATATATATAATAACAACATCTCTTCCCTTGTATACCATTCCCATTCTCAAGATTAGGACTTGTGCCTATGAAGGCCTATCTATCTTCAAGTCTAAGGTCTGATGTCTCTTTGCCTTCCTATATGAGATGAAAATAAAAAATATATTCTCCCTTAGTGTGAAACTATCTCATCCTTGTATTAGTTTTGACCTTTTACCATAAACAAAATATGGTTATTACTATGCATCAACTCTTCTGTAGGTATACACTCACATATGCTAATTGTGTACAAGGTCTAAGTATCACACTTGTATGATAGATGAGTGGTCTAAAAATACTTGAAAATACTGTAACTCACCCCCCTCCTCATTAATATCCTTGGGATTCACACCGTATTAAGCTCATACTACTAATCATGCCTATGAGTGGTCAACACAATGCTCTTGGAGACGCTGCTATAGTAGGCTCAAGTGATTGGCTATAGGTTTTTATTTGCCTCCTCAATTAGGTGTATGACCATATAGGTTAAAAATCCCATGAATTAATTATTATTGAGGGTTTGAAGGGATATTTGGGTCTATTTCACATGGTATAGTTTGGGAAGGAAGGGTGAATGGGGTTGAAACATGAATAAGGGTAAAACATAGTGAAAATGGCAGTGGGAAACAACATGAAATGGTAAGGTATGAAAGTGAAATGAATTGAAAAATAATAACTATTATAAGACAACCAAAATTAACTTTAAATACTCTAATACACAAACCTATGAAAATATAGCACTTTGAAGGCAGACAAGAAGCATACATAATAAAAAATGTAACCTAGGAATCTTTGAAAAACCTTAATATTGGAAAAAAACTTAATGCTAAAACTGATTATGTGGTTTTAGAGGCAAGTATATTGGTTTATTATGCTATGAGGATACCATGGAGGTCAATATATTTGTTCACAAGGATATGATGATGACTTATCATCACCTTAACACTTTATTCTAAGTTCTTAGTTGCATTTGAAGGCCCTAAGGGCAACTTTGAACAACATACAATGCTAATAGATAGTGAACCTCATATATGTATGATTTATTTTCCTTGAATATCCTTTGAGGTGACAAGAGGTTATTGTGAACACTAAATTTGAGCAAGTATTCATGGGGAAGCTTGAAGCACTTCACCAGTTATTCATCATAGTCAACACTTTTTGATGAGGGCACTCAACCTCTGTCCATTACATAGATCTACTTGTAGATTATAAACTATGATAGTATTCAAGGTTTTTTATTTCCATGAGTTTAAATGTGTTGTATAGGAAATAAAAATTCCATGAGAGGTTTCTTTAAGACCCGAGGAAACAAGATCACTCACTAGTTTGACCAAAAAATCCAAGAAACCATTAAAACCATTCTATTCAACTTGGTCTGTGTAGACAAAGATGGTATTCATGTCCCTTAAGTTCTTAAGGAATGCTCATATATCTCATGACACCAATCCAAAAAAAAATTCCCATGGGTGGAAGCTGATTGAGTGTAATTCCCTTGAATAAAAATTTGAGCCTCCATTCTCTCTCCTTCATACGGTTTGAGCATAAACCTAAGGAGCTCTTCAAGTCTACCAATGAGATTGAGGAGAAGGTAGGTTAGTTTGGATTTGAATTTTCACTAAAACACTCTAATTTATACCCCACTTTCCATTAATGACCTCCCCCTAAAAATACGTGACTCCACTTGAGTCAGTTTATACTATATAGATCAATACCACTTGGGAAACCTATACAAATTGCATTTTCTCTACATTTTATCTTATTTCAGACCAAAATACATCATTTTCAAGTGTTATAGATGGAAAACATGAGTCATGTGATGTTTTAAAGCTGATTTTACAAATTAGGGGAGTTGAAAGTCATAAATTAGCATGTGTGGGGCCCATTAGGGAGGCTTTAAGAATTGACCATGGTGGTAATGGTCTCAATGGGGCATGCAATGCTTTAGGGATGGTATAATAAATCTCATGAGGTCTATTGAAGGCATGGAAGGTGGATTAATGGTCCATCAAGGTTAAATCAATCCTAATTATGATAAAATTTTTTGACTTTGGCACATATTCATGACCTTAAAATGACATATGGAAAGGATATCATGATAGTATCTATGAAGAGACATTTATGATTTATAAAATACCTTAAGTGGACCCCAATACACTTATCTTATGTTCTTGAAGGATTGAAAGTGAACATACCTTATGTTATTAGGAAGAATAGGGGTATTCATGATTCTTCATTAACTGCCTTCTTAGTTCACCTTTGCCATGGCATCTTTCACATGTTGGAGCTCCATCAAAATGACCAAGGACCCTTACATATGATAAAACATAATGAAAACACTTTACTCAAGTTTCAACATAGGTATGGAGCATCATAAGACAATTTTATAACATGACAAGGTAGTGAACTATTTGAACAACCCACACTCATATGATGAATAAAAACCATGAGGACTAATGACTTTGGATCAGGAGTCAATAAATTCGTTGTTGACCCCATTCTAGGTTTGAGACTAGAAAGTGGTCAATAATAGCTTCATATGCTAAATCATCTATAAGCCTCTCAAAATCATCTCCATCATACCTATAAAAAAATCATAACTAGGGGATTCAAAGTCAGAGATTTTTTTCTTAAGGAAAATAAAAGGAATAAAAATGTTGATTGAGAAAAGAAGGGAATATTTTAATCTAATTGGTTACGTCCATATGTTGTCATTACTAAGTATGGATTTGGTGATTATAAAATGGTTACTAAATATAGTGAAGAGATTGATGATCCAATGTATATAATGCATCTTAAGCTCTTATATTCTTAAATAAATATAGTTCTATTGTGTATATGTATATAAAAAAACAAAATAAACAAAAGAGAAAGATAAATAATCCATCCAAAGTGAAAACCATTCTTATGGCACTTTGGGCAAGTTCCTTAGTGAATACTAATTATTGGTGAAATGTGTAAACCATTGTCTATATACATCCTAATTACTTAAGGGACATATCAAAACCTAAACCATTCATCAAATATCCCATACATTATGTATCATGTTGTATATATTCCCTTTCCATTTTATCCTAGTCACCTATGACATTTTTGGATTTTATCTTGGTGGTTATGTGCATACACACTTTGACTCATGTTCTAAAAAATAATTATATATATATATATATATATATAACTGAAATCCATGTCATACTCATTTTATAAACACTCACCCATTCATAATAAAAACCTCTTTCCTTCCCATTACACTATCTATAACTGATTTTCCTTTATGTGCATGGCTTAGTTATCAATCCAAAAAGCAAAATTTACAAAAAAATCAAAATTCACTCCAAAAAAACCATCTTACCTTAGGTCAATACCCTCCTCCAACCTTATGTATTTTATATTTCACAAGGTTATCATTATTAAAAATATCATACACTAAAGAGTTTCTAATTAAATGGACATAACAAAAATGGAATTATTTTCCTTGTTTGTATAGTTGTTTTACTTATGTTTTTACATTTGTTTGTTTACTTGCCTTAATTATTTTTTATCACTTATCTTAGCATTTTATTTACATAGTTATTCATTTTTTAAAATCTCATTTTCATTTTTTACTTTGAGTTACATTCACTATGTGCATTACAAATAATGGTATTATGATATTCCATCTCATAATGCATTATGTCTTGCACTTGTGAATATATTAGTCCCTAAGTGTATTAAAAATTCATCATCATGGTTTTTCCATACCATCGGTACATATTTTTATATGAAAAATAAAAATAAGGTTGCTCAATCCATGTCTACAATTATGTTGTAAATCTATGGAAAACCTATGAAATGTAGTTGTCAAACTATTCATAATATACCATTTTCACATTTCATCCATCATAAAAATTCTAAAAAAATACAACTAAAATTTTCCAAATATCAAATACAAAAGTGAAAATTTAATCATATGTACATTCATATATCTATCTACACAAACCATAATAAAACATCCACAAAGTAAAAATCATGATTATTTCCATACAAAATCACATGTAAACACAGACACAGACACACACACACACACACACACACACACACACACACACACACACACACACACACACACACACACACACACACACACACACACACACACACACACACACACACACAATGTGTCCTCCATCAATACATCAAATACATCTCATAGTCTCATCTACATCTAAAAAATATGCATACATCATATCAATATCAAATCTCATGTTGTACCTCTGAAGGGGGTGATCTTTAACATTGTGGTTTACTCTATGGAGGATGCATGACATGATGAGCGTAATGGCCTACACAACACTCTGATATTATTGTCTATGTTTCCCTCATCCTTGATCCTAATCTCTTTGCAATTGAGTACTCTAAAAATGATGGTGTTCTCTGATATATGGGCATCAATAATTTTTAGATACTCATATCATAATATTCTAGACTCATATAGTAATATGCCTTCTCAATAGACCTCACAACATCTTATAGGGACCTCAACTAGCCCAGTACAGTGAATAATGCCTTTACTCTCTATAACTTAGTCTACAATGGAATATTCTCTATGTGGTATCTATATGAAATTCAAGTGTAATCCTCTATCTATGTACCCACATCATGGGTAAAAAACCCTCTTTTTAATCCTAAATTCCACCCTAAAATGAGAAACCTCAACCTATAATATAACTATATTTTTATCTCTCTAAGTACCTATATGAAATCTATCCTCTTGTAAGACTACAATATCTAAATCTCTCACTCTAATCTCTTAATGTGGCCTCTAAATCAAGGCCTCATCCTCCATTAATCATGTAAGCCTCAATGGCATAACCTCATCATCTATAGATTTATGGATCTCTAGTGTTAAATGCATCACCATGTCCTCCTCATCTCCATCCTCCTCACTATCAATAAAAATAATAAGTGTACCCTATCTTTCTCCATCTCCCCTAGCATCATATATTTATACCTATTTAACATATAAATCATTAATATTAATATCCTCTCCCCTATCACCATCACCACCACCATCCTATCCTCTATCTCCTAGGGTAAATACTTGTATAGGTACCATCTGTTGTCCACTCTTATGTGTTCTAACCTTAAAAGATCTTTGTAAGTTATCCCTCCATGTCCTTAGTCTCTATTGAGGAACTATAAATATAATTAGATGTATATAATCATACCATACATTGTACACCTCCATAATCCCTACATTTTATACATACCTCCTCAACCAATAACATACAATTTACATCTATACCTAGATATGCTTTGTCACCCTTGGCTCTATACCTATTCCCCACTATGGTCTATATCATACTACCCATGTAAAAACATATAACCGTATCGGTTCATTTTTTTCTATACCAAACTATCTCATAAACTTGTTTGGCTTATATCACTCTATAATATATTCATGCATACTAATAATATATCATGGTGTTAGCATATACTCCATATATCATGCATCCTATCCCCACTATGGATATATCTCCTTATATGATACCCCCCAAATCTTCTAATTCCATCCTATAAAATGTTACATATCTAAAGTGATACCTTTGTGTACTTATCATAATGTACAATCTATAAGAAAATGGATCTCCATCCACTATCTATCTCAACTATCTAATTAGCCTTTCAACCATAATATGATTCCTTGCCCACACACATGGTAGTGTGGACATTGTTATGCTAGCTCCTCTTTTATACACAACAACATGTAAATATTTGTACAAATGAGCTAGTATACATGGTGGCCATGTAAACTCTATCACACTCTCCAACATATTCATAATAACATCTAGTAAACTAGTAGGAAATGATCTCCCATTATTTTTTGGTAGTAACTTGCCACTGACAAGAGCCATTAACATTAGTGTTGGTCCATCTATGTCCTTTAATGCCATGCAAAAATAAAAATCTATCCCATATTGTATCATTGGGATAATTTCCTCCTTAAACACCCTAGACAATGATACTTCATGTGAAATATCTCTCTAATATACTTCATACCTTATATTTGGATGCAAAGTATCCTCCATACATCCTATAGTGTGAGGTCATCTCCCTTGTTGATAACTAGAATGTAATGGTTTATGAGTGCTATCACTTTTCCAAACTATCAATAATTACCTATCCACATGGATATTAGGCATATAGGACAAATATTATAGAACTATAGCCTCTAACACATCCACATCATTATATGTGATTCTATACATAAGTCATAACATACTTGACCATCTCTCCCATGTAATACGTATACGTCATATCTCCTACACACATCTAAATGGCATACTATTAGTCTTTTTCAAATTATAAATCCATTTATCATAATAATTATTTACATTGCTATCCATCCCATATGACATCTCTATTTAACATGTTACATCGATGAATTTGGCAAAATTCACTAAAAATTTGATAAATTTTATAAACCTTTGATGGGTTCACAACACCTTTACTGAATTTTCCATTTTGAAAACTTTTATGCAAGGTACAATGAAATTAGTTTAGGTCTCAATTAATTTGTAACTACTTTTCACAAAACTGCTATTCTAAAAAAAGAACTAAACTATCTAGCAAAACTAACATTTTTCATTCAAAATCATAGAAATAGACTTTGAAAACATCATTTGGAAAATAATGAGTTTAATCAACCTAAATTACATACAATTTATAACCCATAAATGATAAAACACAAATTTAACAACATGAATTTCTAGATCCATGCTCTCATCTGGCCTCTAGTACACTCAGACTCATTTGTTGTGATGTCGATCTATTGGCATACACTCCATTTTCCTATCCAACATCTTGCACTCCAGATAAAAAATAAACAATCACTATAAAAACAACCAAATTAATTTCAAATAAGTGCAAATAAAATCACCCATCCCACTTCCAACCGCTATGTTATGGTTATGTAAGCTGACTGTGAAAGAATGAAAGAAGACCTGAAGACAACAAGTTTATGATGATTCTTGTGTTTTTGGTAAGTGAATTTTTGTGTTCCTATGGTACTTCAATTATTTTGAATATTAGGTTCAATTTTTTTGAGTTCCAATAGATTTGTATACCCATGTGTTATTGGTATTCTATTGAGAAAAGTACTAAACATGCATTTTGAGAGAAGGACAACTTGAAAGTTGTCTTGAACACAAAAGTGTTTGGAAATATGTGGTATTAAAAATACTATCATAGGTTATTAATAAGTCTAAATACATTTGAATATATTAGAATTTTAAGAAAGTACCCCAGGCCTATAAATAACTATGTTTCAATATACAGTCAAACATGATATGGTTGAAAATGTTAAACAGAGGTGGTGTATAGAGTAAAGGTTGATTGAAAAAGGTGTAATAACATTGTGCATAGGTTATTGTACCCTTAGTTTGATTTGAAATCCATTTTTAAATTAAAATACTCAAAGAGACCCTTCTTGGGTCAATACAAACTTGTATTTTCATGCACAATCAACTCAACATTTGAATAAATCTATTAATAAAAGCCACAAGATTGGAAATAAATGCTTAAAAAGGTTGAATAATGGTGGAACTAGTATTTTACAACAATCACAGTCACTTGAAACCTTTTATAAATTTCAAAACCTAAATTTTATCCCTCTTAGGTCCTATTAGTCCTACATAGACCCTACTCTAGGGTTTTGAAGAGAAAATTGTTTTTTTTAAGAGATCTAACTGGCCAAAATTCATGAAAGTTGGTATTTATTTGGGTATTCAATTTTACTCAAGGATTTTGAGACTTTTTTTGGTGTGGTATGTTTCCATACGTATACAAGTGACTGTATGCTTAAAGTAATATCATAGACCTAAAAGGCCTAATGTGAGGCCTTAAAGAGATAATAAAAGTGGTTTAGGGAATCAATCATGGAGTGAAATTTTGTGGATAGAAATAAGGACATAAATGGTGTCTAAAAATGATGATATTTATTCAATATATGTTTGTACATAGCCATACAAAGTGAATTAGTCTAAAAAAGGCTACTAGCCTGTCTACCAAGGTATGTAGAGTTGTCCTATGAGTGAGTTGATGCTTTGGAGAGTTTGTACTTTGAGTGAGGAGTTTTAAAGGGTCTTAAGTAGCATGAAGAAAGTGTTTAAAACTATTTAATCCAAAAAATGTTTTTTAAACCAATGAATGGGCATTAAACCAATCAACCATTCTCAAAGTGTGATTCTTGAAATAATACAAAGAGAGAAGATAAATTGTGTTACCCTCTTCATCACTTCACTTATAAATAACTCATTTTGTAGTTTATTGATTATAAAAATTGATTGCATGAATAGATGAATGGTAGAGATGAATTGGTATGCACATTCAATGGTTTCCTTATTTCAATAGTCATACACATTTAATTTTGATTATAGATTTATATTATTATCAAAGCTTGTCTTCAAATCTATAACACATATTACTAGTCATTGATAATCACATAATTTGATTTCATCAAAGGTGCTTGACATAATCATAAGTTAATGGTATATAATCTAGTTTTGTAATTTGAAATTATAATTTTTGATGCCAAAATAACTTAGGTCATAAAAATTCAAATACATTTTTCTAAGGTTATAAGCATATTGGAGGACTTATATTATTTCATACTCAAATTTGGTCATATATTATATATCACTGGATAATAACTTTGGACATAGTCATCACAGTTTATTCAAGTACATGAGGATAAAATCCAAGATGGTGGATATTTTTAAGGTATTAGATTGGGTTAGTATACAATACAATAATGAGTTTGAAGTAATCATGATATTTAATGTTTTGTGATCTTGATAATCGATACTTTTAGATTTGGAAAATTTGATGAAAATTAAGAATTTAATGTTGGTACTTATCTCAGTCTTGGGATTTTGGTGGAAAATTTAGTGATATAGATGGTTGGTTCACTAATGAGATAACACAGTCAATAAAATTGGCTGAAACATTTTAGATAAGTAGTGGAATTTGTAGACAAATAAAAAGGTTACACGTCATTGGAAGTTTCAATAATATGTTACTGAGATATATAAGTGAGTTTATTTGTTTTTGATGTCATTTAAAAGCTTAGAGAGGTGGGAGTAAAAATTTTTTGTTTCAAGGGTAGTGTCGAGGAGGTAAAGAATAAAATATAGAAGCATTTTAGATTTGAGTGTAATTCGGATTTAATGGTAAAAATTTGTTATGGATGCATTTAATATTTGAGCACGCTATAAATATATATAATTATTGAAACAAGATATATATGCACTCATCCTTGATTTATTTCTTATAAATGAGTTTGATATGGTTTATCCATTATAATTTAAAGTTTTAGTTTTCTTCTTCATTTAAAATCTTGCTCAGTCTTTAGACATTTTGACAGCCTTGTAATTTTTTTTGAAGGATTAAGATGATATTTATTAAACTTAGTTCTAAATGCAAATTATTTTCTTAAAAAAGTTGGTTTACTTAAATTGTTTTGTAAATATAGAATGCATGAACCCACATTCACTAAATATGAAAATATTTGTGGGTTTTAAGGTTGTATACAGAACACCATTTTTAGTATGCAATTAAGAGTGATTAGTTTTGATGCAAGGGTTTTGATACATATAAAGCCTTGCACGTATAGTCTATTTCCAATAAAATTATTATTTTCTAGGTCAAATTGATTTTTACTTAGATTTTATAATAAGGGAATAATTTCATTTTCATGATTTGCATATATACGGTCATTAAGTTTCAATAGTCTATTTGGGTATCCTCGGCTTAGATAAAAATTATAGTGTTATGGTTATGCAATTTTATGCAAATAATTATTTCATAAATGAAGAAGTTTGAAATATTTTTTTAGTAGTATTAAAGGTTGTTTCATTTTAGCTTAGAATACTTAAACTTATCATGCACAATAAATCTCTTAAGATTTGTAGAGTTGTGGTCATTGTTTTCACAGACTAGAAAGAGTTTCAAAAACACAATTATATTCTAGTTGGCTTCATAGCTTTGGGAACTAAGTGCTCGAATGTGAATTTTATTATCTCACATTATTTTTATCACTATAAAAATGACAAATTTTATAATTTTGGGGCTATGTTATAGTGCACTCTAGGTCATTTCATGGACACATATGCATTATTTTGGTTTCAGTATGTTACGCTGGTATCATTTGAGAAAATAATAATCAGACACATTGGTAGGAAATATATGTGTATTTGAATGCTTGCATCATGTGCACATTTTATCAAATAAAGGTTTATTTTTGAAAAGATTTGTCCTTCTTGTTATGAGAGATATTATTCAGATTGCATAGAGTTGATTAATGGAGAAAAAAGTTTATTTGTATTTTAAGATGGTTTAAGGTCAAAAATCCTTTTGATGTGTAAAAACTCTATTTTGATCACCTACAAATTTTTTTACTATGTTAAATTTGATGGCCAAATGATTACAGACTAGGAATAAAAAATCATGTCAGCCATTTCGATGTCAATTTTAAGCTTTAAAAAAATACTAAAATGACAATTTTCATAAAAGTGAAGGTTGTTTTATTTTGTGATAGGACTCATCTTTCAAGTTATTTAGTCAAATTATTTGTTGTGTGAAGGTGTTATGCTGAATAATTCATTTTTAAAATAATGGTTTCATATTTCTATGGATAGGGGTACAAAATTTGTTTTCATTCCATTATGTATTTTAATACATATGTGTGCTTATAAGGACATAAGTTTTTCATAAATATTTATATACATATGAATCGGCTTGTGTTTCTTGAGTCATATTTTTGTGAAATTGGTAGATTGCATGTATATTTTTGAGCAGATGTTATTTAAATATTTTATCAGGAAAGAAGATTTAAATGGTTCTAATGGCTTATTTGTGCATATAGTATAAGTATATTATGCATGGGAGTGTTGGTTGTAATTTGAATAATTTGATAGCTTTAATGTAGAATAATTTATTTAAATGTTTACTAAATTATTATGGAAATGCTCATGGAAATTTATGTTAAATTATTTGATTTTATTTTGATGTTATTAGTTTTTAATGTTTTATTTATATAGTTAAATGTTTATTTGAATGTTTGTGAATGAATCCAGGGCCACCACCTGTTAATAGTTGTATTAGTCATTGTTTGATTCATTTGATCTATTTAAACCTTGTTAAAGTCTACATTTAAAAATATAAGTTTAGTTAACTAATCAAATTTAAAAATTTGATTAATTATAAAAATAACTAATTAACAAGTTAGTTATAACTTATTTTGTAACTATCTCCAAGAAGAAATTTATAAACAGATTAAAGTTATAATACAAGAGGAGAAACAATACAAGTATTGAAGATATCTCAAGTTATTAAAGGTTTTATCCATGTTTTTTTCTATGCAAGCATCTGTGAGATTAAATAACTATTTTTAGATAGACCAAACAATACATTTTCTGATGGTGAAGTAACCTGCTTGTTTAGTGCATATATTTCTAGGTTCCTTATTTATTTCATAAATTAATTATATGAAGTCTATTAGGCCTAATATTTTTTTATGATTGCATATATGTAATCATATATGCATGAATCCATGTACTTGACCCAAATAATGATGAATACATTGCATTTTGTAATACTTTGTTGATATTTTTATTATAAATTATTATCTTTTTAAGGCTGTTTGTACTCAAAATTATTATTTCTCAATAAAATGACTCTTGTTTTAAGGCTCACAATTTTTGTTTCATATTTATGTTCTTTTCTTTTCTTAGATTTAGTCATTTCAATAATTTTATTTAGTTTTAATTTTAAATTATTAGTTAGTTTGTTTAGTCTATTTTATTTATTTTATGATTTAGTTTCTTTGTGGTTTCTTAGTTTGCTAACATGTTTTCTTGTTATTGTTATTGTAGATGTAGATTTCTATTTTTACTAATTTCTAATCTACCAAAAATAGTCTTAATTCTTAACTAATTTTAAATTTTAGACTAGATTTATTTTCATTCTTTTTTGTTTAGGCATTTGTCTACTTTTTATTCATTGTTGTTGATTAATTTCATCCTTGTAGTGTGAAAATGCATATGAGATATAAATTTTATCAAATTTGAGTATTCTGTCCTTCAAGGGATTGCCTAGTCTACAAGATTTTATTTGATAAAAATTATAAATAATATTTAAGATTGATTAATAGTATAATTAAGAAATAGTTAACTTAATAGATCAGAGCATTATATATATATATTTCCTCTTGACATGGTCGTTATAATGTTATGGTTGATCAATTTTATAATGTTTTAACCTTGATTTAGATATATTATTGAACATATTAATCACTATAGCTTTAAAAAACCATTCTACACATCTTTGGAATCAATTCTCATTCCTTAGACCCTTACGATTAAACTAGTACAATTCTATATTAAAATTCACAATAGGTGAAAGGGTTGATTTGTCGGCATGACATTTTTCACCATTAACAAATCTGAAGAATTTAGTGGAGACTTTTAAATCAAGTTTCTTTATTTCTAAAATTATTAATTATTGTCTTTAATGATTTTAAATCTTAACCCATTATCATAATTGGTTGTCAGTTTTTAATTCATAGTTCTATTTATTGAGATTTAGTATTTACATTGAGGTAAATTACTATTTATAGTGTATAAGTTACCATATGGTTAATATGGTAAGGTTATTATTAGTTAGGTAGATATATTATTATTATTATTATTATTATTATTATTATTATTATTATTATTATTATTATTATTATTATTATTATTATAACAATATATCATGCATTGTTAATATATTATTATAAGTTACCATATGGTTAATATGGTAAGGTTATTATTAGTTAGGTATTATTATTATTATTATTATTATTATTATTATTATTATTATTATTATAACAATATATCATGCATTGTTAATAGTTAGCTGGTTAATTAGTGAGAGTTTATAGGGATCTCACTATCCTTAGTATAGGAAACATATTTCCTATATAACTATGTAATGTTGAATGGATTGAATATTGAAGAAGATTGTTCTTGAAGGTAAATATTTAAAAAATTCATAGTGTACAATCCATGGTTTTCATAAGCTAACATTGCCCAAATTTTATATTTGGTATCAGAGCAAGAAATTTCTATGAGAATGGTCTGTTAGTCTATGTAGGGGCAACTCTATTCTATTTCCCCATATAATGACAAGAACAAATTGGGATAATTTGTTTTATCTATAATTTTTACTTTGGCATCACTATCTACCTGGTGTGTAGCCTAAAATATTATCATAGGATCTAATATTGCACAACATAAGTGTTCAAAATTATGTAGGGTGCATTTGATCTCTCATTTTCTCTTCATATTCTAATATATGCATAGTTTTATACCTAAGCACATTTATTCCACACTAAATCATTTGATGTGCATTATTATTCAAAGATACCTATAGAATTATCATCAAAATCAACACCTCATTTAGCTCATGGTCTCCCCAACACTTTTTTTCATCAAAACGTCATAGACTACTTTTGGAATAGAACATCTATTTGTATCAAATTAGACCTAGTTATGATTTGCTTGGCCTCAACTCAAATCAATCCTACACTTATAGATTGTTGGTCAGATCCAAACCAAATGATACCCATCAAGATTAAAATGGTAGTACATCAATCTCCATTGAGATTAAATCTGGTTTTGATGAAATAAAATACTCCCAACTCAATGCACATATCAGTTCACATGCATGATAAATTTGTTGTCAAATTTGTGAATCTCCCCATGCATATGAGTGTCTATCCTTATGTCATTTACCAAATATCTTGAAGTCTTACCATAGAAAATTTATTGCATGTTATTTTCAATTTTTAGATATTAAGACTAAAATTAAAAGTCATGAGTTTTTAATACTTAGTTTTAGAATTTTTTTATTCAATTTATTATATATATTTTAGTTAGTTTTACATGTGCATATTAAATTGGTTTAGGTATAATGTTAATGCAATTTTAATAAGTCAATAAATCAGTTATTTAAGTTTATAAATCTTTAAAGAGTTTATTTATTATCTTTAGGTAATGTGAGTTCATTTATTTATAGGTGGTCATAAAGTAATTATATATTACTTCAGTATTATTAGATTTTTGTACAATTGAGTTTAGTCAAGTTTATTGAGACCTATGCTTAAGTTAAATAGTCATTTTTTATGTTAATAAAGTGTGTCAATATTAAGAATCAAAAAGAGTATTTAGGCTTGGTTTTAAATACATTGTTAGTCAAAGTCTTTATTTTAATGGATACATTATCACTTGTATGCGATGTCTGAGTTATGAGGTGGGATTACTATCATAAAAAATGACATGCAAAGATTGATATTCATCAAGACATTAGTTGAGTAAGTAGCTTCCTATGGAGGAGGTCAGAGGCAATGGAAGGAGGTTTTTTAAGCCTCTCATCAATCACCAATGATGGGGACCATATGTTTTGGTGGTGCATTTGATTTTAGTTTTTTAACTTTTTAGTATAGAGTGAAAAAAAAATAGATGTAATAAATTACTATTTACTTGTGAGTATTCCCTATGTAACCCATATTATGTAAGAATTGTAGAATATTGCTCAAAATTATATTGTAGCACTCATGGATATTGAAAATTTTAGTGGTGATCTAGAAAAATACATGACATGAATAAGTTGAAGGGACCCTATTCATGTCCAGGTTTATGGTAAACCTATTGGTGGAAGGTTGACAAGTAATGACTTTCATTTTATATCAAGTCATGAGGTCAGCTTCATTGGTAACATGTTACAATTCATAAAATTGGATATATTTTACAATGTAACTAATAAGGGAAATAATGTCGGGATTAAGTATTTACATTGATATAAATTACTATTTACAGTGTGTAAGTTATTGTATGGTTAATAGGTAAGGTTATTATTAGTTAGGTAGAGATATTGTTATTATAATAATATATCATGTAGTATTAGTAGTTAGTTGGTTAGTTAGTGAGAGATTGTAGGGATCTCCCTATCCTAAGTATAGGAAACACATTTTCTATATAAATATTCAATGCTGAATGGATTGAATATTGAAGAAGATTGTTATTGAGGGTAAATATTTAAAGAATTCATAGTGTGTAGTCTATGGTTTTCATAATCTAACTCTACCCAAATTTTATATTATTATCTAGTAGTCTAGATTTTGATTCTAGTTTAGTGATTGTTTCTTTCTTAGTTATGGAAAACATAGATGAGATCACTCGAGAATGGATTTACATAAAAAACGTAATCAAAAATCAAGTAGACCAAAATCTAACAACCTATTTTATGCTTTATTTAGAAGATAATGAATCCATAGGGGAATATTTGTTGTACTTTCTTTGGAAAGTAAATAAAATCCTTATTTCTTTCAGACAAGTGGTTATATTTTCTTTCTCGTAAAAATAATCTACCTAATAATTATATTAAAATTATTTAGAAAATTGGTATTGTTGACTTTAGCTCAGCCTTGAGATTTGCTCACATTTGAAGATAAAATCAAAATTAAGATCTACTCATTCGCTCATGATATGTTTATATGTAAAATATTCTTTGATTTAATTACATTTCAAAAACTTATTTTCCTAAAGATTTTTATATTTTTTTTGTCTATGATAGAAATGAAAATATATTTTGAAAATAACTCTCCTAATTTTCATATAGTTTAGATTTTTCATCAAAATGCTTTGATTAAGAACCAAATCTTGATTTTTCATCAGATTCAGATTTAGAATAATATGATTCATTTGATATACCTTATTAATCATTTAAATTTGATATAATTTATAATAATAACCTTTTATCAGATAAAGTTATTCCTAAATTTATTTTAGATATGGATGATGGAAGTATTGGTGATATTTTAAAAAGTTCTAAACTGGGAAATCCTTATTTAGATAAGGAAATTTATTTATTTGGAACTAGAATCTAAATACATTCCTAATAAAAATAATGCTTATCCTTATGAATTTATTGTTGTTTATAATAATCTCAAATCGAATTTGATTTTTTTGATAACTATCGTATCACATTTGATCCAAAAGACTACACTCAAGATGAATGTATTGATATTTGCAATGCTAGATTTAGTGTTATTACAATAGAAAATAAATTTAAATATCTTGATGTTATATATACTAGATCAATCAATCAATTGATGGAAGTTGATTATGAAAAGTTTGATTTTTTTGATTGTCTAAATCATAATGTGATATTAATAGGTAAATATGACACTTCTTATTGTTCTTATTTTCTAGTGTCAGAGTCATAAGACTTTATAAATAATGTTGATTATGAATATTTCAAATTTCATGACCCTCTAGAGTTTTAAAAAAAAACTTCTATTGAATTTGTGAAACCTAAAAATATTCAGAGCCACTTAATAAAGATCAATATTGAAGATACAATTGAACAATCAAATCATGTTCTTTATCTTAATTCTTTTTATCTTAACTTCAAAAATATTCATCTTTAAAATCAGATATATAATATTTCATTTGCATTGCAAGAGCAAAAAATGACTAAATACATACATATTCATAATTCAATTATTTTTATTAAAGGTTATATGATATGTTTATCATGTCCTCTTACTACCTTTACGGCTTCTAGTTCGACATATTATGAATTTATTCATGCTAAAAGAAATAACTTACACTATGATGGTACTAAAATAAACCACACATCTTTATTTTTATTATCCCTTTTATTGTTTAAACCTTATTTCTTTAATTTTGCTAAGGTTTAGCATTGGTTTATCCTTTGTTTTGTCTCACAATGGGAAATTTTTGATGTAGGTTAAATTGTTTCATTTGTCTTTTAGTTTTGTATAGATTTTATCATTTTGGGTTGTTGTTTCACTTTCCCTTTCTAGTTTGCTACTTGATTTTTGGTTTCTTATATGTATTATCTATTTTATTTGGTTTGGATCAACTCTTGTTAAAGGTGTAGGTATTCATCATTTTGAATGGAAAGGACTATGAGATCTATCATATCCTTATAATTTTAATTGTTTGAGATATTATCATATGATTTTTCATCAAATAGTTCTTAATGATTAAATGTTAATTGAATATAGATGTGTTATGAGAATTACTAAATTTTAGAATTTGTATTCAATTCTATGAATTGGCTATTTATCTATCCCAAATTACCTATTTAATTTGTCCCGTTTTTCATGCCACACTACCATACCAATCCATCCCTTAACAAATTATCTCATTTTAAAGGGGTTCATGCATAGTTACTTGAGAAATGATTAAATATGGATCACACTCTTAAGTTAATTTTGCTATCAAATATAGTTATAGTTGCAATCTAATTTTAAAATTAAAACTAGATAGCAAGGTTTTCAGTGTTATGTCTATTTTTAGTACCCTCTTCTTTTTCTAAAATTATGACATGTTTCTAGTTTTACCATATTGAGGATTAGTATCATGAAGTTTAAAGCTAATAATAGGGGCAAAATCATTTGCATTCATTTGAATATTAATTATTCTATGCATAGGTAATCATTAATAATTGTTACATTGAATAATTTTCTTACCTTTAACATTGATTAAGTTGTTTAAAATGCATGTGTGTCTTATTAATGAAAACATTTTTTCAATATTGGTCTACAATGTTTTATAGTTGACATAGGTATATAGTGATCCATAGTTTATAGAAGTGATTTTGTATGGATAATAGTGATGATGCAGATTCACTTATAAATAATTCATTTTGTAGTTTCTTGACTATAATAGTTGATTACATGAATAGATGAATGGTAGAGATGAATAGGTATGCACATTCAATGGTTTCCTTGTTGTAATAGTTTTACATGTGTAATCTCTTATATATTTATATTATTATCAAAAATTGTCTTCAAAGATGTAACACATATTTCTAGGCATGGATAATCATGTAATTTGATTTCATCAAAGGTGCTTGACATAATCATAAGTTAATGGTATATTATCTAGTTTTGTAATTTGAAATTATAATTTGTGATGCCAAAATGACTTAGGCCATAATGATTAAAATAAATTTTTATAAGGTTACAAGCATATTGGAGGACTTAAATTATTTCATACTCAACTTTATTCATATATTATATATCATTGGATAGCCACTTTGGACATAGTGATCATGGATTGTTCAATTACACAAGGAGAAAAGCCAAGATGGTGGATATTTTGCAAGTAATTAGCTTGGGTTAGTATACAATATGGTAATGAGTTTTAAGTAATTATGATATTAAATATTTTGTGATCCCTGTTGGCTAATTTAGCCTACATACAAATTTTTTGCCTATATGGACTACACCATTATACCAAACCATTCATTGACTTTTTGTCTTGTATATGACCTTTCTAAACCTTATTAAAATCAGAATTTCAAGGCAAAAAGTGGAGGATTTCAAATTTTCAAGTTTTAGGGTTTAGAGCTCTCAGTGCTAAATCAACCTACACATCACTTTTTGGGAATGATTTTTTAGGGTTAAACCGTGCTCATTTCTCTCCTAAACTTGTATGAAAGTAGTAAATTGTTAAGAAAATATAATGGTTAAGGTGGTAACATGGAATTAATATTTAATTAAAAGATACACAGCCATGAAAAATACCCAATATGCATATTTTTGTGTGTTTCCAAGTGTCAAATCATCCTGCACAACACTTTTCAAACACCATTGCACTGGAATAAATCAAATCAAATCACCTTCAAATTTTAAATGATGGTAGCCAAATGTCATAATAATGTGAGGGTTAAAAGTTTTTAGAGATAATTGTATCCCAAGTGTGGAATGGGTAGTTATGAAAATATACTTTTGCACTAATTTTTAATTGGTCAATTTTTCGTGTTCCCAGTTTATAGATCTAGCCAGTGCACACATTTTAAGCTCATTTTTGTAGTAGTAAGAGAGGTCAAATATTTTTAAAATTTATCATGGTTATATATAAATGTCAAAGAGTGAAATGGGAAATATAGTACACACATATCATGTATAACATTTAAAATGCACAACTATCAAAATCAACTTCTATGTTGATTTTTACTTAGTCATTTTCTAGATGTCGCAATTGTTAAATCTACCTAGTGAGCACTTATAAAACCCATTTACATAGGAAAAAATGAATTCCAAATTCCATGAAACTTAGTATTATTATATCATTATGGCATAAAAAGTTAATGCACTTAGTTTTGAAGCTATGTGAGTTTTTAGTGAAAAGTTATGATGGTGCAAAGTGACGTTCCCAAGAAGATTTATCACTCAACCAAAGTTTTACCAAAAAATACTTAGAGAGTAGTCCTAGGGTATATTTTGATCATTTGAAAAAAATAAAAATACCCCTTTGAACATATTTTCAAGATATTTATGTAAATATAAGATATGATGGATTTTGCTTATATCTTGTGCTACAATTTTCCATATTTCCATGTTTTAAAGGTGCTGATGCAATTGTGTGTGACTACGTGTTAGTTTTTCATCCATGTATTTTGATTCATTGCTCCATTTTAATTTTTTTTTATTGTGTTGAAAATCTATAGTCTCCCTCTTTGAAATTATGTTGGTTTAAAATTGAATAAATGTATATTTAAAATTGGTCAATGTCACAGCTAAAATGGTTGTTATTAGACCTCAAGAAGCCTTTCTAGGCTATGTTGTGAGAAAATCTTCAATTTATAGGTCTAATGGAGTTATAAATGGTTTTAAAAGTTTATTTTAGATCATTTATCATTAATGAATTTTGAAAGAGGTAGTTAAATTAACCTTTAAGGTTTCTAGGCATTAAATGTTAAGGTGTCAAGACTTCACAGGTGTCTAGAGGCTTCTAAAAGATCAAGTGGGATATGTGATGAATTTGGAAAGTGGGAGAAGAAAGAGGAGAAAACTCATATAATTTTATAAGACTTATATAATAATGAAGACTTTATCCATGTAGGATTACATCACTCAAGTCATCATCCATTTCCCCCTCTTCTCTCTTCCATTTTCTTCTATATATCTCTCATTTTTCTCATTGTAAGATACTACTTCCTCTGGTGGTATGGCATAGCCCTACCCATTTTGTAATGAAATTACCTCTTGATAGTAATATAAGAGTTTATTTACATTTTTATATGATTTAATATTGTGTTTAGTTGAGTTTGTGCATGAATAATTTGCGAAGGATCTCTCTTTCTTGGTGTCTGTTCTCTCTCTCTTGCCTCTATGCAGGATAGTTTTATGTTTTTAGTTATTTGGATGTGTTATATCAGGAATGAGGTGAAGATAAGATGTGGATATGATCATACCTTCCTCATTTATCTTATTTCCTTGATCCTTCTTAAAAAACACTTATGCAATGAACTAGTTATGGACTTTGTGTGAATGTATGAGTTTTTGGCTATCATCTATGTCTGTCTTAGAGTAAGGAGTATCAAAGCTTGGTGTGTCACCTTTTTTTTGTTTTTAGTGATCCCTTTCTCCTTTTTCTAACCCTTTTATTTGGAAATAAAATAGTTTATATTATTTTTCTAAGAGCCTAGTTGATATCCTAGGCCTAGATGTGGATATCAAAAGCACGACACATAGTACTCCCTAGTAGATAACTTTATCACTACAATACCAACCCCAAGGTCTAATTGGATATAAACCATATTCATCACAAAACTAATATTAGTATTCCTAGAATAATGTGAGTATACAATAATCTAATTGGGCTCTAAGTTTACCTCAATACCAATATAGAGGATACGATGATCAACAAAACTAATAAAGATGATACGCTAGATAAAAATTGAAAGGATGGGGATATAAATAAAATATAGGTGGCTATAAAAGAGTATATAGGGGAATATATTGAGGAGGATATCAAGGAATAAATAAAAATGATAATTGACAAGCATGAATACCTTTGTAAGATGTTTTAATTTATTTTCCTCATTTCTTAATTTTGAAAGTAAATAAAAGAAATCTATTAATAGGGTGTGTAGAAGAATACTTGGTAAAATGAGCATGTGTATCCAAATGAAAATGGGAACTCTTATTTGTCTAGGAAGGAATATATTACAAATAGCATAGACACTTGGAAGGGGGTTGTTAAATTTTTGGTTAAGTGGATTTCCTAGCGTGCGCTAGATCCAAGAAGCACAATACTTACTAGGAGGCTGTTAATTCACTTTATGACAATCAAGTCATAAATGATAAAATAAGATATGTAATACAATGATAATAAAGTAAAGACATGATATAAAGCAAAAGATAACTTGATTATTAAATAAATTGATAAATTTTTGATGCTAGGGTGGTTGGGATTAGGTTCAAAAAATCAGAAAGGGTACTATGATCAAAGGGAAACATAAAAAATAGAGCTTAATTTGAGGTAAAAGGGTGAAAAAGGATTTCTAGAAAATTATGCCATAGAGAACTATCAATGGTTAGGGGAACCATTGATGGTTGAGGTACACTATTAGTAGTTGGTCAATCATCGATGGTTATAGATGACTATCAGTGATTAGGTAACCATCAATGATTACCTATGGAAATTTGGGTTGAATAACTTAGGAAGTATAGAATAGGATTTTGGTCAAATAGAGGTTGGTTACAAGGTTGGGAAGTGTAAAGTGAGGTATTGGTGGGTCTGATAAGATAAATGGATTAGAAACTAGATAAAATAAAGAATACAAGCACACAATACCTAGAACTGAGTGGAGGAATCTTGGAGTAATGCAGCTAGAGTAATGGTGCTTTAGGCTTGTTTAGGGTGATTTTGATAGAGTTTCAGGTCTCTAGTGATGATGCTTTCTTGTTATCATAGATGTTGAATATCTGTAAGAAATATTGAATGCTTGATGATTGATTGCTCTCCCCTATTTCTTCCTCCTCATCTCCTTTTATAGACAAAATTTACTAAATGAAATAGATAAAATTACTAATTTGATTGAGGATAAATTTGCCTATTTTTGTAAATTTAAAATCTTATTTTAAAGACAAGTTGCCATTTTTGGGATTTTTTAATCTCACACAAAGAGTTGGTAGTATTTTAAAATTTGTTAAAGTAAGTGTGAAGACCCAACCATCAAAGGTTAGGTTAATCATCAATGGTTACCCTAACCATTAGTGGTCGATGAGGCAAAGATATTTGGTAAAAAAATGTGAATTAAATTATGTGTTAGGTAGGGGTTTGATAAGGTCAAGCTAGAAATGGGTCTACTGGAAGGTCTAAATATGATGTGACATTGAAAACTAGTATGTGTAACTTTTAGGTGTCTACATTTTTCCCCTTTTTGTTGTGTAGCTCTAGGCAAACTGTAGAACAAAAATAGGAAGCTTGTCAAAGTCTAGATTTGGTTTCCCTAAGTAGGAGATGAGGTATTCCCCCTCAAACTGGGAGTTGATATAGGTGTAGATAAAATTAGGTAAAGGTTTGATATATGAGATAAGGTTGGTGACATGAAATGGGTTGGGTAGTTGTGGTGCGAAACCACACACAAAAGTGGAAAAAAGTGATAATTGAGATCTTGCAATGACTAAAATTGTTAATGTTGTAAAATAAGGTTAGGTTCTAGAAAGACAAGTTAGGGTAACTGGTCCACAACTTTGTTCATAGTTGATCAGGTCATTCCCATAATCCATCTAGATAATGTTCATGTCATTTGTAGGTATCCAAGTGAGGAAGTGCTCTTAGGTATCCAAGTGAGGAAGTGCTCTCACTAAACAACATAATTGGTTAAGGTGTACATGAGGTGGTGTAATGTTCAAATGGTCAACTTTGGCAAAATGGATTAGTGTGGTCAAAGTACCACATAAATCCATCATGAAACATATGAAGAGGTTGAGTCAAAAAGGTTTGTTGGAGGGTGGTAGAGATCACTCTATCTACACTAGGTGAGAGGATGTTGCCTACATAGTTCCCTTCATAGAGTATCTAAGAGGAGCTTCATGACAAATTTCATTTTAGGAATGAGTTAGGTTGAAGAGAAAAAGGGTAGGTTGAAAAAGAGTGGGGATAAGTGAGGGATCCTAACCATTAATGGTTAGGGAGCCTCAAGGGGCAACCATCAATGGTTACACTAAGCATATATGGTTAGGGTAAAACCCTAGAAATCCAAATGTCAAAAGTAAAAATAAGACATTATTTCCACTTATTGACTCTTAGTGAAATTTTTTTGATGTCCTGAGTAAGTGAATCATCATGGGTATTGAGGTGGAAGGTCTCTATTGATCGAGTGCATGAGTTTGGGTGTGATGGAGGGAGGATGAGGATGAGGTCGAGTAGTAGTGAGAGGGCTCTAACCATGCCACTAATCATGGAATGAGGTAGGGTTTGTTTTAAAATTGGTATAATTTTAGTAATTTTGGTATGGGAAAATGGTAATGAAGATTAAGGGAAAAAATAAAATAGGTTGGGGAAAACACCAAGCTCAAGCCTGAATGCCCTAGGTTTAGATATAGGTGAAAGTGGGTAAAATGGGTAATAAAATGAGGGGGCAAGGTGAAGAAGTAAAAATAAGGAGTAAATGTTTAGGTATTTATTTATTTATTTATTTATTTCCTTTTTAGCTTGTTTAGGGCTTGTCCTAGTAAGTCCAGATGGTAAGGTTTCATCGTAAGTGGTCACACACAGTGACCATCAATAGTTGGACCTAACCATTGATGGTTAACCCTAGGGATCCCAATACTCCTAGGAACCATCAATGTTTAGACAAAAGAGGGCCAATAACACAAGGCAAGGTAAGTGAAATGATGGTTTAAAAAAGTATTGATGGGTTGAAGAGATAACTCAATGTTAGGGTAAAAAAATAAGTAAAAATAAAATAAAAATGAAAGAGTGGGTCATAAAAATAGTTGGTAGGTTAACAAGGACATGTAAAATGGGCATAAATAAAGGGTAACATAGGAATATTAACATTATTTGATTTTTATGTATACATATGAGTAGATTCAGATGAGGGATTGAGTCCCTAAGATATTCATAGAGGTGCAGATAGGATGATTGATGCTGAGTGGAGGTAGATGGAGGATGTGGGCTTAGGGGACATAAGACACTACCAATACTTTCCACATGACATGATGATGATTATGGCACTCATTGAGAGATGGGACCCTACCATAAACACATTCTTATTATCAATCAGTGAGATATCCATTTTGTTAGAGGATATCCATAAGATCACTTAGCTACCAATTTAGGGGGAGTTGATATACCACATTAAGAGTGATGAGCGAGACCACAATATGGATTGGATATATGGTGAGGATAGAGTGGAGTCTAGATACCATATTGGTGGAGTTTTATATGATAAATTATATTATAGGGCCCCATAAAATAGATGTTTATTGACTATGATGATGATGGGCATATCATGTTTCACAGTGTTGGACTTGAATAATGGTTGATTTCCTTGTGTGTTGTTAAGAGTGCTGGGGTATAGTTTTTTAATGGGCCCTAGTATTATTAGTGTAGGTTTATATAGAGATTTAAACTTTTAGGTCATAGAGATGATATGGGATCAACATGGGCTTTATGGTTTATTATTGGGCATATAAGCATATATGGGTGTTGAAACCCTTTAGGATTCCCTAGGACGGCTATGCATCAATAGATTATAATGTTGGATTCATGAGATGGTGCAATGATTATGCAATTACAAGAGTGGGGTGGGGGGGTAGATCCAGAGATATAGAGTGGTTTCAATATGACTTAGAGGGCTTAGTGGTAGTAGACATTATATGGAGTCTATATATGAGTTGGCCCATATAGATAGGTTATAGGTACCACATGCTATCATTGTAGAGTTGACGGTGGGTTTATGGTTGATGAGACTGAGTGCATCTCAGTGGATTGAGTCTAGAGGTATTTTGAGCTTGTGTAAGATATACCCCTAAATGTTTATCATTATAAGAGGGAAGATGCAGAGTACCCACTTATAGAGCCATAGCTAGATGTTATTATGCTAGAATATGAGGAGCTTCTAGTGAGAGCCCCTATAGATGATGCAAGAGTGACTGATGGATATATGAGATGGTATCAGTCTAGGTATGTGGCCATAGATTTTAGATGGGGGATGGAGGATAATAGCCTATGGATGTTGATCTTATATAGGTACATGGTGGATGACATTCGTGTTCATGTTAATCACATGGAATAGGATGATGGTAGTTTTTTATGATTTCTCATGTTATAATTATGATAATTCTTATGATTATTCTTGTAAGGAATATGATGTTAATTTTGATGATTAGGAACATGATTGTTATTTATAATTGTTAGTTTAAGTATGATGATGATGTCATTATGGTTATAATTATTTGGATTAGGATGTTGATATACAATTATGATTATGTTATGAATATTTAATATTATTCTTAAGTTGATGGCCTAGTTGAGACATGATGATGATAATGTGGTGATGAAACTATTTTACTTAGAATTAGTGTAAGGCAATGGATGTGATGATATTTGGGGTGATGTATTGAGACATAAAAATGTTTTATTGGTAAGATGTGATAGTGTAGGTTTAACTTAAGAATATTGTTAGTATTATTTTGAGGTTATGGTAGGAGAGGGTGTAAAATTATGTTTATCATGAGAATGTTTGATCAGGTCAAAAGGCACACATGTCCCAAGAAATGGATAGGAAAGAGGTAGGTTGTTATGATTAGCAAAAACCTAACAATAGGAAACCATATTTGGATTGACTTAGTGAGCACAAGCCCATTGAGTGCTTCACAAGAACATGCTTTGATTGAGAACAAGGTTGTCTCGATCACTTTATGTCAAGTAAGCTCATAGTCCCTTGAGTTTAGGGATTAGTGAAGGAAATTTGGGTGATTGGTAAGAAGGTGATTAGTAAAGGGTATCCTAATGTGGGCTAGTTTTCCCCTTCTATAGGTGACCAAAAGGTTATAGTAAACAAGTCCATCCCTTATAGTAATGCGTAGACTGATCAATGAAAGAAATCTACTAGTGTAATGTATAAGAGATAATAATAGATTGATGGTATATTAGGTAGACTGATCAATGTGGGAAGTATATAAATGGCTTGTCTAAGAGTTGATTATAGCTTACTTTGTTTTATTTTGATAGAATTTTATTCATTGATTTTGTCATTGGAGTAAGTTGCTGAAGCTGATCGATGTAGGAAGCTTCAAATGATTTTGCATAGCCATCCTTCAAGAGAGTGGTCTATAATTTTGACTTTTATAGCTATCCTTTAAGGGAGTAGTCTATTTTAAGAAATTTTGAATTATGGGGTAATTATCCTTCAAGGGATAAGTCTACAATACTATGATTTTGAATTATGACTTCAGACATGGAGAAGTCCATTTAGACTTAAAGATCCACCCATTTGAAGGCAAGACTTTATCATAAAAGGTTATTTGGTAAATGAAAGGGATGGGTTGAGAAAAAAATGATCATGGGATTCCATCTATATAAAGATGAAAAGTATCCATCACTGGGTACCCATACTTAAGATCAGGTTTTATTTGTGATAGATGAATCACATGGTTTCAAGTTATAATTAATTGTTCCCAAAGGATAAAGGAGAATGCAAAATTTTCATGAATTAAGGGATGAGCTCAAGTTAGACATAGAAGTGAATTCGATCCTTTTTAACAATAGAAAGGATGTAGATGCAAAGCATTGATTGACTCAAGTTTTGGTTTACCTTCAAGAGAGGATAAACGGTAAGCACTAGATGCATACTTATGAGTTACATTGTAGGATCCTAGCCAGTTAAAACCAAACTTTCCATTCTTGGCCTTCTCTATGTTAGTTACATGTTGATTTTATTTAAGGATGGGGTCTTCGATGTTGAATTTTCACTTTTTCAAATGTTTTTTATATGTATGCTTGATTTTATCTTGATAGAAATGAACATGATTGAGCATGGAAAGGTGATGCTCATCAAGAACCTCTAGGTGTTTGAGTCATTCTTGATGATAGTCACTTTTAGAGAGGATTTCATATAAGGATATACAGAGTGATGGAATTTGAACTTCAAGAGGCAAGACCACCTTGGCATTAAAGATGAGGGAAAAAAGTGTTGCACCCATAGAAGTTTAGATACTAGTGTGGTAATCCCATAAAGCAAAGGGGATATGGAGGTTTCAATCTCAACTAGAATGACCACCTTTATGAAAATTTTAATGAGGGTTTTGTTGGAAGATTTTGCTTGTCCTTTAGATTATGTATGATAAGGTGAGGAAAAACTTAAATTGATGCCAAAAGTGTCACAAAGATCTTGGACTTTATTATTTTTAAAGGAATTGCCATTATTATTGATTATTTTATGAGGAACTTTGAAGTGATAAATGATGTGGTAATTGATAAACTCAATGATCTTTTTAGCTTTGGTTGATATAAGCAGAATAGCCTCCTCCCATTTGGTGAAATATTCTATAGTGGTGATGATATATTGATGTCATTGTAAAGAATGGGGATTGATCTCCCTGATAAGGTCAAGACACCATTATAAGAAGGGACAATAATCTTGAGATACTTGAAGAACATGGGAAGGTGCATGATGAATATTATCATGATGTTGACATTTGATGCATTTCTTGACATAGTCAAAATAATCTTGATTAAGTGTGGGCCAATAGTAGCCTAGGTAAATCATATGTTTGGCAACAGCTAGGCTACTAAAGTGTCCCCCAAAAATTCCATCATAAACTTACTTGATGGCATAAAAAAACTTCATGATGATAGAGACAATGGAGAAGGATGCCATAAAAACCCTGTTTATAGAGAATCCCTCGTAGAATAGTGTAATGAGAGGTACCTTGGATAAAGGCTCTATGGGTATTATTTAAAAGATTAGGGAGGAGAATTCCAAGGTTAATATAATTGAAAGTTTGATGATACCAAATGTCAAGAGGTGATGTTTCCATATTAAAAATGGTGGGAAGGTCTGCACAGATATATGAAGGTCTGATAAAATGATGAATGATAACAAATAGTTTAGATTAGGCTAGTTGGGATGGAATTTGGGAAGCAAGAGATGATCCAAAACTTAAAAGATTTGGTTGAAATATAATTCAATAAACTAGAATAAGACAATTCAAATAATTTTATCTCTGAGAAGAGATGTTTTATTGATAAAATTTGTAGACCCAAACATATGCTTATCTCTGAGAAGAGATGTCTAATTTCCATTTTGGGTTACATCTTCATTTATACATGTTTTTAAGGTGGGGGGAGGATGTGGAAGGTCACCAATATCGAGGGAGATGAATTATTTTGACTTCCATGATTTATAACAATATAGAATTTGAGGAATTACTATTTTTAGAAACTTACTATTTTTAGAAACTTACTATTTTTAGACTACACTACTAAAATTGAAATTTGGGGCACTTCCATTGGGTTTTTTGGGGTAAAAATTCATAAATTAGATATCAATGTCATCTCACCATATTCTCCTCATTCTTAGCTCTCCAATGGTTTAAACGGTGAGTCGATTAGAGCTACAGTGTAAAATTTATGGCTCCTAGAAGTTCCATCATCAATTAGGGTAGACCCGTCCCCTAAATTATCGCCTAAATTGTTGCCTAGATCAAGAGATGCCATGGTCTTTATGAATTTATTGGTGGATCAAGGAACTGATTGGATGGTGTAATGATTTAATGATGGAAAAATTACATATACAAGTTGTTTTTACTTTAAAAGGACATCATTTTTGTATTGATAAGATCCTATGACTTGGTTGATGACAAGTTAGGAGTCTCCAAAGACATTAATTATTTTGATCCCCAAAGCCAAGGTAGTTTGAAGACCTATGACTAAGGATTCATATTCAGATATGTTATTGGTGCATTCAAAATCAAGTTTAAAGTAAAGGGGAAGAGGTTATCCATTAAGGGGAATGAGGATTACTCTGGCACCCCCACCATTTTGGCATTTAGAGCCGTTAAAAAACATGTTCATTTGGTAGGTAGGTTCCTTCAAAGAAAGGGTTATAATAGACTCATCTAAAAAGGTGAGAGGAAGAGGTTGGTTATCAGGCAAAGGGGATTTAGCTAATTAGTCATCTATGACCTATCATTTAATGTATTTTTGTGGGATAAACTCAATATCAAAATTAGTTAGGAGCATGAGCCACTTAGCCATAAGTTAGTTTTAATATGGCTTAGAGTGCATATACTTGAGGGGGTAAGTATAAGTGATGACATAGGTTTTATGATTAAGAAGATAATGATGGAGCTTAGAGGATATGAAAACTAAGTCAAGGCAAAGTTTTTCAAAATGTGTATACCACATTTCATATTTGATTAGGGTGCAACTAATTTATTAGATAGACTGCTCTTTATTCTGTTCATCCCAATGAGTGAGCATGGCCCCCAAGGAATGATCAGTGGTGGATATGTATAGATAAAAGGGTTGGTTCTCTTTAGGAGGAATGAGTATAAGTGGATAAATAAGATAATCCTACTTGCATCAAAGGATTGTTGACATTTATTGGTCTATTTAAAGGAGACATATTTCTTTAAGAGGTGGTGGAAGGGTTGGCATTTGTAAGATAATTAGGAGATAAAGCATTTAATCAATTAAATCTTTCCTTACAAGTTATGAAGTTAGGTAAGGTTGGTAGGAGGTGGCATTTCTAAAATGGCTCTAACATTGGTGAGGTTTATTTCAATTCTACAAAGAGAGACAATGAAGCCAATGAGTTTGCCTGATAAGAATCCAAAGATATAATTTTTGGGATTGAGCCTAACATTATAATGGATTAATCATTAAAATATGATGGAAAGAACATCTAGGTGGTATTTTTTGAGTTTGGATTTCCCCAAGAGATCATACACATAATCCTCAACAATTTTATGAATGAGGTCATGAAAGATATAGGCCATGGCCCGCTGATAGGTTGCCCCTACATTCTTCAATCCAAAGGGCATAACCCGATAACAAAAATCTCCCCATGGGGTGATAAAAGAAGTTATATGCTAATATTTAGGGGTAATTAATATTTTATTTTATCCTAAGAAACCATCCATGAGAGATAGCATTTCATGGCCAACTATGAGATCAACTAATTGATCGATGTTAAGTAGGGGAAAGTTATCTTTAAGGCAAGAAAGATTAAGGTCCTAAAATTCAATGCAGAGGTGAAGGCCCCCTATAGGTTTGGTAATGGGGATAATTTTAGAAACCCATTATGGATAGTCGATGGGTTGGATAAAGTTAATAGATAGAAGGCATTGAAGTTATTCTTTAATGAGAAGAGTTACATGTGGATGCATACAGTGAAGTTTTTTCCAAACTGGCTTAACCTCAGAACAGGTGATGATGCTATGGAGAGTGACAGAAGGATCAATTTTGGGCATATCTTTTGACAGGACCAAGTAAATTATATGTTATGATCATGAAGGAAAGGGGGATAATATTGTTGTTCTTCAAGGGTTAAAGATTCACTAATTTTGACGATGCAAAGGTTCTCTTGAGTTCCCAAGTTGACATCAATGGTTGATTCATTTAGCATGGTTTGGTTCTTAGGAGGGAGAGATTTATGGATATAAGAATCCCCTACACTAAGATAGGTGAGAATGGATTTTTCATCTTGATGGTGAATGGTGTTAATAGTGGGTGAATTATGTTTAATCATTTCTAGGTGGATGAGAGGAATGGTTTTGGTTTGACCCTCTTTTTGATATGTCAGGGGGCCCAAGCTAATGATATTTATCAAAAAATGTTAGAGGGGATGATGTCAAACTTTCATATTTGGAAGATGGGGTTGGCGAGGGTGGAATTTATTTGGTAGTGTTAGTGATAGGTTTTGGTGACATGGGTTCTTCTGGCGGTTCAAACCCTAGTCCAAATAACTCATGAGGTTTATAGGTTTTGATAATGGGAAAATTTTGAGGTCCATGTTCATAGAGGCCAAAACCAAACCCATTCAAAACACACCAATAAAGGTAGGTTTTATCAAAGTCTGGGTTACTTAGGTAATATAAATTAAAAGTAAAAGGTTGGATACATGGAGTGGTGGTGGGAGCTAGAAGTGGCCGATCAAGTCCCCTATAGATGAAATTTATTATATTTTTGGGAAACCCAAAGGGGACAATGGTGTCAATGTTGGGGTCATAAGAAGGGTAATTTTGAATATTTCCATACTCATGTAAAGTAGGGAAGGCATCTAAGGCTAAAAGTTGATATTCCCCCAGTGAGAGTGATTGAAATTTTGATTGCAGGGGTTCTTTTATTGGAATTTATGATGAGGGAATAGATGAGGTAGTGGATGATTCATCATTATGGTGAGGTGAAATGTTACTGATAGTGGGTGATGTGGTGGTTTGATCAGAAGTAGGTTGTGAGGTAGATGAAGGAGGACTAAGAACATCATTAGGTCAATATGTCATATTGCAAGAAGTAAAGGGACTAGGATTAGCTTTGATAGTGATAACTTATCCCCCATGCTCAAATTTGATGCATCAGTGTAAAGTAGAAGGGACACAACCCATTGCATAGATCCAAAGGTGTCCAAGTAACACATTATATTAGAAATAACCTTTGACAACATAAAATATACAAGGAATGGTTTTTAGCCCCAAAAAAATGTGGAGGACCATGATCCTTGAGGTAGTGGCCATAACATCATTAAAAGAGTGAAGGACTACTTACTCTCAAAAATGATGTTTATGAGAAATTATAGTTGACCATATGCATGAGAGGATATGATGTTGATGTTAGCTCTTCTATCAATCATTACCCATTTGACATTGGTTTGATTGATGTATTTTATAACAAAGAGGGGAAGATCAAGATCTTCAGTATAAAAAGGCAAGATTTTTGAATCTTAAAAAGTGATAAGGGTGGATTGATAAAGGGATCCAACAAAGGATGCAAGAGGTTGTGGATCATCTAGTTGAATCTCTATGGATTATAGATCTATAATTAATGTTTGTTGATGTTGAGGTGAGGTGTTGATTAAATTATAAAGGCTCATTTTCACCTATGTTTGGTGAAGTTGTTTCAACATGAGCCATTGTATGAATGGAGTGGGGTTGGGAGGTGGAGCTCCCAAAATGAATACTTTTGGTTTTGATGTTTATGAGGGTGGATATGGAGATGTTTGGGTTTGGTTCACATGTTAAGAGGTTGAAGGGTAAGTCCAAAAGATAATTAAATTAACTTTCACCTTATCCTTTTGTTGGGCCTGAGGACTGGTAACCATATGAATGGTGTGGATAAAGGGACTTAATATTTTCTTTGGTTCCTCCTTTTAACTCTTGACTAGGAGTGGTATAGTGGGTAGAGGTTGGGTAGATTAGGTTGATGGTAAGATCAATAGTGGAGGTAAAAGGGGATCCTCTAATAGATCATCTTCCTCTAATAGATTATGGACAAGTGTTTGGAGAGCTTTGTAATTCTTCGTATCATGTCCAAGAGTCCTATGGTAATGATAAATAAAATTATCATTGAACTAGGTTATTTTAGGTTGGGTGGGGTCAAAAGGCTTAATTGGAGGTAAATTAATGGAGTAGGTTTACAATAACCTCTGTAAAATAGTTATATAGGACTCCAACAAAGGTGTTATAGGTAAGGCATTTTGGATATGAGGGGTGAGAAATCTATTGGGCATATGTTTCTTCATGTAAGTGATAGTTGGAGGAATGATTTTAATTGATGGCTTTGGTTAGGTCTACTTAGGTATGATTAACTTGGGTTTTAGAGACTTGGATGCCAAAAATTTGGATGGCAAAGGTTTGGTTACAGGCAAAAAGGTGGATAGGGATAAGTTGGTTAGGAACGATAAAGAACTAGATGGTTTGGTGATTGAAGGTGAAGAATGGGTGATGGTTTCTTGGAGGAAGACTAGGTAATGGGGATGGTATAAGGATGGGGTCCTAAAATGAAAGGTAGTCTAGAAGGAGGTGGTATAGGTCTATTTTATGGTGGAAGTTTGGGTAGGCCTTCCTTCTTAAGGGAATTAATTGGATTAGGCTTCAGTAGGTTTGATGGAGTCAAGTCCAATCTCAAAGGAGGGTGAGTGTGATGAGGTGTAGGAAAGATCCCTATATTATTGATTAGTTTGATGAAAGAAGCTAGAGGTAATTTGGTCATTTTATGTGGAGGTGTTTGAGATGGTTCATTTATGAATTTAGAGGAGGTAGTTGGTAGGGTAGTAATAATAGGTTTAAGCATGCACTAAAAAAAAGTTGAGGAGTCAAATTTATTTTGATAAGGAGGGACAAGTTCATACCAAATGGTGGATCCATCAAAGTTAGGATAGGATGTGAACTCTAAATTTTGGACAACATAGAGAAGGGCTTATAAATAGGGGTAGTTCCTTGATCATTGGTCTCAAAGCTTAAGCCCTTGGGTAAAGAAGGAGTGGTTTTAGTATTGGTATCTTTGTTGGAAGGTTCCAAAGGTGGTGATTGGGTAGATGAGGTTACCTCCTTTTGGGGAATGATTTCCAAAGATGGTTATATGATTGGTGAGGTAGGTGTGGTATTCTCAAGGGAAATAATGGGTATAGTTTCCTCCCTAGCTTAGATGTTTAAAGAAGTAGGTGATTCTTGGGTTGGAGAGGTAGAAGAAGTGGTTGAAGTAATGGCTACCTCCTTGGGTGTTTCTACCAAAGGAGGGATAGATAAAGCCATGGTCACATCAAGTGAATAAGGAAATATAGATGATTCCTCTATTTGGGTCTCTAAAGGAATAAATGGTAGGTTGGAATCCTCTATTTGGGTAATAGTAGTAATGATCTCTTTAATGATGGGCACATTATTATTAACATTTATTATATGTGCCTCATGAGAGTTAGAAGATTCAAGTTTACTGTCATGATGTTGGGTGGAAGGAGCATGATTTGGGAAAGGCTTACAAAAATGTCAAGAGATTGATTAGGGGGTTTATTGGGGTTATCAAATGCAAGCTCCCCACTATCAATTAGATTTTTGACAAGGATTTTAAAGGTATTACATCTATTAATGTCATGTCTAATAGTTTGGTGAAAGGCACAATAGTCATTTTCATTATACCATCTAGGTATAGGGTGAGAAGAATTAAATTGTTGGGGTGGTTTAATTGGTGGAAGTTGTATAAGGTTGGCTTTGAGTAATTTATCCAAAATAGATGCATATGAATCCCCAATGGGAGTATATTGTCTTGGAGGTGCTTGATTTTGGGTTTGATTTTATTGATAAGGAGGTTTGGAAGAATTATTTTCATGTAATTAGTTAATAGTTAGAGCTGGGAAAGTTTTTAGAACCACCGTTGTGGATGTTTTTGCCTTAGTATTGGATTGGTTGGTGGTTTTATTAGAGGGAGGGTCATTGGGTTTGAAATTAGAATTCTTATTTTGCAATTTTAATTTCCCTTCATCAATGGCATAATTTTTGAATTTTTGTGCCATGGTGAATGCCTTATACAATGTTTGAAAGGTTTGAATTTGAAGAGTATGTGTAATATTCTTGTTACAACATCTAAATAAAAGTTCAATTAATTTAGGTTGGGGTAAGGTGAAAGATAATTGATTAATGAGGCCTCTCCATCTAGGCACAAAATTAACAATCGACTCATCATCAAATTATTTGATAGATTAAAGGTCGATTATGGAAACCTTTTTAGTTATGTTTATCAAGAAATGTTCTACAAAGATTTGGGATATTTGGAAGAATGAAAAGATGGAATGTGTAGGGAGGGAGCTATACCAATCAAGGGCAGGTCTTGATAAAGACATTGGGAAGGTTCAGAGGAGGAGAGCATCATCATATTTGATTAAGTAACAAGAATGATAGAATGCCCTTAGATGTTGTCAGGGATCCTCCTTACCTTGGAATTTTGAAAATTTGGGAAATTCCCATTGAGGAGGATAAGAGTGAATGGGGATAGAAGGATGGATAGGTTCATTGCAATTTTGGTCATAAGATATAAGTTTATGAGATCCAAAAATAGATGATTATAAGTTAGTCATATTTTCCATTAGCATTTTGATCAAATCCAACTGAGGTTAGGAAGATGCATAATTGAGGGGTATATTCTATTAGGGTTGAGTGGTAGCTATGTAAGGATAAGTGGTAAAAGGCATGGAAGAGGCCACATATTGGTAAGTGGTAATAAGTGGTTGAGATGGTGCCACATATGAAATGATTAGCAAAAATGGTTGGGTGGATGGTGGTATGTACCCATATTGGTAGGTTATAATAGGTACTTATTGGGGAATGGATGTAGCTTGGTTAAAAGGTATGATTGAGGTGGCAGGTGGAGGTTGAGTAGGCTGAGGTTGTGTGGTGGCTCTAGTGATAATAGGTGGAAGCGTTTGAGGTATAAAAAGAACTAGGTTCTAAAATGGGGTAGTGATTAAGGGATTAGTTACCACTAAAGGAAAGGTGGAAGTAGGGGTAAAATATAATCCCATGATGGGTGGAGTATAAGTGACCAAAGCTAAAGTAGAATCTATATGGGGTGTAGTATGAGGTGTTTGGCTAGAGGTTGGAACATTGGATTGGGGTTGGGTAATGTTGGTGGATGGGATGTTGGAAGGTTGGGTTGAGGTAGTACCCACTATAAGATGGGATAACATTCCATAAAAAGGATCTATAAGAGGAACCAAAGAAAAAGAGGTATGAGGGGGCATGGTGTTAAGGTAGTGTTGAAGAACTACCTAATTTTTGTTAAGGAAACAAAGTTTGTGTCTCCTTCATATACAATAGGGATTCAAGAAGGAGGGGGAGAAAAATGAGGAGAACCTTTGACATCAGAAGTATATTCCATGGATGAAGAAGAGGATGGTGGTGGTTGGTTGGTTTGATTTCTCAGTTGTTCTAGTAAAGACCATATGAGAAATGGGGAGATACTATGATGAAATTCATACCTCAAATAAAGAACAACCAAAAAGAATTCAAAGCAATCAATGCATACACTAAGAGTGTGTTTATCCTAGGATTCCTTTTAAATCACTTTTGGATTATGCCTTAGGGAGTGTGAAGAGGGAGCTTGGCTTGTAAATTAGGTACTAAATAAGCAATCTATGGTTGGTTTCAAGTTGTTTAGGCATTCAAAAGAGAGAAAATCTATTTTGAACTTTGGTACATGCATTGATATTAGGGCCTAACCTCTCACTTCACAATCCCATAGCAATAAGAGTGTCAAGTGCTTAGCCAAAATATATCGAGTTCATAGTTTATACTCAACCAAAGAGCTGATTTGGTTCTCCCCTTGGTGGTGAAATCCAAGTATGATAGCCATGAAGGGGTAAGGTTGCCTCCAATTGATGAAATCCTAGTTAGGCCTTGTCTTAGGTATGTTTTTATGTGTTAATTATTTTGTGGTTCAGTTTAGTGTGTGATAAAAAATGTGAAAGTCATGATAAATTAGTTTACCTCGTAAGTTACTAGATGAACTATGATTATCAAGCAATCAATGAATGCAAAAGGTTTATTTTATGCCCTAAAGGAAATTTTTAGATTTAGTTTGATGAGTAAAGAATAAAGTAAAAAAATGTAATTAGGTCCCACTGAGTGTGCCAAAATGTTTCAATTTATTTTTCTAATTTATTAATTTTGAAATAAAATAAAATAAATATAGTAATAGGGTGTGCAGAAAAAAGATCTGGTGAAATGTGTGTGTGAATCTAGATAAAAATGGGAACTCCTTTTTGGCTAGAAAGGAATAATCTAAAAATATCATAAACACTTGGAAGGGGGTTTTTAGATGGTTGGTTGAGTGGATTTCCTAGCGTGTGCTAGATCCAAGAAGCACAATGCTTACTAGGAGGTTGTCAATCCACTTTATAACAATCAAGTCATAAATGATAAAAGAAGATATGTACATTCAATGATAAGAAATTATAGGTATACTAAAAAGTAAAAGATAACTTTCTTATTAAATAAATTAATAAAATTTTGATGCTAGGGTGGTTGGGATCAGGTTTAGAAAATTAGAAAGGGTACTATGATCATAGGGAAACATAGAAAATAGAACTTTATTTGAGGTATAAGGGTGAAAAAGGCTTGCTATAAAATGATGCCATGAAGAACCATCAATGGTTAGGGGAACCATCGATAGTTGAGGTAAACTATCAGTGGTTAGTCAACCATCAACAATTGTAGATGACCATCGATAGTTAGGTAACCATCGATGATTACCTTTGCAAATTTGGGGTGAATAACTTAGGAAGTATAAAATGGGACTTTGGTTAAATATAGGTTAGATATGGGGCTGGGAAGTGTAAAGTAGGGTATTGATGGGTCTGACAAAATAAAGGGATTAGAAACTAGATAAACTAAAGAACACAATCACAAAATAACTAAATCTGAGTGGAGGAATCTTGGAGTGATGCAGCTAGAGTAATGGTGCTTCAAGCTTGTTCAGAGTGATTTCAACAGAGTTTTAGGGCTCTAGTGATGATGATTGCTCACTAGTATAGATTTTGAATATCTACAAGAAATATTGAATGTTTGATGACTGATTGCTCTCCCCTATTTCTTCTTCCTCAACTCCTTTTATAAACATAAGTTACTAAATGAAATAAAGGAAGTTATCAATTTGATAGAGGACAAAGCTACCTATTTTTGTAGCTTTAAAATCTTGTTTTAAAGATAAGTTGGCATTTTTGGGAGTTTCTAATATTTCACAAAGATCTGATAGTGATTTAAAGTTTATTAAAGGGTGAGGACCCAACCATCGATGGTTATGCCAACTATCGATGGTTACCCCAACCATCGACAGTCAGTGCGACAAAGAGATTTGGTTAAAAAAAGGAGAATTAAATTATGCATTAGGTGGGGGTTTGATAAGGTCAAGATGAAAATGGGTCTATTATAAGTTATAAAGGTAATGTGAAATCAAAAAATATTGTGTGTAGTTTTTAGGTGTCTATATAATGCTATTTATGTGAAGAATACAATCACTATATGAAGAATTTCACTACCAATCCACATAGATAGACCTACTACATGTAATATAGAATTAAAGGACAATATGAAATGAAAGATTATCTAGTGTTTAAAAATCAAAGGAAAGATAATCTGATGCATAAACCTAATCAATGCACAACCTAAGGAGAATGCATTCATCTAGGTAATTACCAAATAATAACATGCAAAACAAGGATTACCACCTTTAGAGATGTTAGTAGATCATGAAATTAGAAAATTTTAGCTTGATCAATATTCTGATCTTATAAGGGAAAATACTTTTATGTATCAAGTAGCTCAAGTTATATACAATATACAACAACAAATGTTTAAGAAGGAGACACATAACCATTGATGCACAAATGTATGGGTAAATTATGTGCATAATGAAATAAGAAGGATTTGTAACTACTTTGAAAGAGTTACTAAAGTTACTTAGTAAACTCCATAATGAAGATATATCATAACATATTACTAACCTCTTGCATAATTTGTTGGAGTGTGCATAACAAGGGAAACAACAACAAAATAAGGTTTTATAGTGTAAAAACTAAGAAACCTTGGGATGTTAAATATTGCATAGATATTTATATTGAAGGATATGAAATTCCTAATGTAGTATTTAATTTTACGAGTATTGTGAATATGATTTTGAGATCAACATGGGAAGCTATTGGTAGGCCACACTTAATCTATAGTTCTATTACCCTCAACCTTATAGATTATAGATGAGTAGAGGTGATTGGTTACCTTGAGGATGTGGAGATTAGAGTGGTTGAGAAAATTCTATGTGTGAATTTTTGAATTCATTGATATGAATAATGTTGAGACCCATTACCCTATATTAATTGGTAATAAATGGTCTTATGATGGTTAAGTGACTATAATTACAGTGCACAACCAACTAGAGGATCATCAGGGAGATAAGATAGTTATAATTCCTTTGAATAAATTAGAACATAAACCATACATAATCATAAAGGAAGTAGAGTCACCATATTCATATGGTGATAATAGTTGGTTTAAAGTTGGCATAGATACATAGAATAATGCATTGTGAGTTGTTGAGTATTAATTTTTGAACCTATACATGGAGAAATCCTTGATCATAAAACAACCATCTTAGAATCTAGTAATAACAAAATCACCAGCCCCACAATTTTAACTCAAAGGTTATACCTCTTCATCGGTGAGATCTCCTTCTAGGGCAGAAGTGGATTTCCTATATAATATAGGTGAAATAATGACGGATTATACCAAACATACTCTAGAGGCTATTTTACCTTAGGAAACAACATCTTCCATAAGTGATGAGTTAGACACTCACATGTTAAACTAGGTAAGAGGAGATTATGATATATGCTTCTATGCATGGTGTTCACCACTAAACATTAGTTACCGCAATACTTTATGATAAATGGACTTAATCCATTAAAATTGAGGTTAGATCACCATGTGTCTAAGGTGGATAAAAGAGTTAATGCACTGAGTTATGTCTTGAAAGGTACTTTTGTGATTTGATGGGTGGTGCATAGAGATCCAAAGATATATTGGGAAGAGGCATGTGAAGTTTTACACATGTAATTTCAATTATTGGCTAAGTTGAAATATAAATGGCCATTATTTTAATAATTCTAATATATTTATCTATACATTCATCAATGTGTATATATATGGTTTATAGAAGGAATGGATCCAAGGTAATGGGTGTACATTTTTATCCACACATTAGTGTCACTTCCAATAGTAGGATACATGCATCAAGAACATAGGAGAGAGACCAAATATTAGGCACAAGTGCAACAAGATTTCATTTAAACTTTTATGTTTGAAGATGATAATCTTTTAGCACATAATTCATTACCAAAACTTAAAATTTTTCTATGCCATAGATGAGCAGAAGATTTAAGAGCCACAACAAAGTCATCATCATAGTAAGAAATGGCTCATGGTTTGAATCTAAAACTTCAAAATTAATAGGTAAGTCAATATGAATAATATATTATTAGTCCTTATAATATAATAATATATGTTTTTATGGAATCTAGTACTAGTGACAGAGATTTAGATTTGGAAGGTTTCTTTGAACCAAAGAGGGAAGATGAGCTAAAACTAGCCTAAAGCATAGAACAAGTGGAAGAAGATAAAATGCATAATAGAAACATTCTAGAAAGGGAAAGAGAGCACACTCTATGAGATTATTTACCCAATGCATCAAAAAAAGTGTATCAACAACCCTTAAAAAAGATATAATAAAACATTGGAATAGAGTAAGTTCCTGAGCTTGTGAATGTAGGAGATTATTGGGGATAAGAGTAGATCTCAGATGCATTCCAGTTGTTACAAGACTATCAAACTTTTTTTATAATCAAATTTTATAAAATAAAATGTGTGGATCCATTGTTGGGGGAGATGCATATAGAGTTGAAAGAGTGCATTCGACCCATAAAAAAACATCCACACATGCTAAACCCCAACATGAAAATAAAAATACAGGCTAAAATGGATTGAATGCAAGAAGCATGATTTAGTTATCCAGTGGAAAAATTAGATTGGGTGAGTCTCATAGTGATATAAACAAATAAATATAAAGAGATACAATTTTGTGGAGACTACCACATACTCAAAATTGACTTTATCATTGATCCTTTTCTAATACCATTCATAGATCAAGTCCTAGAATCAATCATAGGTTATGAAGTGTACTCATTTATGATGGATTCAATGCGTACCATTAAATTTCAATTGTATAATAGGACTAAGCTAAGACAACTTCTATAATTTAATGGGGATTATTCACATACAAGGTAATGCATCTTGGTTTGAATAATGCACTAGTAGTTTTCTCTAAAGTTGTAGTAACTAAATTTAAAGGATTCATTCATGATTTCATATAATCATATTAGGATGATTGAGATAAATTTTATTTATTTAAATGACATTTTTCAAACTTACAATTAATGTTAGAATAGTGTTGAACTTTGTGCACTTCTCTAAATTTAAAGAAGTGCTTATTCTTCACACTTTTGGTGTTATTTTGGGCCATGTTGTATGTAGTGATATAATTATAGTGGAACAAGTTAATATTATTTTAATAGTGGGAATTCCACCCCTGAACAACTCTACAAATGTGTGCACATTTATCAATCATACAAGATACTATAGAAAGTTTATCAAATGATACATGGCCATATTTATGCCAATGGAAAAACTATTGTGAAAATATACAAAGTTTGAATGGACAAATTAATGCCAAACAATATTTATCGAGATCAAACAAAGGTTGGTAATAACACTTTTTAATATTTCTTGACTAGAAGAATCCATTCCATGTTCATGTTGATGCTTTTGATATTATAGTAGGAGCTATCTTAATGCAATCAGGGGATGGTGGGTTAGATCACCCCATATAATTTTCCATTAGGAAGTTATCATTACCCAAAAATAACTATACCACTAAAGAAAGAGAAGCTTTAGCTATGGCATTTGTATTGAATTTTTTTGACACAATATATTGCTCACATTATTTGAAATTTTTATTAACCACTAGGTATTATGATATCTGGTTAATAAGACAATGTTGGGAAGATATATCTATAGGTGGCTCATGTCATTTCAAGAGTTTAATTTCAAATCAGTATAAATCTAAGATGAGAAAAAGTTAGAGTAGACTATTTGAGGAGGATAAAAAATGGTGAAGATCTAAAATAAATAGAGGATGAGTCTCCAGATGCACACTTATTCAAGGTTGCTACAATCCTGGATAATATGGATGGTATTACAAAATTTTTGGAGAAAGGTAATTTTCATGTTCATTATATAGAAAGGGATAAAAAAATGGTCACATGTGCTATCCCATTTATGTAGACACCAATATTGTGTCAACCCCCCCTTGGTCCCTTTCTAAACATTAACACTCCTAACCCACACTTGAACCCCTTTCAACTTGGACACCTCACCCTAAGACCATTTATTACCCTATGAGTCACCCTAAGACTAGGTCATCTAAATCCTAACTACCCATGACCTATTCTCACTCCATCCTAACCTCCTAACCAACTCTCATGCCTCATAAGCCCATGTTTTGATCATTATCCAATGGAAAAGGCACTTGGCGGATGGAGAAACGGGCCAAGAGCTCCATTTTACCTATTCTTCCTCCATCGACATTGGTCAATCATCGATCGACCCCAGTGGGATCACCGATGTCGGTTACATAATCCTAGCTCTAACATTGAGCTGTGGCCCCCTGCCTCTTTGACATTGACACGCACACTCTAAGACCAAGCATCAGAATTTGACTATCGCTCTCCTGGCTATAGAAACTTCATACAAGTCACTCCAGATTGGATTGAAACATTGTACGAGGATTTTGACATCAACCACAATAGGAATAAGCATTCTGACACCTTTGGGGCTTCACCATAAAGCTAAGTACTCTGGTCTCCATTTCAAAGTTTTAGAATACGTTGTTAATTGGTTTCCATTCACTATTTCTAAATACTATCAAAGAGACCTGAATTCTTCTATGGAAGGGCTGAAATGCCTTCCTCTTATTCTCACCTCCTTTACTCACCAACCCTCTACCTTTACCCTTTTTCAGACCTCATCCACCTTCTTACAACCCTGCACAAACCTCTTAATTCCCAAAAACCCCTCTGACCATTCTGGAAATACCCTGAAACCCATCCAAGGCCCACTGTCCCTTTCAACATCGGCAACCAAACTGACGTCGACACTTTTAACCTATTGACCTTGGCAGACGAACCAATGTCAGTGACTGTATTCTGGACCAGCAAACTAGAAAACCTACCCAAACAGCCCATAGACTAGACAAAACCTTCATCCAACATTTTATAACATTCTGAGTCTGCAGAGAACAGGTATGCACTATCTATTTTTCTCTTTCTTAGCCATTTGTCATTTCCTTTTTATACAACACTCTTTTATTTAAATAGTGGACTATCATCCCTTAGGTAGCTTTACACTTCTAGGACCGAGCGCATAGCTTGGCAGTCCACCATATCATCTTCTAACATCTTCTTTGTTTAAGTCTTATTCTTATTGTAGGTGTTTCCTCCATAGCCAAAGAAGAGCTCCCACAACATTTGGATACAGTGCACACTTAATCCAGGTAACGTCAAACCCAAGACCTTCTTAACCTTAGTTTCTTCTTTCTTCTAAATGTAATTAGCGAAAAACATAGAGAAACATTCTAGCACGCTCGGTGGGACCCCTGAAGTTTTCCTTGGGTTCATTCTCCTTTTAAAAATCAAACTTTCATATAGATGCATTAGGAAAATATTCTCTTCTTGCATCCCCTTCTTCTATCTTTTTGTTTCAAAAAGAAACCATTAGCAGAAGTTAAAAAGAACATCTCTTTTTCTTCTTGTTACTTGCATGCATCATAGAGTAGTGAAAAAACTCATACTCTTTCCCTCTTCTCCAATTGTTTGCATTTGAACAACATATTTCAATTTGGGTTAAAAAATAATGCATTTCATTCTTGCTTGAATGCATACTTAGCCCACTTAGTAATTAAAATCATTATGAATAAATTGTAGTGCACAAATGTTACACAACCGAACCACAATCACTTAAAATCAAACACTTAAACTTACTTGAGACAAGGCCCGTCTAGGATTTCATCACCTAGCAGATACCTTACCCCACCTAGTGATCCTACTTGGATTTCACCACCAAGAGGAGGACCCACTCTATTCTCTAGCAGAGTATAAACTATAGGCAAAGTATATTTTGGCTAAGCGGCCCAGCTCGGCTCTGGGTTCATGAAGTGAAGGGAGCAAGCCCCAGCACCAGGCCACATACTGACCCTAACACAGATCTTTGAGCACCATAACACAACTTGAAACTAGCCATAGAATTCCTCTTTATGCTCCATTCTACAAGCCCAACTCCTAACACATTCTCTTAAGGCATAAGCCAACACGACTCTAAAATTTATTCCTAGGAATCTAACATTTTAGAGATTGCTTGGCTATTCATCTATTTTGCTATTTTTATCTGAGTGTCTGAGCTGGTAAGGTCATACCATTCTAAATTTTAAATTAACTTAGAATATTTTCTTCATCCAAAAACTATCAATTTTTTGTGTTTCTAAAATTACATAGAAATTGACATTGGTTTATCCACCGACGTCAGCAACATTTTCTAACCGATATCGGTTAAACAATCGACATCAATCATTGTCAATAAATATTATTTCTAAATATCAAGCTTAAAACTAAAATTTCTTTCTGTTAAACACAAATTCTAATTTTCTAAAATTGAAACACAGTTTTTTAAACCAAAACCCATTTTGCCTTGGATGGTTTTGACACACTGTTAAGCCAAATATCTTGTTGACCACGCAAGTCAACAGCCACTCCCACCTTCGCCATTTATGCCAAGTCATCTAATGGAGTATACTTTAGACACTAAGCATACTCCTATCCAACCTACTCCCAATCAACCTCCTATTGTTCCTGAAGGGGATCAATAATTTGGGAGATTCCTTAACCACAATGTCAAGGCTCTCCAATATTATCTGGCTAGAATCCAAACATGAGATCCTTTGAGTAACCCTGTTTATGGGATGCCAACTTCTTTGGCTAAAGCAACAATTATAACAACAACATCCACTACCCAACCTATGGTCACTTAGGCCACTGCCCTGACCACTAACCCAACCATGACCAATGTTCAAGATTTGGCTTCCCCTTCTATCCTTTTTGGCCCTACCTTCATCGAGATTTCCGTACCCCCTCAACCACAAACAATTCAACCAAGTTTGACACCTTTCTAGAACTTGATTGTCTCTATCCCACCCACTCTTATGCCTATAAACACAAGAGTGACCACCTATCCTTTAACTAGTGTCACCGCCATTCAACCACCCTTGGTGGTATCTAGTCAAGTTGTCCCCTCCAACTTCATGGTACAAGCCCCTTTGGCCTTGACATCAGCCCCTATGATGAACTACCAATATGTTTCACCTACACAAATGCAACCAAGTATGTCATACGCCCTTCCCAATGCCTTCTAGGTACCCTATAACTTAGGGGGTGCCCCTCATGCCAATCCATCTGCCGATCTAATTAAGATGCTGATGGATGAGATGTCCAACCTTGAGACATCTATTTTAGGTTCAAGGAGTGTTCTTTCATATGAACAAATCTATGATGAACCCATTCACCCTTTAGTTCCCATTCGACCATACCCTAGCCAGTGGGAACTCCCAAAATTTACTTGCTTTTAGAGTAAAGAGGAACCACAACAACATCTGTGAGAATTTAGGCATGATTGCTACCTCATAGTGCATGATGATGCGTTATTACTTCGCACATTCCCTATGTCACTTTTTGGTGCCGCCCTTGATTGGTATAACACCATTACCAATCATTCTCTCTTCACCTTCACTCAACTCGCCTAGTTATTCCTCAACCATTTCTCAATCAACATCACCAAGAAGGTCTCCATCATAGACCTTTATTCCATTAGATAATTTGACGATGAATCAATAACAAACTTTGTCACCCATTGGAGAGGTTTGATCAACTAACTCTCCTTTTCACTACCTCAACCTGAGCTCATTGAGCTCTTTTTAAGAGCATGTGCCAATCACATCTCATCCACTTTGTAGGTTCAAACTTTCCACACATTTGATGAAGTTTTCACTATGGCTCGAAAGTTTGAACTCCGTGCAATTGAAGAAGATAAGGTCAAATTGCGTAGCAAAAATACCAACACAAAATCCAATGACCCTTCTTCTTCCAAACCTGCTTCCTCCCACTCCAAATCTAAGGGATAAGTGAATGTTGTAGTCCTTAGGTCATCATCTTCTACCACAACCAACCAATATGAACCTTCCACATCACAAAACATCACAAAACAATTCCAACACGGTATGTACAGCGTCAATACACTCCAATAAGAGAATCATACACTTTCGTATTGGATAAATTAGTGAAGTAGGGAGTCCTTAATCTTCCTCAGATCTAACCTATCCAATTTGATCCCTCACGAGCTATCCCTGCATGGTATAGGGAAAATTACTTTTGTAACTATCATCGTGTCAAGGGTCATGACATAGACAATTACAAAACCCTAAAAAATGTTGTTCAAGACATGTTAGACAAAGGGGACCTTGTTTTGGATAACCTTAATGCACTGGCCAACCAAAACATGGATGTCTTTAGGCAATCATTTCCTAACCATCCCCCAAGCCAAAACAATGTTTAGACCATGGCCGATGACCTTCAAAAATGTAATAGATGCACGATCGACATGGTCTCTCCTTTCATTCCTAACCAACCTCTCCCACAATCTGAAGAGGTTGGTCAACCCATTTCTCCACCATGGGTAGAAGAGCCTATTCTACCCATCTCACCCCCATGACATCAAAAACCTCCTCCACACATATGTCTACCTCATGAGGAACCTATATTACCTGTTCCTCTTGCCCCGACCTTCCCTCTTCTTCTACCATTGGAAGAAGTTACCATTCATACCCCACACCCTCATGTAAAAGGGGCCATAATGCCTCTAATTCACCCTTTAGAGGAGCCTTCCTCTCTTATTTGTCCTCCACTGATGGAGGATAGTCCTCCATCAACCCCCCTTTCACACGTAGGAGAGTCTACTTTCACCTCTCCCATATTGGAGGATGCTTTGATGGCACCAACACCGGTAGCCTCGTCCTCATCCTTCTTGTCACCAATGGAGGATCATACTTGCCACACTCCTAGACCACATGTGGAAGTCATGATCATACATGTGCTCTATCCTCTCAAAGAGCCACATTCTCCAATCCCTTCTCCACCGAGAGAAGAACTCGCTGTCTCACCCACTTTGATTGAGGAAGATTCAGTGATGGTTCTCTCTTACATTTGGCCTGTAATTGCTATGTCTAATATGTTTCCACTCTCATAATCTCCCAAATCCTCCAAAAAACTGACTATAACACCTCACATGACATCATCTAAACCCTTCTCTCGTTTGGCAAAAAATTTAGGATTTTTCCATTCTAGGAACCCAAAACATGAGGCATTATGGGAGCAACTTAAGGCTCCTTATCTTACACATTCTGCTTCACCTTATACTACTAATCCTTCTATGACAAATTACCATAAAATATCTGATGAGGATCAGGTTTCCACCTCTAAATCATTAGAAGCTCAGCCTTCCATGTTTGAATCTAAACCCTTGTAGGCATCTACCATGCCAAAATAGATTAAATCTCTCAGTGTTCACCCTGTATCAAACCTCACTCACCCACAAGTGAAGGTAGAGTTAAACCTCACCCCACACAACAGTGGTCCTCATACCATACTAAAGAAGGGTGCTAAACCATGTCAGAGAACTCCTCCCCCACCTTCACCATTTCCCTCTATCTTGGGTCCACATCCTTCGACTTTAATAGGAGTGCTCCCTATCCCAACACCCCGCAAAAAAAAATTGCCTCCATTATTCCCTCTACCCATCAAACATATATTTCCTCCAAGAAATTTGACACATCTCATCAAGAAAGTGCCATCTACGCAAGTGGCCACACCACCAATGAAAAAAATGGTATGAAAAACTCCCCTAACAACTCCTAAATAGAAGTTGTCAACCCCTACTACAACAACGAGAGTAGACCCATTAATGGGTTCCTATGCTTCAATGTTATGCTAATTGTTGCAATCTTCTAGCATCATTCTCCCACCCATTAAGCCATACTGACCTCTCAGATCAAAACCATCTTGGTTTGACGACACTCAAATCTGTTGGTATCATCGCACACCTAGGCATGATATTGAGAATTACTGTGCCCTTAAGGTTGTCATTCACCAACACTTGGAAAAGGACACCCTTCTCATTAAGGACTCTCCTGACAACCTTTTTGATAAACTACCGACACCACCTCACTTGAATTGGGACCCCAATGTGAGATTATGGTCCCTCTACCACCTTCTCCCCCTTTATTCAAAATCAACACCATTAATGTGGCCACCAGGTCCCAAACCCTAAAAGATAAAGGAAAAGAGCATGTTTCTACCCCTTGGACATATCCACTCGTTTAGACCTCTCCACCACCAAAGCCCAAGATTTCTATCTTGGGCACATCTCAACCAACATCTTCAGGGGGAATTCCTCCTAACCTCTCTAGTCCATAGGATGTTTGGTATAAATAACTTGTCAACTATTTGACTTATTCTATCATTCCTCCTGAGCTCTCTAGAAATGGACGGTGGGCTTTTATCAAAAGTACTACTCGATACACCATGCTAGGGGGTCTTCTCTATAAATGAGGTCTCAATGACCTCCTTTTCCAATGCCTAACCACCACTGAGACATATCATGCCATCAAATAAGTCCATGATGGGATTTATGGAGGACATTTCAGTGGTAACATGATTGCAAAGTGCATCCTCTGCCTGGGTTATTATTGGCCCACTCTTAACCAAGACTGCAGTAATTATGTTTAGCATTATATCAAATGCCAACAACATGCTAACCTAATTCACGTCCAACATCGCATCAAGCGTGCCTATAATAAAAATCTTAAAGAGTGATATTTCAAAATTAGAGATCTTGTCCTTAAAGAAAACCAACATGTAACCAATATGGAAAGAATCAAATGAGGCAAGTTTGCTCCTAATTAACTCATACCTTATATCATAATGCATAAATATGGACAAAGGACTTATTGTCTATCTTCCTTGAAGGCCGGCCAGAACCTGAGCCCCTTAATGCCTTGCATCTACGACCATTCTATTGTTAATCAAGTAATCATTCACTTGATGTTTAACTTGAGCTCGTCCCTTGAGCAACCCCCGTCATCCTCATTCCTATTCCTTTCAACCCTTTTTCCCTACAAGCAATTAGTTAACCCTTTTTTAAGCATTAATGCTTTGGCCTAATAGAAGGGAAACCCCTAAACCTCTATAGCCTAGTCCATGACTAAAAGTTTAGTCAATAAAAACAACATAAAATTGGGATGCCTAACAAAAGGTCAAAAACTATAAATGTAGACTGCTCCCTCAAAGGGCAGCTACATCATTACTGTAATTAATAGACTGCTCCCTTGAAGGATAGGTATCAAAACATATAAAGAAAACTATAGACCATTCCCTCAAAGGATGGCTATGCGAAAAATTTTGCTACAAATAACACCCTCTTATAAGCTTCCCACATCGATCAGCTTCATATGACCACAAAACAAAATAACATCCCCAAGTAGACTTCCCACATTGATTAGTCTACCAAAAAAAAAAAAAAAACACTGACTAACAAACTATTAAGTCATGGACTTATCTATAGTCATTCTCAGGGTCACCTATAAAAGGGGCAAAGTTATCCCTACTAAAAAAGGGTTACGCTATCCTCACATATCACATAATCACACCTATTACACCAACATACTCAAGGGACTTTGAGCTCACTTAACATCAAGTGATTAGAGTACTTCTTTAACACAAACCAATGGTCAATGATGCAATGGATGAACGTGGCTTTTGTTTGCAACAACGCTATCTATGCTATCATTATGATCCTTGTCAATGAAAGAGCAACACGTCTTTCACTTTTTACACACCTTCATCACATGCCAAAACATAACATCACAACCAAAACATTTTCTCAACCATGAACATAACCTCATGATTTATTTAATACAAATACCAATTTGTGTTATATAAATTATCATAGCCCATTCACACTAGTTTCTATGGAAAACAATACACATGGAAACTATCAACCAAACATAATTTATGTTAAGTATATACCATCACCAATATGGAAAATTGCTAAAGCATAAATAATCTCATTTCATTTTTAGCATACACCATCACTAATATGGAAAATTGCTAAGGATGAAAAACCACATAACCTATGTTACAGCATACACCATCACACAATATGGAAAAGGCTATAATATCATCATACACTCATCATATCAAGCATGTACCATTAAACATAGGGGAAAGGCTAAAAACACTAACATAACCAAACCAACCAACAACCTCTTTGACACTTTTCCTCCCTTTTGGGAGAACTACATTGGCTTGAGGCCCTTAAAATAGGGGCTATGTAGGCAACACTCAGTTGACATGGGGTTTTTTGAGGTTAGCTCGGCCATTCATTCATCTGTCTACCTAATGGACCAACTATTCAACCTAAAATTGCCCAAAATCATGACCAAACAACCATCCCTAACACTATAGAAGTCACCTAGACTTCTCATGGGGCACATTGGAGATCACATACATCTCCTTACCCACAAGAAACAACCCTTGAGATTACTTTTATCTCAGCCTAACTCGACAAATGACCATGGAGATCGCAACTATCTCCTCAGCCCACGACCACTTTTGAGACAAATTTGCCTTAGTTGTTTTAATTGCATATGCTACCTCACGAATAGTTAGAAAATTGTACGCACCCCTCACACATATTATCAAATCATGACCAAATTGATCCCCAATATTTGTGACATTTTCATGTTTTCCAGGAGCACTTTCTAGCTTGGATACTTGGAACACAATGACCATTGGAGCTACAACTTTGATCGATTTAACCCAATCAGCTACCACTAATAAGCTGGGGACCGATTAGTTTTATTTTAGTCCTTCTTGACCATTGGAGCTATAGCTTTGACTATTTAACCCAATCAGGTACCACTAATAAGATGGGGATTGGTTACTTCAATTTTAGTGCTCCTTGACCTTGCCTATGATAATTTGACCTACCTATCAAGTGAAGTGGTATATGCGCAATCTCAACTATTGCACCATTCATACTCTAACCTCACCTTACCCATCCAATGCCTATCAAATCAGCACTCAATTTCAGGTTCCCTTCTCTCAATTCCTGATTTGAAGGGGAATACATCATCCCATATCTGGGGCAACCTACATCTATTTTTGTCTTGCAGTTCATCAAGACAAACCACAAGACAAAAAGGGGCAAATGTAGACACCAATATTGTGTTAACCCCCCCTTGGTCCTTTTCTAAACATTAACACTCCTAGCCCACACTTGAACCCCTTTCACCTTGGACACCTCACCTAAACACCTCACCCTAAGACCATTTCTTACCCTATGAGTCACCTTGAGACTAGGTCATCTAAATCCTAACTACCCATGACCTATTCTCACTCCATCCTAACCTCCTAACCAACTCTCATGCCTCATAAGCTCGTGTTTTGACCATTCTCCAATGGAAAAGGCACTTGGCAAATGGAGAAATGGGCCAAGAGCTCCCTTTTACCTATTCTCCCTCTGTCGACATCATTCAACCATCGGCTGATGCCGGTGGGATCACTGACATCGATTACATAATCCTAGATCTAACATTGAGCTGTGGCCCCCCGCCTCTTTGACATCAATGCACACACACTGAGACCAAGCATCAAAATTTGACTATCACTCTCTTGGCTATAGAACTCTGCACAAGTCACTCTAGATTGGATTGAAACATTGTATAAGGATTTTGACATCAGCCACAATAGGAATAAGCATTGTGACACCTTTAGGGCTTCACCATAAAGCTAAGTACTCTGGTCTCCATTTCAAAGTTTTAGAATATGTTGTTAATTGGTTTCCATTTACTGTTTCTAAATACTATCGAAGAGACCCGACTTCTTTTATGGAAGGGCTAAAAGGCCTTCCTCTTATTCTCACCTCCTTTACTCACCATCCCTCTACCTTTACCCTTTTTTAGACCTCATCCACCTTCTTGCAACCCTGTACAAACCTCTTAATTCCCAAAGACCCCTCTGACCATTCCAGAAATACCCTAAAACCCATCTAAGGCCCACTGCCCCTTTCAACGTCGACAACCAAACTGACATCGGCACTTTTAACCTATCGACCTCGGTAGACCAACTGATGTCGGTGACTGTATTCTTGACCAGAAAACCTACCCAAATAGCCCATAGACTAGACAAAACCTTCATCCAAAATTCTGTAACATTTTGAGATTGTAGAGAATAGGCACGCGCTATCTATTTTTCTCTTTCTTAGTCATTTATCATTTCTTTTTTATACAACACTCTTTTCTTTAAATAGTTGACTGTCATCCCTTAGGGAGCTTTATGCTTCTAGGGCTGAGCGCGTAGCTTGGCAGTCCACCATATCATCTTCTAACATCTTCTTTGTTTAAGTCTTATTCTTATTTTAGGTGTTTCCTCCATAGCCAAAGAGGAGCTCCCATAATGCTTGGATATGGTGCACACTTAATCCAGGTAACGTCAAACCCAAGACCTTCTTAACCTTAGTTTCTTCTTTCTTCTAAATGTAATTAGCAAAAAACTTAGATAAACATTATAGTCTCATCAATGTATTTTTTTACAAGACTAGGAAATATGATGTGTTATGCATAATAGCATTAAAGCATGAATGACCTTGGTTTATTCAATAATCACACTAGGGAATTAGATGGGGTCACTTTTTAGGTGAATCCACTACCATAAAAATTTTATAGATTAGTTTTTGGTGGTCAACTTTATTTCATGATGCACATAGGGTAGCCAAACATTATAATGTGTGTCAGCAATTGGGAAAGCCAAATCAACGTGATGAGATGCTTTTTGTATCAATGATCATAGAAAAACTATTTAAACAGTGGGTAAATGATTTTTTTAGACCTATAAGTCTCCCAAGTAAGCAAAGTCAAGTATGACATATTATTACTATGATGGACTATTTCATCAAATGGGTAAAAGCCACTACAAGTCCAAGTTGTAATGTGAAGGTTGCTATCAAATTCTTATATGAAAACATTATTAAAAGATTCAGATACCAAATCAAGCTAGTTAGTGATAAAGTAATGTCTTTCCTCAATAACACTATGAAGACTCTTATTAAGGAGTTTATGATATTTCACCATAAGAGCATGACTTATCACCCCCAAAAAAATGGACAAACTAAAGCATCAAACAAAGTATTGGGGAAAATGTTAACAAAGATATGTAATGTGAAAATGGATAATTGGGAGGATAACATTCTTATGATTCTTTAGGAATATAAAATGAATTACAAGTGAGCCACAGGTTTCACTCCCTTCCATCTTGTCTATGGTATTGAGGTAGTAATGCCTATGGAATACATTGTTTTGAGTTTGTGCATTGTAATGGTTATGAGGCTAAGTGACCAAGATTATCTAAAGCATGAAAGGAATGAAAAAATAATCATTCCAAGCCAGGATTCTAAAGCATTGATAGTAAGAACATCATGATAAGATTGTAAATAAATGAAATGCAAAGATAAGACAAATCAAATGATATTCATAATAAGATATTTTTAATACAATGGAGAGCCCTTTCTTAAGTAGGCAAGGAGAAACAAGAATCAATCTTATCCAAGTAATGTAGAATAATTCCACAAAAGGACCAAACTAGGAAAAAGATGAAAAACCTAACTAGAACCTAGAAATCATGAGGAAATAATCTAACACTCCCACTTAAAGTGAATCTTGGGGATAAAAATAGCCAAGAAAACAAAGTGGCATATCCAAAGTATGAGTCCCAAAAATAAGGCCTCATCAAGTACTCATGTACAATATATACCCATGAAGTTGAGAAAGAGAAAAAAACTGTAGGAAATTAAACTCTACCCCAAAAGGATGTAAAAGAAAGGACTTCATATGGAATCCCCCCAAGGATAAATGTCATTGATACTCCAAGTCAGGATCACAAGATGATTTTTTGATGTCGAGATCCTTGGATAGAAGACTGTAGAATCTCCATCCACATCAAATAATGTTTCTTATTTTTTTCAAAAGAAGAACATGAATTTTTTAATAAAAGTGTACCCATTCCACATGGAAGATGAAGGAGGAATCAATACGAATATTAATGAATCATGTCCAAATCTAAAGTGTGGCATAGGTTTGGCAAGATCACACATATGAACTAGATGTAATGCCATGAAAGTGGACCAATCATAATAAAGACATGGAACATTCACTAAAATAATGTCCATGGGAAGAGGAGTATAATGATAAATAAGTTGAATCTCACTAGAATGAGTAGAGTCCTTTGAAGTGGTAATCTTGGTGGCTCAATATCCTGCATAAGAACAAAGGGAAGTTTTAAAAAAAGATGTCCCAAGTCTGGCAAAAATTCATTCCATAAAGGTGGCTCAATAAAAAGAAGTGTAATGTCCATTAGGAATGTGTCATCACAATAAACTATAGTAGGAGGAGAGAGTACACCATCAGAAGAGAAAACCTCACTGATAGGAGGAGAAGGAGATGGAGAAACATCATCCATGTCACCATCAAAATATAAATCCTCATTAATAGGAGAAAGAAGTGGAATAAGAGGTTGAGTAATAGAGTTTTTAGAAAACTCAAAAGGCTCAACATCCTCCTCAAATAAGGCTAATAGAGTTAATAAGACTCTTCAACCAAGATCTCTCCATGAATCCATTGTCACAACCTTGAAAGCTTTAACATTGCACACAAAGAATAAACTATATATTATTCAATATTTATCAAATAGTTTACAATAGAGATGTAAAAATAGGTAGAAGATAGGAGAATCCTAACCATTCCATGTATGTGGGACTAACTTCCCCAATATAGTTGGAAGTAAGGCATAAACCCATCTTCATCATGCATGTGGGATAAAACATCTCCAATAAAATAACACCTAAGTAAACTAAAGAGTAAGAAATTAATATCCTACATGAACACCCCCACTTAAGTATAGATTAGGTGGGTAAAATAAAAGATGTAGTGTGAATCCACATGTCCCTATGGATGCCAATCCATCTTATCAATGTCTATGGATGTTAAATCATTATAATTGCCAAGTGAAAGTATGAATGGTGTTGAATATGAAGATCACTCAATATGAACACTGCACTCTATAATATTGGGTAAAATGATGAATCCAAAGACTCATTACTTGAACACCCTCCAACAAGATGGTGAGAAGTGAGCAAAAATAATGGTGGGGCTTCTACACTAGTGTCACTAGTGGGGATATTAGACTGGTGTCACTGTAAGAATAACCAAGAAGGACATGGAGTCAAATAATAATTCCTCAAATGGGTTTTGAAAAATAAAGTACCTAAATAAGATACCCATGTACAAAAGAGGAATCCAAAAAACACTTAAAATAGTGAAACATATACATATAACTCTCATAATATGGAAAAAAGAGTGAAAACCCATAGGAAAAACTCCACTCTAAAGGATAAAATAGAATAAGAGAGAGCTAAAAATCCCCCCCTAAAGATGATGCTAAAGTAATATGTACTCCAAGTTCTCAAAAGTCATAAAAGAACTCAATATGCATGAGTGTTTTGACTCCACTACTCGATTAAAAAAACAATTGACACTGGGATTCATTCAAGAAGACTATCAATGGTAATTAAAGTGCAAAAGAGTACTATATGTGCAAGGAATGATCAACACCTAAGAATCAAAATTTATACCACACCCCCCATACTATTGACTAGGTGGATAGACAAAAAAAGTTTCACATGAGTGGTCTGAATCCACTACTTGAACACCGATCAAGTTGACACTATATACACAATAATAACTCCATATCATGTTGAAAGAGACTATCAACTATCAAAAAATATAGGATGACACTAGGATTCACTAGAATAGATACACTTCAAAAAAATGGAAGACTGTCAACTATCAAAAAAATGGTGTCAAAAATATAGATAGGATCAAAATCTTTATTATGACCACTTTATGAAAACCTCTTAAAGTCCTCTTTATAGTAGTGAAATATTTTTATAAATCAAACACCCATGTGAAGATAAAACTAATTTGCAAGATAGTCATGATTTTTTGAAAAATAAAACTTTACAATTTTTAAAAAAAATGTATGGCCAACACAACAGATCTAAGTAAATCAAATGATTGATTAGATCAAAGCATACTCAAAAATAGAAACTCTCCATAATAGAGGTGATTTGAATATGAATAAAAAATTAGATATGAAAAGGAACCATATAAATTATTTAAGGAGTAGACAACTAATATGAAAAATGGAAGTTGGAGACCACTCTAACACCATGATAGAGTTAAGGAGACACTTCAACCAAGATCTCTCCATGAATCCATTATCATAGCCATGAAAGCTTCAACATTTCACACCAAGAATAAACTATCTATTATTCACTCTATATCAAATAGTTTACAATAGAGATGTATAAATAGGTATAAGATAGGAGAATCTTAACAATCCCATGCATGTGGGACTAACTTCCCTAATATATGTGGAAGTAAGACGTAAACCCATCATCGTCATAAATGTGAAATAAAACATCTCCAATGAAATAACACCTAAGTAAGTTAAAGAGTAAGAAAGTAATATCCTACACCAAAAAAGGTTGCAATAGCATCCCAAGATCCCTTTGGTAATGTGGCATCCATATATGAATGTGTAAGCTATCTAAAACATTGAGGTGAATCAAGAAAAAAAGTCTCATCTTACATAGATGCAATCTAGGTAATATGTTCCTCATGGGTGATGTTGGGAATATCACCAAGTATAATTCTCCAAAATCCTTTTAGTTGAAGGTGTATCTTCATTTTTATTTTCCATGTAGCGTAATTTGAGGTGTTTAGGGGATCCATTATTGAAATACAAGGAAGAAGTCAAGAATAAAAAAGAATGATCTCCCCAAAAGAAAAAATCCCAATTCAAATAATTAAAATGAACAAATAAATACCCAAAAATGTGTAAGCCCACCCAAAATTTTTGTACTTTATAAAATTAGTGATTTTATGATAAAAAATAGAACCGATGGAATGGGAATGAAAAATAAAACACTTTTGTAAAAAATGGCACTCTAATTTGAGTTACCAAGGAAAAGTTATGGCTAATAATATTTCCCATCATTAGTGACCTATTTAATGAATTTGCACTTAAAAGTTTTAAAAAAATTGACCAAACAAGGGGTAAGGTAGCCTTCCATCCATTCAACATAACCAAAACAAAACTACAGACATCTTCAAGCCATACAATTTCCACCAAAAAGCTTTACCTCCTGTATAAAGTTAAAAAAAGAGCCCTTCCCACATAATCACCCTCACACAAATAAACCCTAATGCAATTACTTTCCATCATAAGTAATTTTGTCTATTTATTTTACCCACATAAAAATAATATCCCACATTTCACCAAATGACTGGTGAATAAAGGAATTGTCATTCCAATGGCAAGCATGTGATCTATCAAAGGGAGAATGGTGGTGGGTGTAGAGTAGCTATCACAAAATAATTATTATATGTCAAGTGAGAGGCTATCATTGTGTCAAGGAGGAGACTTAGTGAGGATGTTGTATAGTATATAAACCCAAAATTTGTATGTGGCCTCCTTAATGTAAATTCAATGTCAATTGAGCAATCTTCCACTAACAACTACTAGGCTGCATGTAGACCATGGAAGGAAGACACAAACGTTCCTCCTTCCAATGCCAAACAAGAAATCCAATACAATATAAATTCATAGACTTCCATAAGGGTAGACCTATGATCTCCTCTACACTTATCTCCTCCAAGATCTTCATATCTGATCTCTTCTCACCTCCCAATGTACATACCATAAATGCCATGTATATCTTATCCTCTTGTGTACCAAAATATATATATAGGATATGGGTCTAATATAAATGGAAACAAATTTAATAATTGAATTAGATCAAATCAAAACTCTAATGCTACATAACTCCCTCTTAAAAAACAACACCACCTATAAATGATTTAATGATCAATAGAACACAAGGTAGAGAGGTGGAAGATTGGCATATTGTTAGTATTCTGGGTAAGGACTATGCAATGGTAAAAGGGAAACAAAAAACACCATGCAGATATCTCTCTAGTAGAAAAAAACTTTGCTTCTTCTTCAATGTGAAATGGACTGAAATTAAAAAATTCTTCTAACTTCTTCTCTTTCCAAGTGGAAAGGGAAAAAAGGTTCTTCAAATTGAATAAAAACTTATCAACAGATAGCTACAACCCTTCTTAGCTCTAATACCATGAAATGAATGAGAACAATATCATTCCAAGCCAAGATTCTGAAGCATTAACAATAAGAACATCATGATAAGCTTACAAACAAATGAAATGCAAAGACAAGACAAATCAAATGATATTTAAAATTAGACAATTTTAATATAATGGAGATCCCTTGCTTAATTAGGCAAGGAGAAACAAGAATCAATCCTATCTAAGCAATGTGAGATAAATCCACAAAATACAAAATTAAGAAAAGGATGAAAAACCTAGTTAGAACCTAGCAAGCATAAACAAATACTCTAATAAAGAAAATATTACTAGACTTGGTTATAATGGAATAAAGTAGACAAAGGGAATAATGGATGAAATAAGTCCAAAATTTAAGCTAGAAGGCATGACATGATCATAACTTATGATCTAAGTAATTTCATCCATAACAAGTAGTATTGTTATATGATAACTAGTTTAAGGCATTTCTAAGAACACTATACATTAAATGGAAGGGACCCTACACTATTCATAAAGTTTCAAAATAGGGTATGATTATGTTAAAATATTTTTAGGTAATCATACTACTAGGACATGTTAATGGTTGTAGGCTTAAGCCTTATTGTCATTAGTCTCTATCATTATTTCTACTAAAAAGAGTGTGTGCTAAGTGGTACCATGTAGATTAAGATTTTTATTTAATGTTATTTTTTGTTTTTGTTTATTTTTATGGCAATAAAGTGTTTGTACAATGTGATATTTACATTGAAACATGTTGCAATAAAAAAGGAGCAGTTATAATTACAATATTTGATCAAATTTTAGAGACAACCTATAGGAAGGGTAGTTGGAACCAACTACACAATGGTCGTGAAATAAATTCAAGAAGGTGGTACTAAAAAGATAATTAAAATAAAAGGATGGATAATAGTCATTCAAGACCATTAATGAAAAGGCACTTGAATATATTTCATCCTTCCCAAAGTGGATAGCATGGACAACTGACAGGTGGCATCATAAAAGAGAGGGGATTGTTGAAAGGATATCACAACACATCAAATAATTGTTGATGGATCAAGGTTTATAGATACAAATGGTCATTTTCAGATCAAACAACATCAAGTGATATTAATTTTTGGAGAGAATTCATGCTTAACCATCTTAGTACATTTAAAAGAGTTATCCACATGTATTTAGGTGCCAAAATATATATAAAGAAGGCCATGGATAACACATAAACATTACATACTTCTGCCAACAAGTGTATTTTATGATTTGCTTTCAAAACATATTATTGTGTACAAATTACATTATAGAGATAGAATAAGTAGATCAAGACTTCATCTTAGGCCATAGTAACAACCATGGAGAGTGTTTCATTATTGATTCCACTTACAGATTTGTAGAAGGAGGAAACATGGATTGTCTTAGGTCTCTAGAAAACCAAATATTGACTCTAATACCTTCAATTTCATTATTCAAACAAAACATACTATGTTTTCTCTTGATCCATAAGAATCTACATGAGTAGGATCCTTAGTGATCCCACATCTATTAGGAGGCTCAAACGTAGAAAAAATATCAAGCTACCCATAATTGGACAACTTGATGAGCTAATTCTTACTCTTCTGAGTAGATATAGTGAAAGGGATATTTATTTGTCCTAAGATACCACAATTTTGATCAATGCTCAAATAATGGCATGGGAAACAAGCCTCCTAGCCCATAAGTTATCCCTCCTCCCTTATATGCCCACCGCTCCACCAATTCATGCAGACACTAAGGATAAGTATATAATAAGAACAGGTAGAGGAATACCAATTGATTTAATAGATGATGCTTTGGTGTATATTCTAGTTGAATTCATTACAAATATGTTTTTTAAAACTATAAATAAGGCCAAACAAGTAATAAAAAGGGTGATAGATATTAGTTATTGCATGTTACACTTATATAAAGACTTCATCTGATCCATTTTTTTAGCCTCAAATTTAACTATCAACATTGAGAAGATCCTTGTAGGTACCTCCCAAACATTCCAATATTAGTCTATGTGTTAATTATTTATTTCACATAGTGGAAATTGCTAGAAGGTCTAGTCAATCTGACTACGGATTTTTGGCCTACTACCACACTTACAAATATTATGTAGACCAAAATGGGGAAATATTATGAATAACTAGTGTGGTTCAACACATGGTGGATTGAGGCTCTATCATTGATCTGGTCACACCCCAAAATATCCCAAGATGTCATGAAATATCTAGGGTAACATATGTTAGAAATATTATCATTGATGTCAAAGGTATAGCATTGGTGATAAAGGCCCCATAGCATTTATTGTCTAAAGGTGTTTTTAATGTTCATATTTTGGCTAAAATGTGTTGGTATTTATTTAATATTAATGAATATATTTTTGGTTGCATAAAAGTCAAAAGAGGGCCCATGGAGAAATCAAATAGTCATGAGGTAAAGGTAAAAGAGGAATGAGACACATTTTCCCATGAAGAGTCATCTTGAGGAATTACAAGAGTCACCAAGTGAAGACAAAAGAGGGTATGGTGCATATTTACATGAAGAGTCAGCTTAAGGAATTTGAAAGGTCACCAAGATAAAGACAAAAGAGGAAAGGATGCATCTGCTTATGAAGGGTCACCATGTGACTTTTCAAATACAAGAATTAGAAGGGTCATATAAGTTTGACATCATTTTCCATGAGGAGTAAAGAGTCACAAAGGGTGAATGCCAAAGGTCATTTTGAAAGCTCTAAATAAAGGTTTACGAAGCCATTTGTAATATGTAAGAGAGTGCATGGTTTATAATTATTTTCTATAAGAAAAGAGGAGAGAATAGAAATAAATATTGTAGATTTCTATCATTTATTGAGAAAGCAACATTGAGAGATAGTTTTGTTTTATACATAAGAGGGGTTGGAGCTCCTATGGGTTGGTGCTCACAAATATTTGAAAGGGGTTGGTACTCATAAATAGTTATTGTATTAGTGCTCAGAAAAAGGGTTGGTGATCCTATAAGTTGGTGCTTTCAAACTTTATAATTTAAGTTGGTGCTCATTCATATGATTGATATTGTTCTTTGTGATTTTTCTCACTTTGGGTTTCTACGTAAAACTTTGGTCTCTCTCTCTCTCTCTCTCTCTCTCTCTCTCTCTCTCTCTCTCTCTCTCTCTCTCTCTCTCTCTCTCTCTCTCTCTCTCTCTCTCTCTCTCTCTCGTGTGGTGCATGTTATTGTTTCAATTTTATTATATATCTTGAATGTATGATTAAGTGGAGTTTGATTAAGTAAAATAATTATAAGATATGTGATATACTGATTCATCCCCCCTCTTAGTATATCTCATGTTTAAAAATTGGTATCAGAGCAGGTTCCTTTGGAAAATGTTTTATAGCTTGAAGGTAGATCAGGGAAAATATGATGGTTGGATCACATGAAGGTTTTTATATAAATAAGGTACCTTTTTTTAAGGGAAAAATTATGTGTTTTGGAGTATAAGGATGAGGACTTACTTGATGTCTCTTGGATTTGACATTTGACAAGCAATTATGGAGGAATACGAAGAGCCACAGACACTTGTGACTACTCCGTCAAAAAAGAAGGAAAATGAAAATAATGCTAAAGTTTTAAATGCTATTTTATGTGGTTTATGTGAATCAAAATTTGTTGAAGTTATGAAATGTAAATCTACTCATGAGACTTGGGTAAATCTTGAAAATATTTACAAAGGTGATGGAAAGGTTCAAAAAGCTAAGCTCTAGACTTTTAGAAGACAGTTTGAGAGTTTGAAAATGGAAGAGGAAGAAAATATAATGAGTTATATTTTGTAGGTTGATCAAATAGTTAATCATATTCAAGGCTTTGGAGAAAACTTAGAAGAATTATCAGCGGTACAAAAGGTTTTGAGATCTCTACCAATGAGATATGATACAAAGGTTTCAACAATTGAGGAGATGAAAGATCTAGCCAAGCTAAAGATGGGTGAACTACATGTTATTCTTACAACATATGAGATGTGGACCAAACAAGATAAACCCTCAAAGAGGGAAGCTACTTTCAATACATCAAATAAAGACAAGGCTAAGATTCAATAATCAAGTGATAGATCTAGTGATGATGAAGATGACAATGGAGCTCTATTCATTTGCAAGCTAAAAAAGGGCATAGGTAAATATAAAGAAAAATTATTTTTTAAATGTTTTAATTGTGGAAAGATTAAACATTAATTAGATAAGTGCCCAGATAAGAGTAATGGTGACAATGAAGAAGGAAGGTCTACATACAAGAAGAATTTCAAAGGCAAATTTAAGAAGGGATTCGAGAAGAAGAGTTTATACTCTAAAGATCCTAGCTCAATTAAAGACAGTGGAGTCAGTGATTTAGATGAAGAAGAGATTCTATTCATGACCATACATGAAGATGCCTCCACAAAAAAAAGTATAGATGATCAAGAAGAAGAACAAGATGAAGCTGAGGTGAATCTGGAAGGAGAACTCATTTTTGAATTAGAAGAATTAAAATCTCTTGAGAAGATGAATCAAAGATTATATTGCCAAATCAAGAAAAATGAAAATGAGTCAAAATAAATAATTAAAGATCTACAAGCACACATTGAAGAAGCCAAAAATATTAAAGAAGATCTAACAGCTCAGTTACAAAAAGTAAGTGAATAATGTGAAAGGTATGTTATTGAAATTACCTATTTAAAAGTAGATCTTGAGAAAATAAATAAAACAATAGATGATAGAGCAGCTAATGATTTAAAACTTTAGAATAACATAAATATGTTGAATAAGATATTAGAAAGTCAAAGATCAATGTCAGATAAGTTAGGCACCAAATTTTAAAAATATAAAGGGGAGGCCACTAATTTCATAGATAAGGTTAACATAGAAAAAGGAAAGAGTTATGTTGAAGCTCTTATAAAAGAGGAAATGAAAAAGGAAGAAGTTAAGAATACAGAGGACATCTCAAACAAAGAAGGTTGGAAGGAATAGAGATACAAAAGGTAATTAGGTTAGAGATACACAAACATGTTCTATTTTTATGGTTACTATTTTTATTATAATGGATATGGTCATAAAAAAATAGAATGTTGAAAAAGGGATAACAATTCGACAAATAAGGAGAAGGAAACTGATGCAAAGTCAAGTAGAAGCCATAACTCTTTTGCTCCTCTATCAAGATTTAATGAAGCAGCCATAATATGTTATAAGTGTAATAACTTTAGACACATATCTTGACAATGTATAAGCATGTTCAAGTCAGTCAAGAAGGACTAGATTTTCAAGGCTTCATTCATCAAGAAGAAAGTTCAGACAGGTTCATGGTAGAAGAAACAACCTAAAAAGTCTATGTTGGTTAAGACAACTTTGCATGAAATAAATGAAGAAAAGCCATGGTTCATTAATAGAAAATTTTCAAGGCACATGATAGGAGATAAGAGAAATCTCATAACCCTTAAGAATATCAATGGTGGCATAGTGAAATTTGGAGACAATACTACTGCCAGAATTACCAAAAAAGGTACACTAAATTTGGATAATGGTAGAACTAAGACTAAAAATATTATATATATATATATATATTAAGCATAAAATTTTGAGTGTAAGTCAAATGTGTGATTAGGGACACATACTAAAGTTTTATGCATAAGGTTTTGAAATTAAGAGAAAGGATTCAAATGTGTTGATTGCAGATGCTCAAAGAACATGCAACAATTTGTATATGTTATCAGATATCAAAGGTCAAAAATGTTTTTCGAGTCAAGTTGAGGAAAGTTGGCTAAGGAACATGAGAATAAGACACATAAATTTTGACAATCTTGTCAACATCAGCAAGAAGCAAAAAGTTAGATATCTTCCAAAGATTACAAAGCCCTCTAACATACTTTGTGAACCATGTCAACATGGGAAGCAGGTCAAAAGACAGTTCAAAACAAAAGAATACTTAACCACTAATATGTTAGAGCTTATTCAAACTAATTTGTATGGACCTATGAGAACTCAAATTACTCAAGGTGAGAAATATTTCATGTTGCTTATTGATGATTTTAAACATATGACTTGGGTAATGTTTTTGAATAAAAAATTAGAAGATTTCAGCCACTTCAAGGCATTCAAAGCTTTTGTTGAGGATGAAACTAATTTGAAGATTAAGTACCTGAGATCAAATTGAGGAGGAGAATTCATTTTAAATGATTTTATTGAGTATTGTGAAGACCATGGGATAAAGAGACATTATTCAATAGTCATAACTCTATAGCAAAATGGAGTAGTTGAGTAGAAAAATAGAATAGTTCAAGAGATGGTGAGGACAATGTGAAATGAATCCAAGATACTAGATAAATATTGGAGAGAGGAAATTGGTACAATAGTGCATATTTAGAATAGAGCATTGTTGAGAGTCAATAATGATAAGACTTCTTATGAGCTATGGAAAGATAAACTAGCTACAGTTAATTACTTCAGAGTTTTTGGTAGTAAATGCTTCACAAAGAGAATAAATGAAAAATTGGGTAAGTTTGAATATAGAATAGATGAAGGTATATTTATTAGATATTATATAAAAATTAAAGCTTATAAATGTTATAAAAAAATAACCAAGAATATTGTTGAAAGTGCAAGTGTTAGGATAGATGAAGATTTAGCAAAAGGATCCAGTGATCCAATGGACACTCCTAAAATCATTGAAGAAGAGGATGTTTAAGAGTCAAATGAAGATGAGAAGGAGAATCAAAATGACACCAAGACCCCATATAAATATGTTCAAATAAATAATAATAAGAGTGACATCACATGGAATACAAATGAAGGAGTTCACACTAGAAGGATGATGGTAAGTGAATCTGAGCAAGTAAATTTTTCTTTGTTATCCAAAATTCATCTTAAAATATTTTTAGAAGCTATACATGATGAGCATTGGGTTAAGCCAATAGATGAAGAGTTAAATTAGATATAAAATAATGATACGTGGGAATTAGTGCCTAGACTAAAATATCAAAATGTCATAGGAACAAAATGGGTATACATAAATAAATTGAATGAAGATGGTGAAGTTACCAGGAATAAAGCAAGGCTAGTATGTAAAAGATATAATCATATTTAAGGTATAGATTTTGAAGAAAAATTTTCACCAATGGCAAGGCTAGAGGTTATTATAATGTTTCTTGCATATATAGTGTTTAAAATTTTCAAAGTGTTTTAGATGGATGTCAAGTCTACTTTATTGAATAGGAATGTAGAAGAGGAGGTCTACATTGAGCATCTTGAGGGATCTATTCTCTCAAATAATAGTATTCATGTATGTAGATTGAAGAAAACACTGTATGGATCAAAATAAGCTCCCAGAGCTTGGTATGCAAGACTTGATAAGTACCTGCAAGATCAAGGTTTCAAGAGAGGTTTTGTTGATAGTAATCTTTGCATCAAAACAAAAGGTGATCATCAATTGATTGTTGTGGTATATATTGATGACAAAATTTTGAAGGAAACATTGAAAAGATGACAAAAGAATTTTTTGATAATATGCAAGAAGAATTTGAGATGTCTATGCTTAGAGAATTGTCATTTTTCTTAGGGTTGAAAATATTTTAGTCAGATAAAGGAGTTTTCATATCTCAAAGTAAGTATGCCAAGGAAATTTTGAAAGAAATTAGTTTTGAGGATTATGCACCAATTGGCACACCAATGAGTATAGGAAATAAGGTAAGGATGAATATTCACCTATTGTAAATTAATATTTGTATATCTCTATAATTAGTAGTCTTTTATATTTGACAATATGGAGGCTAGACATCATGCATACAATAGGCATGGTTGTGAGATATCAGGTAACCTTGAAGGAGAGTCATGTTTAATTGGTGAAGAGAATATTTAGATATGTCAAGGGGACATTGGATTATGCATTATGGTATCCCATAGGCAGAGATTTCACTTTGGTTGATTATATAGATTCATATTAGGTAGGTTTCTTGGATGACATAAAGAGTATAATTAGAGGAGCTTTCTTCCTCCGTGATAGCTTAGTATCATGGCTAAGTAAAAAGTAAAATTTAATATCATTTTATATAGCTAAAATGGAATATATTGTAGTAGTATTATGTTGTAATCAAATGCTTTGGATGAAGAAAACTTTGGAAGATATCAAGGTAAAATATGATGAACCTATTTCTATTTTTTGTGACAACACAACTAATATTAATATTTCTAAGAATCTAATGATGCATTCAAGAAAAAAACATATTCTTATTAGATATCACTTCTTGAGAGAGTAGGCTGCAGATCAATAGGTTAAGATGAAATATATTAGTACTATAGAATATATTGTAGATATTTTCACAAAGGCACTACCAAAAGACATATTCAAGTATCTATAGGAGAAGTTGGGATTAATTTATTTTACTTCCTTCCATTGAGGATCTGCATCAGTTTAGGGGGAGCTAAGTGTTAGCTCCAAGATAGGTCCTTTTTCATTGATGCCAAAGGGGGAGAAGAATAGAAATAGGTATAGGTAACATGTGTAGAAAGAGGTGCAAAAATATGTACAGGGAATAGGTATAGGATGCTACAGTAAGGGGGATTTATTGTATGTTTTTTAGATGGTAGTATGTGTAGGTTGACATGTACAATACAGGTTTTAGTGACAAAGGGGGGTATTGTTGGAAATATTGTAATTAATGTCAAAGGTCTAGCATTGGTGATAAAAGCCCCATAACATTTATTGTATAAAGATGTTTTTAATGTTCATATTTTGGCTAAAATGTGTTGATATTCATTTAATAATAACTAATATATTTTTGGTTGCATAAAAGTCAAAAGAGGGCCCATAGAAAAGTCAAAGAGTCATAAGGTAAAGATAAAAGAGAAATGGGATGCATTTTCCCATGAAGAGTCATCTTGAGGAATTCCAAGAGTCACCAAGTGAAGAGAAAAGAGGGTATGGTGCATTTTTCCATGAAGAGTCACCTTAAGGAATTCAAAAGGTCACCAAGATAAAGACAAAAGAGAAAAGGGCACATTTGCTTATGAAGGGTCACCATGTGACTTTTCAAATACAAGGATTCAAAGGGTCATGAAAATTTGGCACCATTTTCCATGAGGAGTGAAGAATCACAAAGGGTGAATGCCAAAGGTCATTTGAAAAGCTATAAAATAAGGCTTGGGAAACCATTTGTAATATGCAAGAGAGTGTATAGTTTGTAATTATTTTATATAATAAAAGAGGAGAGATTAGAAAGAGATATTGTAGATTTATATCATTTGTTGAGAAAGAAACATTGAGAGATGTGTTTTATACACAAGAGGGGTTGGTGATCCTATGGGTTGGTGTTCAAAAATCTTTGTAAGGGGTTGGTGGTCTTTTGGGTTGGTGTTCACAAATAGTTGTTGTGTTGGTGCTCAGTAAAGGGGTTGGTGATACTACAAGTTAGTGCTTGTGAACTTTGTAATTTGAGTTGGTGCTCATTTATATACTTGAGATTATTCTTCATGGTTTTCCCCACTTAGGGTTTCCACATAAAAATTTGGTCTCTCTCTCTCTCTCTCTCTCTCTCTCTCGTGTGTGGTGCATGTTATTGTTTTAGTTTTATTGCATATCTTGAATGTATGGTTAAGTGGAGTTTGATTAAGTAAAATATTTATAAGATATATAATATACTGATTCACCTCCCCTCTTAGTATATCCCATGCTTAACAACATGTAGCAGTTATAAAACTACACAAAGGCACCCAGATCAAAGTGCATGAGTTACCAACTCCAACTACGACTATAATGCCATTCTTCATCACAATGTTAGATATATAAGTAGAAATTTGAAAGTATAAATCTATAGCTATGATGACAGTGCCACCTCTATGTGTGCCTTAGGTGTTTGAAGAGTAAACAATATGTAGATTAGTCCTTTGTTATTCTAAAAAAATTCAATCATAACAATACACTAGGACTAAACACTCTTGCCTAAGAACCAGGGATAACATAACATAATAAGTAAAATCATAAAATAGAGATAAAGACAATATAAATTTCTTACCTCCTTTATCAAATTTGATGCTTACTTGTTGGCATAAGGATGTTCATACTTGGCCTATGATGATTTGAGTCTTCTAAAAATACTCTTTCTTGGTGGTAGCATCTCTCCAATAGTCACTTGTGGCTTAGCATGAAGCTTGGCTTAAATTGGGTATTATAACACTACTCTCAAAGGCTTTAAGAAGGTATTCTAGTAGAACAACCTTACACACAAAATATTATTGGAATATGGTGTGGGAAATTGTATTTATAGATCAAAGAACTAAATCTAACCATAGGGAGGTTAGGTTAAATTATAACTTGGGTTGAGTCTAAATTAACCTAAGTTGAGTCAGTCTAATCTTGAGTTGGGTTGAGGCACTCATGAAATCTTGACACCTCAGTTTCAAATATTTGTGAGGAATGAAAACTCACTTTAGATATTTGTGAGGTTTTTACTCATTTTTGAAATATTTAGTAGATAATAAATTACTTTAATATCTCATTTGACCTTTTGACTTCATATTTGGCTAAAAATTCTTTTTTTGGTAAACAAAATTCATTAATTTGATTTGAAATTTTTGTTTAGGCAAGTTAATTAAAATTTTCAATGTAATTAATCTTGATTAGTATTTTTTGGATTTTGTAAATTGTTATAAATGTTTTAAATTAATATCTTGATAGGCCAAAAGCATCAAATTACTAGGTCATAATTTGACTAGGATTAGAATTGAACTAAGTTAGTGGCACCTACAAGGTAATACACCAAATAAATGAGCATTTTTATAGTTTTGGTTGGTTAAATCCATTATGTAGATTAATTTAGGTGATTTTTATTCTTAGATGTATCATTTAATACAAATTAAACTAAATCCTAGTTTGGGTAGGCATAATGGCCAAAACTAAGTGTCTACAATTTGTTTCTGTTTGAGAAGGTGTTGCAAGACACAAGTACAGTAATATATTGTCAAAAAATAAAAAATTAATTAGTCTAAATGGTTTATACCTAGGGGTGATTGATAAACCCTTGATTCCCCTTTAGGGGATTGGTGCAAAAAATAGAATCATTGAATGTTCGCTCAAAATGAAAAAAATGACATAATCTATTATCAATGGGAGGTGGGATTATTGAATTGCCCAAAGGTAGTTATAAATATTAATGGCTAAAGAGACACAAAGTTGCTAAAAAGTATTTATAAATAGTAACAAAGTATGTGACACTAGTTTTCCCAAAGGTAGTTATAGGCAGTGGCATGAATAGATGCCCTAGTAGGGTGGTGAAATGGGTACTAATTTGCCCAAAGGTAGTTATAATTAGTAAAAAAAAATAAGAAACACTGATTTTTCCAAAGGTGGTTATAATCAATAACAAATAATTAATAACACATTGATTTTACTAAAGGTAGTTGGAGTGGGTAAAAATAATGATTTGCCCATAGGTAGTTATAATCATTAGCACAAGACATAACAAATAATTATTTGTCTACAGGTGATTATAATTATAAAATTGGTCAAAAATATAATTTTCCCAAAGGTAATGATAATTAGTAATGAAATGAGAAACACTGATTTTCTCAAAGGTAGTTATAATTAGTAACAAAAAGTGAGAAAAACACTGATTAGTCCCTAGGTGGTTATAATCATTAAATTGGTCAAAAATAGAATTTTCTATGATGTGGCAAATTGGCAATGGTAACTTATGTGAAAAATCCATAAAATGGATTTATGATGAGCTGACAAAGGATAACATCACATTTTTAGCCTAAATTTGAGTTCAAAGATACATGCTCAAATAAACATGAGATAGAGGTTAAAAAAATACATTGATAAATAGGTTTTAGGGGAGGCCCAAAAATATGGTTTAGTTGGAATACTACTAAAAAATAAGGCATGTAGGATAAAAAAACATGCAAAATGGACCATGATGTGAAAAATACGCTTCTTAGAGGGTATAAAATGAACTATAGGCCTTGGAGGATAAAAAATTAATTTTTTTAGCTATATATTCACCCTTGGGGTGAAAAATAATTCATTTTCACCCCAACCTTTATAAAATTTTAGCTCTAGTTTTTTGCAAAAATTACTAAGAGAAATTGGCTTGTAGAGGATCATGACAACATGTATTAGAGTGAGTGAGGGAGCATATGTGGCCACTACATGATGGGGCACTAGTAAGTAAACTTAACTCAATAATTAATTACCATTTAGTAACATTTAATTCACTTTAAAAGTAAAAAATGGCAATGTCATCATTTATATGGTAGGGAAAATGATGGCTTCACCAAGGAAATTGGCAACTTCATGCAAAGTTATCATTTCAAAAAATGGAGGTAATGCCATAAAATCATAAAAATCATCAAAATGGTGATTTTTTAGATTTTAAGGTGAAGTCACTATTTTAATGAAAATAAAAATGATGCTTTTACCTAAAAATGTGCAAATATGCCTAAACAATAGCTCTGTCATTGATAAAATAATGACTTTTATTTAAGAGGAAAAAAAGAAAGACTTTGAGGAATCAAAAGGGGTCCAACCTATGGAAGAGGGTCAACTAGATGGATTAGGATAGGCTTAGGCTCCATTAGTAGTATATAGTTAGGCTAACACTAAACATTTTGATTGTAGGAGTGATTATTTGTGCTTACCTATCATGAGAGACAATCCCATTGTTTACAGACCCCACCGATCTAGACTAAAATCATGGTGGGATTCCTGTAGATACTAGACTTGCATAATGTGGCATATGTTCTAGCTATCTAGGTAGGCCAATCTTATCTAAGTGTGTTAGTAGAGTGTTGGCATAGTGAGATATCAACATTTTACTAGTGGATGAGGGAGGCCACTTTCACACTTAAGGATACTTAGTGTATCCTCAAGATACCAATACATGGGAGAAGATTATTTTGGACACCATTAACATAGTAATAGGCAATGATTGATGATTTATGTAACTCTCAAGGTCTCCCCATGGTTCAAGGGAAGGTTGATATAAACCTGATCAAGACCTACACTAACATTCAACCAAATGATTTACGTATTATGGATCCTTCACCACTAGCCCTAATTGATCAAGAGGTTGTTGTTCTTATGGCATTATCAATGAAATCTTTCTACCTGATAAGAGTGCCTGGTAATTCCATATGAGCTAGGTGGCATGGTTAGGATCATGCTTGAGGATTAGACATAGTTTACCTAGGGACCATCAATTTTTACATAATTGTATAAAGACTTGCACCTGATAGCATACCAAAGTGGATGCAATATTGGATCCTACACACTTCTCATGGTCTAGGGCTAGGAACACATTTTGATTGAGTGACCAATTGGGATGCATGAGATGTAGGATCTCAAGGAACTAGTGGCCTATGGTTGGGTTTAGATAGTATCTGACTAATGTGGGCATAAAGGAAACATCTCTTTTTATCATTAGATGCTCAGTGATCTAACACTATAGTTTTTTCATTTGGAGGTTGTACCTCACCTATCAACTCTAGTGGTTCAAGGATGGATGATACATAAGATTCATGACTACCATATGTTTTCTTAATAAGAGGTAGTCCCATATTATAGAGGAGTACCACTTATATCCAGTACTTATGTAGTTTGGATACATACATGATGTACTTAAGGGGACATGTTGGTTATCACACATCACATGAGAGATTAGTTGGATAGTCCAATGATAACGAGAAATGAGGCTACAATGATCTATCTTAATAAACTACAAGTTGTCTAGGTCTCTGTATGAAAAGCTATGAATATAGGGGTTACTACATCTTTCATCACTAGTGGGTATAGCTGTGTATTTTGAGGCTAATAGTTTCATTACCAATAAGGGGTCAATCTCTTATGAATAACAAGGAGATGGGGGCTGAGATATTGATCAAGAGAAGCAACACCTAGTAGGAGAGTGAGGTTAGGGATGATGATGTTGATGATGATGATGGTGGTTGGGATGGAGAAAATAGATATGAGGGTCTATATGTGATTATATTGGACCCTATATTAGTAGTGGTGGTTATATCATAGGTTGGATTAGGCCATACAGGGAATTTAGGCACACAGGTGGATCCAAGTTAGGTGGGGCCTTCTGGTATGACCATTAGTATGATTGAGTAGGAGGTAATTGCTCAAGTATAAGAGGTGGTAGGGTTAAAAAATTAGTTATTTAATATACAAGGTACCCTAGACATGAGGGATGATGATATGATGTGGCTAAAAATAGAGATCACTTGACTGAAGGCTAAGATAGACATGATGGTGTAGTTATTAGGCTAACTCACAATAGAGAGATCAGACCATTAATGAGCATGATCAAGTATTGACCACTATGGGTAGACTAATACAAGAATGGGATGTGTCTTAATGAGCTAGTACATAATCTGGATTCTCACTAATGATTTTAGAAATCCTTTGAGCTAAGGATGAGGCATCTTATTACATGTGAGCCTATGAGTCTACCATGCCCAAAGAGTAGCAAGTTGTTACTTTTAAGATTATATTCATAGATGGCAGGGAGTAGATATAATTGGTCTTATATTGGGACTCATGTTTATGGTGCCTTGGGCCAATCAATTCATCAGCCATGACCACCACCACTAGTACCACCAAGTCCACTAGGGCCTCCTATAGTTATAGGTCCCATAGACATACATATCTAGAGTTGATCATAAGGATCGTGGCACTTTGACAAAGTTGGGAATTATTTTGGCCTAGGGCATTATACCCATTATATCGACATATAAATATATTATTGAGACACCATGTGATATGTATACATTTGCTATGATAGGACATTTGAGATACATTAACATTTAGTTTTGGGTCTTTCAAGGCTGATGTACATGTATATGATATTGCTTTGATATATACGATGCCATGTTTATTATCTTGTTTATCTATTTTTTAGCATTGATTAAAATTATTTATATTTAACATCATTGATGTTTATACTCACGTATTCTCTACTTATGTATTGATTATGCCATGTTTATGAGATGTTCTATTGGTTATCATCTGATTATGTTATATGACCTATATGAATGTTTATTCAAGGATGCTCATATGTATAAACACATAATAAATAATTTGTTTCTCTTGTTTATTACTCATGGATTCAGGTATGTATTAGGGTATGTGGTTGGTTTTGATATAATGGAGAAGTACTACCATTGCATTTATAGAATAGACTTCTTATGAGCATAGATTTTTTGTAGCTTGTGATATTATACACATAATTATGGATAAAAAAATATAAATATATACCCTAAGCATGAAAAACTTAATTTAAATGTAAATTAAAAAAAATTGAGAATAAGATATGAATAATCAATTTCTATGTGCAAATATAAAAAATAAATCAAGTGTATGACTAAATACGATAATTCACAACCTAAGTGTAAGATATAAATATTCAAGACTTGAGTGTAAACAAAATATAATAGTCTTACGACAACTGAGAAACAAAAAGGTAAAAAATAAAACAAACAAATGAATAAAACAAACAAAAAGATAAAAACAAAACAAATAAACAAAAATAAACAAAGAAAAAAAACACAAATAAACAAAATGAAAAATAGACTATATAAACAAACAAACAAACAAACAAACACTAAAAAAAATAAATAAATAATAAATTATATAAACACCAAAAAAACTAATAAAAAATTCCAAACAAGAACAACAAAGCACAATAAAAAAACAAATCAAAAAATAATAAACAGAATACAATGAAACACCAATAAAAATAAATAATATAACATCAATACACAAAAAAAACACCATAAAAAAAAATAACAAACAAAAATAAACAAAACACAACAAAACTCGAAGAAACCAATAAATAAAAAAATAACATGAAAACAAACAACTAAATAAACACAAACAACAACAAAACAATAATAAACAAAAAGGCCAAATGCAGAAACAAAACACCAATAAAAAACAAACAAACAAACAAAGTAACATGATACAAATAAAGATAGATAAAATAAAATAGATGAGCAAATAAAACAAACAAAATAATCCAATAAACAAATTAAATAAAACAATCAAAATAACTATACAATCCAAAGTAAAAAAATGTAGTAAACAAACTAATCTAAACACATAAAAATAGATTAACTAAGCTAAACAAACAACAATACACAAGCAATGATTAATGACAATGTTAGTACAAATAGAAAATAATTTTTTCATGTATTTTTAATAGAGGTGTTACTCTTGGTGACATGATGACCCTTAAGTAAGGTAGCAATGACACGGGGAAAATAACATAGAAATAAAAGACACAAGGTTGCCCCTAGGCCATAGGGGAACAACAACACAAAGAAGATGACAAACATTATCTCTAGGCTATAGGAGACAAAAATAAATAAATAAATAAGACAACACAAATATTTCCCCTAGGCCATAAGAGACAACAAAAAAACATAAAAAAATAGTTGGGGGAGTAGAAGAAAAGGGGTAGCCAAGCTGACTCTAGATGCACTAGGAAAGTGGATCCTACCTATATAGTTCCATGGACACAAAATCCAATGTGAACTTTAGGCCAAATGTAGTTCTTTTAAGATATGGGATAGAAGGAAATGGATGATAAGAAAACATGATTAATGTGTAGAGGAAAATAGGAATGATCTCATAAAATGGTAAGTGTGTGAGAAAAGAGGGGATGATATCCTGTAATCATGAAAATGTCAACACAAACAAGTCATGTAAGCATGATAATATGGTTTAAGCTCAAACCACACTAAAAGTCAAGACATGAGTATCCACTAATGAGTTAAATTGGTAATTCATAGTGTATACTGCATCTAAGGCTTGGAATAAGAATGATCTCACAAAATGACAAGAGCGTATGCAATGTTCACTCACAAAATGGTGAGAGTGTAAGTAAATACAAGTGATCATTAGTATATCAAAATCAAATACATGATGATCACAACATGAACTCACAAAATGGTGAGAGAATAAAACTTAAGGCCAATAAGGATGGAGAAATTAAATGATAAGTGGTTATTCATGAAATAGTTAGGGGTACCAAGATCCTTAAGGTAAATAAGTGGTATAAAAAGAAAGGAAGGTGCAACTGAGCTAACCCTAAATACCCCATGTATCTAAGTATGGGCTACATAGTTTATGTGGACATTAGGCTGATGTAAGTCTCCTAGAAATGGGAGGAAAAAGACCAAGCTAGTCTAGAAATAAACTGAATAGATAAGATGGCCCATTCTAAAAAAATGATGACTTTATATCTCACATGGAAATTCTAAGCCAATTTTCATGATTTTGTGATTCTTAGGATTTTTAAGATTTTTTTACAAATGTTTTTGGAATTTTGTAGGCATATCAACTCAATCAATAATTATGAGACACAAAATGGTCCAACTCATAAAATAGTGAGATCATGGCTTAGGTATCTTGTAAAATGGCAAGATCATTTAACTTAGAATTCTTGCAAAATCATGAGAGTGTGGTGAAGGGGTGACCAAGATAACCACAACATGAATCAAACACTACCTACATAGCCCTATAGGACATCGAGTCAATGTAGTTTTATCTATACAAAAGGCATCCAATTAAGTACCAACAAGTTTAGGTAAAGGTAAATGACAAGGTAAAATGATAAAAATAATGGAAAGGTGATGCAATAATGCATGATAAAGGTGTTGTCCCTAATTTACCCATGGGTAGTTAAAATGAGGAAATAATGGCAAAGGGTCAATGGTTATTTTATTATTTATAGGAAACTAAGGTTTAGTTCCTAAATAATAAAGGTTCTGGATTAATGTTTAAAATCCAATAAAATATATTAAAATGCAAATTTATATCAATTTAATCAAATTAATTACATAGGGAAGAGAAATGACTTATATAGAAAAGCATGGCTAAGATGGCTATTATAGGGTCTGAAATTGGCTATGCAGGATTGGGATAGTGTCACAAATCAAGATTTGGTTTTCATTTGATGAAAGGACATGAACACTAAAAAAAGACACTTTGGGTTCTAACTCTATTATCCACTCTTGCCATTATTATCCAAACTAGTCATAGAGACCCAAATTTTTTGTGTTCTTTGCAATGTTCCTTTTGTGATCTTGCCTGTGAAATTTCAAGTGCTAAATGCCAATGAAGCTCACAGTAGAGTTTTTTTAATCTTTAAACCCTAAGTCTATCTAAACACATGAAACAACAAATACATTAAAATCAAAATGGGGAAAAATTGGGTTAGGGGAAGTATGATCACATGATTTAGAACCCTTATTATCATGATCACTACCTACATTAACCCTCAAGCTAGGGTCTTAGACTAAATGTAGTTCTCCCTTAGGGAACATGTATAATAAACATGCATGGTAGATGAAACAATGAACTTTTGTCTAGGCCCTTCTTTGATCAAGCATGCAAATCTATGTGTGATGCAGAACGCTGAACTATACTATTGACTAATTTTTAATTATTTACTATGTCAAAGTAGTAAGTGCTAGATATAAAATGACTAGTGATGTCCTTTATATAAGGGACTCTTTATTTTGAATTTAGGAGCTTTATTCACATTATCCATCATAAAAAATCTAAATAAAACTTAAGGGAGGGGCTAAGAAGGGTTTAGGGCCTATTAAAAAAAATGACTATTGGACAATAACATCGAGTAGGATAAGAACATTAGGTGCTATAGTCCTATACAATTCTATTATTTAGGACTTAAAAAAATAGGCTGGGACTAACACAGGCCAAGTTTGAGGGTCTCTAGGGGTATAGTTCAGTTGACTGAGATAATAAAGAGGTGATAGAAGTAAGAAATAAAACCAATATAAGCAAAATAAAGACATGGCTAGTACAAACAAGGATCATATTATCTAGTCAGAGTCTCCTATGGAAAGGACTATGAAAAGACATGATGTGTGTGGTTGATTGACCAATTCAAGGTGTATACATTTTCCCCCCTTTTATTCTAGTGATGTAATGAAATGAAATACTAGAGTAAAAGAAAGAAAAGGAAAATGCGTACCTAAACCTATCTGCATAGAGATAATTGTGTTACAAGGGTCCAACTCACTTCTTGGCTAGGGAAGTGGATGGAGATCTAAATAGTGCTTGAAGCAAGAAGGAATACTTGAAATTGATTCCCCTATACTAAATTTTAATGTGGAATCCATGTAATCATGGATAAGGAGGGAAATGATTGCCCCTATGCTAAATCTAACTAAAAATGAGGAATGCTTGGAGGCCCAAAATCAATGTTTATCCTTAGTCCCATATAAACTCATCTAATTTAGAATGTGTGTATAAAATGTATATACTATGAAGAGAAAAATATGTCATGCCCCCACTTTGAATATCTAAACTAGAATTGAGAAATTCTTAAAGGCCTAAAACTAATGTCTATCCTCTATCCTACACCAACTTGTGCAGTCTGGATCTGGGTAATGCACCAACTACTATAGATGGCTATGTGGTACAACTTGGTGATAACCTAGGTATAACTAGGTATAATCTAAAAATTTGATCAATATTCAAGAAGAGAATGGCATGTCTTGCCATTCTATTTGTATAATCCTGAGTGATGAAGAACATGAACATCTATGCCATGCCCCTCAATATAGTATATGAGTGATACGTCTATATAATATGGTAACATATATAACCATATATGAAATAACATATCTTGCCATATCTAGTGCAAAATTAGCGACCCAAAACACTATTCTCTGCACTATGTCTATAATCTGCTATCTGATTTTGTAAACTATCATGTTGTATGAAGCTATATGTGTGAGATGTGTAGTATGTACATGCCCCCATATCTATTATTTGAGTCTATATCTATATCAAAATCATTATGAATCCATATAAGTTGAACCATTGTATCTAAATAGTCTATGTGTCTATAAGATGAAATCATTGTGGATTCATACGATCTAAACCATTGTATCTAAATAGTCTATGTACCTATAAATTAAAGGTATATTCCTCTAAATGTTTTGAGTAATGTTGAGTAACCCATATAATTTGAATCACTATATATCTCAAATAATCTAAGCTAAATATGATAATCTAAATGCTATATGTATAAGAACCATGGTGTCTCCACTTATGAGAGTGGGTGGGTATGCTAGGTAAGTGTATAAATAGGAATAGTATGAATGATGCCCCCCTTTTGGGGAGAGGGACAAAATTTATGATAGAGGAGGTTGAGCCAAAAGTGATGAATGGTGGCATAATAATAGAAATAAGGTTGGTATATTATGAATGGATTGAGAGGTTATTTGATTGATTAGATTGAGTTGTTGAAAATGAAACAAGTTTTTTTTTTGTGATGATTAAGGTGTATGTTTGAGTGTAATATAAATATAAAGATGCTCATACAATATTAGGTAGATGAGGTAGTAAGAGATTGATGCTTTAGTGATGTCGAAGGTATCATTTTCATGATTCTGAGGAAGAAAATGGTTTGAAAAATAGAGTTACAGGGTTCTATCTATGGGCAAAATGGTATTTTGTTTTGATTGAAATAATTGACTAATATAGAAAATTGGATTGATTCTCGATTCATTTGTGTATTGGCTAGGTTGAGATTTTGAGCTTTGGAGTGAGAGATATGTCAAGGAGATAAGCACCTGTCATGACCTAATTTTAGTAGTTGGTAGCTTAGGTTTAGGCTGGTGGTGATTTGACCTTGGTAAGTAACCCAAATGCTTGGTTTTTATCTATTTTAGGCCTATTTTAGTGTTTTTTATCTCTTTAAAGTAGGCTAGACTTCTTGTCTAAGGTTTAGCACTCTTTTCCAAGTTTTAGCACTATTTTCCAAGTTTCAATGCTCCTATCTAGCATTGTTGTCCTTTTTGTAGCATTGTTATCTAATGTGAAAGATTTTATAAGATGATACTTGACTACTTGCTATTGTTTTTGCTTGGATTTTGAATTGGTGATGTTGACTGATGGGTGTACTATTTTTGGTGATGTAGGGTGAGGTGTGAATGAAAAAGTTATGTAGGGGCTAGGTGATGGAGACATTGAAGCTATCACTGTTGTCTATTGATGAGAGAATTGTCTTAGATAGGGTACTGTTAGGTCATGTTTGTAAGCTAGGTATAGTGTAGTGGGATCAATATTTGATTACTGCCCTATTTGAGAGGTGGAATGTGGATACATGTAATTTTTAGCTTCATATAGGGGAGATGACTGTGACTCTGAAGGATGTGTATCACATATTATATTTATCGATTAGTGGGTGGTGAGTGATGGTATAGGATGATATGGGTGATGATGTTATTGATTGTGCATCTTTGTATTTTGTTGGTGTGACCTTAAGTATACATCAAAGAGGGAGTGAACATGATGTACTACTATCATTTATTATGTAGTCTAATGTTTTGCACTTGTAAAAGTGGTTGGTTATTTTATTGGCATCATTTATTATTGTGGATAGGAGTGGAGTGTCTATTTCATAAAGGATGTATATGATTGTGCATAGTGTGGAGGTATATGTCACTATATTCTCATAATGGAGGATTATGCTAGTCCACCTATATAGGGATATTTATAGGTTTACACAAGAAATATTTAGTGGTGGGGTGAATGCATCAACCTTATTGCATTATTAGGCCTATGAGCACATAGCAGTTGTGCAACTGATTAGATTATCAAGGGAGAAGTGGGAAACTTGATATCAATTTGGATAGTGGTGGATGAGTACATTGTCTATTTGATCCCTTGGGATGGATCATTATAGGTGAGTTTTAGACAAATTAGTTTGGTGACATCATATGGAAACCTTATAAAGGATTTTTTGGGTGGGCAAAGGATAGAGTGAAATTATGATATATGAGGGTTAATTATTAAATACATGACCTTTATGTTGGAGTATATGAGCACTTTTAGTATGAGCACATGACTAGAAAATTTGGGGTACCACAAGATGTGCCCCCAATAGCATGGGTGTGGGCGAGGAGTGCACGAGCATCCATGAAGGAAGGATCTCATGCAAAGCCTACTAAGGTTGAGCTTGCACCATTGCATTTGGATGTGAGGGATGTAGCCATAGATATTCTAGATGTGAATGATGTTAGATGTATAAATGTGTATACTTCATGGTGGGCTAGGTAGAGGTGGGCTCCATTATGTCCTATTCAGGTATGGGATGCTCTAGAGTATGAGGATCTTGAGTCAATCTAGATGATGGGAGGTAAGTAATGATTACATTTGAATCATATATAAGTTTGTGATTTAGTTTGATTTCAAATTATATAGCTAATGTAGTGTCATACTTTGTGTATAAGTGGAGTGGGAGGTGCTCAGGATGAAACACAGCCTAGGATAGGAAGTGGAGATGATGATTACTAGTAGACCATAATTGATTCAACACTTTGAGAGCTCACATGGTATGTACCTAATGTTGCAGTGGAGGAGGGATTGATAGAGTGATGGTCGTGGCCAGTATCCATTCTCATCTATTTGATAGGATTTCTATAGTAATAACTACATATGTTAGGGCAACAAGAGAAAGTGATGAGTCGAGAGCTAAGCTAAATAGGCATAAGATGCCTCCTATTGATTTTGGATTTGTTAGCATGAAGATCATGCATGAGTATACATATATTCAAAGGTGATATTTGAACTTGTGTGAGGAGCATAGTTGGCTATTGGAGTGAGAGATTCATTTCAAGAGGCATGTGGTAGCTTGAGAATGTGTAGGGCCATCAAGTGTTAGGGTGGATTATGAGACTAGTACTGGTGGGGAGAGTGAGACTAAGAGTGAGGGAATGATGCCCACTCATGACTAACTATACTTGATATGGTTTATATATTTTTAAAACTCATTATACATATATGGATAATTGTTTTATTTTGACTCATGCATATTATGTTATGGAATTTGGAGGATATTGGTATATTTATTGTAAATGGTTGATTAGAAATAGTTGATTTGACATTGATGTTGAGGTTGCATATTTCTGGTAAAATGGTATTTGTGATGTGATTTGATTTTTGTTTAATAGGTTCAAGTGTGATGTTAGTTTTGATTTTGAATCATATGTGATTAAAAAACCTTTGTTTTTTTGTAATTTGTAAATTGATTTGGTAAGGTGAGTTGGTTTAAGATTGGTAAAATAGGATACTAGTAAGATTGAGATTTAGATAAGTTAGTTTGGCTAGGGATGGTTATTTATAACTAGGAATATTAGTTGTTAGTAGAAGGGGATGTAAGATATCACTTTATGCATATCAATTTATGCTCAATCCCTTAAGAGTGGCTGAAGAATACAAAGGCTAGCCCTTTGGCTCCATCATCACCATTGATTGAAGCTATGAATTGATATTGGTATGAATGTGTGTCATATCACTCTATTTTATATCACTATCTAAAACTTGATGGCAAACTGAACAAGTGTTCATACTACTCATGCTATGTAGGAATATGCCCTATATTTGATACTATCTATGGTGCATTAACTATAGATATACATGGAGACTATGTAAGATGCAATCTCAATGGATACATAACTAAAACTATTTGATGTGATGGAGGCTCGTCTATCTACAATCATAATGGATTGTTACATGAAATAACACCCTATGGCCTCTATTGTGATGCATATGACTGAGTAATATATCAAGATGGAACTATAACATGTGATGGGGGCTCATATAATCTCAATTGTATCAAGTTGCTACATGAAATAGGTCCCTAAAAACATGGTTATAGTGAATATATATCTGGAGTAGTACTCTATAATATGGGTTCATCTAATCTTAACTATAGTGGGTTGCTACATGAGATAGGACCATAAAAACTTGGTTGCAGTAAATATCTATTTGGAATAGTACTCTGTAATGTGGGTTCATCTAATCTTAATCATAGTGGGTTGCTACGTGAGATAGGAACTTGAAAAATCTATTGTGGTGTTGTGACTATGTTGGATATGTATATGGAATTGCACTATGTACTCCATGCACTATATTGCTATATGTAGGTTGTTCTCATTATACTGGTCTCTAAATCCTCTAAGTAGGTGGGATAGGATATCTCCTATGAGGCTCTGTCCTATAAACTGCATTACTCTCATGATGAGTAACTAATGATTCTTATGAAGGAATGTCCTAGGATGACTCAGTCATGGAGGAATGAGGTTTATGGTTTCATGATGGAGGATATATTGGTGCCCTAAGTGTGAATGTTATAATTCCATTATCAACACATATATTAATGAAATCCATGAGTCCATAACAATCATTATCTCTATGTCCATGGATATGATGATAGTTATAAAAGGGCCAATGTGGCTATCTATGTAAGAGATGTGGATCTCATCAATGAATAGAAGGCAATGTGATTAACCTCATATCTAGTAGTGCTGATAATATGACATATGAGATAACCCACCCTAAATAAAATTTTAATGGTGCCTTGTTGCTATTCTCTGTAGTGCATACTGTAGGTGGTGCTCTAGAACTTAGCTCTCTATTATTAGCTGGTTGCCTTTTTTGGCTATGGTCTCCTATCTTATTTTGGACATGGTGGATGCTAAGTGCTAAGATCTATAGATGGAGGTAATGCTATGAAATCTAGAGTAAGCCAATCAATTGAATCTAACTCAATCAATCCAAATTTATCTCCAAGGATAGAGTTGTATAACATAAGTGCCTAAACGATGACTATGTCTAATATAATATATGATCTATAAGGGGTTGGCAAAGCACCTTAATGAAGATATGTTGAATCTCTAAAAATTCTAGTTTATAGATCAATCTTAACATTTGAGTCTTGAATTGTAAGATATGATCACTAACTAGATTTAAATTATTCTAATGCAATGTGACAAGTTTCTCATATGTAACATGAGGGCCTATTTTTACTATGTAATATCTAAGAAATGCCTCTTCTAAGTCATCATATGTATACAAGGAACCGATAGGGAGTAGATGAAAGAATCAAATATGTGTATTACCCACTAATGTCTGTTAGAATAACTTAAGTAGAATCAAAAGGCTCGCATGAGATGGAAAAGCCTTTTGAAAGGCTTGAAGGTATATGAATGGATCTCCAATTCGATCAAATTAAGGCAATGATGGTATCTAGAAATGCTTAGGTAATGAAGCTTTGAAAAATGTCTTCAGAAGAGGGTTACCATGTAAGCCATTGGCATCCATCCAAGACTTATTAGCCTTTTTTTACAAAGTAAGAAGATGTACTTGGTGTTGTAATTCACCAACTATATGTATCAAAGAAATAATCTCTTGGGATGGTATATTAGTATCTTAAAGTGGTTCTTTTAATTTTTTAATTTAATCATTTATTTTAGCCATGGAAATGCTACATTTAGAAATTAGATCATAGAGAGAGGGTGTGCTCACTTGAGCCTTTGGAGGAATGGTAACTTGGACCTTAGTAGAGGGATGTTGGCTACCATTCTCTTTGGGTGAAGAGTGAGAAATAGATGCTACTGTAGTAGCGGGTGGCTTGGGAGATTCATTAGTATCTTAATTATTTAGTTAATCACATTATAATTGAATAAAGGATGTGATGTTATCATTGACATGTGAATTATTTGAAATACAATCATGCATAGAATTAAAAGCAACATTTTGTAATGCATTATGTTTGAGAGGAGTGAGAAAAAAGTTAGAAGTATGAGATGAATTTTCTTCTTCACTATATGCATAATAGTCATCATCATTCCATATATTATCAAAATTAGAATTTTGTTCATTTGAAAGAGGAAAAGTAGAAGTATCACTTTCATATTCACTCTCATTTTCATATTCATATGCATGTTCACTATCATACTCATTATCACTTCTATTATCACTAGGGAGAGGGGTAAGAGAAGATGTTAATTCTTTTCTAATATACAATAAATTATCATGTGAAATTGGAATACTATGTGCATCTATGTTATCCTTGAATGGAATGCATGAATTATTTTCATTTACAATATGAGAAGTAAGAGTAAGAGAGTTATCATTTCTTTTGTCATTTTTTGAGATAACAAAGTAGAGTTAAGAACATGAGATTGATAATTTTAATTATGCATTAGAATTTTTTTTTATATTATTGTAATTTGATTTTTAGAGAGAGAGAGAGAGAGAGAGAGAGAGAGAGAGAGAGAGAGAGAGAGAGAGAGAGAGAGAGAGAGAGAGAGAGAGAGAGAGAGAGAGAGAGAGAGAGAGAGAGAGAGAGAGAGAGAGGTTCAAATGCAATCAAATTATCACTAATGAGAGTTTCACTTGGAAATGCATGATTAATTTGTTCATTTGATGTATTGTGTATAAGATAATGAGGTGAAAGGTACCTTTCCCATTTATCAAAATTATTTTATTTAGAAGAGGGAAGGAAAGAGACAGGTTTAAGAGAAGATGCATTTATGTTTTCTTCACTATCCTTTTCATATGCATCATCATATTCCTCATTATAAAAATAGTAATTGTATTCATTTTAAATGAAATTATTCTCCACATTTTTAGCTAATGTGAAAATTTGTCCATTCATTGTCATAATTATGAGAAAATTTTAAAAATTTATGTATGGGATGAGAGGGAAGAAGTGCCTTAGTGGCCATTTTATTACTTTCACCAAATAGAATATGTAAAATTACTATTAAGCAAACAAATTCAAGAATAACTACTAATATAGAGATATTGAAAATATTTTTGACACTCTAAACAATTTACAAAAATTTCAAAAAATTTATCTAAAAATTGTAAGGGAGAAAGGCTTGGGATTTGAGGACCTAGTTTGGAAATCTACGGTTTGGGGTTAGGATTTTAGAATTTTGTAAAATTATTGTAATAATTTAAATTATAAAATAAATTTGAATAAAATAAATGCACAAAAAATTATATAAACATCATAAATTTTAAATTGAATTTTTGTGCAAAAATATGATGGAAAAACCCTAAGGGTACCTAGGGTTTGAAATTTGTTAGAAGTAAGTTGGGTTCACCAAATGTTTTATTATTTTTAATAAACTAAGGTTTAGTTTTTACATAATAAAGGGTATATATTAAGGATTAAAATACAATCAAATATAGTAAAATATATATCTATATCAATTTGATCAAAATAATTACATAGGGAAGAGAAATGACTTATCTAGAAAAACATGGTTGGGATAGCTATTATAGGGTCTAAAACTGGTTGTGCGAGACTATGACAATGTTATAAATTAGGATCTAGATTTAATTTAATGAAAGTATATGACTACCAAAAGTAACACACTTTGGGTTCTGACATTATTGTGCACTCTTACCACTATTGTCCAAACTGGTCACAAAGACCTAAACTTTCTAGTTTCTTTGCGTTGTTCCTGTGTGAGCTTGCCTATGAAATTTTGAGTACTAAATGTTGATGGATATCATTGTAGGTTTATTTTAATATTTAAAAACTAGGTATATCTACACACATGAAATAATAAAAACATCAAAAGAAAAGGGGGAAAATTAGGTTAGGAGAAGTATGATCACATGATCTAGAACCCTTGTTGTCTTGATTGCTACCTACATTATCCCTCAAGCTAGGGTTTCAGATCAAATGTAGTTATCCCTTTGGAAATGTGCATAATAAATGTGTATGGTAGATGCAATAATTAACTTTTTCCTAGGTCCTCCTTGATCAAGTATGCAAATCTATGTATGATGCATAATGCTAAGCTATACTATTCACTGATTTTTAATTATTTACTATGCCAAAGTAATAAGTACTAGATATAAAATGCCTTGTGAAGTATTTTATATAATAAACTATTTATTTTGACTTTGGGAGCTTTATTTGAATTATCCAAAGTCAAAAATCTAAATAAAACTTAAAGGAGGGGAAAAGAAAGGTTTAGGACCCATTAAGCAAGAAAAAATGACTATTGGACAATATCACCGAGTAGGACAGGAACATTGGGCACTGTAGTCCTACAAAATTTTATTGTTTGGGACTCAAAAAAATAGGTTAGGACTGACACAAGACAAGTCTAGGTGTCTCTATGGGTATAGGTTAGTTAACTAAGATAACAAAGAGTGATAAAAGCAATAAATAAGACCAAGATAAGAAAAACAAAGACATGGCTAGTATGAACAAGGCTCATATTCTTCAATTGGAGTCTCATGTGAAAAGACATGATAAGTGTGGTTACTTGAACAATTTAGGGTTTATACAATGGTAATAATTTTCCCATAGGTAGTTATAATTAGTAGCATAAAGTGGGAATGCAATAACAAATGAAGGATGTACTTGTTATGATTATTGTCATACTACTTTCACATACTACCATTCAAACATGTATTTTTGAACAACTGCTAAAATTGAATCTGTCATCAACCACTAAACATGCTTGAAATAAAAATTAATTTAAACCAAAACCAAATTTTACAGGTAGGGTTAGGTAGACAAAATTGGTTAGTGAAGAGTTAAGGGTATTGTAGAATGGTAAGGGGTATAGTATAAAGAATAGGTATAATGTGGCATAACTTAGATGATTAGTATAGATAATAATCCAAATCCCTTAAGCATAGAAAATTTTGAGGTGCATTATGTTCATTAGTTCATCAAGTTCATCTCCACCTAGTGTAGTGAACCTGTATACTCCAAAACTTAATTGGAAACAACTACATGGGCCCTAACGAGTTTGTTCATAACTTTCCTTTTTTCTTGTATTTAGTGTTGACATTCTTCTGGTTTTATTTTAGTACCAAGTCACCAAGCTAGAACTAATGATGATTAACACACCTATTGTATTGGACTTTTAATAAATTCTATTAAGTTTGAAGGTTATTCTAGGTGGACAAGTATTTACCATCAAGTAGGTCTAGCTCCTACAAGTGAGCCACTCTATAGTCTTCATCGTCAATGATGTGATCCAATGAAATTCGAAGAGAAGGAAAATATACCTCAATAGGAAGAATGGATTTAGTTCCATAAACAAGTGAAAGGGTGTAGCTCTTATTGGATTATGAAATGTGGTATGGTATGCCTAGAGGGTGTTAAATAGTTGTAAGTGCCAATTATGACCAACTTTATTGACAATATTCTTTAGAGTATTGATAATGGTTTTATTATAATCCTCAACTTAGACATTGCATTATGGATATTAGGTGGTAGATAAATGTTGTTTGATGTGGTATTAAGAGCAAAGAATTTTCACATCTTCGTTCTTGAATGATTTTCCATTATTAGATATAATTTTGGAGGGGATGCCATAATAGTAAATGAGATGGTTGAATATAAACTTTGAGATCTACTTACCTATGATGTAAGTAAGGGGAATGGTTTCACCCACTTAGTGAAGTATTTAGTAGTAGTAAGTATGTGTTGATGGCCATTAAAAGATGTTAGATTGATATTCCCAACAAGGTCAAGTCCCCACATTGAAAATGACCATGGTGTTGTCAATGGTTTGAGTGTCTTAGCTAGAGCATGAATTATATTGGCATGATTTTGAAACTTGACACACCTCTTCACATATGTATTTACATCTACTTACATCATTACGATTTCCATAACTAGTATGGAGTAGTGTTTTGGTTAAGATTACCCCATTGGTGTGGTTTCCACATGATCCTTCTTGGACTTCCCTCAATGCTTGTCTAGATTCTACCAAAGGTAAACAAAGAAATAGAGTTCCATAATATATTAAATAATACAAGGTTATTAAAAGTAGGGTATAGTGAGAGGCTTTATGGGTGAAGGGTTTATATTTTTTACGTGACAAATTTGAAGGCATGATCTAGTTTTGAAGATAGGTATATATCTGAGTACTAATGAGATGTGGGACCAATAATGTCATAAACCATATTGATGACTAATTTTTTGTGTACCAATGATAGTGGCTATAACATCAATAGTTATGTTATTGGCCCAAGGTCTTCTCTCAAATTAGATGTTGGCAATGTGTTAATTAAGAGCATTGATCATATATTTATAAGGTACCCAATTATCATCCTTGGTATGGTATTGAGTTATTACCTGATTGATGATTAACTAAGAATCACCATCCACTAGTAAATGTTGAATGTTCCACTATACTACTTGATGAAGACCTTAATGAATGCTCTGAACTCAACCATGTTATTGGTATAGGGAAACCTAATACAAAAGGAATTGGGACTAAGATCCACTTATGGCATGATAAACAATATTATGGTACCTAATTTATGAGACATGGAATATCTATAAAAGTATATCTTCAACTGTTCAGTTTCAGGAGGTGCATCTACTTCTTCAATGGTCATAACAGCCTCATCTAGAAATCTAAATGTGAGAGCTTGAGTATCTTGAGAGGAGCTTCAATAAGATGATATAAGATAAATTATCCCTTAATGGCCTTCTAGTTTGCATATTATATTTCAAACTCACTCAATAACATGACCCATTTTACCATATGACCCTGTAGAGTTGATTTATAAATTTGTACTTAAGTGGATCTACTTTGGCAATAACAATGGTATTGTTATTTAGCATATAATGACATAATTTTTGGGCTATGAACACCATTGCTAAACATGTATTTTTAATTAGTGTATAATTATGTTCATACAAGATCAATATTTAGCTCAAATAATATACAACATGCTCCTTTCCTTGTTCATTGTGATGTGCCAAAAGTGCTCCCATGACATTCTCCATTACTAACAAGTAAATAAGTAATGACTTATTTGTCATTGGTGGTAACAAAATAGGTGGGTTGGAAAGATATTATTTAAGTTGATCGAATGGTTTTTGACACTCTTCATTCCATGAGAATATAACACCTTTCTTTAGTAAGTGCATAAATAGATAACATTTTTTGGATAATTATGAGATGAAGTGTTTGATAGATTGAATCTTACCTTGAAAACTATGGAGCTGCTTCAAAGTAGATGGTGGTGGTATTTATGTAATTTCATAAACTTTAGCTAGATTAACATTAATGCCCCTATGAGAGACAATAAAACCTAACAGTTTTATATAAGTGATGCCAAATACACATTTCTTCAAATTAAGCATGATGTTATACTTGAAAAGTCTCTCAAAGATTATTCATATCATAATTGGGTGATCATCACAGGTCTTTGATTTACCCAAGATATTACCGACATAGTCCTTAACAATATCATGTATCATGTCATGAAAAATCATTTTCATATCTCTTTGGTAAGTAGATACAAAATTATTAAGTCCAAATGATATTAACTAATTAAAAACATTCCACATAGAGTAGTGAACACTATCTTGTGCTTGTCTTCTAGTGCAATTTTGATTTGATTATACTCTAGCAAGCCATCCAGTAGAGAGAACATTTCATACCCAACCATTGAGTTGACTATCATGTTAATATTAAGTAAAGGGAAGTTATCTTTCAAAAAGGTTTTATTGATATCTCTAAAATTAGTGCATATCCTAATACCTCATGATTTCTTGCTCACTGGCACAATGTTTGAATTCCACTCTAAATAGTCGATTAGCCTATTACATTTCACATCTGAGAGTTTTTCTAACTCTTTCTTTACTAACAAAAAAATACAAGGATGCATATTTATGTAGCTTCTATTTAACTATCCTAGCATCAAGATATATAATTATATGGTGTACAACTAAGTCAGGGTCTAAACTTGGCATATCCAAATAGGCCCATGTAAATATGTTAATAAATTCCCTCAAAAAGGCTATAAAAATTTCATGTTCCTCCTCATTGAGGGATGTGCCTAGTTGAATCCACTTTGGATCCTCTAGATTCCCAGTATTAACCTTTGAAGTGTCCTCTACAATAAGTGTAGAACCATCATCTAGAATAGTTGGCAAGGAGTTGAAATGATTGCCAATGGAAAAGTCATCCAAATGGACTGGATGGTCTAATTCTCCTAAATACAATACATTAGAATGTCCTAGTTATAACATAAACCATGATATAAATACCTTAAGGAACTCTTTAAAAATCTATGTAAAAGTCTACTGCTCTTTACTATTGATATATGATCCATAAATAGACTATGGGATATAAGTCTCATGTGTTTCATAGGAAGAGGGGTGAACATCCCTATCTAATGGGACCAAAAACTGGTTTTCACTAAGAGACTTGCCTTTCTCTTTACTTTTTCCCTAGTAAAAAATAAACCCAAAGAGGTTTTCACTTTTAGACCTCAATGTTTGATTTTATTTTTGTATTTAGCTAGGGAAGTTCACCTACTCTTCATAGTAGGCATCAGGATCCAATCTAATAGTAAATCCCTACTTGTGGTCTCCAAGATGAATATGACTCCTCAATCCTAGAAATTTGTATATGGACTCATCATTTCCAATCTCATCTAATGGAAGTATTGAATCTTACTAGTCATAGTATATCAATTATGGATGGTAAAGGGCTAAATTCAAAAGGTTGAAAAATATGGTTAACAGTGCAAATTACATGGGGGATAAACAAATTTATAGTGGCAAGGTGATCATAGATGCTATGACTAGACCTTGAATCATTGCCATCATCATCATTGCTAGTTATTGGTCTTAGAATGTGAATAAGGTATGCAAGTTCAGCCTCAAATAGTTTAAATCCAATACCATGGGTTCCCTTATACTTGGTCATTGAGAATGGTTTGATCATGCTTTGTTAATGTAGCCTAAGGCATCTATCTTCATAAATTAGGTGATCCATAATCTAGTTGGGAATAGGATACTATGCACTTTGGTAACAATCAACTAACTCATCTGTGTAGATCCATGAATCATATTTTACTAAGGGGTCCTATTTTAGGCCAGAGGTTGGTGTAAAAATAATGGTCTTATTCAATGAGATTTCCATTTTGTTTCCCACTCCATATGAGTAGTCTTGGACTTAGGTCTCCCATAAGTTATATAGGATTTTTACGAAATTTGGCAATATGGAATGCATTACAAGTGCTATATTTGCCAATAACTTTATCAATTATATAGAAGTGGTTGGAAAATTTTGGTGGAGGCATGGTTGAGGTAGAGACTAAGCTGTTTAGGTAAATGTAATTATATTTTGCTCTTGAATGAATGGATTTTACCTTCTTGGCTTTTTCTCCATCAGATTTAGGCATAGGATTAATGTCAAACTAGTAGTTGTATTTTTTTATACTTAGTCTCAAGGAACTTACAATACTAATATAGATGAAGATCAACTGGTATAGTTACTTCCATTATTGAATGTGTAAATTTTATACATTGATGCAATGTAACAGGTATAGCCCTAATTTCATGGATCCAAGGTTGGAATAATAACTAATTGTAAGATAGTTCCAAGTTTAAAACATGAAACAAAGTGTCATGGGTCAATGGTCCAATGACTAATGGCAAGTTTATAGTACCTTGAAATTCTTGTTCTTTGGTATCATATGCATTGATAATGATAGTATTTGGATGCAAGTTAGCTACTATATATACAATATAATTGAACAACTTCATAAACACCATGTTAAAACCCAAACCATTATCTACAAGGACATGTTCAAATCTATGGTTTGTTATATTGGATTCAATCTATAATGGGTTATTATGTAAAGGGCCTAGAGAAGACATATCACTTTGGTCAAAGGTGAGACACTGGTTAGGGGCCAAGTGCCCTACCATGGCTTGAAATTTGTATGGAGTGATATCATCTGGCACAAGGGATTAGTTTAAATATTTATTAAATATGTCTTTTTTAGATGGTATACGTTTGTAACAAATCCATGATGAATATGTGTATAGGTGTCTTATTTAGTTATTCCATAATAGTATAGGTATTACCCTCAATTTTATTAGTTGGTTTTTTTCTGATAAGCATAGAAGGTTGATTAGGATCATTTGTAGTATTTGGTTGCAGTCCTATGATAGTGACCCTATCTTGTCGAGTTGTGATTGCACAATCTCAATCTGAATCTTGGCTTTGGTAGTTGGTTGGGAAGGTAATGAGGATTGTAATGATGATTATTGGATGGTATGGTGCCTTATTATCAACATGGACCATAGAATAATCACCAACATAAGGAGGTTGATGGGTATTATTTAGCAAATAGGCATTATTAGGGAAGGTCTAGGTCTATTTGTAGTTGGTCTAGGGTTGATAGTGATGGTGGAAACATGAACACCTAAAACATGTTCTAAAACATTATTATAGGTATACACATGACATGATAACCTCCTTGATTGGTTTGATTGTTGTTCCCTTGGTTCTAACCATTCTAATGTTATTATTATGATTGACACTATTGTTACTAATTTTGTGGTGGATTTATCTACCACTATTGTTATTGTTGTTGGTACTACTACTAATTATTATTATTATGTTAGGGAAATGGATTTTAGTATATACCTAAGTTAAAATTGTTCATAGGATCATGGGTGTCTGTTTATATCTCTTTGATTTCTAGCATGTTATCAATTAGATATCTAAGTTGGATACACCGTCTTATGGAATATCCTTTGAAACAATGGTACTCATAAAATCCATGTTTTTGTACCAATTAGGAAAAGGAATATGTCAAGAAATGAATTTAGTAGCAGCCAACCAATTATTATTTTTTGAACCAATATTTAGAACACAAATTGAATAAGCTCACCAAGGTCACTACATTGTTGGGTGATGGGTGGTATTTTCCTCAAAGGAGGGGCTTGTAATTGGTTTTGATTTTATGGTGGTTTGTTTTATGAAGGCCATGTTTGAATGTATGGAGAAGGTGGTTGTTGAGTGGGTGGAGATAAATGTACATCCTATGTTTGAACCATATGAAGATGGTGTGATTTAGTAACCCCATTGCCAATAACATTCGTGTTATGGTTATAGGGTTTAATTCTATCATTGTTGTTGGCCTGAGGTGGCATTGAAATCAAGTGTTTAAATTGGGTTATGATTATGGTTTTGATCTTGATTTTGGTTTTGGTTTTGATTAGAAGAGGATAGCTTGATTATTCCTTTGTTGACAAGGGATTTATCAATATGTATTCCTTTTGTTAAAATCTCTTTAAATGCATGAGCACATTGTAGCTCAAGATGGTAGGATATCTTGTTGTGTAAAATCTTATTAAATATCAAGGCCAACTATTTGTTTGGTAGATTGTGAGTAAATCATATTGTTAGTGCTCTCCAATGTTACAAGTATGCACTAAATATTTCACCAGTCTTCTATTTAGCTTAGATTAAATCCATAATAGTAATATCATGCTTGAGATTATATGAAAAGTGATGTACAAACTTATTTGAAATATCATTAAAGTTAGGTATAGAATTCTTTGATAATTTCAAAATCCATTCCAAGGATTGTCTAGCTAGACTCCTTGGGAAGAGTAGAAGCAAGTATATGTCACTATATGCCATGGGTTGGTAGGCAATAAATTTTTTTAGATGCTCTCTAGGGTCACCTTTTCCTTTATATTTGTTGAATTTAAATGGCTCATAACCTTGCGTAAATGGTATTTGTAGATACTCCATGTTAAATCGGTAAGGTCATATCTCTTTCAATTTAAATTTCTTTATTTTTTTTCCAACCTATATTTCTTGAATTATATCCTTCATCTATTACAAATCTTAGACAAGGAAATAAGAAAGAGTGACCTATTGTTGTTGAGGCTTCATGATCAAAGGTGGATTACCTTGACTGGGGTAGGTATATTGTGGTATGTTGGTTGAATTGCATAGATGAATAGGTATGTGTATTTGTGTAGTAGGATTATCCTATGGATACAAAATATACTATTGTTGAATCACATTTTGGTTTGGGTTGGATACATAACTTTGGCTACTAAATTATGGTTGTGATAATGGAATTTGGCTCTATGGAATATGTTGGTATTGTTGGGGTTGGGAGAGAAATTGATACATAATTGTTGAACCCTATTATAGATAGGGAATGTATACACATAATATTTTCAAAATTTTATTACTTATTAACACTTTGTATCTTGTAAGAACCTGTCAAGTCTTAATCTCTTTAGGTGCATGCTCTAAGGGGTGCACTTGGAAAGGGGTGGGAAAACTACTGGTGATTCATAATATTATTATCCCTTTTTCCACTTGCCATCTACATACTTGTCTCCTAAAACCATTTATCCTAAGCTTATTCTTCTCTATTTTACCCATTCCAAACATTTATCATGCTTTATCCTCCTTGTTCTTTCCTTGACCCCCTTTCACTAGTTGACTGTACTAGGTCAACTAGGTTGACCCTATATAGTTTTCAACCGTTGATTATTATATAGGGTTGGAAAGGTTGATCCTATACTATTTAAGGATATTTTTCACTTGGAGTTTTGTTATCCATTTGGATTACCTAGCTTAGGACCTAGTGATTTATCTCCTAAAGACTTACAGGGTCAACTGGGTTGACCCTGTACAATTGTCATATTTAAAAAAATTTAGGGTAAGATCTATCTATATATAAAATTTCATTTCCAACAATTTGATAGTAGAGATGTGAAGAATAATAAGTGTGAATGAACATATGTTTATTGACCATTCTACTTGAGGAATAAAACTTAGGGTTCCATACTTTCCTTGGAGATACATATCCTGTCTTGTGGAGAAGTCTTTTGGATGCATAGATAGGTTGTGTAGCCTAGATTTGATTTGTCTTTTTTATCCTTACATACCACAATAATCTCTTATGAATCACCTTGTCTAAGGGAGAGATTGAGGTTTAGTGTGTTCATCTTCAAGGTAAGTATTCCTAACTTTATTTATCCTTTATAAGAGTAGATAGATAATGCAGTTGTGTTTATCTCCCATGCATTAGGATTATGTATACATTGAAATGAGTATATGTATTCTATATAGGTTTATTTTAGTTTGTTTTGTTTCTAACCCCCACTTTATGCCACAAGCATTGGTGTGCACTAGATTAAATTTACTTTCTTATTTATTAGAATAGAGTGAACATTAAACCTAGGTATATTTTAGGGTTACTACATGATTATGTTAGACTTTAGGATTTATAACCCTTCTTAACATGGTGTGTTGTGATAAGTGATCCCATAATTAGGTCTATAAGATCCCCATATTAGTCATGTTCATACTTATCAAATGTATTCCCAATCAAAAGTGTAGGTATGTTCTATCTTCTCTAAGATAGGATTGATTTATAGACATGATGCATTTTTGATTGCATACATTTTGGTAAAACCAATGTGAACTAACCCTTGCAATATTTATTTACCTTGTTTCATTTTTTCCTTATTTCATCAATATTTTTATCATATATTTTCCATACTATATCAACTATGTTGACCCAACTCTAATTTCTATGTGCAAGATTTTAGGTACAGGTTGCTGGATCAACCTTGTTGACCTGATATAGGTTTTTATCTTTTCGGACATCTAGTCTAGAATAATAAGTCAACCTAGTCAACCCTATACTTTTTTAGGGACTTAGTAATAGGTTTTTGCAAATCTTGATCGACCCAGTTGAACTAGTTAACAAAATTTACAAGCATATTTCAAGGTTATTAGACAACAATTTTCATTTTCTACATCTTTTATCCACCAAGGTTACTTTCTCTCTATCTATCTCTTTATTTAAAATCTTTCCTTTTATAGTTTTTAGTATTTAAAACTACCCTTACACAATCAACTGTATCAACCCTACTGACCCAATTATGTGTTTGATGTGTTGTCCAGATAACTAGGTTGACTCTATCGACCCTATTCATTTTCAGACCTTAATTTCATAGTATAGGATTGACCTTGTCGACCTTTTTCTAAATTCTATGCATACACTATTGACTATATCAACATTTTACCTTGTTTTAAAGTTGGAATTAGCCTTATATGCTATTAATTAGTTCACACTTTAATTTATTATTGTTTGCATGCTTAGAATAGATCACATAGCTTAGTTAGGTGGTTTTCAATTAATTATTTAGTTTTACTATTTTATATTTTATGTACACACAAAAAAATCACAAAATATAAACAAGCATTTTTAACATTTGACTATCCAAGGCCAACCTACTTGGATTTCATCACCAAGGGGGAAGCTGACTTGATGTTCTTGTTAAGTATGAAGTGTGGTTAATAGTATATTCTAGATAATCACTTGACACCTTTATCTTTGTAGTGTGTGAAGTAAGGGGATAGGCCCCAATACCAAGCCTATATCATTTCCACTACAGATCTCCTTCAACCCAAATTACCTAAAACCTTCCTTAGATTGCTTTCTAGTTCCTTACTTATAGCCAACTTCCCATCACATTTAAAAACATATTATAATAATCTTATAAACATTTTGGTTGACCAATCAGTTAGCTCTTTAATTTCTAAGTTGATTGCTTGATCTTTGCTCAATTGTATTTTGTATTGCAAAAACTTGCATTAGCCAACGTTGGTATAAGGTTTTGTGTTGTGTGCTTTAATTGGATTGGAAAACATTAATCCAATTGACTATTTGTTTCCCTTATATTATTTATTTTCAAATTAATTACAAAATTTATCTTGATTCAATTCACAAATCTATTATAAGCTTCTTAAATTTCTCTACCTATTGTACTGGATCAACCTAATTAGCCTATACCTTTTTCTAGCCTTTGTTCACTATATTTGATTGACCTAGTAAACCATATACTATTTGTAGACCCTATTTTCTCTTATTCTATCCTTTTTTTAATATATTGGATCGACCTAGTTAAACCTGTACTATTGGTAGACCCTATTTTTGTGTTAGGTCAACCCAGTTGACCCTATACTATTTTTATCATTTCTTGTTTCCTTGCATTATCATATATCCTTCTCTCCCTTCATCATGGACTTTCTACTTGATGACAATACTAAATTGTAGTCAATAAACATGATGAATTTTACAAACCCTCATAGGGTCTCCTCTAGACAGAGTAGGGCTCCTCTCTTGGATGCTAGAATTGTTTATATTACCACTCACACAATGAACTATGGGACCCCTCCTAATACCCCTTTGCATCATAATCCTCTTTTCTCATTAGAAGACCAACCTTAATTAGAGTATACCCCTGAAATGCTCTTCTTTATCTCTAAATTTCCTCAATATAGAGGAAAATATCCTTCTACTATTTAAAATCTTATGATTAATGGTCAATATGAAAAGCCTCATTCACTTACTCCTACATTCTCAAATGGATTTATGGGTACCAGTTTCTTTGATTTGTAACCTCTTCCTTCGATTATGATCCCTTCTCATACCAGACCTCTTCTTCTCTAACTTATTCCACCTCCATGCCTAGTATATCCACTAAAATGGTAGGTTTCACATCTAGTGGGCCTCTCATAAGATCCACTATCCTTAATCCTTCCATTAGTGCATCATTTGATACCCAAGGTAATCATGCTACTAGTGCTTCTTCTTCTCAACCATTCACTAGTCCATCTTTTTCTACAAAAGCAAATTTTTCCACTAGTGCCTCACATTCTCATAATTACTCTTGATTTCCTATCGACACTAGTAGTGGTACCCAAACCACTAATACCACCTCTAATGCTTATATTACTGATAATCAAACACATCAACTATTATTACAAAGAATCAATCAAATGAATACCTTTCAATCTCATAACACAAATCAAATGATGAGAATGAAAAACCACCTTCTTCATATTAAATATCATCCTCAACCAATGGCTTGGGGCACACATAACCAGAAAGTTCCCCCTCCTCCTCTTCAATATTCTCAAGGCAATCTCATCCCTCAACCTCCTTTGATCAACAAGACCATTACGCATCTCCAAAATAAACTTTTCACTACTCAAATTGATAATATTGATATAAAGGTATCACAACTACAATTTATTATAATGGATCAACTAATCCCACCATCATCTTAAAACATTTGGAAATATTTATAATATTGGGTCAATTGAACACCTTTTTTGCTACCAAAATCTTATCCAAAACTCTCATAGGTGATGCCTTGGATTGGTACAACCAACTTATAATTCATTCCTTTACTAGTTTGGAGGATTTAGTGAATGCTTTAGTTCAAAGATTTCAAACTAGTGATCTTCCCAAAAACACTTTGGCCCATTTCATAAATTGCAAACAACTTGAAAATGAAACTACTCAAGCTTTTGGTAAAAGGTGGAAAACTTTTTCAAATAAATGTGAACATAACATTTTTGATGATAATATTTTCCATCTCTTTACCAATGCCCTTTTTCCTCAACTTTAATATTAGGTCCACTCTCTCTCGACACATACATTAGAAGAGGCTATTGACCAAGCTAAATGACAAGATTTCTTTATGCATTAATTCAAGTCACCCCAACCTTTTGTGGGTCCTCTTCTCTTACTTAAGAATGAAAATTGTAATGCTACCAATGATGGTGTTATACATTCTTATTACACCATTCACAATGTTCAAGCTATCATTCCTACCCTTTCATCAAAACCAGCTCCCCCTTCTCAAAAATATACCAATCCTCCCTTATCTTCATAAAAAAACATTAATATTCATAAACCTCTATCCACCCCTTCCACCAACAATGTAGACAATTTTGTTGAACCCACTTTTGAAGAGAATGTGGTTAACATGACTAATATGTGAAGGGTGGTTGCTTTTATTGATTCCCAACCTATCTACATTCCTTAATATATAATATAATTTGTTATCTAGATTATTATCTAACTCATTTAAATGAGTTGGGGCAAGATGACGTTATTAATTTTGATGATTCAATTTTTTATTCTCCCTTGGATAATACTTCCTTTTATATTTTTACCACTCTTCTATCATCTTCTAACACTAATGATACTCAAATTTATACTAACATTTCTTCTACCAATTCTCAAAATCAACTTGAACCAACTATTTCATCATCACAACATGATTTATAAACTTGTTCTAAACCATTTTATTCTGATCAACATAAATTTCAATGCACGTCAGCTCTTCCTTATAAAGACTTCCTTAATCATTATGCACCTATATCTAACAACCTTCTTATGTGTTATGATGAGTGGGATCCCATCATAGAAATCACTAATATCCCATCCCAAATTATGTATTTTGAGATTATGAGGACTCCTCCACATCATAGAAACCATATTATGCAACTATTATTTGAGATGAATGTCCCTCATCCTCCCCTATTAGGATGAGAGGTAGCCTTATATAGATATGAGGATAGTATATTATAACAATGTGAAGAGATGTCTATCAACATTGAAGAAATTATGGACACTTCTCTTTCCTTAAAATTTCCTATAGCTTCTATGATTCCCAATGAGATTTTACTTTTGTAGTTGATTCTCTTTTATTTATTAGTGTCCAAATAGGCAATATCTAAGTTAAGCATGCATTGATTGATGAGGGTTCTAGCACCTACATTGCCTCTCTTGACTTCATTAATACCCTTAGATATTCAAAATGTAATCTCAAGTCTACATGTAACACTTACCAAGGATATGATTATAGGCAAATGCCTCCTCTAGGTTGTGTGTGGCTTCTCATTGCCATCCCACCTATCACCATTCGTGTGAAGGTGATGATATTTAATTTTCCTCTTTCTTATAACATCTTGCTTGGTAGGCCATAAACCCACCATATGAGAATTATTACTTTTTTTGCTTGATAATGTGTTAAATACCCTCATAATGGATCCATTTATAGGATTCATGGTGATACTTGTTGTCCCCCAAAAATATCACTCATTTTTGGGACAACATTTGAACTATTTTGGTCCTACAGACCCAAATTGTCTCTTCCCTTTTCAAAATTTATCTTGGGAATTCAAATTCCTCATTTTTCAAGCTTCTAAGAAATCTACGTACTCTGCAGGCTTAAATCTATGGACTCTATAGGAAGAGAAAATATATGAACTCAGCAGGAAGAGAAAATCTATGGACTCTGCAGGCCAAGTTCAATGGGCTTTACAGGTTGATTTCTATAGACTTAATTTCTATGGACTCTGTAGGTAGGTTCATTTCTATAGGTTCAAAGGCTTCTATAGGTAGGTTCAACCATAAGAATTAGTTTCTAACACTTGGTCATTTTCAAGATTGGTTCAGTGCCTTGGTTTAATCAAAAATGTCTATCGGCAAACATTCAAGCAAAAGAGGCTTGAACCATTGAACCGTTGAACCATTCAACCACTTTGGTTCAAAGTTTCAATGAGTTTAAGGTTCAATGCTTTCAATTCAATTGGTTCGTCCTCTTTGTTTCAATGTTTTGGTTCATCCTTTGGTTCAATCAAATGGTTCGTCAATTGGTTCAAGGCTTTGTTTGAACCATTGAACCAAAGCTTGGCTCAATGGTTGGTTCAACGTCTTTTGGTTCAAAGGTGGGTTCAAAAACATGGTTCAAAGGCTTCATTTGAACCATTAAACCAAAACTTGGTTCAAACAAATGGTTCAATGACTTAGTTCATCTGCTTGGTTCATTCAATTGAACCATCAGCTTGAACCATTTTGGTTCAAGGCTTGGTTCATCAGCTTAGTTCAACATTTGGTTCAACTAAGTGGTTCATTGCAGTGTTCAATGAAGTGGTTTAATAGAGAAGTTCACTTAGACGGTTCAAAGGAGCAGTTCAAATGCAAAAGTTCAAAGAGCCTCCCGAAGGTCAAAGTGCCCTTATAGAGGGCATTTGGTCAACGAAATTACCCTTCGAAAGGGTCATTTTCAAAGAAGGCCATAAAGGTAATTCTTTCAAAATTCAAAAAATACTAAGGCAAGAAATAATTCCTTTAGACTTTTTGTCCAAAGGAATTACTTCGAACAAAAAGTCTGAAAGAATTCAGACAAGTCACAGGTGGAAAAAACCTGAAGGATTTTACAAAGGCAAAGTGAGCGGGAAATTTCCATAGAATTTTTGTCAGTGGGAATTTGTCCCCAGACTTTTTGTCCATAGGAATTTACCCATGAAAAAATATCAGGGAAAATACCCATGGGAATTGTCCACAGGAAAACCCAAGAAATAGTCCACTAAGGAAAAGGCCACTGAAGGACCCCAAAGGGTAGGTACCCTTGCAGGGGACTCTCAGCTGCCAACTTAAAGGACACTTCCTAAAGCTAAAGGGTCATCTTCCCTTCGAGAAGGTGCCAAATAGAACATCCAAAGAAGGACCAAGGGGTGACGTGCCTGAAGATGTCAAATTCAAGATAGTGAACTAGTTGTTGAGAATGTAGTGATGGGCATGCGAACATCAATTTCAAAGCTTATAAAATAGCCATTGATCCTTTGAATCTATAGACCCAAATGCCTTCATAGACTTTAAGGCCAAGACCAATATAAAGTGACGAAGGAATAGAATAGCAAATTAAATCTAAGACCCGATTCAATTAACCAAAAAAGGAGGAACAATGAAGATAGGATCAGATCACTAGGTGGACATTAAAAGTTGTAAACTTTTAATAGCGTGACTTGTTTCTCTACATTGATAAAATCAAATGGGTAAATGCCCCTAAGTTCCAACCTATCTTCTTAACATATTTCAATACAACATGATGTGTTACTATTCTCAAGTCCTTCTTGAAGAGGCTATATAAGGGACTCTCTTCTATTTTAAATGTATCTCTTTTTGGCAATTAGAACGAAACTCTACCCAAATTGAAAGACACTTCTGAGACTTTGAGCTCAATTTGTTTATCATATTTTGTTATTGGAATAAGAAAGCAAGTGGTTTTTCAGACTTTGTGCTGTAATATCTTTGTTGTTGAGGAAATTGTGCTTATGTCTTTTTTCATTGATATATCTTTTGTTCCTTTAATTCAAAGTAGAATTAGTGATAGCAGTCAAGAAGGTGTCTTGAAGAGTCAACTATGGAGAGACTTTGTGCCCCCATAATTGCCTTTAGTGTGTTTTCTTTTCATTTCTGTGTAAAGGACCTTTGGGCCACTTTGTGCCCTCATTGTCCTTTGTATCTTACTCTTAAGTAATTCAGGCGTAGACTTTGTGCTGCATCTCAATTTGTTGGTTATTACATACTTTATTACATTTTGTTGTTACTACCTAGAGTATTCTTGTGGCTTGATGAATAGTACTTGTGAAAGAAGAAGAGTGCTTTCTGTCATTTTCCTTGAGTTTCTCTTTTGATCCACACATATCATCTTTGAAGAAAGAGAGATAGATGGTTTGTCCTACCCTTGAGTATTATTTTCTATATATATATATATATATATACACACACATACATATACATATATACATATATATATACATATATACATATACATGTATACATATATACATATATATATACACATGTATATATATATATATATATATATATATATATATATAGGGAACCTCCCCTTGATGAGAGGAGAGATCAGTCTCCTTCTAATGTGGTAAACCTACAAATTTGGATGACTAATCTTCCTACTTTGGCTGATCAGACCTATTTTGTTTATCAGTACGCTGATCGACAAAATATTCAACCAATAATTTTTGGTGACTCTGCTGGGGATAAAAAATCCATTATCTATTTATAATCTATCCATTCACCTCCACACTAACTGGGAAAGAATGCACAGTTTAAAGCCTCAAGCTTTAACTGAAGCAAGGTCAATTCTTTTCTATTTTTGTTTTCACAAACTGGCAGATTCAAGGTATACACGAAGCCAAAGGAATAAAGGTATCATTGACCCTATATTTAAGGTGGTACAACAAAGTGATTTTGATTTGTTTCCTTCACCATCTCATCTCCAATGAACCAAGAGTTTTCCTCCTACTAAAGTCAGATCTCCATTGTCAGATGAAGTATCTACTTCTACTATAGATAAGGCTTTGCCAATAATTACCCCTCTGAGATTTGTTATCCCTCCTTTTCATAATCCTACAATGGTAGTTCAAGGCCCCTAGGGTAATGCTTTTAGTCCTCTCAATCTTAATCCAAGTCTACATGAGCTTCCACATAGTTTAAGGAAGAATTTCCCCAGATTCTATGGTGATGGGAAAGTTCATCTTGATGAACACATTACAGCCTTCAGCATAGCTTGTGGAGTAATCAGAGTAGAATTTGAAGATGTAGCAGTCAGGATATATGTGGAGACACTGCAAGGTGCTACTACAAATTGGTTTTATCATCTACAGGCTTGTCAGTGACTAATTGGAATACTCTCAAAGTGAAGTTTGAAGCCAGATTCAAACTTGCAAAAGATGCACATGCACTTCTAGCTCAACTTACATAGATGAAGAAAGAGCCCTATGAGCCTATGAGAGACTTCATAGCCAAATTTGACAAACTAAGAAATAAAATTCCTGTAATTGCTCGACCTATAACTGAGAATCTCAAATGCTTCTTCATTAATTATTAGTTACCTAAAGTAAGTTTTCTTTTGAGACATGCTGGTCAAATAGATCTTGCTGCAGCCCAAATTTTGGCCACTAAAGTAGAAGATGATCTCATCTTAGCAGGGAAGATAAGAAGAGATCCAAATAGAAATATACCTTCATCATCTTTTGAATATGCATCTATAGGTACCACAGATCCAATGGTGTAGAAATTGGCAAATGAGTTGCTTGCTCTCAAAAAGCAAATGGCTCAAGGAATGTCTTCTTCTCCTTCATATAGAAGGACATTCCCAAATTAGTCATATCAGAGCAATGCTGCTAAGAATCAAGGGCAGTAGAATTTCCTTCCTCTCCCATAAGGGAAACTTGCCCTAGAAGCTCCTCCAACAAATTTAGCAATGGGATATCTTGAAGTAGAATCAGAGTTCTCTTTCTAGCTTGAATTGAATCAAGAAAATGATGCTGATCTCCTTTAAGACAATCAAGAAGAATCAGCTGGCGACTCCCACATTGGTTTCCTAAACTACCAGGATGAACCCAAAAGTAAAGGAGAAGCTTTTGATGGATCATATGTAGTGTTTACTAGGTCAAAGAACCAATTAGTATAGCAAGCTGATAAAGGGAAGATAAAAGAGCAACCACAACCAACAATCATGATTGCTAAGCGTGGAACCACTCTACTTTTTCAGTCAAAAGATCTAGTAATCACCCAAAAGGCAAATACATCAATTTGACCTTCCCCTTCTACTTTAAATTTACAAACTAGCCCACCTCCCATCCCTCCTAAAACTCAAAAAGTTGAAGTACCTTTTTCTATACCTAGCTCAATTCAGCCATTTGACATAATCGATCATGTTAAAAAGACAAAAATACAAATGTCTGAGTTCAAATATTTGTAATCCAATCATGATCAATTGGATAAGCTGATCTAATGTGTCAAGAACCAAACTATTCCTGTAGGACAAAAAGCTAAAAAGGTGACTCCTAATTCTCCAAAGAACATGCCTATTCCAAATAATCTGGTCATTACTCCCTTAGCTGCTCCTAGAAAAATAGAACCTTTCTATGTTTCCCTGGTAATTAATGGCCACAAGCTGAGTAACTGTATTATAGACTCAGGTGCATATGATAATTTCATGCCTACTAAAGTAGCTAAGTCTCTTGGTCTCACACTAACCAAGACATTTGGGAGATGTTTTTCCATGGAGAACAAGCAAGTACCATTGTTGGGGTAAATCAAAGATGCCCAATTTGCATTTCCAGCCTTTCCAGACAAGAGAATCAAGATGACTATCTTGGTGGCTGACATCCCAACATCCTATGGCATTTTATTTAGATGAAATTCCTGCAAGGACGTGGGAAGAGAACTAAGCATGGATCTGTCTGAGGCAAGGATCCCTGTCCAAGGGGTAATGAAGAGGTTGTTCCCTAAAAAGGAAGTAAAATATGTGGTCACCCACACATCAGCCCCTGAAGCTCAAATTCATTTTAAATCTGTAGGTATGGGTAACTATTTTCTATCTACAGATGAAGTGCATGAAACACCTAATATAATTCTTGAAAGTGTCAACTCAAAAATTAGTTCAAATAAGAATAGTATAAAAACTAGTAGGCTACAGTACAGACCAAGAAGAATCCTCCATCTCTGATGAAGGAAAGTCTAAAGAAAAATTAGTATCATATGAGATATGGACTTTGGAATTTGATGGTAGCTATTCCTCTATCAGTTTAGGAGTTGGGATTGTTTTGATATCTCCTCAAGAGATATGTTCCCTTCATCTTACAAATTACAGTATAGCAACACTAATAATACAGCTAAATATGAATCTCTATTGCTTGGCATGAAGGCTGCTCAAGACAAAGGCATCAAGTTTCTTCATGCCAAAGGAGATGTTGAATTAGTGATTTGTCAAGTGAGGAACTTATACCAAACCAAAAATGAAAGATTACGCCACTATCGTAACATGGTTTGGGATCAAATTGAAAGCTTTGATGCTTTCAACATTTCTACTATACCTAGGGAGTCTAATGATAGAGTTGATGCACTTGCTATTTTAGGAACTCTCTTAGTTCCTCATTTAGATTTTAAAGAAGACAAGTATATTATTGAGCTACCTTATAGACCAAGTGTTCCTGACAATGCTGATCATTGGCAAGTATTCAATGATGATCATCAAATCATTGCCTTCCTAGAATGAAAAGATAATTTTGAACAACTATGTTTTGAAGGTAGTGAATCTCATAAGAATGAATCTGTCTCTGAATCTAGTTCAAATATAAATGAAGAATTGTTACAGCTGAAAGGAAATAGAATTCCCAAAGTCTTGGTTTCTCTTGAAAAGCTATTTGACAAGCATGATAGATTCATCAAACAATAGCAAACAGACTCGATTTTCTCTTAGGGATTCGATCAAGTGAATCTGACTACTGAAGAAAATCCCAAGATGGTTAATATTGGTAAGTGCTACACCCCTAAAAAAAGATTCAAGTTCACCTCTTTACTCCATCAATACATAAATGTCTTAGCATATTCTTATGAAGACTTGAAGTCTCTCAGACCTGATGAAATCTACCATGACATTCTTCTCAAGGCTGACTCAATGCCCTACAAGCGAAAATCTAGACAGTATAACCCAAAAATATTAGGTACTATTCTATCTGAGATATAAAAAATGTTAAATTCTAAAATTATCTTCCCAATCCATAATTCTACATGGATTGCAAACATAGTGCCTATAAGGAAGAAGAATGTCAAAATTTGCATTTGTGTAGATTTTGAATCAAGCATCTTTGAAAGATAATTATCCTTTGCCAATTATGGATCAAGTGCTTCAAATAGTGACAGGTTCATAGATGTTATCAATGTTGGATGGCTTCTCAGGATATAATCAAGTTGAAGTTGGTGAAGCAAACCAACACAAGACTACATTCACCACACCTTGGGGTACATTTGCATATAGAAGAATGCCTTTTGGTTTAATAAATGCTGGTGCTACCTTTTAGAGAAAAATGGATCTAGCTTTCAAAGATGAGATTGGTAAATTCATAGTGGTATACCTTGATGACTTGACTATCTTTTCAAAGCATCGATCTGATCATGTATGCCACTTACAACAAGTGTTGGAGCACTGCCACCAAAATGGTATTTCTTTAAATCCTAAAAAGTCTATTTTGGGAGTAATAGAAGGAAAACTCCTTGGACACATTGTGTCCAAAGAAGGCATAAATATTGACTCAAATAGAGTCAAGTCTATTCAAGAACTTAATTTTCCTACAAGTAAGAACGTTGTTCATTCTTTCTTCAGAAAGGTGAATTTCTTATGGAGATTCATCCCTAAATTTGTTGAGAAGACTAGACACATTGTGAACATGATGAAAGGGAAGACTATCTTCAGCTAGACTAAAAAAGGCAAATCAACATTTTAAGATATCAAAACTACCATTGCTCATGCCCCTACCTTGGTTTTCCCAGATTATAACAAAGATTTCATCATATACAACTATGCATCTGAACACACTCTTTCAGTAATTTTTGTTTAACAGGACAAGGAAGGTATAGAATCTCCTATCTCTTTCATGAGTTGCCCTCTCAAAACCCATGAGATAAAGTATTCAAATATAGAGAAGCATGCTTAAGCCTTGGTGAAAGCAGTCAAACATTTCCACTTCTATATTCTAAATTCAGACACTACTGCCTTAGTTCCTGACACTATAGTCAAGTCTATATTAACTCAGTAGGAGTTTGGCATGAAAAGAGGTAATTAAATTGCAAAGATCCAAGATTTTGATCTAGACATCAAGCTGATAAAGCTGGTCAGGGGTAAAGGCCTATGCCAATTAATTGCTGACAATAAGCCAGAAGACACACAACGTGAAGAAACTAAAGTGGAAGAGACTCCAATAGTCCTTTTTGTCTCCACTACCAATGAGTGGTATTCAGGTATCACTCATTTTCTTACTTATGGTGAATGTCTTGCTCATTTGTCTTATAAAAAAAGGAGGACTATTAAGTTGAAAGCTGCTAATTTTGTCCTTTGGGACAACGTCTTGTACAATAGAAGCATAGATGGAGTATTCCTTTGCTGTGTAGACAAAGAGCAACAAAACCAGCTTTTGAAATCTTTCCACAATTTGGCCTATGGAGGATATTTTTTTGCTCCTGTGATTGATCACAAGATTCTGTGAGCCAGGTATTACTAGCCAACTCTTTTCCAAGATGCACATAAATGGGTGATAAAATGTGAACTCTGTCAGCAATTTGTTGGAAGACCCAAGTTAGTTGCTATGCCTCTCAATCCAGTGATCATAGAAGAACCTTTCCAGCAATGGGGGATTGATTTTATTGGGAAAATAAACCCATCTTCAAGTGCTGAACATAATTATGTCCTTACATCAACTGACTATTTCACCAAGTGGGTAGAAACAATCCCAACTAAGCATGATACTTCAAAAGTTGTATGCAACTTCCTCAAAGAGAATATCATTTCCAGATTTGGAGTTCCAATCAAAATTATTACTGATAATGTAGCTTGTTTCACCTCTCAAGAGATTACACAATTATATTTTCATTATGGAATTATACTCTCACTCTTTTGATTATTTTCCACAAGGGAATGGACAAGCTGAATTCAACAATAAGAACATGGTAACTATCATCAAGAAGCTAGCAGATGACAATCAAAGGACATGGCACAAAGCATTGGTTGATGCTCTATGGGTAGAAAAAATCACACCAAAGAGGGTAATTGGTATGTCTCCTTTTCAACTTATTTATGGTATCAATGCTGAGATACCAATCACCTTAGAATTGCCAGCCTTGAAATTGGTAAAGGCAATTGAAGATCAGACATATGAAATTTCTCTTGATAAAAGAATCATGTGCCTGAGTGAGCTAGAGGAATAGAGAACCATGGTGGTGGAAAAAATTGCTCCTCATCAAAGTATGGTAAATAAACTCTTTGACCAGAATGCTAGAAATTGTGATTTCCAGATTGGGGATCAAAACCTGCTATGGGACAAAAGGAGAGAACCAAAGGGGATGCATGGAAAGTTTGACTCCCTTTGGAGAGGCCCATTTATAATTCATCAGCACATTGGTGAAAATATCTTTCTACTAAAATATCAAGATGGCACACTCTTTTCTCTACCTCACAATGGGCAGCATCTAAAACACTTCAACTCTTGAAGTATCACATCATTACATCTATATATATGTATATTTGTATAGTTTTTAATTTTATTTTGTTTTGTTTGTTTTTGTTTTTGATGCCTTTCATTTCTGGGTAACATGACTCCATAACCCAATGGTATACATAAAGACACTAGAGATTCTATATTATACTCCTTTCAATTCTTTTTGCAATTGACAGAAGTTCCCCAATTGGAGATACATGTTGTCCTCTAAAAATATCACTCATTTTTGGGACAACATTTGAACTATTTTGGTCCTATAGACTAGAATTGTCTCTTCCCTTTTTAAAATTTGTCTTGGGCATTCAAATTCCTCATTTTTCAAGCTTTTCAGAAATCTATGGACTCTACAAGCCTAAATCTACGAACTCTGTAGGCTTAAATCTATGGACTCTATAGGCTTAAATCTACAGACTCTATAGGAAGAGAAAATCTATGGACTCAATAGGAAGAGAAAATCTACGGACTCAGCAAGAAGAGAAAATCTATGGACTTTACAGGCCAAGTTCAATGGGCTTTACAAGTTGATTTCTATGGACTTTGCAGGCAGGTTCATTTCTATAGGTTTAAAGGCTTCTGTAGGTGGGTTCAACCAAAAGAATCAGTTTGTACCACTTGGTCATTTTTAGGATTGGTTCAGTGCCTTGGTTCAATAAAAAATGTCTATCAGCAAGCATTCAAGTAAAAGAGGCTTGAACCATTGAACCGTTGAACCACTTTGGTTCAAAGGTTTAACAAGTTCAAGGTTCAATAGGTTTAACACTTTTGGTTAAATCGATTCATCCAATTTGTTTCAAAATTTTGGTTCATCCTTTGGTTCAATCAAATGGTTCGTCAATCAGTTCAAGGCTTTATTTGAACCGTTGAACCAAAGCTTGGTTTAACAGTTGGTTCAACGTCTTTTGGTTCAAAGGCGGGTTCAAACACATGGTTCAAAGGCTTTGTTTGAACCATTGAACCAAAACTTGGTTCAATGGTTGGTTCAAACAAATGGTTCAATGACTTATTTCATCTGCTTGGTTTAAAGGCTTGGTTCATTCAATTGAACCATCGGGTTGAACCATTTTGGTTCAAGGCTTGGTTCATCAGCTTGGTTCAATGTTTGGTTCAACCAAGTGGTTCATTGCAGTGGTTCAATAGAGTGGTTCACTCAGATGGTTCAAAGAAGCAGTTCAAATGCAAAAGTTCAAAGAGCCTCCCGAAGGACAAAGTGCCCTTATAGAGGGCACTTGGTCAATGAAATTACCCTTCAGAAGGGTCATTTTCAAAGAAGACCGCAAAGATAATTCTTTCAAAATTCAAAAAATACTAAGTCAAGAAATAATTCCTTCGAACTTTTTGTCTGAAGGAATTACTTTAGACAAAAAGTCTGAAAGAATTCAGACAAGTCGCAGGAAAAAAAACCCAAAGGATTTTACAAAGGCAAAGTGAGTGGGAAATTTCCATGGACTTTTTGTTTGCTGGAATTTGTCCCTAGACTTTTTGTCCATGGGAATTTACCCGTGAAAAAAGCCCAGGGAAAATACCCACGGGAATTGTCAACAGGAAAAACCGAGAAATAGTCCACTAAGGAAAAGGCTGCCGAAGGACCTTGAAGGGAAGGTACCCTTGCGGGGGACTCTCAACTACCAAATTAAAGGACACTTCCTAAAGTCAAAGGGTCATCTTCCCTTTGGGAAGATGCCAAATAGAAAATTCAAAGAAGGACCAAGGTGTAACGTGCCTAAAGACATCAAATTCAAGACAATGAACTAGCCGTTGGAAACATAGTGATGAGTGCGTGAACATCAATTTCAAAGCTCATAAAATAGCCATTGACCTTTGAATCTATATACCTAAATTCATTCATAGAATTCAAGGCCAAGACTAGTAGAAAGTGAGGAAGGAACAAAATAGCAAATTGAATCTAGGACCCGATTCAATTAACTAGAAAAGGAGGAATGATGAAGATAGGATCAGATCGCCAGGTGGACATTGAAAGTTGAAAACTTCCAATAGCATGACTTGTTTCTCTGCATTGATAAAATCAAATGGATAAATGCCCCTAAGTTTAGCCTATCTTCTTAACAGATTTCAATGCAAGATGATGTGTTACTATTCTCGAGTCCTTGAAGAGGCTATATGAGGGACTCTCTTCTATTGTAAATGTATCTCTTTTGACAATCAGAATGAAACTCTGCCAAAATTGAAAGACACTTTTGAGACTTTGAGCTCAGTTTGTTTATCATATTTTGTTATTGGAATAAGAAATCAAGTGGTTTTTTAGACTTTATGTTGTAATATCTTTGTTGTTGAGGAAACTATTCTTATGTCTTTTTTCCTTAATATATCTTCTGTTCCTTTAATTCAACAAGCAAAATTGGTGACAACAGTCAAGAAGGTGTCCTGAAGAGTCAACTATGGAGAGAATTTATGCCCCCATAATTGCCTTTAGTGTGTTTTATTTTCATTTGTATGTAAAGGACCTTGGGGTGACTTTGTGCCCTCATTGTCCTTCATATCTTACTCTTGAGCAATTCAGGCGTAGACTTTGTACTGCATCTTGATTCGCTAGTTATTACATCCTTTGTTACATTTTTTTGTTACTACCTAGAGTATTCTTGTGGCTTGTTGAATAGTACTTTTGAAAGAAGAGGAGTGCTTTCTGTCATTTTCCTTGAGTTTCTCCTTTGATCCGCACACATCATCTTTGAAGAAAGAGAGATGGATGGTTTGTCCTACCCTTGAGTATTATTTTTTGTTTATATATATATATATATATATATATAGACTATCTATAGGGAACCTCCCCTTAATGAGAGGAGAGATCAGTCTCCTTCTGATGTGGTGAACCTACACATTTAGATGATTAATCTTCCTACTTTGGCTGATTAGACCTATTTTGTTTATCAGTACGTTGATCGTTAAAATATTCAACCAACAATACTAACCCTTATAATTTATAACAATTCCAATATCATGGTGTCTTCAAGATTCCTACTCTTGAACCTTTGCCTAGCATTCCATTCCATGAATCTTAGCATCTCAACTTTCCCATTAATTCAAATTGAGGTTATAATGGGCATCCCAAACTCATTAAGAATATTCCCCCTAACCTCTTAGATTTCAATGATGATGAGATTGATGAGATTAACCTAAATATTGAAAATTTTGATCTCTCACCTCATCTCATATCACAACTTCCTGCTTCTTTATAGCCTTAATCTCGTAAACCTCCTTGCGATGATATTCCCATAGTCATGACTAAGACTTAGCATTATATTCACCACACTTCCTCAGATGACAAGGTCATCCCTACCTACATCATTGATATTCACACCCTATATTATGATGATAGTTATTCTTTAGATGATCTATTTTTAGGAAATATTGTCCAAGCTCATGATGCCAAGATTGTCTATTATCATTCTTCTTTACTTGAGTCTTTTCACATATATTCATATCTCCCTTTATTTACAATTCATAATTTTAGTATTTTTACTCTTTATCACAAGGTATAAATAGTGCCAACACCTCCAATTTCTAAGGAGCCTTGTAGCAGTATGCTCATGGATCATGCTATGACTAGGCCTTACCATTTTGTTAGGTTCCCTGATAATCATAGTTGGTTTACTCCTAAGATTAGTATGACCCTTATTAGACCTTATGTAGACATGATCCTCCTTTAATAGATCCCTTATCAGAGCCCATTCCTACTCTTTCTATAGTTAATCCTATTCCCACTCTTGTTATTGATGAGCCTACCCTTGCTTCTCATCAATTGATCCTTCAATGGAGCCTAGTTTCATTCCTCCTCCATCACCACCTTCCCTTGGTGATGGTTTACTTCCCTTGCCTAAGATGGCTTCACTACCCACCAAATGGGATAGTGAGTTTTCTTTGGCTTCTTCCTCTCTTATTACACCTCTTTTTATGACTTATTCTCCTAAGACCACTCACAAGCATATATATTACTTTCATATAACAAAAAATCATTCTTCTACCCATTGTCACAAGTTTCAATAATATATTGATAATTTTCATCCTTCCTCTCCTTCCTTAGATAAATCCATGCCTCCCATGAAGGTTTTACCTGAATATATACCTGAGTATGGTGAAGTGTATTATTTATGGCACCAATGTGGCACCTATCACATTGATTGTTAGCACATCCTTAAACAAAACCTTTAGGACCACCTTATAGCTATTCTTGGACCTTTTTTCATTCATCCCATAGGTTATTCCTATAATAAGTATCTTCCTTATTCTCCCATGGCTCCACCTCTAGTGGTTTCATCCCCTCTTATGGTCCCTTCATCAACTTCTGTGCCTCCACCCATGATTCCTTCACTTATGGACCTTCCCTCAACCATGGATCCTTCTCCATTGATGATTCATACATCTCCCATAGAGCTTGCTCCCATGCATTCTACTAAAAATCCCTTGCCTTATTTACCCCCTCAGCATGATCCTTTGAGCATTCCTACTTTTTTAGTTGAGAAAATTAGAAGAGAAGTCTTTTCCCAATTTTCTTTGAATATTAATGAGACATTAGCAATAGTTCATATCCAACTTCATAGAGATTTATCTAATGTCTTAAATAATGTTTGTGGGTAGATTTATTAGTATTTATGAGCACATACATAGTGCTTTTAAATTTACATTTTGATTGGATGTGTGCTCAATTTTTATTTTTATCTATTTGTTATATCATTTTACATTGTGTCAAATTCATATTTTTATTATATAGTGATTTTACCTTTTGTACTATATCTTGCTTATATTTTCATTTATATTTGCATATGATTGTCTTTATTTATCATTGTCTTCTCTTTCTGTCTTGATTTTTTCTCAAAACTCTCTTCTTGTGTCTTCATGATTGTTTGCTTTCTTATCTCTATTTTTCATAGATAATTGTCATTGTGACTTGGTTATACATACCTTGTTCCCTTTGGTCTTTGTCTCCTTTTAACATGTGATTAGTTAGAAAATAATGCATATCAATATACTTTACTTTTACTAGTCCACTTTGGATCTCCTTTTTCCCTTCTTCCTTTTTCATAAACTAAGAATATACACAATTGAGACTTGAGATCAGATTCTAGTTCATTGTTAAGCCTAACTATCCTATTCAATATTTATCTTTGGTTACTTAGCTTCCTTTATCCTTAGCCTAAATATCATTTATGTGTATCATCACATCTCTCATGATTGGGATTACAAATATGCATGGAGGAATAATCTTCAAAATCCATAAAAAGTTAAAACCCAAATCATTTAAATAAAAGGCAATGATATAAAAGGCAAAAATATTCTTAAATTCAAATCACATTAAAAGACATGATTCAAAGCATGTCTCTTTCTTCTAGTCAAAGCTCAAGCTCCATATTTCACCTCATGATATAGCCAAAGTCATTTAGGTTATGGTAGGCTAGTAGATTAGAAAAGGATAATAAAAAAATATTTTAGTGCTACCTACTTTCTCATGCAAGCACCTAATTTTTGTAGTATATTGATGGCTTTATAAGGGGTGTTAAATAATGTAGAACACATCATGAGAAGGTAGGTCTATTTTATGTTTTCTTTTACCAATCTACCTTCATGAGTTGATCTCAGTAGCATGCTTATTTACATACAAAACTTTCTGTCTATAGTGAACAAGTTTCCTTTATACAATGATGGTCACTAGTTAGTTAGTGTCTTCTCATGTCCTTAGTATGAATATTTCCTCCTAAGGTCTTCTCATATGATGCCTAAGTCTAGATTTTTACATTCCTTTTTTCATTTCCTATATCCCTCATATTTCCTCTTAAGAAATCTTGATTTGTCTATTGATCAGTCCCCTTGGGATTTCATTTGTGAGTTGTTTTAAAAGATTAAAAATAAGACTCGATGTTCCTCACAAATTACCACTTTTTTCCTTCCTATTACCCACATCCTTTTTTACCTGATTGTCCTAATTTTTTCACCCTAGTGGTGTTCTATTTGTGAGTTATAATATAAGACTATAGATAGGACTTGATATTCCTCACAAAATTTTCCAATAATACAAGTCACAAACAAAATTACATGTGTCAAATATGAGATAAAATGTGATTGATTATGAAGTTACACATCATTGATATGCCTCCCAACTTGATTTAGTGTGTTTTATGCTTACTTCAGTTCTATTTCACTTTTATCTTATTATTTTCTGATTGCATGTAAGAATTCAACCATTTCTTGAATTTTTCATACTTCCCAACTTGAATTAGTGTGATCAAATTGAATTAATTAACTTTTTAAATATCATTTGTGCCCTTTTACATACCTTCTATTTTATTACATTGTTTTCATACTTCCCAACATCATTTCGTATGATTTTACTTGTTTTAATTTAGTGAAAAAATATTTCACTTTATGATTTAATAGTTTTGGGAATATTAGTGTGTTATTCCTAATTTAGTTAAAGTGTCTAAGTAGTAAAATCAATAAATAAATGTGAAATAATTAAACTACTAATTAGTATAATTTTATTGCAATTTGATTATTTCTAAAAATAGCAATAAGGGTAAGAAAATAAGACAACTAAAAACTAACTGATACAACTAAGATAGAGGATAGAATTCACCGTGCAAGATTGCGACATTGTCATAAATCTAGATCTAGCCTTCATTTGGTTAAAGGATAGGATCACCAAAAATAAAATACGCTAGTGTCTAGCATTGTAGTCCACCTATGCCACTATTGTCTTGAAGATCTAAGCTTTTTGGGTTTTTTTCATCAAGTCCATGTGACCCTACCTATGAAGTTTCAATATTTGGAAGTCTATAGAGCTCTCTGTAGAGATGATTTTATCTTCAAACCCTAAACTCCATTGTGCTTTGACCAACTTTGAGAAATAAGGAGGTTAGTGTGTAAAATTCACTTAATATGTTTTCACACCCCCTGTGTGGGCACACTACCTGCATACTAATACTTTAAAGAGGGATCAAGCCATATGTAGTTCTCCCACTTAATGTGCTTTGTGAAATAATGTGTATGGAGATGCAAAATGTTAAACTAGGTGTGCTTGAGATGACTAGGGACTGGTTTAAGTATTTTAATAAAATGGAAATAGTATTCGATGGTTGTATGTAGAGAAAAGGGAAATATGTTTGAGTAGTCTTGCTTGTATTCTTGCTTATTTTGATATTTTTTCCAACCCCTTCTAAATGAACTTTGAATGGGATTTTATAGGGATCTATTGGTCATGGGTTGAATGTATTTGTGTTAGATTGATATAAAGGAGGATAAGAATTAGAAACAAATGACCATTTGTGCTCAAAATGTGATTGGATATGAGTATTGACAATGGGACACCCTAAGGTTTAGTGCTATAGTCTAGAGCTGATGGGACCTAGGGGGATGGATTTGTCATGAAAAGAGGAGTTTGGCTTAGCTAATATTAGGTTTATAAGGCTATGTATGAATGGAAATTAGTGAAAATATGCCTATGAGGCTCATAAAAGCAAGAAAAAGGGACCAATTAGGATAGATGTCACAAGGCACACTCAAATTACCAATTTTCTCATTTTATATGACTACATTTGCCTCCCATTTTATTCTAGTGATGCAACAAAGTGAAACAATAAGATAAAGGAAAAAGAGAATGCATACTTGAACTTACCTAAAAGGGTGAATCTCATGATGCTGAGTGTCCATAGAGAGAGCACACTATGAAGTATGAATATGCAAGATAAAATAAAGAATAGATCAGTTCTTACTAGATACATTATATCTAAAATAAGAATGTACAACGTTGGGTACGAGAGAGAGAGAGAGGAATAAAAAGGAATGAATACACCTCCCTGGGTATGTGTACTAATTCAAAACTTTTTGTGATGTTGAGTGATGCTGAATGTACTATATATGTTGGGTATGTAATTTACTAAAAGTAATATCATGAATAGAGCTGAGTGCTCAATCCCCAAGAGTGGCTCAAGAATGTAAAGGCTAGCCCTTTGGCTCCATCATCACCCATTAAGTGAATTTGGTGGTCATGCTATGCTAATCAATGTTTGGACTATGTGTCCAATCCCTTTAAGTAGGTGGCTCAAGAATATAAAGGCTAGCTAGTCCTTTGGCTCCATCATTGTACCATGAAGTGAAGCTATAAACTGATACTAGTATGAAATATGTGTTGAATGAGATGGATCCTAAAGCTCATTAATGCTCTATAATCTGACAATGTTGGCATGAATAATTAAATGTATACTGGCAACTAAGCCACTCTTGGCCACTTTGAAAGATGGAGATTAGGCTTGTATGAAAGCCACTCTAAAACTAGTGTACTAGGCTTATATGAAAGCCACTCCAAAATGTGGAAGTTATGCTTGTATGAAATCCACTCCAAAATGATTCCAACCACCTATAGATGGAATAAGGCACATAATTACTAAGAATGCTTAGGTAATACTAAACTTAGAAAGAAAAGAAAATAAATGTGTTATGCACATTTCCCCCAATCACTAGTATCTAAAACATGGATTTAGATCTAGAAGTTATACCAACTATTATATCTAAAAATAGAAGTGAGACCTATCATACCATGCATGATTTCCCCTATATCTAGATTCTCTAAGCAAAAGTGTAATAAAAACTATTGATTATAAACTATTTGAATGTGAAAAACTATAGATAAACTTACTTTTTTGCTTATTTTTGAAATTTGGTTTTTCTATTGTTTGGACAAGAGCACCAAAAATAGGACACCCTAGTGTATAGTGATGTTATCCATGTCTGACATTGTTTTTCTTTGCTAAATCTAAAAACTATTATGGAATCATCACTATTTTTCTAGTCTATTTTACCTGGTTTAACCTCTAATTATTATTTTGAGTGTTCTAGAACTATTTTTTTGATTGGTAGGAGCTCTGATCTTTGTGGCAAAACCCCTACTTGTTACCCCCTCTTCTAAGGGAAGGAATGAAGACCCTATAATGACTACCCTCATAAGAAAGAGCCCTATAAGTGTGTTATGATATGAAATACATGATATAACAATGATGATTGGCAAGATATATCATAGTTTGTAAAGGAGATTGTTAGATCAATAGCGGTATGCCTAGATAGATATAATAATGTGAGAGTATGTGTAATTTACTAAATTGAAACTAGAATTGGAAGTCTAGCTAGTTGTTAGTTAAAAAGGATGAATGGAGCATGATGTCCATCATGACATCTAAGATAACAAGATAATGCATGATGTGGATCATGGAATTAAAAATAATGAGAAGCAAACAAGCAAGATCATACAAGGTGAGAAGCAAGAAACATATAAGAGTGGCCAAGGGGCCAAACAAATAAGGGACATGGGAACATGTCACTCAAACTAGAAAGTAAACATACAAGGCATGTTCAAATCACACACACACGCACGCACGTGTGCACACGTGCACACACACACACATTTGGAAACAAGCAAGGTTGGTGTGAAAGCCAAAATCACATAAAATATTATAGCTAAAAGACATTGGAAAATGTCCTAAGGCACACACATAAATAGAAGGAAAGGACATTGACAATTTTCCTAAGGCACATATAGGAGACAAAATAAGAACTGAGGAATGTAATCAATCTAGCTATGCAAATCAATAAAGGAAATCATGTAAAAAATAGAAATACAATCACATATAACTAATCAAATCAAGAAGTGAAAGTATGTAATACATGTAGTACAAGACTAGACATATTTTCAGAAATACATAAGTGTTATATACTACTAAAATATTGATAGAGTAATCTATGTAATTGTAGTAAGTAATGTACATCAACATGATAACTAGAGTGTGTGGTGTAATAATGACATAATCTAGATGGTTTAGTCATGTATAAGATGCCCCTAGTGGGTATATGTATCGATGTCTTGAATGTAGAAGTAAGATTCCCCCTCAATGGGTAGAATGAAGTAATCAAAGAGTTGGATGTCACTACACACACTCAAAGGAGATCAAGTGAAGCATGGTAATGTAGATAAAATTAAAAAAAATACCATAGAATAGAAAATGTAAGTCTAGCATGATAGTATACATGTAAAGCATGGATGATGCATACAATAAAAACATTTTTGTTATTTTAAATTATTTGAATGTTTTTGGATTTTTGAAATATTTGAATGTTTTTGGTATTTGAAAGTTTGAATGTTTTTGGTATTTTAAAAGTTTGATTTTTTTTGGTATTTTTGATATAATCTATGTACAATCAATCATTAGGATACCATGTAAAATAAATTAAAGATAAGATATGTACAAGTAAGCAAAAAGAACTATGTACAAGTAAATGAGAAGAAATGATACTAACCAATGAGTCTCATAAGAAACTCCCTATCATCGTGTCATGTATCAAACAAAAGAATCATGCATAATTATGAAGCATGAGGGAATGGCTATGAATATGAATTTTAATATTTAGATTCATTATTGATATCTTGGAAATCATAATAACTTGTATTGTTCCACTCATCATTATCATGTTGATTTTGAACCAATGGACTGCTAGTGTTGACTTTTGTTATATCTAGATCTTTTCCTTTTATAAATTGTGTCTATGAATGATTTTCCTTAGGATGTTCAATAAATACCAAACCTTGGTGACAAAAATTATTAGCTTCTAGAATAGGAATAGTGATGCCTTGAGCATGATTTCCCAACCCTTGACCTTGATAATCAAATTATTTTAGCTATTTTTTACCAAACCCATACTACTTTAAAAGTTGAGTCTCATTTTAGAGAGGTAGATTTGCATCTTTTTCATGTTTTAATTATGCTTGTGGTACTATTTATTGTTGTGATTTTGATTTTTGATCCTTTTGTTATTATAAGTTATGGTTTGATAACCACTTTTGTACTATTTCTAAATTTGACCTTTTATGAATGTGTTCCTATGTCATTATGGATTGGTTAACTGATTTAACTTGTATAGGATCCTCATTAGCAACTATATATATATATATATATATATATATATATATATATATATATATATATATATATATATATATATATATATATATATATATATACCAAACATGAATATGTGTGATGCCCATGCATTTTATGATATACACAATAATATCTAGATCTTTGCACTGGATGTAGGAGAGGTAGTTTGATCAAGTTAGATTTAATCATTTCCCTTAGTAACTCACTTGAACTCTTATTTGATCTTTGAATGCTTTTTGAATCACTAGTTGTAGATTTACTTTGTTGTGATTTTTTTTTTTTTGATATGTAATATTGCTTGCAACCAATTGACTAGGTGAAGGTGCATATACATGATTGACACTAGGGTGCCTTTGAGGCTTTTGCATTATAATTTGAGTTTCCAAAGTTTTGATATTTTCATGTAATAGGTGATTCTACATTTGTAAATATTAAATGATCTTACTCATACTGGTGATTTGATCCCTGAGAGTCTCACAAGTGTAAACCCTAGTTACTTCTAGTTGAACATGGAAACACATATGTTGATGAGGATTTGAAGAAGCTATAGGCTGAATGTATGCATCAGGAGCAATAGTATAAGCTACCTCATCTTTTAGAGGGGTGATATCATAGACCTAATTAGAGGGAAATTAGTTATCACCCTCTTGGGGGATAGGAGGAGAATAAAATTCTTTCCTATGAATAAGATATGACATTGAAACTTGACAGGTGGTTGTTAGCATATGCAATTGATCCTCTAAGTATGTGAGGATTTTATTCTTCATTAAATTACACATAATAGAGAGATAACATATTAAATAATTCATTAGAGTTATAAGTTGTATAACAATACGATTATAAAGAATATTCAACATGATAAATAGAAAACAAGGGATATAAAGCATGGAATTTTACACTAATGCATAAAATACTTTGACTTGTAACATAACATTTCTAACATGCTTAGAAAAATGAAGTTGGAAGTTATTACACATGAGAGAAAGAGAGAATATGCAAAAGAAATATTGAAATCTTGTATATTTTTAGCAATAAATTTTGTAATATCATCCCTTATTATAAAAAGTAAGTATGAAAGGGAAATAATGAAGCTTTGCATTAACATATGGTAAACTTCATCATTCATGTACATGATAAGACTGAGTATGGACTCATTATTTGTAATAAATCTAAGAAAACATTGTAAATAAGTGAGATTCATTTTTGAAATCTATTTTTAGGTGTAAGGTGATACCTCAAGAAGCAATGGGACCTAGTATATGTAGCTAGGGTTTGAACGATGATTATTTTGAAAATTATTATGAAATTTTTAAATTTAAAATGAATTTCTGAGTTAGGTATGCAAGTAAAAAATCCAAAATTTATTAGAAAAATTAGGACTTAAAGAGACCTAGTAGATGCAACTAGGGTTTTGAAAAATAAATATTTTTGAAAATTACTATTGAATTTTGAACTTTAAGGTGATTTTTTATTTTAATATGCTAATAAAAAAATTATTGGAAAATTACTAGGAAAATACCAAGACCTAGTATGGACAACTAGGGTTTGAAAGAAAATTATTTTAAAATTACTATAAAATTTTAAAATTTAATGCTAATTTTTATTTTATTATGTAGGTAAAAAATTAAAAAAATAGTAGGAAATTTAGGGTTTTTATGCACAAATGAAGTTAGGTTCACCAAATGATTTAATAGTTTTGGAAATATTAGTGTATTATTCCTAATTTAGTTAGCATGTCTACGTAGTAGAATCAGTAAATAAATATGCAAGAATTAAGATACTAATTTGTATAATTTTATTGTAATTTGAATATTTATAAAAATAGTAATAAGGGTAATAAAATAAGACTTAGATGGAAACTGACTGATATGACTGAGACAAATGTTGGAATTCACTATGTAAGACTGAGACACTATTATAAATTAGGATCTAGCATTCATTTGATGAAAGGATAGGGGCATCAAAAATAGGACACCTTAGTGTTTGATGCTATATTCTACTTCTGCCATTGTTGTCTTGAAGATCTGAGATTTTTGGGTTTTATTCGCCAAGTCTATGTGACCCTGCCTATGAAGTTTTGACAACTGGAAGTCTATAGAGCTCCTTGTAGAGATGATTTTATCTTAAAACCCTAAATTCCATTATACTTTGACCAAATTTGAGAAAGAGGGGGGGTAAGTGTGTGTAATATTCATTGAACATGTTTCCACACCCCTTGTGTGGGCACATTGCCTACATACCAATACTCTGAAGAGGGATAAAGCCATAAGTAGTTCTCCCATTTAATGTACTTTGTGCAATAGTGTGTATGAAGATGTAAAATGCTAAACTAGGTGTGCTTGAGATGACTAGGGACTGATGTAAGGATTTGAATAAGCTATAAATAGTATTGGATGGCTATATACAAAGAATAGGGAAATATTCTTGAGTAGTCTTACTTGTATTCTTGTTTACTTTATGATATTTTCGAACCCATTCTAAATTAACTTTGAATGGGATTTTATATGTATTTTTTTGTCATGGTTCTAATATATTCATGTTAGGTCAACAATAAGGAAGATAGGAACCAAAAATAAATGATCATTTGGGCTTGAAATGTTATTGGACAAGAGCACCAAAAATAGTACATCCTAGGGTATGATGTTATAGTCCAAGTTAGGTGCTATAGTCTTAAGCTGATGAGACCTTAGGTGACAGATCTTTCATGAATAGATGAGTCTATATCTCCTAGGATCAGGTCTAAAAGGCTATGGATGACTGGGAATCAATGAAAAGATGCCTATAAGGGTTATAAAAGCATGCAGGGGAGACCTATGGGATGTATGTCATAATTCACACTCAAGTTACCAATTTTTGCATTTTGTATGACTACACTTTGGTTTAAAAACAAATTCATTTTTTTACCATCTTGTTTTACCATCCCTTGGTTCTTTATACTTAGTCATTTTCTTGTTATTACACATTTCCCAACTTGAAATAGTGTGTAGTACATTTTTGATTGATTATATTTTACTAAGTCTTTTTTGCTTATTTCTTTTTACCCATGCATGTGTTCTACATAATGCTAGAAAATAAAACACATCTCATATATTTCCTATAACATATACAACAACATCTAAATACATGTGCTAGAAAGAAATATATCCAAAGCATACACAACCACAACCATAATGATGACAACATACACAATCCACATCAATATGAAAATATGATATATGTGTGTGTGTGTGTGTGTGTGTATAAATATATATATGTAAATATGATATATATATGTGTGTGTGTGTGTGTGTGTGTGTGTGTGTGTGTGTGTGTGTGTGTGTGTGTGTGTGTGTGTGTGTATAATGACTTTTTGATATAACAAATACAACCATATATAATGCTCTAGCTCTATGGCTAAGCTCCATCCTATCTATCTCATGGCCTAACCATGCTACCTATCAAGGCCTTGATCCAAATCCTCCAAATAGTATGCTATAAAGAGGACATTTAATTTATCAATCCATCTACCTATCCATATAATTGTACCACCCATGCTTGTACTTGCACCAAATGGGTTAAGGTTTCCATGTGTGTCACTCTCTCCTACTCTTGCGCCTATGTCAAATGGGTCAGGGTCATTATATGTGCCTATGTCATTTGCATCACTATAGTTATATGTGAAACTCTCTCCTCTACCAATTCCTACCATACTTATATCTTGCCTACACCCATCTTTGTTAATGGCTACATCCTCTTTATATACTCATACTTACTTCGCTACCTTTCTAGCTAATTTGAACCAACTTGCCTAAGCTGGGGTAGATGGTACATTAGGGTCTTCTAATGTAGTAAAGTGATACAACTACAGAGTCTCATCTAAGACATCATGGAGTGATCCTCTCATAAGGTACCCACATCTCTCCTCCTCATCCTCAACTTTGCCTATAAAATCACACCTAGATAGATATTATATCACTATTATATATCACAATATCTATCTATCTACCTCTAATATTTATTTCAAAATAAAAATTTAAGAAATAATTTAATCATCTTTATTACCTGTCTTTGTCTCCACCACTATGGTCTTGCTATCCATGTGACCACATATAAAAATATCTCCATATATACAACCTCCTATCACCTCCTTTGTAGGTCACCTCCTCAGGTCAAATCTAACTATCATAACTCATGTCCACCTCAATGTATGCCTAAGTGTCCTCTCTATCATCTAGCTCTCCTCTAGCTCACCTGTTGGGTCATCAAGGATGATGATAGTCTCCACTCTCTCTTTCTACTCCTTCCTCTATTGACATTGTATCCTTAGTGGTCACTTCTCATCTCACTATGGAGTTATTGGTGGTATTTTTGGTGCCACTACCTCCATACCCCTCTCATCTTGCTCTTCTCCCTATCTTACTCACCCATTCCATGTTTTTTCATGATGTGGTTTGAGCATTGACCTCATCAATAGTGGCCCTAGTCCCCTCCTCCTCCATGACTCTCTCACATGTCAAACCCACTACTCAAGCATCAATATTGGTGCCACTGGATGGGTTAAGCCCATTTGTCCTAGTACCCATGCCACTGGATCTGGCTCTATTTACTAGGTGTAGTGTCCGACTACCTCTATCCTCATTTTAGTTAGTGAAATTATGTCCTAGCTTGACCATATAGTTGTTATGTGCCCATATTGATACCAAGTTTGTGCATCTTACCATCTATAACACTAGAACATGGGGCATGACTCACACTACCTGGTCATCTCTCCATCTCTACACTCGAGGTGGCATATCATTGACCGCATGGGGCAACCTAGCTGGTCGATATATGGGAAACCTATCATATATCTAAAACATTAGTAATATGATCAATCTTATCAAATTTTACCCTCTGAATAACATATCATACATATCATATACAAGATGGACCCATATGATAGAACTAAGATCATATAATACTCCCTCCTTTAAGATCATCTTGCTTAAGGCTACCATGAATAGTGGTACCTTACCATTTGACTTGTGACATAGAACTCATTATGTCATAATCCCTATCATAGCTTTCATATATCTAGAATATATGATGCATATACATTGAACTTGCTAACTCTCCTACCTACCATTATCATCTTCAATCCTGTAGCCCACACAGTTAAGTCTTTCCTCTCCTTTGTGCTATCTGGTATACCTATAGTAACTAGTGCTCCTGCTACCAATAACCTTAGGATGGTATGTACATCCTCTAGAGTGATATCTACCTATACCACATACCCATCCACCTCTCATTTGAAGGTGTGAGTCAATCTTTCCCAGCATTCAAAGAACATGAATATTAGATCCATGCTCAAGAAAATCCTACACATATCAGCTATCGCTCCTAGGCCTAAAAATACTAGTCTAGCTCTATCTCTTATCATCAAATGCTCTAGTATAATTGGCAGACAAGACACATTTACCAATCACTGTAATTTGGGTCATCCTTACAATCAAGAAATAAAAAAAGATGTATTAGATCCTCCATGTCATGTATAATTAGAATACATTATTTTTATAATTTTAACAAAAAACAAGCCTAATTTTTTTTAATTTATTTATTTTTACCTATTTTTAGCCTATTCATTCTTTTTTCCCTTATTTGGTCATTTCATGCCACTCTAGCCTTCTTTCAACCTTTTGCATTCATTTCTATACTATTCTAGTTCTTTGGTCAACCTAGTTTGACCAAAATTTCCCTATTTTTTTCCCTAGTTGACTTAAAAATCTAAGTCAACCCTCTTCTTTTCCCCTCCCTAGTATTATATTGTCTTTCTAGACTTTTTAGATTAGTTGGAAAAAATTTACTAGATCGATAGTCTGCAAAACATATAAATTTGACACATACCTACTGGGTTGTGGATTTTTCTCATTTTCAACCTAATGGGTCGACTGGGTCAACTCAGTTGTTTTTCACTACCAACCCCTTACATTTTCCTTAAAAAGTGCCTTCTGGAAATTTTCTCCCTAATTCCTTTAAACCCATTTCCCATCTTCATTTTTCCTACTTGTAAAATCTAATTTAGCTTCATTTTGACATTTAGAAATGCTAAAAATTATTTTTTTCTACAAATACACTTAATTCATTAAAATTTATCCAAAACTAGCTTAAGATTCATAGTTGCCTACCTATAGTGCACTTGCTACTGCTCCTAGAGCTCTCTCTCAACTATTCTATCATTTCCTCATCATTATAGCTCATTTGGTCTTTAGAGCTCTTTTCCTCTCTTTCACAAGTCAAAATAACCAAATGACTTGTTTACCCCCTATTTAAAAACACTTTTCAATATTCAATTTCTTTCATTATTTTCAAGCAGAATCCTTCTTTTGATTATATCTTTCTTTCTATTCATCCATTTTTCAAACTATAAAATGTGTTATAATCATGATGACGTAGAATATATTTTCCACTATCATATGCCTATTTTCTAAAAAAATTGATTTTTGGTTATTTTTTTGCACTAAATTGTAAATGTTTGCCTAGTGTTCTTCACATTAGATGCCTTCACATATCTTTCAGTCTACTTCTTTATCTACAACATTAAGGTAAGTAAAGGTATGTGTTTTTAAATTCTATCCTTTCATTTATCTTATTTTTTGATTACTACACTTTACTTAGCATCAACATTGTGTGTTATCATGTTTTATTTCCTAAAATAGCATCCTGTATTGCACTCACATGACATGTGATGAGTCTCAAGTGGGGAATATGTATACACATAATATTTTCAAATTTTTATCACTTACTTATACTTTATATCTTACAAGAACCCATTGAGTCTCAATCTCTCTAAGTGCACACCTTAAGGGGTGCACCATGGAAGGGGTGGGCAGATCATTAGTGATTTGTAAGATTGTTATCCCTTTTTCCACTTGCCATATACACACTTGTATCCTAAAACTATTTAACCTAAGATTATTATTCTCTATTATACCCATTTCAAACACTTGTCATGATTTATCATCCTTATTCTTACTTTGATCCCCTTTTCCTAGTTGACTGTACTAAGTTAATTAGGTTGACCCTGTATAGTTTTCAGCCTTTGATTACTTTACAGGGTCAACATGATCAACCCTATACTATTTAGAGATATTTTTCACTTAGATTTTTGTTATCCCTTTGGCCAACCTAGATCGATAGCTAGTGATTTATATTTTGAAAAAAATATAGGTTCAACCCTATACAACTAACATATTTGAAAGGATTTAGGGCAAGATCTACCTATATATAAAATTTCATTTCTAATTATTTGAGAATAGAGAAGTGAAGAAGAATAATTGTGATTGAACATCTACTTATTGACCATTTTATTTGAGCAATAAAGCTTAGGGTTTTATAATTTCTTTAGAGATACAGATCTTGTCTTGTAGAGAAGTCTTTTAGATGCATAGATAGGTTGTGTAACTTAGAGATAATTTATCTTTGTTATCCTTACATACTATAAAAATATCTTGTAAAGCACCTTGGCCAAGGGAGAGATTGAGGCTCGATAGGTTCATCTTCAAGGTAAGTATTCCTAACTTTATTTCTCCTTTCTAAGAATAGATAGATAATGTAGTTGTACTTCTCTCCCATGCATTAAGATTCCATATACATTGATGTGAGTATATGTCTTGTATGCATATTTAGTTTAGTTTATTTTATTTCTAACCCCCACTTTGTGCCACAAGATTTGATTTACACTAGACTATATTTACTTTCTTGTTTATTAGAATAGAATGAACATTAAACCTAGGAATATTTTAGGGTTATTACATGATTATGTTTGACTATAGGCTTTGGAACCCTTCCTAGCATGGTGTATTGTGATAAGTGATCCCCTAATCAAATCTAGTGGATCCCCATATTGGTCATTCTCCCACTTAATAAATGTATTCCCAATCGAAAGTATAGGTATGCTCTATCTTTTTCAATCCAAGATTGATTTTATAGACATGATGCATTTTTGATTACATATAGGGAACATGTTGTTGACTACATACCTATTGTTAGAGATGTTGGTAGTTGGATCCTTGTTGTATGTGCAATACCCATTGAGTGAAAGGCAACTTTTGACTACCTATTATGTATAAGAATCTTATTATTGGCTAAATACCTATTTTTGGATTAGTACTTGTTGTTGAAGAAATACTTGTTATTAGTTAGGTAATGGCTGAGGGTTTAGCAACTATTAGTTTGATAAGTGTTGTTGTTGACCAAATCACACTTCCTAACCAATAGGAATATGTTTTTAATTAGGAAATATCTATAATTGATAAGGAATATTAGTCTTTACTTATTATGGTAGAACATTTTCTATTTCCTATTGAGGTAATGTAGTGTTCCACACTTGTTGTAGTGGTAAGTTAGTTTGTTGTTAGCTTATTACCCCTATTATACATTTAAGTAAGAAGCTAGTTGAGGAGTGGAGATTACTTGTTAATTTTGGGAAATAGGTGTACCTATTCCCTACTATTGTAATCTACTCATGCCATTATTTGAAGGGATTTACTATGTATTGTTTGGAAATAAATTAGACCCACTTTGGTTTAAATTAGAATGCACTTGCATTATATCCATAAAATTTTGAGCGAGATCTTCCATTTTGAGCAACATTATCTTCTGTCAAAATATGGAAATTATACATATCACCAACCAACATGCTTTGGTTAAATAGGTCTATGTTTTGGATTGCATAGCTTGAGTCATCTATGTGTTGATGGAGCTATCTGAATAAGTGGCATGCTATAAATAACCTTTGCATTAAAATTATGAGCTAGGTTGAGATAGTTTTGGTACACTTTTTGTACTTGTTCCATTTTTTCATCCATAATACCTTTCTCTTTTACAAGCATAGTTTAGTCTTGCTATAGCATTTGTACTAGAGCTTGATTATAACTAGTTGATGTATGCTTAAATGGTTAAATTTGAGGTGCATTACTGGGAGTTATAGTCAAACTGCTTAGACTTTCATTTGGGAAGTCTAGGGGAAACTTGGTTCCTACTTTAACATCTCTAGCAAAAACTTCATCTTTGTTTTCTAACAAATGATGTTAAAACATGTACAGATCATAACTTATCTATGTTGGTATCGTAATATAGTAGGGCTCTTATTATTGGTTTTGTTCAATTTTAGGTATCATTTGAGCAATGTATTATGTCTTTTACTCTAGTTCTTGGCTTAGATAAGGAGGAAAAGTTAATAAATATTATGCTAAAGGATGATACCTTTGTTCAATGTATGGGATGCTATAATATGGATAAGGATATGTCTCATAAGCTATGTCATCATAAAATATTAAATAAAATGGTCATTAGTCACAAACTTATCATAGCTTGGATTATATATGGTCTCAATATGTGTGTAATAAGGCATGTTTAGATCTATGGATAGGTCACGTGAAAAATAAAGGGTTAAAATGTAAAAAACAACTGAGGTCTAAAAATAAAGGACCTTTGGCTTTGTAAAAGAGGCACAAAGGGATAAATAACTAAACTAGGCAAAAGTAGGAATAAAAAAAAAAGTGAAACCATTCTAATAAAATGATATTGATTTACCAAGAGGTGGTTATAATTAGTATCAAAAGTAACAAAAAGTCTCAAACTCATTTTTGGTTAAAGTATCAATTTCCCCAAAGGTAGTTATAATCAGTGATGAAAATATCCAGACAAAGTAAAACAATTGCAAACTAAGATCAAAGGATTTTTTTCCCCCAAAGGTAGTTAAAACCATTATAATTTAAAAAATAAGGCTATAATAAAAAATAAACAACTAAAATAATAAATCAAAACAAAATAAACTAAGGTAATGGGATCAAACGACACTTTGTAATTGGCTCACTAAGACTCAATATTTGATTCACAAGAAAATTTTGGAATAATAGAACTAAGTAACTTATAATTTGGCACAATAAACTTGAAACAAATCATGTGGAAACAACTTGGATCAAAGGACACTCAAACAAGGCACAATACAAACAACAACTGCTAAGTCTAGGAAAAAGGGTCTTTTATATCAAATATGAAATCAACCCAAGTAACACAATCTAAACAAAAAATGTAAAAAACCTAATCCAAAATTAGATGAGACTTTGGAATGAACCTAATTAGCTTATGATTTTCACTTTTAAAGTTTTCATTTCATGTTTAATGTGAAAAGACTCGAATAATCTAAGGTAAAAAGTCTATAACAAAATGGGTAGCATAATCACACATTTAAAAAAAGAGAGGTACAATAATAGTTTATAACTTATTTTTAAATATGATGAGAGATTTAAAATAACTTAATTAGAATAATAATGATCCTTAAAATAAAGGACATGACAAATGGTTTTGGATTCAAAAATCCTAGGCAAATGTTTGAGATGAAATGGGAAGCATAACAATGTTTCATTTAAACAAGTGACACATAAATTGTTTTGGAATAAAACTCTAAGGAAAAAAGTGTGACACAAAATAGACAGAGTAACATCTCATAAGCTAAAGGGATGTGAAAATAATGTGATGTTTTGGACTTGTTTTGACATGATAATACAAATAAACAATTTTAGTCTAAAAACACACATGTAAATAAAAAAATAGAAGTATCACTAATGCTCATATTATATATAAAAATTGACATGGGTATGTATAGTTTATGCCAAAGTTTCCATTGATATACCAATTATTTTTAGAAATTAAGTGTTAATCCAAAAATTAAAGTACATGTATAAGTAGATTTTTTACTCCCCCTTTATCTCTCCAGCACTGATACATGGCCTGAACTTAGAGTGAGGAACATTCAACATTTGATAAGAAATGTTGTAAAAAGTAGGGTTTGAATAAAATATATAAATATAAAATGTACTAAATAGTCCCAAGTGTGGACAACACAAGGGTACACTCACATCAATTGATTCCAAACTACCTAGCTTATTATAAAAAGGTCTAGTCCTTTGCGTAATGAATTAATACATGTAGTTCTTAGTGAATTTTGATGTCTAATCATCACATGGTCTAGGTACTATTGGGATGGTTAGACTAACTTCTCACCAATATCCCATCCAATGGTTTACCTAATTTTTATACCCCACCATGGAACAAGGTTGGTACAATGTTGGGAGATGAAACCCTAGGTTAACACACCCATAAAGAACTTGTGAGGGAGAATAAAGATCCCACCCACAATCCAAACACATAAAAATAAATAAATGAAAAATGAAAAGACTTTATAGGTCATTTATAGGTCATCCAAGTCACTTGGATCTTGGGGAGAGCATACATGACATTCTTTCCGACACAACTTTTCAAACAATGATATTAAACTAAGTACTTTTGGTCACTCGAGTTCCCTAAAGGGGATGATGGGAGAGCATACATGTAATAGCTACTAATTTTTCACAAACAAAAAAACTAGTTTAATGAACTTTGAACATATATCTAATAATGAAAAAAACATAAAGTGAAACAACTCTTAATAGCTCTAACTAAAATGTGTGTTCTTTTTAATAACACTAAATCAAAGTGTGATTGAAATTTTGGCCCTTTGGCCATGTTTTCACTTGTAAAAACTTTAAAAACTAAAAATAAAGTGTGATTATTTGATTTTAAGCACCGAAATAAAATGTGAAAATGGATTTTTGGGATGAAAAATGGTTTCTCCTATCTTGAGAAAACCTAAAAAAACTTGTTAGAAGTTACAAATGTGGTCTTTGGCAAGTGAAACCCGCGACAAACAATTTATATTGGAAAATAAATTAGCATTATTTTATATTATATTTTATGAAAAATACATGAAATATGAAGGAAAACTAACTGCATAATATAAAAATCCATGACAAAATATGTGGTTTAAAAATAATAATAATAAATGGATTTTGGATGATCATAAATGTGTCTCTTGAAGTTGGGTAGTTTTCACATAGGTTTACTCACCATTTAATAGTCAAGAAAAGTTGTTATTTTATTAAAAGTCACCATTTTTGTCTAAGAAAACCATTTATTAAGATAAAAAGTGAAAATTCACTATTTCTACCAATTTAAAGACACTATTTTATGCAAAGTCATCGTTTAACAAGTCAAAGCCACCAATTTTGTAGAGCAAAATCACTGATTAGTAGGTCAAAACTACCATATTGAATCCATTATTTTTTTACAAATAAATATTTCAAACAAGCATGTAAATGATAAATTCACCATTACATAGGGTGAGTATTATATTTACTTAAAAAATATAATGATGTATATTTCAAGGCTACAAATCAAAAATTGAATAATTAAATGCATTTATTATTAAAACTAAGGTTAGCATATCATTCTCCTTAGCCATATAAGATGCACGGTCCCACTGGGCATTCAATTATATACCTTAAGTGTTTGAATAATAAAAAATATGTATATTATTCCTTTTTTAGTCCAAATGACAAAAAATCAAGTATAAAAATACACTAGGACTAAACACTCTTGCCTAAGAACTAGGGAGAGTATAACACAAAAAATAAGATCACAAAATAGACATAAAAATTTATTACCTCTTTTATCACATTTGATGCTTAATTGTTGGAAAAATAATGTTCATGCTCAGCCTATGATGATTTGAGTCTTATAGCAATGTTCTCCTATGGGGGTAGAATCTCTCTGATAGTCATTTATGGCTTGTTGTGTAGCTTGACATAAATCGGGCATTATAACACTAATCTCAAAGGCTTCAAGGAGGTATTAGAGTAGAATAGCCTTACACACAAAAAATTGTTTTTGTATGGTATGGATAATTGTATTTATATCTCAAATAAATAACTCTAACCCTAGGGAGGTTAGGTTAAATTCTAACTTGGTTTTAGTCTAAATTAACATAGGTTGAGTTAGTCTAACCTTGAGATGGGTCAAGGCACTCATAAATTATTAACACCTTAGTTTTAGATATTTTCAAGGCATGGCAACTCTCTTTATATATTTGTGAGGTTGTGAGTCATATTTTTGGAATATTTAGGAGATAATAAATTGCTTTATTAGCTCATTTGACCTTTTGTCTTCATATTTGGCTAAAATTTCTTTTTTTGGTAAATGGAATTCACTAACTTGATTTAGAATTTTGTTTAGGTAAGTTAATTAGGATTTTTAATGTAATTAATCTTGTTTAGTGATTTTTGGGTTTTGTTAATTATTTTAAATATTTTCAATTAATATCTTGATAAGCCAAAAGTGTCAAATTACTAGGTTGTAATTGGACTAGGGTTAGAACTGAATAAGGTTAGTGGTGTATACAGGGTAATACACCAAATAAACTAGCCTCGTCATGTTTTTGGGAAATGAAATACCTTACATACATGAATTTGGAAAACTAAGGTAATTTATAGGCTTAGATGTGTCATTTTATAGAAATTAAACTGAAGCCTAGTTTAGGTAGGCATGATGGTCAAAACTAAGTGTCTACACTATGATCTATTCCCCTAGAAGGACAATAACCAATGCCAAAATAGGCACAAGGAAAATAGTAATTAAAACCAAAGGAACCACTAAAAACATTAGTATCTCCCATGAAACAAGATAAAGGCAAGAGGAAGGCACCCACATGATGAGCTTCAACACCTCCTCCAAAGAAGAGGACACAACACACAAAGTCCTATTTGGATAATCTAAATGTGCCAAAGATAGTAAGTGAGTGAGACTTGTCAGAGATAAAAGTTGATAAGGATTAAGTGTTGATAATGAGTTATAAGGTATACATTAATATATCATTGATGTTATGAAAGTGTCATTGATGTCATTTTGAGTTATCTTTATTTTTTAAGGTTGAGTTCATGAGTCATGTACTTGAGAGACCTAGTGAGAAGGCATATGTTTGGTGCCATAGTGAGGTGAGTATATTGAGGCTTGTAAAAAGATGTGTGGTAGTGTGAGATCAAGGTATAAGGTTGTAAGAATAGTACAAAATGTTTCAAGGTGTGTTCAAGGTCTAAGTATGATTGATAGTTCAAGGCCTAATGTGCAAAGAGACCTAGTATGGCCTAATGAGGGGTCAAGTTAATTCCCAAGGTACCAGAGATATTAAGAGAATTTTCAAATTTTTGATAGGTTGTATCAATTTTTTTGACCAAGTATGACATCAAACTCTAAAGGAGAAAACATGAAAATTAGTTTTGAGTTTTTCTACATGCATAGAATGAGGTATAGTAGACCTGAGAAGAATTTACTTATGCTCATTGCCATGTGAAACCTTTTCATGAGATCATAATAAGTTCATGGAATTTGGGGAAGGGTCCTAGATTAAAATTCCTAGCATTGGTTTTGGATTTGAGGGTCAATATTTTATGAACTATTGTTAAGAATGGAAGGCAATCTAAACCCTCCTAAAACCCTCATAATGACCCAGTATGGAAGATCTTATTGGAAATGAATTAAAATGGTTTGTTTGACATAGTTTTATTATTGGAACATGTATAGGAATTTACCAAGTTACTCCAAGTGGAATTTTTATTTAGAAGAGTGAGTGAAAGCTACAAGAAACCCCATGTTTCTTAAATTTTTTATGTAGTAGGTAGGGTTAACCAGGTCAAAGCATGGAAATGATTAGCGAAAGATGTGTGATAATTTTAGTTTCTTCCCATGTAATTTTTTGATAAAGTCTTATACCTTAAATATGATAAACTAGTCATGAAATTTGACCTATCACTATTTAGGCCTAATGAGGAAGACAATGAGAAAATCAGGCAGAAGTGAGAATGAGATTAGGGATGGGTGGAAGTGGATTAGGGATGGATCCAAATGCATGAGGTTATTATTATATAATTATATCACATATCTACCTTAAATATAATTTTTTAATATGCTCATATACAAGAAATAAATTATTCTCAAAGTGACCTTTCTAACACAATGAGGTCTGTGTAGGGTGAAGGCATGAGATTGGTCTATAAGACCAATATTGGTATTTTACCTTGTTATATATATATATATATATATATATATATATATATATATATATATATATATATATATATATATGATTAATTATAATATAAACCCATTGTAAGTTCATAAAAGTGTTCACATTGGTGTTCTAAGTATTGGTTTCCATGATTGTGTTTTTAGAGCTATAGGTAGTTTTTTGTGTATGAGTGAGATTGATGTTCCTAGGTTAGTGTGTCCAGAATTTAAGAATACAATACATGAAGTTTTTATATATATTTCATAAGTTTATTTTAATACATTTTTTTTCATGATAAATTCCTATTAAGGTGTGAAAATTCAAAGGTTCATGAACTGGCTTTTGAAGCCTATTTGCAGTTATAAGTGAGTAAATGAAAGTGATCAGTTTAAGGTCTTTTTATTTTTATGGTGAAATATAATAGACTTGATGATGAACATTAGGTCATGTATGTTACATAAATATAATTTTTTGATATATTTATGTGGAAAATTTAATTTTTCACTTCAGATATTCAAGACAATATTTTTGGTAATGTGAAGACCTAATTGCGAGTAAACCTAATGGCATAGTTCAAGGAGTGAAATGAGATAAATAGTGTTGGGTACATAAGGTAATATTATAAGGGGTATAAATAAATAATTTTTAAATTATTTCATCCATTTTTTGAGGCTTAATGTGTTCCAAAATGGTTAAGGTGAAACATGTGCCTTGAGAATGCCTATTTACATTAGGTCTTTATTAAGCCTAATGGTGGTTTTGGTCCTTATGGGTGGTAAATTACCTATATAATGGTTTATATAATGGGTGGTGACATGTTTTTTATCTATTAAAAAGTAAATACAAGCATGTATATTTTTATGGCCGACCATAGTGGCTGAGAGCAAGAGTAAAGTATAAAAAGAAGGTCTAATAGGCCTAATTTAACTAGTTAGAATATTGAGGATATAAAAAAATGATATATAAGTTTTAAAACCAAGAATAAGGGTTTAATACCATAATATAGTTATGTTGAATATGTCATTGAGTTATAATAGTGATTCTATAGGTGATGAGTAAGGACATATGACCTAAATTTGCCAAGAAGTGGGTTAGCTGAGTGAAGAGGCCTAATAGGTTCTTTGAGAGAGATAGAAGAGTGAGAAGAGAAAAATAAGGTAATAATATTTATTTGAGTGATAAATAGGTTTAAATTTTTTATTAGAGGTTCTAGGTGACTAATTTGGTGCCTCCTCGCAAGTTGGTCCTTGCTAAAGGAGTTGTTGAGTTGGTGCTTGACTAGTGAGGGATTGGTGCTCCTTGTGGGGTTAGTTATTCCATAAATTTTGATTAATTTTATTATAATACTATATTAAAATATTTATTTTTATGTTTTTTATCCCCCATGATTATTTTCCACATAGATATTGTGTTCATGTGTTATGTTTCTACTTCATGCTCATATGAATGGTTGATTATGCATTGCTACAACTCTAGATTTGTTTGAATGATTAATGAATGATATATGAAATTTAAAGAGAAATTTGTAGACTAATTCACCCCCCCTCTTATTGGTTTTTCTTCCAAAACTTGATATTATATCAAGGTCCATTATACAGGCCTAACGGTCTAAGGGAGATCTTTGGAGCATAGGTATAGATGTTGATAATGAAAGTGTTTATTATGATTGAAAGGAAGATCTATCCACAACCATTGAAATTAATTTTGGATTTTACTTAAAAGATAGGAATCATATGTAATAATACACCTAACTTAAAATTAAAGTAAAGACTTTAGAGGCACAAGTTGATCAAGATGTAATCAAGATAAAGACATCAAAAATTTGATGAGAGTAATAAAAAGCTTAACAATATTTTACATAGTCAAAGTTTCTTTCACGATATGAAAAGTCTTGGTTTCAAGGAAGAATAAAAGGAGTTCAAGGAGAGTCACTTTCCAAAATTCAATGATTTATCAAGGAGTGATAATGTTGGTAGAAGAAAAACCTATGCAAAAGTGGTCAAGTTTGAAGTCAATCATCAACAAGCTAAGAAGGGTTTTGTTCTATCAAAGGATATCAAAGGTAGTGGTTTACCATCCAATAATAATCAAAATAAAAATAAGGTTAAATAATCAAAGTATTTGTATTCTTTCATTGGTTGTTGTTTCTCTTGTGTTCAATTTGGATATAGAGCCATTAACTATAGATGGATAAGTAGAATCTTGTGTTGTAACTTCAACCAAAGAGGACATATTACAAGAAATTGTAGGACAAAATATTTAAGGCAAATTAGTCATGTTAATAATACATGCTTTCATGATACTAAAGAATGGATCAAGAAAGTATAACCTATGAGTAAAATGAAAGAGAAACATGAATCTAGAGGAGAAGAATCTATGATAGCCCAAACTAACTTTCATACTCAGAATGAATATTTGAAGTGGTATATAGACAATTGATATTCAAGTCACATGATAAGAGATAAGAGAAAATTTATCACTTTAAAGAAGAATACCATAGGTTCAGTGAGGTTTAGAGATAACACATTTAATAATATAGTTGGCAAAGGTGCTTTGTGCTTGGATAATGGGAAGACCAAGACAAAAAATGTATTGTATGTAGATGGATTGAAACATAACTTATTGAGTTCCATTCAAATGTTCACCCAATGACATACCCTAACTTTTCATGACAAAGGATGTGAGATAAGGAGAGAAAAATTAGGGACGTTGATTTGTAAAACCAAGAGAACTAAGAATAATCTATATGTATTGAATGATATCATAAAAGAGAAGTGTTTTATGAGAAAGGTATATGAAAATTTTCTATGGCATAGGAGGTTAGATCATATTAACTTTGAGAATCTATTCAAGATCAGCTCCAAAGGATCTATGAAGAATATGCCTAAAATTTCCAAACCTATAGATGTTCTTTGCAAGAAAATGGTAAAAAAACTAGGAGGAGATTCAAGTCTAAAGAATATTATACTACTATACCTTTAAAACTAATTCATACTGATCTATGTGGTCCTAAAATTATTTAAAGCATTCAAGGTGAAAACTACTTCATGTTGCTTATAGATGACTTCATATAAATGACTTGGGTATCATTCTTGAAAGAAAAGTCATAAGCTCTAGGTAAGTTAAAAACATTCATGGATTTGGTTGAAAATGAGATGAATGTGAAGATCAAGTGTCTTAGGTTTGACAAAGGAGGAACATTTTGGTCAAATGCGTTTGATGAGTTTTTTGAGGTCAATGGAATAAGAAGAAGTTCTCAGTTGCTAGAACACCTCAATAGAATGGGGTAATTGAAAGACAACATAGAATAGTTCAAGAAATGGCAAGAATCATGTTGAATTATTTAAAGTTGTTTGATGGATTTTGGAGGGAAGTTATGGGTACTATAATTTACACTTTGAATAGAGGACATATTAGGTTCAATGGTGATAAAAATCCATATGAATTATGGAATAATAGACTTGCAAGTGTTAAACATTTTAAGGTATTTGGGAGTAAGTTTTATATGAATAGAGATGAGGAATATTTATGCAAGTTTGAATCAAGGTTTGATGAAGGTATTGTTGGGTGAATATTTTGTCATCAACTAACTGATGACAAAATGGGTATATCAACCACATCACAGGGAGATTTATGCCACGAAAAGTGTGGGTTTACCAAATATAGATGAGGTAAATCTCTCCTCTCATCAAGGGGAGGTTCCTTATGAATATTTATGCACTATATGTATATATAATTAAGTAGAAAATAATACTTGGGGTGGTATAACAGCATCCACCTCTCTTTTTTTAGAGGTGATGTACAATGAACAAGAGAGAGAAATCTTGGTCATTAGCCAACAACATTCCTCTTCTTTCAGGAATGGTATCTAGCATAGAGCAAAAAATCACCTGAAGTAAGTAACAAAGTTCACAAGGAAACCCACGTAAGCATAATCTTCTAAAGCCTCCTTCACTGATTCAAAACAAGCATAACCATAGAGTGAAATGAAGCACAAAGTCTTTGCCTAAAACTACAAAAGATAAAAGGATCACCAAGATAAAAGTAGCTCAAAGTCTCTCTTCTATCTTTTACAAATGCCCTCAGATAATATCAACACACCCACTTTGCTTATTAAATCAAACAAATAAGAGATTATCAGGAAAGAGGACATAAGAACTGTTTCCTAAATAACACAGATAACTTCAACACAAAGTCTAAAATAAACTTGCTTCTCATTCATTCAACAAAATATGATTTACAAGTTGAGCACAAAGTCTCAAGAAGTGTCTCAATTTCAGTAGAATTTTTGCTCTCAGTTATCAGAGATCCATTTACAAAAGAGGTCTCCACTATATATAGGGAGAAACTTTCAAAATCAAAAAGATTATAATATAAAAATATCTAAGTCAAAGATGAGTCATCTTTGACTTTTTGAGATATTTTTCCAGATTTTTTACATGTAATTACACATTAAAAAATTGCATGCGAAAATGTCCCAAGTCAATTACAAAGTGCATTTGAATAAAGCATGGAAGAACAGCTTCAATCTTTATTTTTAGTCTTCTTCATGGTCTTTAACTTCTTTAGAGAAACTTCAGTGATCTAGAAGAACTTCTATTGAAAGGATGCCGATGAAGAGGGATCATTTAGAGCAACTACAATATGAATCATGATTGTGTAATTAGGGGAAGAAAGTAGCAAACTGGGAAAACTACACATTTAATGGTCACAATCAGGGAAATGCGCTTGAAAGGGATGAGATGTGAGCAGGTCAAAAAGCAAAAGAAAAGGGGAGCAGGTGCAAAAAATGAAAGGAATGAAGATTTCTTTGGAGTTAGAGAAATGGGAGAAATAGATGCAGGGGTAGCAAAAACTGTCACTCCTGCATGTACTAGATGTAGGGGTGGTAAAAAATGCCACTCCTACATGCACCAGATGTAGGGGAAAAAAAACTACCGCTCCTGCATGACCAGATGTAGGGGTGGCAGAATCTGCTGCTCCTGCATATTCAGCTTGTGTGGGCGGCAAAATTTGCTGCCCTTGCAGGTAAGCAAGAAACAAGGAGCGCAGGCAGCAAAATTCACCGCTCGTGCAGGTTGGCCTATAAAGTGCAAGGGCAGAAAAATTTCCCACCCATGCAAGTTGAAAAAGGATAGACTTGTATAGGTGGAAAAATCTACTACCAATACAGGTTAAGGTAAATAGCAAGGCTAGGGGGGCAAAATTCATTGCCTGTGTAGGTAGGAAAATAGGAAAATGTGGGAAAGGAAGGGTGGTGAAAATTTTTGCCTTGGCATGGGGAGGATACTCAAAAGGTAGATGGGGAAGGGAGAGACCAAAAGATGAAAACACTTTATGTTCTACTGCACTTTGTCTTTTTCCATTGAGCACTTTTTGGTAGGCTTTTCTCTTTAGTCAAGATTTTCCAGCTTTGTCTCTTCCATCGAGCTTTTCCAGCTTTATCTCTTCCTACTATGATTTGAGCTATCAGGTGCTTTCTATCCAGTTGCTTGGTTCTTATTTTAAGTTCCACACTCTATTTGAATTTCCAAAGATTTTCCTTTACTTTAAACCTGATGTTTGAGGGGCCGTCAATGGTCGCCAGCTGCTTAAACAAAGTGGATGAACCAAATGTTGAACCTACTACTGATGCTTGCTGATGGAAATTTATATTTGAACCAAGGTGATGAACCAATTCTAAAAATAACCAATTGTTAAAATCTTGTTCTTTTGACTAATCTCACTTGTAGAAGCTTTTTAACCTATTTAACTTGCTAACTTCAAGCATGTCAACTCTGCAGAAACATATCTGTAGGGTCCATAGTTTTCTCTAACCTTGAAAGAGTTCGTAGATTTTCAAGAAGCTTAAAAAATGAGGAATTTAAATGCCTAGGACAAATTTTGAAAAGGGGAGAGACAATTTTGATCTATAGGTTGTCCTAAAAATGAGTGGCATTTTTTGGGGACAACAGTTGGCTCCAGTCAGGGAACTTCCTTCTATTGCAAAAATCGATTGAAGGGAGTAGAATCCAGAATCTCCAGTGCCTTGAAGTGTGCCATTGGGCTATGGAGTCATGCTACCCAAAAATAATGGCTCCAAAAATGAAAACAAAACTAACAAAACAAAGCAAAAGACTATACAAATATACATATGTACAGGGGGACTCATCCGATACTTCAAGAATTGAAGTATTTTAGACACTGCTCCCTAAGAGGCAATGACAATGGAACTCTATCCTGATAAACTAGCAAGAGGCCATTTTCTCCCCAGAATTGATGATGTGTGAATGGAACTCTCCACCAAGAAACTAATTTTTGTGCCTTCCCTTTGATTTTCTCCTCTTGCCCCTCAACAAGACTTGTCTTTTGATCTACAAACCATGAATCTTTGTTTTTTTAGAGAAGATATCCTTTTCCTGATCATGATGCATAGCAGCATGGTCAGCTACCATAATTGGTTACTCTTCTAGTTCCATCCAAAACCTGATTTGATTGTCCTCATTTGACACATGCCACTGATTGGCACTATCAAGCCCACTTGTCGTTGTTTCATCTGAACCAATTTTTTGGTTGACATTCTCAAGTGCTTTAATAGGCTCTTCATGAACCTCTTCTGTGGTGAGAAAATAATTACCCCTGCCTAAGGACTCAAACAAAATTTGAGCCTAGGGGTTGACATTCGGGTGACCACGTACTTTACCTCTCTCTCAAGAAGCAACCTCTGCATCATGCCTTTCACAGGGATTCTTGCCTGGGACAAGTCCATGGTCAATTCTCCTCTGACATCCTTACAAAATTTCTATCCAAGTATAATGCCATATGAGGCTGGGATGTCAGCTACCAGAACTATCATCTCGATCCTCTTGTCAGGGAACACTGTGAATGCAAATTGGGCATCTTTGATTTGCCCCAATAGTGGTACTTATTTGTTCTCCATGGAGAAACATCTCCCAAAAGTTTTAGTCAATGTGAGACCAAGAGATTCTTCCACTTTAGCAGGCATGATGTTGTTAGATGCACCAGAATTGATGATGTAGTTACTCAGCTTGTGACCGTTTATAAACAGGGAAACATAGAAAGGATCTACTTTTTTGGAGGCAGTAGGGGGAAAAATGACAAGGTTATTCTAGGTGGATACATTCTTTGGGAGATCATGAGTTACCCTCAAAATTTCTTGTCTTGCAGGGATGACTGTACTTTTCACATATTCTGCCAACCTGCCCAACTTTTCAGGATGGGCTTGTAGAAATTCAAATTCAAACATTTGAATTTTAGTCTTTTTGACATGTTCAATTATGTCAAATGTCTGAATTAGACTAGGCACAGAGGATGGGAGTTCACTCTTTTGGTTTTTGGGAGGGGGAGGGCTGGTTTATGAAGTTAAAGTAGAGGGTGTAGAGATGCTTGGGGTATGTACCTTTTCAATAGTCATTGGGTCCTTTGGTTGGAAGGGCACAGTGGTTCCCCACTTGGCAATTGAAACTATTAGCCGAGGTTGCTCCTCTATCTTTTCTTTATCAGCTTGTCAGGCTGACTGATTCTGGGACCAGGTGAATATGGCATATGATCCCTCAACTACATTCCCCTCACTTTTGGGTTCATCCTAGTAACTCAAGAAACCAATGATGGAGTCGCCAACTAATTCTTATTCTTGCTCTTCGAAGAGATTAACATCATCTTGTTGGTCCAACTTAGGTTGAAAAGGGGAAGTGTGTTCTATTTCTAGATATCCAACCACTGAGTTGGTTGGAGGGGCTTCAAGGGCAAGGTTCCTCTATGGGGGAGGAAGACGATTTGGCTACCCTTGATTCCTAGCAGTATTGCCTTGGTATGCTTGATTTTGAAATGTCCTCCTTGGCATATCCTGATTAGGAGAAGTAGACATAACTTGGGCCATTTGTCTCTTTAAAGCTATCAGTTTATTTATCAATTTTTGCACCATAGGATCTGTAGTGCTTGTAGAAGAGCTTTCAGCAGATGAAGAGAATCTATTTTTACTTGGGTCTTTTTTGATCTTACCTGCTAGGATAAAATCATTCTCAATCTCAATGGCCAAATTTTGAGCCAATGCAAGATCCATAAGGCCAACTCACCTCAACAGGAAACTTACTTCAGAAAGCTATGAGTTGATAAAAAAGCACTTAAGATTCTTTGGCATGGGTTGAGCAACGAATGGAATCTGGTTCCTTAACTTGTTGAATTTGGCTATGAAATCCCTCATGGGTTCCTAGGATTCTTTTTTCATCTGTGTCAGCTACACTAACAAGGTGTGTGCATCTTCTGCAAGTTTAAATCTAGCTTTGAATTTGGCTTTAAGCATGTCCTAGTCAGTCACTGACCTGGCCTGTAGGTGGTAGAACCAATCCACAGTAGTGCCTTGCAGGGTTTCCACAAAATTCTCACTGCTACATCCTCAAATTCCACACCGATTACATCGCATGCTATAGAGAAGGTGGCAATGTGCTCATCGAGATGAACTTTCACGTCACCAAAAAAATTGGGGAAATTTTTTCTAGAACTACAGGGTAGTTCATGCAAGGGTGGGGTTAAATTAAGAGGACCAAAAGAATTGCCCCACGGGCCTTGAGCCATTATGGTAAGATGATTAAATGGTGGGACAATAAATTTGGGTGGAGTGTTAATAGGTAGGGCACTATTAACAATAGGAAAAGAAGCTCTACTTTGTGTTGGTGACCCGATAAGGTCAGGAGGAAGACTTCTAGATCATTGGAGGAAAGGCGGTGGAGGGAACATATCAAAGTTGCTCTGCTGTGCCAACTCAAACACAGGGCCAAAAACACCCTTAGATCTTTGGCTTCTTGTGTAGCATGGAGTTGCTAGATTGCAAAACAAAAATGGAAAAGAGCAGGATCTGCTTCAGTTTGAAGTTTGGGACTTCAAACTGTGCGCTCTTTCTAGCAGCTCTAGTTTTGTAGACCAGATAATATAATAGAGATGGAGGAAGATGGTAAGGATATAATGATAATGGGTAAGACATGAAATAGAGTTGCCAGACTATGTAATGGATAAGGGTAGGGATTGATTTAATCTAAAACTTGAGGTTTCAGACTGCACGTTCATCCCCAGTGGAGTCGCCAAAAACTGTTGGGTGAATATTTTGTCATCAACTAACTGATGACAAAATGGGTATATCAACCACAACACAGGGATATTTATGCCACAAAAAGTGTGGGTTTACCAGATTTGGATGAGGTAAATCTCTCCTCTCATCAAGGGGAGGTTCCCTATGAATATTTATATGCTATATGTATATATAATTAAGCAAAAAATAATACTTGGGGTGGTATAACAACATCCATCTCTCTTTTTTCAGAGGTGATGTACAAGGAACAAGAGAGAGAAATCCTAGTCATTGGCCAACAACATTCCTCTTCTTTCAAGAATGGTATCCAGCGTAGAGTAGAAAATCACCTGAAGTAAGTAACAAAGTTCACAAGGAAACCCACATAAACACAAAGTCTTCTATAGCCTCCTTCACTGATTGAAAACAAGTGTAAGCATAGGGTGAAATGAAGCACAAATACTTCACCTAAAACTACAAAAGATAAAAGGATCACTAAGATAAAAGTAGCTCAAACTCTCTCTTCTATCTTTTACAAATGCCCTCAGATAATATCAACACACCCACTTTGCTTATTAAATCAAACAAATAAGAGATTATCAAGAAAGAGGACATAAGAATTGTTTCCTAAATAACACAGATAACTTCAACACAAAGTCTGAAATAAACCTACTTCTCATTCATTCAACAAAATATGATTTACGAGTTGAGCACAAAGTCTCAAGAAGTGTCTCAATTTTAGCAGAGTTTTTGCTCTCAATTATCAGAGATCCATTTACAAAAGAGGTCTCCACTATATATAGGGAGAAACTTTCAAAATCAAAAAGATTATAATATAAAAATATCTAAGTCAAAGATGAGTCATCTTTGACTTTTTGAGATATTTTTCCAAATTTTTTACATGTAATTACACATTACAAAATTACATGTGAAAATGTCCCAAGTCAATTACAAAGTGCATTTGAATAAAGCATGGAAGAACAGCTTCAATCTTTATTTCCAGTCTTCTTCATGGTCTTCAACTTCTTTAGAGAAACTTCAGTGATCTAGAAGAACTTCTGTTGAAAGGACACCGATGAAGAGGGATCCTTTAGAGCAACTGTAGTATGAATCATGATTATGCAATCAAGGGAAGAAAGTAGCAAACTGGGAAAACTACACATTTACTAGTCATAATCAGGGAAATGCACTTGAAAGGGATGAGACATGAGCGGGTCAAAAAGCAAAAGAAAAGGGGAGAAGGCACAAAAAATGAAAGGAATGAATATTTCTTCAGAGTTGGAGAAATGGGAGAAATAGATGCAAGGGTGGAAAAAACTACTGCTCCTACATGTACCAGATGCAGGGGTGGTAAAAAATGCCACTCTTGCATGCACGAGATGTAGGGGTGGCAAAAATTGCTGCTCTTGCATGACCAGATGCAGGGTTGGCAGAATCTGCCGCTCTTACATATTAGGCCTGCATGGGTGATGAAATTTATTGCCCTTACAGGTAAGCAAGAAATAGGGAGCATGGGTGGAAAAATTTTCCACCCATGTAGGTTGGCATGGAAAGTGCAAGGGTGGGAAAATTTGCCACCCATGCAAGTTGAAAAAGGATGGACCTGTATAGGCGGTGAAATCTACCGCTAATACAGGTTAAGGTAAATAGCAAGGCTAGGGTGGTGAAATTTTCCGCTTGTGCAGGTAGGAAAATAGGAAAACATGGGAGAGGAGGGGCAGTGAAAATTGCCACCTCGACATGGGGAGGATACTTAGAAGGCAGACGGGGAAGGGAAAGACCAAAAGATGCAAACACTTCATGTTCCGCTTCACTTTGTCTTTTTTCATCGAGCACTTTTTTGCAGGATTTTCTCTTTAGTTGGGCTTTTCTAGCTTTGTCTCTTTCATTGGGCTTTTCCAGCTTTATCTCTTCTTGCTGCAATTTGAGCTATCAGGCACTTTTTAGCCAGTCGCTTGGTTATTCTTTTAAGTTCCGCACTCTATTTGAATTTCCACAAATTTTTCTTTACTTTAAAACCTGACGTCTGAGGGACTGTCAATGGTCGCCAGCTACTTAAACAAAGTGGATGAACCAAACGTTGAACCTGCTGTTGATGCTTGCCGATGGAAATTTCTGTTTGAACCAAGGTGATGAACCAATTTTGAAAATAACCAATTGTTAGAAGCTTGTTCTTTTGACTGATCTCACCTGTAGAAGCTTTTTAACTTGTTGAATCCACTAACTTCAAGCATGTCGAGTCCATAGAAACATATCTGTAGAGTCCATAGTTTTCTCTAACCTTGAAAGAGTCTGTAGATTTTCAAGAAGCTTGGAAAATGAGGAATTTAAATGCACAGGACAAGTTTTGAAAAGGGGAGAGACAATTTTGATCTGTAGGTTGTCCCAAAAATGAGTGGCATTTTTCAGGGACAACAGGTATTTTATTGGGATATTCATTAGTTAGTGTTGATTACAAATGTTACAACAAGATGTTGCAAAATATAATGGAGAGAACAAATGTGAAGGTTGATGAGACAAATAAATTTATTATTCATCAAAGAATGATGAAGGATAAATATAAATTGGTGAGGATGAAGAATAAATAATGGAGAGAAAGGAATCTAAAGATCCTTCTAGGTATATTCTAAAGGATCATCCTGAATGTTAGATCATTGGCTACAAAAGTGTAGGTATATAAACAAGAAGAAGAATGGTGAGTGATGTTAATCAAGAGAATAATTAATTAATGTAAAAATTTGAACCTAAAATATATGTATAAGGAAGTGAATATAAGTTTTGGATAGATGCAATTAATGAGGATTTAAATAAAATTGATAATAATGAGACTTGGGAGTTAGTACCTAGGCCTAAAGATAAAAATATTATTGGTACAAAATGGGTGTTCAGAAACAATTTGAATTAGAATGGAGAAGTAAATAGAAACAAGGCTATACTAGTATACAATGGATATGATCAAGTAGAAGGAATGGAATTTGAGGAAACATTTTATCTTGAAGTAAGGTTAGAGGCTATTAGGATGTTTATTTCCTATATTGGTTTCAAAGGTTTCAAGATATACCAGATGGATGTCAAGTCAACTTTTTTAAATAGGAACTTGGAAGAAGTGTTCATTGAACAACCTAAGGTTTTATTATTGACTAATAACAAGGTATATATATGGAGGTTGAAAAATGCCCTCTATGGTATTAAAAAAACCCCTAGATGTTGGTATGCTAGACTAGACAAGTATCTTTTGGACCAAGGTTTTAAAAGAGGAGTTCTAGATAGTAACCTATATATCAAGAATAAAAATAACCATAAATTGATAGTGGTGGTATATGCATATGATATCATATTTGGTGGAACTAATTAGAACATGACCAAGGCCTTTGTAGAGGTGATGAAGTCAAAATTTGAAATATCTATGCTTGGAGAACTATCCTTCTTTCTTAGACTTCAAATCAGTCAATCAGAAAAAGGTATGTTCATTTCATAGGTCAAGTATATAAAAGAGATGTTAAATAAGTTTTAAATGTATGATTTCAAGTCTATAAGTGCACCTAGGGTTAAAAGATACAAGCTAATCAAAGAAGATGAATCTTCAAGAGTTAATCAGATAAAATATAGATCCATGATTGGGAGTTTATTGTATACTACTCCCTCTAGAGCTGACATCATGAAAATAATAGGTATTGTGGTAATATTTCAAATATATTCTAAGTAAATTAATCTAAAATTATTCAATAGGATACTTAGGTATCTCCATGGAACTATGGAGTATGGATTATGGTACCCAAAGAGCAAGAAGTTTGATCTAGTAGCCTATTAAGATGTAGACTGGGTTGGGAGTCTAGATGATAGAAATAACACTAGTGGAGGATACTTATTCTTAGTTAAGTGACTAGTATCATGGATAATAAATAAGTAACCATTAGTGGCTTTATCTACTTGTGAGTTTGAGTACATCGAAACAACTTCATATTGTACTTAGGTGATGAGGATGAGACAAACCTTAAGAGACTATAAGGTGGATTTTGATAGTCCTAATCCTATTTTTTATGATAATACTAGTGACAAAAGTATTTAAAAAAATCCTTTCATGCTTTAAAGGACCAAACACATTCCTATAAATTATCATTTTTTAATAGAACAAGTAAATGATGAAAGTATTAAGATTGAATTTGTGTCTACCAAGAATCAAATTGCATATATCTTGACTAAGCCTCTTCTAAAGTCTAATTTTGAACATATAAGATAGGAATTGGATGTGATTCCTATTTCTATCAGTCACTAAGCAAGTCAAAATAATTAGGGGAGTTAATAAGGAGGTGTTTTAACTCCAAGAGTAGGAAAGAAGTGCACAAGCTGTGAAGTCATATTAGTTTGTCAAGAAGAAGATGTCTTAGGTACGCAATGAGATAGGGGGAGATTGTTGATATGATATTTCATTATAGTTTATTGAATTTTTTTGTAGGTAGTGATTTTTAATTAATGTAAAAGGGGGAGATTGATCTATATAGGGGAGATGTATCCCATTAAGAGAAGCTTCTTTGAATGATTACCATTAATGAGGGGTTGTCATCAATGATAAAGGGGGAGATTATTAAGAATGTATTATAAGGTATGAATGGAGTTGTAATTTATGTCATGAAAATTTCATTGATGTAATTCCAAGTTATCTTTGTTATTTTTGAGGTTGAGTTCATGTGTCATGTACTCGAGAGACTTAGTGAGAAGTCATAAGATAGGTGCCATAGTGAGGTGAGTAGATTGAGGCTTCTAATAACATGTGTGGGAGTGTGTGATCAAGGTATGAGGTTTTATGATAGTATAATGAAGCATTTAAAACATTAGAATAGGTTTCATGGTGTGTTCAAGGTCTAAGTATGACTGATAGTTCAAGGCCTAATGTGCAAAGAGAACTAGTGTGGCCTAATGAAGGGCCAAGTTCATTTTCCAAGGTGCCATAGCTCTTAAGATAATTTTAAAAGGTGTGATAGGTTGTATAAAGTTTTTAAACAAAGTATGAGATAAAATTTTGAATGATAAAGTATGAAAATTGGTGTTGAGGTTTTATGTGTGCACAAAATGAGGTATAACAGACCTAAGAAGAATTTAATTATGCTCGTTGGCATGTGAAAACTTTTCATGATATCCTAAGAATTTCATTAAGGTTGGGGAAGGGTACTATATTAAATTTCCTATAATCATTTTTTGAGTTAAGGGACAATCATTTATGAATTATTGTTAAGAATGAAAGGTAGTCTAAACCCTCCTAAAACCCTCATAATGACCCGATATGGAAGATCTTATTGGTAATGGCTCAAAATGGTTTGGTTGACCTAATTTAATGATTTGAACATGTATAGTAATCTCCTATTTTTATCCAAGTGGAATTGGTTTTTCATAATAGTGAGTGGAAGCTATAATAAACCCCTTGTTTCTTGGATTTTTGATGTAGCGGGTAGGATTGACTAGATCAAAGCATGAAAATGATTGGAATATGATATGTGGGAATTTTAATTTGTTCCCATGTAAGTTTTTGATCAGGTTTTATACTTTAAATATGATAAACTAGTCATGGAATTTTACCTATTGTTAAATAGGTCTAATGAGGAAAACAATGAGAAAACTAGGTAAAAGTGAGAATGAGATTAGGGATGGGTTAAAGTGGATTAAGGATGGATCCAAATGAATGAGGTTATTTTTCAAGACCTATATCACATATCCCAATTGAATATAAGTTTTGAATATGCTCATATACAATAAAAAATTTGTTCTCAAAGTGGCTTGTCTAACATAGTGAGGTCTGTGTAGGGTGAAGGCTTGAGATTGATCTGTAAGACCAATAATGATATTAAAACTTGTAATATATATATATATATATATATATATATATATATATATATATAATCTCACTCATATACAAAAAATTGCTTGTAGTTCTAAAAATATAGTCATGGAAAACAAGACTTAGAACACCTATGTGAACACTTTTATGAAATTAAATTGGGTTTATATGATCTTTAAACATCCTTATATATATATATATATATATATATAAGGATGTTTAAAGATCATATAAACCCAATTTAATTTCATAAAAGTGTTCACATAGGTGTTCTAAGTCTTGTTTTCCATGACTATATTTTTAGAACTACAGGCAATTTTTTGTATATGAGTGAGATTGATGTTCTTGATTCAGTGTGTATAAAATTTAAGAATAAAATACACATTAAGTTGTTATATATATCTAATAAGTTATTTTTAATACTTTTTCTTCATGATAAATAAATATGAAGCTGTGAAAATTCAAAGGTTCATAATTGGGTTTTTGAAGCATGTTTGCAGTTCTAAGTGAGCATATAAAAGCGATTAGTTTGAGGTTTTTTTCCATATATGGTAAAATATAATGGAATTGGTGATTAAATTGAGGTAATTTATGTTATATAAATATAATTTTTTGATATATTTATATGTCAAATTTGAGTATACACTTCATATATTCAAGAGAGACTTTCTGGCAGTGTGAAGGCCTAATTGCAAGTATACATAATGGTGTGGTTTAAGGAGTGAAATGAGATAAATGGTGTTGATGACCTAAAGAAAGATTATAATGGGTATAATTTAATCATGTATGATTTTTTTCATCTATTTTTAAAGGATTAATGTGTTCCAAGATGGTCAAGGTGAAACGTGTGCCTTGAGAAGGCTTAATTACATTAGGTCTCTATTAGGCCTAATGGTGGTTTTGGTCCATATGAGTGGTGACCAATCTATGTAATAGTTGTTTCACTTATTAAAAATGTTTTTTGATATATTCAAAAGGTTATAAAATTATTTATATGTTTATATCCGACCAAGGTGGGTGAGATAAAGAGTCAAGTATAAAAAGAAGGTCTAATAGGCCTAATTTGACTAGTTAGAATATTAAAGATATAAAAAAATGATATAAAGGTTTGGAAACCAAGTATAAGGATTTAATAACATAATATAGTTATTTTTAATATGTCATGAAGTTTTAATAGTGATTTTATAGGTGATGATCAAGGATATATGACCTAAATCTGCCAAGAAGTGGGCTAGTTGAGGGAAGAGGCCTAATAAGATGTTTGATAGAGGTAGAAGAGGGAAAAGAGAAAAATAAGGTGGTAATATTTAGTTGATTGATAAATATGTGTCTAATAGAGATCATATTTTCTATTTTATTGAGTTATTTTTGAGTTACCTAGGGGTTTGGTGCCTCTTTGTAAGTTGGTGCTTGATAAAGGACTAGTTGAGTTGGTGCTTAACTAATGAGGGGTTGGTGTTCCTTGTAGGGTTGGTGCCTCACTAAATTTTTATTAATTTACTTATATAAATATATTTCAAGCTATATGATAGTGTTTTTAAATCCCAGATGAGGTTTTCCCACATAGATCATGTGTTCATGTGTTATGTTTCTACTTCATGCTCATATGAATGATTGATTGTGCATTGCTACAACTCTAGATTTGTTTGAATGATTAATGAATGATATATGAAATTGAAAGATAATTTTTTACACTAATTCACCCCCAATATTATTATTTTTATTCCAATAATAAGTCTTGTATACCATGATGGAATTCATCAGAAATGAAGTATATGAGCATGTAGAAGAAAAAAAATATTTTTCTAGAAAGTAGTACATACTTGTCAAGTGAAAAATCAGGTAAGTAAAGACCTTTGGGTCAATATTACTTAACCTTCTACCTCCATTATTTTTGAAATTTTATGTTAGGAATTAGATATAAAAAATTTAGCAAGTAAAATATTTCATAGAGATCTAACTATGAGATCTTATGTTGTGCACCAAGAAGCACAACCTATATAAGAAAGTCCACCTCCAACCTTGATGTGAAAACCAAGGACTCATCCTTTATAAAGTCTATCTATCATAGTAAATTATAGGATGGAATAGTTTTGATAATCCATATAGGTGAGTGGAACATAACAATCATAAATAATATAATAATAACCTCATAGGCAAGATGCAAAGAAGCTCAAGAAGACTCATTCCTCTACCCACATCCAAGAAAAATGCATTTTCATGCAAAATTATGGTTTTGGAATCAAAATACTTAGAATAAACCCAATTATTTATTGATTTTGACACACCATAAGTCATGGAGGATCTTGAAGAAACAAATTTTCCACATCCATAGCCACAAGTAGAAGCTCCACAGGAATCAATGAACCTAGAGGAAGAACAAAATAAAGCTGAGAGGAAATAAAGAAAAGAGGATAATAAGGTAAATAAGAAAGAATCAAATCAAAAATTAGTCGTGAAGAAATACCAATGCAAGCAATAGTAATTTGTGTAAGAATAACAACGAAAATAATAATCTATAGAGGAGGAGTGCCATAAGCAATCTGAAGAAATAAAGGTTAAAAATAAGTAAGTTAACAAAGTAGAGGCTACATGTAATCAAGCCAAAGAAGTAGAGGCTCGCAAGAAATGAGACAAAGAATCAAAGTTAGAGAAAAATGAATAAGAATAAACACATATAAAATAACAAGAATCTTAGGCTACACAACATAATAAGGAAGAACAATAGATGATAGAAAATCCCAAAGAGGAGTAGCATAAGAAGGAAGAACAAGCCAAGCACGTAGCTGAAGCACAAGTAGCCAAGGATAAATCCAAAGCTAAATTTGAATCTAAGGTTAAGGTTAAGGAAAAAGTTAAATCAAAAGATGAAGATGAAACTAAGGATAAGGTCAAAAAGAAAGCCAAGGCATATGTTAAGGCTAAGGCTGACTTTGAGGCCTAAGCAAGAAAAAAAAGAATCCAAAGATAAAGAGGAAGTAGAACATAAATAATAATGTAATTAGGTGACACAAGTAGGTGCATAGGAGGAGGATTTGTAACTAAAACCTCAAATAACTAGTCAATGATTTTATGATTTTCTCACATCATCCACTTGACACATTACTTTCTCACTTTATCTCAATTCATGTCAACCCATACAATGAGTCCAACCACATCAAGGCTTTCTAAAATCACAAGTTATATTGGATGGACACATGTTATAATTATCTGATTTTGTCTTTTGTATAATTTTTTGTATGTATTTGATCTTGTAATCATAAGTAATAGATTAAAGAATGCAAAGAGTCAATTCTTTTGGCATATAAAAAGGCTAAAATATAAAGAGACAAGACTTTGTAATATTCTATATACAATGCTCATTTGTAATAGAATATGGTTTTGATGTGTGATAGAGATTAATATAATATTATAAATGGTTTTCCTATATTTCATTTACTTATGATCTTTGTGTAGTGAGTATTGTGAATGTCTTGTTCTATTTTCATATGGTTTACATCGATTGTACTGTATATATTAAATTTACATGTCTTTCATATAATGAGCTCAAATTTGTAATTAATGTCATCATTCAATCTATATTTTTAACAAGTGTTATGTTTTATCATTGACTGCATAATATATTCTTGTAATTATCATGTTATAGAGTTTTTCAGGAACCTTTGCTAATAAAATTATGAAAACAACAAGGTAAATGGCAAAATATGCTAGTATATATCACTATGTTTAAATAGTCAGATCTAGAAAGTGAAAAATAAAACCTAAGAGACCAAAAATTACCAAAGAGATAGGGGATATAAGATAGATCAAATAGATCACATGTGTAATAAGTGGAAGAATAACATGATGAAACAATCAAAGAGCCATATATAGTAAAATTTTCCTTTTTGGACTTTTTGAATATATTTTTTCTTTAATTTTTAAAACTGTAAAATGCTAACCCATGATCTCATCAAGATGAAATTCATAATAATAATATTTCATAAATGTAAATATCAAATTTTGATAACAAAAAGTGCTAGAATATGCATGACTTAGAATTATAAAATGCATCAAATGATGTAATGTAAACATCTAGATCATTACTTAAGTAATCATGTATAAGAGAAGTAGCTCTAGGAGATGTGCAATGATTCATAATATAATTAAGAGTCATATAATATTATACCAAATGTTTTGATCTTTGTGGAACATGTTGATTTATTTGTATCACCAATTTAAGAGATGTTGAATGTAATAGTTTTTTGGTGAACTTGATGCCTTTTTATATATGCTTACTTTTGCATTGTTTATTTTGAGATTGTTGCACTTTATTTTGAATTGATTACATAAGTATTTTTCATATATGCAACAACTAAAAATATGATTTGTTCTTGAATATATGTATCAATGAACTATGATGGCAGATGGGATGGAGGAGGTATTATATATTGTTGAGGGTACTCATTTTAATTCTTAAAATTGTGACCATTTGATTGTAATGAATGCACTATTGGTATCTATGTACCATAATAGGTACTGTAGATAATAAAATATAATTTATATAGTAAATAATTATTATACACTTTTCAAATACCTATCATGGTTGTAACTTTTAATTATAGACTTGCCCATTGACAAAAGGCTCATGTTCACTATTTCTTTGTGCCTGATTACATATGTATTAGTCTAAGCATTTTTATTCTAATGACCAAACATTATATACTATTAAAAAAACTATAAACTTTATTATTATCCTTAACTACCATTTCTATACATGTACCTATTTTATAACACACTAGCCACTTGTGTTTTAGGTAGACACATGCATCAATGCAAGTGCCCACTTTTCCTAAAAAGTGTCTTATGACCAAAAGTCATCCAATTTACAAAATAAACATAACCTAAAGGTTAACCTAAGTGATTTAATTTGAGATAGTTATAAAATATATTGGTATATATAAAATATCAACTCTCATTCATTCTCACTTGGAAATCACATATAACTCATAAGGCAAATACCAAGAATCATTTAATCAAGGATTCAAGTGAGAAATCATGTCATAATTGTCCTTATTTCCATATCAGTCATAGGATTAGTATTATACAAGTCTAAATCATTCAAATAGAAGTACATGTGCCATATTTTATAAGTTGCAAGCTAGGGCATTGTATGTCTTTACTTATCACACATTTCACCCTTATGTACACACAATCCAACATGTAAGGGAAAAATACATTAGTCTGAGGTCCTTTTCAGATAATTGACTATGTAGGTAGTTTCAATTGATATAGGTTATTTGGGATTAGATCGACACCATGATCCCACTAACCCATTTTTCCTACATGCACTCTAAGGGTGAAGAGTTAAGGTTTTGATCATTTGATAAAGAACAATAGTCTATGTGTATGATCTAAAGAAGTCAAAATAAAGGTAATATAAAACCCAAAAGGATCTGATTATTCTCATTTATATCTAGTCAATATTTTGTAAAGAACACCTTTGGTAGGGTTAGACACCTATGTTGGTGCAACTATCTAGATATGATGCAAACATTTGAGGCCATAGAAAGAATATTCCTAGAATATGATGACTATTCTAGGACCATCATATTCCATTCCACTTTTAGACTATTCTAAATCATATCTGAATGTGCACAATAAACCAAGTATCACGTGTTTCAAATTCATTACAATATTATCAATATATGTATTAAATTTTTTAGAAATCTTAGTTATTTAAATTTATAATATTATTTATCTAAATTTTCTATTAATTGGCTTGATCATGATATTAGTTCATTATCATTGTGTTAAACATAATATAATCCCCTTAACCCTAGATAATTCCACATATCTAATTTTAAGATTAAATATTTGGTGATCCTTACCTTTGGTTTCAAAACCCTAAATTGACTTGGGGTTTTCTACTTTCCAATTCATGATTATTGTAGATTAATTTTTCAAATTTCAAAATTTAAATTTATAGGCAATGGATAATGTTAATAATTTTTTTCAAATGGAAGATAATAAAGTATTAATCACTCATCTCAATAACAAAAATGACTTAATGGATGTATTTTTTTATGTTACAAGAGAAGAAATTATCAAACATACCATGTCTAAGGCATCTTCCCCTAGTGATGGTGAAAGCTTAGGTGGTACCATAAATTATTTCATACCAATAAACTCCCCTTGGGGACATAATTCATCTATACATTTAATTGGGGAATGGGTTATGTGTTTACACCATTATTCCTCAAAATAAATACTAATATTGTAACATCCTCCATGAGAAACATTAGTACTTCAGCCCAATTACTAGTTTTAATGCCTATATCAAATTAAACAATGGGTGCACGTCCTTTAATGGATTCCCAAAATTACAATCTTAAAAATAATTTTTTTCAAGATATTACCCAAACGATAAAAATTTTACAAGATAAAGTAACTAATATTGAGAAACATTATATGAAGTCACCTTATGCTCTTATTCATAGATGGTGTTATATAACCCTCTTACACCTGATATATCTTTGTACCCCTTGCCAACTAGTTTTATTTAAACTAACTTCACATTTTATAATGGAAAGGGTAATCTTGAATAACATATTCAATATTTATATGTGGCATGCATTGATTATGCCTCCAAAAATAAACTTTTGACAAAACTATTTCTAATTAGGTTGAAGGATTATGCTTTAAGGTAGTTCTATGATATACCAATCCAATCATTAAAAGCATTCAAACCTATTATGGATCACTTTTTGTCACACTTATCTATAAATATTATCAAAAAGGTATCCTCTGCCCAAATTACAAAAATCAAACAAGAAACCAATGAACCTATCAATGAATCTATCTTGAAGTACAAGACATTAATGGCCAAAATGACAAATCAAATGGTAAAAAAAATAGATTCAATACATCTTCAAGAAAAGTTTGATTTCCCCATTACATGAGTCCATTATTTTCAAAAAAATTAAATATTTTTATGACTTATGCCATATTGTTAGAGATCATCAAATGAAACTTATTTCATTGAATAAACTTACATATGTAGAAATCACACTGATTAGATATAATACAATTATTCATATAAAAAAAAGTTACAACGTAAAACCTACGTAACCTAAAAAAAAATATAATTGTTAATGTAGTGTCATAGCAACCTAATCAGCTTGTCTTATCTAATACACCAAGGAGATAATTTACATGATTATATGAGCCTCTAACTTTGTTACTTAATAATAGTATAGATTATAATTTCATATCTCTCTCTCTCCTCCCTATAGGTTGATTGGATATGATTACAATATTTATTGTGACTATCATCAAGGCCCTCTAAATTCTACTAATTGATCTTATACATTGAATCATAATATCTAAGACCTTATTAATAATGAGAAACTTACCTTTGATGATCCTCCCAAAAATTCAAAGTAACAACCTAGTGACCATCAAAACAAAAATATGTTTAGTGATTTATTACTAGATCATTCTCATTATAATTTGGAAGTGAAAATGGCATATAATTCACATCTTCTTCCACCACATTATGGGCACCCATCACATGGGATTATTGGTACTTATACACAATATATACCTCCTATGGTTTATAGACTACATATTTATTTCAATGATAGTGAGATTGTGGATGCCGACTCATATCTTCATTCATTATTTATTTTCATATCCCTTGATCACCAACCTACTCATAGTGTTATTATTGATAATGGTGCTAGTGAAAATGTTTTAACCATGACATAACTTGTACATTTTGGATATACAAAATGATTTGTACCTTTGAACCAAAATGATTAGAGGATTTGATGGAACCTCACAACATGTTCTTGGTGAGATTGACTTACCCTTATAGGTTAACCCAGACATGTGGTCACTACCTTATTATTCATTTCATGCATGTGATTTTTTGATATGTTATTGGGAATACCTTGGATACATAAACTATATATTATACCTTCCATAGTGCATGGGTGTATTAAATACATGCATACCAACACTGTAGTCATAATTATTGGAATTCTATATGAGCATCCACTTGAAAAATAATAGTTTATTCCAAGATAACTAATTATAAAACCCACTAAGCTTAATCCTTTATGAAGTGGTAAGTAACAATAAATACCCTTTCCTAGGTATCCCATACTCAAGAGACCATTGCATCAAAGATGCAAAGTGGATTCCATAGAATCCACATATACTATTATGTAGCATACTCAATTATCTAGAGTAACTAAACATGTTCTTACTATTGCTAGTTCAAATACACTATAAAGCATAAAATAATGGGTTACATGAAACCTTAATCCTTCTATTACTTCTTCAATATCGTATAATCCTAACATACATATGTAAAGCATCATAAAACCTATAATACCTGACATCACATTTATACATGCTTAATGGTAGTACCACTAGTTTGATATACCATATTTATATTTAAAAGCGCTTCTAGATGAACATCCCTTAGATGGGATAATTGTCTTGAATTTTCCTTCTTAAAAAATTTTAAAAAATAAAATATTATAAAAATATAAAAACATTCAAATAATTCAAAAATATCAAAAAAATTAGCATGTTCTTAGTTTTACTATTTATTATACATATGTTATTTTATCCATGTTAGTAGATAACATACCATTTATATATATATATATATATATACACACACATATGTTTCATGATCATTTGAGTGTGATACAAACATACCTAGATACATGATATATGCACATATAGATATTCAACATTCCGTCCACTCATGTCCTAAGTCCATTGGGGGCATCTTATTATTTGATCATGATACACCCATGTTATATTATTATATGATCACTTTCCAGTATCATGTTTGAGATTATATACTTACACATGCCTCTATCCATGATCATACATTTCATAGTGTACTTGATATGCTTTGTACTTAGAGTTTTTTAAACACATATGTTTAGGAACTAGTTTTTTTATGTTCATGTTCATTTCTTATATTCCTTGATTTAATATATGCACTTTCTTAAATGTGTTCCTTGGTTTCTATTGTCTTGCATTGTAGTTATTGTTTGAAAATTTGAATATGCTCCATTGATTGTGGATTATGTGACTTTGCTTACCTATTTAGACATTTGAATATGTCAGTCTATGTTATTGTGGACATTTGAATATTCCATTTCTATGTTTTATGGAGATTTGACTAATTCATGTTCCTTTAATTGAGAATAATTTGAACATGCCCCTTTTATGAAGTCTCTTGGGACCATTCTATTATTTTAATTAATTTTGAATGATATTGTGTGGGCAATTTATTATTTGATAAACTTATAATGTTACTCTCTAGACATTTCCATGATCTACATCATAGACCTTAGAGCTTGATGTGATCACATACTATGTGATTCAATGTTATATTTAGATAGATATGTTATCCATATATGCTACATGATCCATACCGAACTTATATAGTTATTATATCCTTTTGAGGTAAGTTAATTAACACATTATAATTTCAATTCACCTAAAAAATAGGGGCATGTCATAAAAGCATGACTTCCACATTTTCATAGTTTTATATTTTAGTGGGGGTATGTTATGGAAACATGTTCTCCACATTTATAATAGTTCTTAGTTTCTCTAGATTCAATGGGGTTATGTCATAGAAACATGCCATTTACAAATGAACAAATTTAAATTCACCAAATTTCATAATTATATTATTCAGATACATATTTTTGGTAACATTATATACATTGGTATTGTTATTATACCCATATGTTAGCTTAAGACATATATGAGGTGCATATGTCATTCAAAGGACACCTAAAATTGTAAAATTTAATCAATTTCTAGATTTAGAATATTGTTATGGAAAATTATCATACCCAAGATAGACTGTATCGATAGCTATTGATTCTAACTCAATATTACCAAACCTATATGTTATATTTGATTAAATCATCTAAATTTACCGATATTATAGGTTGGATTTGATTAAATTATCTAACCTCATTAAATATACAGTGCGAGTTTACTAAATCACTCACAGTCATCATATCATGCACATATTTGGGTTACATGATTGAGATGAAATTAATTCAAAAGCCATGTGGTAACTCACATTTACACCAAGGTTTGGTGCATGTGTCATCCAACACACACACACACACACACACACACACACACACACACACACACACACACACACACACACACACACACACACACATTCAATTTTAGTTTGATATTTTTCCTAATATTAGTATTAATGCTTCATAATGAATCATCCTTTCAAATCAATTTCATATAAGGTAAGATGGTTGCATCAACACATAGGTTTACTCATAACCTTGCTTTTCTTACTTTCAATAATTTAAAATTATTTCAATTTCATATTTCATACAATGATTATATACTTTAACACGATCTTGGTTATAGGTCAGTCACCATCAGATCACTCAAGTTGGGCTCACATAAAGGCAAGGTGTGTAATTTGAATCTAGGAATTTGAATCAAGAGAGGATGGTTAGTATGGTGTTAGTTTCAAAATGAAAGAAACACACTAACAATTATAACATCTCTAGGCTTAGACACTAGGGAGAGCTTACTTAACAAACATGAATAAAACACACAACTAAAATGCAAAATAAACCCTATTTTACCTTCCTTGGATGCTCCAAAATGCTTTTCGTAGTGGCTTTTTCAACTTGTGCTCATGAAGTCTTCATCAAAAGAGGATTGGATATCTCCTCTTCTCCTTGGCACCTTGTGGCTTTGGCTTAGCTTGGAATCAATTTGTCATGGTAACACTAATTACAATGTATTTTAGAATCATTTTTTCATTACAAATTTGCATTATCAATACTTTTGAAGATATTTGAGCATAATAACTTTCCACCAAAATAGCTTAGAAATGATGTTCATGGCCTCTTTATTTATAGATTTTTGAGATTGATCAGAATCAACCTAAACCATCCATCTCAAGATTGAGATGTGTGGCTAAGGATTAATCCAATTATGAAATTAAAATTGATAAATAGGCTCATCAATATTTGGGATAAAAGAGCAATTAAGAGGCATGGAGGGCTTTGATGAGGCATGGGAGGCATGCATCCTGATATTTGTGGCATTTATGGCATGGGGATGTCTTCCCAAGAAATGAGGTCACCTAATGATGCAAATATTCAATATTCATTTCCAAAAATAAGTATTCAACAAGTTTCTATGGAATTATTAATTATGCCTTGATTTGGATAAATTAGCTCTTAAGCATGATTAAGCACTTTGTACACAAATTACTCAAATTGATCAAAATGCCTTGTTATTGGTCTGAAATTTAACTAGATTAGAATTGGAAGACAATGTCAGATGCATTAGATCCATTATTCCATTTATGATGTTATCAACATAAAATAACAAAGGCACGTGTCTCGTGAAAAAGATTTTATAGGAAAGAACAATCCAAAGCACCTAGGTGTAAAATTAGCATTTTGATTCATAATGATCTGATCAAATTTAACTAGCCCATAAATTACATTGCCCCATTTAATGATACCTTGGCCAAAATTGGCACTTGAATATGTTAGTTTCACATTATTTAGTGTGTTTTAGTGTTTTTAGGCAAAGTTGTGCATTTTAGGTGGAAATTAGTCAAAATAAAGGTTACAAGTTATCGGTGGCCAGATTTATGTGTCTACAATTTGCCCCTATTTGGGATTTTACAAACCATAGAAGTAATGTCTTCTTAAATAATGAGAAAAGGCCTATATGCTAGAAATAAGATGATGGTTGAAGAACAAAGCTCCAAATGGTGTTTGGGAAGCTTAGGATGATGCCCCCTCAAGGGAATGGCCATCATATTTATTGATGGATGGTCCCTTGAAAAGAAACAAGAAGAAAGGTGGAATTAATATGTGGTTGAGATTAATCCAAATGAGTAAATGATTCCATGAATTAATGTAAAAAGGATACGGATTTACCCAAAGGCAGTTATAATCAAAAATATAAGTCAAAATAATGATTTGACCAAAGGTGGTTAGAATCATTAAGAGGTCCTAGATTGTCTAAAACTAATGGTGCCCCAGTTAGGGATGATTATAAAGCATAACTCAAAGATATAACCTAGAATATATATTAAAGATGAGCAGGTGCAAAGTGATGAAAGAGATGAATAGAAGAATAAGATTGATCAATAAAACGTATTTAGTTAACCTACCAATGAGGAGATGCTTGTCTTTATTAGCAATGATATAAATAGAATGGTTATTGGGTTGATTTGATCAAGGGTGGGATGGGAGGATTTGCCAAGGTACCAAGGAGAAACTTTTGTGGCTCCATTTATTATAGACTTTCTTGAAGCTAATTTTTACTGTAACATGTGATGGTAGGCATCATGATATAACACCATAAAGACTTGGAAAAAAATGCATAAGGACTGAATCTTGATATCCAATGAACACTAAAAAATAATGCACTAATGATAAAATCCATGATGACAATGTTAACGTATGAATATGGATAGACTCAAGAATAATTTGAGCAAGGAATCACCTAATGCATACATATAAACTGAGTTAAGGCAATAGTTTAAAAAGTAAACAAACAAATAAACAACTTGAAATGAATAAAAAAATATAAAGACTAAAAACAAAAGTAAAAGAAATCATCCTAATAATGACAATGCCCAAGTAAGGTAGATCGAGGATAACTGACTAGGCTTAGATAAGATAAATATTTTTAGATTTTGAAATATTATGAATGTTTTTGTAATTTTGAGGTATCTTAAATTTTTAGATAATGAAAAGATACCTACTCACAAAATGATGAGAGCATTTGGCTTAGGTTACTCACAAAATGATGAGAGAATTTGGCTTAGGTTGCTCATAAAATGATAAGAGCGTATGGAAAAGGGGAATGAGGTGATATTAACCCAAATAGTCTTAAAATGAACTCAAGTCATATTAATTCCATCCACACAAAAGGCAGGGAAAAACCAACTAGGTCCCAAGAAGTTCTCAAATTTGGCAAATGGCTAATCAAATGAAAATATTACTGACAAGGTGATGCAGTAATGCATGATAAACAAGTGTTGGCCCTAGTTTGCCTATAGGAAGTTATAACTAGGATATAATTGCATAGGTAAATGATAATAATTTTCCCATAGGTAGTTATAATTAGTAATAAGATTGGTGAGACATTGATTTTCCCACAGGAAGTTATAATCAAGCTCACATAAACAAATGTAAATATAGGATGAAAGATATCTTGCTAGATCAATTGTCACACTAATTTCATAGACTATCATTATAAACATGGATTGGATTTATTATTTAAACTTTATTAGAATCATCTCACAAAAGGTGTGGGAAGAGCCAAATGAACCAAGATCAAAATTAGATTGGGTAGGATGACTAAAAATAGGCTTTGGTCTAGATAGGAATGGAATGATAGGATGGTCTAGTCTTGCTAAGGATAATGATGGTTTTTGATAGATTGGATAAAATGGTAAGAGTATTTCCCCCAAGTGATGGGGTGAATGGCTAGGTATGTGACAATGGAAAATGGATATGTAATAATGGTAATGGCATGGCAATGTGAAACAGTATGGTACATGAAATGCTATGGTAAATATTTTTGACTTGGGTGTGGTAAATGGCATATGATTATATTTTTATTGTTGAGATGGAGATGCACATCCTAATCAATAAATGATACAAATAGAATACTCGATCATGTTAATTTCTATCCCAAACCTCATCTGAATAGTTACTACATCAAGAATTGCCTACAGATTTAGATGCTAAGAATGATTTTATGATCTTCATTGGTCATTGATTTTGATTTTGTCAAGCATCAAGATAAGGTATTTATGTAGCCTTTATAAAGGAAAGTGTAACCATGGGTGGTAAATAAGAATAAATAATGGATGGTAGGTTTGATTTTGAAATGGAATGGTAGATGATAATGGAATGTAGAGTGGTAGGGAAATAAATGAAGATCAGGACTTTCAATCACATTTAATGTTGTTGATGTTAGATTCAATATAATTTTAGTTATGGTGGGGATGAATACTCTTTCTCCTAATAGGACCACCATATTTTTCTATTATTTGATCTTGAGAGTAGCTACCATCTGATTAAGCTATAGATTGAAAGCTATTTTGATTTGATCTTTGATTTGATCTTCATCAAGCAATGAATAACTTTTGTGCTTAGCTATTGGTGCCTCAAAAAGTTTTTCACCAGTGAAGTTTTCTTGATTGTCCCATAATTCCTTCAAAAAGGTTTCACTCATGAACATTGTCTTTTGACTTTGATTTTCTTCTAGTGCTTCTAAAAAATTTCACCAGAAGATGATAAGTTTTGAATTTAACTGTATCTTAGAACCTTTGAAAAGGTTTCACTAGGAGAGTGTTCTTTTGGTATATGAATGTGGTCTTGGCTTCCTTGATCTTCTTTAACTACTATGTCACCATGGATCCATTTTAGTAAAATGTGATTCTGTCGATCACAATCAACACTTATGGGAGATGGAATGTCAAAAATATTGATATTTTGGTTGATGGTAATGGCTTATGGAATGGTAATGGAATGGGGAAAGGTTGCACAATCTTTGTAGAAAATTCTAGGATAACTTGTGTCAAAGCTAAAGTACTCATCCTCAAAAATTGTAGAAGGATCACAAATGCATTAAAATTGATCTTCAAGGCATGCATAACCAATGTTGTAACATCCATAAACATATTGTTCTTCTAAATCTGATTCTAATTCAAGTGACTCTAAATCCAATGTTGAGACTAATGTTGATTTATATTTAGATGGTAAATCTAATGTGAGTTTAAGAATAGAACTTGAATCTAACTTTGATTCTTCATCTAATGGGTACTTTGTTACAATGATGTTTTGTTTAATGTTTAGTATTAGATAAATAACAACCTGCAATGGCATGATGGGCTCCACTAAGATTGGTTATCAAAGTGAGACTTCTCTAAGATGGGAAAAAGGTCAAGATGAAACTCCTCAGAGACTGGCTTGTCAATAGGAGGCTCTTAAAAAATAGGCACATGGTCAAGGTAATGATTTTCCCAAAGGTGGTTATAATCATTAAGAAGTGACTTAGTAAGACTAGCTCATCAGATTGAGACTCCTCGATAACTATTATAGGATCAATAGGTGATTCATCATAGGTTCACTTATCAAAAATGGTTGATTCAACAAAAACATCTTGGATTGGCTGGTTATTTTGGCCTTGGTTTCTAATGAGTTAGAAAATACCAATTTTAAACATATCTTGGTCTTCAAATGATTGGATAGGCTAAGGTTTGGATGGGATTGGTTCTGGATGAGGAATGACTTATGGTTGGATAATGGTAGGGCATTGGGGAACATTATTGCTTGCATGAGCCAAAGGATAAAGTCCTGAGATGGTAGCGATAGGGCATTATGGGGCTTGATTGCTTGCATAATCCAAAGGACTAGGTCTTGAAATGATGAAAGGGCATTGTGGAGCTTGATTTGTTGCATAAGCTAATGCATCTAAGTCTTCTTCATAAACCATGTCATCCCAATCATGAGTTATCTCATAAGTTGGTTCTTGACTTTGTTCCATATACTGATTATTATAAAGAGGGTATGGATCCATATTCCAAACAAAATTATCTATAGTTGGGTCTTTAAAGTCCTCCTCACAAGCCTCTTCATACCAATCCAAGTCTTGATTTGGATTTTGTGGATTTTGACTATGTTACCCATATGGAGTATTATAGGGAGAATAATAAAACTCATTAGAAAATCTTTCTCTATAGGGGTTTCTAGTGGGATTTTATGTATCCATTCTATCATAAGTTAGATTGTACATGACTCCACCATAAGTGTAGTGAGACATATACACATAAATGATAAAATCTATGAAACAAAAAGGCTTAGAGTTTTACAAACTCTAAAAAACTATGTCCAAAAGATAAATGGTTCAAACTTGGTCTAACTTGGTTGAAGGTGGAGCTATATCTCCAATGTTATCTGAAAGTGGAGTTGTATCTCTAAAATGATTTGTGATAATACTTTTCATAAAATACCCTAACATCAAATGTCTAACGTAAAATGTCATACAGAAAAAAGGTCAAGCGTTTGAATAAAAATTGGCATGTTAAAGGTCTAGGTCAAAGTGTTCCAAACAAGGTCTAAACTAGGAAAGGGAAAAGTTGAGTTACTAGGTCTTTTGTCCAAACATAGAGTCAAAATCTAGGCTCAAACAAATAGGCATATGCTAAGAATTTTGGCCAAATGGTGTCAAAAGATAGACTTAAATAAAGGTATAAGGTGATTTGATTTAATTGAACAAGTTTGGAAACAACTTTGACATAAACCCAACACATGGAATCAAACATAAACATGATTAGTTGGCGTAAGGCATAAGACAAAAGGCTCCTTGAGAAAGGCTTTGTTCTCCCAAATAAAGTAACAAACAAGGATGAGGATAGGCATTTGACAAACAAACCATCAATAGTTTTCAAATTTAGGTAATTAATTAACTAAAGTTATGCAACCCAAAAGTGAAAGATCTATGTATCAGCCCCATGAATTAAGGCCTAAATAGAAATTAATCAATGTTTGAATCCAAACTTGACAAGGCTAATTAAAAACTCAACTTTAAAAACTATGATTTGAGTAAACAAGATACACAAGATCATAAAACATGATGGCACATAAATGAGGTCTAAGTGGCTGATGTGACATGGTGTGAAATAAATGGTTTTTTTGGCACAAGGTGAAACAAGTGTTGAAACAAACTGAGCAGCCTAACAATGTAAGCATGATCTAATGATGTGATCAATGCTATGTTTTAAAAGACTCAAAGGTACAAATGGCTTGACATGATTTGGGTAGCATATCACTACCCTATTCAAGTTGAATACATTGTTTTGACATGACTTATGAACAAACAAACAAGTTTTAGTCTCAAAATATACCAAGAAAAAATGACCAAAATACACTAAGTATAATCATCCAAATCCTAGTAAGGGTATGGTAATGTGGGGTTCACTAAACTAGAAATATTTCAAATGTTTCTAGGGGAATCAATTGCACAATGAATTTCATGTCAAATAATGCAAAAGACAAGCACAAAAATTGGGTGACCGTGACATTAGCTAGTTTTTAAAAAGGTCTAGTCTTTTTTACAACCACTACATCCTTCTGTTTGCTCAGTGTAGTGTGATGTCTAAATGCAGATACATCTTGTGTAAAACTCCAAAGGAGTAAGTGAAATCAATTTCAAGAGATGAAACCCTAGGTCAAAGCTTCTCTAAATAACTCATGGGAGGTAATGATTCCCCCTCGTAAGCCAAGTTTGCATAAAAATAAAGAAAGCATGAAATAGAAAGACTTTAAGGTTATTTTCACAGTCACCCAAACCTTGACAATTTTTTAGGGAATGATTTAGATGACTTTATTTCTAAGCCTTGGATTAGGCTATTTGCAATAGGAATGACACTTTTGTTCCAAGGGTTCCCTAAAGGAGACAAATGGAAGAGCATACATGCAACACCCCTCTTTTTGACAAACAAAAATTTAATTTAAATAACTAAGTGAATAAAAAAAATATTGAAAAGGTGAGTTCATTTTTAAGCCCAAATGAAAAATGAGGTGGTGTTCATTTGACCCCTTCATCTTAAGATTGTAAACTTTGAAAACATTCACCATAAACATCTCAATTTATTGTTAAACATTAAAACAAGGTTCCTAATTGATTTTTAAACATGCAAAAGGTGATCTAAGACATTTTTTTAGCAAATATCAAGCTTGGTCCTACAATAAAAATGTTATAATGTCCTTTAGCCTTGAAGCTCTTTTAGGTTTGAAATAATGAACTTTAAAAAAAGACTTCTTGGGTTTATGTTATCAAAAAAACATAGTGACTGACATCGATTATATAAATGACAATGGTTACACTGGCTAAGCAATGATAGTTATATAACTAACATCAGTTATACCAATAGCGATCAATGATAGATATCCAAATCATGTCAGTTTTACTAATTGATGTCAATTACTGTGTAATCATGTGACAAAGGAAAATGACAAAACAAAGTTAGAGAATTAATTTGCAAGATTTTTAATGATCCAAATGAAGATTATAAACATTTAAAATGATCTTCTTCATGTGTGGGATGCGTTTGGTCCCATCAGGTGTGCCATATATGAATCTAGGAATTTTACTCAAGAGAGGATGGTTAGTATGGTGTTAGTTTCAAAATGAAAACAAAATGAAAGAAACACACTAACTAGAATAAAATCTCTAGGCCTAGACACTAGGGAGAGCTTAGTTAACAAAATTGAATAAAACACACAACTAAAATGCAAAAGAAACCTCTTTTACCTTCCTTGGATGCTCCAAAATGCTTGTTGTAGTGGCTTGCTCAGTGTGTGATCATGAAGTCTTCATCAAAGGAGGCTTGGCTATCTCCTCTTCTGCTTAGAACCTTGTGGCTTTGTCTTGGCTTGGCTTAGAATTTATTTGTTATGGTAACACTAATTTCAATGGATTTTGGAATCATTTATACATTATAAATTTGCATTGTCAATACTTTTGAATATATTTGAGCATAATAACTTTGCACCAAAATAGCTTAGAAATCATGTTCATGGCCTCTTTATTTATAGATTTTTGAGATTGATCAGAATCAACCTGAACCATCCATCTCAAGATTGAGATGTATGGCTAAGTATTAATCCAATTATGCAATTAAAATTGATAAATAGGCTCATCAATATTCGGGATAAAGGAGCAATTAAGAGGCATGGGAGGCATGAATCCTGATATTTGTGGCATTTATGGCCTAGGGATGTCTTCCCAAAAAATGAGGTCACCTGATGATGTAGATATTCAATATTCATTTCCAAAAATAAGTATTCAACAAGTTAAAATGGAATTATTAATTATGACTTGATTTAGATTGATTAGCTCTTAAGCATGATTAAGCACTTTGTGCATAAATTACTTAAATTAATAAAAATGCCTTGTTATTGGTCCAAAATTTGAATAGATTGGAATTGGAAGGTAATGTCAAATTCATTAGATCCATTATCCCATTTATTATGTTATCAATAGAAAATAACAAAAGCATGTGTATGTACAAGATATTTGATAGGAAAGAACAATCTAGAGCACCTATGTACAAAATTAGCATTTTGACTTAGAACGATCTGATCAAATTTAGATAGCCCATAAATTGTATTACCCCATTTAATGATACCTTGGCCAAAATCAACACTTGAATATGTCAGTGTCACATCATTTAGCATGTTTCAGTTTTTTTAGTACAAATTGTGCAGTTTAAGTGGAAATTGGTCAAAATCTTAGTTAGAGGTTATTAGTGGCTAGATTTATGTATCTACATGTAATACATTCCCAAGTATGCATTTATTTCCTTTAAACTAAAAATTTCATTACTAGATTAAATGGGTGGAAAATTTAGATACTAAAATGTGATTTTATAGTACCTCAATCTTGTACACTTGGAAAATGCCTATCATGGATGTACTATTCAATTATAGACCTAGTCATTGTTGAAAGACTCATGTTCATTATCTCTTTTTTCTTAATTTTTTATCTATTAATATAACCATTTTTATTATAATAACCATGCCTTATATATTTTTAAAAATATCTAGACTTTATTATTATCCTTCAATACCATTTCTAGACCTATACCTATTTTCTAGCTCCCTAGACACTTACGTCCTAGGTGGACATAAGTATCGATGCAAGTGTCTAGTACCCAAAAATCATCTAATTTTAAAAATAAACACATATTAAAATTTGGAATAAGTGATTTAATTCAATATATTTATAAAAGGTATTGTAATATATACAAGATCAACCCTAATTTATTCCTCATTTAGAAATAACACACAACTCACAAGGAAACATACAAGCAACACTTGATTAAGAATTCAAGTTGGCAAGCATGCTCTATTTTTACATATCCATATAAACCATTGGATGAATATTTATATAGGTATAAATCATTCAAATATAATCCCATGAGCAACATTTTCAAAGTCACAAGTTAGGTCATTACATGTCTTTGCTTATCACACATTGTACCCTTATGTATACACAAGGAAACACTTAGGGGATAACTACATCAGTCTGATTCCCTCTTAATATTATTAGATATGTAGGTAATACCCATTAATAAAGGGGAATTTGGTTTATCTCTACACCATGAGCATGGGAATCCATTTTTTCCATAGTCACTCTAAGAGTAAAGAACTAGGGTTTTGATCATTTGATAAATAATGACATCTTATTCATGTGATCTGAAGACATCATAAGAAAGGTGATATAAAACCTATAAGGTTCTAATTGGTCACATCTATATCTAATAAATATTTTATACAATAAATATGTAGTAGGATTACACACCTTCATTGATATAACTATCTAAATCTAACATAAGTGTTTAAGGCCATAGAAATACTATTCCCAGTATTTGATGACTATTCTAAGATCATCTTATTATACACTTCCATCCTATTCTTTATCAAACTTTCAAGCACACAGTAAACCATATAAGTATCATTTATTTTCATTTGAGTAGCTACCAATAATTATAATTTACTATTTTTAGCAATCTCACTTGTATAAATTTAGAATATTTTGTGTTTGAGTTTTATATTAATTTCTCTACTAATTATATTAGTTCATCATCCTTGTGTAAAATATAATTAAATCCCATTAACCCTAGATAATCCCACACATATAAATTTTTGGTTAAATAGGTACATCATAAAGCTTCTATAATCAAGGTAATAATAATATCATGTCAAAGACCCTATTCTATGGTAGAATTAGAGAAGTATTTGATAATTTTGTAGGACCTATCTAAAGAAACAAGGCAATGTGTCCCAAATTTATTTGTTGTTTCCCATTGAATGTCTTGACACTTTATATGTTACTTGTATGTCATGATGTTTATAACTTAATGAATGGAGTAATGTTATTATATATGCATTATCAACTAGTACTTTATGAATAGTTTGTCCATTAATGTATCCTCATATACATAAATCATGAAAATTAGAGTTATCACCCACTATCTCACTATCATCAAAGGTGATCATAGGATGTGGTTGAGAATTTTAAATAATTTTACTGATAATTCTATCTAATTGATGATTATATGAATTAATAGGTGGGTATGCATTATAGGTATGGTGTACTATTAAATTATCCTTATTTGTTTCATGATTTGGGAAATGCCTCACTAAAAAAATTAACTTGGAATTTTCATTTTATTGAGGTTTAGTTCTCTCTTTAGGAATGAATAGATCAATGATATTGTTATCAATAATATCTTAAATAATGTGTTTAATATTAAAACATATATTACTATAATTTCCATTGCATATATGGTAATCACAATATGCATTTATATTGAGCGATTTACTTTGATTTATACACATATCAACCTCTAATGGTGGATTTAGAGTAATGAGATTTCACTCAATAAAATTATGAGGTGGTTGCACTAATCTATATAATTACATATTAGGTTGTTCTAATAAAACTATATGTTGGCTTCGATTTATAAGATGGTTTTATTTGAAACTTTGTTGTGGAAGTTGAGTTAGATGTAGGTGAATATTTGTTCTTGTTTAAATAAATAAGTTTGACTTCTATTTTTATTATTGTATGACAAAGTTCCTCAAATGATATGATTTTTTAAAAATCATTGACTCATGAAAAGGCACAAGTAATTTTTTGTTAATATATCTTGTAATTCATTATCTACTAAGGTGTTATTCATTTAAGAAAGAATAGTCTTTCAATAAAATACATAATCATTGATATGTTCATTAGTTTATTGCTTAAGCTTATCAATTGGTACATCATAGAGTTTTTTTTATCAACGTCGATGGAAAAATACTTGATAAATTGATTTACTATTGGATTGAAATATTTGAGTGATTGAATAGGTAGATCATAAAACTAGTGCAAGGTGTAATGTTTTAGGATTCTTGGAAATAATTTGGTTCATAACTTGTCATTGAGATCATTATCCAAACATTTTGCACGAAAAGATTGATGATGTTGTTTTGGATCTCATTTGACTTCATATAATGGAGGTTTAGGAGCTATAAATCATGTAATTAAATTATATGTTGTAATTTTAGGTGTTAAATATACTATTAATCAAGGCTTTTCAATCTACTAATTGGCTATATTTTAGTATAACTTGATCTAACTATAAAAAATTAACATACAAAACTTAAATAGTTTATAGAATGGATTATGTGGTAGGAAAGGTAGGTGATGGATTATGTGTAGCTATAAAATGTCTTATATGAGTCATTTTGTTAGGCATACGCATTGACACATGTGCACAGGCACACACGTATGCGTGCACCTATGTTATAAGCCCTGTATTTCAATTGAAACAAAAGATGTATATGTAATAATAATATAAATATTAGAGGTATAACGTATAGTAGGGTATATAAAAGTCTAATAAATTTTACCAATGGAATCATTTTGTTCTTTATATGTACTATCATGAACATGCTTCTTTTGTTTTTGCCTAACTAAAAATATCAAAGAGTTAATTTCCCCTAGGTGGGCATTCACATATTCACCAAATTACTTTGCATAAACAAGATCAAATATGTTGGTATTATTATATTTATTTTAATATTCCTTGTCATTTTTATGGTCATAATAATCCCATAAATACATATTTTTTGAGTCTTATAGGGTTCATACGTAAAACATCACAAGGTAGCATAAGGTATTCATATTTTTAAGAGTCTTATGCTAGTAATTTTTGGTTTGGTATGAGTGTGATGGGATTATAGGGTCCCATAGGATGTGGTGGATTATTTATTTTGTGTGTTTCTATCCTATTTAGAAATTCCCACCAAATAGTGAAATTTGATCATTTTTATTTCTAACTAGGCTTAGAGTGGTATTTTGGCTTTGTGTGTAATCCAAATGTTCATGAATGTTTTTATTGGGTCCTATAATGGAATGTTAATATGTGTATAAATGTTTCAACATGAAACTCATGGGAAAATAAATGAAATCCAAGAAATTTGAATTATAATTGCCAACCTAGTGGAGATGGCCTTGTAAGAAATTTATTTTGCATGCTTGATGTCATAAAAGGATAGTAATGCATGTGGATGAATAAGGTGAGTAAAATTAGGTAGGTTTAAGAGTAAAAAGTATAAGGAGTGCCTCAATAAATACCAATTAAGGATAAAAAACTAACAAAGAATGTCTTTTCTAAAAAAAATAAGTGTGGCTTGTGTATATATGATGATATATATGATTAAATGATGCTTGACAAAGTTCTTTATGGACTTATAGTGATTTAAATCATGGGATTATTATTTTATGGTTTTTATTTTTTATTATATTATTTTATTAAAAATAATATCTAGGTGCAAGTGTTGACACAAAATATAGTTCTATTTGGAGCAATTCTATTTGATACAATCAGATATGTGAGGTTGGTAATATCTAGTTAAGACTTATTTGAGTGTTTCCTTGAAGGATATAATTTATATAAAATATTTAAGAATATAATTTTAGGTATACAAAGGAGGATATAAGACAAATTTAAGAGGAATATCAAGAATAACATCAATAAATAGAGTAGAAAAAAACTCTATTGGCTTACAACTCAAGAATAAACAACTCTATAAATATAGTAAAGAGAGCAAGTAAGTGATGTTTGTTTGAGGTTTTTTGAATTAAATTAGATATTTAATAGTAATATAAATAATTTATAGTTTTTTATTATAAATATAACCCTTGTAATAAGAGGACACATGATTAAGGTCAAGATTGTAGTTAGTTTAGACACAGACCTTTAGAAATCTCAATAATTCTGATAAAACATATATAAAATGCTTAAGAGGATTTTTCAAAGCATAAAAACATTTTTGGAGTATTATTTAAATATATATATATATATATATATATATATATATAATTTAATAAGTTTTTTAAGTGTCTTATAACTTATTTTATCCCATTTTGTAGGCTCTCAGCCTTACACATGCATGTCAGAACAAAGTCTAGGGTTTCAAACTTGAAACTTGTATAAATTTTGATCACACAAGTCAAAATTATTGAAAATTTGTATTATAATGTGTATTTATATAATATAGAGTATTCATGATATTTTAATTTGGTAAAGTTTTGTACATTATGGTCTCTAAGACTATGTGCTTGAACTAGGCCTAAAGAGACCTGGTTGACAAGAAGGGTGTGTTGAGTTAGTGGGTATCCCTTGAGATTTATGTATTTAAATTTTTTGTGAAGCTATAATGGGATAAATGATATAAAAAAATGTGTTTATTTCATATACAAACTTTTTATTTTTTTCAAACCAATAATTTTTATGCAAAAATAGGGTTACAAGAAAATAGGCCTTAAAGAGGAAATAGTGAGTTGTGTGAGAGTTATAGCTTTAGGATTGATTATCCTCATTTTATGTATAATTAATTATATAATAGGTATTTATATTTCCATATGATCCCTAATGTGGAGATAAGAACCATGGAATCATGTATTAATTTGTTAAGCCTATGAACCTATATCAACGAATGAGCAAGCTTGAAATAAGAACAAAGAGTAAAGTGATGAAAATTGTGTATGGGAAGATGATGTTGGTTATAAGGAGGTCAAAGTGTAAAGGAATATGAAGGATGATATGAAAAGAGAGAGAGATATAAGATAAATATGGATTCAATTAGGCTTATGATCCTAGTTAAGATGAGTGATCAAGGGTGATAAAAGATAAGTAGAGTACCAGTTATAGAAAATCAAAATAGAGATGAAAGAAGGCATTAAAGGAATAAATAAGAGATAGATAAGGTAATGAGGAGAGTGTATGTATAAAAATTTCATAAATTGGTATTATATTAGGTAATTTCTTAGAATAGTTGATGATTTTAAGTATTAAAGGTTACTATTTGAGGTTGCATGAAGCTAAGTTGTATATGAGGAGAAGTTTTAAGGTAGATATAAAGACTGTGTAGGAATTTGAGAATGTGAGTGGATGTGAAAGCTCTCTTAGAAATTTAGGGCATTAGTAACATGCAATAAATTTTGAGAGTGATTATAGAAAGAGGAAAATAAAGATTTAAGAGTTTGTGGTAGAAGATAAACCCTAAGAAGAGAGAATAAAGACTCCAAGAAGAGTAGTTCCAAGGTGAAAAATACATGGATAGGAGTGTCAATAGATCAGGTATAGGAGAGAACCTATGTTTAGAAACTAAGGTAAGGTGAAATATACTTGATAAAGCAATGTTAAAAATGATTTCTTGAGAGAAGATAAAGAAAGAGAAGGCAAAAGTGAGGAAGGGCTTATTTGAGTTAGAGTACTATAATGAGAGAAATAAGAAGGAAGACCCAAAGAGAAAAGGGTTGGTTTTTGAAGAGGAAATGAGTGAGATATATCAACTGATAGATGGGATAATACTCTTGGTGAAGCTCATGTAATAAGAGGAATGAAAATGGTATGATTGGGTAATAAGGAAAAAGATATTTAAGTGGCCTATAAGGATACTCATAGAGAGAAGAATAACTATTATCATGAAAGACAATGCAAAGTAAAAGAATTTTCTATGTAGGTATCTCAAGGAGGAGATGAAGAAGTTGGTGATGGATGAATAGGTTGATAGACAAGAGGAAGTTGAACAACCTTAAGGATAATGAGATATTCATGGGGGATGATGAGAGGAAATAACAAAGAACATTAACAAAGAAACCTAAGAAGGAGAATATAGAGGAAAACAAGCCTCAATATTTAAAATTTAATGATTTATTGTCATATGTATATGAAGTTACAAAAGTGAAGAAATAAGAAGTCTATTTTGAGGAAATAAAATTTGAAATTATGAAGGATATAAATCATGAACAACATGATTATGTTGAAGAAGAAGTTGATTGGGAAATAATGTATAAAGATACAATGATTTGTTACCATGAAAGAAGATAGATGCTTAGAGAAGTATATCTTAAAGAAGAATGATGACTCATTTAAGGAATAAAAGAATCAAATTTAAATAAAGATGATGGATTTAATAGGTATGAATATCATAAACGTGAATTTGTATTGCATGAATTAATCAAAGAGTTTGAACATGAGGTTACAAGTGATGAAAATTTGCTAGATGATAAATAAGACCAACTATTTGTCTATGAGAGTTGAGATAAATTGCAAGTAGAGATGACATCCTTGGAGCATGCCATAAGTAATTGGGAAAAGGACAAAGTCTATCCTAGAATAATAGATGAATATATGAGAACTTAGAATGAGTCAATAGGGGATCAAGAGAGAAATATTGATGTATAAAAAAACATACATCATGGAGCATTAAAGTATAATAATTGATTTATAGTATGAAAGAGTCTCAAGCTTGACACATGATGGAGATTAGTCCAAATTAAAGTTATGGTACAAGCTATGTAATATCCCAATGATCAAAAGGATTTTATATGGTGATAAATGATGTAGGAGGTTGAAGATAACCTATTATAGTTCTGAAGTCAACGTGAAAGCAAGGTAGGAGCTATCATAAATGAGCTAGAGGCAAAATTGTAAGATGGAGAAAAGAAGATTCCAAAGATAAGGAACATGTTTCCCATAGAAAAAATTTAAGAAGATGAAATTTTAGGTCATATAATGGAAAAAATTAGAAACAAAAAATGATTTAAAAGCAAGAAGATGGACAAGTGTGGGTAAAAGATGAATCAAACCAAGTTGCAAGCCAAGGTAAGCCTAAAATTATGAACAAGATGAGCATAGAATCATGTGAGTTGATCAAGGAACAAGTATTGGAATATAATGATGTAACAAAATATAAAAGGTTAATAAGACATGATAATTAACTTAAGAAGATGAAATGGATTCCTAGAGAGGCTTGAAAGATGAACATAATAACTAGAGAGGATGGAAAGGACCATGAGATCTTTAAAGAGGCTATAAAGTCTCATAAAGGTAATTTGATATGTATTAATCATTATGGTGAAAGTATGGAGATGTAAGAGATATATTCACTCCATGATCACATGAATAAAGAAGCAATGAGACACAAGAGCTCATGATAGAGAAAAGGAAAGAGGATGACATACATTCTCCTCACAAAGGAGATGATTGGATGAAGAATGCATGTTTGGAGGAGGAAAAGATCAATCCAAATGTGATTAAAGGAAGGAGTAATAGAAATTTATAACTGAGAGAGAAAATATAGGGTAGTCTTAGTCGAAGAAATAGTCCAAATAACATGCAAAGAGATAAAGAATAGAGACTCATGGAAGTAGAGATACGAGTAAGCAAGCAAGAGAACAAGAAAATGCAATAAGATCAAGGTAATGAATCAATATATTAAATTATTAATGTTTCATCTGAGTTGATTAAAAGTATGCATGATGATAATAATATAAGAGGTTACTAATAAATGTTGTATTTTGATGAACTTGAATTGGTCAAGGAGATGTAATTGTAAGATGAGAAAGAAGGCTATGAGAAGACTCATCATAAGGAGGTGAAGTATCATGAAGATGCATCCAAATAGGATATAATGAGTGTCTAGAAAGGGTTAAGGAATAATATATACATAATAAGACATTATAGCATGAGGATAAAGGATAAAACATTGTTAAATAAGATATCCCAATAATTAGTGTACGAATAGACCATGATAAATGTGGAAGGAAGCTATGGAGTAGGAGTAAGAGTAAAGAATAAGAAATAAAAATTGGAGGTAGAGTATGATGAATATAAATCATAGATGGAGGAAATGGAATAATAATAGGACAAAGAGTTGTAGTAGATCATGTACTTCATGAAGGTAGAAGATGGGTTGGAAAAGAGGTAAGAGACAAACAAAAATGAAATAGATAAGAATAAATGATAAAAATAAGAGGAGAATAAAAAAGAGGATCTCATAAAATTAGAGGATGAATAATTTTAAATCAAGGAAGAAGTTATACAAGGTACATTTGATCAAGAGCTCAAATTTTCCCACTTAGAGAGCTTGATGCAGAGCATCACAAGGTATCATAAGGTATTCATGTGTTTATTATTTTTATGATATTAATTTTTAGTTTTGTGTGATTTTGAGGGGATTTTAGGGTCCCTCAGGGTGTTTTTGAGTCATTAGGTGTCTTTAGTTTGTGTGTTTCTAGCCTATTTAGAATTTCCTACCAAAAAGTGGAATTTAAAATTTTGAATTTCTAACTAGGATTGGAGTGGTATTTTAGATTTGTGTGTAATACAAAATGTTCATGAATGTTTTTAATGGTTCCAATAAGGTCCTAAGAGTGTGTCTATAGATGTTTAAATGTGAAAGTCATGGGAAAATCAATGTAAGCCAAGAAATTTGAGTTTTAATTGCCACCCTATGTGTAGATGGCCTTGTAAGAGAGTTATTTTTCATGTTTGATGTCATAAAATGATATTAATGCATGTATGTTAATAAAGAGAGTATTATTATGTAGGCATAAGAGTATAAATTTGAAGGAGGGCCTTAAGAAAGACCAAGGAAGGATCAAGAAACTAACAAAAAATGTATTTTGTACAAATTCTAAGTGTGGCCTATATGGACTTACATTGAATTTCATAAATAAATATTACACTAACTCCATGGAATTACAATGAATTATAGAAGATTCATGAAATTTTAATTTGGTAAAGTTCCATACATTATGGTTTCTAAGACTATGTGTTTGAACTAGGCCTAAAGAGACCTAATTAACAAGAAGGGTGTGTTGATTTAGTAGGTCTACCTTGAGAATTATGTCTTAAACATTAGGTGAAGATATAAGGGGGGGGGGGGGGAAATGTATCTAAAAAGGTGTTTAGTTTGTCTATAAACTCTGTATTTTATTCAAACAAACAAATTTTATGCAAAAACAACTACAATAAAATAGGCCTTAAAGAGGAAAGAGTGAGTTATGTGAGATTTATAGATTTAGGATTGAGTATTATAATTATATGTCTAAAGGATACATAATGTAGATATAATAAACATGGAATCATGTATTAATTTTTTAACCCTATGAATCTATATCAAAGAATGACCAATCTTGAAGTAACAATAAAGAATGAAGTGATTAAAATTGTGTATGAGATGATGATGTTGGTGCTAAGGAGGGAAGAGTGAAAGGGAAGATCAAGGATGATATGCTAGTAGAGAGATAAGATAATTATGCATGCAAGAAGGCTTATGATCCTATTAAAGATAAGAGTGATCAAGGGTGATAAAAGACAAGCAGAGTACCTATTATAGACAAGCAAATTAGAGCTAAAAGAAGGCATTAAAGAAATAAATTAGATCCAAATAAAGCAATGAGGAGAGTGTATGCATCAATCTTTATAAATTGTGTTATTTATATGTAATATTATGAGCATGCTTCTTTTGTTCTTGTCTAACTTAGAATATCAAAGAGTCAATTTCTTCTAGATGGGCATTAACATATTCACCAAATTATTTTGTATCAATAAGATCAAATATATTGGTATTACTAGAGTCAGGTTCATATTCCTTGTTATTTTTTATGGTCTTAATAATCCCATATATAGGTTGCATTGTGAATCTTATAGAATTTGGGATGTATAGTTAATATTGTTCCCATGTCATACTTGACTTTACAAAAATATCCATTTGTGGTATTTGTGCCTTGCATGTGATTTTATTCATCCTATTACATGGCTGTTAATGATATCTATTGACCAATTCTTGCCCAACAAGAATATTTCCTAAAGCATTCAGTAGTTCCCTATAGGCTTCATGTTTCTACAGTAGGGAGGATCAGTTCAGAAAATGTTGGGGTTTTCAAGACTTTCAAGCTCTTATCTGACAAGTTTGGCCATGGCTCAAGCCTCAGTTCAATCTCCAGGACCATCGCTCCTATTTCAATCCATGGTTCAATCGGCACAAAGTTAATCTTCAAGTTCAACATCTTGGTTCAACGAGCATTGAACCATTGAACCGTTGAACCAATTTTGGTTCAATGGGCTTAGTTTAATGAGTTTCATTCAAAGGGAGAAATTCATCAGTGCACAATGGTTGAACCATTAAACCGTTGAACCATTTTGGTTCAACGACTTGGTTCAAGGGTATGCCCTTGGATGAAGGGGAGTCTTCTAGTTCAAAATGCCCTAGCAGAGGGTAGGCGCTTCAAAATCAAAGGGCCCAGGTAAGGGTAAGTTCAGTTTTGTTCAAAGTTCAAGTGTTGAAATCGACTAAGTCCTAAATTCCTTCAGACTTTTTGTCTGAAGGAATTCCTTCAGAGAAAAAGTCTAAAGGAATTTAGGCACAGCTTAAAGTAAAGATAGAGACAGTCTAAAAAAAATACACAAAGCCAATGGGAGCTTGAGAGACCGTCTGAAGCATCAAAGTGACCCGCCAAAGGACCCCAAAGGGTAGGTGCCCTTACAGGGGACTCTCAGCTGAGTGCAAGGGGACATTTCTGAAGGCCGAAGGGTCACCTTCCCTTCGGGAAGGTGATAGAGACAAAGGAAAGAGCACTTGTAGAGGGCCAAGGAAGATAAGTCATAGAAGAAGCCATATGGACCTGATGACATTGTGACGGGGACGGTGACATCTTAGAGGATGTCAAAGTTAACAAAACAAATTAGCAATTAGTTTTCAAACTAATGATAGCTGTGTAAATGTCAAAGTTAACAAAGTCAAATAGTCATTCCTTTTCAAATGAGAGAGTGCTAACCATGGAAAAGAAAGCCTAGAATGAAGCGACCTGCCAGAATGTTCACCCCCAAGGGCTGAAGGAGCCAAAAGAGACAAAATTAAGAAAAGACACGGAGCCAAGTATGGAACGAACAAATAGTTAGTCTAAGTGGCGAAAGGTAGCACCAATTTGAGAAGTGACTCTGGCAAGTGGAATAGTTTTAGTGAATTGATCACTGGGGATGCCAATAGCTAGCAATGCAACTAGTTTCTCCATTTTATAGTTAATGAGTAGACAAATCATGTATCAACCTTGAAAAAGCAGACTTCAAATAGACAAAGTACATAGCTCATTAATGTTTTAAGTGACTTGTTCTTCCCAATGAAGGGACATGATAGGCCACTTGTAAAAAAAAGAGTGCCAAATGAGCCTCCTTGCTTCTCCAATATATTAAAGACTTGCCATTGTAAAAAGGGATCTTCCACATTTTTTACAAGGTGCAGCCCTGCTAAAATTTCCACCTAAATCTATAAACGCATTTTTTACCTCTTCTTGGATAGATATCCTGTGTATGTCCTGAGTGTTAATTTGTGTTTAGTCATTGTCTTTTAATGCTCTCATAGGTTCAACACCAACACACCAATTATCTACAAAGCACCCTTTCTATAGACTGGTAAGGAGAGTTCTACTTGGAGGTGTAGAAATAGAAGGAGCTACCTGGCAGTGTGCATCTCACAACACCTTTGGTGGACCTCTATTTCTCTATATTTTCATTCAAACCTCCCTGTCAAGCTTTTGCAGACTGGTTCTTTTGCCAAGTGTGAAGCGTATGAGTGTATTTTTCTGATTTTGAGAGTGGATGTGAGAAGGTCATTTCATTTTGGTGCATCACCTCCTTAGAGTAGTTTTGTTTTCCTACAATCTTTCTCTCTTTTCATCCCCCCATTATATACCTATCTATATATGTATGTATTTGCACTTGCTGGAACAAACATGATGCATCAAAGGGAGCTAGCCCTTATCTAGAGACTCTCCCCTCTAACTTCACCAGTCCCATAGGTGAGAGGGGACTTTCCATAGTTGCGAGGAGAAGGCAAGAGCTCAGCCTCCTGCCAAGGGTGAAATTTCCTATGTCAACAGTTTTGGCACGCCCAGTGGGACACACAATTTGACAACTCAATAAAGTTTTAGGATTGATGGTGGTCCTATTAAAGCAATTCAAAGTTTCCCAACATCTACCGACTCCACTGGTAAGAGCTTCAGTTTTCAAATTAAGACTAGTTTCTTAACTTTTTATGCCTAAGTTTAGCACAAGGTCTGCTTCAAGAGGGGTTCCTTTCAATTTCATTGAATTACCTTTAAACTTTATAAAAAGGCTAAGATTTGAGAAGACCCATACTTATCCAACAAGCCACCTCCTAGACCTGTTGTAAGGGACGCAGATGAAGTAGTACCCCAGTTACAACCCATCCCAACTATGGCATTGCCTTTTGTGGCTTTTCATGGTGAGAGCCCCTCGAATCTCCCACGTTATGATCTAATTCTAGGAACAGCCCTAAAAATGTACCTTCTTTTGATGGAGTGGGACCCATTATAGTCATCAAGCACATTAGAAATATTTCCAACCTCTACAATATTCACAACATCATAGAGGAAAATATTGCCATCAGATTGCTGGCATTGTCTCTCAAAGACAAAGCTCTTGACTGGTACAGGACCTTGCCTATAAATTCAATACATTCTTAGAATGAATTGGGCACTCAGTTGACAGATTGTTTTGGGGAAAAGAGTGATGACCTCTCGCTTGTTGAGCAGCTGATGACCATAAAGAGAGTTGCACATGAGTATATGCAAGATTTTAACACGTGATTTTAAAAGACTTGGGATAGAATTCCCATCCTGGTAAGACCGACTCCCAATTATGCTTTCTTGTACTATTTAAAGGCATTAAATAGTGATATTATTGTAATGATCCAATCTATGGGAGGGCATATACTACCTGCTACTTATGACATAGCCATAGTAACTAAAAATTACTTAGTATAGGCTGGTAAAATAGCCCTTAGGCCTCACATGCCACTTTTCCTAGAAATGCTACCTCCAATTCAGACCGTTGCCCCCACATTGTTTCCTATGCCTACCATTGAGAAACCAGCTATTGTTCCATCCAATGAACTCCATGAAGTTAAGAGTCTATTGTAGAGCATGTCAAATGAACTTGTAGCTCTTAAAGGTAACAAGCTCAAAATAATAGACCAAATTAGGGATACCAGCATTATGGCCAAGCCCCTAAACCCCCTTTTCAAAACTATAATCAAGGATAGGGTCAACTTACTCAGACCAGACCATTTCAAAACTACAACTTAGGTCCCCTTTCATCATCTAAAGTCATGGTGCCAATTTAGAACAATCTAGTATAGGAGCAGCCAAGTTGTTCGACCATGGGATATGGTCAAGAACAGGCTATTTACACAAATGAGATGATGAATTATTTCTAGAATGTAGATAATCAGGAAGCTACTCATTCCCAAATTTTTGAGGCTCTAACTCAACCCAACATGAGTAGCAATCAAGCCCAACTAGATTCTACCCTCATGAATCATCTAGAAAGGGAATTTCATTCAGTGAATTATGTGGGCACTACAAACCATTAGGCTGACTATGTTGTAGCCAACACAAGATTTAAGAGAAGAGCAATGGGAGAAGCCCAGGCTACCACCCAAGAAAAAACAACACCTTCTCCATCACACTCAAATTTGAAGGCTCCAAATTTTAGACAGCCATTTGTATCTTTAGCCCTTTAACCTGCTGCTCAGGTTGGAATCAACCCCAAAGAAAGCTTGAAGGGAGGCAGTCCCAGGTCAATATAGTGGACCAGATGAAGAAGCTGCATATGAACATCTCTTTATGGGACTCATTGTCTCTTCTAGGATAGAAAGATGTATTAAAGAAGGAATTACATGAGTTGGATCGACAAGCTATCCCAACAAGCATTGATAATGTCCTAATGACAAATAGATAGCTTTCCACTTTAGGTCAGGTAAATAAGGAAGAGAAAATTCCCCCTTTCTATGTATCCTTAGTCATAGGGGATTTCTTGGTACACAACTACATAATTGATAGTGGGGCTAGCACCTCAGTGATGCCCAAGTGCATAGCTGACAAGATGGGACTGAGATATGAAGAGATGAACAAAGGAGTCCTACAGTTAGATGGGACACCTACAAAAATAGTTGGGATTGTGAAGGGTTTAGGCTTGACATTGCATGCTTGCCTAACCTTCTCAATTCCCCATGATATAGTGGTAGCAGATGTTCCTCCTTATTTCACAATTTGCTTGTCCAGGGACTTCATATCAAAGATAGGTGGCTATCTAGTAGTGAATTGGTCATATCTAGTTTTTAGAACCAAGTATGGGACTAAGGTAAAAATTGAGTCTGAGCCACTCTACAAGGACCATCTAAAACCATATTTACCCAAGGCAATGAATGTAAGTTACACCATTATCAACCTAGAAGAGTCTCAGATAGACCAATCTCTATCCTCTACTCTTGAAGGAGTTACAGACCTACTCTTGGATGAGTGGGGAAATGATAAATTCAAACATGATCCTTACAAGTTCATAGAGGAGTCAAACTTTGGAGTCTACTCCATGCACGAAGAGGGTGCCTTCATACCAAATATAATGAAGGCAAGCCAAGAGGACCTAGGCCTATGACAGCTATATTTTGACGATTCCAGAAGTAAGCTAGGAGCTAGTAGTGGGGCAATGTTGGTCTCCACTTCAAAGGATAGGTATTTTTTAGCTTTCCATTTCCATTTATCTTGCACAAACAATGTCACAAAATATGAGTCTCTTATCCATGGTCTGGAATGGGCAAGAAAAAGAGGGATCAAGGAATTTTGGGAGATAGCGAGCTGATTGTAATCAGGTGAAAGGCTTGAATCTAACCAAAAATTCCTTGCTAAAGTCTTACAAGCATAGGTTCTGGGACTTAGTGGAAGATTTCCTTGCTTTCAACATTGCCTTCATTCCCAGAGAGCAAAACAAATAGGCAGACATGCTGGTAGCAATTGGCACTCAATTCAATGTTTCCAAGAAAATAAGTCGAGACTGTGGTTCGCACCACTTGAAAGTGGTAATTCAGCCCTTTGTCCCAGAAAACATTGCAAATTGGCAAGTTGTTGAAAGTGACCAGCAAATACCTTTCTTCCTACATGAGGAAGCTGAGTTCACAACATAGAATCAAGAGAAATTACAGGAGCAATATGGCAATCAAATTGTTTAGTTGAAGAACAATAAGCTCCTTAAAGGTTTGGTCATGCTTGAGAGCATATTCAATGGAGATGACCAATTGAGAAATGACAAGGCATGCATCACAACCAAAGAGGATAATTATGAAAGGGTTGAGATCTTCAAGGACAAGCTACTTGTGCTTGGAAAAGTCTACATGATTTAGGAAAGGTGAGCTTTCATTTTGTTGTGTCAAGAATTCACAGATGTTTTTGCATGGGATTATAGTGACTTGAAAGGCTTCGACCCAAGGCTCACCTAGCACACCATCAAATTAGAAGAAGGCACTAAGCTAGTCACACCAAAGCAAAGACCTGTCAATCTGACAATTAAGCCCCTCATGTAGAGGGAACTAGCTAAATTGATCGAGTCTAGAATTATATTTCCCATCAAAAATTCCTCCTGGCTGGCCAACCTTGTTCCTATTAGAAAGAAGAATGGGGAGAACAGGCTGTGTGTCAACTTTAGAGACCTTAATAAAATCTCTTTAAGAGATCATTATCCCCTCCCTAGCATGGAGTAAATCCTTTAGAAGGTAATAGGCAATAAACACTTCTCCCTCTTAGATGGTTATTTAGGGTATAATCAGATTCAAGTACAAGGTTGTGACTAGCAAAAAATGCCCTTCACCACTAAATGGGGAATGTTTGCCTACAAGAAGATGCCATTCAGGCTATCTAATGTTGGTGCCACTTTTTAGTGAGCCATGGACATGGCTTTTGGAGGCTTGATAAACAACAATGTGCTGGTCTACCTTGATGATGTGACAGTATTCTCCAAGGAGGTGAGCCAACACATAAAACACCTCAGGCAGATTTTTGAAAGGTGTAGGGAGTTTGGCATCTCTCTTAATCCAAAGAAATGCATGTTTGTTATTCATGAGGGGAAACTCCTTGGACACATCATGTCTAAGGAGGGCTTATCCATTGGCCCTGAGAGAGTTCACTCTATCCTGGAGATGTCCCTACCAAAGCACAAAAAAGGCCTACATAGTTTCTTTGGTAGGATAAATTTCATTCAGAGATTCATTCCAAATTTTGCTGAGATAATCAAGCCCCTCACCTCTATGCTAGGGAAGGGTGAGGAATTCAAGTGGACAACTCAAAGGAAAGATAGCTTTGAAGCCATCAAGTAGGCCATAACCTGGGCTCCCACTTTGATTAGCCCCGACTTCAATAAAGACTTCAACTTCTACACTTTCAACAATGAAGAGGTGATCTCTACCATGCTTACTCAAGCAAATGGTGATGACCTCAAATAACCACTTACATTTTTTAGCCAAGGGTTAGAGGATTTTGAAGTCAGATACATGTATGTAGAGAAGCAAGTCCTGGCAGTAGTGTGGAGCCTAAATAAATTTAGGCATATGTTGTCTAATAGCAAGATTCACCTCATGGTCCCACATCTTGGCGTCAAGGATTTCTTGACCAATCAAGACTTAAATGAGAAGAGAGCAGGGTGGATCACCAAAGTGATGGAGTATGACGTAGACATCAAGATCACCAAGCTGATGATAGGAAGAGGCCTGTGTGAACAACTGGCTATAGACTTCAAGCAAAAAAGGGAAGGTAGCTTGCTAATTCATGATGCAGCCACTGTAGCAAAACCAACTGTCAAGAAGGACTAGACATTAGACCTAAGGCATTTCCTTATCATTGGTGAGTGCCCACAGGGTCTTAATAAGACTGGCAGAAGGTACGTTAAGCTCCAATCTCTTCCTTATGTCTTGGTTGATGAAGTATTATTTAGAAAGGATCTCTTTAGGGTCCTTCTAAGATGTATTGACCCAAACTAGGCTAATAAAGTATTGGCTGAGTTCCATGATGGACCAGTAGGCGATCATTTCACTCCTAGAGCTACTAAAACAAGGATAATGAGAGTTGGCTATTTTTGGCCCACTCTTTTCAAAGACACCCATGCCTGGGTAAAGAAGTGCCAGAAGTGTGCACTTTTTGATGGAAAACAATGGTTGGCTGCCTGTCTCTATAGCCTATTTAGGTGGAGCAGCCATTCATGCAGTGGGGCCTAGATTTCATAGGGATGATCAATCCTCCCTCCAATGCTGGACACAAATGGTCTTGGCTATTATAGACTACTTCACAAGGTGGGTGGAGGCTGTTGCTCTAAAAGAGGCAAATGAAAGTGCAATCCTGGAGTTTTATGAGGGCCTAGTAACAAGATTTAGGGTCTCAACCACCATAATCTCAGATAATGCCTTGGCTTTTTTAGGAACCAAAATAAGTGAATGGGAACTAAGGTACGGTATATACCTCAGCACTTCATCTAATTATTATCCAAAGGGGAATGGGTTGGCTGAGTCCACCAACAAAAATTTGATCAAGATCATAAAGAGGACCATGAAAGAAAATTAGAGGACTTGGCATGCCAAGTTGAAGATAGCTCTGTGGGCTGATCGAACCACTCTGAAGAGAGCAATCAAAAATTCTCCATATACGCTCATAAATGGAAGGGAAGCTAGGCTTCCCATCTCACTTGAATTATTAGCATTAGACCTCACTCACTAGCTACAATCAGAAGAAGGAAGTAGCATGGAAGTCAGGCTGTGTGAGCTAATGGAGCTCTAAGAGGTAAGGGACTGGGCTATGGCTTCTATGACTAGTCACCAACAACAAGTAAAAAGACACTTTGACAATAAATCTTCATCAAGAGATTTCTCTGAAGGAAACATTGTCTTGAAATGGGATGAAGACCAAGCCAAGCCTGGAAAACATGCAAAATTTGACACCCTATGGAGTGGTCCATACATAATCACTCAGTGCAAACAACATAATGTGTTCCAACTCTCTAGGTTGGATGGTGAAGAACTACGTATGCCAATTAATGGGGTACATCTAAAGCATTGCCACTGAGTCTCCTTTTAGCTATATATATTTTCCCTTATTTTATTTCCTATTTTCCCTAAGTGCTATTGCACAAGAAGTAGTTTTCTTAGTCTTGTGTGTATTTTCTTTTCCTTGGAGGTGGATCTGTGTGTTTGGTTCTAAATTATTGGGGTTGTTGCTAATTTTAAAGTTACAATCTGACTCCATGCCCAATGGACTACAAGGCAATTGGTCTCTAAGCATAGCAGACATTCTTCCCTTGGGAGTCACCAATTTGTTGACCAATTCTTGCCCAATAGGAATATTTCCTAAAGGATTTAGCAGTTCCATATAGGCTTCATGTTTCTACAGTAGGGAGGATTAGTTTAGAAAATGCTAGGGTTTTCAAGACTTTTGGGCTCTTATTTGACAAGTTCGGACATGGTTCAAGCCTTAGTTCAATCTCCAGGACCATCGCTCTTGTTTCAATCCATGGTTCAATTGGAAAAAATTTCATCTTCAAGTTCAACATCTTGGTTTAATAAGCATTGAACCATTGAACCAATTTTGGTTCAACGGGCTTGGTTCAACAAGTTTGGTTCAAAGGGAGAAATTCATTAGCACACAATGGTTGAACCATTGAACTATTGAACCATTTTGGTTCAATGGCTTGGTTCAAGGGTATGCCCTTGGCCAAAGAGGAGTCTTCTAGTTCAAAATGCCCTAGTGGAAGATAGGCACTTCAAAATCAAAGGGCCCGAGTAAGGGTAAGTTCAGTTTTGTTCAAAGTTCAAAGTTTAAATTTCAAGTGTTGAAATTGACTAAGTCCCAAATTCCTTTAGACTTTTTGTCTGAAGGAATTCCTTCGAACAAAAATTCTAAAGGAATTCAGGCATAGCTTAAAGCAAAGACAGAGATAGTCCACGAAAAATACACAAAGCCCACGGGAGCCCGGGAGACCATCTGAAGCATCAAAGTGACCCACTGAAGGACCCCGAAGGGTAGGTGCCCTTGTGGGGGACTCTCGGTCGAGTGCAAGGGGACATTTTTGAAGGCTAAAGGGTCACCTTCCCTTTGAGAAGGTGATAGAGACAAAGGAAAGAGCACCCGCAGATGGCTAAGGAAGATAAGCCATAGAAGAAGCCATATAGACCCGATGGCATTGTGATAGGGATGGTGACATCCTGGAGGACGTCAAAGTTAAGAAAACAAATTAGCTGTTAGTTTTTGAACTAATGATAGCCATGTAAACATCAAAGTTAACAAAGTGAAATAGCCATTCCTTTTCAAATGAGAGAGTGCTAACCATGGAAAAGAAAGCCCAGAATGAAGCGACCCACCAGAATGCTCAACCCTGAGGATCAAAGGAGCCAGAAGAGACAAAATTAAGAAAAGATAAGGATCCAAGCATGGAACAAACAAATAGTTAGTCTAAGTGGTGAAAGGAAGCACCAATTTGAGAAGTGACTCTAGCAGGTGGAACAGTTCCAGTGAATTGATCACTGGGGAGGCTAATAGCTAGCAATGCAACTAGTTTCTCCATTTTACATTTAATGAGTAGACAAACAGTGTATTGACCTTAAAAAAGTAGACTTCAAATAGACAAAGTGCATAACTCATTAATGTTTTGAGTGATTTGTTCTTCCCAATGAAGGGATGCGATAGGCCACTTATAAAAAAGAAGAGTGCCAAATGAGCCTCCTTGCTTCTCCTATATATTGAAGACTTGTCATTGTAAAAAGGGATCTTCCACATTTTTTACAAGGCACAGCCCTGCTAAAATTTCCACCTGAATCTATAAAAACATTTTTTACCTCTTCTTGGATAGATATCCTGTGTATGTCCTGAGTGTTAATTTGTCTTTAGTCAATATATTTTGATGCTCTCACAGGTTCAACACCAACACACCAGTTATCTACAAAGCACCCTTTCTACAGACTGGTAAGGGGAGTTCTACTTGGAGATGTAGAAATAGAAGGAGCTACCTGGCAGTGTGCATCTCTCAGCACCTTTGGTGGACCTCTATTTCTCTGTATTTTCATTCAAACCTCCCTGTCAATCTTTTTTAGACTGGTCCTTCTGCCAAGTGTGAAGCGTATGAGTGTATTTGTCTGATTTTGAGAGTGGATGTGAGAAGGTCATTTCATTTTGGTGCATCACCTCCTTAGAGTAGTTTTGTTTTCCTACAATCTTTCTCTCTTTTCATCCCCCCCCCCATTATATACCTATATATATGTATGTATTTGCACTTGCTGGAACAAACATGATGCATCAAAGGGAGCTATCCCTTATCTAGAGACTCTCCCCTCTAGCTTTGCCAGTCCCACAGGTGAGAGGGGAGTTTCCATAGTTGCAAGGAGAAGGCAGGAGCTCGGCCTCCTGCCAAGGGTGCAATTTCCTATGTCAACAATATCCATTATTAAGGGAACAAATTTCTCATCTAATATAGACATATTATTTGAAAATTGAAAAATTAAAAACAAAAAAATGAAATTTAGATTCTAAAAAAGGAGAAAAAATCATGTGTAGAGATTATCAAATTCTACTAAAATTCAAGGTCAAAATAAAGTGATTTAATTTTTATATATTAGACTTAAGGTCTTTTTTATATAAAATGATTTCAGTGTCATCGATTAAATCCAAATCTAAAATAAAATTATTGGTGTCAAATATTAGATCTAAGGTTGAAATAAAGTGTTTTAAATGTTAGATACCAAGGAATTCATCTAAACCCTAAGATAAAAAAAATTAAAGTGATTCCAAATAGAATGTGTAGGTTCACCAATATATTTGATCAAAATTTGTATTTAATTGGTGTACTAACTATAATTATGATAAAATGAATAGAGAGTAAAAATGTTGCAAAATGACTTATATTTAGTAAAATGAAATACCAAAATAGATGAAGAATAAATGAATGAAGGAAATAAAATATGAAAACACAATAATAATTAGCTATTTATTTCTTATAGGTTGATTTTGTTTGATTGAGACACACCAAAAATATTAGAGAAGATTAAATTATGCGCATGCAATAGAAATTATAACTATCATAGATCAAGTTCAAAACTGGCTAGAAGGGGATAGGTTCAATAAACACTACTGTATCCTATTGGTTAATTATGTCTTTTGATAAAAATCAAGATAATTAGGGAATAATCATCTGTGTCTTCTTGAAACATGTATGTGTTCAAAAATTTGGCCTTCAAATGTGTGTGGATGACCTAGAAATGACTTTTCCAAAGTCAAAACCCCAATAGGGCTTAAAATAACTCAAAAACTACAAATAAAAAAGGGGGAGTGTAATGGGTTTAGTTGACCCTAATCACCTCCATAATGATTAATCATTGTTTACATATCCAACACTTCAAAGAGGGAAATCAAGACCATGTATTTTTCCCACTTAGAGTGTTTTATGCAATTATGCTCATTTTACTACATGTATGTATCTATCGATGTCTTGAATTATTTATAATGCTTTTCTTGACTTGGATGAAATAGGCTATTGAATTGGCTAAGGATTATTTTACATTCTTTGAATCATATTTGGAAATAATATAGAAGCTTTACATAGTATGCAATTACATAAGTGTGCCTCAATAGTGAAGTATCTAAGTGATATAATAGGTAACTAAGATGTGCCTTTATAGCAATGTAAATAGGGAAAAACTTGAGATACATATCCTAAATATATGGATCAACCTATCAGGGTGGGTCTAAATTTTAAAAATAGTTGTTATTAAGGTGAAATATAGGACCAACCCATAGGGTCATGACTGACTACCACTATTGACCCATATTGATTGATTTTGTCATGAGGGGTAACATTTTAAATTAAAGATATGGGATGTTTGTTATATGTTTAGATGATTTTCTACTAATTAAGAACTTTTTTAGGTGTAATATAGAAACTTAGAAAGGGATAGGTTTGTATAGATACTTAGGATAGAGTGAGGTGGTGAAATAGATCCATATTAAGCACTCAAGTCAATTAAAGTGAAAGTGGGAGAAAAATAACATTATTAAGTATCCATGAAAAATATTTGAATGACTACATACTCAAAAGAGTGTACAAGTATATTGATGCAACTAGGAGACAAATAAATGAATGGTTAGCCATCACATTCTAGCCTCCACCATTCTAGTTTATTATCCTTGATTAGATAAGAAAGACACAATTAGATGAGTTTGCAAAAATTAAATAATGTGAAAATTTAAGAGAAATAAAGGGTTTTACTTAAGTCAAGGAGAAGATTCATATGAACCTTTTATTTATGTCATTAATGTGCTCAATGTATGATGAAGTTTATAGTAAATTTAAGTTACTCAAGCATGAGAAATGGGTCAATTTTTGGGTGTGATGAGATGAGAAATTAAACTTGAAAACCCTTCCAAAACCTCTTCTATTGGACCTTTTTCACTCAACCATGACATCTCAAAGTTTCCCTTTGTATTGTTTTCTGATAAATAGTACTAATGAATATTTATTATATAACTTTGGTTTTTTATGTTTAAAATTTTTCATTTTATGCTTGAGATTATATCATTTACTATTATTAATATTTTTATTTTTAATATTAATATAGTGGATACAAATATTAAGGACAAGTTATGTAATAGTAGTAGTGGAATAACATGGTTGGATCATTAGCTAGGCTAACCCATAATAACTAGGTATCTTTCTCATAACATCTAGCTATGCTAACCTATAACAACTGGGTAGTTATCTTGTAGCAACTATCTAAGTTAAACCATAGCATATGTGTATCCAACCCATAAAAACTAGGTAGGCTAGCTTGTATCAACTAGGCATGCCAACCCATAGAAACTAGGTAGGCCAATGTGTAGTATTGGGTAGCCTACTTATACAACATCATTCCAACCCATAATAAAGGTAGATCCATTTTTTACAACATATAGAAAAGGAAAAAATGGATATTTCACCCTATAACAATCTCATGACATTTATTATAACCCAAATAGTAGTTTTAGTGGTTTAGTTTAACCCGTAGATCATTTTGTTACACCTAACTAAGAATGTAATGGTTAGAAATTGGTGTAATGTGGATTTACTCAAAATTTCAAGGATAAAGTGGATCCTAAAACCTAGGAAAAGGTTATACCAATGTTTGAATACATCATCAACATTTATTTTCCATTGGAACACACCTCCCAATTATTGCAACCATGTAACAAATTGCTCTACGTAATGTTTTATACTATTATTTTATTGTTAATTGTAGATCTATTATTGAGCATGTGTAGGTTGTATTTATATATTTTATTAACAACTTGAATAAATGTTATGATATTTTTTTAACTACATGATTAAATTAATATCCTTCCCTCTCTATTTAGAGGGTAGGTAGTAGGGCATATTTTAGCAATTAACAAATAGAGAATAGTCATTAAGAATGATTGAGAAAGGATTAATTTATGTTGGGTAACTCAATAATTTCAATGTATCAATACTCACATTATTACAGGTTTATTAATGTAATATAAATGATTAGAAATAACAATTATATCATGAGGAAGGGATTCTGACACAATTCTAATTGAGGTATGGCCCACTTGAGAGGACTATGGTTAGGTATATAGATTCAATTCTACATCATGTGTTGCATTCTTTATTTGATTATACCTTTATAAATATTATTATTTTATTTTTATGCACATGCATATGTGATTTCAACAAGTTTGATTATACAAATGTGTGAGTTAACTTCCAAGATAGCATTAGCTTTGATTTTCTATCAATTACTTTCCTTTTATTTACTTTCATTTAAGTGTGTTTCCATATACATAGCCTTAACACCTCAAACTCTTAAAAAAACTAGTGTTGCACATATAGTGCTGACATATTACCAAAATAAACATCTTAGGTTGACAATTACATAAAGTAATAGAATCAAAAATTCAAATGGCTGGTACTCTAATGATCCCATTTGGTTGTAGAAAAGCTTAACTACCTCAAGATAATTTATGGTTTAATTCTCCTCATTAGTGAGCATCATATTTTTAATATTGTGGTCATAAAAAATAATTTAAGGAGGATCCTTATGTGTGTCATTGACAATACATATGAATCTATCATGGATACAAACATTATAAACATGTGGAGGTTGGTTATGATATATCACATGAATATCAATGTGGTTTTTATATTAATTAGTATGATTTAGTAGAGGGTTGGTAATGATATTCATATGTTAATTGTATTTCATAATTGATTCATTAAAATTATTTTTGTGACCTTCTACATGGATTTAGTTGTGTCATATCCAGTCTTGGATCTTATGCTTCAGATTTATTCATATGTTTGTATGATGGCCAAGGAGTATATAATAGTCAAACTACACATTAATGTCATGGTTATTAATTAAGGATCACTATGATTCTAATTCTCATTCGGTATTTAAATTTTATACATTACATTAAAGAAAAATCTTAATATTTTTTTTTAGGATTCTAATTTAACTATGCAAGTTGTCTTTGCTCTTTTTGTTTGGAAAGGACTATCATGTTTGATGATTGGTATTACATGTTGACTACATTATTGACCTCATTCTTAATTTGTAAAATGTCATGATTATCCTTATCTTTAAATGTTGATTTACCCTTATTTTTATCTCCACTATAAGTATAAGTGGTAGTCCTATATTTGAGCATATTTTTATCTAAACAATTGATCTCATAGTTCCTAACGATATGATTAATCTCATATAACTATTAGTAAGAGTTTAATACTATTTTTTATTGAAAAGTGCACTTTTATTAATATAAATTACTATAGTACTATTTTTATTTAATGGGTTTGATTAATCTATGATATAATATACTTTGTATTTCACTATTAGGTAATTGGTGAGTCATCTAAGTAAGAATGGTTCTAGATATAAGCACATACTTTATAACATTATCATTAAGTCCTTATTTTTTTCGATTGAAAAACATTAATTCCTTTTGTTTATGTTAGGATATCTATGAAAATGTGACCTTCATGCTAATGTTGATTAAAAAATGAGGTAATAAATTATATACCAAATAATTGAAATAGTGTATGGAACCAATTAGAAAAGTTTAAAATAAATCAAGAGCATAATCCTTAGGGATTCTAGGAAATCTATTTGTCAATAATTTAAATTATGCTCAAATTAAATACATTAAGCATATAAATACTTGATATGGTGAAAAGTATCACCCTTATCATTAAATAATTTAACCATAGGCACCACAAAAATAGTAAGAAAATGATAGATAATGAACTCATAATATAAATGGTTAAGTAAAATATCATGTGAATTGACCATATGAATTGGTTTTTGAGACCATTTGGAAAGAAATCTACTTTGTTTTTTTTATGATTTTCATGGTTTTCATATAAGATATATAGTATTTACATAGTCTATAAAATAACATTGAGTATTTACATATAAAATTATACAAATAATTATTTAGATCAAATTTTTGGGTCACACTCCATGTTCCATCATTAATATGATAATATATAATTTATTGAAGGATTGTGGCATAAAGAGTTTTAATCAAGGGACTATTAGTATCATATGTAGGAATAAATATGTTAGGCACTTGATAAACACTATTAATAAGAAACAAATGTTAAAAATATGTTCAAATGGTTGAGGTACTTGAGGAGTAAGAAAATAAGTATTAAGACCAATATGAGAAGGAAAATTTATAGTAAGATGAGTAAAATAAATAAGATAAGAAATAATATTAGAATAAATTTGAGATATAGGCACATTTGTCTGGCATAGGAGGGTAACCTATATAAGTTTGATTGTTATAATAATTCAAAGATGTCTGATTGTTTGTAAAAATAATTTCCTTAATTATAATCTATGTAACTAGGGTTTTCTTTTTCTCATCTCTTAAGACATATAACATTGCATTTATTTCATTGGGATATTATAATATGTATTATAGAAACATAAAAATAACATGATCATTCATTGAATGGGCATTAAAATAATTTGTATTTGTATCTACATGTGTATTAGTAGAATAATCATTGGCCTCATTAACAATTGTCATTTTGTTTTCCAAATTAACATGAGTAGTAGTCAAAGGAAGCTCAAAAAATTCAACTAGTTTATAATTTAATCCATCACTTCACATAATATGGGACTTAGATATAATATCCTTAGGAGGAATAAGATGTAAAAATATGTAACATGAAAACAATGGCTTTCAAAAACACATAAGGAGCTATAGATAAGGATGTAAAATTAAATAAGCACAACCCTAGAAAAATATGATCTATACTATCAAGGGATAACCTTAGAAGGGAAAAAATCATACAAATCAAGGTCTTGATGTAAACCCTAGGTATAATTAGATTGAATATAAAACATATAAAAAAATCTAACCTTAAGAGGTATAATAGGGCATAGGTTCACCAAAATATTTTATGATAAAATGCATAACAATGAAGAGACACTAAACTAAAACATAAAGGGGGTTGCATAAAAAAAATCTAATTAAAATAAATATAGAAAAAAATATGAGATAACTAGGAATTAATTATAATTAGAATTGATAGGGAAAGTTATTTGAATAGAAATGTTTGAATTTTGACTTACTTATGACTTTGAAGGCTAGACATAAGTGGAAAACCATCCATAAGAAGTGTTATGGTGTGGAGCTAAAAGCTTCAATTGTTTGCAGACACAAGAGAAAGGATGCTGAACAACCAGAGCCACCGGCGTCGGCAGTATGACCGACATCGGTTAGATGCAGTGGAGAAGGAGACCGGCGACGGCAGAGAGTCGGCCGACGTCAGCAGCACTAGATATAGCAGGGACCGGCGTCGGTCGCCTGTGCGGTCCAAAACTGTTCGTTGCACGAACAGTTAGTTAGAACCGAGTGTTTGCATGCTAAGAGGCTAATTCAAGTCGCGGGCTGTGTGTCTAATTTTAGTAGTTAGAGTTCTATTTTTGTAAGCATGGGATCTTATTTATAGACCCATAAGGCATGTATTGTAATTATGTAAGAAGGCAAGTAGAAGCATTGAAGCTAGCAAGGTCAAGGAGATCTACAGGGGTAAGGTCAAGGAGATCAGCTGAAGCATTCAAGGAGGGATAGCAACTCAGGCTTTAGAGTTGTTGTGTTGAGCAAGAGAGAGAGGGAAGAAGGTCTTGAGGTGTGGCAAGCCTTTGAGGTGGAGGAAGAAGTGGCATCTTCCTTATTGTATTTTCTTCTAGTAATATTTAATACAAGAGTGTGTATTGTCTCTCAAATTCTTTGATGTCTCAAGTTTCTAGCTACTTTATCATTCTGGTATAATTCCGTGTTTAATTGCATATAAGAAAGTAATCAATTGTGCTCTAATTGGTAGAGCTAGAGATCCCCTGACAAGTGGTATCAGAGCTACGGTTTGCAGGAAGCAGGGTATTGTTTTTGATTACAGGTCATTCACAGGGTTTTTTTATTGAGTGGGAGTTCAACAATGGCAGAAGAAAGTAGACTACGAATGGAGAAGTTTAACGGCAAGAATTATCAACATTAGAGGATGCAGATTGAGGACTATCTGTATCAGAAGGATCTGTACTTACCGTTGGGTGGGGTTGCATGCAAGCCCACATATATGAAGGATGAAGAATGGAACGTTCTTGATCGGAAGGCTCTTGGTTCCATAAGGTTGAGCCTTGCATCGTCTGTGATTTCCAGCTTATCACAGTGCAAGACAACGAAAGAGTTGATAAAGTCCTTGGCAAATTTATACGAAAAGCCCTCGGCTTCTAATAAGGTATATCTTATGAAGCAGCTATTTACTTTGCAAATGCAGGAAGGTGGATCGGTACATACTCATCTCAGTGATTTCCATGGTTTGGTAAACCAACTAGCTTCAGTCAATATTGTTTTTGATGATGAGGTAAAGGCTCTCTTGATTTTATGTTCTTTGCCTGAAAGTTGGGACGGTATGGTTATGGCAGTAAGTAATTCTGCATCTGCTTCTAAAATCTTAAAAGTTGATGATGTTGTGAGTGTGATCTTGAATGAGGAAATACGCAGGAGAAGCACAGGTGAATCATCAGGGAATGCTCTAAGTGCAGAAAGCAGGGAAAGGCAAAGGGAGAAGGTTGAGCAAGGGAAATCAAGGTCGAGAAAGAGATCCGAGTCCAAAGGTATTACCTGCTGGTTTTGTGGAAAGAAAGGACATACAAAGAAGGAGTGTTGGTTGAGAGATAAAGAGAATCAACATGCAGGTATGGAAGAAGCAAAGGATGCAAATATTGTGATGCAAGATGCTCTCATACTTTCTTCAGATAGTCAGGTAGGATCATGGATTTTAGATTCTGGTTCATCTTTTCATGCATCCCCAAACAGAGATTTGTTCTACGAGTATGAACAGGGAGACTTTGGAGTTCTTTATTTAGGGGATGGTACGCCTTGTCAGATAGTTGGCAAAGGAAAAGTGCAGCTGAGATTGCAGATTGACAACACGTGGGTGTTGAAATAGGTCATGCATGTTCCAATTCTGAAGCAGAGTCTGATTTCTGTAGGAAGGTTGGGAGATGAGGGATGCACAATAACCCTCACAGCGGATTCTTGGAAGGTTACCAAGGGAGCACTTGTTATAGCAAGAGGTAAGAAAGTAGATACTCTTTATCTGTCTACTTGTATTACTGAATTCTACTTCTGGTGTAGATTCGAAGATGTGGCCTAATAGGCTTGGTCACAAGAACAGGAAGGGAATGAAAGTTCTTGATTCAAAAGGTACGTGTTCAAATTTGGAAAGCATATATACAGTTCATTGTAGAAAGAGGAAATTTGATGCTTTTGATAGGAACAAAGAAGCCTTGGTTTTTATGGAGGAGATGAAGGACAGAGATCAGTCACAGGGGCTAAATAAATCTATGCAGGGCAACATGGATAGAGGTTTGATCCAAGAAGAGCTCGCGGATGAAAATTTCATCACTTACAGGAACACACAGACACTGATGTCGGTAGCTTGGCACCGACGTCAGTCATCCAGATACTGACATTAGTAATGTGCAGACCAGCAGGGTCGGTAGGTCAGACTGGAGAAGTCCGATGTTGGCCATAAGGACCGACGTTGGCAGGAGGGATGCCGGCGTCAGCCAGGGAAATGACGTCAGTAGTCAGGGTCAGTGTAGGGAACCGACATCGGTCAGGAGCAGACTGGGAGATGGCCTAGATCGGTCACTGGAACGGATGTTGGGTGAATTAATAAGTCTCAAACACCCATGTGGAGGTCAAGAAAGGTATGTGAACCTCATATTCATTGTTCACCTTCTTTATATTTCTTACTGATAGTCATGAACTAGGAAGATGGAAGAAGCAATGCAAGTAGAATCCAGAAACAGTGGGAGCTTGGCATGGATGAGGAGCGTGAGTCCTTAGAGAGCCAAACAGGTATTTGTTGGTAGTGTTGTCAGCTGGAAGAAAGCACTGGATAGAGGGATGGATTCCCGTTTTAGAGAAGAGAGTGGATGGACACATGAGACAGAAGGCTATGGTATATGGTCTTGATTATGCTGCAGAACAATGGAGGTTTGACCATTGTATTTTATCTTTACCAGGTTGGATAGTATTAGCTACATTATCTTGTTATTGTATTGTGTTACTTGTTGCAGGGTTTCATATACAGGGAGTTTTTTGAGCTAAGGGTAGAGTTGGTTCAGAAGTATGTCATGGAGAATTTGGGAGCAGCAAAATTCTTGTGGCATAAGATACAGGTATTACATCACAGGTTTACGTGGTGGTTTGTCTTCAAGAGTGACGTTGAAGAGGGATACAGAGCCTAAAGAACAAAATAGATGGTGTACAAGTATAGGTACAAGTTGCAGCTATTTATCTCCAAGTGGGAGATTGTTATGGTGTGGAGCTAAAAGCTTCAATTGTTTGCAGACACAAGAGAAAGGATGCTGAACAACCAGAGCCATCGGCGTCAGCAGTATGACCGACGTCAGTTAGATGCAGTGGAGAAGGAGACCAGTGATGGCAGGGATTCGGTCAACATCGGTAGCACTAGACAAGCAGGGACCAGCGTCGGTCGCCTGTGCGGTCCAGAACTGTTCATTGCACAAATAGTTAGTTAGTTGAACCGAGTGTTTGCATGCTAAGGGGCTAATTTAAGTCGTGGGATGTGTGTCTAATTTTAGTAGTTAGAGTTCTATTTTTGTAAGCATGGGATCTTATTTATAGACCCATAAGGCATGTATTGTAATTATGTAAGAAGGCAAGTAGAAGCATTGAAGCTAGCAAGGTCAAGGAGATCTACAGGGGTAAGGTCAAGGAGATCAGCTGAAGCATTCAAGGAGGGATAGCAACTCAGGCTTTAGAGTTGTTGTGTTGAGCAAGAGAGAGAGGGAAGAAGGTCTTGAGGTGTGGCAAGCCTTTGAGGTGGAGGAAGAAGTGGCATCTTCCTTATTGTATTTTCTTCTAGTAATATTTAATACAAGAGTGTGTATTGTCTCTCAAATTCTTTATTGTCTCAAGTTTCTAGCTACTTTATCATTCTGGTATAATTCCGTGTTTAATTGCATATAAGAAAGTAATCAATTTTGCTCTAATTGGTAGAGCTAGAGATCCCCTGACAAGAAGTCCAAGAGAAAACCCAAAAATTTGGTGCAGATTAGAGAAGTTAAAAAAAACCAAAATATAACTATTCGATTTTAGTCATGACTAAAATGATTGGGTCAATCTTGGTAGGCTAAGGCTCTATTTTGGTCATAGTTTTCAATCCTAGTTAGATAATTTTACATTCTCTTAAAGTTTTTTGAGCACCTTCATCTATGTTTACAAATAAAAAACCTCTCACGAATTGTCAAATTGAGTTGAAAATCTTCCAAAAGTCCATCTCCTTCATCCAAACCCTAATATACTCCAAAATACCTTGTAAAAAAATAACAAATTGGGTGTATATGAGGGTAATGCCTCATTCAAACCCCTATTATAAGAATATTTGGTAATCAATAATAATGTAATAAAATAAGTAGTCAAATGTCATATGAATATCATGACCTAAATCCCTATGTATGATACACAATAAACTAGTATATTTTATATACACTTTCACTATTTTTTCCACTTTTGGTACAAGGGATGCATTACTTAAATAGATGGAAATAGTAATAAAATTAGAGTGTAGTATTAGATATGAATTATAATACTTGGTATCCTTATGGATATCTCCCTCTATATCCTACTAATTACTAGCATGATTTTGTTTGTGTGTTTCCTAAATTTAAATTAAGACATATTAGCATGTTAGCCAGTAATAAAAAAGGTAGAAAAGACAATAATAAGGTATAAAAGACCCAAAAAATTAGTAATAGGGGTCATGGGACCCACAAGGTTAAATTATCAATATTGAGCATCTTGATCTTGGTCATGACCAATATCAAATTACCTCATTGTATACATGGCTAAAATTAAATGACTCAAACTTGGGAAACTAACCTAAAACCCCAAAATAGTGATTTGGACATTTTGGGAGCATCTAATCTTGTATGGATGTAAAAAAAATAATTGATCGATATCTTTTCAAGCATTTAAGATTGATATATGTTATTATCATATATCTAATGTGAAGTTAAAGTAAAATTTTAAGGATATCACAAAATAAGTGAAGGCAAATGAGGCCAAACACAAATGAAAACACACCAATAAGAGCCTAGTTTGAACTAATGATCCATAAGATTAATATGCTAGTATCATAGAAAATCACTAATCCCATGCCAAAATTATTCATATGAATTAATTATTATTTATATATCACTTTAACCTTGTGTTTTACTAATTTATCACACAATGAGGATTACATTATGTACAATCAAGCAAAACTATGACACAATGCAAATCTATATAAATATAGTAATAAATACAAATCTAAAATGTGTAAACATAGATATTTATATATTTTAAATTTGACCAAGGAGGTTAATATATAAATATATACTTTTTTACTTGTGCACTATCAAAGGCATTAAATAGTGGAAAAAAAGTCTAGACAACAAGATAAACAAAACCCAAAAATAGTTTAATGAATAGATAATTTTTCTGAAGATGTTAAAAAATCATGGGACTGATTGTGTCCTATATCAAATTTCAATGACCCTTTTTACCCCTTTTCCATGATTATAACCCATTACTATAATTATGTCATCCATTTATTTTTAGGATATAAAATGTTTTGAGCTACTTAGATTAAGCTAGAAGATTTCAAATCTAGATTTACTTCACATAAGTAATGTGTATAGTCATCTGAATAAAATATTATTTAACCAAACCCTAATTTTCCATAATTTATTAATAATATATAAATGTGAAAGTTTAGTTCCCTAATCCTATTTTGAGTGTTTCAACTACATATCCTGTAGCGCAAAATCAAGGATTACCTTGATTCTAATGTTTGTTATTATTCTTAATCCAAAATGGGAGAAAATTATTGACCTATTCTCACTAGATATTAAAATAAAACTATATTCTTCATGATTACATTATTTTGGTATGAGTGTGTTTGCATAAAATATTTGAGTAAAAAAATTAATTCATAGATTCCTTGCTAAAATGTGTAGACCTCTTGATAACAATTTATGAATGTACATAAGAGACTTAGTGTTTAAGAGATATGGATGATATGATTTGATATACATTATATATAGGAACACATTCATACATAGGGAAACCATAAAAAATATTGAAATAAAATAATCAATGCATGAAAAACATTGTAAATGAAATAAAGGACCCAAAATTCAACTGGAAAAAATAATGGGTCAGCCAATTATGACTTAGGTTATAATCATAGGCCGATTATAACTAAAGAAAAATCCCAAAACAATTTTTTGGACATTCTAGCATCATCCAAGGTTATGTAGGGTAAAATAAATAGTTGACATGTATATTTTCAAAAAAATTATTAAATGGAGGTATTATCATTCCTAAATTAAACATGAATTTAAGTTTTAAGGAAAACCTAAGTCAATGGAAGATAAGATAGGGCCCAACAAAGTGGAAAGTGTATCCAAAAGATAAAAGTGTAAAAAAATAGGTGAAGTGTGACAAATAATGACAAATATATAATGAAATATAGTTTAATACAAGAATTAGGTGTCTATATAATGCTTACTTTATTAGTTGTGTCTAAATGCATGCATGCGTATCAAAGTAAAACAAAAATAATCATATAAATAAATATTCCCTAGTAGATATTGAAGGATTAAGAATATGTTTTCTATATTCAGTGTATCCACACTCTATCAACAACAACTTGAATATATATACAAGAAAATAGGAATGCCAACAAGTAGATCAACGTCCTAGGAAATTGATAATTAATGTAGACAAATGAAATAAATGAAACTAGGAATAAAAAATTAATTAATAAAATTTAGGATTCACAAATCATGATGTCACTCTCAATAACTAAAATATTAAATTAGAGATGGAAGCTAGGATCCAATTTCTTAGGGAAAAATCTATACTTCTTGTTCGAGGAAGTAGACATCTAGTGACTCTGTTGATATATATGATGACATTATTAATATATTTGGTGCCTTTGGGAATAACTATAATTCATAAGTGATAATACAATATAAAATTATTTCCCATTTTGATGTGAGGGATGGTCTTAAAAATCACTCATCTAAAAATATTAAGATTAAATGAACCATGTGTAACATAGAAAGTAAACTTAGCTACTATAATCATTGAAAATATTTAACTATATAAAATATAATCATGAAATACTCAATAGGAGTATGTTATTGGTGTGAGGATGAGATATTAACATGTTACCAATGTGAGGGTGGAAACATAAATATCAAGTGTGATACTCATGATGTGATTAATTGTAAGGACATGAGGCATGTGATCCCATTCTAATTAAATTGATGAAGGATTAATAGGCACATGGGTGTGATAAGATTTTTATAAGTAATATGTAAAATACAATCTCATGGAGAATGTGTGGGTATGATTCCCCTAATTAAAATATGTATCATGTGTATATGAGGATAACATGCCCCCATGAGTGATAATAATATGGTCGTAATATGGATATATAATGTATGATATATTATGTCATCATCAATAACATAAAACATAATTAGTGAAACTCATGAAGAATGTTTTGGTATGATGTTCCCTATGGAAATATATAAATATTGAAGTCTAAGAATGAATAATATTTGTAATAAATGGTAATATATAATGGCTATTATGTTGCCAAAAATTAAAGATATAAGTGATTATTTGAAGGATTTTAACCAAAAATAACATCAATGACATAACATGAAACTATGAGAAAAATCAATAATGCAGAATAGTAAGTTACCTCTCAAGAGAAAACCATAAGAGATAAGAGTTTTAAAGTGGTAAACCAAACATATTGGAGAAAAACCCATATGATATTATTATAAGGATTGTAACCAAAATATCCACAAGTAAAATATTAAATCAAGATCATAAGAGAAGAATAGAGAGAGCTATAAGATTCTTAGTGAGGAAAAAAGGAGAGGAAGGGTTGTTTTATAGAGCTAAAGGAGGAAAATGGGAGTTACATAGAATCCCATTGTTACCTTACAAGCCCCTTAAGTGTATGCCACTTGTGTCCTAATCCCTTATAAAGAGAAGGGAGGTGTGTGTCATGTGTGGAAAGGATTTATTCATTCAAGTAACTCCAAAATCCTAAGGGAGCATAAAGAGGTGAGTGACACCTCATGAAATCCAAATTTATATGAATTAATAATTCACATAAATATAAATTCCTTGCACATGAAAAATAAACTTAGGATAAAACAAAATATCTTAAATAAAGGTTAATTATGACACTCCCTTAAATTTTTTTTAGTGGTTTAAAAACAAACAAGAATGGAGGAAACATCACTAACACTCTCCCTTGATGATAACTTCCTTTAATCCTATCTTGTTACAAAATAAAACAAACTTATCTTTACATAGAGGCTCAGTGGATATATTAGCCATTTGATCTTTAGTAGGATAGAAAGAGAGAAGAATTTAATTATCTACAATAATTTTGCACTGAAATTGATGTTAAATCTCATTGTCCTTGGACCTTGCATGGAAAAATGTTTTTTTGCTAAGGCAATGGCACTTTAATTATCATAAAAAATCATAGTATTAGAATGTTATGGGTGACCAAAATCTGCAAGAAGTATTCTAATCTAAATAGATTCCTTTGTAGCATGATTAAAATATTTATACTCAACTTCTATGGAAGATAGAGATACATTTTTTTCTTTTTACTATTCCATGAAATGGTTCTAGAACCTAAAGAGAAGAAATAACCACTAGTATATCTACGATCATTAGGATCACCATCCCAATTAGAATATGAATAACTTGCAAATAAAAATTGATATTCAATGTATACTTGATGCCAAAGTTTATATTACATTTGATATAATGAATAATTTTTTAAACTAAAACAGGGTAAAAGTATTATTGAAAATGGAGAAAGAACAAAATTACAAAGTTTTATCCTGGTCAAACAGTTGATCAAACTTCTGGGATAAATCTAGAGGTAGCATCCTTTGTTTTGAAATGTTCCACGAAGGCCCATGTTCGGAGGCCCATTTGGCCAGGCAGTTAGCCACCCCATTTCATTCACAGGGAATATACTGAAAGGAAATAGACTCTAAAGAAGTATAGAGTTGGAGGAGCTGAAGCACCACTCTAGCCAAATGCCAGTCATTAGTTTCAAAATTTTGATCATTCAACATATTAATTACAACTTGTGAATCAAATTTGCAAATGATTCTATTCCAGTCGAGAGAGCAACACTGTTGGACAATAACAAGATCGTAAGAGCTTCCATGAAGTTGTTAGAATACCAGCCTTTGTGAATAGAGAAGAAAAAAATCACCTGACTTGATTTGTCACACCCCACCCCACCAATCCTAACTGGACCAGGATTCCCATGAGATGATTTGTCAGTGTTGATTTTTAGCCAGCAAACCTCAGGAAGAAACCACTGACCCATCCTATCAATAGGCCACTTGGACAGACCAAAAGTGTGCACAACAGAAAGAGGGATGAGGGAAGGACCCCTGGGGGCAACAGGGACAAGGCACACAAGCACTTTGGCATCAGCTAAACACAAGTCCTCCGCTAGGTCGCACTTAGCATAGAGTGTTTCAACAAGAGAGCTCAAAATTCTTCCCCATAAGACACTAATCTCAGTATTGGTGCCTTGGAAAATCTACCTATTTCTCTCCAGCCACAGCTGCCATAGGATGAATGTTGGGCCAATGCACTAAGCAACCTGGAGAAAAGAAGCCTGAGAGGGGGGATGACCCAAGTGGTCCCAGAATTCAGCTAAAGAAGAGACATGCCAGTAGGGGTGATCCCAGACATCCCACCAAAGGTGTCAGATTTGTTTGGCAATAGGACACTTAAATAAAATATGGGAAATAGTCTCTGCACAACTATGACAAAGGATACACATGGAGGGCCCCTGAAAACCCCACTTGCAGAGGTTCTCCTAGGTAAGACATCTATTGTGAACCAACACCTAAAGAAAGAAGTTACATTTGGGGCAAGAGTAGCTATTCCAAACTTTGGTCCCCCAAGGGATCATCACCTCTCCTAAGAGATGTTTGGTCAAAGTAAGGTATCCAACAGAAATAGAATACTTCCCTGAAGGGTCTCCCCCCCAAGCTAGAACATCATGCCCCTATAGAGAACTGCATTCCCTGGATACCAATAATGAGGATAGCTCTAATTGATCCTTAATAGAGCCTCTTGAAGGCCAGTCCAAGGAATTCTTCCATCTATATCCCATTGTCATACCCAACCTGACGGCCTCCTTATAATGATCCAATGTGTTCCACCCAGCATCTAGCATAACATCACAGAGCAACTGCAAATGTGGATGAGAGGATAAGAGAGGGGGTGCCCATCCCAGGAGTTGCTCTAGAAAAGAGTGTCCATTCCCCTGTTGCTGATCCAAAAAAGGTTGTTCTTCACTAGCTGAGCTCCCCTCTTGAGAGTGTTCCAAACCATCAACCCTCTCCCCTCAAGGGGGATTCTTAGAATATCTTCAGGCCACTCCCAAGGGTAGTATTTCAAGGCCAAAATATGGGCCTAGAGTTGGGCCAGACTGGAGCACCAGTGCCAATAGAGTTTGGTAGCAAGAGCTTGACTGCTTAGAATTGTGGAGTGTAGCCCAAGGCTGCCTTCCTTTTTGGGCTGACAAATGGTGTCCTAGTTGAGAAGGCTCCATTTGGTGTTAAGCAGATTGCCACTCCAAAAAAATTGTTGAGAAAGAGCATTGAATTCCTTCAAGAAGTACATAGGGGCAGCCTGCACCATGCTACAATAAATGGGGAGGGCTTGAATCACCGATTGTAAGAGTGTCACTCTGCCAGCAGTGGAAAGCCATCTATGCATCCAGTGATCAACTTTCTATCTAAGCTTGTCTAGCACTCCTTGCCATAAGAGCCTTGGCTATCTTCCTACCATAATAGGGACCCCAAGGTAGGTAAGAGGAAGGGATTGTGACTGAAACCTCAGGATGGCCATGATCCTCTACTGAATAGACTCGAGGGTGTTAAAAAACACAATGGAGGATTTGTGGTCATTAACCATCTGCCCAGAAGCTGCCATATAAGTGTCCAAAATAAGCTGGAAAACCTCCACTTCCCTGATGTGGGCTTTCCCCACTAGAGAAGTGTCATCAACAAATTGGAGGTGGGATAAGGTGGGTAATCCATGTCCCCACTGCCAACCTTGTAGCACATGCTGAGAAACCTGAAGCTTGATGAGATGCCCAAGGCCTTCTACCAGAATAATAAACAAATATGGAGAAAGAGGGTCTCCCTGATAAAGTCCTCTGGAGGTGCCAAAAAGATCAGAGGGAGCACCATTAATAAGGACTGAGAAAGAGGAGGTCATAACATAGCTAAGCACCCAACTGATCTAGTCCTAATTAAAGCCAAAAGCCTATAGAACTTTATCTAGGAAGCCCGAGCTGACTCTGTCATATGCCTTAACCATGTCAAGTTTGACAAGCATAGCACGGTCCTAGGAAGTACTCATAGAATGAATAACTTCAGCCCCTATAACTACTCCATCTAGAATCTGCTTACCAGCCACAAATCCCCCTTGCTCCTTAGAGATAAGCTTGGGAAGGCAGAATTTAAGCCTCTCTGCAATAAGTTTAGTGATAATCTTGTAGACAACATTGCAAAGGGCAATAGGTCTGAAATAATCCAACTAATTAGCTTGTTCACGCTTCAAAATGAGTACCAAAAAAGTAGAATTCAGGGCTCAGAGCATTTATTTATTGGAGTAAGACTCCTGAATCACCCCTAAGAGGTCTTGATTGATGATATCCCAAAATTCCTAAAAAAATTCCACAGGGAATCTATTTGGTCCTGGGGCCTTACCTTTCTTCATACCAAAAACTACACCCTCTAATTCTGACATACTAATGGGGTGCATAAGGGAGTCATTCATATCAAGAGACACAAGAGGAGGAATGCAAGATAAAACCATACCTTCAGCGAGCTTGTCAGGAGGAGTATCATTTGTGAAGAGAGCAGAATAGAACCAAATAGCTTCCCTAGATATGTCTTGGGAGGAAGTCAAGCTTCTACCATTTGAAGTAATCAAGGACAAGATGAAGCTTCTATTTCAGTGATCCTAAACAGAGTTATGGAAGAAAGCCATATTCCTGTCACCCTCCTAAAGCCAGTCAACACAAGCCTTTTGTTTCCAATAAATCTCTTCATGAAGCTCCCATTCTGCTAGTTTCATAGAAGCTAGAATCTCAGCTAAACGCAGGGCTTCTAAAAATCCAAGATCATGGATTCGCCTGGTGATGGTGTCTAACTGGTCTTGCACTTTCCTCTTCCTAGTATCAGTGATCCTAAACAGAGTTATGGAAGAAAGCCGTATTCCTATCACCCTCCTAAAGCTAGTCAACACAAGCCTTTTGTTTCCAATAAATCTCTTCATGAAGCTCCCATTCTGCCAGTTTCATAGAAGCTAGAATATCAGCTGAATGCAGGGCTTCTAAAAATCCAAGATCATGGATTTGCCTGGTGATGGCGTCCAACTGGTCTTGCACTTTCCTCTTCCTAGTATGGAAATTACCAAAATAGTGTAGGTTCCATTACTTCAATTTCTTTTTCACATATTGTAGCTTCTTAGCAAACACAAACATGGATGTGCCATAATTTAGTGTTCCTTGCTGCCACCAACTTGTCATTAGATCCTGGAGGGAAGCATCACGGAGCCACATCAGCTGAAATTTGAAAGGTGGCTTCTTAGGAGCAGCAATATGTCCCATAAAGAGCATGATAGGCCAATGGTCAGACCCCCGCCAATCAAGGATTTCAGAGGAGAGGGAGAATGCACTAGAGCACCAATAGCATGAAACTAAGAATCTATCCAAACATTTTGAGATGGCCACCTCTCCCATCCTACAGTTGTTCCATGTGAAAAGGCCATTGAGGGGTTTCACATCTGAAAGATGTAACCGGTCAATATTTTGCTGAAATAGCTCTGTAGAAGGTCCCAGTCCAGATAGTCCCACTCTCTTCTCTTCTAGGCTGAGGATAGAATTAAAATCTCTAGCTATGACCTAGGGCAAGAAGGGGTGGCATCTTCGTACATAACGGATATGGTCCCAAAGCTTAAGCTGACCTAGAAGCTCAACCGGGGCATAAACATTAGTGACCAGAATCATCTCACTAGTCTCCAAGGAGGAGGCCACCATAGGGAGAGCTGAAATATAGGACAACCAAAGGTGTGGCATGACTTTCCTTGGATCCCAGCACATAGCAAGACCACCAGAGGTTCCCAAGGTGCCAATACCCTAGCATTGCCCACGGAAGCAAATATTGGGGCAGCAAGTAAACAAAGAGTCAACAGAAAGTTTTGTCTCTTGAATGTAGAGGATGTTAGGGGTATAATCTCTCACCAATTTCTGAATAGCCTTTTGTCTAGGGATGCTATTCAACCCCCTCACATTCCATGATAGAATAATCATTGAGTGGAGTGAGGGAAGTGTTCATCCATGGTCTTCACCACCCCTGACTCTACCAAAATATCTCCTGTAAGTTTAATCCTCTCTTGATCATTTTTGCATCCTGCTTGGGAAGGTGTGGAATAGGATACCTTATTGAAAGGTCTCTGCATTAAACCAAGAGTGGAATAAGGTCCTTTTTCCTTGCTAGGAAATTCTACATCTCTTACCAAATCTACCTAGTGTAAGTTTTTGTCCTGTGTGGATGCCACCACAAGGGCTTTGCTCTCTGTGGCAAGAGTAGCTTTTGATGCTTGCTAAGAAACTATGACCTGGGGATCATTGGTTATATAAGTCCTTCCTTCTAGCTCCAATGTCTCACACTGTTCCATTACCAGAGTGCCCTCCTCTATAATCATATTGTCCAGAACTTCAAAGTGATTGAAACTTGCTTCTCCTTGTCGGTCCAGATGAGATCAATTTTGACCTCTCCCTCTTGTACGATGTCAGACTGGGGTAAAACCATCCCTTTCAAGTCTCGTAGCATCAAATTGGCCTAGCTCCAAGCTGGGAGTATTTAGGGGGGCTTTTCCCTTTATTGCACTATATGGCTATCCATTTTTGGTATTGACAGGGTCAAGGTGTCCATTCTTCATACCTGTATTGGCCGCTTGTGGACCAGCTGAACCCTCAAAGTTTCCTGAACCTTTGGGTGCATGAGGGCATTGCCACTTAAGATGTCCATACTCATGACAAAAATGACACCGAAAGGGGATGGATTCATAATCAATTTGCTAAATCTAGGAGGATGAACCCAGGCATATTTCAATGGAATCTGGTAGTGGGTTGTTAATATCAATATCCACACAAATACGTGCATAAGAGATTACCTTCTTGTCTAGAGATTGGTGAGAGATTGCAATAGGTGTTCCAATCATGGCACCAATCTGGTGTAGGATGTCCTCATGCCAAAATTCTAGAGGTAGCCTCAGAAGGTGGACCCAGACTAGAACTCGTGAAGGGAGATCCTCAGCCAAGTTGAAACCTTGATGCCAAGGTTTTTTAAAAAGGCCAATGTGGTCGTAAAAGTATGGGCCACCCTCAAAAATCCTATTTCTATCAAAAATGAAAGTGAAATTAACCATGAAGTAGCTTTTCCCCGCTAGCATGATATCAAAATCTCCTTCAATTTGCCATGACCGGTGAATCCAGGCTTCCAGAGCCGCTTGTGAAATGTGAATTTTGAGAAACTTGTAGATTAATGCGTGAGAAGCCAAGTATTCAACATCATCTTTGACAGCATCTGGTAGGATAACTAATATGGGTTTGTCTTGGTTGTGAGGAAAGTAGCCATTAACCTTACCGATCTTGGCTCGCTCACCAACATAGACTGCCCCTTTTCTTGTCTCCTGCGAGATACCTCCAAGAGTCAATTGTCCAGCTGCGGATGGATCCGCCCTCCACAGGCTGCCAGAACCCTCGCTCGCATCCATCCTCTCTTAGTTCTCATGTCATATAATGAATAATTATTTTAGCATATTTAAAATGAATATCTTGAGGTTTATACATAAAGTGAGAAACTAATCTAATAGAAAAAAACAATATCAAGATGAGTATGAGTAAGATAATTCAAAATACCAACCAATATTCTATATAGAGTTGGATCAATAGTTTCTATTTCCATGTAATTAAGTAATTTAACACCAAGTTCACAAGGAATATTAAAAGGTTTGCAATCTAACATATTAAATCTAGATAATAAATCATATGCATATTTATATTGATAAATAGAGATGCTATACTTTTCTTTCTATTCTTTAATGCTTAAAAAGTAATGTAAGAAACCCAAATCAGCTAGTTTAAAGGTATTGAGACATAACTTCTTTATGCAAGTCACCATTTAAGAAAATACTCTTAACATCCATTTGATAAATAGGCTAATGCATGTGAGCAGTTAAAGCTACAACAACTTTAATTATGGGCATCTTAGAAACATGATAAAAGGTTTCATTATAGTCTATTCATTAAATTTTATAAGAACCTCTAAAAACTAATCTAGCTTTATATTTTTCAATTTTATTTTTAGAATTTAACTTAGTTTTAAATAACTATTTACAACTTACCAAATGATGCCCTTTAGGTAGTGGGACTAAGTCCCAAGTGATATTAGAAATTAAAGAGTTGTATTCATCATGCATATATTTTTACTAATGAGGGTGACCTTCATATTTTTTTAGAGTTTTAGGATCATTATTGTATATAATTTTAGACATCAAAGCATAATTATAAAATTTTTGCCTAGTTCTACAAGTATCATTAAGATCTACATGAATTTTAGAATCTTGTATAGTAGTCTTGGACCACTTAGGCATAGCTGTAGTTGGATCACTATTAGAAGAAGGATAAGGAATTGGAGGAAAAACATCATCATGCAACACAACATTATGATAATCACTAGTTTTAAAGGAAAAAAGTAGAAACTAAATCAAGAGAATTAGAATTTGAAGCATAATCAAGTACACCATTTTCAACAATGTTAACATCCCTTTTAATATTTATTTTGTTAGTTTGAGGATCAAAAACCCTATAATATTTAGATGATTCATCATTATCAAAAAATATAAAAGTATCTACTTTAGAATCTAAATTTTTACACTTTACAATTGGAATATGAACAAATGCATCACAACCAAAATGTTTTAAATTAGGTTTTCTACCACTCCAAGATTCTTCAAGTGCAATATCTAAAAAACATTTAGTGGGAGTCCTATTAATGAGATAAAAAAACATAATACATGTCTTCAACCTAGTATTTAGAATTCATATTTTTAACATGCAAGATACACCTAGACATTTCAATGATAGTCCTATGTTTATGTTCAACAACAACATTTTGCTCAGGTGTGTAGGAAATAGTTTTCTCATCCTTAATTCCTTTTTACTTAAAATATTTAATAAAATCATTGTTAACATATTCAGTACCATTATCAGTGTGTAATATGCATAAATAAAAATGAGATTATTTTTTAACAAAAGGCATAAAACTCAATAAAAGTGTTTAAAACTAGATCTTTAGTTTTCAAAAAATAAAACCAAACTCACCTAGTGCAATCATCAATAAAAGTTAAAGCATAATTAACACCATTAATATAAGGAGTTTTAATAGGGAATGAAATATCACTATTAAATAAATTAATCTTTTCAATATTATGTCAAGAGTATTTTTTAGGAAAAGAATCTCTATGAATTTTACCATCCATACAACCGTTACAAGTAGAAGTAGTGAAATAAATTTTAGGCAAACCTTGCACCATATTAATTTTATTTATTAGTGTAATAATTTTATAATTTATATGTTCTAATGCTTCATGGCATAAGTTAGAATCATTAAAAATAAGCAAATCATGAGAAGATGAGGGAGAAGAAAATCTATTAAATTTGAATAAATTATCATTGTCTCAAAAAATAGTAGTGACAACTTGAAAATATTTCTTAGTATATTTAACATAACAAGTATCATTAATAAATTATACTTATATTCATACTTGCATAATTAAATTATGAAAAGTAAATTCAATTTTAAATTAGGGACAAACAAGACATTATGCAATTTACCATTAAAGATTTTAATATTTCTTATGGCTTCAACATTGCAAGAAGCATGATTTAAAAGACTTAAATGATTGTTAGAAATATATGGTCTTAAAAAAGTGAATAATTGAGTATTAGATATCATATGTTGAGTAGCACTAGAATTAACAATCCATTCAATAAGAGAAGCACATAAAGCACAAGTAAAATCTTCTCTAGTATTAGAGTTTTGTTTTGCTTGAGTCTTATTGTTACGAGTGCTAGCATTGTCTTTGACCTTAATCTTTCCACTTTTTATATCACGTTTATTTTTAAAGTAGTGATCTTCATCATGAGTTTTTTTGTCACAATAATTACACTCTAACTTTTTCTTAGGTTTAGAGTTAAATTTTTTATATTTCTTTTCATGTGTATTATTAGACTTAACATGTTCTTTGCCATTATTTTATTGGTTTTTAGAAATAAAATCATGTTAATTAGTCATAAGACTACCAAATTGAATCATTTTTTGTTCTTATTGACATAATATAACTACAAAATAATTCAAATGTCAACATAGTAGATAGTGTATTAAAAACTAGTTGTGAATGAATATTAGTAATAAACTATTGAAAAGGTTGAGACAAACACTTTTTTATGATAATATGAATCAAATTGAAATGAAAAAGTTTAACACCTAAACTAGATAGTTTAGAATACACATAATGAACTTTAATCAATAAATCATCCATAGTTTTGAATTCATTGTAATTTAAATCAAACAATTGATATTGAATTTGAATTTTATGAGATTCAATCACAACATCATAAAAAAATTTAATATTAGACCAAGCAGTGGAGGCAAGTGATCAACCATCAATATAGATATACAATTCAAGGGTCATGGTCATGCCAATCAATCCTAAGGCCTCATCATTTTTTATTTGCCATTTTTCTTGGATTTCAGTAGAAGTAGTCTTTATATCCAGTTGAGGATCTATGTCATCTAATATGCACAAAAAATATTTAAAAGTGAAAATATATTTCATATGCAATTTTTATAAATGGTAATTGGTGGACATGAGTTTAAATTTGGGTAACAATTGAGTCACTGTGCCTTGAAAGCTCACCCAATGATCAGAAAGTGAATAGGCAAAAAAACACGTAGGTAACAAAAGGTGTAGGAGGGCAAGAAAACAAGGGAAGGACTTTGATGAAATGCAAAAGAAATAGTGAGAAAAAATAAGAGCCAAATATAGGATAACAAATTGTAAAAAACCTTGCCAAATTGATATGGAAAAGATAATATCAACTAAAAAAGGTCTAAATTTTGATTTAAAACTTAAATGAATGGCTTTGTTTGTTTTTTTAATTAAAAAAAACTATAAACAATGAATTTTACAAAATCATTTGAGAAGTTATAATTAAAAAAACTCTTATTTCTCTTAATAAAAGATTGAAAAGTTTTTTAAAAAAAAAAAATTAAAAGAATCTCATAAAAATGCAAATTTTAAAACATTAAAAGTTGGAGTTGTATTTAAGGAAAGTGCTTTTCCCATATAAATAGGACACTAAAATAAAATGCTTTAAATGTTTTTATATTTTAAAATAAACTTATGTTTTAAAGTAATTTAGAAATGGCAAAGCTCTTGAAGTTAAAAAAAAAGGCATAGTGCCTTAACTGACAAATTGCATGATATTTGATGTTAAAGGAGGGTGAATTAAATAAAAGGAAGTATTAAAAAAGGTTTTGTTAAAACTTAAAATGCCCAACATAGAAGGTGATATTTTTAAACAAATACTTAATATTCCATAAGTGGAGAGGCATAAGACTAGAAAAGGAATAGAGAATTAAATTTAAATCAAATTAAGTTTAAATGAATTTTAAAAAAAAGTGAAACACCTTATAAATAAGGAAGAAATTTTATCAAGGCATAGAATAATATTACCTGAGGTTGAAAAAATTAAATATACAAATGATTTGTTATGACTAAAACTAGAACCAAGGAATAAAACACCTTGTACTCAATGCTTCTGAAGTATTAGCCAATGAAGTGACTTACAGAAGAAAATTTGAAAAATTCTTTACAAAAAAAGGTGTAAATAAAAATGTACGATGCTTTAGAGAAGAAGAAAAATAAAATAAAAGCATACATAAAATTAATGAGAAAGTCACTGTAGAGGAATTTTTAAAAAAAAGTGTTTTGATTAGAGCAGCTATGGGGTGATGCACATGGCAAGTGAAGAAGAGCTCTGGGATTGGAAAAAAACCTCCTCCAAGAGGGGCATCGACCTGATTTCTCTCTCTTTTTTTCTCTGTAAAAAAAATCACATAAAGAATAGGGGAGATCTATTTACATATTAGAAAACTAGAATATAAAATCATAATTTTTAAAAGTATTGTTTTTTGTTTTTAAAATTTTGAAGAGAATGAGCAAAAAAATATTTCTCTCTCACTCTACAAAAAAATAAAAAACAATTAGACACAGATTAATTAAGGAGCAAAAAATAATATATAAAACATATATATTAAAAGTTTTTAATGCTCATTAAAAAAACATTATTGAAAAAATGATTTTTTTGAAAGGAATAATAGTTTTTTTTATAAATATAATGTGGCAAAAAAACCTTCAAGAAAGATTTAGAGGCCACTAAAATTAATCAATGATAAAAATAAATGGATTTAAAAATATTAGCAAGGGGTATAGCCCTTGCAAAAAAAGCTAAGAATTCTCCTTAAAAAAATATGCACACTTTTCAAAAAAATGTCATTAAGATGACCATAGATCTAATACCATGAAGGATTTTAACCCAAAAAAACATCAATGACATAGCATGAAAGTTTGATAAAAAGTAAAAATGCACAATACTAAGTTACCTTTGAAGAGAAAACCATAAGTGATAAGAGTTTTAAAGTGAGAAATAAAATGTATCAAAGAAAAACCCACATGATCTTATTAGAATGCCTGCAACCAAAATCTTCATAAGTATAAAATTTAATCAAGAGCACAAGAGAAGAATATAAATACCTATAAGATTATTAGTGAGGAAAAAGGAGAGGAAGGGCTCTTTTATAGAGCTAGAGGAGGAAGATGGAGTTACATAGATTCTCATTATGACTTTACAATCCATCTTAAGTGTGTGCCACTTGTGTTATAGTCCCATAAAAAGAGAAGGGAGGTGTGTTCCATGTGGGGAAATAAGTTAATCATGCAAGTAGCTCCCAAATCCTAAAGGATCACAAAGAGGTGAGTGACACCTCATGGAATCTGTATTTATGTGAATTACTAATTCACATAAGTATAAATTATTCACACATGAAAAACAAACTTAGGATAAAATAAATCATCCTAAATAAAGATTAATTATAACATAATCTCAATAGGAAAGTTAAATCAAATGATCCAATGTAATAATTTGTACCTAGGATGACAAGATATGGTAATGAATAACACATAAAATAGTAGTATACTATAATGGATGCATGGTAAAGACCATGAAAATGTAAGCATTAAGTATATATACCATAATTATTAGCATGTATGATATATATTATGGAACCAATAAAAATATATCACAAGTATAGGAAATGCAATCATACATAGTCATGTAATCATGCATAAAATTGATGTAACCATAAAAAAATAAATATGACCCACAATCAATAATGATAAGATATGCTGAATTTAGGATCCTCAATGGATAATAGAGGAAATTAATCAACATGAAATATGCATAAAAAAAATTATAAGCACACACACACACACACACACACACACACACACACACACACACACACACACACACACACACACACAATTAATCAATCATAGATCACACAAGAGAAATGTAATGTATCCATGTAAAAATCACATGTATAAACAATGTGTGTGTGTGTGTGTGTGTGTGTGTGTGTGTGTGTGTGTGTGTGTGTGTGTGTGTGTGTGTGTGTGTGTGTGTGTGTGTGTGTGTGTGTGTGTGTGTGTGTGTGTGTGTGTGTGTGTGTAACAAAATGCAAAAAATATAAACTAGAGTAAGATATGTATAAATAATAGTATAAATATCCATATGAAAATGGAAATTAGGAAGGATAAAACACAAGAAGGAAGAAATATCTACCTCCAATGTGATAATTCCATTAGGTGTGTACATAATGAAGTTGAAAATTGTTTTTAAACAAATAATCATATGTAACTTTTATATCTTGCATCTACCCACTTAAATAATACTATGATAATCACGTCTATGTATATGCAAGCCTATAGAATAAGTAAATAATAAAGATATGTATAAGTGTTTCACTATGTAATTGATAATTATAAAGGCCAATTTTTATTTTTATTTTTATGTTTTTCCATGTTTTTGTATTTTATGTTTTCTAGAAGAATCTTTCCCTCTATGTGGGAAATATAGGTCCAATGTGAGAAAAATAATAACATGCCCCATATAAAATGTATATTCCAATGTAAGTATCCAAGTCTCATGATGAATTATAAGTATATGATATGTATCATGGTTATGTAAGGAAGGATTTTTTACCATATGGATCATGGTGAATAAAGGATCCAATGACGTAAAATAAACAAAGAAGGTGAAAATAAATATCAAGTGTACACACACAAAGTGAAAATATAAAAATGAAATGTTGAAAAGGTAAACGTCTAGGAGGAAGAATTAAAAGGAAATAAAAAATTCAAATGGAAAATATATAATCATGAAAATTCATCAAGTCAAATAATACTAACCGATCAAGAAAGTAGCAGTCAAATCAATGTGAAATTGAACATGAAGTTCCACAAAAATATGCCCAAATCTAAATATGAACCAGTGATAATATGTATATGATGTAATTATTATATACATTAATTGATCAAAGGATGAAGTGTTTAATCAAAAAGTATGCTATTAAAGCTAACCAATGATACTAGCAAGTCCTAAAGATTCAAAATGGATAATATGTTAACACACACTTGACACATTCTTAACAAAAGTAGGAGATTTTATCAATAAATCCTTGTGTTATAAACTAATATATTTTACTCATGGATATGTATAAGTTAATTTAATGTTCCTTGGAGATGTATTAGGAAACGATTATTCCTTTTTATTCTTTAATTCAATCTTGATGCACTTTTCTCATTGGTACCCACTTAAGTTATTTTGGATATGTAACGTGATATGATTTTGGATGATTTATATTTTTATATACATTTTTTATATCTTGTTTAATCATAAATTTTTCACCTTTATATTCAAATATACTATATTCATTTGTATTATCACGTGTTGCATTCATCATTTATAACTATGGATTCCAACAAAGCATTATAGTGAAACACTAATGGCATGGCATAAAATATTATAAGATATGTTTAGGGATAAATAGATACAATTAATTTAATACATATCAATATCACATGTTTATTAAAAAAGTGTGATGCATACTTATATTTTCAATATCATATCTAGGTGCCTTAAGAAAAGTGAGGATGCACATATTGAATTGATATTTTTCATCTATCATAATTCCTTGTCATTTTTATTCTTCCATATATAACTTGATGACCAAATGTTTTTCATGTGAAAGATAATTCTCTATAGGATCATGGGGAACCATGATTGGCACATTTTTGTTTGTAGGTAATTCAACCTTAATAATTGTATTATATACTTTATAAGATTAAATATAATTTTGTTTAGGTTGATCTACATTGAAAAGTATATTTACAAATTTTTATTTTGATATATATATCATATGTAATTTCACCACTATTAGTAATATCTTGGATCTTATGTTTCAAATCATGAACATATTTTTCATATGAGTGTTTAGTATAAGATAATAGAAAACATGATTTTTTTTTTATGGTATAGGGATCAAATCATAATGCATAATATAACATAAAAATATCATGTCCTTATCAATATTGTACTCTGACTCTATTTAAGTTTTTTAAATTATCATGAATGACAAAGGGAAGGTGTAAGACTTGTTATAGGTGTCACTCTATAATTATCCAATGGTTTATGATTGTTATTGATTGGTGAATATATAGTTTTGAAACTTGTAGTATAATTAATAGAATCACAATGTGAAGTATGAGTATCATAGTTAAATACATGTGATTGTAAGAGTTAATTATCAAGTAACATGACTTAGGAGAAAAAATAATTAAAATACTTGTAATCATAATAAATCAATTTATATTTTGGAGTAATAAAAATAATTATATGAAAGATATATTATTTATATATATCCACTAGTTAATATATCAAATGATGCATGATACTCCTAAATCGAATAGTGTAATCATTAAAAGGAAATAATGCACAAGAAAACACAATATTGAGCATGCACATGCATGAAATGAAGTGATCATAAGGCATATAATATAACACACAATTTATCCATATAATATTCAATATGCAAGAAATAAAAAATTTAATCTAATCAATGTAATTAGATCTATATGATAAATGTAATTTATTAAGGATATCACTTGAAAAATCTTGTATAAGATGCCCCAAATATAAGGGAAACCACCAATGTTAAAGTGATCATAGGATGTGGATGTGGACATAATTGTATAACATATACAGTTACATGATCATATGTAACTTTTGTGTTATTAATATCTCACCCACTCAAAAAATACACCATGAGAAGCACACATGTAACATGTATATGTAAGCTTTTAGCATAGGTAGATAAACATGATATGTATCCATTGGAAAAAAAAAGCTCTTTTATTTATTTTTATTTTTTTATGATTTTATTAATTTTTCATTTCTATAATTTATAGAATAAAAATATTACACGAAGAGGAATACAAAGGGCACACACAAGAATAAGTAGAGATCATTCAAGCAATAAAAGAAGCCAAGACATAAAATCCAAAATAAATAGGAAAGAGGAGGATTCCAAATAACATAGAAATTTCATTAGAAACTAAATGAATTCTATGGGGAAGGTATTTATATATATGTTTTCATCCTTAGTAAGTATTCACAAGTGTTATAAATGGGATAAATAGTCAAGAAGTGAGGTTCATTATAACATAAACAAGGGTCCAAAAGAATGACAACACAAGAGAAGGCAAAGACCAAGATGTTAGATCTATAATAAAGATGAGGCAAGAAATAAAATAAGAGGAATTAATTTTCAAGGCATCACATATAGAAGAAATCAAAAAATGAAACTATAGTTAAAAATGAAATATTGATGAAACATAAGATATAGGCTATCATGGCTAACCAATAATCCCATATATAATGTCAAATCTTAGACTAAAGGAGTTAGATTCATCAATATAAATATCAGAAAGGTAATATCAAGTTGTGTAGTAACCTAAATAATCATCCTAAAGAGATATATGATAAGAGTGAGCTTAAGGATCCTCTTGAGACTCTTGGAAAGCATGTGTATTAGTTATGATATGTCATAGTTTAATTGAAATCTCAATAGGATCTCTAGCATGAGATAACGAAAGAGATTGTAGACTAATTTTAGGATGTGGATGATTAGGCACTTTATATCTCCTTGTTGTAATTTTATAAGTCTTATATCTAGGATTGGTGAATCAAGATATAAAAGGCATATATGAAATGATTGTAGGAACCATAATTGAAAGTGGTAAAATAGGAATGATTTTATTTATATAAATTGATTTAGCTAGCATATCATGTTGTTTCTGAGGTTGGATAGGTAAATTTAAATATGTGACATGAATAATGTATATTTTTCATTAGGAAAAAACTTAAGAAATAATGTAGTGTGGATGGTATTTATCTCATTTGATTTATCCATGAACATCTAAGAAATAAATTATATGTACCAGTATTTGACATTGTATATAACTACATGAATAAGATCTTAGGAGATATTATAACTGGTAATGTAATACCACTAAGGGGTTTTTATTTTTAATACCATCATAACTCCTAAGTATCATAGCCATGTCAAGTAAATCTTGATTAGTATAGCCTATACTAGCTACAAATAAAATTGTTATTAGATTTTGATTTGAGTCGTTTTTAATTATATTTCCATGGATAATCGATGTACATGAATCAACAAAACCATAAATAGAGATAACCATTATTTTAATCTTAATTTAATATTTCATGGTAATAAAATGTGATACATAGTGTTCAATATTTAGAACTAGTAACCATATATATAATGTTATCAATGACATGATCACTAAAAATTAGTGGTTGATATATAGATGTGGTCATGCCAAAATTTTTGTGTTTCTCTATGTCATGATTCATCAAAGGGTTTTTTATTATTTTAAAGTGTTGATAATGAATTTTGGCATATTCATTCAATCTACTATTATGAAAATCAAATTTAATAATATTACTATAAATTATATCATGCATATTATGTATTACTTTATAACATTGATTAGTATCATTTCTAGAAGCTCTATAATAATCAAAATATTGATTGACATCATATCCTCTAGGAAAACCTATAAAAGTATATAACTTATATGAAAGAGGTTAAGAAATCAAGATAAAATCAAACAAACATTCAATAACCTTGTGATGAGGTTTGGGTAGCCTTGTTAATTGTTGAAGATTTATATAAGGTGGAAAGACAAGCCTACCAAGTGGTTTTTAAACTACATTTATAATTTTTGTCTTAATATTTACCTAAAAACTTGGATCGTCATTAGTATTATATTTGAATGTTTATCTTTCTTGATATTTAGAGGTGGTAGAGGTAGAAGTGTTAGATCTTTACTTGAAAATATTTAACTCTACATGTTTGATATCATATTTTCAAAACATAAGGAAATGTTCATAAAACAATTGGCAGGTATTAAACAAAATATTTTATTTTACTGGCTAAAGAAAAATATTGGGGAAAATAATGTGTAATTCACTATCAAGAATAATTTGAGATTTATTTAAATGCATAGCCTTTAGTTTAAGTACATTTTCCATAAAAGTCTCATTTTTTTCCTTGTTAGAGTTATGAAATTAGGAAAACAAGACCTTTTTGCTAGTGTTTATATCAAAATGAAGGATTGTACTGAAAAAAATATTAAATCGATGTACATATCCTACCATTAAGACATACAACTAATCTAAGTCATATTCCTTGATATTTATATAAATTATCTTGGCCAAAAATAGATCATCATGGGAAAAATGAAATCTTGAAGAAAAATATGATCTAATGTGATGCTCATATTTTCAATTTTAGTTTTTTTTTAATAAGATACACTCACACTATTTGGTGCAAGGGGAATGAGCTATGTAAAAAAAACTAAGACACAAGCTAGATATATGATACAACATTAAATTAAAACAATAAAATATAACTAAAGGCTAAAATAAAAATTGAAATTATGAAAAAATATTGAACAAGTAATGAGAAATGATGAAAAGACAAAGGGAGATAAAAATAAACAAACCTAGGTAGGGTTATGGAATTATAAATTTGGAAATATATTATGGAAGCTAATTGAATTATACATTAAGAATCTATAATTGACCACTCACTAGGAAAAAATTAGTAGGTTGAAGAATGTGTACCATATATAATTATAAGGTCATAAATTTTTTACCTCTATTTTTTTCCACAATGTACATAGGCATAAATTTTATACTCTAGTCCTTTCTGCATTATGCAATTATTTAGGTAGGTGTAAAATTTGATGTTAAGTACGGCTGTATGTTCAATTCATGGAATTGGTTAGTACAATTTTCTTAATTTCTTATTTTTTCTTCATTAACCTAACCCTAAAATGTATCCAAATAAGTATGTGTAATTTAGATTATTTGGAAAACCTTGAGAAGTTTTAGCTACATATCCTACACACTTTGAATATGATTCATATAGTTTTCATGTCTATGTCAGTGAAATATAAACCCAAATGAAAGAAATGGCTTCACCTCCTCTCCTAGATAATCAGATGTATCTATATTATCATACTATAATCTTATTTTTGGCATAATTTTGTATCATCATAAGATGTAGATGCAATGTACACTAAATGAATGATCAATATTCAAGCTCATTGATATGTGTTTCAATAAATGAAATCAATGTATAAATTTAACTTAAAGATTTTTTATACTTAATGATCAATTTATTTTTCCTTACAAATGGATTAGAATACATTTGTATAAATAGGTCTATCTAGGACATTATATGCATAAGATGACAAAAAAATAGTGTGATACATAAACTTCAAGGCACATGAAATTTAACTAAGGTAAGAAGGACCCAAAAAATCATGAGAGATGGAATAAAAAAGTTGCTAATTTTGTTTAAGATATGTTTGATATACCACTAATTATGTACTATTAGGTAAAAAACCTCAAAATGGGGAAAAGACTACTTTGAGAACAAATGGATTGGATCCTAAAGCTAACAACACACAACTCTAACGTGAATCTATAAATATATAGATGAATCAAGGCTAAAGAGACTCTATTATGTAATCAATGTGTAAAAAAATAGTAAAATGCACATAATTAGACTAATGTTGTAAATGCATGACAAAGATGAAATGTGAAAGGTTGTTATCCCAAAATTAGGCATTTATATAATTCCCCACTTTTATGTGCATATATGACTGCATGTTTGTTTCAAAGTAAAATAATAAATTGTACCATATACATGCACTTACCTAGGCATGAAAGGATGAAATAGATGATGTTTGGGTGAGACACCACCCACGTATGATGATAGATCCTTATAAATATGGATTGATCTTGTAAAAAAATACAAGTGGTAAATGTCATGGTAAATCTATATAAATATAAAATAATAGAGATATAAATTTTTAAAAATGAGAATAGGAACAAATACATATTAAGACCAATAATCAAGATGGATTGTTTGTTAAGGAAGAGCATGAGACTAAAGAAGAATCTATGCTAGTTCAGAATAACTTTCACATTCAAGATGAAGGCATAAAATGGTATATAGATAGTGGTTTCTCAAAGCACATGATAAGAGACAAAAATTAGTTCATCTCATTGAAGAAGAATGTCGCAGGAATAGTGATATTTGGAGACAACACAACTACCAATATAATTGGTAAAATAGAAAATGTGTTATATGTGGAAGGTTTGAAACATAACCTACTTAGTGTAAGTAAAATGTGTAACCGAGGACACACACTATCCTTTCATGATAGAGGGTGTGTGATAAGGAGAGCCAAATCTAGAAGGATAATTGTTAATGATAAGAGGATTTAAAATAATCTATATGTATTGAATGAGATCAATAAGGAGAGATGTTTTATGAGAAATATGGATGAAATTTATCTATGGCATAGAAGGTTAGGTCACCTAAAATTTGATAATCTAGTCAAAATAATCACTAAGAAGTCTATGAAGAACATACTTAAGATAACTAAACTAAAAACATACTTTGAAAGGCGTGTAAACATAGTAAGAAGACTAGAATAAGGTTCAATTCAAAGGATTAATCTAATATAAAACCCTTGGAGTTAATACACATTGATGTCTATGGGCCTAAAATAATCCAAATCATTCAAGGAGATAGTTACTTCGTGTTACTCATATATGACTACACTATAATGAGTTGGGTAGCTTTTTTAAAAGAAGAGCCAAAAGATCTTGATAAGTTCAAGGCATTCAAGGACCTTTTCAATAATGATAAGAATTGGAATATCAAGTACCTAAGATATGATAGAGGATGAGAGTTTTAGTCTAATGATTTTAATGACTTCTATCAGGTTTGTGGAATAAGGAGATAGTTCTTAGTAGCTAGGACACCTTAGAAGAATGGGGTAGTAAAAAGAAAGAATAGGATAATTCAAGAGATGGTAATAACTATGCTCAATGAGTCTAAATTATTTGATGAATATTGGCAAGAGGTAGTGAGGACTATAATCTACATTTTGAATAGAGGATAGATAAGGACTAATGACAAAAAGACTCCTTATAAACTTTGGAAAGGTAGACCTACTAATGTGGAACACTTAAGAGTGTTTAAGAGCAAATATTTCATCAAAATATATGATTAATACTTAGGAAAGTTTGATTCTAGATCTGATGAAGGTATATTCTTAGGATTCTCATAAATGAGCTCATCCTATAAATGTTATAACAAGAGGTTATAAAATATAGTGGAAAGCACCAATGTGAAGATTGATGAGACAAAGAAATCACACTCACAAACAAAGGATACATTAGAGAATTTGTATTTCAATAATGAAGAGGAAATTATAGAGTTTGATGAGGAATAATAAGAAGTTGAGTAAAGACAATACCTAAAAGTCCCATCAAGATAGATTCAAAGAGATCATCCTAAATCACAAATCATTGGCAATAAGGATATAGGTATGCAAACAAGGAGACGATTTATAAGTAACCTAAATCAAGAGAATGTTTCTCTATTATCCAATATTGAACCTAATAACCTTGTATAAGCAATCAAAGACAATTTTTGGATAGGTTCTATGAATGGGGTGTTAGACCAGATAGATAATAATGAGACTTGGGAACTAGTTCCTATGCCTAAAGACAAGAATGTCATTGGAAAAAATGGGTGTTTAGAAACACGTTAAATGAATATGGAGAAGTCACTAGGAACAAGAATATATTGGTATGAAATGGATATGCACAAGTTAAAGGGATAGATTTTGAGGAGGCCTTTACACTAGTGGAAATATTGGAGGCTATCAAATTATTTCTAGCATATGCAGGATTTGAATGGTTCAAGGTGTACTAGATAGATGTCAAATCTACATTTTGAAATGAAAACTTGGAATAATAGGTATACATAGAGAAACCTAAGGGGTTCTCACTATCATGTGATAAGGACTATGTTTGTAGATTGAAAAAATCTCTTCATGGTATAAATCAAGCTCTTAGAGCTTGGTATGCCAGGTTGGACAAGTATTTGTTGGATCAAAGATTAAAAATAGGAGCTATAAATATTAATATATACATAAATATAGAATATAACCATCAATTGATAGTTTCTATCTATGGGGAGGACATCATCTTTGTTGGAAATAATGAAAACATGACCAAGGCCTTTACAGAGGTGATGAAGAAAGAGTTTTAGATGTCCATGTTGGGAGAACTATCATTCTTTCTTGGGTTGAAAATCACTCAATCTAAAAAAGGTATATTCATTTCACAAGCCAAGTACATAAAAGAGATGTTGAATAAGTTTGAAATAGAATATTTCAAGGTAGTTAGTAAACCTATAATCATAGGGTGTAATTTAATCAAGGAAGATGAGTCTTTAAAGGACAATTTGACATCATATAGGTCAATGATTGGAAGTTTTCTATACACCACTACCTCTAGACATGACATCATGGAAGTAGTAGGCCTTCTCAAAAGGTTTCAAGAAGATCCAAAATAAAATCATCTGTAAGCAATCAAAAGATACTCAGGTATCTTAAAGGGACTATGGAGTTTGGGTTGTGGTATCCAAGGAGAAAATAGTTAAATTTAATAGCCTATATAGATGTAAATTGGGTAGGAATCCTAGATGACAAGAAGAGTACTAGTGGAGGAGCTTTCTTCTTAGGTGGGTGTCTTGTTTTATGGATAAGTAATAAGTAACCATAAGTACTATTATCCACTTGTGAGTTTGATTACATTGTAGTGGCTTCATTTTACACACGTCCTATGGATGAGATAGAACTTAAAAGACTTAAAAGTGGAGTATGATGGTCCTAAATCTATCTAATGTGATAATACAAGTGTTATAAGCATCTCAAAGAACCCTATTATCACTCAAGGACTAAGCACATTAATATCAAGTATCATTTCTTAAGAGAGCAGGTAAGTGAACAAATTTTCAAACTTGAATATGTTTCTACACAAGATCAAATTGTAGATATTTTAACCAGGCCACTTCTAAAATTAATATTTAAACACCTAAGATGGGAATTAGGTGTAGTTCCTACCTCTATTAGTCACTAAGGAAGTCAAGTGATTAGGGGGATATAATTAGGTGGTTCATTAGCTCCAATTTTAGGAGAGTAGTGTTTATAATGTATGCATGGAGATAGGGGGAACATGTTTATATGATGACTCAGAAATTCATAGTACTATATGTTGAGAATTTTAGTTATAAGGAGTGTGATCCAAGAATTTACAGCATTACTTTGTCATTTATGTCAAAGGGGGATAAATTTCAAAATGAGGGAGATAGTTTATTGTTGAGAGAATATTTTTGAGAATGGTTTCCATCAGCATTAATGACAAAGTAGGAGATTGTTGAGGATTTTAATTGATGTCAAAGGTGCATCTTGCATGAGGTTGATGTCATTAAGAAAGTGTGCCTAATTGGAAGTATGTTGATGTGACTAGGGGAATTGATGGAGTGTTATCATCAAAGGATGTTATCATGAAAGAGACTTTGAAGGCAAAAGAGATAATTAAAAGGAAACTAATTCGTTATAGTTTCATGAAGGTATAGGTCTTTGAGTAGTCTAAGCTTAGTCATTACATGAAGAGACCTTATGAAAAGGTATAATCATGGTGGGTTGGTGAGATGAGTGCACATAGGCATGATTGACTATATGAGGTTTCTTTAGCATGTATTTGAGGCATTAGAGCACTCATGAGAATCTCAGGGTGAGCCTACAAGGGTAGGACCTTTAGACCAAGTATGCACCTAGACCACTTATAGACCCTACCTAACCTAATGAGGTGTCATGATATATTATCAAGGAATGTGAAGGATGTATGGTAGTGTTTAATAATGAGATAGGTTTATTGAGTATTTTATTTAAGTGAAGAGTGCATGAAAAGAGGCATGAAGCTCAGTTTCAAGGCCTAATATGGTTTGTAGGTCAAGGTTTAGAAGATCAAAGAGAGAGAGAGTGTGTGTGGATTAATGAAGGGTCATGATCATATTTAATTTTTTTTGAGCTCATATTATCATTTTTAGATGTGAGGTATGTTTTTTCAAGTTTTTTCATATAATTTGAGGTCATAGTTTGAAGGACAAGGCATGAAAAGTTGTTCAGAAGTCTCTTGAGTGCTCAGAATGAAGGGTTCTCAACCTGAGAAGGATTTTATTATGTTAATTAGCTCATAAAACATTTTAATTGGAAAATAATTATTTAATTTTATATGGGGAAGGTTCCTAGCTCAAATTTATAGGCATTATTTTTTAAATCAAGGGGTTATGCTTTATGAATGATCATTAAGAGTGGAAACATGTTTAAACCCTCTTAGAACCCTAATAAATACTTGATGTTGAATATGTTGATAAAAATTGATAAATATGAATTTAATTGATTATTTTAGATATTTTATATTTTATTTTACTCTCACAACTAACTCCAAGTGGTATTGGTTAGAGAGAAGAGAGAGAAAATGTTGAGTTACAGGCTTGTTTCTAAGAAGTTCTTATAAAAGTCAAACATTGTATTGGAAATAATAATAAATTGGATGGAGGAAGAAGGTAGAGACTCATTTTTAATACCCATGAATGTTTAATTATAGTTTATAGTCCTAAAATTTGTTAGACCAGTCATCCAATTTAGCTAGTCGCTAATAGGCCTAATGGTGCAAATAGTGAAAACCCTAGGCAATAGTGAGAAGATGAATTGGAATGTGTTAGCATGATAAAATGATGAAAATAAGTGTATAGAGATGTTTTAAATAATTTTAATATATGTAAATTTTTTATATAAGTTTTGGAGGTAAGTGAATATGGTGAAAAATTTTCTCACAAGTTGACCTGTTTGATTCAGATGGGACAGTGAGATATAAGGTCATGAGATTGGTCTGCAAGACCAATATTTACCATTTAAAGATATGATATTTTTATTTTAGGATTGTATAATTATTTAATATTATCATATACCTGTATCAAAATTCATTTAAAATATCTACATAGGTGTTGGAGGTCTAAGTCACCATGATTTTATTTTGAGGTAAATTGACAATTCTAAGTACACAAGTTGCAGTGATGAGTTTGAGGATCTATGCCCTAAGTTTAAGTGTCTAATGAATATGGTGATATTTTTTAGGTCATGTAGGTTATTTATATGTGAATTATTTTCATTTTTTTTGGTTAAATTATTTTTTATCTTTGATTGTTCAAGATAAACTTTTTATGTATGTTTAAAGGTCTAATGTAAACAATGCTAATGGAGTGTTTTAAGTGGTTGGACCTAAAAAGAGTCATGATGATAAAAATATGTTTTATAAGGCATATTTTATTGTTATATGATGTGTTATTTCCATTTATGGAGTTTTAAATTGTTCCAAATAAGGCAAAGTATAATGTGTCCTAAAGTAGGCCTAACGAAATTAGGTCTCTATGAGATCTAAAGAAGGATTTGGTATTTTTGAGTAATTTATGACATAATTTAATGATTGATAATTAATTTAAATGTGCCATAATTTATATTTTAAAAAATATATAAGTGATAAAGTGTGTGTGTCTAACCAAGAGGTGTATTATCAAGAGGCTTGTATAAGAACAAGGCCTTTTAGGCCTAATTGGCTAATTAGAGAATTAGAGATAGGAGAAAATGAGATAGAAGATCCTTGAGTAGAAGGAGGTGTTCTATATCATCATAATAAAGTATATGAACTATCATAAATATATAAAAATGAGGTCTAAATATGAAATTCAAGGTCATATGTTCTAATCAATTTTGAAGAGACCTAGTTGAGCGAAGAGGCCTAGAAGGTAGTTTGAGAGGGATAAGAGTGTGAAGAGATAAAGAAGTTGATCATCATATATTTTTTGAGAAAAATATTTTTATAAAGGTGATAAAATAAATTAGGTGGCTAAGTTGGTGTTGAGTCAACTAGGGGGTTGGTGCCTCCTTACAAGTAGGTGCTTGCTAAAGTCTAGTCAAGTGGGTGCTTTGCTAGTTGAGGTTGGTTCTCCATGTGGATTTGGTGATTCAATAAATTTTATTTTTATCTTATATTAATATATTCCAATTTAAAATATCAGTTGGTTTTATTCCCCTTGAGGGCTTCCCATATATGTTATGTGTTATTGTATTTCATGTTCATATGTATGGTTGTTTATGCTTTGATTGATCTATATGTTTGTATGAATGGATCATGAATGTTAAGTGGAATCAAATGAATGTTTTTAAGACTAATTCACCCCCCCTCTCAATAATTGTGATTCCAACATATTCAAACACTTGTGTTCTTCTATTATGGATAATTGGAAATATTTTATTCCTAAAGACAAAGTCGGTAGCTCCCCATCTAAATATTTAGTTATTTGTTCATGGAATTGTCTCAAATGGTGGTAATAACACCATCGATGGTAGCTGATCATGAAACTAAATGGGTAAATACCCCTTTTAGGTGGCTTAAGCTAAACTTTTATGGCACCTTAAAAGGCAACCTGGGGTCAACTAGGGGGTGATTTAGAATCATGATGGGGTTGTTATAGTTGCTTATGCAGGTCTTTTAGACCACCAAACCAACTATGTGGTAGAGGCTATGGCTACCTTTTGGGGCATACAACTCTATTCCCACCCCCATTTTACTAACATCATCATTAAAGAGGACTCTCTTTATATAATTCATGCCCTTAATGGAAAGGTGACCCTATCCCATACCATAAAACACTTATTGATGATGCCCACAATCTTTTAAGCTTTTTTACGCATATTTCCATAATCCACATGTATAGGGAGGGGAAATTTGCATTGGATTACCTTACAATTTTTGGCATTAGTGTTACCACTCTGGTCATATGGGATAGTCCTAATCATATCCCATCCCATATCCTGCATGTTCTCAATCATGGTTGCACCTTGTCTTTTCCTTGAGTTGGCTTGGGCAGTCTCATTTGATGTTTTAATGATTAGCATGTGAAGTGAGTGGGTTAATTATTTCCAACCCATTATTACATTAATTTCCATTGGAAAATTCATTTTTCTTGAATCCTCCATAAGTATTATAGTAAATTACCCTTATAATCAACTAATAATGGGGGGAGATAGAGATGGAATGGAACATATGTCTTATTCAGATGTTTAGAACAATAGAAAGGTATGGAAGAAAATCTGAAAAGGGGGTTTTGAAAATTATCATAGGCCATAATGAAAACCTATCAAATGACTTTTTTGTTACATGAAACAAACAAATTTTTAGGATGAAGGGTCTATGCATTGAAGTCTTAGAGGAAAATATCAGGGAGATGATGGGATTGCCATGCACCAAAAAGAAAGCATTCAAAGTTACTAGTAGGAAGTAGGATCTCATGAAGAAGTTTTTAAAGATATATGAAGAAATGAAAATCAATAAAAAAAAGGTTTCCCTAGACTCAACCTCCCAAAATGTTGGTCGTACATCTACCTATAGGTGATGAAATATCTTACCTTAGAAGGTAAGTTCACAATCATATTTTCTCAGTACTTACTCCTTCTCGATAATTTTCAAGGATAAAAAATTAGTATGCATTTTTATCTAATAAATATTTTTTAGAGCATGGATCTTGCATATTAGGTTAGCAATAAGAATGAAATCATACACCATGGATTGATCTTTTTGTTAATTCAAAAAGGATAACCTATTTTGAGAAAACCCCTCCCATCTGCTAAAGACCCCCTCATAGAAGATCCCTCCTAGTAAATGCCCTAAGACTATGGCCAAAATGGACCCTTCCCCCATCCTAGGTTCATTTTTCCCCTCCACCACCCTTTTTCATACTCCCATCAACTATCTAATTTCCCCCTCTTGGCCCTCAACAAAAAAATGCAAGATCATCACCTCTCCCTCTAATGAAACTCCCACCCCTATTGTCACTCTTACACTATCTCTAGATGACTCTTTGAACTAGCACAATAGAGAATTGGGAATTTTTTTAGATAAGTTAGAATAGGTTGGTATGGCTATGTCTGAGCACATCATGGACTAGAACATACTAAAGGCAACTACAAATAAGCTAAAAAATGACCTGGATGTTGTTTTTAATATGAAAGATACTCTACCCAAGAAGAAAATAGACACTGATAATTTTTAAATAATCCCCTAAGTAGGATAGGACCAATCTAACCTCAAATGAAGGCCCATTGAGGAGGACCAAGGAAAGAATCGGGAAGAATTTACTGAAGGAATCTAGCCTAAAGGCTAAGGAAGAGTAGGAGACTAGTTAGGAAAATTAAAGATTTGAGAAGCTTTCTAAGCCTAGTACTTAATTGGTTTGTGATCACTCTATTTAATTGGTTTATTATATTGGTATATTTTTTATTTTGGTTTATCATTACTCTATATTGGGTTGAAGGCCTTCTATTTTGAATTACTACCATTCCTCAACTATTTTTTTCTTATACTCCTTTTGTTATGCTAGTGGTTTTAGGATCCCTTTAAAACCTACTTATTTACATTATCTAATAAAAAATGCATGGGTATAATTCTCTCATATGAAATAAGCGGTAAGTCAAGCATTTTTTTTTGAAATAATAGGTTTTTATCATTATAATTAGATATATTCAATGAAGAACTTATGATAAACTTGTGGGTACTATGATCCCAAGTGGAAAATCAAATATAGATGTCATAAATAAATCTCATAGGATGTGGGTGGGGATAATGCCTCTAAATTCATTCAACATGCTACATATTATGGAGAGTGAGTAATATGGCCTTTATAACATAATATATAACAAACAAATAAATCATTTAGAATCTATAGGTATCATTCCCTTTAGTACAAGGTGTAGTTCATAAGCTTTATATAAATAATAGATATTTCCCAATGTGTTTAGGTTATAATTATGTGTATATAAAGTAAGATATCTATGATGTGGCAAGATGTATAAAGTATGTGGGGATTATTATCCCATCAATGTAATATCACAAAACCCAAAATGTGGTGAAGCTCCATATAATTAATATATAATAAATGAGGATCATGGAGAGGGAATGGGTGTGATGTCCCCAAAGGAAATAATAAATTTATGTATATACTAAATTCATGTAAGTCTCAATTTATGTAATGAGTGGTGAAAAGAAAAATCAAATGTCTGGCCCAAATAGAATGATATAAAAAATATTATCAATGGTAAGGGAGGAAAATAATATTCCTTAAAGTGATTTATATATGGATAAAATGTATATGATAATAATCTCAAGGAGATAATGAAGGGTTCAATTCCTCCTTATGGAAAATAAAGTCAAAGATTGCTAATATGTCCTAATGGAGGAATGTTCACCTAAGAGGGTTGTATAAATTTATGAATCATAACCGTATAAGTAATTCAATCATGGATGGGATGGTAATAAATCATAGTAAATATAGTCCTGTAAATATCATAAGTTATATAATAATATGGGAAAGGAATCCATGTAATAAACATATGTAGCAATACAATGTAGACATCAATGTAACACACAAGATGTTGGTAATATCAAGACAAATATTGATAGGACCTAGGTTCCCTAAAGCTCTGACACAACTTGTCAGAATTAAGAGCACATATGATTACCTTTGTATAATCAACTAAACATGCGGAATTATACTAGAAGTACAAGTAACTATCAATGAGAAATAGCATAGACTATGAGAGGCAACACACAATTGTATTCAAATCAGTTAGAAGGAAATTAAAACAAAGAGATCACACTCTTCTTCCACTTTGTGGGCATACCAGTAATCTTCCCTCAAGAGTAATCTTCTCTCAATACAGGTCACAACAAACAACTCAAGCACAGAGCTGTTGTTCACCTCAACCAGTCAGTATCATACTGCCAGTACAACCAAGTATGAACCGATACTCCAAGTAGATCTCACCATGATCTTGCTCCTTGATGTGTTGTTGTCACCTTGGATCTTGCTCCCCCGCCGATCTCCTTTTGACCCTCGCACACACACACCCTTGCAGACCAACCTAATCTTACTTATCACATGTAGATCTCCACCATGATCTTGCAACACCCTGCAGATCAAACCTGATCTTACATACATGAAGAATCCTACTTGATTCTACCATGGGAAGAACTCTCCTAGTTCTACACTTTACAATACAGCCCCATGGGTCTATTATATAGATCCCATGCATACACTAATTTAGACAAGCAGCTCAAGACTCGAAGTAGTCTTTAACATGCAAACAACCCATTCAACTAACTGACTGTTCGTCAACAACAGTTTTGGAACCACATAGGTGACGGATGTCAGTCCCTATCTGCTTGGAGATGACTAACGTCGACTGACTCCTGCTGATGTCAGTTGATTTCTATCGACCCCTGCCTGATGTTGATTGTGGCCTGCCAACATCAGTGACTGTGACACTTAGCAACCCTCCATGTTTGCATCTGAGTGAAGCTTTTAGCTCCACAACCTAACAATCTCCCACTTGGAGATAAATAGCTACACCTATACCTATACCAGTACATTATCTAATATGTATCCTAGCTTGTATTCCTCTTCAAGCTCAATCTTGAAGACCACCCACCACACACCCTATTATGCTACACCTGTGTCTAAATTTCTCCATTCTCAGCTTACCTTCTTCTGCCATTGCTATACTCCCACTCAATCAGAAACCCCTGAGAGTAACCTATAATGAACAACACTTAACAGATCTAAAACCACCTGTTAGTAAACCTCACTCTGAGAACCTCCAACCTCATTCTGATACCATTTTATAGGACCTAGGTTCCCTAAATCTCTAACACAACTTGTCAGAATTAAGAGCACATATGATTACCTTTGTATAAGCAACTAAACATGTAGAATTATACCAGAAGTACAAGTAACTATCAATAAGAAATAACACAGAATATGAGAGGCAACACACAATTGTATTCAACTCAGTTAGAAGGAAATAATAACAAAGAGATCACACTCTTATTCCACTTTGTGGGCATACCAATAATCTTCCCTCAAGAGTAATCTTCTCTCAATACAGGTCACAACAAACAACTCAAGCATAGAGCTATTGTTCACCTCAACCAATCAGTATCATATTGCCAGTACAACCAAGTACGAACCGGTACTCCAAGTAGATCTCACCATGATCTTACTCCTTGATGTGTTGCTGTCACCTTGGATCTTGCTCCCTCACTGATCTCCTTTTGACCCTCGCACACACACCCCTGTAGACCAACCTGATCTTACTTATCACATGTAGATCTCCACCATGATCTTACAACACCTTGCAGATCAAACCTAATCTTACATACATGAAGAATCCTACTTGATTCTACCATGGGAAAAACTCTCCTAGTTCTACACTTTACAATACAACCCCATGGGTCTATTATATAGATCCCATGCATATACTAATTTAGACAAGTGGCTCAAGACTCAAAGTAGTCTTTAACATGCAAACAACCCGTTCAACTAATTGACTGTTCATCAACAATAGTTTTGGAACCGCACAGGTGACTGACGTCAGTCCCTGTCTACCTGGAGATGACTGACGTTGGCCGACTCCTGTCGATGTCAGTTGATTTCTGTCAACCCCTGCCCGACGTCGGTTGTGGCCTGCCGACATCGGCGACTTTGACACTCAGCAACCCTCCATGTTTGCATCTGGGTGAAGCTTTTAGCTCCACAACCTAACAAATATAATAATTGTATATGGATCTATATTAAAAATAGAAATCATGAAAGATATCACCATAAAATTCCATATATATATATATACCACCAATATGTTGATGTCCCTTGGGGTGTGGGCATGAAAGTAGTTGTATAACATCTAAGAGTCCATAATCATATAAAACATGTATATAATACATATTACCAATTGAAATAATTCCATAAGAATCATGTGTGTAATGTGTATATGTAAAACATCTATCATCAATAGATAAACATGATATGTATCAATCAAATATAAGGAAAATATTTGTTTTTAATTTTTGTGATGTTTTAATGGCTTTTGCATTTTAATTTTGTTAGAAAAAAATATTACACAAATAATAATCCAAGTATCACATTCAAGTAAAACATGAAAATATGTGGTCCAAGTGGAATAAAAACAATAAGAAGAAGAAGAGTAATACCACCAACCATCTAAAACTTCCTTGAGGACTCAATGCATGGTAGGCTGAAATGTCTTGTTATATATTTTTTCATCATTAATATATATATGCAAGTTTATAGAATGGGATTAAAATTAAAGTGGAAATGGCCAATGCAACATAGCAATAAAAATAAACCAAGTGGTTATAATAATATCTAGGAATAATAGAAGGTATGTGCTAAGTCATAAAATCTTGAAAAAATAGAAGATTTTTAATAAACTTAAGGGAGGAAGGCACATGAAAGGCATTTCATATCAAAGAATTAAACTATGAATAATAATGGATTATATTACAATAATGATGTATCGATTAAGCACAAAGATAGGGAATCCTAGCCAATCATTTATCTCCTCTAAATTATAGTGTTATGAATATAATGATTCAGATGTAGCATTATAAGTGTTAAAAGTATTATGTATGACACAATCATGGATCATATGGGAATCTAAGTCATTAACATAATATAGTCACATGAAAGTGGGATATAAATTCAGCCCAGGTTTCTTATAATGAAATGAATGTCATAGTCTAGATATGTTGTATAAATTTGAATTCATATGAAGAGGCAAATAATCTCATGATGTAGATGATTAGGTATAGAAACTTGTGAGGTATAATTTTATAAATATATAATGAAAATAATAATAAATGTGTCATAACATGAAATATAAAAATGTAGTAATCAAAATGTCATGCAATAAGGAATGTTGTGTTGTATAATGTATGATATCAAAGTATTAAAAGAGTTATGTGTTAAATCTAATAGAATTCATATGAATCATTAACAAATAATTTAATTGATCCCAAATGTGTCAAATATTAATTAATATGTATTTATTATCAAATTTTAATAGGATAATCTACCAAAATATCATCCTTGTCATCATCGTAGTGCTTGGTACATTAATATTTCTCATTGGTCTCAAAAATTGTTGGAGGGGTCTCATGAACTTGAGGATTGAAACATATATAACTATTGGTACTATTAACTATTGAATTCATTTATATTATTCAATTTATTCCTAACATAACATTGTAATGGAATAATGATGGTATAACATATAAGAATGTTGTATATGATCAATCAGCCATAAATATATATAGCCTAATAGTCCCCAATGTTATTGGATTATGTGGTATTTATGATAGATTTTAAATGCCATATCCTAGTGTGTAAAATAAATAAATAATTTAAATATTTAATTAATATGAGTTTACCATCATAAAAAATATGTAATTTTTATCCCTTCATTAAAATAATGAAAACCAAAGGTGTAATATTTGTAGAGTGTGTCAACAAATATTTTTTGTTGGTTGTACTTGGTAATTTTTTTGTGTAAGTGATACATCCTTAGGTAATTGATTTTATTTTTTATTTATTTAGGTGTTGAATAATAAAATTTGATTTTATCATGATCAATAATATCTTTAATTTTGGGTTGTAAAGCAATACATCATTTTTCCTATCCTTTAACTCTATGGTATCCACAAGATATATTATATTTGTAAAATTTTGGAATAAATCCAGATGTTGAATAGATGGTAACTAAATAAAGTGTATGTATAATAGTATCTTAAAAATAATTTATTTATTTAAAAAAATAAGATTTTTTGATATAATCTTTGAAGATGTCTTTCTTTTACTAGCCTGAGTCATAGATGTATTCATATTAGATTCATGACTCATGATAAGATGTGAGTCCTTATAATGAGGAATCATAGATTCGGTTGATATTTAAAATAAATTATCTTTGATAGTAAAAAAAGGCCATTGATAAAGATGTTTTTCATTTCAAGATCATTAGGTTGATATAGTAAGAAGCTCATATGACATAAGAATCTAAATATATAGTCACAAATATCCTCTTAGGGACTTTGTTGAATAGATTAAATACTTTGAAATTTAGCAAGAGGTCAATTATTAATGATGAATCAATATTAGAAATCTTCTTGTGGGCATTTAAATAATGTAAAGATGAATAAGGTAAATTAGTGAGCCACTCTAAGGCATCACTAATAAAATTCTTTGAAAAAAATTAAGTAAAATTAAACCATGGTCTTCATAGTTTCTAATATAGTGACACAATGTACAAAGGTATACATGGGGATATCCATTTCCATCAAATAATTATAAGGTAAGTATAACCAATCCATGTGGGAGAGGCATGTCAAGTAAATATATAGGAATAGGATTAAAATATATATACCATTAGAAGAAATCATGGCATTGGAAGACTTAAAATAAAGAGATACATCATACACTTGTGTTTTAAAATCAACTTTAGAATGCATCATAGTCACTATCTCAAATGTAGGAATAGTATAACACTCAAGGGGTTTGATAAAAAGGGATATTTTATTATTTAATTAAAAAAATAGGCACACTATAAGATATGGGAATAGTAGTTGAACAATCATTATAAATTACATAGGCATCATTATCCATATGAAAATAAACCACTTCACTCAAAATTTATATGATTTTAATAGGAAAAAAAGGATTTTATCTAATGTAATATTCAAATTGATAAAACATTTCCTTACTAATATTACCATCACATGTAACATTATGATTTTTAGAATTAATAGATATGTCAATTTTCACAATAATCCACATTTCGATCATAATCTACGAATAAATATAATCAAGATCAAAAACTATGGAAAAAGTAAATACAAAACCAAACCAATAATGTGATAAGAAACATTACTAAAATAAAAAACCCAACTAACCCTAGAGGAAAAGATGTCATGAAACCTTTGGTTGAAAATATTTAGGGATAGGCTTTCCTAAATGTGAGAAACATATATAAATATAAAAATAATATTAATCCAATGAAATTAATTAGAATTTAGCTCAAAATCAAAATATTAAACCTTAGGAGGATGAGGTTTTTGAAACCTTAGGTTGGCATTTGAAGAAATTTGAGGTTCTCTAAAATTATATAACTAATTTTGACACTAGGGAAAATATCTAACGCACTCTAAGGTAAGTGGAAGTCATAAATGCTTTTAAGATAAACACAATTTAAATAGTAAATAAGAATCCTAAGTAATTTTTAAAACATGAACCAATGGAACAATAAATTAATTATTCAAAAAATGCCAGCAATAAAATAATAAAGGGGGTAAAAATATGACATAAGTGGGTAGAATTTTGGGATTTTGAAGCTAGAAAAGTGATATAGAAGTTAATATGAAATTATTTTTGAAAAATCACCCTAAAAGATTGAGTAATTGAAAAAATCCTAATCCCAAATATTTTTTCCAATGAGAGTCAACCATTTTTGAACCTGCTCCCTCTCCTACTCTCCTATTTTCAAATCTCCTACTAGGTTTTACATAGATCTAGATTCAACCATGTTGTTAATCTATCCTATCTATCATCCAAAGCCTATTAAACCTTGGTAATATCTCTATATTTATATCATGGTAGATTACATTGGCATCTAAAAGAGGACCATCTCCTTTCTGATTCTCTATTACAATATGATGTTGGTATGACCCAAGGAGTTGAGAATACTTCTTGTGGGTTATTAAGTATCTTATGGTCCATGAAACACTTTATTTGCTTATCTATTTTACTCAAAACTACCTCTAGTCTATGCCTCAACCTACTTACTATCAATTTGGCTTACTTTATTCCTAAGAGAGGCTGGTCAATAATGATGCCATACTAGATTTAAACACAAATGGGAACCCCCATTAGTTGGTGGAGATATTTTATAATGATTAGTTTTATTGATAGTTGGAAGGATTTATTCTTCTTTGCCAATCATTAGTTTATTATAATCTCTCTTATAGTGGAGATAATCCCTAATACAAAGTTTGGTAAGAAGAAGACCCTCTTATTAAGGGCCTACTAATTATGTCTATTGGTAAGGCATATTCTCACCTAAGTATTTTATTTTTGTATGAGATTTCCTTTGGCTATCTCATGTTGTTTAAAATTAGTGATGAATACATCCTCTATGATCCCTACCATGTTTCAAACTTAGGTGACATAGAGGATAACCATGTGTTGATGGGTTCTTAGGTGAAATTAGTTAAGGTTCACCCAAATAATTTATACAATATTATTTAAAACTATGGCACTAGGCTTCGTAAAGTTCAATCCAAAGATTTATAACACAAATGTGTAGATAATCTCCATCATAATCTCTATCCCAAAGTCCATAGACCATTTAACCTTCATTTAGATAGTACTCTAGGTTCAGCTTGCATATGTTCCATAGACAAGGTTCAACTCAAAACCTTCATTCACACCATGTGTATCTATAATATGGGAAAGCCTCATTGGTTTTGTTGTTCCCAAAATCAATCACTCATTTTTGGGACAATACATGAACTATTTTGGTCCTACAGGCCAAAATTCTCTCTTCCCTTCTCAAAAATTATTCTGGGCATTCAAATTCTCCATTTTTCAAGCTTTTTCATTTCTATGGACTCTGCAGGATCATTTCTATGGACTCTACAGGCTCATTTCTATAGACTCTATAGGTTCATTTCTATGGACTCTGTAGGTTCAATTCTATGGACTAGTTTCTATGGACTCTACAGGCTAGGTTCTACGGACTCTTCAGGTTGGTTTCTATGGACTCTCTAAGAAAGAAACAAGTTCTCAACACTTAGGCAATTTCAATCGAAAGGTTTAAAGTAAGGTCTTCTAAGAGCCCAAAGGACAGTTGCCCTTGCAGAGGGCACTTGGGAGCCAAAAGGACCTTTGTAACTTTTCTAAAAGGCAATTCTGGAGATCAAACAGCCCTTGCAAAGGGTAGAGTTCTCTTTCAAGAAAAAGACAAGGCAAAGATAGAAGAAAAGGCTAAGGTTGAATTTATTCAGACAAAATGTTTGAAGAAATCCTTCTGGAAGAAAAACTAGCAGGAAAGAAATGTAAGGCAAAAATTTTGAAGGAATTCCTTCATACTTTTGTCTGAAGGAATCCACCTAAATAAGAAAGCCTAACCAGAGGGAAAGCTGACTAAAAGCAAGTGGGAATATTTCTCAAACAAAATGTCTGAAGGAATTCCTTCAGACATTTTGTCTAAAGGAATTGAAGCTGAAGGGTTCCGAAGACCGCTTTAAGGCCACCCAAAGACTGCCTAAAGGCCACTTGAAGAACCCCAAAGGGAAGATACCCTTGCAAGATGGCTCTCTTCGACCAAAAAATGGGCCTTTCTCAAGACCCCAAAGGGACTCCTCCCCTTCAGGAAGGATCAAACAAAAAATCCAAAGGAGTTGCCAAGGAGGGTGATGAGCCTGAAGACATCAAGATTAAGCACCATGAACTAGCCATTGGGATCCAGACATCTGGTGATGTCCCTGTAGCCATTAAATTTAGGGTAATAAACTAGTTGTTGGCTTTCAAATGGTGATGGATGTGCGAACTTCAACTTTATGGAAATGAAATAGCCATGGATCTTTAAAGGCTTGAGTGCAAACCTAAATGCATTCAAAGGCCTTAAGGCCAAAAGGAAGGACCACTGAGAGAAGAACATAAGGAGCCAGCAAAGATGGGAATTCAGCCTCAAGAGCTCAAATTCTAGGAAAAGACAAAACCAAGAAGAGACAAAGATGGAAAAAGACAAAAGTTAAAAATGAACTTAGTGACCAGCTGAAGAGGGAGGCAAAGGAGCTAGCTAGAAGGGTAAAAGATAGCCCAGGATCTCAAATCACAACAAGAAAGAGGGAAAGACCAGAAATATCTGTGTAGAAGTTAATTTTGGTAGGTGGAACCATCGACCAAGTAGATATTTGAGCTTGAAAACATTAAAAGCATGGCCTATTTTTCTCCCTTGGAGTAAAGGTGAAGTGGACAACTGCATAGACAATAGGAAAAGGACCAGATGACCTAGGCCCAGGAGAAGACAATTGAGATGAATCAGCACGCCATAGTTAAGGTAGACACCTTGTTCCAACATGGCCCTCTTTGACAAAATTGAAAATGCATTCAAGGCATTAAATGCAGCATGAGCCGTTTCATGAAACAAAGCACCAAGCCTTTCTTGGCTAATATATATTATAATCTCTTATTTTGAAAAGGGAGATCTCTCCATTATAGAAGCAAAACTTTGCCAAAATTGAGAGGTGATTATTGAGACTTTGAGCTCAGATTATTGATCATATTTTTATGTTTGAATGAGAAAATAGGTTACTTTCAAACTTTGTGTTATTATGGCTTGTGTCATTTAGGGAATTGTTCTTATGTCTATTTCTTGAATGTGTTCTTGTCCATTTTAATGAAATAAGTAGAACTAGTGGAAGTAATCAAGAAGATGTTTTGAAGCCAACTATGGGAGACATTGTGTTGCTACAATTTCCTTTAGTGTGTTTGTCTATTTTCTATTCTATGTAAAGGACCTTGGGATGACTTTGTGCCCTCATTGTCCTTCATATTTCACTCTTGGGTAGTCGAGGTGGAGACTTTGTGCTACATCTCAGTCTATTGGTTACTACACCCCCAGTTACCAGTTACTTGTTACCTACCTAAAAGGATTCTTGTTGTTAGCTGTAGGCCACTTTTGAAAGAAGAGAAGTGCCTCCTATCATTTCACCAAGATTTCTCCTTTGTCTATGAACATCATCTCTAAAAAAAGAGAGATGGATGGTGTTATCCTACCCCTGAGTGTTATTTTCTACATATATATATATATATATATATATATACACACATATATATATATATATATAGATATATATACATATATATATATATATATATATATACATATATATATATATGTATATATATATATATATATGTATATATATAGCTCCTCATATTTATAGGGAACCTCCCCTTGATGAGAGGAGATATTTGTCCCATTTTTATGTGGTAAACTTGTACACTTGGCCGACCAATCTCCCTATGCTGTGGTTGAAGAGACCTATTTTGCCCATTAGTTAGCTAGTGACAAAATATTCACCCAATAGTTTCTTCGTGACTCTGCTGGGGAATGATGAGCAGTTCTTACCCTTATCTATTATATACTCTGGTGACTCTAGTCTATGTCTTACCCATTATCATTATAGCCTTACCACTTTCCTCCAGCTCCATGCCAAAAAAATTTTTGTGACTCCGCTAGGGAAGAACAAGCAATTTGAAGCCTCAAGCTTCAAGCTAAAGTAGGACCAGTTCTTTTCCATTTTTATTCTACAATCTAGAAACTTCATGCTTTACTAGAAGCCAAAGATACCAAGGTGTTGTTGACCCTATTTTTGAGTTGGTGTAGCAGGGAAATTTTGATTTGTTTCCTCCACAACTTCAAGTTCAACAATCTAAGAGTGTTCCTCCTACCCATACCAGGTCACCACTACAAGGTAGAGCTACTTTTTTTTTGTTAGTAGAGCTTTGCCTATACATACTCCACCTAGATTTGTTATCCCCCCTTTCCATAATCAAATCATGGTGATTCAAGGCCCTTGGGGTAGCTCTTTTGGCCCACTCAATTTAACTCCACCTCTACATGAGCTACCATGCAGTTCAAGGAAGATTTTCCCTAAATTCTTTGGTGATGGGAAGGTTCATCCTGATGAACATATCATAGCCTTCAGCATAGCCTATGGTGTGATAGGTGTGGAGTATGAAGACATAGCAGTCAGGATATTTGTAGAGACATTACAAGGTGCTATTATAGACTAGTTTTACCATCTGCAGGCTCAGGCAGTGACTAACTGGGACACTCTCAAAGCCAAATTCAAATCAAAGTTCAAGCCTACAAAAGATGTCCATGCCCTGCTGGCCCAGCTCACACAAATGAAGAAAGAACCTCATGAGCCTATGAGGGATTTCATAGTAAAGTTTGACAAGTTGAGGAACAAGATTCCTATAATTGCTCAACCAATAGCTGAGAATCTTAAATGTTTCTTCATCAACTCACAGCGGCCTAAAGTGAGTTTTTTGCTGAGATGGGTTGGCCACATAAACCTTGTTGCTGCTCAAGATTTGGCTATTGAGGTGGAAGATGACCTTATCTTGGTTGGAAAGATAAGGAGAGATCCTAACAGAGGTAAATCTTCTTCATCTTCTAAATATCCATCTACGGGCACCACTGATTCAATGGTGCAGAAGATGGCAAATGAGTTGTTTGCTCTTAGAAAGCAAATGGCACAAGGGATGTCATCTACCCTTTCATACATAGATGTACCAAGGAGGACATTCCCCAATCAGTCATACCAAGGCAATGCTACTAGGAATCAAGGACAAACAAATCATCTTCCTTCCCCATGGGGAAACCTTGCCATTGAAGCACCTCTAACCAATTCAGTAGTTGGATATCTTGAAGTTGAATCAGATTTCTCCTTCCAATTTGAGTTGAATCTAGAAGATGATGTTAATCTCTTCACAGAGGGAGAAGAAGAATTAGCTGGTGACTCCAACATTAGTTTCCTAAATTACTAGGATGAACCTAGAAGTGAAGGTAAAGTAGTTGAGGGATCATATGTTGTGTTCACCTGGTCCAAGAATTATTTAGCCCAACAAGCTGATAAAGAAAAAATGGGAGAAGGATCTCAGCTTGTAATTTTAATTTCTAAGCAGGGAACCGCTCTGCCTTTTCAAGCAAAGGACCCAGTGATCATAAAAAAGGTAAATACATCAAGCACTCCTTTATCTTCAACTTCAATTCCATAGACCAGTGCCACCCCTCCTAAAAACCAAAAGGATGAACTCTCATTCCCCATTCATAATCCATTTCAGACATTTGACATAGTCGACCATGTCAAGAAAACTAAGATCCAAATGTCTGAATTTGAATTTCTACAATCCAATCCTGAGTAGTTGGATAAGTTAATGGAATGTGTGAAGAATAGAACCATCATTATAGGACTAGTTGTTCCAAAGGTGACTCCCACATCCACCTAGAATAACCTTGTCATTACTCCTCTTGCTACTTTTGGAAGGACTGAACCATTCTATGTCTCCCTACTGATAAATGGACATCAACTGAATAATTACATCATAGACTCAGGTGCATCTGACAATGTCATGCCTACCAAAGTAGTTGAATCCCTTGGTCTCACATTGACCAAGACATTTGGGAGATGTTTCTCCATGGAGAACAAACAAGTGCCGCTACTAGGACAAATCAAGGATGCCCAATTTGCATTTGCTACATTCCCAAAAAAGAGAATCAAGATGATAGTTCTAGTGGTTGACATCCCAACATCATACATCATCCTTCTTAGGTGAAATTTTTGCAAGGATGTTGGTGGTGAATTAAGCATGGACCTATTCAAGGTGAGGATCCCAATTAAAGGCGTTATGCAGAGATTGCTCCTTGAGAAGGAAGCAAAATACATGGTCACTCAAACATCACCACCTAAAGCTCAAATTTTGTTTGAGCCTTCAGGCATGGGTAATTACTTCTTATCCATGGAAGAAGTTCATGAGGCATCTGATGAAGCTCCTGAAGGTGACAATCAAAAAATTAGTTTAGACAGAACAACATAAGATAGGATAGAGCATAATGCAAATGTAGAGGAATCCTCCCCTCCAAACGAAGAAAAATCTAAGGTAAGGTCAACTTCTAATGATGTCTGGATTCTAGAATTTGATGGAAGTTGTTCCTCTACCCGTTTAGAAGCTAGGATTGTGTTGATATCTCCTCAAGGAGATGTTTTTCCTTCTTCATACAAGTTGTAGTTTAACAACACGAACAACACCACTGAGTATGAATCTTTACTGCTTAGGTTGAAGGCCACCCAAGATAGAGGCGTTAAACTCCTTCATGCCAAAAGAGATGCTAAATTGGTGGTTTGTTAGGTAAAAAACCTATACCAAACCAAAAATGAGAGATTGCACCATTACCACAATCTAGTTTGGGATCAAATTGAAATCTTTGATGCTTTCATTATCTCTGTAATTCCTAGGGAATTCAATGACCAAGCTAATGCTTTGGCTATTTTAGAAACTCTTTTGGTTCCTCACCCTAATTTTAAGGGATACAAGTACACTATTGAACTGGTCTTTCAACCAAGTGTGCCTGACAATGCCAATCATTGGCAAGTGTTTAATGGTGACAACCAAATCATTGCCTTCCTAGAACAAAAGGGCACCTTCGAATAGCTCCACTTTGAAGGTAGTGAACCAACCCCTAAAACAAATTTAGATGTAGGTGAAGAATTCCTACAACTTAAAGGGAATAAAATTCCTAAAGGATTGGTTTCCCTTGAGAAGTTGTTTGATAAACATGATAGGTTCATCAAATAACAAAAAATGGATTCAAGCTCCTCTCAAGAGTTTTATTATATAAATTTGGGTACCAAGGAAAATCCCAAGATGGTGAACATTGAGAAGTGCTGCACTTAGGAAGAAAAGTTCAAGTTCACTGCTCTGCTCTGCTAGTACATGGATGCTTTGGCATATTCCTATGATAATCTGAAGTCACTCAGGCCTGAAGAAGTTCACCATGAAATTCCTCTCAAGAGTGATTCAATGACTTATAAGAAAAAATCCAAGTAGTACAATCCAAAGATATCAGGTACTATTCTATCTAAAATATAGAAAATGTTGAATGCTAGGATAATTTTCTCAATCCATCATTCCACATGGATTGCCAACATAGTACCTGTAAGGAAGAAAAATGGTGAAATTTGCCTTTGTGTGGACTTCAAGAATTTGAATTAGTCATCCTTAAAGGATAATTATCCTCTACCCATCATGGACCATGTTCTTTAGATAGTGACTAGTTCAGAGATGTTATCAATGCTAAACAGCTTCTTAGGATACAATCAAGTTGAAGTTGGTGAAGCAGACCAGCACAAGACTACCTTCACCACACCTTGGGGAACCTTTGCCTATCTAAGAATACCTTTTGGCCTGATAAATTCTGGCACCACTTTTTAGAGAGATATGGACCTTGATTTCAAAGATAAAATAGGTAATTTCATTATGGTGTACCTTGATGATTTGATAGTCTTTTCCAAGCACCGTCCTGATCATGTGTGCCATTTGTAACAAGTACTTGAACACTGCCGCCAGAATGGCATTTCTCTAAATTCCAAGAAGTCTATTTTTGGAGTAACAGAAGGGAAACTTCTTGGACACATTGTATCTTGAGAAGGCATAAAGATTGACTCAGAAAGATTCAAATCTATCCAAGAGCTTACCTTGCCCATGAGTAAGACTGTAGTTCACTCTTTCTTCAGAAAAGTGATTTTTTTATGAAGGTTCATCCCTGAGTTCGCAGAGAAGACTCACCATATTGTAAACATGATGAAGGGAAAGGCCATCTTTAGGTAGAATGAAAAAGGCAAATTGGAATTTTGGGACATCAAGATAGCTATTGCCCACACCCCAATTCTGGTTTGTCCAGACTATACAAAGGATTTTGGTGTATAGTTATGCTTCTAAGCACACACTTTGAGCAATTCTAGTTCAATAGAATGAAGAAGGTGTAGAATCTCCCATATCCTTCATGATCTATCCTCTCAAATCTCATGAACTAAAGTATTCAAACATGAAGAAGCATGCTTATGCAGTGGTAAATGTAGTAAATCACTTCCATTTTTACATCCTCAATTCACACACTACTACCTTGGTTCTTGATACCACAATTAAATCCATATTAACTCAGCAAGAGTTTGGAACCAAAAGAGGCAATTGGATTGATAAAATCTAGGAGTTTGATCTGGCCATCAAACCAACAAATTTGATGTGAGGAAGAGGTCTTTGCCAATTGATTGCTGACAACAAACTTGAAGAAGCAGGGCATGAAGAAAAAGAAGTGGAAGACATGCCAACAGTCCTCTTTGTCTCCACCACAAATGAGTGGTATTCAAATATTGTTCATTTCCTTACTTATGGTGAGTGTCCCACTCAACTATCTCATAAAGAAAGGAGGAATATAAAATTGAAAGCTACCAATTTTGTCTTCTGGGACAATGGCCTATATAAGAGGAGCCTTGATGGAGTGTTCCTTTACTATATGGATAAAGAGCATCAGAACCAAATTTTGAATTCCTTCCATAATATGGCCTATGGAGGACATTTTTCTATTCTTGTGACCACCCACAAGATTCTATGAGCTAGGTATTACTGGCTTACTCTATTTTAGGATACATATAAATGGGTATGAAGGTGTGAGCTATGCTAATAGTTCATTGGAAGACCCAAGTTAATTACTCTACCTCTTAAGCCAGTGGTGATAAAAGAGCCATTTCAGTAATGGGGAATCGATTTCATTGGTGCTATAAACCCATCTTAAAGTGTTAGAGATGATTATGTCCACAAAACCACTGATTACTTCACCAAGTGGGTGGAAGCTATTTTGACCAAGCATGCTACTTCAGAAGTAGTGTGCAATTTCCTCAAGGAGAAAATCATTTCTAGGTTTGGAGTCCCAACCAAGATTGTGATAGACAATGCTACCTATTTCTCTTCTCATGAGATCACTCAGTTTTATTTTTACTATGGGATTACCATCTCCCACTCCTCGATTATTTCTCACAAGGAAATGGTCAAGCTGAATCAAGCAACAAGAACCTGGTGACCATCATCAAGAAGCTAGTGGATGACAACCAATGAACATGGCATAAATCATTATTTGATGCTTTATGGGTAGACATAATTACACCCAAGAGGGTGATAGGTATGTCACCTTTCCAACTTTTGTATGGTCTCAATATAGAGATACCAATCACCTTGAAATTGCCAGCATTGAAATTGGCGAAGGTGGTCAAAGATCGAACATATGAAAGCTCCATTGACAAAAGGATCATGTGCTTGATTGAGATGGATGAGCAAAAAACTATGGTGCTGGATTAAATTACTATGCATCAAAGTTTGGTGAAGAGGCTCTTCGACCAAAAAACAAAAAAATGTGATTTCTAGATTGGAGATCAAGTCCTGTTGTGGGACAAGAGAAGAGAACCAAAGGGAATGCATGGGAAATTTGATTCCCTTTGGAGAGGTCCATTTACTATCCATCAACTCAATGGTGAAAATAGTTTCCTATTGAGGTATCATGATGGCACGCCCTTTTCTCTACCTCATAATGGGTAGCATTTGAAGCACTTCAATTCTTGAAGTATCAAATAAGATCATCTATACATATGTATATTTGTATAGTCTTTAGTTCTTTTTTGTGATTTTTGCTTTCATTTTTGGTGCCTTTGTTTTTTGGGTAGCACGACTCCGTAACTCAATGGAATACTTGAAGGCACTAGAGATTCTAGTTTCTACTCCCCTTAGCTATTTCAAAATTCCAACTAAAGGAAGTTCCCCAACTGGAGCTAGTTATTGTTCCCAAAATCTGTCACTCATTTTTGGGACAACACATGAACTATTTTGGTCCTACAGGCCAAAATTCTCTCTTCCCTTCTCAAAAATTATTTTGGGCATTCAAATTCTCCATTTTTCAAGATTTTTCATTTCTACAGACTCTACAGGCTCATTTCTATGGACTTTGCAGGCTCATTTCTATGGACTCTACAGGTTCATTTCTATAGACTCTACAAGTTCATTTCTATGGACTCTATAGGCTCAATTCTATGGACTAGTTTCTATAGACTCTACATACTGGGTTCTACAGACTAGTTTCTATGGACTCTACATGTTGGTTTCTATAGACTCTATAGGAAAGAAACAAGTTCTCAACACTTAGGTAATTTCAATCGAAAGGTTCAAAGCAAGGTCTTCCAAGAGCTTAAAGGACAAGTGCCCTCACAGAGGGCACATGGGAGCCAAAAGGACCTTTGTAACTTTTTTAAAAGGCAATTTTGGAGATCAAATAGCACTTGCAGAGGGTAGAGTTGTCCTTCAGGAAAAGGACAAGGCAAAGATAGAAAAAAAGGCTAAGGTTAAATTTATTCAAATAAAATGTTCGAAGGAATTCTTTTAGACATTTTTTTCAAAGAAATCCTTCTAGAAGAAAAACCAGCGGGAAAGAAACGTAAGACAATTCCTTTGGACAAAAATTATGAAGAAATTCCTTTAGACTTTTGTCCAAAGGAATCTGCCTAAATAAGAAAGCCCGACCAAAGGGAAAGCCAATCGAAAGCAAGCATGAAGATTTCCTTTGAACAAAATGTCTGAAGGAATTCCTTCAGACATTTTTTCCAAAGGAATTAAAGCTAAAGGGCCCCGAAAACCACCTGAAGGCCACTTGAAGACCACTCAAAGGCCACCTAAAGAACCCTGAAGGGAAGATACCCTTGCGTGGGGGCTCTTACCAACCAGAAAATGGGCCTTTCTCAAGACCCCAAAGGGATTCCTCCCCTTTAGGAAGGATCAAAAAAAAATCTAAAGGAATTGTTAAGGATGACGGGCCCAAATAAATCAAGATTAAGCACCATGAACTAGCCGTTAGGATCCAAATGTCTGGTGACATCCCCACAATTGTCAAATTTAGGGTAATAAACTAGTCATTGGCTTTCAAATGGCGATGGATGCGTGAATGTCAACTTTACAGCAATGAAATAGCCATTGATCTTTAAAGACTTGAGTGCAGACCCAAATTCATTAAAAGGCCTTAAGGATAAAAGGAAGGACCATTGAGAGAAGAACACAAGGAGCCAACAAAGCTAGGAATTCAGCCCTGAGAACTCAAATTCTAGGAAAAGACAAAACCAGGAAGAGACAAAGCTGGAAAAAGACAAAAGTTAAAAATGAACTCAGTGACCAGCTAAAGAAGGAACTAAAAGAGCTAGCCAAAAGGGGAAAAGATATCTTGAGAGCTCAAATCACAACAGGAAAGAGGGAAAGACTAGAAATATCTGTGTAGAAGTTATTTCTAGTAGGTGGAACCATTGACCAAGTAGATATTTGAGATTTCAAACATTAAAAGTGTGGCCTATTTTTCTCCCTTGGAGTAAAGGCAAAATGGATAGCTACATAGGCAATAGGAAAAGGACTAGATGACCGAGGCCTAGGAGAAGACATTTGAGATGAATCAGCACACCATAGTTAAGGTAGATGCCCTATTCTAGCATGGCCCTCTTTGAAAAAACTAAAAATGAATTCAAGGCATTAAATGCAGCATGGGCTATTCCATGAAACAAAGTGCCAAGCCTTTCTTGGATAATATATATTGCAATCTCTTATTTTGAAAAGGGAGATCTCTCCATTATAAAAGCAAAACTCTACCAAAATTGAGAGGCAATTACCGAGACTTTGAGCTTAGATTGTTGATCATATTTCTTTGTTTGAATGAGAAAATAGGTTACTTTCAGACTTTGTGTTGTTTTAGCTTGTGTCATTTAGGGAATTGTTCTTATGTATGTTTCTTGAATGTGTTCTTGTCCATTTTAATGAAATAAGTAGAACTAGTGGAAGTAATCAAGAAGGTGTCTTAAAGCTAACTTTGGGAGACTTTATGCTGCTACAATTGCCTTTAATGTGTTTGTCTATTTTTTGTTTCTGTGTAAAGGACCTTGGGATGACTTTGTGCCCTAATTTTCCTTCATATTTCACTCTTGGGCAGTTGAGGTGGAGACTTTGTGCTACATCTTAGTCTGTTGGTTACTATGCCCGCTGTTACCAGTTACTTGTTACCTACCTGAAAGGATTCTTGTTGTTAGCTATAGGCCAATTCTAAAAGAAGTGAAGTGCCTCCTATCATTTCACCAAGATTTCTCCTTTTTCTGTGAACATCATCTCTGAAAAAGGAGAGATGGATGGTGTTATCCTACCCCTGAGTGTTATTTTCTACATATATATATAATATATAACTCCTCATATTTATAGGGAACCTACCCTTGATGAGAGGAGAGATTTGTCCCCTTTTGATGTGGTAAACTTCCACACTTGGCTGACCAATCTCCCTATGATGTGGTTAAAGAGACCTATTTTGCCCATCAGTTAGCTAGTGAAAAAATATTCACCCAATAGGTTTATATTCCCTTACGAAGGGTATCCTAAGGATTTTAAGAAGCTATACCATTCTTTAAGTTAGGGAATCTATGACAACTTAGATATATCATGGAGGTTTTATGAGAGTTCTGGTGATTGCTCAAGTTTAGTCCATGGAAGGGTAGACCTGCCTCAATTTTATTTCACCATGGTATATAAATTTGTAAATTTACCTCTAGTCAGTATCATATTATGGAGATTTGGCCTATGATTCACTAAAAGCCTCCTCAAGGGTGTCCTTGTTTGTACTTGGTAATATTATATTAAAAATGGGCCTTTAACAAAGTTTATTTGGTTTTTTTATGTTTTCCATTCTATATCTAATTCATTTTGGTATGGTTATCAGTTTTCTACCCTAAATTGTAGTATCCTTTATTGATGTTTTTCCAAGTTAGTCCCTTTGATATTTTCACTACTAGTAGTTTGTTAATGTTTCAAGGTTTTAGTTGGATTAGGTTCCTTCTATTTCCTTTTTGATTCATATTTTATTCCATTGTTAGGTTGGGCATCCTATTTTGAAAACCCTCTTTGGTGTTTATGGATATGGTACCATTTTTAAAACCCTCTCCTTGTCTGGTTCATAGGTCCAATTTCAAAATCATTTTTACCTAAATATAATAAAAATTATGTATGAAATATAGAGATTTGAATACCAAAGGACATAATCAATTCTTAAATAGGAAATGTTTAATATTCATTAGGAAGATTTGATTGATCATCAAATAGGTACCTATATAACTATTGAATATATTTTGAACCACTTAATATATACCTTATTGATATATATTTTGAATTTTTATATTTTAAGTGCACTATCAGATGTTGTATATGGTATTTTATTACTTTTCTAATTTTTTGGATAAAATTTTATTATTTTATTCTTTATCATCTTAACCTAACTCACCACAAACATTTACAAGAGGAAAATAGAAATTGTAATGTTAGCTAACGTGAACTACCCCTCAAGGAATAACATATACATATTATATAAACTTATAATATTAGTCAATGTGTTTCTCTTGTGCATATGAGTGTAATTTTGAGTCATAATTATTGCTCCTCTCCACATCTATAATGTAATTATTTGATCATTCTCTTATCTTTATATTGGTATTAAAATGTAGATTGATCTTTTTGATAAGTCCCTAAGCAACAATAATTCAAGTATTATATATATATTCTTACCAAATTTAAATTATATACCTACTACACACAAGATGACCGCATAAAATATAAATAACCAATGTACATAGATCTAAACATTGAAAAAACTCAAAGAAAGGAAAAAGGGTTCATCAAAAGATAAATAAAAAATTTAGGAGTATATCAAATTCACACAGGACATATTTGGTAGTTGAAAATGTTTCTCCAAATCCATCCCATGAGGGGGTAAAGGTAGAGGATAAAGATATAAATATAGAAAAATTCCTGTAGGCATAAAACAAACAAAATGGGATTGTACATTAAAGAAACTAAAGATAGAAAATAAATGAAAAATCCAATAATCCCCTAATTTTAATCAATGTAACATATGCACAAAATGACAAATTATTGTGATGATAATATTTGTACAAAAATAATGTGTATACAAATTAATTATTACTACTTATCATACTCATGTTTTTTTGTTGATGCAAGTTTTCTTGTGAAATCAGATGCTCATGTAACACAATTTCCACCACTTAAAGATAATCCAAGTAAAATATTGAGAATCTTACTTTATAAGAGCATGGTTTATTTACCTTATATTATACATCATGACATGAGTCATGCATTATGCACATCAAATTATAAATTATATTGTGATCATCATCAAATCCATGGTCATTTAATAGATAAGTATTATGTTTTACAACTTAAAATTCAAAACCTTAATGAAATTGGTGATATTAATATTATTATTCTTAATTCATAACCAATTGACATAAACACCCCTTATAGTATTAAAAAACCTATACCATGGGATGTTACATCACTTAAGGAAGAATTACCCAAGTCTAACAATGATCCAATCATGGTTCCAACTTACCTTTTTGATATTTATATTTTACATGCAAAACATTTAGTCATTAGTGTTTTTATGGAAGTATAATAAATTTAAGGGATAATGATAGATGATAAATCTCATTTTAAAATGTGTATCCTTATTTTCCTTAGAAAATTTGGTATGATATACAATATTTAACTAAAACATGTATGCCTAAACATGTGACATTGGGGTGTACTAAGGTGTTTGTATCTATTGGTCCCAAAACATATCCCAACATATTATATGTCATGCAAACTTTAATGAAGTAAAATTCTATATCAATTTTTAGATGGTTGAAAATGATTAATGTGACACTTGATAATACCCATGATCATATATATTCCAATTTTCAAGGTGGAAAATTTTCAATTCAAAGAGATAGAAAAAATGAAAGGAAAGTTTTATAACATCCCAAAGTGGATACCATGACATATCCAAAACACCTTAGGTGGATTTCTAAGAATATATCTATTACCAATTATATTATTAGATAAAATAAAGAAATTAAGGAAATAATCAATCATTGTCCATGTCTAACAAAGTTTGATATAAATCAAACATTTAAATGTATTAAATATGTGGGTTTAGTAGATGACTATTTAATCAATATTAATATACCTATTCCTAAAAATATTGTATACTTTTAAAAATCTAATCTTACACATGGTATTGGTTATCACCTACCCCTACTTACTATGATCTTGAATGTATACATTTTTTTTTGTAAGTTAGACAACTTCTCATCACAAATTTCATTTTACATATTACATATTCTTTTTTCTTAGTTCATTTCCAATAAACATGTATTTAGATGAAACACATATAAAATAAATGAAAATATTTAGATATAAAATACAAACACATCCATATGCGTGTATAAATATAAAATAATATAATTTACATATTACACACACACACACATAGATGTCAATTATCCAATTTTGTCACATATATAATAAAAAATTGGGTCATATGACCTACACATAACGCATACATCAAGACACCTCTTACAGTGAGGAAAATTAGGATCATCTCCATCATAATTTTAACCTCTAATTCTATCCCTATCTATATACCTATGGATCTCATCCATGTCTGAGGCTCCTAACCTAGATATACTATGGGGTTTATGCCTCAATTAAATGCCCTAGTTGGGCCTCATAATATCTAAGGTGAGACATCATCCATACATGACTCACATTTAATGCATTAATTTAAGTTATTAGTGTTTACACTATCACATCTCTAAGTGGGGTCATAGATGTTTCTCATGTTCCTCCTAATGCCCTCTACACCTCAAACTATTTCAAATGATACTTGAATACTATAAATAAATATTCTACACCATCATCCCTCTACTATATGAATAAATTCTCTCTCAACTAAGCCATATGATTAAAAAATAGTTGAACTCACTCATCTCAAAATTCCCTCTCAAATATACCATATACATTGAGAAAATATTGAAAAAATAACCATATGATCGCATTAATGATATTACTTTAGTGTAAATATGCTACAAAACACATTAAACAATAATAAAACACAAAAATGAAAATAAAATCTATATTAATAAATTGATAAACATATATTTCATATACTTACTATCATCTAGAGGAGTTTCATCTTCCATCAAGCTTAGTACTACCATGGGCATCACTCTCACTCCATGTTATTTAGATACCATATCTAACACTAGTAAAGACCCATCCTCACCATCATCCCCAATTGTTATTACCACTACTAATATAAACACTAGTAATAGTTGGGTTCCTTTCCAAATATTCTATCATTGTCTTATTAATAATTCAATATGAGTCTATCTACTTCCTTGACATTTGTCACTTTTATATTTTTGGACCTAGGTACCAAAACTCTCTAACTCTTGGTCATTACCACATTGAATAGCACCACATATGGGGTGCTAGTGGTTGATATAATTCTGACATATCCTATACTACTGAGTCACTCAATCAAATGTAAATCTCTCTAAACCATTATGTTGGTCTTGGTGCCATCTTATGTTACCAATGAATCCCATCATGTACACATCCTCTATCTAAAAAAGGTGATACTTATAGGTCCTTCATATTGTATCATTTATATGTCTCCTATCTAGTCTCTATCTAAGCATGTTCATATCCCAACCATCTATTATGTTTTCTTTAGGATCACAAATCAATTGGTATATGGATCTATTGGTGTTTATCCTCCATGTGGTAGCCTCAATGGTTGAATCACTATGATGGGCTCATAATCTCACATCTTTAATAATGTGCCAACTATCATAACTCCATCACTCCTCTCTTGAGTGAATCTATAGATATCCATGTACATGTGACCCAGCATAAAGTGGCCCTAACTATATACTATCCCATGTTCCTCTATTTCATAATAATTTTCCTAAGGCCAAATGTTATGGCAGAGCCACAAATGTTGAGTGTTATGAATACTACAATAATATTAATTTTCCTAAGGCCAAATGTTATGGTAGAGCCACAGATGTTGAGTGCTATGAATACTACAATAAAAATACATAAAAACTTCAACAAGCATGTAGTATAACCTATCACTATATTAGCCAACACTATGATATCCCCTAAGTGGGGATGACCTAGATGCCCTCCCATGTAATACCTCATGGATAATCAACTCTCAACCTATGGAAAATTTCCCACCTGCACCTCATGACCTATAAAATGAATGCATAATATGTGTCAGACATCCTTTAATGTGGTAATTATCTCTCTCATTAAAAACTGAATGCTATAATTATTACATTTATAACATTCAACCACATATGTAAATGATGGAACATTTCAAGGCATAAGCACTTGGGGAATAATATACCATATCCTAATATATTTATATGTGTTTAATTGACATCATTGAGACCTATCTCTAGCATGGTCTCCCAGTCACTGTTCTACCTAGACTCACATACATTACAGTTAAATAAAAAAATTATAAGTATCTAGTTTATAAACTATAAAAACATTTAAGAAAACACCAAAATAATGAATATTTATCTAAAAATTAAGTGGGTCATAATCAACCACTTATGGGTTGAAATAAATGTAGTCGTGTCCTGATTGAGAGACAAATTGGAAGATGAAGGACACTATCAGTGAGTATGTGGTCAATATAAATTGAAATAGGTCACAATAAATGGGATGGGGACATAATAGTTGGGTCATAACTAGTGTTAAAATGAGAAAATTCAATTTTAAACAACCTTATACTGTACTCAACACACCCCCTATCTCAATTTTTTGAATGAGGACTCAATATGGTTTGAAAGGCCTAGGCCTATTTTGAATTTTTTTTTAATTGACAATCATATGTGCACCTAACTAGGCTCAAATATTTATATTCTTTACATGGATGTTTTTTTCTTAAGTATGTTATTCAATATAAATGCAATGGGCATTCCCCCATTACCCAAGTTTTTAATATTTGATTTATTAGGACTACCCTATTATTAGACTTCAAAAGTTTTTCATATATACATGTTTTTTGAATATGCACATGAAGTACATAACTAAAATCTTAATTTTTGAACTTTGTTTATTTTTCACTTCATAAGTTATGAATTTTGCATATTTTTTTGTACTTGGGAAACTAGGTCTTCCTAACCTATGTCCATCAAAAATTTGGTCTTCAAAATTTTTATTCATCATAAATTTTCTTCAAAACTTATGCTTGTCAAAAAAAAATTCAGAACTTGAATTCATCAAAAAATTTATGCATTGTGAAATTTGTTTATCGTAACTTTTGTCTTCAACATCTCTGAGCTTCCAGGTCTTCAAAAATTTTGTTCAAAACTTTTGATTGCAAATATTTTTCATAAATTTTGTCTACAAGATTCATTCTATGTAACTTTTGTCTTTACATTTTGTTTAGCTGAGGTGTCATGAAATTTGGTTAGCCCAATTTTAACAAAAGTTTTGACACCCAACTTTTGAAGGCACACCATATGGCATAACTAATTTTGTGTATAATTAGTGAAAGTGTGACACTTATCCAAGTAACAATGTGGTATTACTCTGAATATATAGAAATTTTACATGGCATACCCAACAAAGTAAATTACAAAGTTAGAATTAAAGGAGTAAACTAATATTGGAGACATTGGCTATTCATGGTGCATGAACTGGAATTAAAATTTTATACTCAAATATCTATGAGTGAACTCTAAAGAGACATCATTCCTATTTATTACTAAAAATCTCAAGCAAATTTTCATTACAAAGAGAACTTGAATCCCTAACTGTGTGTGTTCAGTTTTGAATTACTTCTAGTAAGAGAGTAAAAAACTGAATTAAAGATGAGAATTATGTGATTGAAATGGATAAAGAATGGCTTCGTCATCTAAGGTGTTCATGGGAGTATTATCACCCTTAAATTTATCTACCAATGATTCTATGGAATATATAGACATTTCCTTCAATGCAACAATGTTCAAAGATGAATTTAATAATTATATTATTCTATGGGATGCAATAGAGAATGTGGACTCCCATTCACATGGTGAAAATATGAAAATCAAGCAAAGGTAACATGTGGTTTACTTAATAACACTAAAGTGACAATAACTACATTTTATAGTAGCCAAGCTCAAAGTGATGCCCTACATCGACCTACTTTGGGACTTGTTCTTCATAAGTAAGATGACTAGTGTAGTTTTTCACCACATAAACCATAAGACATTTATCGTATGCATCTTGGGGGATGCTTTCTAGAGATACATGTGACTACCCATGGTAGATACCAAATTTGATGGACATAAAGTTGAATTATGGAAGAAGATGAGCACAATTAAAAATAGATTAATGAAATGGATTACTCCTATAGAAATAGTCACCCTCAGGGCCAAGGAACCCATGCCAATCACCAAATTTAGGATGGGAATCTATATTATAATGGCCCTACTAAATATATTATATGGTTACAATAACATTGACTTCATCCACCTATAATGGGTGCCATTTTTTGATTTATTAGTGACCTCAGAGCTAATTTTTCCCCTAAGATATATAATTAGTGCTAGGATCCAATAATAGATGATTAATAAGGATAAAAGACCCATGGGTGGCCATTTATACATGATGTCTTATCTATATAACATAATCATGAACACCAGTTACATTCATAATGAATCACTCTAGAGCCTAACCCCAAATTGTATCAACAATTGAGTTTGTGACTTATTTTCTTGCCTTCACATCTATTTGTTTATGAGGAATATCATCATAATTGTTGAGAATGTTTATCCCCAATTTTGGATGAAAATTCATGAGGAACCCTTGGACTAAGTATCATAAAGCATGATAAAAAGATTATAGACAAGAGGGGACCATTGGTTATACCCATACTTTACTATAAACATGGTGGTGGGGAATAAGGTTTCCCCTTTGTGTCTCCCTAATTATGTTTGGATAAATTCGATGAACCAAAAATAACTTATTAGCTATGGTGGAGTATAGATAAAGATATGAATAAGAAACATAAGGGCATGTTCCATGGGTATTCTCTGATGATCAAATGAATGTATTATACCAATAATATTAACTTTGGATAAGTTGGGAAAACCAAAGAATTTTATTCATTAGCATCCTTTCCACTCAAGGATTGGGATCCCTATCGCCTCATCCAAAACCATATCTTAGGCCTAGGCATTCCATACCAACATGAATCATATGAGCATGATTTTATTATCTTAAATGTAAAGGATGACAATTAGGTCTTGGAAAGGGAAAGAATGAATTTATTAATGGAGTATCATTTAATGGATATAAAAAAGGTATCATTCATCATAATTGAATAGGTGCATGCTAGGCTTCCACCTCTAGGTGGATCGGCAATAATAAATTAGTGGACCTCTTAACCTCCCTAGAAACTATTAGTCCAAGTAATGCCATCACAACTACCACTCATTGTGATTATGAGTATTAATCAAGAGCATGTTGTGGATTAAGTACTTGTTATTTCAATTTCTTTACAAAGAACACCATCTTGAGATCCACCACCAATTGTAATGAAGGATATTGAGCAAGATAAAAAGGTGGAGAAAATATCTACTACTAAAAGTTCTTTCAGAGGAACATAAGAAATTATTTTCATTGATTATTATAAATTTAAGGATACAAGTATTCATGTTACTTTCATAGTTATTGTTGCTACAAGTTTGGATGTTCCAACTTTCAACTCTCAGTAGACTCCTTTTCTGGTTGAAAATACAACATTTTTTCTACAAGATAAAATCAAGAGCTCCCAAGGATCATTTTCAATCATTGGATTCCCTTATAAGTTTAATTGTGGTAACACCATAAATAAGAGTGATCCTAAAGATGAGGATGAATTAATATAGAGGGATAAAGTCATAATACTCTAGGGAATAAAATGAAATTCACCACTTAAAGATGGAGGATTAGGTGAGATCACTGCTATGTATCCACTATTATAATTATTTATTTAGTTTCTATGGTTTTTTTAATTCTTGTCATTTATATTGTCTCCTCTATTTTTGTTGTTTATTAATCTCCTATTATTTATAGTAATATTTTTGTTTCTTTGGCCCTTGTTTTTATACTTCTCATGTAATTAATTGATTTATTATTCTCCCCACTATCTCTAATACTAAGAAAGTTCATTTTAATAAAAATGTGGGAACCTTTCTAAATACTCAACTTCATGTGTCTTCTACTTAGTTGGGTTTACCAATGCCTTATTCTATTACTACTCAAGCCACTTATATTATTTCATCTACAAAAACTAGTAGGTAGAAGGCTACTTAATTAGTGTATCCAATGCCCTAGTTTGGTAATTTGGATTGGTCTAAAATCATCTTCCCTTCTTTCTAGACCCATTATATGTCAATGCATTAATGAAATATTTTGGGGATCTTTTGTTGGAGGATTATTCATAAAACACTCATCCAATTGATACTACATAATTGGTGATTCCACAATGGGCATGAGACTTAGAGGCCCATGCTACATAAAGACCAAATCTAATGATGATAGAGCTACCTACTATGAGCTCCATTTTTATAAATTAATAGGAACTATCTATAGGGTCAGGAAGAGGAAGATACAAGATGAATATAGCAAGGGTGTGATTTTGAAGGAAAGATAAGATGTTTTCTCTTTATCTAAGATAAAGAATAGGAGACTTAGAAAGTCTCCATACAATAAGTATTTTAAGTCTTATCTTTAGGAAAATATAGAGGCTTTCTTGGAGCTTCATTAGGGCACTAAACAAGCCATACAAGAGTTGAAGTAGGAGCTAGATTAGGTATGAGAGTATCAAGAGATTTTAAATGTTCCTAGCTAAATTTAAAGTGATGTCCAAAATGCATCTCTCAAGTTATAAAATATCTTAGATAACATTAGTTTAATGAGATTTGAATTGTCTCCCTTACATTATTAAAGCATCTAAATTATTCAATTCTTTGAACTATGACAAGAATAAATTAAATTTACTTATATTATACACAACCAATAAGGTTTCCATCCATTTAGATTTTATGACACCATTTTAAATAGATACTGCTCTCAATTTTACGGTCATCAAAACATAAGAAGCCCAAGATTGGGTATCAAGTGTGCAAGCCTTGATTCTAATGCTAGCAGAGCATGAAAGGTAGGTATTTAAAATTCTGAATGAGATAAAACTATCTCAATCCCAACATCCATCAAATAAGATAATAAGTAGGGAAAATTTTGACCAACTACTCCAATAAGAATTTGTTAATTTTTAGCAAATTCTTCAAGGGTGTATGCTAGAGGAAATTAAATAAAAAATGGGATATTTTATGAAGAAAATTCTTAAAGTATAAATTTTTTAGGTGGATTTCAAAGCCACAAAGGTCGATCATGTACGCTTATTAGTTAAAGTTACTATAATGCATATGACATCTCTTTTAAATATGGATATAATCAAATTGTAGCATAGTGTCAGATACAAGCATTATCAGGACCTAAAAGCAAAGAAATAGGTTATGGCCAGATCATAGAATTCAGTCCCTATGACTAATACAAGTTCAACCATGTAGGTCCAATATTTGAGTAAACATTAGTTTTCTTAAGTTGATTTTATATGCATTTTAAATGTAAATTATAATATGAAACAAAAAACTATCATAGTTGATTTAATAATTTTGTAAACATGCACATGTTGCATTATTTTGTAAAACTAGGTCTTATTTTGAAGACATAATTTTGACCAAATTTAATTATACATGAAAAATTTACATCAATTATAACTCTCATTATAATTATTAGTATGTAATTTTAGAGTTTTTCATGGATTTGGAGGAGGAGGTGATCCCTCCCCAAATCTATTTATATTTTTTAATCCTCTCATTTTTGGGGAGAAAGGGGAGGTTTATTGTAAATTTTTATCAATATAGGAATATATATCTTTTTATTGTCATGAAATTGTGTTAATGTTTTTTCTATTTCAATTTTATGTTATTAATTGTGTTTATTTTACTAATTAGTTGATTCAATCATTTAAAGTGTGCAAAAGCTACCTAGAACTCTTTGTTGTTATTAGTGGTGTATTCTAGTATAACATTTGTAATAGTTATTGGATTATTAGTAGACATCATTTATTTTATACAACTAGGTTGATTTTTTCATTTATATAAGTGTGTATAAGTGTTTCCCATGATATAGTTTTCTAGGTGTGAGCAATAACTACCTTAAATACCTATTTGAATTGACCTATAATGTTATGAATAAGGATGTAAAATAGCTACTCTAAATAGGAGAAACCTTTAGTTGAAATCTTAGAGTTTAATATATCATTTTTCCTTAGAGTGCCTTACTATGTTTTTGTGTGTGTGAGCAATAGTTGTTATCTCCAAGCATTGGTAATACACTTATCCACAAAGAGACCAGCCTAGAAGTAAACCTTATTGAGATCACATATCCTTATTTTTATCTCTACCTTTCCCCTTTTTAATTTTTTTTATTGATATCTACCCAATCTAGTATAAATTCCATGTATCCAAATAAAATAAGATCCAATTTATTTTAAGTTTCCCTCATCCAGTCACACTTGGTTAACAACATACATACTTAGCCTGCTATTCTACCACCTATTTGTTCAACCCATACCTACAACACATACACTATAGTGGATTTTATCTCCATTAAGATCCTAAAATGTTAGATTTTACCTTGTTATTTATGGTGTGCTTAAAAAATTACATTAATAAGAAAATTTGGCACTAGAAGAAGGGTCAACCATTATGTGCCCCTCTTATAAGAGGTGATCCCCTACATTTGATTTATATTAGAGACACCCAAGAGAGTAACTAGGTATAGATCCCAAGCTAATATTTTGGTTTCACCTTTATCAATCCATTGAAGGCCTCAATCTACACCAATCATTCTCATTATACCCTGGGTCAAGACATTTTCCCTAGTGAGAAAGACCATTAATCATCCTATAGCTCAAATTTGGTTAGTTAAGTTTGTTATTGTAGTCCTAGGGGATGTGCATAATTTTCTAAGGAATCTAGATAAGTACTTACCTTATTTCCCCCCTTAGGAGGAAGAACAATAGAGGAACATATCAAGTCTTTAAAAGTCACATTAAGGTTGATGAATGTGACATATGAAGGTATTGCATGTAGGCTCTTACCATTCACATTATAAGATATTACTTATGATTAGTTCCTCAACTTACAAGATAATTCCATTACTTCATGGGAATTATGTAAAAGAACTTTTTTTACCCAATTCAAATAGGTTGCCAGTCCAAGTCTAGTGTATTAGCATTTCACCAGTATGAGGGGGGAACCCAATGAGCTAATCCATGATTTTAAAGTGAGGTTTCAAAATTTGTACACTTGGATAAGTGTTGAATATAAACCATAAGAGGATCTATAATTTTAAATGAAAATAATACACAAGAATGCCTTGGATCTAACTACTATGGTATTTATATGAAGAGCTATTTCTGATAACACTCTAGCATTGGATTATGAAGAAGCAATCAAAATTGATAGGTAGTCTAATCCTTAGGTACTATTCACTCCCAACCTCAATGTTGGTTTTCCATCTTTTATTCTAATGCCTCATGTGAATTAGAATATTCTTGCATTCAACCAAAATTAGTTGTATACACTGCCTCCTATGATGTAACATACATCAAATCAAAACTTTATCTTTTTTAATATTCATGCACAAATGAATGGTCATCAACAGAGTCAACATTCACTTCCATCCAAAACTATTGTTTCTCAAGTGTAGATTCTATCAAACTGAAATTATATTCTATATAAAAGATGTCTCAAAATTTAAGCAATGGATTTTTGGGCATATAAAGGAAGATAGGTAATGCTACTATTTAGAAAAATATTTAGAATTTTGGATTTACAAGATATAATGTCCTTTAAACAAGTTTACAAATAATATAGAACAATAATAAGATAATAAGTTTCTAGAGATAAACATAACATAGATAGCCTTGCCCAATTGGTACAGGGTTCAAAACATGGCGAGCTTGATTGTGTTGAGTTTTGTGTAGTATGTTAGCAAAGGTTCATAAATCATTAGAACATGCTAAGGATGATGGTATCTAGGTTATATTTTAGTTCATAGGATGATGCATCGTATTCATACAAAAGGTATGAAAATAGGAGCATAACAAGATGAATTATTGTGTGTTAAGTAGGAAATAGGAATAACCAAGAATTCATTAACATTTAAAGATTATTTGGATTAAATTAGATATAAAGTAAAAAAAAAATTATAAATGAGAATGCACACAAGGAATAAAGTAAGAAAAACAATAGTAACCACAAATAAATAGTCTCTATTGATCTCTTCCAAGGAAGAACTCTTTTCTTCTTATAAACATAAGTATATATAGACATTTTTAGTCTATGAATTTTCATATTATTCTCATAATTAGCACCAAAAGTGGAGTCCATTCATATTATAACCTATTACAAGTCATGGATATAGAAAAAAATAGACATATATTTGATAAACTGAATACATAATGCATGAATATTAGATAAATATCCTATGTAACTTTACTAGATGATTTCATCTCCCAACACTTTCTTAGACTTAAAATGTTGTATCATCTTGAGACAACATTGTATGATCTTCTAAAATTACACAAGGGTTAGAAGCTAAAGAAGTGGTTAGACTAGTAAGAGTTGTAATAATCACTCAAGGCACCATTTTTGGTTTTCACCTCTTGCACACTAATTAACCACCCTTTCAAGTCTTCAACTAAGTATTATACCAACCTACCACCATTTTGGGTTTTCAATAGGCTGGAATGACTAGGTGGCCACCCTTTATAAATTTTTAACCATCCTAGCCCCACATGTCTTATTATTCATCACTAATATAAAATTTTACAAAATTAGTACTATGCATAGTACTTAACTTGATAGAGGTGGCATGGATGCAGATGATGACTGGCCAAAAGAGTCCTTAGCCTTGTAATACATATCCTTTCACTAATAAATGAGTTATTGGAGCTTAGATGGATACTTGTACACATGAGTGTTGAGGATATAGGTAACATCACTATAAAATAGAGACATATTAGTCTTGTATGGATACCAATCAATCATGGATTCTTAGACCATGTACAATAGTGCATGATATCTATTGATCTTCTTGAGCTCTAAGTCATTAGTGAAGCTCATATATGCCTTGGTGTTGTTGACCCTCATCTAAATCTCACCACTCAGCTACTCTAGTTTGTCTATGGGATGTTGGGCTTGGAGACCTATGAATGAACTATGCATAAGCTGAATCTACCAATTAGAATGTTGTCACACATGTTATCCTTGGTATTAAGAAATTCCTATAGTACTCTATCATTCTCATCCATCAAGGTAGTGTGACTACCCATAGTTGTTTTGGTAGTGGTGGCTATGGCAAAGTTTGCATTGTAACTAGCTAAAGAGTCATCTAGTTGATGCTTATAGCCTAACAAATTATGCATGACCTATTGTTCTTGTAGTACAATAATTTCAAGAATGATTTGGTACTCCTCTAGTAAGGTGATGAGTGTGGTATCCATGGTTTTCACATCATGTCCCAATGTGATGACTGTGTAGAGTTTTTGAGTCATGTACTAGTCCTTGGTTAACTTAGAGACTAGATTCGTGAGTCTTCTATGGTAAGACATGACTTGGTCCCCAATTGCTCAAGTGACCAACTCTAGATAGGTGTCTTGGATCATCTTTGTAAATTCATGAAGGTGAGCCTTCAACTCTATGTTCTCCACCTTGGATTGATCCATCTCTAGATCCAAAGAGTCAATCTTCGACATAATGGATTTTTGAAATGTTACTTCACCCTCCAATAATTTCTTATATGAGAATTTGGAAATGTCTAAGGAAGCTTCCTAATTGAGTGAGAGTGCAACAAATGTACTCTTAGTTGTTGAAGGGTCTAGTCATGGTATTATGACAAGTGGGAGATAAAAAGTGGTGCACTGAACATCTACAATTGGGACATCCCAAATCCAAACTCCTTCTAATGGAAATTTTAGGATCTAAAGACCTATTTGAGTTACATCTAGTTGTTTTTCTTGTTTTATCTATGTTGCTTCTACTTGTGGCTACTCTAGTACCTATTATTACTATGTCATGGCCTCTGATACTAACTTGAGTTACTGCACAACATCTTCATCCTATCTTATTTTGGCTTCTTCCACCTCATCCTTTTTCTTATTTATCTCTTCTTGTGCATATTTTTATTTTGCTTGTGCTTATTTTTCTTGTAACTTTTGTGCACATTCCTCTTCTTATTTATTTTATTCTACTAGGGTCATAGCCTTAGCTTGTTCTTGTGTATCTTATACTTGTGCCTATGCTTTTGCATGTGCCTATTCCTATGCTTGTGCATATTTTTAGTGTATCACTTCATCTTCTTCTTCATATATTCATCTATTTGATATTGTGCATGCTTGGTATCTTTCATGGCCTATTATGTTTGGGTTGTTGTTTCCTATTTTTATTTTTCTTAATCCTCAACCTTAGCCTTGATAGTGAGCTTAGCTTCTTTTTATTTCTATGTCTACACCTTCTATTCTTGATTTGCTATGTTAGTAGCTTCTAGGGCCTTCTTAGCCACATACATGGCTTTTTATCAGTCAACTCTACATCCTTAGCCTCTTGTGTGACCTTAGCTTCTTCAACTTATTGAGTTGCTTATTATCATTGTGCTTTCTCCTTTTGTCATTTCTTATCCTCCTTCCTTACTCATTATTTGGTTGTGTAAACTACTTCTTCCCTTGATGATTATTGTTATTTTATCGTGGGTTGGTTGAGTGTGAGATCTTCAACCTCCTATGCACGTGGTGATGGTGTAAAATCACTTGGTTAGACTTTTAAACTAGAAACCAATGCCTTATTGTGTTATAGGGTGGCGAACCTACATTTGGGTGGTGGTGATGTAGAGGATGGGGCAATTTGTGCTTCTTTAATGATGGCTAGTCAATTAAAGGCATGCTCTTCAAGTGTAGGTAATATTTTAGCCTCATGCATGGGTCAAGGTCTATGCACAAGTGACTCTAGTGGGATTTCTAGAAGGTGAACAAATATATCTTTAATTTCAAAAGACAAAGTAGGTTATGGATGGAAAAAATCAATCCATCACTATAGCTACTCCACTTCTTCTCATATAGTATCAATGACAATGGATGCCAGGAAAGGTGGGAGGTCAACCCATAGATTTGAAGGAACTTGGTTTTGCACTTAGACCATGCACACAACCTTCCAAAATAATAATTCCTTCTCCTCCTTTCTATTATAGAATTATCCAGCCATATATGCGATCATTATTTGGTATACTTCTTATTCATCTATCCTCATTTATTGAATGTCACACAATCTTGAAATTTGGGTCACCTATAGATCATTTAACCAATTTATATTGGTTTATGTCTTGAAATTCAAAAGAGGGGATGTAGATTGATGTTTTTTGGAAAGCTTGTGATTTCCCTTTTATTTCTATGAATCGGTAGCTTCTTTTGGTTGCCACACTATAGGGATGGCTGTGCCAAGTGGTATGTCCTATAATAAAGTCACATGCCTATCTATGAAAGATTTTTAATTTGATGACTTCTTCTTGTGCCATGTCTATGGTGATAAAGAATGGAAGTGGTGTGGAGCCCGACCATGACAACTCATGAATGTGTATGAATACACCCTTCAATAGTAAAGTGATAGCTACATGTTGGGACAAATATTTTATGATGTCTGATGGCACTCAAGGATGTGTGGCAATCAATTCTAGACACTCCTCCTACCATGATTTGAATTTGCCCTCATGTGCTAGGTTTCTACACTCAGGTATCCAAATGAGGTTTGGGAATTATTGTACTAGCCAATAATATATGTTGGGCTATAATTCTCCCTCCAAGAACTTACATTATGTGAAATAGAGTAGGAATATAAGGAACTAGTCTAAAATGTCTATTTTGAAGATGTGAAACACTTATCAATGTTTGTGTGTTCAGCTAGTTGAATTACACATTCTTATGGATCATATGATGGGTAATGTCTAAGACTCCTTGTGGAATTTGTTTTATAGAATTGGTCATCTGCTGAACCTTATTGTGATGAAAATGATGATGTTTGGGCCAAGGTAAATATTACCATCATTTTATTGGTCAATCAAAACTTGTACAATCTCCCCTAAGTCACCAAAGGTTGGAATTCAAAGCAAGTGCTTTACATCTATGTTATGGAGGTAGTGAAGGGTTGTGAGAGCAAGTGGTTGCATAACATTGATGGGGTATAGATGAAATAAATTATGTTTTACTACTTGAAGGAATTCAAATGGATTTGGATCAATGGACTTTGTCTTCTCAAGAGACATATTAATGCCCATTGCTTCTTTTTATGTATCAATCAGTCCAATGATGAGTCATGATGTATCCATGATTCTTGAGTGATGAAATTGAAACTATGGTTGATTTTTGTGTAATAATACTATCTTAGATCTTTAAATTTGTAGGTCACACAAATATGTACAAGAATTAAATGTCAACTTGGTTCATGAACTTGGACTTTATAGATTTTATGCCTATTATTTCCATGTAAATGCCACATTGAGCTATCCATTTGACATAAATGCAATGGTTGATGTGGTATATCTTATTAAATTTATAAATTAAGATATTTTGTCATTGCCACATGTTTGGAGATATGCCATTATACTATTTAATATCTATATGGGGGTTTGAGTGGATGATGTTGATGGGACACTAATTTGTTGAAGATTAAGTCAATATAACCTTGGATCTAACATTTACTTCTGGTAGATGACCTTTATATGGTGGAGATATTGTTGATGTGACTTTTCCATACCTTTCTCAGACTTAATTACTTTAATTTTCTACTATTTCCATCCATGATGGTGCATGTGGATTCTCTTGCACATAGTTGGTGCATGATTTGCTTGGTATCTTTGTTCTAGAATGGTAGTGAAGAGATCATATACAAATACACAAATAGAAAAATAAACACATAAAAAACATGCATAAATGAGAAATCCTAATCTACTTCATGTTTCTTAACACCCACTCACTTAGTAGAATGATATCAATTAAGACTATTGGAGGTAGGGCTTAAGCCTAAAACCATTCACTTGCCTTGGTAAAAGGGTTCCCTGAAGATATCTCAAATCCATGGTTCCTTGCTATGATAGTTCATGTATAACATAAGTCCCTTTCCATTAAATCTATAATTTAATCAAAAATGCTCTTAAACAACTATCATTAAATAAGAATGGTTGATCTTTATAAAATTTCTTGTGGCACAAATTCTCTCCAAGATGCTCTACATCTATACTCATCCATCCTATTCAGTTCAAGAAATTTTTTAGTGACATGCTCATGATCCCCTAATCTCATGACCATTAAAATGTGCAAACTAGGTATTAAGTATTCCATTGGCATAACTACTTCAAGCCCATAGACCAACTAAATGGAATAAAAATTGTAGCCCTCTTATAGTGTGTACAATATTGCCATAGAATTGTAAGAATGCAATCTTCTCAATCATCTCTTTTGAAGTCACATTGTCAACATTTTTCCCAACACTTTGATGGAAGCTTCATTGGCCATTGGCTTGTGGATGGTATGTAGTGATTTTATGATGAGAAATCATAAATTCCTCAATAAGAGACTTGATGGTTTTTTTCATGAAGTGCATCTGTCAATCGCTAATGAACTTGATGGGGAGTCCAAATATTGTAATAATTTTCTCATAAAGAAATTTTGTTATGTCTTTCACACCACAGCTAGGTGTCACAAACAATTCAAACCATTTGGTAAACTAGTCAGTTGAAGTGATAATACACCTTGCTTTACTATATTTACTTGATGGATTGATAGGTTAGACAAATTCAATTCCCCATTGTTTAAAAGGTTTCTTACCTAAAAAAGGTTGCAAAGGAATTTCATATTTTTGTAGTGGTTTACCCATGTGTTGACATATATCACAGTGTTTCACTACTCTATGTGCATCCTGAAAATGATTTGGGCACCATAACCCACTCTATAATAAAATTTTAGTAGTGTATTCTTTAGAAGAATGTCCTCTTACTACTCATTGGTGTGCTTTCTATAAGAGTTGAGGTCATTCATGTTCCAGAACAACACTATAGAGTACTTCATCCTTCCCTAAATGATACAGAAGCCCATTGATGATGGTGTATGGTAAAGATCTAGTGACAAATTGATTCTTGTCTCTTTATTGGTAGTGCACATGGAATACTCCTTATTTGAGGAAGTTGGTGATTGCTTTAAAATTTTCAAGAATTATAGAAATGTGAAAGGCATGAGCATTAGGAGAGTCTTCCTATAGTTCTTCTAGTTCTTCACCATTAGGAACTTGAATGAGATGATCTATCCCTAGTTATATTTTCCTAACTTGACAATAATGCAAAATAGAAACTCTTTAAAATAGCATCAACCATGTAGAGATGCATCCTCCTAGCTTCAAATTATTAACAAGGTAGTGAAAATATTGATGATCGGTGAAAAATTCAAATGGTGTCACAAGAAGATAGTGTCAAAATTTATGGAGTGCAAACACTATAGCTAATGCTTCTCTTTTAGTTGTTATGTAGTTATTTTCTATGTTAGATAATTTTTGGATTATAAATTGAATAGGATGGTAGAGTTGACCATCTCCTAGATACACAAGCCTAATACTAATTGTGATACCCAAAGTATCAACATGCATGTGAAAGGGCTTGTTCCAATCTAGAAAGATGAGGATGGATAAAGCAACCAATCTCTACTTTAGCTCAGTGAAGGTTTCTTAGCACTTTGAAATCCAAATAAAATTCACAGTTTTGCATAGTAAAGATTCCAATGGAGATGAAATGATTTTATATATTTTGATAAACTTTTGATAGTACCCTATATGCTTAGAAAATATCACACTTTCATAAAGTTAACTGGTCGAGGCATACTTAGATTGACTGCAATTTTGTCTTGGTCTACCAAATTGCCTTCATTTGTACAGTACATGACTTAGAAAAACACCAAAAGGTGTAAATAATAAACACTTTTTCAAATTCAGAGTGATGTGTAGAGCTCAATAGTGTTCTAACATGAGGCACAACTTAGAAAAAAGATCTTTAAATAAGGAAATGACTACCTAATCATTGAGATAGACTTCCAATAATTCTTTAATGAAGTCCTTGAATGAATTCACCACTATGTGAGAGAAAACCATAGGTGCATTCTTAAATCTAAAAGGCATTACCTTGTATGTAAAGGATCCCTATTCCATGGTAAAAGTCATTTTGGCTCTATCTTCATCTACGATGGGTATTTAATGATATCCACTGAAACCATCCATGAAAGAGTATACTTCATGTCCTATGATATATTCCAAAACTTCATCTATGAAGGAAATTGGGATTGGATTGTTCACACATGCATCATTCAAAATGTGATAATCCCTACATACTCTGATCTCACTTATTTTTTCAGGTTGAAATACCATGGGACTTACACAATCTACCTTTTATGTAAGATAGATTATACCTATGTCATATATTCTATCGAGTCCAGCCTTCACTTTCAACTTCATGTTTGGATTTAGATTGTATGGCCATTTCTTGGTGGGACATGTGCACTCCTTGAGTTCTATATGTATTTTGTTTAGAGATGGGTCAACTCCTTAAACCTCTAAAAATTTAGTGGGAAATACAACTTGATAATCTCAAAGGAGTTGTATAGCTTCATAAACTTCAGCTTCTATCCAATAATCATGTATATGCACCAATTTGGGAACCTCCTTAGTTCTAATGTTTGCTACATGCTTTTTAATGAGTCGTTGGTAAATATTACACTTTTCCTCATCAATAAATTCTTGTATCATCTATTTCCCTTTTTATTATAGAATTTATATGCTATGCAACTTGGTTTATTTATTAGGTTCTATAATGAGGTCCTTTACTAGTCTTGCTATCCATTTAGGTTCAAATAAATCAATCAAATTGATATCACCATCAAAATCAAAATATTCAATGTCCTCTTCTTCATATTATATTTAGTGGCATGGTTACATAATATATTGTTCTTCTTTTTTGTCAACTTTATATATTTATAATGCTAAATTAAGATTAGAAGTTGCATTCTTTTGTGTAGTGGATTCCATCATGGTGATTAAATATTTTATGCAACCATGGTATATGAAATGTTTGATTTTCAATAGTGTATTGTGAACTAGAGGGTTTTCATCTTAAAAATCAAAAATCTATATGAAATCTCTTTACACCTACACCCAATGCTTTGTCTCTCTCCTCCTGATACACATACCATGTTGATGGTAAAGTAGCAAGTGTATAATGGAAGATGTGAAACCCAATATTTTTTAGCCACATGTTCTTCAATCCAAACTTCAACACATTTATGAATATGAATTTTAGGAAACTCACTTTATTTAAAGAAATTTCAATTACTTATGATGATCTACAATAACTAGAACCTACTAATCATGAGTTCACACACATCATCCCACTCAAGATGATCATTTCTATGAATTACCCACCATGTGGTTAAAACTCCATTTAGAGAATAATTATGATCACTAAATCACTGGTTGATGGTGGGTACATGAATTTGTAAGCATAGATTGAACTAATTGATATCCTTAATCATATATTACATAGGAAGTTGACTCTCATGTGTAAAGACCATTCTCAAAGGTTGGCATTCATGATATCCTCAAGCCTCGTTGAATAGGTGTGTGCATAAGTCTCCACTAATAGACGAATCTATTTCCTGAGGTAGAGTGCCTTCTCTAGTTAGTTCTATATAATCCTACATATGATCATCTACTTAATAGAGGAAGTTAACTTATGAATTAGTAGGGGATTTAGTAGATATGAATGCACAATATTAAATGACAAACTAAGTTGCCAATAATTGAGTAACTACTGGTCTAGGCATCTATTATTTAGATGTCTTCAATTATTGAGTAAATATTATACCTAAGGTTTAGTATGCTCATATAAGAAGTTGCACTCAACTGCATGTAGATATTTAGGATTTTATTTAGAGTTTACCTTCATCTAACTAGTTTCTTACAAAATATATGGAGAATATGGTTTCGTAAAAATGATGTAAGGTTTATGCACCCTATTTAAAGGAGTGATAATAACCTTATCTCCTTGGTGCACCTCTATTTGATTTTCCATAGTGTTAATATTAATTTGACCATCATATGCTCATTTGTTGCCAATTAGTGCAAGGTAATGTGTTATTAATGTCTTAATATCAGTGAATTCAAAGTCACCTCACAAGGTCAATTTTATGACTTTGATCTCAACATCTTCTAGTATGCCAATGGGCTTAACTCTTTCATAATCAGCTAAGCTCAGAGTTACTGGGATGTAACTTAGAACTAGATTTCTAATAGCTTCACATGTAGACCTATAAATCATGTTGACTGTGTTGCCAAAATCAAAGACAACATTTGGAATTTCATAGCCTATTTGATTAGTTCATCTACATCCTAGGTCTTCTTTGTTTTGATTTACCAAACAAGATTTTTTTTATTTTGTTTTCCTCACTATACACACTCCAGTAAATTATGTAGCAAATTTGTAACACTTTAAGAGATGTCTTCATTACATAATTTGCTCAAAAGTTTTAGAAGACCCATCAATGTAGTAACAACTCCATCCTAATGCATAATCAACATTATTTGGACATACATTTGATCATCTATTGCTACAACATCTCCTTTAATAGTGTCTTAGTATTGTATGTTTTTTAACATCTACACAACTTCATACATGAGCCCCTTTTTTATAGCTAGGTCCAATAATTTATCTTATTTTATTTTTTGGATTCCCTAATCCTGATTCATTTTAAGAGTAGGCATCCATCTTTATACTTGCTGATGTTGTGTGAAAGAATTTAAGAAGGCATCCTCCTTAGGTTGTGCACTCACCATATTCACATTCTTAAAGGCCTTATCATTTTTTTGTTTTTCCAAGATAGGACAGTCTTCTGTCTCATGCTAGTCATATATTTTGTAGTATGCACAATAAAACTATCTTTAATGATTTAAAGGGAAATTTCATTTCAAATGATTATACTCACCACCTAGATAACATTCTAAAGGAGGCCATTGATAGTTATTTCCTCTACCACCTTGATAACCTCCTTTATATCCTCCTCTAGATCCTCCTTTATTAGACAGATAACCTCCTTTATAGCCTCATTCTTTTGATGTGTTATAATGTTGATGATGTTGGGTATTATCTCTAATTCCAAATTATTGTTGCATAATTGGTGGGGTACAACTCATTTACTACTAATGCATCATGGCTAAGCTTGAAGGTAATATATACTAGTATTGTAAAGATGGTGGTGTCAATGAAGGAGAGGTCCAACTAGCCAGACCTTGAGGTTGGTATTCTGGATGACTAGGAATCCATTGTGGACCTTCTTAGGTTGCACAAAATTTATCAACCTCGAGGCTTGGAATAGTATGCTTCACTAACGAACACTTACTACGTAATGATGGCAAATACATTTTTGATGATGTTTATTTAAGCTCTTTTAAATCCCTATAGTTATTTTAATCATGATTGTGTGACTTATATAAATTACAATACAAAGTATATAGGTTATTAACATACTATTGTAGGATATGGCATTATATTTTTATATGCCCTACTAAACTCTATCTTTATATTAGGAAAATCATTCATGTGATGTCCTTATTTTCGACACTCTATAGACCATATATATAACTTAGGTTTATCTACCTCATGGTATTGCTTCATTATCTTCATAAAAGCTTGTAGTGTATTTTCAATCTTGGAATTTATGATAGGAGCTTCTCTATAGTCTTTAATATATTCTACTCTTAGGTCATAAACTCTAGCATCTACTTTAGTAGCATATTGAGTCTACATAGAGGAAAACCTATTTTTGAAGTTCAGTTCTGTGATAAACCATGTATCTTTATATTTATCTATTAAGGAAAATTACACCTTATTTATAACATCAAATAATCTATGATTATATTCACAAACTCTTGATTTCTAACTTATCTCCTTCAAGTCCTGAATAGTTTGACTTGTACATTTCTTTATATTAAACTCTACAATGAGACATTCATTAACCTATTATAGAGTTTATCATTGAATGTCTCTATGGTATATGAATTCAAGTGATCTTCTAGTTAGTGCCCCTACTAACTCACACTTTTAGATAGCTTCATCAATAATGCCCTTAGCTTGCCATCTCATTTAATAGGTTATAAGTATTGTTTAGGGTCCATAGACCCATCATACATTGCTAGGTTTATAAACCTCCTATATGACCAATTTTCTAAATTAGTGTCAAGGGGATCTTCTTCATAGTTGTTATAAGAGGAAGCTATGTTCTAGGTGATCCTACTTGAGTACTATGAAGATTTATCTATGTAAAAGGAGAGTCAATATGCACATTTTGTTTTTTTGTGTTTCTTTCTTTTCTTTGCTTAGTTTAAAGAAGCCCTATAGAATTTAAAGCCTTTAAAATTCATGTTTTTTAAATCTTAGTACCCCAATAATGAACTTTCTCTAAACATGGACTTTCCCAACTACTATCTTCTTATTTGCCTAGTTGAAAACTTCTATTGGAATATAAGAAATTGGGTTATGGGGATGTGTGCTCTTCTGGCAATGATTCTTTCCTGTGACTTCTTCTTATTTTTAGCTTTAACCTATGATTAATCTATGGTTGTGTTATAATTTTCTATTAAATTCTTCATGTCCTTCTAATAATACCCATTCTTATAGCTGCACACTCCATCTATCATATAACTACTCTACTTCTACACTATTGTTGCCTTATTCTTTGAATATCTCTTCTGTCTCATTCTTCATCACTTCTTTCTATCTATCAACATTCATTATCTTCTTTATTATTCCTTCATTATTCTTATATTTCATCTCACTCATCACATATTTTTACTTGTTCATCATCTAGTTTACTACTACTCTTACCTCTACTTATAGCACCTAGGTATTCTTCTATTTATTCCATCTATTTTATTGTCATAGTTCACATTCTAAATTCAGACTTTTCTTCTAACTCTTCTTCCCTCATGTCTCCATTTTAAATTTAGGTTCAAGCCTTATCGACTAATCTACTCATCACTCAATTTTATGTCACACCCACCCACATACACCCAAAGTAACTACTTCATATTGGCTAGAGTAGGCACCATGGCGTTGTCCACAACTAACATCTTCATAAGGAATGGTAGTCAATATAAAAAATTCCATCTAATTACTTTGACAAATAAGTCCTATATAAATTCAAAATATATGTATCCTTTTATAGTGGTAGCAACCCAATAATCAATTGCCCTTGTCCAGTCAAGTTTTAATTTTTGTAGCTGATCTACCTTATCTTTAGTCTAGATTATTATTTCTTTCATTCTTGGGTTAAATAAATATTTTTCCAACCATGATGACCAATTATCTAGTAATTTAGGTAATTCACACTAAAATATTTTGTAAATCTCTCTATAGATATGCTCTCAAATGATTTATTATATGGTGAGACCAGTCTATTTGGATTCTTCTATGAAATTACATACTTTTTGGTCTAACCATGTCTTAATGTCTCTCTACCTTGGTAACCATATTAGCATATTTCACTCTAGAAGGAGTGTTTCTGCATTCACCACACCATTATTATCACGGGCTATTAAAGCATTATAACATGCCGAGAATGAGGTTAACTAGGTTATACTTTAGTGCACAAGATGATGCATTATATTCATACAAAAGGTAGGAAAATAGGAGCATGGCAGGATGAATTATTATGTGTTAAGTAGGAAATAGGAACAACCAATAATTCATTAACATTTATAGAGTATAAATAAATTAGACAGAAAATAAGCTAAACATTATACATGAGAATGCATGCAAGGAACAAAGTAAGAAACACAACATGTAACCATAAAAAAATAATCTCTATTGATCTCTTCCAAGGAGGAACTTTCTTATTCTTACAAACACAAGTATATATAGACATTTTAAGTATATGATTGTTCATATTATTCTCATACATGGTGCCAAAAGTGGAGTTTTTTCATATTCTAACCTATCACAAGTCATGGAAATAGGATAAAATAGACATGTATTAGATAAATTGAATACATAATGCATGAATATCAGACAAATATCCTACACAACTTTACTTTCTGATTTATTCTCCCAACATAGTATTTAAAATATTCTAGAGAGAAATGGTGAGGTAATATTTAATAAATAATCTACTAGAGTTCCCTCTTGATACTAGTTTCTCAAACACAACTATGGTCTTTGAAACTCATGAATTTCCTTTCCCAAGTAAAGATGATAATGTTCTATAGGATAATTTGGATGAGTTAGACACTTTTAAACAGTTTTAGAGAAGAAATTACAATTTGAGGAACACACAGCCCTTCACTATATCTACTCCTCCAAATAATACAACTATTTCCCTAAATCCAAAGGCTGATAATAATCCACATTCCCCAAAAGGGAATGATCTGCCACTAAACAAGGAAGAATAGAGAAAATGAGGATATAACATCATTAAAGACATGAAGAAGATAAAAGTAAACATCACTCTTTATAAATTAGCTTAGATTCTTGAACATAATGAGCTCTTGTGGAGGTCCATTATAGGGAAGTATTCTATAGAGAAGCTAAATCCACTCATACAAATGTCATATACAAGCATAAGTCAGAAGTTCATCTTTTATTATTAACTATCAAAGCATTTTTTAAGAATATACATACTATTTTAGTTGAGTCTAAATATTTGGACACTATAATCCCAACTTCTATTTATCAAAATCCTGGATTAACTCAAAGCCCATCCAAGAGGATAGGATCACAGTTAGACAAAATAGTAGTGCATGTGATTAGATAGTTGAATGATGTATGCATTTAAGTTGCATTTGAGCCACATGTGTATATGACTATATACACACTTATGGTAGATATCCTAGAGAGATGTGGACTACTACTAAGTAGGGATTTCTCAAGGACACTAAACAAATATGTAGTAATAGATTTATCTCAAATTTGGTTGTCCTAGAGAGGTATTCTAAATCAAATTCAAATTTATTGAGATCCATTAATTAAGTATCCCTTCATGGAATACAATTCTAATAATGAATAAGTTATTTATCTTCTAATCTTTTAATTTATACCTTTACGATGAACTATGAGATGAAAGATCTATAAGTCTAGGGACCTTCCTAATTGATGCACTGTTAATATTCACATATAGCATAACTTTGTAGCTTCATTTTTCACATCCTTCAATATTTGCTTTCATACACAGGCATATTATGTAACATGTGCATTGTTAAAAAAAATGAAATTGTTTCATTCATTTAACAGAAGGATGATTTATCTATAGCTGTTCAGGGTATTCCCAGACATCCTTTGCATACACCACCTCTGCATCTTGAAGAAGAATGGCAAATAGAGGGTGGTTCAAATAAGGAAGCGGTATCATAAATTTCATCTGCTCCACTCCCATACGCACAACAACACAACGTCTATGTATACAATTATAATGCCATCTTACACAGCCCTTCCACGCTTCTTTTAATAGTGGAAACAACCACTTCATTTTATGCAGAAGGGATTTTCCACCATATATCTCATAGCCACAGTGAGTGAAGGAGAGAAGCCCCACTTCTTTGGGGAATACAATGATCTCTAAAAACCACCTAGATAAATCTTCATCTTATTGATACGCAGTCCCTTTTTATATCTTCTATGGCCCAAAAGGCAACAACATTCTCACAAGTCTGGCTCTACTCTGTAACCACATTCCATATCAGATCAAACTCAATCTACTTTAATGGCTTTCCATATCAAAATGAAAGTCCCCTTCTCTATCCATTCGAGACTGGGCTATGGTTTTTAAACCAAAATAAAGAGCCTCTCAAAAAGGCTCATCCCTATAGACATATATAGTCGTCACCTCAATCTTTGATACTGATGGTCAAAAGGGGCTTTCCAAATTAAATACCACATTCCAGTTGGTTTGATTTCACCATGCCAGCTTCACCATGCTCAACTAGCTATGAGCTTTCAACCAGTGAGTCCTTCGTATTCAGTGAGCTCCTCAATCTTCTTCAAGCCTCACTATACTCGGCTTTTCCAAAACTGATGCTTCAAAAATGATCTTTTGCTTCATTCAAACCCTGCACCTTCATCCAGTCGTGGTTTAATGACTCTACCATAGACCGAAGGAGCATCAATGTTCTCCTTTGGCCATCCTCATGAGCTCCTTCCTTCCTTCTAGATCCTTCAATGGTTGGAAAGATATATATAAAAATTAATGAAAGGCCCAACCCTTTTTCATTTGAGCCTGCATAAAGTTTGAGCTCTGTCATCGAGCTACCATTATACAGTCATTTCCAAAAATAAGGAGTCCTCTCTAACCTCTATGCCAAACTTGGGAACTAAGACCAACAAGAAGGATTTACAATGCAACCAATATACTAATTTGAAGAAGATTTATCTCAACTAATATCTTATGGTTTTAAGATTTCAACCACTCCCCTCATTTTATTTTTAAGCCAAGATTGGCTTCCAACATGGGGATTCTCTCTTACCTAATTTTACCTTTTCACTTTTCACTTTTGATAATTACATTACTCTCAAGGTAAAAGTTTGAAATCTAAACATAATTTGGAGGGAAAACAATAATTTGAAATTGAATTCAACTTCATGCTAGAACATCATTTGAATTTGCATGGTTGATGACCTCAACTAGTCCTCCATGAAGCTATTGTAGATGCTCCTGCATCATACTCTCCCTCTAGAAATAATTTGCTCCTGCATCAAATGAAATACTTCCTCCATGTATTAGTCTTCATTATATGCCTGGATCTCAAGGTCTTGTTGTGAATGCCAATGTTGGTATTTGTCTTTGATTGTCTTTGTCTTTCATCTTCTTGCTTTTCTTCCTTTTCTAGAATGTTCTTCTCCTCATCTCTTTCTCAACTATTATGTCCCATCTCCATGCTTCATTCTCATACATGTCTTTAAGATCTTCTTGATCTTCTTGGTTTAAAAATTTGTCCATTGAACTATGGACTTCATTCATCTCCACAACTTTAACACCTGCATTCAAAACATCAAAGGCAATGCTAGAAGTAAAAACTTGAGACCATAAAGTCTCTTGGCTACCTCCACTCTTCTGCTCTTTGGCCAAAACTGCCTTTGCCTCTTTATTTTTCTCTTGTTTTGTTTCACTCTTCCCAATGGTGTCTTTACCATGGCTTGTACCTTGATTCATCTCTCTTGAATGACCAAATAGCTCCTCCAACATCTTCAACTCTTCTTTTAGTGAGATCTCATCTATCTCACCATTCTCTTCATCAAACTTGGGCTTATCAACCACAAGGATTACTTATCCTTTACCTCTTATCTCATCTTTTCTTAGCTTGTCTTCACATAAACCAACTTCTTCAATATACTCATCAAATATAATTGAAGTACCCTTACCTTGTGCCTCCTTACTCTCTTCAATCTCTACTTAAAGCCATCTTGTTTGTTCTTTGTTTTCAATGAGGTATTGCTTTGCTACATACTCTCCTCTTTCCTCATCATCCATCCATTTGGAACTCTCTCCTTGCTACATATTAGTCCACATAGCTACTTTCCATCTTTCATTTCTCATGCAAAGATCATTAAATGATTCAAAAACATCATCAAAAACAATTTTTTTACCTTTTACCTCTTTGGTATACCTCTCAAGCATCCTGTCTTCATGGAATGTCTCTTCCATACTCACCATCTCACTTTCATTCTCTTGGTTTCTTGAATCACCTTCAATCCTCTTCCATTGACTTCTTGGTGTTACTGTCTCAACACTCACATCTTCTCTCTTTGCCTTCTTAGGCACCCATACTTGTTTTTCCTTCTTATCATTTATCTTCTCAAGCCATGTAGGTAGCCTGCATCCATGCTCTTGTCCCAACACTTCCTGTTGCTTGGGAGTTTTCTTCTTCCACCATTTAGGCATTACATATCCATGGTTAAATTCTCTTTTTGAGGGATCTATCATCTTCCTTAACTCTTGCACCTGTACATTAGCAGCTTCATGCTTACAATAATCATCAAAATCAGATTTTAGCACTTCATTTACCTCTTTGATAGCTTGTTCCATGGAGCAATCTTTCTCTCCCTTTGTGCTTAGATGTTTTCTTGCCTCTTCTTGGCATTAAATGGCATCATGGAACTCATCTTCATCTTCTATATTTTCTCTTGCTTGTATGGGTTCTTCAACACCTTCCTCATGCATTAACCAATGCATCTCTTCTTCCTTATCAACAACAACAAACTTTTTCTTTTCTCTTACACATTCACTTGTGCACTTGGTGTCTTCTCTTGTACCAATCTCTTCACTCTCCAAGGCCCTTCTCTTGACCTTCATAAGGCTGATCATACCTACAATTACCCATACAAAGACAGCATTAGATATAAAAACAAGAGACCACAAGGTCCCTATGAGTGTTCTTTTCACCCACACTCTTATCTTTTCAAGTGCTCTTCCTGGCACTTTATCTTTCCTTTCTTCTCTTCTCTTGTTCTCCTCAATGAGAACCTTTTTCACCACTTCTTCTTCCTCTTTTTTTTTCTCTCTTGGCAACCTTCTTATCTTCTTCAAGCCTCTATGGGCTTCTCTTTTCTTGGCAATCTCATCTTGCCTTCTTCTCCTCTTCACTAGGAGATCAATTGGCCACTTCAACCTTTTCCTCATTGGCCATACCCACACTTTCTCATTTGATTGCATCTTAGACTCAAACATGCTTTTAATCTTAGCTAAATCTTTCCACAAACTAGCAATCTCTTTATCAAAGTCAACATTAGTCATACCTTTCTGCTTTGGGGTGATTACTTTCTTCTTAGTGCCCTCATGTACCTTGTTGCTCTACTCTTTTCTCAACAATATTTCCATTTCTGAGATCTTCACACAAGTCTTTTCCATCTTGGTCTCTTGATCCCTTCAGGTCCACTTGTCTCACCCAAGCCTTTCTCCTTGACTGGTCTTTTGACAATCTCCTTGATCTCACCTAGGCCTTTTGCATCCTAGTCTTTTGATCCTCCTTAATGGCTTTATTGAGCTTCACACTGAGTCATTGGTCTACAATATGACACTACTTTAACCAAATATCAATAATTTCACAAATCCAAGCTTACCTTGCTTTGGATCTTCCTCTTGAGCATTCATTATGCTCTTCTTCTAGAGCTTCTCTTGGCTCTTCACTAAGCCTTCCTTGGCTTCTTCTCCTCTTAAGCCTCAATGGCTTGACTGTCTTGAACCTGCAACTTCACTTGATTGCTTCTCAAACACAATAAACTCAAATTAAATATCACAGATTACTCATACCTTTCCTCCACAGGGTCTTTTGGTGCTTTGTCCTGTTGATCCTTTTGCCAAATCCTTCACAATTGCAACATCATTAACAAATGCAACCATTCCAAAGATCTCTTTTCTTAATTCTATAGTAAATTATTAACAAATTATCAAATCCCAAGATCTTCAAGCTCTAATACCAAAATGATGCACTTTCAATATTCACATATATCATAACTTCATAGCTTCAATTTTCACATCCTTCAATATTTGCTTTCATACACATGCATATTATGTAGCGTGTGTATTGTTAAAAAAAATGAAATTGTTTCATCTATTTAATAGAAGGATGATTTATCTACAGCTATTCAGGGTATTCTTAGACATCCTTTGCATACACCACCTCTGCATCTTCAAGAAGAATGGCAAATAGAGGGTGGTTCAAATAAGGAAGTGGTATCATAAATTTCATCTGCTCCACTCCCATACAAACAACAACACAACCTCTGCATATACAATTATAACGCCATCTTGCACAACCCTTCCATGCTTCTTCTAACAGTGGAAACAACCACTTCATTTTATGTAGAAGGGATTTTCCACCATAGATCTCATAGCCGCAGTGAGTGAAGGAGAGAAGCCCCGCTTCTTTGGGGAATACAATGATCTCTGAAAACTGCCTAGCTAAATCTTCATCTTATTGATACGCAGTCCCTTTTTATATCTTCTATGGCCCAAAAGGTGACAACATTCTCACAAGTCTGGCTCTACTCTGTAACCACATTCCATACCAGATCGAACTCGAGCTGCTTTAATGGTTTTTCATATCAAAATGGAAGTCCCCTTCTCTGTCCATTCGGGACTGGGCTATGGTTTTTAAACCAAAATAAATAACCTCTCAAAAAGGCTCATCCCTATAGGCATATATTGTCGTCACCTCAATCTTTGACACTTATGGTCAAAAGGGGCTTTCTGAATTAAATACCATGTTCCACCTGGTTTGATTTCACCATGTCAGCTTCACCATGCTCAACTAGCTGTGAGCTTTCAACCGGTGAGTCCTTCATATTCAGTGAGCTCCTCAATCTTCTTTAAGCCTCGGTATACTCAGCTTTTCCAAAAATGATGCTTCAGAAATGATCTTTTGCTTCATTCAAACCCTGCACCTTCATCCAATCATGGTTTAACGAATCTACCATAGACCGAAGGAGCACCAATGTTCTCCTTTGGCCATCCTCACGAGCTCCTTCCTTCCTTCTGGATCCTTCAATGGCTGGAAAGCTATATATAAAAAGTAATGAAAGGCCTAGCCCTTTTTCATTCAGGACTGCATAAAGTTTGAGCTCTGTCATCGAGCTACCATTATACAGTCATTTCTAAAAATAGGGAGTCCTCTCTAACCTCTATGCCCAACTTGGGCACTAAGACCAACAAGAAGGATTTACAATGCAACCAATATACTAATTTGAAGAAGATTTATCTCAACTAATATCTTATGGTTGTAATATTTCAACCACTCCCCTCATTTTCTTTTTAAGCCAATATTGGTTTCCAACATGGGGATTCTCTCTTACCTAATTTTACCTTTTCAATTTTCACTTTTGACAATTACATTACTCTCAAGGTAAAAGTTTGAAATCTAAACACAATTTGGAGGGAAAACAAGAACTTGAAATTGAATTCAACTTCATGCTAGAACATCATTTGAATTTGCATGGTTGATGACCTCAACTAGTCCTCCATGAAGGTATTGTAGATGCTCTTGCATCACTAATTATGGACTCTCTATTTTTATAGTGTAAAATCCAAGCAAGGATTAGGCATTGGTGTCAAAATAATTAATCCACTAGGTATAAATTACCTAATATCATACAAGTTGTAATTCCTATGCACCAAAAATAGAGTAGAGTATGAGGCACTAATTTTAGGGCTACATTTTGCTCTAAAAAAATGTCAAGAAACTACTAATTTATGGAGATTTAGAGATGGTGATTAATCAAGTTAGAAATAAATACTAGTGTAAATTTTTATATATTAATAGGTACAAACATTGAGCCTGTGATTTGATTGAGTCATTTGAGGAATTTAATATCATAGTTATTCCTAAGGAATAGAACTAGATTGTTGACTCACTAGCTTCTTTAGATACTAATTTGGCACCATTACAGGAGTCCAAAATATAAAGGTTTTCTATTGAATTCATGTCTTATCCATTATTTCCTGACAATGTATAAAATTTATGTGTTTGTTGATGATCAATAGATTGTCCAATTCTTGACCAATTTAGGTCAATTTAAATCTCAAATCATTGATGATAAAGAATTTAGTTATTTATGCTAAGAAGAATTGGGAGAGGAAGAATTCATTCAACTCAAATAAAATTATCTTCTTTTAGGGATGGTTTATTTGGAGAGAGAATTTGATATGGATCCCCAAGCCCAATAACAGAGGTAGCCCAAAGTTAATGAATCTGATTTCAACAAGTAGAATTTAGGGGATGAGATTGATCCATGCTATGTCAACATTGGTCTTAGTTTCACCCCAAAATAAAGATAAAGAGGGAAATATTTGCTCATCTAATATAAGGATGTGATTGCCTAAACTTATAAATATTTGAAGGCTTTCATTCCTAAATTCATCACCCATAAAATCCCACTAAATCTTGACCATAAGACATTTAGGCAAATATAAAGGCTAGTCAATCCCATCCTAGAACCACTCATCCAAAAGAAAGTAGAGAAGTTGTTAAATGCTAAGATAGTGTTCCATATCAAACACTCAACTTGGGTTTCCAACTTGGTTCAAATAAATAAAAATGATGGGGAGATTAGATTATGAATTGAATTCAAAAACTTGAATAAGGCATCTAAGAAAGATAATTACCCTTTACCTTCCTTGGATGAGGTGATATAGATAGTAAATAGTTATGGAGTGATTTCCTTCTTGGATAGTTTTTCAGGATATAACTAGGTGCTAATAGAATTTGAAGACAAAATGAAGACTACATATACCACAAAATGGGGTATTTATGCATACAAGATAATTTATTTTTACCTAATTACTGTAGGATCTACCATTCAATGGGATATGGACCATGCATTTCAATAGCTAATGGGTAAATGCATAATCATTTACATGGAGGACCTCACTATTTTATCAAAGAATAGAACTGATCATGTAAGCCATTTACACTCAATCTTTAAAACATGTAAAAGGTTTGGCATCTTGATAAACCCTAAAATGAGCATATTTGGTGCTGCTTATCACAAATTATTGTTTAACATCATCACCAATGAAGAGATCACCATTAATCAGGATTGAATTCAAGGGATTTACAAGATTGTGTTCCTAAATAGCAAAAAAGAACTCAAGTCCTTTGAAAAGATAAATTTTATGAGGAAATTTATCTCATATTTTACAAAAAAATTATAACTTTGAACATAATGGTCAATCAAGATGCCAAAGTAGAATGGAAACTAGAGCCCTGAAAGTCTTTTCAAGACATCAAGGATGTTATATATAAGGCATTAGTGTTAACAAGCCTAAACTTCAATAAAGACTTTTTATTATATTTTTTGCTCTAGAATACACAATTGATACTATGCTTACCTAGAAGAAGGATGAAATTGAGCATCCTATTGTGTTTATGATAAAAAAATATAAATAAATAAAATATCAAGTACTCCATGATAGACAAGTAGATATTTTCTCTTGTCAAAGTGGTAAATAAATTCAAGCATTACATCTTGAGGAATAATAATATTGTTATTGTGTTATACCCTATTATCAAGCTCACTTTAGGATTGAATGAGTTGGAAGATCATAGAGGTAAATGGATGACATAATTATAGGAGTTTGACACTATAAATCAAGCCTACCAAAATTATTAGAGGACAAGGCATCATTCAACTTATGACTGAGCCTAACCCATGCATCACCATTAAGGATGTTTGTTAGGACCAGATATCTAGATAAGATTGTAATGTTAACATCATTTAATATATACTCATAGGTACTTGTCCCCCAAAACTTAGTATAGAACAAAAAATATCTTTAAGGCTCAAATATGCTCACTACATGATAAAAAAAAGTGATTATCTACATAATAAATTATGAAGGCATCTATTTGAGATGCATATCATTATAAAAATCTCAAGAAATTATGGATAACCTATACCATAAGATAGGCAGTTATCATATATTTAGAAACACCATAGCATATAAAATTCTAAAAATGGGATATTTATGGCCAACAGTCTTTAAGGATTCACACACTCATAATGGGCTATGAATGTTGGCAATATGATTGTCACTGATGTCAAAAGGGAGATTATTGGCATTATGGATGTCATTGATGTTTAGGGATAAGTATGGTGATTTGAGGATGTGAAAGGAATCCTATTAGAGTCTAAGGATGATTAGAGTTTTTGTGTGTATGAATGGAAATAATCTAGTTCTTCATATTGTTCATCTAGACATTTTAGGTTTATGATAGGAAAATATGAATAGGCAATTTACTGATGCCACCATTACCATTTGTGAATGAATCTGGGGTAGTTGGTCATATGGTTGTGATAAAATTATTCTATAGTTGTTATGTACCATATTTGAATTCATAAAATGAAGCACAGTAGAAGATATGAGGATGCAAAGTTTGGCTCCCAAAAAATTTTATAGTGTTTTCCCACATAATCAAATTTATAGATGGAAAGAAAAAGCTAAGTAGGCATTTTTATGATGTCATATATTTCATGTATGAAGGTTTATGGAAAAAATAAATATATGGATGGAATCCCATATGTGATAAGATATTATAAACCAAATTTTAGGTCATGTAATGAATCACATCAAAAGTTATGCAAGAACAAAGTTAGCTTTCTAGGTTGTTTTAGGCACAATTGACTTTATCGTAGAAGAATATGAGTGAGTAGATTAATGGAATTATATGTCACACATGTGAAGGATTCAAGAAGAGATGAAAATATTTTTTTGTTCATTATCATTCCTAGTTTATATGGTCCAAATTTCAAAATGGATGAGCAAAGAAAAATATATGAAGGTGCAAAGTTAGCCTTCCAAGCATACTGAGAGGGTCCCCATACTTAATCAAATCTACACTAGGTAAAGTTCAAGAAAGTCTTAAAGAGATCAATGGAGTATGTTTTCTCCAAGATGATAGGATGAAGTGAGATGAAGACAAGTGGTTGAATTTTAAAGCTTGATCAATGGTTAGTGCTTAATCATACATTGAAGATCCAACGATGCGTAGTGAACTTAAAATGTTAAAGGCACCTACAAGTGAATGCACTAGTGACAAGTGTCACAATCATAGAGAAATAATAGTAAATATAAGGTGTAATTAAAATTAAAATATTCAATGATAAATGTGAGGATGCCAAGTGTCTCAATAGCAAGAACTGACAATAATGTACAGAAGGCATACATTAATGCCAAGTGTCACATTCTTGAGAGCTCATCTGAGATAAAGTTCAAAATTATTAGAATATAAAACAATGAGTAGATGATCATGCAATGAATATATAATAAAGAGAGTGGACTCAATGATATAAAGTGCTTGATTTTTATCAACATAGAGGTGAGTTAAAGATCGAGCTAGTTTGAAAAGATCGACAAAGCGTATTCATTCTAAAGACTTAGGAAGTAGTGAGATGAGATTAAGATCTCGATGTTTAACCTTAGATAGAGATAAAGTTCATGAAATTCTAAATATCTAATAACATATAGGATATCAGATCATAAATATTAATGGATGTGTTTTAAAGTTTAAGAGTTAAAGTCTAAATGCATACAAATATCGAATGGAACACATAAGTCTATCAAAGATTGATCTAACATGCATTTTAAAGTTGAAAAATTTGAATGAAGACCATCAAATCATGATGCCAAACTTAAGATCAGTGGCTGACATTTAAAAATATGATCATCCTAATGGTCAAGCATTGGAACATGAAAGAACATGTAGTTAGGCCATAAATTATGATACAAACAATGAAATTAATTATTTTAATCAATTAAATTTGTGTAATATGGCATGTGCATCAATATCAGAGCCTAGCATATGCTAAATATAGTAATGAGACCAAGAATCATGGTGGTTATGCATGAGTTAAAGATGCAAGAAACTTACAGTTAAAGCCAGGAACTAAAGTCTAAAAGAATTGAGCATGATGTGTTATCAAACTAGTGTGAACATAGAAAAGATACAAACCCTAGATCATACATACATACATACATACATACATATATATATATATATATATATATATATGTATGTATGTATGTATGATCTAGGGTTTGTATCTTATATATATATATATATATATATATATATATATGTATGTATATGCATATATATATATATATGTATATGTATATATATATATGTATATGTGTATATATATATATATGTATGTATGTATATATATATATATGTATATATATATATATATATGTATATATATATGTATGTATGTATATATATATATGTATATATATATGTATATATATGTATGTGTGTGTGTGTGTGTGTGTGTGTGTGTGTGTGTGTGTGTGTGTGTGTGTGTGTGTGTCTGTATATATATATATATATATATATGACATCTAGGATATAGGAAGATGTTATTAGAATTATGTCATATAGAAGAATATAGAGACACGGATCTAGAGGTGTAAAGATTATGAGTTGGTGTATATGAATTGTGTCAAATAGAGAAATATAAGAGACAAAAAACTAGAAGAGAAGAGAAGAGAAGAGGCTATAGAGAGAGATGAAGTATGTTAAATAAGAGATATATCTAGACCCAAACACATAAGAGTAGAGTGAAAGAGTAGAGAGAGATAATATGCAAAGTATGAGCAGTTACAGACTAGACCTATAAGAGAGAATTGAGATTGGATTCTTTTATGAATATATATTGTAATTTGAATTTATAGATGCAGATATATTGATTGGTGGGTGTCATCAGATAAGTTGAATTGGTGCTTAGTTGGGGAGTTGGTGCTTCCTTAGAGTTGGTGATCTTAAACCAGAGGATTAGTGTTTCCTTAGGGTCAATACCCTTAAATGTGTAACCAATAAGGTTTTTACTATGAGTATGGATTATAATATTAGATTCTGGAAGCTATTTTCCCTTTGGTTTTTTCCATATTGGTTTTTCCATGTATACATATGGTGTTATGTGTTTTTGTATGTGTGATCTCTACATATATGTTTTAATCACATATCCATTCTAGTTTTTTTTAAAGGTATTTAAAAAGGATTAATTTAGTTGATAGGACCTAGGTTCCACAAAGCTCTGACACAACTTGTTAGATTTAAGAGCACATATGATTACCTTTGTATAAGCAACTAAATGCAGAATTAACTAGAAGTAACAAGTAACTAGAAATCAGAAATAACACAGAATATGAGAGGTAACACACAATTGTATTCAACTCATTCCAAAAGGAAATTAAAACAAAGAGATCACACTCTTTCATCCACTTTGTGTGCATACCATTAATCTTCCCTCAAGAGTTATCTTCTCTCAATACAGGTCAACAAATGGCTAACACAGAGCTGTTGTTCACCTCAACCAGTGAGTACAATACTACCAGTACAATTGAGTACAAACTGATACTCTAAGTAGATCTCCCCTGATCTTGCTCCTTGATGTGTTTCTATCACCTTTGATCTTGTTACCCACAGATCTACCTTTGACCTTGCACACACACACACTCCTGCAGATCAACCGATCTTACTTACCCATGTAGATCTCCTCCTTGATCTTGCAACAACCTGTAGATCAAACCTAATCTTACATACCTAGAAGAACCCCTGTGATTCCACCAATGGAAGAAATCTTCTAGTTCTACACTTTATAATATAGCCCATGAGTCTATTATATAGATCCCATGCATATAATAATTAGACAAGCGGCTCAAGACTCGAATTAGTTTTTAACATGCAAACAACTAGTTCAACAAACTAATTGTCCATCAACAAGCAGTTCTGGAACCACACAGGTGACTGACGTCAGTCCCTATCCATTTGGAGGTGACCAACGTTGGCTAACTCCTGACCAATGTCAGTTGCTTTCTATCGACCTCTAATCGATGTCGGTTGGCCTGTTGATGTCAGTGACTATGACACTCAGCAACCTCCTCCATGTTTGCATCTGAGTGAAGCTTTTAGCTCCACAACCTAACAATCTCCCACTTAGAGATAAATAGCTACACCTGTACCTATACCTGTACCAGTACATTATGTAATCTGTATCCTAGCTTGTATCCCTCTTTAAGATCAATCCTGAAGACCAACCACCACACACCCTATGGCGTTATGCTTGTGTCTAAATTTCTCCATTCTCAGGATACCTTCTTCTACCATTGCTATACTCCCACTCAATTAGAAACCCCTAAGAGTGACCTGTAATCAAAAAACACTTAACACACTCTGTGACCAAGGTGTTAGTGAACCTCACTCTGAGAACCTCCAACCTCACTCTAATACCAATTGATAAGACCTAGGTTCCACAAAGCTCTGACACAACTTGTCAGATTTAAGAGCACATATGATTACCTTTGTATAAGCAACTAAATGCAGAATTAACCAAAAGTAACAAGTAACTAGAAATCAAAAATAGCACAGAATATGAGAGGCAACACACAATTGTATTCAACTCATTCTAGAAGGAAATTACAACAAAGAGATCACACTCTTTCATCCACTTCATGGGCATACCAGTAATCTTCCCTCAAGAGTTATCTTCTCTCAATACAGGTCACAACAAACAATTAACACAGAGCTGTTGTTCACCTCAACCAGTCAATACAATACTGCCAGTATAACTAAGTACGAACCGGTACTCCAAGTAGATCTCCCCTAATCTTGCTCCTTGATGTGTTGCTGTCACCTTTGATCTTGCTACCCCATAGATCTACTTTTGACCTCACACACACACACCCCTACAGATCAATCGATCTTACTTACCCATGTAGATCTCCTCTCTGATCTTGCAATAACTTGCAAATCAAACCTGATCTTACATACCTGGAAGAACCCCTATGATTCCACCAATGGAAGAACTCTTCTAGTTCTACACTTTACAATACAGCCCATGAGTCTATTATATAGATCCCATGCATACAATAATTAGACAAGTGGCTCAAGACTCAAATTAGTCTTTAACATGCAAACAACTAGTTTAACAAACTAACTATCTGTCAACAAGTAGTTCTGGAACCACACAGGCAACCAACGTCGGTCCTTGTCCGTCTAGAGGTGACCGACATTGGCTGACTCCTGACTGATGTTAGTTGCTTTCTGTCAACCTCTGACCAACGTCGATTAGCCTGCCAATGTCGGTGATTGTGACACTCAGCAACCTCCTCCATGTTTGCATCTGGGTGAAGCTTTTAGCTCCACAACCTAACATTAGTCAATCTATTGATTCACCCCCTCTTAGTAGATATTTGTGTTTTAATGATGAATATCTAGTCTTAGTGAAGAGAGAAGTGTAGATAGTGATGTCATTAAAGCTTGTAGTGGAAGAAAGGCCACTATCTCATTAGGGATTATATTTCATTACTGTCATCAAATCAAATATTTATTTGACCATAAATTTGTGCTCACAGCCCTAAGTTACTACACCATATGGATTGAAGTAGTGGCTAAAAAACATTCTAGAGCATAGGATGTAATCAATTTTCTTGAGGAAAACATTACATCTAGGTTTGGTACCCCAATTTCCTTATTTTGTGATAATGATCCAACATTATAAATATCTAAATTCACTAAATGGTCCCATGATAAATAAACCACCATCAGGTCATCTTACAATCGTTACCTATAGGGAAATGTATTGGCTAAATCAACAAATAAGAACCTAATTGATGACATCAAAAAGTTAGTTGTAGATAAACCTAGAGAGTGGCATCATATTATAATATATTCACTATGGGTGGATTGAAAAAGATATAATAATGCCCTCATAGCTTCACCTTACCTTCTAGTATATGGACGACATTTGGTATTCCTAATTATGATCAAATTACCAACATATCAATTCACGTAGGAGTATATGGAACCAAGTGAGAAAGTGGAGCCTTGATTATTAAATATAATAAAAGTAGAAGATTCAAGGACTAAATTATTATATACTTTCATTAAATATTAAGATTTGGTCAAAAGTTTGTTTGACAGAAGAGCAAAGTTTAAGGTATTCAAAATATTTGATTTGATGATTCCAAGGGACAAAGTCCATGAAAAGAAAGGAAAACATGACATTAGGTAAAAATGATTTCTAATTAAGGGACATATAAATTAATTATTATCACCCTAATTTTCACCCTAAGGAGGGATACTCAAGCTTACTCAAATTTGGAATAACATGGAAACACCTCATATGTTATGTGTAACAATTCTAAGAGGTAAATATCTAGATTATGGGATAGATCCCATGTATAACACCTAAAATTGATCACTAAATTTCTTGATTATAATTAAAAGGAATAGAAAGAGATTTAAAATTACTCTAATGGAGGTGATGCACTAAAATAAACTCTACTACTTACTTGAACTTGCACTGTGAAAAATAACTACAAATTTAATCTCAAAATCCAAGTTTATTTTAATAATAGTGTTTTAATATGAAGGTATAATGCAATGTATAGTTTAATGTGGATGAATAATAGGCATGATAATAGATATTAATAATCCTCCTTACACTTTCAATCACACAAAGTTTCCAAATACACATCATATGACCTACTAGAAAGTAGATTGCTCACACAAAGGCATGAAAGAGATAGATGGATGCAAGGAAAGAAACTACCACTTATCATTAAATAAAAAAATTACTTCATATACTTAAATTCAATACTTGAGAATATCAAAATCAATTTGAATTCTTTATTTGAGAGGTAAATTAGTAATCAATTCAGTAGGGATTTGAATACCAATCTATGGATATCCTTTACAATGCCAAAAAGGTAACATATATATATATATATATATATATATATATAGAGAGAGAGAGAGAGAGAGAGAGAGAGAGAGAGAGAGAGAGAGAGAGAGAGAGAGAGAGAGAGAGAGAGAGAGAGAGAGAGAGAGAGAGAGAGAGAGAGAGAGAGAGAGAGAGAGAGAGAAACTGACAAGTGTTTATCATGAAAGACCTAGTTATAAATAAGAAGGAAGCTGTATAACAGTCTTATGATATATTCTTTGCCATGCTTTTTGTAAGATGAAAATTTTGAGTAACATATTTGGATATGTAGATTATATCAAAATCAATAAAAACATCAATCTACCATTAAAATATAGATCCATTTAGGAATAAAATTCCATGAAAAGTAAAACATTAATACCTACATTGTATCCTAAAATCTAAGTGCTCTAGATCAATATCAAAACAATAAAAAGACTAATTAACTATGGATTATGGACTACTTACCAAAGACTTAGATATTTAGCATGATGATTACTTGATTAAGATGACATGGATTCAATGATAGTATGAATACTTAGAGAATTTATGAAAATGTTAATTATTTTAGAAATAGATAGGAGGTATATCTAAATAGGCCATGGAGGGAATATCAATAGACAATATTCAAAGTTGGGATGAAAAAGATCAATGGTAGAGGATTATCCAATGAGTTAAAAATTCCTTAAAAACCTCTAGAATGGATGATTATAGAGATGAAGGGATAAGATAGAGAGGACTATAGAATTGGAAAATTATATAATCCATTAGGGCAGATAAGCAATATTAGTAGGTGGCTATGTAGGTGATTAAGGACAAGGGATGTAGGAAAGCCTCAGAATAGGCTAGGGTAGGTAGGATTTGAATTTAAGATTCTGCTATGATAAACAAGTGGGATTAGTTAGTGGATAATAGGGAATTAGGTGAATTATTTGATTTTTGGGTTAGGAATAAGGTTAGTAGATGAATAATGATGAAGGGAGTTATTAGACAAATAACTGGAAGGGGTGGTATTAGGATGGAAATAGAAGATATAAATGAGATATGTAGAATTAGTGTCAACTAATAGTAATATCAGTGATGATAAATGAAGCAAGAAAATTTAGATGTATATATTTTTCCCCTCTTTAAAAGGGCATTGTGACTAGATGAAGTGTAAAGAGTGATGGTCTTTCAAATAAAAATGATTTCATGGATGAATTTTAGTTCATGATGTTAGTGGATATAATTCCCCCTCGACAAGACTTATAGGGAGTAAGGAGTTGAATGGACACTCAAAAAGAAGAAATGAGGGGTGAGGTACAATAAATATACAAAGGGATAGGATATTAGATTTGATATTTAATTGACCCAAGTATTTAAGTACAAATTGATGATGCCCCTAATAAATAAATATGCACATGGAGTGGAAATGACTATGTCACATTTTTTGACATATCCCAAGGGGGAATCAACCATAACAAGATGATGATAAGACAAAAGGCTACAATCTTTATACATATCCCAAGTAAATACACATGCATGGGAGAGCATTGGTCCAAAATAAGACTAATTTAATAATATTAAGGATGAGTGTAGCTCAAAGCTAAAGTTGAGAGATATGACGAAGGTGATGATATGATCGCATGACAAAAATGTTAAGGGGAAAATTTGGATTGCATTTCATTGAGTCAATGAGCCATAATCTGATTAATTGAAGGAGGAAACTATAATATTTAAATGATGAATTGACCAATCAATGATAATGGATGACTGATGGATGAAAAGATGAATTTTGTGATTTTGTCAAGCCCAATCGATAGGTGTGGGTGATTGATGAAAATATTAGGGAGATCATTATAGGGATGGTGATTGATCAATAGACTGATTGATAAATGGTTGATATTATAGCTCAAATATTTTATTGATGCAAGACTTAGGGATGATGAGTGTCAAGAGATATATGATGATGAATGATGGATAAAGAGGAAAGAGTGAGTGACCAGGCTAACCTTAGACATGTTATGTGACTAAGCATTGCCTACATAATCTAACAAGACCTCAAGCTAAAGTAATAAATACTAGATGATAAAGGAACATATAGACTAGAGGATGATGATGATGGATGATAGATATGTTAATTTTTAAATAGAGGATGTGACTTAGATGAAGGTAAAAGGATTAAGATACATTATGGGATATTTTATGGGTGGACTAAGAGAATCAATTTGATGATGGGATACATATGATGATTAGATAATTAGGAAGGTGATGAGGATAGGAGAAATAATGGTATAGTCTATTATAAATATATCATTTTTCTAATAAGGCTCATCATAGTCTAATCAATCTAATATATATGAAACTTGACAAGATGCCCCTTGATTTAAGTATGACCAAGAGGATGTTCTGCCAAAGTGTATAAAATGGGAAAATAGCAAACTATGCATCATTAAGGGCACTAAAAATCATCATTGTAGTTTTTTATGTCATACTTGCATCCTCAATCATTTCCCAATAGGAAAAAATATTTATGATGTAATACTAAAAATAAATATATACAAACAAACAAAACATAAGACAAACAAGTCAAAGATTAGACAAAAAATACACATAAGTATCTATATGCAATGTCATAATGTCTTGTCTAATGGTCTTGATGAGAGTCAATGATATGATTAATTAGGTGATGAACTAGACCAAGTTAGTCATGATGATCATGATGTGAATGTGGATTAAGAATATGGATTTGGATAGGTGTATACATTTTGTGTAGAGTAAATATTTGGATTAGGACAAGGTTATAGATAAGGGCTTGGGTGTGAAGATTAGGACATAAGACAAGATAAGATGGAAAAATAATAATACCATTAGGACATAAGATAAGACAAATGGGATACTCAAGACATAAGATGAGAAAACTTAGAATATTTTGGATTTTGTGGATTTGATAAATTTTAGGGCTTTTTAGAAAATGTGTGCACATTATATAAATGGGGTTACTAGCAAAGGCAATACCAAGCCTAGAAATTAGGATATGATGGTTGGAATAATGGATGGGATGATAAAAGGATGAGGATGGTTATAAAAATGGAATGAGGACCAAGGAATAATGTACTAAGGATTGATAATGAACACATCATTAATTAACCAGATATCTAGTTACATGATTATTCATTGGAGGATATGCCAAGATGATTCTAGAACATTTCTCAAGACATATTCCACTCCCTTATGAAGGTCAAGGCTGGAATAAATAAGGGACATAATATGATGTGTGATATGATGGTAGATGATACATAGGAATAATGGACAAAGGGATATGATATGGATGGAATAAATAAATGATGGTATTTTACCCCAAGTGATGAGGTAAGATGTGGACAATATATTATTTTACCATGATGCTAAAACTAGTTTTTATCATGGTACTTGCCCAAGGCACCAAAAGACTAATTTTCACCATTGGATTTTTTTTTTTTTGAATTTTTGATAGTTTTAAATTTTTTTACATCTTGATTTATTAGATATGGGTGAGAGATGTAGGAATATATACATTTTCTTGATCTTTATCCAACATCTATTCTAGAGATATGTGATGTTATGATCATGTTGTCACTACTAGATGTATTGATTTATATGTGACCTTCATTTATTCTTTATTTAGACCCCTCCATAGTCTAAACCAAGTGTCTTATTCACCCCTATGAGAGACAATATTGATTGGAAAGGTGATGTGAGGTATGGACTGGATTAGATCTTAATGTTGACGTGGCTGTATTGGACTTAAATAGATGATAGGATCATGATATGAAGTTGTGGTGGGTGTTTGAGGATTAGGACTAGTAGTCACACACATCATTAGAGATGTTGTAAATTCTATATTTGATTGGTGCCATATGAAAAAAGACTATAAGAGATCTAAGACACTTTGAATTTGTGATTGATCTTTGATCTAATTATTTGATGGATTTTTTACCATCTTGAAAGTGATTTTGACATTATTTTTACACTTCATAAAATCTTAACTACCCCCTGGTGCTTGACATTGGGATTCACCAAAGGATATTGATATTTAACTCAGATTATGATTATTTTACCTTTAATAGTCCCTTAATGCCTCAAAGAGGGTTTCACTAGTGGAAGACACTTTTGGATTAGACTGATGATTTGACTTTTCTTGATTTTAAATTATTAGATCAAAGGTGATTTGATCATTATGTATTAATTTTTGAATATGGTCTTAGACCTTTATATTTGTGTCACTTATTATGTCACTTGAGGAACGGTCCAATGATGTATGTTTATAGTCATCCCTATAGAGGGAGGTAATTAAATGATTGTTTATCAGAATAAAATGTCATATGATGGATGAAGATAGGGAAGATGGTATGATGAGGTCAATGAGTGATGATTTGGAATCATGGTCCTCCTATAGGTTCTTAAGAGACCTAGTTTCAACATCAAATAAAGTCTCCTCAAGATCAACAAAAGGATCACTAAGACTACATGCATTCAATGCAATATTAGATCCTCTCCTATAGTATTTGATAGATAAAACCTATAAAAACTCTATTATGACTTTATCATCCTAATTAGGATCAAATGATATGCCTAGTTATTAATTATTATTTGGATTAGAGGTATCATTAAAATGGAAAGCATAGTAATCATTTTTTGTAATATCTGAGGGATGATGCTTCTAATAAGGAATCTAATTTAGACACTAGTATTGAATATGATCTTGATGTATATAATATTTGTGTTGAATCCAATGATAACTTTGGTATATAAGATGTGATGCTTATAGTAGAGGATTATTTGTCCACAAATGACCTATCATTATGGGGTCTTTGATGTGATGATGGGGATATAATGGATTCAACAAAGATAGGCCCATGTAAGGAGGACTCATGATGGAAAGGAAGACTAGGTTCATGGGTAATGAACTCATCCTCGATGTAGAATTTATCAAAGATGGGGGAACCATGAAATATGGGTGTGGTTTCTTGATCTTGACATGGAAATGGAAGGGTTTGATCATTATAAGGAATGGAATCTTGGAATTCCTCTTCTTGTTCACCAAGGGATGTAAACTAATATGATTCATTCTTAATTTTAATGTCACCATAGTCAATGAGGTTTTGGATGTAGTTTTGGAAATTACAACATTGATTAATGGTATGCCCCTAAGTTTGGTGATATATAGTATTGATTAGTTTTATATCAAGAAGGCTTAGGCTTGGTATGATTAACATGTTGTATGGATAGATAGACCATTATGTTAGTGGTGACAAGTTAGTGCAAGAGGGATTCTAAGGATATAGGAATATGAGTATAGGGGATCTATTCACTTCTTGACTAAGATGTTGAAGCATTAATTTTTGGATCATATGGTAGTTTACATGATTGGTTTTGTGGAATAATAATATATGATGTGGCTAGGATTGGATTCCCTTTGCTAGTGTAGGAAGGGGTAGACAACTAGCTATGACTAATGGAAGGATAATTTGAATGGGACTAGATAATGTGAAGAATAGGAGTTGACTGATGTGGATGGGTAAAAATTGGAGGTAATGTTGGTTGGATGGGGTCAAAGTATGTAGGATGTGGGATGTTCATCTCAAGGAGGAGAGAAAGGAGCATATCCCTATTGGTGATCAGGGATTGCTCAATTAGGGTATTTACCAAATTTAATTTAGATTCCATGGTTAAATATTGGGGAACAAATGGATGATGTGTTTTTCCATCGCTAATCAAAAAGTGTGGGGAATTGAGTGGAAATATTGAAAGATGAGGATGGGATGTGTGGAATAAATTTAAACAAAGGCTTGCTTTAATCTAGTCTCAAGTTTGATTTGATATCATGTTATGCTTGATAAAGTAGATCAAATTAGGATCTGAGTTAAACCTTGATGATTTTGATTGGATTTAACTAGGAAAGCTATGATAAGTTATAATATTTGATGGGGGGATAGACTAATCCAATAGACTAATTTCAATAACAGATTGATTAGATTAAGACAAGCTCAAGACTAAAATGATCGAGCCAAATAGTATGGGATGATTTGATTGGTAAGTTGATAGGATTATGATGATGTGTATGAATCAAAATTTATTAGACACAAGCAAGATAATGATGAGGACCTTGATGAAAAGAGTTTTTTGCCAACATCGATGAGGACTAAAGTATGACCACAGACTTGATAAGAGGACTAGTATAGATAAGGGGACAAGTTTGGTTAGGCTATGATTAGGAGTATGTTCATAACATGGTGGATAATATGATTAGGAAATATAATATAAATAAAAATTACTAGTTATGTGATGTAAAGGTCATCAACAAGTTTATCTTTCAAGGATGAAAACAAAAAACACAAGCATCACACTTACCTCTGCTAAATGACAACTAGCTCTGATCTCTCCATTTGTCATGTTTGTCCTTATTTGGTTTCTATAAAAATATTTGTCTATATATTATTCCTCTCTTTAATACTCCTTAAAGCTTTATTAACACTCACATTTTAACATTCAATATTCTTTCATCAACTTGTCCTCTCTTCTATTTTGAGTCTTGATGAATTTTCAGGGGTAACTTACCTTTATGCATATTTTAGGTTTTTAGTGATTGAATAGAGTTATTAACACCATATTTAAAAATTTTAAATACATATTAAAAACTTATTTCCCACCTAAAAATTTTATCACTACAAATCTTTATGATATACACCAATCCTTCTCTTAGACAGGGTTCTCTTAGTAGCCTTTTTAAAGGTTTTTTCTCATAGTACAGACTAGTACCATCTAATATGGGAAAATAAACACATTTTTGGATATAATATATCATTTTATTGATAAATAAAAAGTTTAATTCCATAATTAATTCTTTAGACCACTTTTTTAGTCACCTCTTAGCCCCTATTTAGGCTTATTAGGCCTCCCATTGCCCTATCTCACACACAGTTGTTCTAAACTATACTTATCTATATGGAATCAAATTTAAACTCAAATTTTTTTTTAATAAAAATGTATCTCAATATTTTCACAAATTTTTAGGTTTTTTCATAAATGGAATCTTCCACAAACTAAATTCTTATTATGAAACCCTAGAACAAGGTCTATAGTGGACTGTGTAATCCAAGAAAGTGCAAATTTAGTTTTCAAACTTTATTTAGAGTTTCATATGATTGTGATGATTTTATAAGATATATTTTTACCATATTAATCTCTTAAAATTATTATATTTAATTTTGGATACTACTATAACATGAATTCTTCAAGTTTTGTGTGGATTGTGTACAGTCACAAGTTTGTACTAACCTGAGAGGTAGTCTTTTGGTCTCATTCCTTAAAAAAGGGTTTATAAACCAAAATAAAAGTATAAAAACATGTTCACAATGTTTATAAACCTTTATCAATAAACACTTACCATCTTTGAGGCTTTTACTCAACATATCTCACAAGATATCACCTTGATTATGTATAGGTATACAATAGTCTATAGACCTAATGGCTTGTTCATGAAAATTTATGAATTAAGACACTTTTAGATAGTTAAATAACCTTGGATTAGATTGAAAAGTCACATATATCTATAAAATTTGTCTTAAACTTAGTTAACCAATATTCCTTCTCTCTAAGATTCTTTCTCAGTCCTTTTCATAGAATACCAACTCATAACAAGGTCAAGAAAATAAATCTCCATTTCAAGTCACAAAATAAAACACACCATATCAATTCAAATAAATAATGGAAAAAAAAATAAAAGATAATTATCCAATAATAAAATTGATAAATATATGTTTTTCAAAAGTCCTTTACTCTTCTTCATTCATGATTCTTAAGAATATTTACATAATAGGTATATTTGACAGAGTTTTCTTCCTTATCCTTTCAAATATTCTTTTCCATTATTTTACTTAACTTCCTACCTTGAATGATTCACTCCAAAAAGAAAATAACTATTTCAAAAGACTCTAACTATCATAACTAACTCCTAACTCACTTTTTATATGTTGAGAGTGTCTGTAACTAACTTAACTAATCAAGGTGACTAATCACATGAGTCAGTTATGATATTAGGTTACCTTGACCTAATTGAAGATCTTAAAAACCAATGCCATGATATATATACCTCATACCAACATGACATTTTCTAAAAATTGTAGGCTAAAGATTCAAAAATTTAAATTGAAGAACTGGCAGGAAAATGCCAAAATAACTCAAATTCAAATTTGACACAAAATTAGTAACTTAGAATGACTATTATAGAATTATTATGACTATATTGAATTAAAAAAGGCTCAAAATTATGAAATATATCAATATGTATAATGGGATAGTGATGCTCTTGCATCATACAATTGAGGATAAAATTGAAAATTTTCATCAAAGTTAAAAATGATCTAACTTTCAGGTTCTTTGCAAAATATTTATTCCAATTTCATGTTAACTTATATCCATAGGCCTATTTGAGACATATAAACCTCATCTATGATTTCTCAAACTTATGATAGCTCCTCCTATGTTCATCTCTCTTTTAATTTGCATTTTTAATCTGATAATGGGCAACTGTTGCTTGTTCTCTCTCCTTCATAGACTTGCACATGAAGCAAATAAGTCAAATAAAACCACCTCTTGCTTGATTTATTGGAGTTTACTTGGTTTATCCTAATTTTTTTCTCTTTGGTTACTAAATATTATTCATCTTGGCTCAATATTGGCTTCAATGCCAAGTCAATTGCCATGATGGCCTCATTATCTCCAATGAGACTCAAATCATTTATTTCTTCCATTATGTGCTACTATATCTATTTATTATATATAGTATACTCATCTATCTCTAATTTTTCTTCCATTGGTGCCAAGAAAGACACTTTAACCTACTGCAACTCAAAATATACAAGCACTTCATCATGTGTTTCTTCCTCATACTCTCTTGCTACCACCTTATATATATCTTCATGCATGTCAAGTGCCTCATTTAGTACTAATGTACCTTCTTATCCTTCCATAAACATGTTCATTAGTTTCAAGATACTTTTTGTTAATTTTACCCTCATAGGTTAAATTGTCACCTTATCATTTGAAACTATGGAATGCACAAGGTTAAAGACTTAAAAAGTTTCTAGAATAAAATCAATGGTCAATGTTTGATCAAATTAAAGATCTAAAAATAAGCAGTAAACTTACAACATCAGTGGATCTTGAAGATATAATGAAGTTCATTTAATCATACACATAACTTCTAATGTTTAGCATCAAGTCAAAAATTTAGAGGATCTTGAGATCAGGTAAAGGTCTGACAAGTGTCATGATTAAAGTGACTTAGTAGATCAATGGTGCATGTTTAATCAAGAAAAAAGAGATTGATGTTACATATTTAATCAAACCAAGGATATTTATGGTGCATATAGGGTCAAAGGGTCAATAAGCTTATATTAAATATGAGGTATACATATGGTGCAAGTGCAAGAGCAGATGAAACTGACAATGTATCCTAAGGATAGACATGCAATTTCTAAGTGTCTTAATCTCAAATGTAGATCACAGATCAATGAAAATGATGAATTTCAAAGGTGTCATAATCTCAAATCCCCAAATCAATATTGAGGTTAAAATTAAAGGTCAAAGTTATGAGACTTAGACTAGAGGTATAAATATAGTTTAATGTTGAACTAAAGCTAATTTTTAGGGATCAAACATTGCCATTGGGAGATGTTGAGTAATGTTAAAAAATTGAAGAGATCAAGAAGTATTACATGTAGCCATTATTGATTTATTATTATGTAAATCACAAGATGCATGCTTTTTTCTCCACCTTTCCATGCTAGAGAGAGTCCTAGCGACATTAATACATGAGGAAATCAAAGAGTTGGTACAATGATTATCTTGATCATTAATGACTCCTTCCCCATCATCCCATGTATGTTCCCCATCTCTTGCATTCCATTCTACTATAAATATATGATTCTAAACCTTGAAATGAATCCCTCTCTTTGGCATGACTAGATTCTACCAAGATTGATCTTTGTAACATCTTGAGATAAATAGATGTTTGTTTTAGATTTCATTTTCTAGTATAGTGTGTTAATGTCAGTTTGATTTGCATATGTGGTAGAAATATCTCCCTTGTCAAGTCTTGGTCTCACCTAGCTACTAGTTTATTTTGTTATGTAGGTCATGTTTCATGTTTAATGTCATTTTATTGAAGCTATAAATTGGATACATTAACTAGTTAGTGCCTTAAATCATGCTTTTTGAACACTTCTCTCAAGTTTTGATCACTTGGTGTACCTCAGCATGAAATATTGATGCATAATAGACATTTAGAGTTATAGATTCAAAATTTTGCTTGTCTTATTAGTTTTTTAAAGAATTTTAAATAGAGTGGATGAGTAATAAATTTAGGTGCATCATAAACATTAACTTAGATTTACCTTTTAGTTATCTTTCTCTCCCTTTTCACCCTAATAATTAGTAGGTTTAAGTGGAAATGATCTAAGTGATACATCAACAAAGCTAGCCTGATTAAAAATCCTATAGGTCTAACCCAAGATTAGGTAACCCATAGCCTAGGGTCATTCCCATGTTGGAATATATCTAGGTAGAGGACCTAAACAATCCTTTGCTCAGCTAGGGTGTAATCTAGGTCTTTAACAATTATGGCACACTTGATGGGATGCATTGGATCTGGTATTGGTGAAATTATAGTTTCAAAAAATTTATTCATGAAGTATTTGGTGGCTTTAAGCTCAAACAATTGCTTTTAATAGTCCAGACTCAATTTCCAAGTCTATTTTCATTGCACTATCCTGATGTCATTTTCATGGTTGTGTGTGAAGAAAACTATGCAATTCTTCATCTTTATCCCTATAATGAATCATTCCAACTCTGTAACTATTAGTATGATCTTAATTATGAGCCTATAAACCTTACCAAAAGTTTTATCCAAGCTATGTTGAGCCTTATCAAGTTTATTATGATCCTTATTGTCAAGAGTATGAACCTTATTCCCCTTGTGAACCATATCAACCTCAAGAACAGATTTCACCTTCCCCATATGGTTATGATGTTGTATATGAGCAGCATTATCTCTAAGAGAGAATGGATGAAGTAGAGATCAAACTAATATCATATGTAAGATTTTTTTTTTCAAATTCCTAGTATGAGGAAGTTAATGGGTTGTTTATAAATGTATCTAATGATCTAGAGGAGAGGAATGAGTTGTACAGTCTTGTATTGGAGAAGATGGAGGATTGGGAGAGGTAGAAAGGTGAGTTGATCTAGTTATCTCAATAACTCTCTTGTATTCCCTAAAAATATTTTTGTGTTCCTCATTCTCATGAAGTGCTTAACCATACTCAAATTTGAGCCAAGGGAGTTACCTAGTTGGAGTCAAAAGTAGACTCATATGCCTATTCAAGAATCTATTCAAGAGACTAATCCTTCATATAGTTCTATTTATTCTTTGTTCATCCATCAAACTCAAGTTGTTTATGAGGAAAAAGAGGTTTTAGACTTTGATGAGGTGATGGCCAATTGGAAGGAACACAATGTATAGGTCTCTAAGAGTATATCTTTCCTACGTCTTCAATATTCCCTAGATGATTCCATTTCCCTCAAGATCCCAAAATCTAATCATGATCAACCTTCCATGCTTCATACCCCCACTCAAGAAAATGAATCTCATCACCATCCCACCATCTCCCTTCTTCAATAGGAACCTATTATATGGATTTATGAGAAAGAGACTGAAGTTTTAGTTCATGTTCTTGAAGGGTGTGAAAAAGATGTCTCAAGCATGTACGAGGAAGAGTTTCTCATTGATAATTTACTTAAGGAATAGGTTGAGAATGAGGTTATAGTTGATATTAAATAATATATCTAAATTATTATTGAGAAGGATGGTATTGATGTGGAATAACTCCAAAATAAATTAGTACAAGCTGAAGTCATGAATGAGTTTGAGACATCTCATATTAAGAAGGATCAAGATACCTTTCAAAATGATCCTATTCAGGTTGATCAAAATGAGGAACAAAATGATGATTGGTAGTTATACCTTGAATCTTTGTAAGATATTGGGGAGATTTGTAGGGATATGTTGTATATTGAGGAACATGTTTATGATAAATTTGATCAAGAGTCACTCATTCATGATCATGATACAAATTGGGTTGACTATTCAAAGCTCCTTACAGAGCTTAATGAACATATAATAGATAGTAAGAAGAATGAGGTCACTCAAGGAGAATGTATAGATGAGATATCACTTAATGAGATTATAGATGACAAGAAGTATGAAAAAGATCCCAAATTTCAAGATGTGTTTGTCCTTTTTGATGATTGGTTTATTATCGATAACTCACTTGAGAAGATGCTAAGAGAGTTAGTAGGCAAGAAGAGTGCCTCATCAAAGGTCATGTTCAATAAGCATCCTACTTTGCAGCTTGTACCATATTTTAGAATGAGTGAACTCATGATTTTACCTTTATATCTAGGTGGATAATGCCCTGTCATGGTTAGTTAAATTAGGTTTCTTCTTGTTTCCCTCTAAGTGTTGCCTGTTGACCAAATTTGACCTTACAAGTCAAATTGGGGCCCTTATAGGTAAAAAATTTAGTTTCAAGTGTTTTTATGGGTATAATAATTTGTCATATGATATGTTATAGTCCATTTTATGTCATTTAATGCCATATTATCCTTTGTCTTTGTCTAATTAGTCAATATGTCATTTTGAGTCATTTAATAGGCATTTAGGGGTCATAAATGCAAGTGGAATAATTTTAAAGGTGTCTAAATGTCCTAATTTCCTATAAAAAATCCAAAAACTTATATTCCCTATCATGAATGTCATTTCATCTAAAACTTATAGGTTATCTAACCAAAAATTAGGAAATCAACTAAAAAAGGGAGAGTTTGGCACTTGTATGGCCCATGAGGGAAGGTGGCACATGGGATAAGGTCATGTAACATCAATTAATATTAATAAGGTTAATTTCAATGATTACATGATCTATAAGTTTAATTTTTTATCTAAAGTTGATCTAGTCCTTCTTTACTTTTCTAAACACATAAAAGTGGTCAATAGGTATGTGATAGGTATATATAGTTGAAGAGGTCTTAGGTAAAATTTTTTTGGGAGGTGGTATTATACTTAGAGATATTAATTTACATAATAAATTTTCAAGGATTGGTCAATCATGCTTTAATAACCATCTCTAACAATCTAACTATGTTTTTTTACTCACTATTTCTTGCACCCTATAGGTTTTGCTTTATTTTGGATACGTCCATAAAAACCAATTGGTGATGTTGACTCCAGAGGATTTTTAATCACTTATTATATGTTATTAATTATTTATTTCATTTTTCATGGAGTTTTGATGAACATGTTACCTCATGTTTTAGGAAGGTGTCACCATTATGAAGCTTCAGTCAATCTCTTCCTTGTTGTAGAATGTTAGTCTTGTAAAAAGGTCTCATGAGAATATAATATGGTGTTACACATGTATAAATTCCAAATTTTCTCTCCATTCATGTTTTATTTCATCACACCATTCTTTGGTGAACATTTAGTCTTAATATCCTCATAAGTCAACTCTTCACTCACTTTCACTTACAGTCACATGTAAAAAGCATGTTTAACATATCCATGGAGTTGTAGTGAGGATATATTAAATTATTCAATTCATAAATAGCTGAGGATATTTAATTTCAATTTTTGTGGAAGTGCAAGACTGGTTACAAGCCCATTCAGTGTACCAAATAGTCATTAGTTATTCTTATTTACTTTGTAGTAAGTGTTTGTAAGAGGTTTTTACATTGGAATAGATGTTCTGGATCTTGTCTCAACATTTTCATAGGTAAAAACAATAATTTTAAGTATTGACTATGATTTTGAGTTGTTCTTGATACCATTCATCCACACATGTTGTTCCATTATATGCTCACTACATGTATATAGTTCACATGCACCCACAGGAACCTCCTTGATGACATCATGCCAAGATGGAGAGTTTGATAGTTTTTTCAATATATTAGGGTGAAAAAATGTGAATTTGAATATTTGGTGAGGGCATATAAGGTTTTCCTAAAGATAGATATTTTTAATCTTGCCCAATTCCACTTTACTAGCTATGTGTGAGAATGACCACCTACAAGTGGTACCTTAGAGCTATGAAGGTATTTGAATGGAAAACTTGGATCATGGTAAGGTAATTTTAAAAATCCTATCATGTGGTGAAATAATAACAAACCTATTTAAGGTGATATGGTGGTAAAAAACTATGATAAATCTTTCCAAGGATGATGACTATAGTTTTAGAGACCAAATCCCTAAATTGTGAAAACAAAGATCTAAGGCTTTTTGATGGAGGTCATATAGCATGGTTAAAATGAATTTTGAAACATATTAATAGGTAAAACTTGTATCCTTTATCATGGATAAGATATATTCCAAATATGAATGTCAAAAATTTAGTGGAAGATAAAATTTTGACATCCTAAAGATGTTTTTCAAAGCACTAAAATCCTACATTCATATCTACAGGTTTTGAGTTTTGAATAACCTTTGACACCCTAAGGAGAAAAAAAAATCTCTCATGTTGGCATGGTAATATTTATTTAATGGTGTAAAAAATAGCATTAAGGTCATTAGTATGATGTTTATGTATAGTATTTCAAGCTTCATGGACACCTATAAGTGTCCATTTATAGGAAAATGAGCACCTATAGCTAGGTAGGCAGACAGTGACCTAAGCATGGTAGCTATGAGATGTTTAAGCCTATTAAAGGTGAATAAAAGTATGAGAATATTCTAGTTGGATTTAAATATTCAATGATAATATTCAAACAACATGACCAAAGTCCAATTAAGTAAATATACACATATAAGAATCTAAGAGCAGGGTATCACAGTCATGAGAGAGAAGACTCAATTTGGTGAGCTCAAAGTGTAAATAGAGGTTATAGGTAAATTTTAATTTATTAAATGAACCTATTAATACCTTATTTAATATCATGATGACATACATAATATTTTATATGTGTGAAACAAGATTATATAGACCTCTTAAGGCCCTACATGCACCTATAGCTAACTATGTAATATTGATGAAGGTAAAGAGATTAATATGCTTAGGAAGATAAATAAGGTTAAAAAAAATTGAGAATAATTAATTATAGTTAAATAATGTGTTTTAATATGTTCTAATACTTCTTTCAAGTTCAACATCTACTCTTCACCCTAGCCCAAGGATGATAGTCCATACAGTTGCACAAAGGGACTCTTTGCTCAATGGGTAAAGATAAAGAATCTAAGGGAGAAGAGTGGTTTTGGGTGAATTTAAAAATTAATTAGAAGTAATTTAATGTGAATAAATTTTTTAATATACCTAATAACATTGTATTTATCCTTGAGAGGTCATTCTTACGTGAAAGTGAAAAATGCAAGAAAATAATCCTTTTGGAGGCCTTTTTGGACAAATTGAGTTGGTTAGGTGCCTAAATAGATGAATATAACTTATCCATTAGGTAAAAATATTAATTATTACATAATAAAAATCCTAAAACCTTCAATTTTCCTTTAATTATAGTGATATATCTCACTATTTTGTCTTATAGGTCAGCTAGCCAGGAAATCAAGGTTTTGGCAAAATAAGCAAATGAAGCCAAAAAGGGTAAGGAACTTGATGGAAATATTGGGGAACCTAAATAAGAATATTTTTAGGTTTATTTAAGTTAAATAGGTTATATGAATAAATAACTCAAGATCATAACTCTAAAAATGACCAAAACACTCTTGCACACAACTCAACCAAGCAAGCTCCAATTAAGCCTAGTTGTTAAATGAGAGGAAGAGATGAAAAGGAGTGTTTGGTAAGTTATGTGATGACCTTGTGAGATTTAATGAGGTATTAAAAATCATAATATTCCATCCTAACCATGATATATCATTCCAAATGGATAAAACTAGCAGGGTGCATGCTAAGCTTATTAGGCCTTAAAATGACCTAGAGCCAATTAGGGGTCCAACTTCACTTCTAGCTCCTGGTGAGTGTTTTATATGGTTATAACATGTTCATGGGATGAATTTATACATTTATAATCTTGTTTTATGCATATAAACCCATAGGAAATATAATTTCAGCTCAAAACCAACTCAAGCCTATAGGAAATGGATGGAAAAGCTCGATAAGGTGATTTCAAATGCTCACATCTTTCATGAGGCATTAGATGGAGGTAAAGGAAGTTTAAAGGGGTTAACATGGGTCTTGAAATATACTATGGTGAGATTTTTTTGAAATTTTAATGTCACATTTTTATGAACAAAGCCTAAGAGGGTAAAATAGGCCTAAACCCTTCAAAACCCTTGCTAATGACTAGTTTGAGAAGATTGAGAAAGTAGTACAACCAAATGGAATATTTTACCTAGAATGATGATTGGAGGATGTATAGGACTCATTCAAGATCCATACCATTGTGATTATTTGTATGAAACTATATGGATGTATTTTAAAATAAGATATTTTTTATAATTTTGTGCATTTTGAAGGTTCTAAGAGGTTTCAAGAGATGAAATAAACTTTGGAAGGAATATTATGACTTAATATAAAACCCATAATAATTTAAGGCCTTGGAAACACTCCTAAGATTTAAAAAAATATCTCTCATCTCAACCAATCAAAATTAACATAGTGAACAAGATGGTGAGAAGTGTGAAAAATTTCAAGAGGATGTCTTTTTAAGGTGTGAGTGATGACTCTAAGGCAATGGAGGGTATTTAAACATGTCATACACACTCTTTTATGAATTTTCATGGAAAACTAATGCCTTTTTAGAGGTCAAGTGTGCAAGGTGTTTGAAATAAAATTTATTTTGACTATAGATGGTGATAGCTCATTTTGGGAAGATTTTAGATGAACAAGACTGTAACCAATGCATGGAGATGCATGTTTGAGCCCTTTCCTCTCATTACAATAATTAGACCTATCCATGATTAGTTTTGGGATGTTAAAATTATGGATAAATCATGAAGGTAATTTTCTAAGCTAATTAAATGAAATTTATGCTACTTTTCAAGAGTTTCATGCTTTGAATAGCCAACTTATCTCTTTTGACCTTGCATGGTCCATTTAAAATCCTCTTATTATGCAAATTTAACTCATTTTATCAAACTTATAAGTGTCCTTATGAACTTTTTACTTCTCTTTCTTAAGTTTTATAGGAACTAGCCATTTTGGCCTTTGTAACTTATGCTCCACCTAAGTATGGTGAAGCCTTGCTCATTTGCATACCATGGCTCAATAAAGACTACCAATTTTTACCTCTTCCATGAATATTCATACTATGTTCACTTATATGATTAATTTTTCTTAGTGATGACTTATTATTTCCTTAGCATTGTTATTTCATTCTCTCACTTATTTACAGTTGGAAAGATTCTTCTTGAAGTTCATGTGAAGTGTTATAGGATGTGCCAAGGTTGAGTGAGTTAGTCTATTCAAATAGTGCCATTCTAGGCCTCATATTTAGTCCTCCTAGCCTAATCATTCATCTATAACCTCATAATGAAATATTGATGTGAGAAGATGCAGATTAGAGAAGTGTATGTTTGGCTAGTCCCTTGTTCTCATGTGTACTATGCAGATGGTTAGTAGTAATAAACAAATTTTGTTTATCACCTCTTTTATAATAGTTTTCTTTTAATTTTATCTCCCTTTTCCCTCACAAGTTTAGGTGTAATAGTGTTCTACAAGTGGTACATCAAGGGAGATAGTCTTATCTAGAGATTCACCTCATTATTAGGCTACCCATAGCCTAGAGGTGTTTCCATTGTGCCAATTGGATGAAGAGAGTTGAGACATATCCTCCAAGGGTGAAAATCCAAGTGATTTTTTTTTTGGCATGCCCAATGGGACTACTAGTCCAAGAAGTTGAAATATTTTTGGTGTTGTCTTTCAACACATCAGCCTTTAGAGGCATCTATCTAAGCATCAATGGTGACTCTGAAGTTACATTAGCTACTCAAGTAGTCCAAGTATTCCTTGTGAATATTTTTGATAGTTATTCCTTGTGTTCTTGCTTCATAATGAAGTTTCATGGCTGACTTTGGTCTTGAGTAATGTTTTACACAAGTTGGTGAGGTATCCTAAGCTTATGACATTCAATATCATCCTTTTTATGATCCCTACTAATTTAAATATGATTCTTACAAACTCAAATATGATCATTATCATCCTTTTAATGAGTTTTATCAGTCCTATTATCATAGTTCTCAATATCTCGCTCCTCTTAGTCAACCTAGTCACTCCTCTAAATAGTTCATTTCAACCTTCAAGCAAACACTCTTAGGATATAAAAAGTACATGTTAGATATTGACACACAAAGGGAACATGGTCAATAATTTCCTATTAATTTCATTCATAAGGTGAGATATGCATTAAATCTAGTCAAAAAAGAGTGGACACTTATTGAGAGACCCAATTGGCAAAGGCTCACAAGTGAGATGTTAGATGTGAGTGGCCTAGTTTCATCCTTAGAAGATAGGCTAAAAGTTCATGAGAAGTATCCTCACCAAACCTATCAGCCATATTATCCACTTCCCCAAAATTTCTATTATTCCTACATGATTCCTACTCATGAACCCAATCAATCTTATCAAAGTCACCCTTCTCCCAATCAGCTAGAAGAGAGAGTTGGGAAGACAAACATTGTTTTTGAGGCAAACCTTGATAGGTAGATTGAGTTGGCCAATAATAAAATGAATTATTCCATATTAATATAAAATTAAGTGGAATTTAATCCATAATTTCCCTATCCCCTTAAATCCCCACCTCAAGAAGTGACCTCTAGATATGAAATCCCAAATTGGAGACAAGGTGGAGAATCCAAGCCTAAGGAGATCCCAAGTTTTTTGAACACTTCATCCAACCCTCAAATTGAATCACCATATAAAGAAGAGAATCATAATCCTAAAATCATAATATTGAATAAGATAGTGGAATCATGGGGAAAGAAAGAGGATAAAGGCCTTGATAAAATGTGTGAAGTTGAGAAAGAACTTGAACCTATGCAAGCCCCTCCCACCCTTCCTCAAGAAACTTCTTATTATCAATATGAGCCCTCTTTTAATAATTATACTCATGATGATTCCTATAAAATTTAAGAGATAATTTTCCAATATAACCCAACCAAGCAAATTGAATATTTAGAGTCAAGGATGAGATTTCTAAGTCAAGGTATGATGAAAGGTTTATACCTAAAAGAAGATCATGTTCCTAAACACACCCCATCTAACCTTCCTAAAGAGAATGATCAAGTCCAATCATATTGTAATTAATTTATTTTTAAATGGAAGGAAGAAAACCAAGATATTTTATCCCAAGGTCTACCTCACCTTCCTCAAGATCTCCCAAAAGAATCCCCTATAATTCATTTTCAATCTGATTTTGAGTTCTATGCTCTACCTCCACCAACTAGTTCATATTGTCCTCACCCCATCACCCTTTGCCTTGATGGACCTATGGTATGGGAACCTAAAGAGGAGTATTCAATTGATAATAATTTAGAACTCTTGATTGAAGAAAACATGGCTCCTTGGTAGCCTCATTGGGTTAAGTCACATTATTTCAAGATTCCTAGTCTTAGCATCACCAAAAAGGAAAAGGAGATAGAAGATATTGTAGCCCTTGAGAAGCAAATTCAGGTTATAATGGTTGAGATGAAAATTGAGAGCCCTCGATAGATTCTAAATTTTTAATAAGAGGAAATCATTATAGGAACTCCCTTTGGTGATCACAAGTGTAATTTTGTCTTCCTGTATGAAAAGAAACATGTTAAAGACTCTTTTACAACTATATATGGGGAATGTGACAAACACTTGAATAGGGAAGTATTTGAGGAAGACTCTAAATTTGATCAAAAAATTGTGGATAATCATCTCAATAATGAATATTAATGTGCTATTGAGTATGGAAAACAATTTCAAGTCATCCCTAAAGTGGTTGCAGTCCTAGGAAAATCTCTCGAGACCAAGGTGAAAGTTGTTATTCTTGAATATGACCTAATACCTCAGCATAATTCCAAACCATCCTCAAATGCATTATATATTTAAGAAAACCATCTTGATGACCTCATACATAAATAAGAGAAGATCGAAGAGGTAGTGGTTCTAGATGATAAAGAGGACAAAGATGATTGGTAGCTACAAATGAAGTTCTTTCAAGATATTGAAGAGCTTTGCCAAGTTAAGGGTCAAGTACATGAAAAGGTGAAGAAAGATTATTCCATGGAGGACAATTAATAGGATTGGGTATAATATTCAAATCTCTTTGATGAGCTAGAAGAACTTGCAGCTGAGAAAAAATCCAATCTTATTGAGAGCGCTATGGAAATCAAGAAGGTATGCCTTGTTGAACCACCATTAGAGTTTGTAATTGAGGGTCTATATGAGAAGGTTGAGGATATTTTGATTTAATAAGATTTCATTTACATATCAAACCTATTTGTAAATGTTTGGTTCTCATTAAACATCATACTAATGAAGTTGGAAAACATCATGAAAATGTTGGAGGCATCAATGTCAAGGATCAAAAGACTATATGTCTCATTCATTCCTTCATGTCATGAATCAAGAGGGGTTTAAAACTTCCCATTTGATCCAGGAGGCATTTTTCATCTTAGGTTAGTTATTTTTTGAGTCATTTTGTTTAGTTTGGTGTGTGTGTTCCATAAGTGCTAATGAAGCACATGTGTGTTTACTTTTACTTTGTGTGTGTCTTTTGTTTTGTCTGGTTGATGTAGTCATTAGTCTTGTCTTGATTAAATATTGTTGTAAAATACCTCTTTTTGTGTATCAGACTTTAGATGACTCCATAATCCTAATGGATTGATAAGGCTACTAGTCTAGTTAGTATAACAGGCATACTACCCCTATGAGTCACTAATTTGTTGACTAAATTTGACCCTACAAGTCAAATTGGGCTCATTATAGGTAAAAAAATTGATTTTTAAGTTTTTTTATGGGTATAATACTTTTTCATAGGGTATTTTATAGTCCATTTGATGTCATTTAATGTCATATTAGCCTTGGTCTTAATATAATAAGTCAATATGTCATTTTGAGTCATTTACTAGGCATTTAGGGGGCATAAATGCAAGTGGAAAAGTTATAAAAGTGAAAAAGTGTCCTAATTTCCTATAAAAAATCTAATAATTTAGATTCCCTATCAAGAAGGTCAGTTCATTTGAAACTTGCAGGTTATCTAACTGAGAATCAGGAAATCAACTTAAAAGGGAGAGTTTGGCACTTGTACAGCCCATGAGGGAAGGTGACACATGTGAGAAGGTTATATAACATATTTTAATATTCATTAGGTTAATTTAAATTATTTACATGCTATGTAAGTGCCATTTTTGAGATAAAACCATTATTTTATGTCTTTGCCTTTCTAGACACATAAAAGTAGTCAACAGGTTTATGCTTGGTATGGATAGTTGAAGAGGTTTTAGGTCAAATGATTTTGTGAGGTAGTATTAAACTAATATATATTCATTTCCATAAAAATATTTTAATTATTGGTTAACCAAGCTTTATGAACCATCTATAACAACCTGGTTGAGTTTTTTTACTCACTATTTCCTGCACCCTATAGGTTTTGTTACTTTTTGGATAGGTCCATAGAAACCAATTAGTGATGTTGACTCCAGAGGATTTTGGATATCTTATCAGATGATATTAATTTTTTTTCATGTTTCATGGTGTTTTTATGAGTAGGTTACCTCATGTTATAGGAAGGTGTCACCATTATGAAGCTTCATTTAATTTCTTCCTTGTTGCAAAATGTTAGTCTTTTACAGAGGTCTCATGAGAATATAAGATGGTGTTTCACATGTATAAATGAAAAATTTACCTCCCCATTAATGTTTTATTTCATCACACCATGCTTTGGTGAACATTCAATCTTGTTATCCTCATAAATCAACTCCTCACTCACTTTCACTTGTAGTCACATGTAGAAAGCCTATTTAGCATATCCATGGAGTTGTAGTGAGGATATATTAAAATTTTCAAGTCATGAGGAGTTGAGGAGATTTAATTTGGATGTTTGGAGAAGTGAAAGACTGGTTATAAACCCATTCATCACACTAAATAGTCATTAGTTATCCCTAAATGCTTTGTAGTAGGTGTTTGTAAGAGGTTTTTACATTGGAAGATATGTTATGGATCTTGTCTCAATATTATAATAGGGGAAAACATACATTTTAAGTATTGATAATGATTTTGAGTTGTTATTGATACCATTCATCCACACATGTTGCTCCATTCCATGGTTATTACCTACATACAATTCATATCCACCCACAGGAACCTCCTTGATGACATCATGATGAGAAGGAGAGTTTGATAGTTTTTTAAATATATTAGAGTGAAAAAAGTTTCATTTGAAAATTTGGTGAGGTCATATAAGGTGATCATAAATATATGTATTTTTAATCTTGTCCAAGTCTACTTTATTGCTTGTGTGTGAGAATGACTACCTACAAGTGGTACCTTAGAGCTATGAAGGTCTTTGAATGGAAAATTTAGAGCATGGTAAGGTCCTTTTCCAAATCCTATCATGTGGTAAAACAATAATAAAACTATTTAAGGTGATAGGGTTCTAATAAACTATGATAAACCTTTCCAAGGATGATGAATGTAGTTTTAGAGACCAGATCCCTAAATTGTGAAAATAGAGATCCAAGGCATTTTTATGGAGGTCATATAACATGGTTGAAATAGATTTTGAAACATATAAATAGGTAAAACTTGTATTCTATACCATGGAGAATAGTTATTTCAAATATTGAGACCATAAATTTAGTGGAAGATATAAGTTTGACATCATAAAGATGCCTTTCAAAGCACTAAAATCTTGCATTCATATCTATAGGTTTTGAGTTTTGAATAACCTTTGACACCCTAAGGAGAAAAAAATAAAATATAATGTTGGAATGGTCCTATTTATTTAATGGTGTATAAAAAAAAAATAAGTTCATTAGTATGATGTTTATGTATAGTATTTCAAGCTTCATGGACACCTATAGGTGTCCCTCTATAGGAAAATGAACACCTACAGTTGGGTAGGTAGATAGTGACCTAAGCATGGTAGCTATGTGATGTTTAAGAATATTAAAGGTGAATATAATTATGATAATATTATATATGTATTTAAATCTTAAATTATGGTCTTCAAACACCATGACCAAAGTCTAATTAAGTAAACATACACATATAGGAATCAAAGAGTAGGGTATCACAGTTAGGAGAGAGAAGACTCAATTTGGTGAGATAAAAATGTGGGTAGAGGGTATAGGGAAAATTAAAAAAATGAAATGAAGATATTAAAACCTTATTTAATATCATGATGAGATCCATAAGCTTTTGGATGTGTGAAATAATCTTATATAGACCTCTTAAGTTTTTATATTCACCTAGAGTTGAGTGTGCAATCTTGATGAAGGTAAAGAGACGAATATGCTTAGGAAGAGAAATAAGGGTTAAAAAAAATTTAAAATGATTAATTATAGGTAAATAATATTTTTTAATTATCTCCAAGACTTCTTTCAAGTTTACCATCTACTCTTCATCTTAGCCCAAGGATGACAATTCGTACAGTTGCACTAAGGGACTCTTTGCTCAATGGGTAAGGATGAAGAATATATGGGAGAAGAGTGGTTTTGGATGAATTTAAAGATTATTTAGAATTAATTTAAGTTTAATAAAAATTTTAAGATACATAATAACATTGTATTTATCCTTGAGAGGTCATTCTTATGTGAAAGTGAAAACTACAAGAAAATAGTCCTTTTGGAGGCCTTTTTTGGACAAATTGAGTTAGTTAGGTGCCTAAATGGATGAATATATCTTTTAAATTAGGTAAAAATATTAATTAGGACATAATAAAACTCATATAACCTTAAATTTACCTTTAAATAGAGGGATATATCTCACTTTTCTATCTTATAGGGCAGCTAGTCAAGAAATCAAGGTTTTGGCAAAATAAGCAAATGAAGCCAAAAAGGGTAGGGAAATTGATGGAAAGATTTTATAACCTCAAGAAACATATTTTGAGGTTTATTTAAGGTAAAAATGTTATATTAATCACTAAATAAATCTCAAAACTCCAAAAATGACCAAAACACTCTTGCACACAACTCAACCAAACAAGCTCTAATTAGGCCTAGTTGGTAAATAAGAGGAAGAGATAAAAAGGAGTGTTTGGTAAGTTATATGTGATTACCTTGTGAGATTTAATTAGGTATTAAAAATAATGAAACACCATCTCAACCATGATATATCAGTCCAAATGGATAAAACTAGCAGGGTGCACGCTAAGCCTATTAGGCCTTAAAATGACCTAGAGCCAATTGGGGGTCCAACTTCACTTCTAGATCCTAGTGAGTGTTTTATATGGTTATAAAATGTTCATTGGATGATTTTAGACATTTATGAGATTTTTGTATGCATATCAACCCATAGGAAAGATACTTTTATCTCAAAACCAACTCAACACTACATGAAATGGATGGAAAAGCTCTATAAGGTGATTTCAAATGCTCACATATTTCATGAGGCATTACATGGAGGTAAATTAAGTTTAGATGGGTTAACATGGGTCTTGAAACATACTATAGTGATATTTTTTTTCAATTTGAATTTTAGTTTTTTATGAAAAAATCCTAAGAGGGTAAAACAAGCCTAAACCCTCCAAAACCCTTGTTAATGACCAGTTTAAGAAGATTGAGGAAGTAGTGCACCAAAATGGCATAGTTTGTGTAAAATGATGATTTTAATATGTATAGGACTCAGTTATTATCCCTAAAATTAGTATTATTTCTATGGAACTATATGGATGGAGTGTAAAACAAGGTATTTTTGATAGTTTTGTCCACTATGTAGGTTCTAGGATGTTTCAAGAGATGAAATAAAATTTGGAAGGAATATTAGGACTTAATATAAACCCCCATGAAAATTTAATTCCTTGAAAATATTCCTAATTTTTTAAACAATAGCTCTCATCTTAGCCAGTCAAAACTGGCATAGTGAATAAGATGGCGAGAAGTGTGAAAACTTTAACAAGATATCTTTTTAAGGTGTGATTAAAGGCTATAAGGCCATTTAGGGTATTTAAACATGTCATAAACTCAATTTTAGAAATTTTAATGGAAAAAATGACTTTTTAGAGGCCAAGTGTGCAAGGTGTGTGAATGAAGAGTTATTTTGATTGTAGATGGTGATAGCTCATTTTAGGAAGACTTCAGATGAATAAGACTACACCTAATTAATGGAGAGGAATGTATAAAATTTTTATCTATCATTATAATCATAATAACTATACCTAATTAGTTTTGTGATGTTTAAATAGGGCTAAATCATGAAGGCAGTTTTTTAAGCTAGTAAAAGGAATTTTATGCCACTTTTCAAGAGTTTCATGCCTTGAATAGCCAATTGTATCTTCTAACCTTACATGTTACATTTAAAATCATATTAAAATGCACATGGAACTAATTTTAATCATATTTAAAAGTTTCCTTGTGACCTTTTGACTTCTCTCTTCTCCACTGTCTCTCTCAAGTTCTATAAGAACTAGATATTTTGGCATTTGTAAATTATGCTCCACCTAAGTATGGTGAAGCCATACTTATTTTAATACCATGGATCAATAAATAATATTGATTTTTACCTCTTCCATTACTTTTCATAGTGTGTTCACTTGGATTATTTATTTTTCTTAGTGACGACTTTTTGTTTCTTTAGCATTGTTGTTTCACTCTCTCACCTATTTATAGTTGGAAAGCTTCTTCTTGCAGGTCATGTCAAGGTTGAGTGATTTAATTTATTCAAATAGTTCCATTATAGGCCTCTTATTTATTCCTCCTAGCCTAAACTTTCATCCATAACCTCATAATGAAATATTGATGTGAGAAGATGTAGATTGGAGAAGTATATATTTGGTTAGTCCCTTATTCTCATGTGGACCCTGTAGATGGTTGGTAGTCATCGAAAAATTTGGTGTATCACCTCATTTTGTATATTTTTATTTCAATTTTATCTCTCCCTTTTCCATCATAAGTTTAGGTGTAATAGTGTTTTACAAGTGGTACATCAAGGGAGCTAGCCCTATCTAGAGATTAACCTCATTCTTAGGCTACCCAAAGCCTAGAGGTGTTTCCATTATTCCATTTGGATGAGGAGAGATTATACATCTCCTCAAAGGGTTAAAATATAAGTGATACAATTTTTTGGTATGCCTGGTAGGACTATTAGTCAATGAAGTTGAAATATTTTTGGTGTTATCTTTTAACACATCAACCTCTAGAGGCATCTATCTAAGCATCAAATGTGACTCTAAATTCACATTAGCTAGTCAAGCATCCAAGGTACTCTTTGTGAATATTTTTGATAGTTGTTCCTTGTGTTATTTCTTCCTAACAAAGTTATATGGATGACTTTGGTGCTGAGTATTGTTTTACACAAGTTGGTGAGGCATCCCAAGCCTATGGCATTCCATATCAGCCTTGTTATGATCCCTACCAATTCTAATATGATTATTACCATCTTGAATATGATATTATGTAAATATAAGTGATAATACTACCCTATCACATTTGTTTTTTTTCTTTGTTTAGTTATTTTCCCTATTTTTGGTGTTTCCATTCTTATTTTGGTGGAATTGTTATCTTATTTTAGTCAAAAGGGTTTTTTACAGCCATGAATCAAACTTGTCATTATTTATAAGTCCAAGATTCATGTAAATTGTTTTGTTCTCAAGTCTTTTAGGCATGCTTCCCAACTGAGTTGCCAAAATGTTGTCAATTTTCCCCCATAGGTCAAATTATCACCCTATCATTGAAAACTTAACATATCATGCCAGTTTGCCTTGTTAGTAAAGTTGGTCTTAAGAGTTATTTAAGATGATTTATTTTTTGCCCTAATGATTACCTACAAGTTTTGTGCCTTGGTTTAATTTTTATCTGTAGATATAAGCCTTCAAAGTTAAACCAATAGTTTGGGACGTGCATAGAGACATCAAAATAAAGCTATGGAAAGTAATAATTTGGGTTAAAATGATCCTAATGTTGATCATAACTCTAATATGTGTCAATATCTTAGGAGCTTGGGTAGAATATCTATGACATACATAAGGTCAAAGAGTCAAAAAGTGCCTAAAACAAGATCAATGGCCAACATTCGATCCAATCAAAGATCCAATGACAAGAGGCAACTTGATGATGCCAATAGGTCCCAAAGATTTAATCAAGTGCATTTGATCATGAAGTTAAAATATAATGGTGAGAATTAAGTTAATAAGTTAGAGGATATTGAGATCACATGAAGGGATGACAAGTTTCATGATCATAGCGACTTTGCAGATCAACAGTGCACATTCGATCAAGCAGAAGGAGATTGATGGCTTATATTCAATTAGACCAAGGAGATTGATGGTGCATATAATGTTAAAGGGTCAATGAGATTAAATTAAACATAAGGTTGACACATGGTAAAAGTGAAAGAGTAGATGAAAATGATAGTGTATTTTGAGGATAAATATGAAATTGCAAAGTGTTAAAATCTCAAATGTGGATCACAAATCAATGGCCAATGATGAAGGATAAAGGTGTCATAATTTGAAAGACCCAAATCAATATCGATTGTCAAAATTAAAGGTTGAAGTTATGATACTTTGACTTGAGGTTGAAATATATTTTAAAATTAAACCAAAGTGGATTTTAAAGGATCAAACATCACCATTAGGAGCTGTTGACTAGCATTAACACATTGAGGAACTCAATAAGGATTCCATGTAGCCATTATTGCTTGCTTCTTAAAGAAATCATAGACTACATGCTTCTTTCTTCACCTTTCCATTCCAGATAGAGTCCTAGTGACATTAATACATGAGGAGCTCAAGGATTTGGTACAACTATTGTCTTAATCATTGATTACTCCTCCATTTTCCCACACATGTTCCCCATATCTCTTATTACCTTCTACTATAAATACATGATTCTAATCCTTAAAATGAATCCCTCTCTTGGGCATGACTATACTCTACTAAGATTGATCTTTGTAACATCCTAAGATAAATAAATGACTATTTTAGATTTCATTATTCTGGTATAGTGTGTTAATGTCAATTTGATTTTCATATGTGGTATAAATCTCTCCCTTGTCAAGTCTTGATCTCACCTAAATACTAGTTTATCTTGTTATGCAGGTCATGTTTAGTGTTTTATGTCATTTTATTGAATATAGAAAGTGGATACATTGACTATTTAGTGCCTTAAATCATGCCTTTCCATCACTTCCCTTAGGTTTTTATCACTTGGTGAACCTCTACATGAAATATTGATACATAACATACGTTTGGAGTTGTAGATTTAGTCTTTTGCTTGTCTCATTAGTGTTTTTTAGAAGTTCAAATAGAGTAGATGAGTAATCAATTTAGGTGCATAACCAACATTAGATTATATTTCCTTTTTAGTTATCTTTCTCTCCCTCTTCACCCCAAAAATTAGTAGTTTTAGTGGAAATGAGCTAAGTAATACATCAGAAGATCTAGCCTCGTTAAAAATCCTAGAGATCTAACCCAAGATTAGGTAACCCATAGCCTGGGGTCATTTCCATGTTGGACTAGATTTGATTAGAGGACTTAAACAATCTTTTGCTCAGCTAGGGTGCAATCTAGGTCTCTAATATTACTCTCTTACAAATCATCTTCAATAATGTTCTCATCAACACACTCATCAAAAAAAACATTGAAAAAAATACCTTGCACTTATTTGTTCTCCTTAAGGATTTCTTGACTGAAACTTACCTCCTTTTTACTTGTCATAAGGCATGATGTTGCTACAGACTCTCTCTTCTTCATCATCATCTAATGGTTCACCTTATTTAGGAAAGCAAAATATTGAATCACCAAACTCAGTTGCCCAATCTATTTATTCCTCACCATTATCATGTTTCTCATGCTTCCCATGCTCGTCATATTCATTTAAATTTTCACCTGTATGAAAACATTCCAAGAATTAATTAGTATTAAGAATTTGAGGCTTCCATTCTCTCATGTTTCTTCTTTTAGGCTTTCTTGTTATCATTTTCATCTTTTTTCTTCTCTTATTTTCTATAAATTTCTTGAGAGGCCATCTCACTTTCCTCTTGATGAATAAAAAGAATCTTGGTCTTGTCTCATCCAAAAATTGCTCTATTTTTGTCAAAACCTACTTCATTTTAGCAATCTCCTTCTCTCTCTCTAATTATCTTTGCCTTACTTTCATCTTCTTGTGGAATTCCTCACTTTTCAAGCCCTTCATCATTATTTTTCACTCTTTTATCTTCACCATCTCACTATCTCTCTAGGTATCTATATTGACCTGTATATTCTTCTTGAAAATCCTTCTTAATTTCCTTCTTTAACCTTCACTTTGGTCTCTCTCACTTGACTCTCTTTCTCTTAGAGTGTCTTCTTTATTTCCTCGCATGGGACTACTCTCTCTTTCTTAAGATCTCCTTTTGCTATTATTTATTTGAGATTTATCCATCTCTTCTCACTCTTAACCTCTTGGCTTAAGGCCTTTTCCACTCCACTCTTCTCTTTCACTTATATTTCTACCTCTCTCTTAGATACTTACAGCCTCTTCACTCTTTTGTGCAATTTGCATTAGCCACTTCACAACATCTCAAAACAACATTAAATATGTACTCCACAAAATATTCATGAATATGTAAAAAACAATGTAAAAACTAAAAACAAAACTTCCACATAATTTTTTTGATTGGATACCAAATTATGTAAAGGTCATCAACAAGATTATCTTTCAAGGATGAAAACAAGAAACATAGTATTCACACTTACCTCTACCAAATGACACCTAGTTTTGATATCTCCATTTATTTTCTTTCTCCTTATTTGGTTTCTATAAAACTCTTTATATATGCCTTCTTCCCCTCTTTAATACTCTTCAAAAATTTATGAACAATCACCTTTCAACATTAAATTTTCTTTCATCAACTTTTCATCTCTTCTCTTTTGAGTCTTAATGAATTTTCAGGGGTAACTTGCCTTTATGCATGTTATAGGTTTTTGGGGATTGAATAGAGTTATTAACAACATCTTTACACTTTTTTAATACCTCTTAAGAACTTATTTTCCACCTACAAATCTTATCACTACAACTCTTTATGACATATACCAATCCTTCTCTTAGATAGGGTTCTCTTAGTAGCCTTTTTTAAGGCCTTTTCTCATAGTATAGGCTAGTACCATCTAATATGGGAAAAATAAAACCATTTTTGATACCATCTATATATTTATTGATAAATAAAAAGTTTCATTCTTTTTGAGTCACCTCTTATCCCCTATTTAGGCCTTTTAGGCCTCCCACTACCTTATCTCACACACAATTGGTCTCAACCATCCTTATCTATATAGAATAAAATTTAAACTCATAAATTATATTAATACACATGTATATCCATATTTTAACCAATTTTCAAGGTTTTTAGTCAAATAATCTTTCACAAACTAAATTCTTGTCATGAAACCCTAGAACAGTGTCTATAGTGGACTGTGTAACCCGAGAGAGTGCAAATTTAGTTTTCAAAATTTATTTGGGGTTTCATAAAAGTATGATTGTTTTATAATATTTTTTTAAACCCTATTAATCTCTTAAAATTATTATATTTCACTTTAGAGACTACTATTTCATGATTTATTCAAGTTTTGTGTGGATTATGGACATAGTCACAGGTTTACACTATCCTAAGAGATAGTCTTTTAGTATATTTCCTTATAAAAGGTTTTATAAACCAAAATAAAAGTACAAAAATATTTAAAAACATTTCTCAGTTAAAACTTACCATGTTTTAGGCTTTTACTCAAGATATCTCACTAGATATCACCTTGATTATGTATAGGTATGTAGTAAGATACATGCCTGATGGATTGTTCATGAAAATTCATGCATTAAATTTTTTTACATACTTAAATAACCTTGAATTATATTTAAAAATCACTTACCTATATATAATTTTTGTCTTTAACTCAGTTAACCGATATTCCTTCTCTCTAGGATTCTTTCTCGATCCTTCTTTTCATAGAATACCAACTCATAACAGGATCAATAAAATAAAGCTCCATTTCAAGTTAAATAATAATACACACCATATTAATTAATATAAATAATGGATCAAGACTTAAAGTATCATTATCTAATTATAAAATTGAGCAATACAAGTTTTTCAAAAGTCCTTTACTCTTCTTCATTCATGATTCTTAATAATATTACATAACATATATAGTTGATAGATTTTTCTTCCTTATCCTTTCAAATATTCTCTACCATTTTTCACTTACCTTATTTCCTACCTTGAATTACTTGATCTAAAAAACAACTACCTATTTTGAAAGACTCTAACTATCATAACTAACTCCTTACTCCCTTTTTGTACATGGAGAGTGTCTTTAACTAACTTAACTACTAGTATGAGTTTCAAGATGACTAGTCACATGAGTCACTTATAAAATTAGGTACCCTTGACCTACTTGAGGTTCTTAAAAACAACACCATGATATATATTCCTCCTACCAACATGACATTTTCTCAAAATATTAGGCTAAATATTCAAAAATTCAAATTGAGGAATTGGTAGGAAAATGTCAAAACAACTCAAATTCAAATTTGACACAAAACTAGCAACTTAGAATGACTCCTACAAACTTTTTATGACTATATTGACTTAAAATAGACTAAAAAATTTGAAATATATAAATATTTACAATGGTGTAGTGATGCTCCTATATCATACTATCGAGGAGAAAAGTGAAACATTCCATGAAATCTATAAATAATCTAACTTTCAGGTTCTTTGTAGCATCCTTCTTCCAATTTCATGTCCAATTGGATCCCAAGGAATATTTGAGACATATAGAAGTTATTTATTATTTATAAAATTTATGATGGATCCTCCAATGTTCATCTCTCTCTTACTTTACATCTTCAATCTGATCATGGGCAACTGCTACTTGTTCTCTCTCCTCTATAGACTTGCACATGAAGTAATAAAGTCTAATAAACCACCTCTTATTTGCTCTCTTAGAGTGTACTTGTTTTATCCTAATTTTTTTGATCTTTGGTTGCTAAATCTTCTTAGTCTTGGCTTAATATTTCTTTAAATGCAAACTTAGCTACCATGATGGTCTCCTTATCTCCTATGAGACTCAAATCATCTGTTTCTTCTACTATGTGCTACCATATCTATTGGTCCTCTATAGTATACTCATCCATCTCTCATTTATCTTCCATTGGTGCCAAGAAAGACACATTAACTAGCTACAAATCAAACTATATAATCACTTCATCATGTGATTCTTCCTCATAGATCTCTTCATGCATGTCAAGCACTTCATTTGTTACTATTGTACCTTCTTGGCCTTCCATCAACATGTTTATTAGATTCAAGTTACTCTCATACAAATCATCTTAAGGAATGTTCTCATCAACACACTCATCAAAAACAACATTAAAAATAATACCTTGTACTTATTTTCTCTCCTCAAGGTTTTCTTCACTGAAACTTGCCTCCTTGCTTGTCATGAGGCATGGTGTTGCTGCAAACTCTCTCTCTTCTTCATCATCTAATGGTTCACATTTTTTAGGAAAGTAAAAGATTTAATCACCAAACTCAAATGTACAATCTATTTTTTCCTTACCATTATCATGTTTCTCAAGCTTCTCATGCTCTTATTCTTCATGCAAATTTTCACCTATATGCAAACAATCCAAGAATTCATTAGTATTAAACATTTAATGCTTACATGCCTCCTTAATTCTTACTTTAGGTTGTCTTGCTATCATCTTCATCTTTTGTCTTCTCTTTTTTATATATCAATTGCTTAAGAGGCCATCTCACTTTCCTCTTGATGCATACAAAGAATCTTGGTTTCATCTCTTCCAAGACTTGCTCTAGTTTTGTCAAAACCTCCTTTATTTCACCAATATCCTCTCTCTCTAACTTTCTTTGCCTCACTTCCATCTTCTAGTGGCATTCCTCACTCTTCAAGCCCTTCATAATTTTTTTTCACTCTTTTATCTCCACTATCTCACTATATCTCTAGATCTCTCTCTTATTTTTGGTAAGCCTTCTTACTCACCTTCTTTGACCTTCACTTGGTCTTTCTTACTTGAATCTATCTATCTTATAGTCTCTTCTTTCTTGTCCTCACCTAGGACTACTTTCTCTTTATTAATATCTCATATTAAGCTTCTTTATTTGATATGTATCTATCTCTTCTCACACTAAGCCTCTTTTTCTAAGGGATTTTCCATTCCACTCTTATATTTCAATTATATTTCTACCTCTCTCTCATATACCTATAGCCTTTTCACTCTTTCCTGCAACTTGTATTAGCCACTTAACAACAACACCTCAAAATAACATTCAATATGTACTCTAAAAAATCTTCATTCATATGTAACCAAAAATGTCAAAACTTAAAACATACCTTACATAAAACGTTTTCTACTGTAATACCAAATGATGCAGAGGTCATCAACAAGTTTATCTTTTAAGGATGAAAACAAGAAACACAGTCATCACACTTACCTTTTCCAAATGACACCTAGCTCTAATCTATCCATTTGTCTTGTTTGTACTTATTTTATTTATATACAACTCTTTATCTATACCTTATTCCCCTCTTTAAGACTCCTCAAAATTTGATGAACACTCACCTTTCAACATTCAATGTTCTTTCATGAACTTGTCCTCTCTTCTCTTTTGAGTCTTGATGAATTTTTAGGTATAACTTGCCTTTATGCATGTTTCAAGTTTTTAGGGCTTGAATAGAGTTCTTAACACCATATTTAAACTTTGTGAAGACATCTTACAAACTTATTTTCCACCTACCAGTCTTCTCACTACAACTCTTTATGACATACACCAATCCTTCTCTTAGACATGGTTCTCTTAGTAGCCTTTTTTAAGGCCTTTTCTCATAGTAAGAACTAGTACCATCTAATATATGAAAACCAAACCCCTTTAGGGATACTCTCTATCCATTTATTTCTAACTAAAAATTTTAATTCCATAATTCATTCTTTAGACCACTTTTTTAGTCACCTCTTAGCCCCTATTTAGGCCTATTAGACCTCTTACTCTCTCATCTCATACATAGTTGGTCTCAACCATACTTATCCAAATAAAATAAACTTAAAACTGACAAATTATATTAATAAACATGTATATCCATATTTTCACCAATTTTTATGGTTTTTTGTTTATGGAATCTTCCATAAAATAAATTCTTATCACGAAAACCTAGAATAAAGTCTACAATGGACCATGAAACCTGAGAGAGTGCACTGTACATAGTCATAGGTTTGAACTAACTTGAGAGGTAGTCTTTTTGTCTTTTTCATTACAAAATATTTTATAAATCAAACTAAAATTAAAAAATCCTATACATAATGTTTACAAACTTTTCTCAATAAAAACTTACCATCTTTGAGGCTTTTACTCAACATATCTCACAAGATATCACCTTAACTATGTATAGATATGTAGTAGGCTACAGGCATGATGGCTTGTTCATTAAAATTTATGCATTATGAAACTTTCATATAATTACATAACCTGATATTATATTAAAAACTCACTTATCTCTATATAACTTATGTCTTCAACTCAGTTAACCAATATTCCTTCTCTCTAGGATAATTTCTTAGTCCTTCTTTTCACAGAATACCAAGTTATAGTAGGGTCAATAAAATCAAATTCCATTTAAATTTATATAATAACACACCATTTTAATTAATATAAATAATGGAACAAAAATTAAAAGATCATTCTCTAATTAGAACATTGATCAATACAAGTTTTTCAAAATTTCTTTACTCTTCTTCATTCATGATTCTTGACAATATTTACATAATAGGTCTATTTTAAAAAGTTTTATTCCTTCTCCTTTCAAATATTATATAATATTAGTTCACTTTCCTTAGTTCCTACCTTTAATGACTCACTCCACAAAATAACTACCTATTTCAAAAGACTCTCCTAACTCCCTTTTTGTACATTAAGAGTGTCTTTAACTAACTTAACTACTAATATGAGTTTCAAGGTGACTAATCACATCACTTATGAAATTAGGTACCATTTACCTAATTGAGGGTATTAAAAAAATAACATGTTATAGATACCTCCTACCAACATGACATTTGCTCAAAATCTTAGGCTAAATATTCAAAAATTCAAATTGAGGAATTAGTAGGAAAATGCCAAAACAACTCAAATACAAATTTGAAACAAAAATATTAACTTAAAATGACTCATATAGGATTATTATGAATATATTTACTTAAAAAAGACTCAAACATGTGAAATAGATCAGTATGTACAGTGGGGTATTGATGCTCCTGCATAATTATGGATAAGGTGGATTTAGTTGAATTTAGATTATGATAAGGATAGGGGTATGACCAATGATTGGTGGATGTGACTAAGATAAGAGGGTGAAAAGAGATAATAAGATATAAAATATGATATATGCTTAAAATGATGTACAACAATTTATAAAGAGAATATATACAAGAGTATGTTGATAAGGATGTACAAGATGAATGATATGATGATGGTGAGATAAGGATATACAATATGGTGATATGATAAAGGGACATATATAAGTGTGTATAGGTTTGGGTAAAAGGTTTAATTAGCTCACAAATAACACATGTCTATCATAACACTCACCAAATCAAGTAAACTATAAACCTATCACTACTAACCTGATTAAGGTGTGTAACTCAATGAATGCATCATCAATGGTTTTGTGGGTGATGGTGTATGTTGGTGACCAATTATAGAATATAATTAACCTTCTCAACCCTATCTACACATGAAAATCACTCATGATATTATACTAACATTGGCAATAAGTCACCTATTATAGCCAATGGTCCTATGTTAGGTTGGATGAGCTATCTAGCGCATCCCTGATATGCATTAGGTATAGTGGGATTCAAGTATATGTAGGGTGTTATATAATGATTTTTTTAGATAATTAACTCTTAAACTTCATGAAATAATTGTATGGGGTTATCTTCCTAGCCTAATGATAGTTGTCCTTGATATTTATACTCCACCAAAATATAGAATGTGGATTAGTGTGTGATGGTGAAATCCATGGTCACTATCCCCCTAAGATTATGGCAAGTGTGTGGGTGTGAATTCCACATAATTTTACCCATAAAAAATAAAATTTGGAGGGTCTATAAGTGGTTTTTTATCCTCTAAGTCTTTTTTCTAAGATGTAAAGTGTAGAGCATACACCACCATAGCCCTCAGGTGACACACAAGTAGACAAAAAGCTTTATTATTTGATTTAATTAAGTGTGATATATACAAAGATATTTTTAAAGATTGGGATCCTATCCCATGTCTTCTAAAACCTTATATTTAATTCTTGAATATATTTTTGAGGTGTTTACCTTATTTTGGTTAGTTACTCAGTCAATGATAAGATATCACTCATATCCTCAAATTTTCTTATCAAATCATCTCCCAACTCATCCAATATGGTGATAGATATAGGGGATAATTTACCATACCAATCGAGAACTTCCCCCTTGAAAGATATATCCAACAAACTAATTTATAGGATCTCCTTAATGATGTGATGTATATTGTAGAAATTGGCAATGTTTCTAATATGCTCAATGGGGGTAATGACAATCTCACTAGTATATGAAGGGATAATTTTTACGGTAGATATTGTAATGTAATTATAATTGACAAGTCTTAGATTATTATATCTATTGAAAGAAACAAAAGGTAGGCTCTTTGCCATGGTAGATTTAGGACTTTACAAGAATGGGCCAATCAAAAACTTTCTTATAGGTTTATGAGCAAGGTATGATCTTTTGATGTAATGATGGGTGTTATCAAATATACATGCTTTTACTAAATAAGGAGGAATACATTTGAACTTATAATGATCCTTTTCATATGATATCTTATGCTTACCTTAGGCATGAAACAATGCACTAGTCAATCAAACCTTTTCAATTATGGCTTGAATTTTTCCCTATAGAAGTCAATCAGACCTTCTCAAATTTGGGATAACATGAAACTATCTCTAAGTACATTAAAATGGATACAAGAAATATATCTCTAGACTATGGGCTATCTCCCTTGATGTATCTATTTAGGATCACACACTACATTAGATTAATAACTTGCTGGGGGTGAAAATGGGTAAAAGGAAACATAAAAGTAACCTACACTAATAGAGTTCATAAACAAAAGATATATCCACAAGCATACTTGCATTTTCACTAAGAAAGCAAAATGCTAAATCTAATCTCAACTCAAGGTTCTTATAGCATAAGTGTTTCTACATGGAGTGATATTGTTGCACATTTATAGAGGTGGGTGAATAGGAAGTCTAATATTAGACACTAATACTCTATATTCACACTTCAAAGGTAATTAAAAAATGTTTACACTTTATGAGACATTTGAGAATAATTATCACTCACACAATGCATACAAGAGCAGAATAGAAGCAAGGACAAAACCATCATCAATTATCATCCAAATAAAATAGTTGACATACTCAGTCAAGAAATTGTAGAGACTAAACCAACTTAGGAACTTTATTCAAAGGCAAAACAATATGTCAAAAATAGAAAGGCTTCATCATACCAATTTTGGATAGTTTACAATGCTAAAATGGCTTCAATATATAAAGAATAGGGGAGGAGAGAGAAAGAGTGACATTGAAGAGTCACCATGTCAAGTGTTAAGTATTGAAAACAAATTATAATGTAAGAAAAGGAGTTATAAAATAGGTCATGAAGATTAATTTAACAAGTGTCAATCACAATCATGACATCTCCTTGAATTTGGTGTATGAACACTTCATTATCCTTCTTGAAACTATTTTCTTAATGAGGAATCCACTTAACTTCTTAGAACTACCTTGAAAGTTGTTGACACATGTAACTAGACCCAAGAAGATGGAAACAAGATTTGTGAATTCATTATACACCCATCAAATTATGACCTTCTCTTTGCCAATTGTCATTCACTTTCTTGAAATCACTCACTAGCCTTATAGGCCTAAATTCTCACACTTATCACTAGGGTGACCTGTAGATGATTGAAGTTATTCATTAAAAGGATGTGAGACACATATTTAGACCTTATTTTTCCTATGGTCTATCATATATACTTTAAGAAAACTTGATACCACACCTCTCATATGTTATAGTTACAATCATTGGGGGTGAATCAATGATGCAAGCAATTTAATTCCAATTCCAAAACTTCAAACTCTCAACCAATCAATATAAGCAATCATGAATCATATAAAATATTTATTACAATGAATAAGAAAACTATGCAAGATTAAGACACATAACACATGAACTATGTGGGAAACCCTAATGGGGGATAAAACCCACTCTCAATGTAGACACCAATATCGTGTCAACCCCCTCCTTGGTCCCTTACTAACACATTAACACTCCTAACCCACACTTAAACCCCTTTCACCTTGGACACCTCACCTAGACACCTTACCCTAAGACCATTTCTTACCCTATGAGTCACCATGAGACTAGGTCATCTAAATTCTAACTACCCATGACCTATTCTCACTCCATCCTAACCTCTTAACCAACTCCCATACCTCATAAGCCCGTGTTTTGACCATTCTCTAATGGAAAAGGCACTTGGCAGGTGGAGAAATAGGCAAAGAGCTAAAAATATCCCTTTTACCTATTCTCCTTCCACCGATGTTGATCAACCATTAGCTGATGCTGGTGGAATCACCGACGTCAGTTACATAGGCCTAACTCTAATATTGAGCTCCCCCAGCCTTCTTGCACATTGACATGCACACTCTGATCTCAAGCATCAGAACTCAACTATCATCCTCTTGGCTACCGAAGCTCTACACAAGTCATTCTAGAGATTGGATTGAAACATTGTGCGAGGACCTCAACATCATCCACAATGGGTATAAGCATTCTGACACCTCTGGTTCTTCACCTAATAGAGATAAGTATTCTTCTTCTTATTTTAGTATTTTAGAATACATTGTTAATTAGTTTCTATTTGATATTTATAAACACTGTTAAGAGGCCCAACTTCTTTTATGGAGAGGCTCTTATTCTCACCCCCTTTACACACCAACCCTCTACCTTTACCCTTCTTCAGACCTCATCCACCTTCCCACAACCCTGCACCAACCTCTAAACTTCCAAAAAACCCCTCTATTTATTTTTGAAAGTATCTTGAAAGCCATCCAAGGCCAACAACCCCTACCAACATCAGCAACATAACCAACGTCGGTGATTGTGTTCTAGACCAGCTAACCAGACAAAACCTATCCAAACAATCCATGGACCAGACAAAACCTTTGTCTAGCATTTTGTAACATTCTAAGACTACAAATAATAGGTACGCATTATCTATTTTTCTCTTTCTTAGTCGTTTGTCATTTCTTTCTTTACAAAATTCTTTTCTTTAAATAGTGGATTGTCATCCCTCAAGGAGCTTTACGCTTCTAGGACTAAGCGGGTAGCTTGGCAGTCCACCATATCCTACTCTAACATCTTCTTTGTTCAAGTTTCTTTCTTATTACAGGTGTTTCCTCCATAGCCAAAGAGGTGCTCCCACAATGCTTGGATACGGTGCGCACTAAATCTGGGTAACGTCAAACCCAAGATCTTCTTAACCTTAGTTTCTTTCTTCTGAATGTAATTAGTGAAAAATATAGAGAAACATTCTGGCATGCCCGATGGGACCTTTGGAGTTTTCCTTGGGTTAATTCTTCTTATTTTTAAAAAATCAAACTTTCATATAGATGCATTAGAAAAATATTCTCATATTCTCTTCTTGCATCCCCTCTTCTATCTTTTTATTTCAAAAAGAAACCATTAGCAGAAGTTAAAGAACATCTCTTTTTCTTCTTATTACTTCTTGCATGCATCATAGAGTAGTGCAAAACTCATACTCTTTACCTCTTCCCTAATTGTTTGCATTTGAATAACATATTTTGATTTGGGTTAAAAATTACTGCATTTCATTCTTGATTGGATGCATACTTAGCCCACTTAGTAATTAAAGCATTATAAATGAATCATAGTGCACAAATGTTACACAACCAAACCAAAATCACTTCAAATCAAACACATAAACTTACTTAAGACAAGGCCCATCTAATATTTCATCACCTAGCGGATACCTTACCCCACCCAACGATCCTACTTGGACTTCACTACTAAGAGGAGGACCCACTCTATTCTCTGGTAGAGTATAAACTATAGGGAATGTATATTTTGGCTAAGTGGCCCAGCTCGGCTCTGGGTTCGTGAAGTGAAGGGATCAAGCCCCAGCACCAGGCCACGTACCAAACCTAATAAAGATCTTTGAGCACCATAACACAACCTAAAACTAGCCATAGACTTCCTCTCTAAGCCATGTTCTACAAGCCCAAATCCCAACACATTCTCTTAAGGCATAAGCCACCACAACTTTAAAACTCATTCCTAGGAATCTAACATTTTAGAGGTTGCTTGCCTAATCATCTATTCTCTTATTTTTATGTGAGTGTTTGAGCTAGTAAGGTTGTACCATTCTGAAGTCCAAAACAACTCAGAATATCTTCTTTTTTCAAAAACTATCAATTTTTTGTGTTTCTAAAATTACACAAAAACTGACATCAGTTTTTCCACCGACGTCGACAACCTTTTCTAACTGATATCGGTTAAACAACCGACATCGGTCACTATCAACAAATTTTCTTTCCAAACAACAAGCTTAAAAACCAAATTTCTTGTTGTTAAACACAAATTCTAGTTTTCTAAAATTGAAACACATAGTTTTTAGAACCTAACCTCTTTTGCCTTGTATGGTCCTGACACACAGTCAAGCCAAATCTCTTATTGACCATGCAAGTCAATATCCACTTCCACCTTCACCCTTTGTACCAAGTCATTTAATGGAGTATACTTTAGACACTGAGCATACTCCTATCCAACCTACCCCTAATCAACCTCCTATTGTTCTTGAAGGGGATCACGAATTTGAGAGATTCCTTGACCACAACATCAAGGCTCTCCAACATTATCTCGCTAGAAGCCAAACGTGAGATCCTTTGGGTAACCCTATTTATGGGATGCCAACTTCTTTGGTTGAAGTAGCAATGATATCAACAACATCCGCTACCCGACCTATGGTCACTCAAGCCACTGCCTCAACTAGTAACCCAACCATGGCCAATGTTCAAGATTTGGCCTCCCCTTTTATCCTTTCTAGCCCTACCTCCATTGGGGTTTTCATACCCCCTCAACCACAAACAATTCAACCAAGTTTGACACCTTTCCAGAACTTGATTGTCTCTATCCCATCCACTCTTGCACCCATAAACAAGAGAGTGACCACTTACCCTTTAACTAGTGTTGCCACCATTCAACCACCCTTGGTGGCATCTAGTCAAGTTGTGCCCTCCAACTTCATGGCACAAGTCCCCTTAGCCTCGACATTGGCCCCTATGACAAACTATCAGTATGTTGCACCTACACAAATTCAACCAAGTATGACATACGCCCCTTTCAACACCTTATAGGTACCCTATAACTTAAGGGGTGCCCCTCCTACCAATCCATCTACTGATCTAATTAAGATGCTGATGGATAAGATTTCTAACCTTCAGACATCTATTTCAGGTTTGAGGAGTGTTCTTTTGTATGAACAAATCTACAATGAACCTATCCACCCTTTAGTGCCTATTTGACCATACCCTAGCCAGTGGGAACTCCCAAAATTTACTCGCTTTAAGAGTAAAAAAGACCCACAACAACATCTGTGAGCGTTTAGACACGCTGGCTACCTCATAGCACACAATGATGCATTATTACTTTGCACATTCCCTATGTCACTTTTTGGTGCTACCCTTGACTGGTATAGCTCCATTACCAGTCATTCTCTCTTCACCTTCACTCAACTTGCTCAGTTATTCCTTAGGTCATCACCTTCTACCACAACCAACCAATCTGAGCCTTCCACTTCACAAAACATCACTAGACAATCCCAACAATGGTATGAATAGTGACGATACACTCTAATAGGAGAATCGTATGATTTTGTATTGGATAAACTAGTGGAGTAGGGAGTCCTCAACCTCCCTCAAATCTGACCTATCCAATTGACCCCTCATGAGCTATCCCTGCATGGTATAGGGAAAATGACTTTTGTAACTATCATCATGTCAAAGGTCATGACACAGATAATTGCAAAACCTTCAAAAACATTGTTCAAGACATGTTGTAGACACCAAAATAGTGTCGACCCCCTTGGTCCCTTTCTAACTTTCACATGCCTAACCTATACTTTATTAATTTAAAATTCTTATTTTAAATTAATCATCCCCTTTAGACACCTCACCTTGGATACCTCTCCCTTAGACCATTTATCACCCTATGACTAACCATAATCACCTAAGACCTATTTTCACTCCTTCCTAACCTCTCTCACTAACCCCTGCACCTAATAAATCTACCTTTGGACCATTCACCAATGACAACTGAACTTGGTAGATGAAGGAATGGGAAAAAGGCTAAAAATAGCCTTTTTACCCATTCTCTAGCTGCCGATGTCGATTAACTGTCGGCTGATGCTGGTGGTATCACTGACGTCAGTTGCTTAAAACTAAATTCTAACCTCGACTGCACCCCAGATGTGAATTCTCTTGGACCAAATCTGAATTCTCTTGCTCCTTGACTCTTTACATATCAAAGGCAGGGTTTGGGATGAGGCATCATCATTCTATCATCACCCCCTTGGCTTCAAAAACTCTGCATCAATCTCTCCACACCTAATTGAAACATTGCACGAGGTCTTTGGCATCAGCCATAATGGGAACAAGTCTTCTACACTTTTGGTTCTCCACCAAGAGCTAAGTATTCTTCTGGTTTATATTTTAGTATTTTTAGGATGCATTGGTAATTAGTCCATTGGCTATTTTTGAGTACTATTGAGACCAAATCTAGATTTCTTCATGGAGAGGCTGAAAAGCCTTCCTTTTATCCTAACCCATTTTGACAACTTGTCCCCTACCTTTGTCCTTCCTAAGACTCTATCCATTGTCCTACATCCATGCACAACCCTTTTGAATCTCCTAGACCATTCTATTGACCATAGACATACCCTAAAACCCATCCAAGGCCCATTGCCCCTACCAACATTGACATCAAGGCCCATTTCCCCTATCGACGTTGACAGCCTAACTGATGTCGACAACATTGACCAATCGATGATGGCAGACTAACCGGCATCAGCAACCGTGAAAGGCAGATTACAGGAATCAGGTATGCATTATCTATTTCTCTTTATTTAAGTCTTTCATTATTTCTCTTTCTAGCAACACTCTTTTGTCAAATAAGTGGACTGTCATCCCTCAAGGAAGTCTTTAGACTTCTGAGACTGAGATTTGCTTGGCAGTCCACCATATATCTATCTAACATCCTCTTTGTTTTAGTTTTCTTCTTATCTACAGGTGTCATCCTCCATAGCCAAAGAGGAGCTCCTTCAATCATTTGGATATGGTGTGCAACTTCATCTGGGTATCATCTAACCCTTGACCATTTAACTTTAGTTTCTTGTTTCTTCTGAATGTAAAAAAGCAAAAATGAGTAGAAACATTTTGGCACGCCCGGTGGGACCCTAGAGTTTTCCTTGGGTTTATTTCTTCTAAAAAGCAAACTTTCATATAGTTGCATTAGAAAAAATTCTCTTCTTACATCCTTCTTCTATCTTCTCATTTCGAAAGGAAACCATTAGCACAAGTTAAAAAGAACTTTCTTTTTCTTCTTGTCACTTTTTTCCTTGCATTTTAGAGTAGTGAGATTCATGCTCTTAACCTTTTCCTAATTATTTGCATCTAAACAAAACATTTCAATTTGGGCTAAAATCTATTGCATCTCATTCATACTTGAATGCATATTTAGCCTTCTCACTTAGTAATTAAAAAGCATTATGAATAAATCATAGTGCACATATGTTACACATCTAGACCACAAACACATCAAACTAAACATCTAAACATACTTGAGACAAGGCCTGACTAGGATTTCATCACCTAGAGGATACCTTACCATTCTTGGTAATCCTACTTGGACTTCACTACTAAGGGGAGAACCCACTCTGTTCTCTGGCAGAGTATAAACTCTAGGGGAAGTATATATTGGCTAAGCGACCTAGCTTGTCTCTGGGCTCGTGAAGTGAGGGGAGCAAGCTCCTAGCACCATGCCATGTATGGAACCTAATATAGATTTTGAGCACCAAAACTCAACCCAAAACCAACCTTAGACTGCTTCTTTTGGTACCTGTTCTAAAATCCCAACTTCCCAAACACACTCTTCTAAGGCATAAGCCACCACAACTCTAAAATTTATTCTTAAAAATTTAACGTTTAGAGGCTGCTTGTCTTCATCTACTTTTCTATTTTTATCATTTTTTTTGAGATGGTAAAGATGAATTATTTTGAGCTTCAAAAATGACTTAGAACTTTCTTCTTTCTTCCAAAAACTTTCAGTTTTTTGAGTTTTTAGAAATACACAGTAATCGACATTAGTTTTTCCACAGACATTGGCAATTGATCATCACTGACATTGGCTATCTGACCGACATCAGCAACTTCTTCACCGACATCAATTTTTCTACTGACGTCGGTCACTGTCAAAAAATTTTCTTCTCAAATAGCAAGCTAAAAACCCAACCTTTTGGCTGTCAAACACACATTCTAGAATTCTAAGACTGGAATATACAATTTTTGAAACCTGAACAAATTTTGCCTTGAATGGTTTTGACACGTAGTCAAGCTAAAACTCTTGTTGACCATGCAAGGCAACAACCACTTCCACCTTCACCTTCCATAACAAGTCCTCTAATGGAGTAACCTTCAAATATTGAGCGTACTCCTACCTCAAATCACCCACCTATTGTTCCCACATGGGATCAAGACTTTGAGAGGTTCCTTGACCTCAATGTCAAGGCTCTTCAGCATTATCTTGTGAGAAGTCAAATGTGAGATCCTTTAGGCAACCCAGTTTATGGGATGCCAACTTCCTTAGTTGAAATGACAATCATATCAACAGCCTCTGTAACCTAGCCCATGGTCACCCAGGCCATTACCTCAACTAATAACCCAACAATGACCAATCTTCAAAGTGTGGCCTCTCCTTCTATTTTTAGACCTACCTCTTTTGGGGTTTTTGTACCCCCTCAACCACAAACCATTCAACAAAGTTCTACACCATTCCAGAACTTAATTGTCTCCATCCCACCTACTCTTGCACCCATAAATACAAGAGTGACTACTTATCCTTTGGCTAGTGTTACCACCATCCAACCACCTTTGGTGACATCAAGTCAAGTTTTGCCCTCTAGCTTTATGACACAACTACCCTTGACTACAACATCAGTCCCCATGACTAGTTACCAATATGTTGCGCCTATACAAGTGCAACCAACTATGTCATACACTCCATCTAACACCTTCCAAGTACCTCACAACTTAGGGGGTGCCTCACCTATCAATCCACAAGTTGATCTAATCAAGATGCTGATGGATAAGATGTCTAACCTTGAGACATCCATTTCCGGTTCAAGTAATGTTCTTTCATATGAACAAATCTACAATGAACCAATCCACCCTTTGGTGCCTATTCGACCATATCCTAGCTAGTGGGAACTCCCAAAATTTACTTGTTTTTAGAGTAAAGAGGACCCACAACAACATCTACGAGCATTTAAACATGCTTGCTACCTTATAGCACATGATGATGCATTATTACTTCACACGTTTCCCATGTCACTTTTTGGCACTACCCTTGACTGGTATAGCTGCATTACCAGTCATTCTCTCTTTTCCTTCACTCAACTCACCCAACTATTTATTGACCACTTTTCAATCAACATCACCAAGAAGGTCTCCATTACGGACCTCTATTCTATTAAACAATTCAATAATGAGTCAATAGCTAACTTCATTGCCCATTGGAGAGGATTGATCAACCAACTCTCCTTTTCATTACCTCAACTGAGCTCATTGAGCTCTTTTCACGAGCATGTGCCAAGCACATCTCATCCACTTTGTGGGTTCAAACATTTCACACATTTGATGAAGCTTTCACCATGGCCCAAAATCTTGAACTCCGTGCTATTGAAGAGGATAGAGTCAAATTACTTAGTAATAATAATAACAAAAAATATGATGACCATTCTTCTTCCAGACCTTCTTCTCCCCACTCTAAGTCCAAGGGGTCAGCAAATGTTGTGGTTGCTAGATCATCATCCTCCACCACAACTAACCAATCTAAGCCTTCCACATCACAATACTTCACAAGACAATTCCAACAACAAAATATACACCAATACACTCCAATAGGAGAATCATACGCTTTCATGTTGGATAAACTAGTCAATCAGGGGGTCCTCAATCTCCCTCAAATTCGACCACCCCAATTTGACCCCTCAAAATCCATCCCTACATGGTATAGGGAAAATGACTTTAGTAAATATCATCATGTCAAAGGTCATGACACAGACAACTGTAAAACCTTCAAAAACATTATTCAAGACATGCTAGATAAGGGGGATCTTGTTTTGGATAACCCAAATGCATTGGCTAACCACAACATAGATATCTTTAGACAACCATTCCCTAACCATACCCCAAATTAGAATAACATTCAGACCATAGTCGATGACCTTCAAGAGCATAATATATGCATGGTCGACATGGTTTCTAACCAATCTCTCCCACAGTCTAAAGAGGTTAATCAACCTATTTGTCCACCACAGGTAGAAGATCCTTCTTCACCTATTTGTCCACCATAGGTAGAAGAGCCTTCTTCACCTATTTCTCCACCAAGGGTAGAGGAGCCTTTCTCTCCTATTTTGCCTCCATAGATGGAAGATATTCCTCCATCCACCCCTCTTTCACACATCAGATAGTCAGCTTTTAACTCTCCCATATTGGAGGATGTTTTGGTGGCACCAACACTGGTGGCCTCACCCTCATCCTTCTCATCATCAATGGGGGACAACACTTTCCCCACTCCTTGACCACACACAGAAGCCATGATCATCCCTGCGCTATATCCAACTGAAGAGCCACATCCTCTGATCCCTTCTCCACCAAGAGAAGAACTTGTCACTTCACCCACTTCGATCGAGGGAGATCCAGTGATGATTTTCTCTCACCTTTTGCCTGAGATCACTACGTCTCACACGCTTTCACTCACACCTAAACCCAAACCTTCGCAGGTGTCCATCATAACAAAATAGGTTAAATCTCTCGGTGTTCACCCCATATCAAACTTCACTCACCCACAAGTGAAGGTAGACATGAACCTTGCCTCACATAATAGTGGTCCTCGCTCCAAACTAAAGAAGGCTACTAAACCATGCTAGAGAACTCCTCCCCCACCATCATCATCATCATCCTCTATTTTGGGCCCACATCCATCCACCTTAATAGGAGTGCTCCCAACTCCAACACCTAACAAAGGCAAAATGCCTCCATTACATCCAATACCTAACAAAAACATACCTCCTCTAAATCTGATACCTCTCAACACAAAAGTGCCATCTACGCATGTGGTCACACCACCAAACAAAAAGATGGTACGAAAAACTCCTCCTACAACTCCTAAATAGAAGTTGTCAACCTTTACAACTTCTAAACAGAAGTTGTCAACCCCTACAACTTCTAGACAAAAGTTGTCAACCTCTACTGCAATAAAAAATGCAGACCCATTAAAGGGTTGTTATGCGTCACTATTATGCCAATTATTGCAGTCTTCTAGCATCAACCTCCTACCTATTAGGTCATACCAACCTCACAAATCAAAACCAACCTAGTTCAATGACACTAAAATTTGTGCGTATCATTGCACACCTAGACATGATATCGAGCATTGTTGTGCCCTTAAGTTTTTCATTTGCCAACACCTAAAAAAGGGCACCCTTCTCATTAAGGACCCCTTTGACAAACTACTAACATCATCCCATGCCTCCCAAACCTCCTCACCTTCACACTCATCAACTCTCAGATCCAAACCATCTTGGTTCGATGACACTAAATTTTGTGCGTATCATCGCACACCTGGACATGACACTGAGTGTTGTTGTGCCCTTAAGTTTGCCCTTCACCAACACTTGAAAAAGGACACCCCTCACATTGAGGACTCTCTTGACCATTTTTTTGATAAATCACCGACACCATCCCAAATCTCTTCACCTAAATTGGGATCCCCATACAAGACTATGGTCCCTTTACCACCTTCCACTCCTTTACTTGAAATCAACACTGTTCATGTGGCCACTAGGCCCCAAACCATAAAGAATAAAGGAAAAGACTAGACTTCTACACCTTTGACATATCCATTATTCATCAAGACCTCTCAACCAACACAACCCAAGATTTCTACCTTGAACATGTCTTGACCAACATCACTGGGGGAAATTCCTCCTAACCTCTCTAGTCCACATGACATTTGGTATAAATGACTTGTTGACTATTTGACATATTCTATCATCCCTCCCAAACTCTCTAGAAATAGATGATGAGCTTTTATCAAGAACATTGTTCGCTATACCATGCTAGAGGGACTTCTCTACAAATGAGGTATAGACGGCCTCCTTATCCAATGCCTAAAAACCACTGAGACTTCCCATGTCATCAAACAAGTCCATGATGGGATTTGTGGGGAACATTTCAGCAATAACTCAGTTGCCAAGTGCATCCACCACCTGGGCTATTATTGGCCCACTCTTATCCAAGACTACAACAACTATGTTCAGGATTGTATAAAATTCCAACAACATACTAACCGACTTCACGTCCAACATTGACCAAAACATGCCTACAACAAAAATCTAAAAGAGGGAGATTTCAAAATCAAAGATCTCGTCCTTACAAAAAACTAACATGTGACCAATATGGAATAAAGCAAATGGGGCAAGTTTTCTCCTAATTGACTCGGACCTTACATTATAACGCACAAGTATGGATCAGGGACTTATCGTCTATCTTCTCTTGAAGGCTAGCCAAAACTTGAGCCCCTTAATGCCTTACATCTTCGACCATTCTACTATTAGTCAAGTAATCATTCACTTGAAGTTTAACTTGAGCTCATCCCTTGAGCAACCCCCATCAATCCTATTCCCTTCAACCCTTTTTCCCTACATTAGTCAACCCTTTTGACAAGCATGAGTGCTTTTTCCTAATATAAGGGAAACCCTTAAACCTCTATAGTCAAGCCCATACCCAAAAAATTTAGTCAAAAAAAAAACATATAAAACTGGGATGCCTATTCAAAGGTCATAAAACTATAAATGTAGACTACTCCCTCGAAGGATAGCTACATAATTGCTATAATTGATAGACTGCTCCCTTGAAGGACAGCTATTCAAAGACATTCAACCATACAAAGCAAAATATAGACCAATCCCTCGAAGGATAGCTATGCCCAAATCTTGCTACAAACAACACTCTCTTAGAAGCTTTCTGCATCGATCAGCTTCACATATGACCACAAAACAAAACAACATCCCCACATAGACTTCCCACATTGATCAGTCTACCATAAAAATAAAATAAAATAAAATAAATAAAAAAAAAATTGATTGACAAACTATTAAGTCAAGGACTTGCCATAGTCATTCTCAGGGTTACCTGTAAAAGGGGCAAAGTTATCCTTGCTAAAATGGGTTACGATATCCTCACATCTCACATAATCAAACCCATTACCCCAACATACTCAAGGGATTTTGAGCTCACTTAATGTCAAGTGATCAAAATACTTCTCTAATGCAATGGTCAACGACGTAATGCATGAACGGGACTTTTGTTTGCAAAAACCTTATCTATGCTATCATTATGGTCCTTGTCAATGAAACAACAATGTGCCTTTTAATTCTTATACATCTTTGTCATACAACCAAACCCAATCAAACCTGACCAAACCAAACCAAAACATTTTCAGACCACTAACATATCATACCCCATTCACACTAGTTTCTATGGAAACCAATACACATGGAAACTATCGACCAAACACAATTTATGTCGAGCATACACCATCACCAATATGGAACTTACTGACGCATAAATATACTCATTTCATTTTTAGCATACACCATCACTAATATGGAAAATTGCTAGGGATGAAAAACCACCCAACCAATGTTATAGAATACACCATCACACAATATGGAAAAGGCTATAACATCATTATTCATTTCATTTTTAGCATACCTCCATCACCAATATGGAAAATTGTTAGGAATGAAAAACCACATAACCAATGTTATAGAGTACACCATCACATAATATGGAAAAGGCTGTAACATCATCATACATTCATCATTTCAAAGCATGTACCATCACACATATGGGAAATGTTAAACAACCCTAACTTGACCAAACCAACCTATCAACCACTTTGAACTCCTTCCTCCCTTTCTAGGGAGAACTACATTGGCTTGAGGCCCTTGAAAAAGGGGCTATGTAGGTAGCACTCAATTGACACAGAGTCTTCTACGGTTATCTCATCCATCCCTAATGACGTCAACAACTCATTTGTTCGTCTACCTGATGGACAAACCATTTCACCTTTAACCATGACTTAACCCAGTCAAACCCAATCCATAATCGACTCTCTTCTTCTCTTTTGGGAGAACTACATTGGCATGAGGCCCTTGAAATAGGGGCTATGTAGGTAGCACTTAGTTGACATGGAGTCTTCTGAGGTTAGCTCGGCCATTCCTTCGTCCATCCATCTAATGGACCAACTATCTATACCAACCCAAAATCATGACCAAACAACTAGCCCTGACACTGAATGAGTTACCTAAACTTCTCATGGGGCACATTGGAGATCACATACATCTCCCTAACCATAACACATGCCACTTGAGATCATACCATGACTCAACCCGACTCGACCAATGACCTTGGAGATCACGACTATCTCCTCAGACCACGACCACTTTTGAGACAACTATGCCTTGGTTGTTTTGATTACATATGATACCTCATGAATAGTTAGCAAATTTTCCATGACCCTCACAAGTATCAGATCACACTCCAGTTGATCCCCACTACTTGTGACATTTTCATGTTTTCTAGGAGCACTTCTTAAGCCTGAGATACTTGAAACATGATGACCATTGGAGCTACAGCTTGGATCGAATAACCCAATCAGCTATGACTAAAAGCTAGGGCCTAGTTACTTTGATTTTAGCACTCCTTGACCTTACCTATGACAATTTGGCTAGACTATCACGTGAAGTGGTATACGTGCAATCTCAACTTTTGTAGTGTTCACACTCAAACTTCACCATAACCCATCTACTGCCTATCAAATCAGCACTCGATATCAGGTTACCTTCCCTCGACTCTTGCTTTGAGGGGGGATACCTCATCCCATAACTAGGGTAACTTAATCCTATTTTTGTCTTGTTGTTCATCAAAACAACCAATAAGACAAAAACAACCTTATCCCATACCTCGGACAACTTACTCCTATTTTTGTCTTGCAGTTCATCAAGAACAACCAACAAGACAAAATGAGGTAGATGTAGACACCAAAATAGTGTCAAGCCCCCTTGGTCCCTTTCTAACTTTCACATGCCTAACCTATACTTTATTAATTTAAAATTCTTATTTTAAATTAATCATCCCCTTTAGACACCTCACCTTGGATACCTCTCCCTTAGACCATTTATCACCCTATGACTAACCATAATCACCTAAGACCTATTTTCACTCCTTCCTAACCTCTCTCACTAACCTTCACACCTAATAAATCTGCCTTTGGACAATTCACCAATGACAACCGAACTTAGAAAATGGAAGAACGGGCAAAAGGCTAAAAATAGCCTTTTTACCCATTCTCTAGCCGCTGATGTTGGTTAACCGTCAGCCAACGCCAGCAGTATCACCGACGTCGATTGCTTAAAACAAAATTCTAACCTCAGCTGCACCCCAGATGTGAATTCTCTTGGAACGAATCCAAATTCTCTTGCTGCTTGACTCTTTGCATCTCAAAGGCAGGGTTTGGGATGAGGCATTAGCATTCTATCATCACCCCCTTGGCTTCAGAAACTTTGCATCAGTCACTCCACACCTGATTGAAATGTTGCACAAGGTCTTCGACATCAGCCATAACGGGAACAAGTCTTCTACACTTATGGTTCTCCACCAAGAGCTAAGTATTCTTCTGGTTTATATTTTAGTATTTTTAGGATGCATTGGTAATTAGTCCATTGGCTATTTCTAAGTACTATTGAGACCAAATCTGGCTTTCTTCTTGGAGAGGCTAAAAAGCCTTCCTTTTATCCTGACCCATTTTGACAACCTGTCCCCTACCTTTGTCCTTCTTAAGACTCTATCCACTATCCTACATCCCTGCACAACCCTTTTGAATCTCCTAGACCATTCTATTGACCACAAACATACCATGAAAACTGTCTAAGGCCCATTGCCCCTATCGATGTCGGCAACATTGACCAATTGATGATGACAGACTAATCAACATTGGTGACTGTGAGAGGTAGATTACAGGAATTAGGTAAGTGTTATCTATTTCTCTTTCTTAAGTCTTTCATTATTTCTCTTTCTAGCAACACTCTTTTGTCAAATAAGTGGATTGTCATCCCTCAAGGAAGTCTTTGCACTTCTGGGACCGAGCTTTGCTTGGCAGTCCACCATATATCTATCTAACATCCTCTTTGTTTTAGTTTTCTTCTTATCTATAGGTGTCATCCTCCATAGCCAAAGAGGAGCTCCTTCAATCATCTGGATATGGTGCACAACTTCATCCGAGTATCATCTAACCCCTAACCATTTAACTTTAGTTTCTTCTTTCTTTTGAATGTAAAAAAGCAAAAATGAGTAAAAACACATGTTAGACAAAGGGGACCTTATTTTGGATAATCCTAATGCCCTGGCCAACCAAAACATGGATGTCTTTAGGAAACCATTTCCAAACCATCCCCTAAGTCAGAACAAAGTTCAGACCATGGCTGATGACCCTCAAGAATGCAACATACGCATGGTCAACATGGTCTTTCCTTTCATTCCTAACCAACCTCTCCCACAATTTGAAGAGGTTGGTTAACCCATTTCTCCACCACAGGTAGAAGAGCCTATTTTACCCATACCATCCCCATGCAATGAAGAGCTCCCTTTGCCTCACCCTCTTCCTCACGTGGATGAATCCATTTTACCCATATCACCCCCACAACATCAAATGCCTCCTCTACCCATTCTTCTACCTCTTGAGGATCCCATATTACTTATTCCTCTTGCCCCCACCTTCCCTCTTCTTCTACCATTGGAATAAGTTACCATTCATACCCCACACCCTCATGTAGAAGGGGCCATCATCCCTCTACTTCACCCTTTAGAGGAGCCTTCCTCTCCTATTCTTCCTCCACCGATGGAGGATAGTCTTCCATCCACCCCTCTTTCACACGTAGGAGATTCTACTTTGACCTCTCCCATATTGGAGGATGCTTTGATGGTACCAACACCGGTGGCCCCACCCTCATCCTTCTTATTACCAATAGGGGATCACACTTTCCTTGCTCCTAGACCACATGTGGAAGGCATGATCATCCATGCGCTCTATCCTCTTGAAGAGCCAAATTCTCCAATCCCTTCTCCACTGAGAGAAGAACTTGTCACCTCACCCACTTCAGCTAAGGAAGATCTGGTGATGGTACTCTCTCACCTTTAGCCTGAGATTGCTGCATCCAACATGTTTTTGCTCTCATAACTGCCCAAATCCTCTAAAGGACCAACTATAAAGCCTCACATGATGTCATCTAAACCCTTCTCTCAATTGGCAAAAAACTTGGGATTTCGCCATTCTAGGAACCTAAAACATGAGGTGTTATGGGAGCAACTTAAGGTTCCTTATCTTACACATCCCACTTCACCTTATACTACCAATCCTTCCACGACAATTCACCTCAAAGTCTCTAATGAGGATCGGGCTTCCACTTCCAAATCATTAGAAGCTCAACCTTCCATTTTTGAATCCAAACCCTCATAGGCATCCACCATGCTGAAACAGATTACATCTCACAGAGTTCACCTGGTATCAAACCTCACTCACCCACAAGTGAAGGTAGATTTGAACCTCACCCCATACAATAGTGGTCCTCACACCATACTAAAGAAGGATGCTAAACCACATCGGTCTAATCCTCCCCCACCTTCACCATTGCCCTCTATCTTGGGTCCACATCCTTTTACTTTAATAGGAGTGCTCCCTATTCCAACACCTCACAAAAACAAACTACCTCCATTACTCCCTCTACCCATAAAAAACATACTTCCTCTAAAAAATTTGACACCTCTCACCAAAAAAGTGTCATCTACAAGTGTGGCTACACCACCAACTAAAAAGGTGGTATAAAAATCTCCCCCTACAACTCCTAAATAGAAGTTGTCAACCCTTACTTCAACAACAAATGCAAACCCATTAGTGGGTTCCTATGCTTCACTGTTATACAAATTGTTATAGTCTTCTATCATCATTTTCCCACCCATTAAGCCATACCAACCTCTCAAATCAAAACCATCTTAGTTTGACGACACTCAAATCTGCTAGTATCATCACACACCTAGGCATGATACTGAGAATTACTGTGCCCTTAAGGTTGTCATTTGCCAACACTTGGAAAAGGACACCCTTCTTGTTGAGTATTCTTGTGACAGACTAATGACACCATCCCATAACTCCCAAACCTCCTCATTTAAATTGGGACACCAACACGAGATTATGGTCCCTCTACCACCTTCTCCCCCTTTATTCAAAATCAACACCATTAATGTGGCCACCAGGTCCCAAACCCTAAAGGATAAAGAAAAAGAGCAGGTTTCTACCCCTTGGACATATCCATTCATCAAGACCTCTCCACCACCAAAGCCCAATATTTCTATCTTGGGCACATCTCAACCCACATCTTCGGGGGCAATTCCTCCTAACCCATCTAGTCCACATAATGTTTGGTATAAACAACTTGTTGACTACTTGACTTATTCTATCATTCCTTCTGACCTCTCTAGCAATAGGCGGTGGGCTTTTATCAAGAGTACTGCTCGATACACCATGCTAGGGGGTCTTCTCTACAAATGAGGTTTGAACAACCTCCTTTTATGATGCCTAACCACCACTAAGACATCTCATGCCATCAAACAAGTCCATGATGGGATTTATGGAGGACATTTCAGTAGTAACTCAATTGCAAAATGCATCGTCTACCTGGGCTATTATTGGCCCAGTCTTAGCCAAGACTATAGTGACTATGTTCAGCGTTGTATCAAATGCCAGCAACATGCTAACCTACATCGACCAAAAAATGCCTACAACAAACATCTGAAAGAGTGAGATTTCAAAATCAGAGATCTCATCCTTAAAGAAAACCAACATGTGACCAATATAGAAAGAAGCAAATGAGGCAAGTTTACTCTTAATTGGCTCAGACCTTATATAATAATGCACAAGTATGGATCAGGGACTTATCGTCTATCTTCTCTCGAAGGCTGGCTAGAACTTGAGCCCCTTAATGCCTTGCATCTGTGACCATTCTACTATTAACCAAGTAATCATTCACTTGATGTTTAACTTGAGCTCATCCCTTGAGCAACCCTCGTCATCCTCATTCCTATTCCTTTCAAACCCTTTTTCCCTACAAAAATTAGTTAACCATTTTTGCATTAATGCTTTGTCCTAACAAAAAGGGAAACCCCTAAACTTCTATAGTCTAGTCCATGACTAAAAGTTTAGTCAACAAAAAAAAAAAAACATAAAAAACTGGGATGCCTAGCAAAAGGTCAAAAACTATAAATGTAGACTGCTCCCTCGAAGGATAGCTACATTATTGTTGTAATTACTAGACTGCTCCCTTGAAGGACATCTATTCATAGAAGTCAAAACATACAAAGCAAAAAATATACCATTACCTCAAAGGATTGCTATGCCCAAATTTTGCTACATACACAACACCCTCTCAGAAGCTTCTCGCATCGATCAGCTTCACATGACCACAAAACAAAAACAACATCCCAAATAGACTTCCTGCATTGATCAGTCTACCAAAAAAAAATTTACTGACAAACTATTAAGTCATGGACTTGCCTATAGTCATTCTTAGGGTCACCTATAAAAGGGGCAAAGTTATCCCTACTACAAAATGTTATGCTATCCTCACATATCACATAATCACACCTATTACCCCAACATACTCAAGGGACTTTGAGCTCACTTAACATCAAGTGATTAGGGTACTTCTCTAACACAAACCAATGGTCAACGATGTAATGCATGAATAGGGATTTTATTTGTAAACACCCTATCTATACTATTATTATGGTCTTTGTCAATGAAAGAGCAATGCGCCTTTCACTTCTTACACACCTTCGTCACATCATTCAACTCAACATTTTCTAACCACTAACATAACATCATGATTTATTTAATGAAAATACCAATCTGTGTTATATAAATTATCATTGCCCATTCACATTAGTTTGTATGGAAAACAATACACATGGAAACTATCAACCAAACACAATTTATGTCAAGCATATACCATCACCAATATGGAAACCTACTAAAGCATAAATAAACTCATTTTATTTTTAGCATACACCATCACTAATATGGAAAATTGCTAAGGATGACAAACCACATAACCTATGTTACAGCATACACAATCACAAAATATGGAAAAGGCTATAACATCATCATACACTCATCATTTCAAGCACGTACCATTAAACATATGGGAAATGCTAAAAACATTAACATAACCAAACCAACCAACAACCTCTTTGACTCTTCTTCCCTTTCAAGGAGAACTACATTAGCCTGAGGCCCTTAAAACAAGGGCTATGTAGGTAGCACTCAGTTGACATGGGGTCTTCTAAGGTTAGCTCGGCCATTCGTTCATTCGTCTACCTGATGGACCAACTATCTAAACTCTAGGCTCACTGCCTATCCTAAACTACCGAAAATCATGACCAAACAACTAGCCCTGACACTGTAGAAGTCACCTTAGACTTCTCATGGGGCACATTGGAGATCATATACATCTCCTTAACCACAACAAACAACACTTGAGATCACTTATATCTCAGCCCGACTCGACAAACGACCTTAGAGATCATGACTATCTCCTCAGGCCACGACCACTTTCAAGACAACTTTGCCTTGGTTGTTTTGATTGCATATGCTACCTCATGAATAGTTATCAAATTGTACGCGCCGCTCACACATATTATTAGATCATGACCAAGTTGATCCTCAATATCTGTGACACTTTCATGTTTTCTAAGAGCACTTCCTAGCCTGGATACTTGGAACATGATGACCATTAGAGCTATATCTTTGATTGATCTAACCCAATTAGCTACCACTAATAAGCTGGGGACTGGTTAGTTTAATTTTAGTCCTCCTTGACCAATTAGAGCTACAACTTTGATCATTTAACCCAATCAGCTACCACTAATAAGCTAGGGACTGGTTACTTTGATTTTAGTCCTCCTCAACCTTGCCTGTGACAATTTGACCTGCCTATCAAGTGAAGTGGTATACACACAATCTCAACTATTGCAGTGTTCACACTCTAACCTCATCCTACACAACCAATACCTATCAAATTAGCACTTAATTTTGGATTACCTTCTCTCGATCCCCATTTTGAGGGGGGATACCTCATCTCATACCTAGGGCAACCTATATCATCTATTGCCTCTCATACCTGGGGTAACCTACATCTATTTTTATCTTATAGTTCATCAAGACAAACCACAAGATAAAAAGGGGCAAATGTAGACACCAATATCATGTCAACCCCCTCCTTGGTCCCTTTCTAACACTTTAACACTCCTAACCCACACTTAAACCCCTTTCACCTTGGACACCTCACCTAGACACCTCACCTAGACACCTTACCCTAAGACCATTTCTTACCCTATGAGTCACCCTAAGACTAGGTCATCTAAATCCTAACTACCCATGACCTATTCTCACTCCATCCTAACCTCCTAACCAATGCTCATGCCTCATAAGCCCATGTTTTGACCATTCTCCAATGGAAAAGGCACTTGGTAGGTGGAGAAATAGGCAAAGAGCTAAAAATAGCCCTTTTACCTATTCTCCCTCTGCCAACATTGGTCAACCATCAGCTGACGCTGGCAGAATCACTAACATCAGTTACATAAGCATAGCTCTATCATTGAGTTCCCCCAGCCTTCTTGCACATTGATGTACACACTCTGATCTCAAGCATCAAAACTCAACTATCATCCTCCTGGCTACTGAAGCTCTGCATAAGTCATTCTAGAGATTGGATTGAAACATTGTATGAGGACTTCAAAATTAGCCACAATGGGGATAAGCATTCTGACACCTTTGGTTCTTCACTTAATAGAGCTAAGTATTCTACTTATTATTTTAGAATACATTGTTAATTAGTTTCCATTTGATATTTCTAAACACTGTTAAGAGGCCCAACTTCTTCCATGGGGAGGCTCTTATTCTCACCCCCTTTACACACCAACCCTCTACCTTTACCCTTCTTCAGACCTCATCCACCTTCCCACAACCCTGCACCAACCTCTAAACTTCCAAAAAACCCCTCTATTTATTCTAGAAGTATCATGAAAGCCATCCAAGGCCAAAAACCCCTACTGACATTGGCAACATAACCAACATCGGTGATTGTGTTTTGGACCAGCTAACCAGAAAACCTATCCAAACAGCCTGTGGACTAGACAAAACCTTCATCCAACATTCTATAACATTTCGAGACTATAGATAACAAGTACGCATTATCTATTTTTCTCTTTCTTAGTCATTTGTCATTTCTTTCTTTACAAAACTCTTTTCTTTAAATAGTGGACTATCATCCCTCAAGGAGCTTTACGCTTCTGGGACTAAGCACGTAGCTTGGCAGTCCACCATATCCTCCTCTAACATCTTCTTCATTCAAGTTTCTTTCTTATTATAGGTGTTTCCTCCATAGCCAAAGAGGAGCTCCCACAATGCTTGGATATGGTGTGCACTAAATTCGGGTAATGTCAAACCCAAGACCTTCTTAACCTTAGTTTCTTTCTTCTGAATGTAATTAGTGAAAAATATAAAGAAACACTCAAGTTTGCAAACAAGTGGACTATAGTCCTATAATTAGTTCATAAAAAATATACTTTAGTGAAGCACCCACTTCATAAGGTACACCAATCCCTAAGCATGAACAAGCAAACACACAACACCTTTGATATCAACACTTCCATAAATTTAATTACCTTTTAATTTTATGGATAAATAGTTAATATCAACTCTATTCAACCCTTAAATCTTCTTATTGCCTTCAAACATAAGCAATGTATCCAAAACAACCATTTAGATCATTATACACCTCTTCACTCCTATAAAAACACTATTATAACATAAAAAATATGAATTATAGGTCACATACATATCACTCACACTTCTCTACTCTTCAATATATCCACCAAGCATACTCACCCTTCTCTATAATTCGCATATCAACACTAGAAACCTTCATCTTTGTTTATGCCCTTTATAGAGCCTTTATGATCATAAACTTCTTAGTCAGCCATAAAAATTACCTTAACCCTTAATGATTATATCAAACTTAGAATAAGATCAGTTTCATCTACATAAGTTGTCCATAGCTTTGATAGATCACCCTTAAGCACCAAAACCTTTCAGGTAGGCCTAAGAAGCCCTTATAGGTCCATGGAGACCCTTTTTTTAGAGGTACAATCACTGAGAGAGGGGGGGTAAATTAGTGTTGCTAGATAATCCAAATTTCATTTTCAATCCTTTAAAATGTTTAACCAAATAAAGTTATCATTCATGAAACATACACATAATTTATAAAAGTGAACAAGAAAGATAATCATGATCACACACATAACATAATATCTATATGGGAAACCCTCTTGGGTAATAAAACTAATTAGAACCTACAAAATGGACAATAGTCCTATAATAACAAGATCCAAATTTAGACCAACACTAACTAATCAAGGAACACCTATCCCTTAATTTAGTGATACACCCATACCACAAGGAGGAACCAACCCCCAAAGAAACCAAACACCCACTTAACTACCTTAATCTGATCTCCACCTCTAATCTGATGTCTTTTACACCTGATGATGGACTTCTCTTTCTTGCACTCTTCTTCACCCTTTTATCTCTCTCAAACAACTTCTAGAGCTTACTCACTCATTCAACCTCTTCTAGGATTATTAGGTCTAATGACCCAAGTGTTCATCTTTATCAACTTGATCAAATAAACATGTCTAATCTTTGTCACACTCTAATGGCCCTCACTAACTTGTAACTTCTCTTCCAAAGGTTCTCTCTTTCTCTCAATTCCACACTTGCTCAACTTTACTCTCTTTTTCAACTCATCACACACACTTAAACTTGCTTATATAAGCAATGCATCCAAACACCCCTTCTATATCACTCTAGGCTTTTTTGATCATCCTCAATCTAATTTTTAATTTAGTCCATCCATTGAGTACACTCTTTCTGATCTCTTTCCTTCATCTCTATCTTCTGCTCTCTCAACACATCCACATACAAGTCTAAAAACCATTACCTTGGTCATCACTATTTATAGAGTTTTCATGAATATCAACTTATAGAATGGCCATAATACTTGTATTAACCCTTAATACTTCTATCATGCTAACACATATCTCAATACCATCCTTACAAGTCATCCATAGCATTTACGGGTCACACTTAAGGAACTACACCTTTCAATTAGGCCTTAGTAGCCCTTATAAGTCTCATGCTTTAAAATGCATGGGTCCACTTCAAATTACCCTTATGACATCTTCAAGTGATTACTTCTACCAAAACACTCTTCTACAAATGCATAATTTACACAAACATTGTTTTATACTATGAACGAATAAATATTCAACTTACAACTACAATAAATGCATCTATACATATTTTCAAACATTAGAACCAATTTTTTCTAGATATAAATTTAATCCCTCTTCAAATTTACCTTTTACACAATTAATAAATTATACATTTATCAAAATTTATAGCTCAAACACTATAGACTAGTTCTCCTTCAATTATTTGAATATTCAAATTCCAATAATCACTGTGTAAATATAAATCATCTAATACTTGTCATCATCTCATTCTCCCTAAAATATAGATCAATTACACTCCATTGATCTCCTTATGATATTTTTTTCTTTAACTCTTTAATTCTCCTTATTGATCTTTGACACAAAAATCTATGATTAAGACACTTGGCACCCTTACATGCCTTCTAAGTACCCTATTCCATTTAATTAATGCATTTATTACACATGGTAGTACCACATATGATCATTAACTATTTAAATTTGAATTAGATCATTGATCTCTATCTATATTAACACCTACATTCCAATGATCTTCTTTTCAATCTCCATGATTATGACACATGTCATTGGCATGTCCAATCTTAGGAACCATTGAAATTTTGAATTTATACATGCCATTAGATAACTATCTAACAAGATCATGTAATCTATTATATCCTTATCTGGTTAGATTAATTTCTCACCGTTATATCCTTGATCTGATTGAATGCTCACTATAGATATTTGATATCTTAAATTTGGCTAAGTATGGGAACTTTGTAACCTCTGCTTGGGAAGCCAACTTTGTACCTTAATAATTTTTTCTACATTCAACCTCATGACCTAAAAATTGGACCACATGATCACCTCTCATATGGTAATCCATCCATATACCAATCTAATCTTGAAACCTTCACACATATGAAATATGACATCATCACACTACTTATTTAATCTTATCTACCAAGATGACTACTTGAACCCAGATCTTCATATGACTATTTTGATGAATTAAATTCACTTCCATAAGCATTCCAAGCACTCATAACACCACATAGGGTCTCTAAAACATGTGCATACCATCAATATCATCCATTAATTACCTCACTAAGTCAAACAATAAAGAACCATGTAGGAACATTAAAACATATTAAAGCATACTTTGTCATTGTCATTCTAGCACACATGACATCTCATCAACATTCTTGGCCACTTGGATAAATTATTTACAACTCTCCAATAATCTCCCCCTTTTTAATTGATGTCAACACTAATACAAAGCTTATTCTTAGACTCTATCTCTCTCCTCAAGCACTTTTTCCCCCTTTGACACAATGACAAAGTGGGATCATATTCTAATCATGAGAACATAAAAATACTTTAAGGACTAATAATAGGAAAGGACCACCTCTAATATATGATACAAACTCCCCCTAACATTGTTCATACTTGTTCCTACCTTGAGCTTCTCAAACATGCTCCATGAATATACTCTTCTTTGATCATACAAAGCTCTATGAACATTAAACATATAAGAGCAACATAAATTCTTGAAATTACCTTGAAAACATTAAGAGGGACTCCCTCTTACATATTCACATATATTCAAGCCTATAAAACTATCTGAGTTATCTCCCCCTAACTCCATGCTCTATTTAAAAAGTCTTCTTTAATAAGTCTTCTTAATCAATTTTATTTTGACACCTGGAAAGCTCCATACTCTGCCTACAGACCTTTAGGACCAAAATACCTAAATACACCTTGAACACACATACTTGCTTCTTCACAAGAAATATGTCTCCTTAGAATCATAGGTAGAGACATCATAACCCATAATGTCCTAAAACAATGTGAAACCAAGACTTGCCTACAAATATTCATATTCCTTCTCCTTTTTGGACATCTTGTAGCTATAGAATTGATTGTTCTTTTTCTTCTTAGGTTTAAGAGAAACAACTTGCTCATCTAATAGAATATTCACCTTATCTTATAAGCTTGATTTAACAATACATGGATACAACAAATATTCATGACATACCTCATCACTAGACATTGACAACTAATGTTTTTCACATGAAACTTGTTCAATAATAGTAAGATGTTGACTTAGATATATACACACCTTAAGACTAGCCTCAACTAACATCTTGGTCTTCTCCTTGATCTTTTTCTCTTTATTCATAACATGAGAAGACAATGAGAGATCTTGGAAATATTCAACCTTTGTATCATTCTCCACCACAATAAATATACCACTTAGACCTAAAAACTCATCATGATACACACTTTCCACTTTTGGTTTCCATGAGTTAACTAGGCTTCTTCCTTGCAATCTAAGAGTCTGATTAAACTTATTTTGACTTGATAACCTTTGATTGCATAACTTAGAAATATGACCAATATTCTCATAGTTATATCAAACCCCTCTTTTTGAAGGATAATTAACTTACCTTACTTTATTTGGACAACATTTTGTAAAGAGTCCCACATCATGATAGTTGAAGCATTCAACCTTGCTTACACCACTTAATTGATAATTCCACTCATTCTTAGCAAGTCTTCTACACTCTCTATCCATATTACCAAATTTATTGAAAGCACAAGAATAACCATTGAATTTGTCATACCTTATGACATTCACTTGTTTGATCTAATTTGTCTTCATTCTACCAGTATCTTCATTCCATGACTGATTGTTGACCCTCATTATTTGATTGTCTTTGTTCACATTAGTATTCACCCTATTTTGAGTTGCATTATTTTTTTCTTCTTTGTAACCAAGTCCATTTCTATCATTAACATGCTTTTGAATATTCAAAATTTTATCTAGATCACTTGAACTCTTTTCAAACATCACAAATGACTTCATTTTACTAGATGTTTTTTCTAACTCAAATTTTAATGACTCAATTTCAATCACATACCTTGAATACTCATCTTCTTTAGCTTTCAATCTAGTAGACAATATTTCCAATTAACAACTAAGATGCTTGAGTCTATCTTCATGCTCCTTGGTGTCTTCATTCATTCTTGTCTCAAACACACTGAATTGATCTTCATAGTCCTTGATTTGAGACTTCATCTTCTTGTTAATATTCTTCCCAATATTTAGTTCTTCATGAGCATTCCTCAATTCACTCTCATAACCCTCCTTGTCTTCTTCATTATATGTATCACTATAATTAGACTCTTTTTGATATGAGAAACTTCCTCCCTCAGCCATTTAGAGGACTTCATCTTCACTATCAAACTCAAAATCATTATCCTCACTCTCATCTGATGAGCTGTAATATTTATTGGTGTAAAGACTTTTCTTATTCTTGGACTTCTTCTTATTTTCAAACTTTCTAAATCTTTTTTTCCTCTTATTAGACCTAAAATTATTCTTGGCTTTCACCAAGATATTCATCATCATTCTCCTTATGCTTATGAGGTCACTTGTTATCAAAGTGTCCTGTTTCTCCATAATTAAAACATTTGAAGGGTAGTTTACCCTTATAATTCCTTGAGCCTATTCTCAATTTAGTTGTAAATAAAACTATTAGTTCATCATCAGATATCTCATCATAATTTAATTCCTTAAGTTATTTTCTTATTTGACTTCATTTCTATCTTGAATGTTGCTTCCTCCTTTGGTAGTTTGTCATCATTGACTCTCATCTCATAGGCTATAAGGATGCCATGCAATTCATCCATGTTCATCTGAGTAAGATTATGACTTTATTTTATAGTAGACACTTTTAGAATCAAAATTGAGGGAGAGAGACCTTAATACCTTTTGTACTATAGTATCTTCTTCAAGACCTCTAATAATGTTCACAATCTCATCAAATCTCTACAAAAAGGATGCAACATAATCTTCTTCCTTCATCTTGAGACTCAAATTTTCTTTGATAAGTCTAAAATTATGCCAACTTGACCTTTAAATCCCCTTCATAAATGATCTACAATTTTTTCCATATCTATTTAACAAATTTACAATGAATTACCATGGTGTACTTAGTCTCTAAAAAACCATAGGTGATGCCATTCATTGCCTTAGAATTTATCTCACATAGCTTCTTATCAGCTACACTAGTTAGAGGGGTTGGGGGGAAAATATCCATCCATAATAGATTGTAAAATTTCAAACCCTAATCAAATGATGTATGTATTCATCCTTGCATTCCAAAAAACATAATTGGATCCATTGAACATCAGTGATTACTTTGTAGCGAAACCCTACATCTGTTAACTTGACATATTGTACCTTGGATCACCTTCAAGTGGTTAAACTTGCAATGAAGGTCCTAATCTAATACCAATTGTTAGAGTTGTAATCACTAAAATTAGGGTGAAATAATGATGCTAGATAATCCAAAATTCAATTCCAATCCTTTTAAATCCTTAACCAAATAACATCATCATTCATGAAGCATACACATCATTTATAACAATGAAAAATAAAGATAAGTAAGATCACACACATAACATAAGATCTACTTGAGAAACCCTCTTGGGGAATAAAATACATTGGAATATACACAATGGATTATAGTCCTATAATAACAAGATCCAAATTTAAACCAAAACCAATTGATCAAGGAACACCCATCCCTTAATTTAGTGAGACACCCATCCCACAAGGAGGAACCAACCCCATAGGTAACCAAGCACCCACTCAGATACCTTGATCTAATATCTACCTCTAATATCATGTCTTATATACTTGATAATTGACTTCTCTTGCTTGCACTCTTCTTCACCCTTCTATCTCTCTCAAATAGCCTCTATAACTTACTCATTCGATCCACCTCTTCTAAGCTTATTAGGTCTAATGACCTAAGTTTTCATCTTTATAAACTTGATTAGATAAAAATGTCTAATATTTATCACACTCTGATGGTCCTCACTAACATGTACCTTCTCTTCCAAAGGTTCTCTCTTTCACTTAATTCCACACTTGCTCAACTCTACTCTCTCTTTCAACTCATCAAACACCCTCAAAATTACTCATATAAGAAATGCATACAGACACCCATTTTGGATCACTCTAGACTTATTCAATCATCCTCAATCTAATATGTACTTTATTCTATCCATTGAGCACACTCCCTCTGATCTCTTTCCTTCATATCTATCTTCTACTTTCTTAACACATCCACATACAACTCTAGAAACCATTACCTTGGTCTTTACTCTTTATAGAGTCTTCATGAATATCAACTTATAGGTAGGACATAATACTTGTATTAACCCTTAATACTTATATAATGATAAAATGCATCTCAATACCATCCTTACAGGTCAACCACATCATCCATGGGTCACACTTAAGCAGCTATGCCTTTCAATTAGGCCTTAGTAGCCCTTATAGGTCTTGTGGAGACCTATTACCCATTTAGCACTTCAACAAGAAAATTAATAATATAAGATTAATTTAAAATGCATGGTTCTAATTCACATGACCTTTATGACATCTTTAGGTGATTACTTCTACCAAAACACTCTTCTGTAAATGCACAATTTACTTAAAGATTATTCTATACTATGGACAAATAAATAGACAGCTTCCAACTAAAATAAATTCATCTATATAGAGATTCAAACTTCCTAACTAATTTTTATGGATATCCATTGAATTTATCTTCTAAGTTTTCTTTTACACCATCCATAAATTCTGCATATATCAAAAGTTATAGCTCAAACACTACAGACTGGTTTTCCTTTGTTAATTTGAATATTCAAATTCCAATGGTCACTATGTAAATACAAATCATCTAACACTTGTCATCATCTCATGATCCATAAAATCTAGATCAACTTTGATCCATAAATATCATTGTGATCTTCCTTTCTTTAACTCTTTAATGTTCCCCATTGATCTTTGACATAGAGATCTGTGATTAAGACACTTGGCACCCTCACATGCCTTCTGAGCACCTTGCTCCATTTAATTAACGTGTTTACACCACTTGGTAATCCCACATGTAATAATTGACTATTTGAATTTGAAACACACCATTTATCTCTATCTACATGATCACCCATGTGTTATTAATATTTTATTCAAACTTTATGATTGTGACACATGTCACTAGCTTGTGTAATCTCAAGAACCATTTATATTTTGACTTCAAGTGCACCATTTGATCACTATCTAAAAATATCATGCACTATATTATATCCTTATCTAGTTAGATTAATTTCTTGTTATTATATCCTTGTTTTGATTAAATTCTCACCATAGATCTTTGATATCACAAATTTGGCTAAGTATGGGAACTTAGTAAACTCTTTTTGGGAAGCCAACTTTGCACCTTAATAATTTTTTCTATGCTCAACCTCATGACCTAAAACTTGGACTACGTTATCACCTTTCATAAATAAATACATACATATACCAATATTCTCTTGAAATCCTCACATGTGTGAAATATGTTGTCATCAAACTACTTACTCAATGTTATCTACCAAGATGACTACTTAAACCTAGATCTTTATATGACTATTTTGATGAATTTAGTTTATGTCCATAAGCATTCCATACACGCATAAAAATACATAAGGTATATAAAACATGTATATACCATAAATATCATCCATAAATTACCTCAATAAATCAAACACTTAATAAACATGTAAGAACATTGAAACATATTGAAACACACTTTGTCATTATCATTCTAGCACACATGACATCTCATCAACATTCTTTGCCACCTTGGAGACATCATTGACAAATATAAAACATATTCATCCTATTATAACTTTAAAAAAAAAAAAAAGGAACATAATACCACTTAAAATCACATATGTCCTTTCAATATGACCCCTAAGACACCCTTAAGTTATTACATTCATCACTACACACCTCCACATATGCAAAACCTATCAATCATTTTCCTTGTACATGAAGACACCATGAACGAACTAAAATTAAAATTTTAATCAATTTTTCATATTTAGTATGTATTTTTAAAAACCTCCAAAATTCATATAGATGATCCTTAGGGAGTATAAAACACTCTTTAATAGATAATTTACCTTGAAACATCCAAACTCTATCAAGAAAAAAACAAACATCTTTCTCTGGTCAGTTGCAAAAGAAGGTCAAAAACTCAATCAAATTTGGATCATAATAAATGTAGGTGTACAACCAATCAAAACTCCAAATCATTTTTCCTAGATTTATTTTGTAAATTCAAATATTTGAATTCTAGTGATCACTTTTTAATGAAAATTTGACCAAGTATGGAAGCTAGTGAAATATGCTTGGGAAGCCAAATTTGCACTACCATAACTTTTTATAGACATAATTTTAAGACTTAAAATTTTAAAAACATGATTTAGGCACAAATATGAATAAACCCATGTGACCAATTTCTTCTGACACCTTCACACGTGTGAATGTTGATGTCATCAATCTACTTACTCAAGAATTTATGCCAAGATGACTAGGAGAACCTAGACCTTCACAAGACTATTATAGTGAATTAATTTCACTTGATAAAGTATAAAAAGAACTATTATCCCATAAAACATGATAAACACATCACCAACACCCATCATCCTACCTAACCAAGCAATTATAACATATTTCTATGCATGATCACTAAGGCACACTTTGTCATTGAGAACCATGAATAGATCTTAACTCATGGACACTACTGGACAAATTAGGGATATAATTGACAACACCTAAAAAAAGTCCCCACTTTTCATTGATGTCAAAAATTGTAAATGTTTTTAAAGACAAAAACAAAGCTTATGCATATGTCATTTTCCCTCTCCAAACATTTTCTCTCGCTTTGACACAATGATAAAGTGGGCTTACCTACTAATATTAAGGACCTATAAATGTTTTCATTTTCAAAATAAATAAGGTATATTCTCTTTATATTATATAAACTCCCCCTTTCACTATGTGTACCATTCCTTACCATGACTACCTCAAGCCTTCTCATTGATAACACTCTTATTTGACCATGCACTGCTATATGAATAAGGTATGAAAAATATGAATCAAACATTAGTGATCAAACCTATAAAACATTGAGAGGGACTCCACCTAAGTCTCCTAGGCTTAGGTACCCCTTGATCACCTTTAGACCATCTCCAACCATGAATAAACTTCTTAGTTGCCTTCAAATTTTCTCTCATATGTCAACTCCATGATCACCAATAGATGTTCAAGCCATAATTCAAAAATGAAATATACTAAAAATATACTAAAAAACTCATATAATAATAGTCATACCTTGGTATTTTTTATAAAATGACCAAAAAGTTCATTTGACTCACCTAGCCTTGTCTAGAGGCTTAGTAGCCCTTCTTGAACCTTGAAGATCTCATAACTTTATATTTATGCACCCTCATGAATTTAAATTTAATATATGGGGTAAAATCATATACCCCCTCATTCATGCCAAGAATTATCATCCAACTATTCCTCTGTGTCATATCTCCTTCATAAACCAACCTATCAATTAACTCTCCATTTACATAAAAGCTCAATCACAGGTCAAAATATACACTTCTATATGATTTTAAAGAATTTTTTGAGAAATATTTTGGACATTTCAATATATAAAGCATCTTTAGAGCTCAACTCATTTGGGAAGGTTACTAACTCATATGGTGCAAAACCTAGGGCATCAAAAAAGAACAAGGTCAACTTTTCACCTTTTAGTCAATACCAGCTCCTAAAACTTCTCTCACACCTAGAGGTCAACAATATAAAATTATGGATCAAAATTTTAGGTGTGCATACTTTGGGAACCCATAAAACCTAGAAATGGTTTTTGACCTGCTAGCCCTTAAGTAATGACTGTCATACCTGAGAGCCTTCAAAAATCTCCAACTTCCTCTCAAAATATATTAAAACCTTAAAATAAACTATAACATAAATTTAAGAGGTCAAAACACATTTATATACCAAAAATTCATCTTTAACACTCACCAATCTTCATTTGACACCTATAACCAATCATATTATACATACAGACCCTGTGTATACCCTTGTCACTATGCCAAAACACCTTAGATTGATCATGGGAGCCTTCTATCATCTCCTAAACTCATTTTTCACATGGACACAACAAATCTAACTGACTTCCACCCTTGATTAGCATCATAGACATTGAAATCATAAATTTTGCAAGATGAGCTCTCATTAGGCAGTGATCACTAAGCAAAAAGGTCAAACTGAATAAATGATCATTAAATCTACTTATGACCAATATAATGCATGAAATTTTATGGATTACACTTGATAAAGTTATCTCCACACTCCATACCAACCTTATCCTCATAGTTCATTATTAGGCCTTCTAAACCAATCATAAAAAATTGACTAAAACATGTTTTTAGGACCAATGTCCCTGAACAGAACTCTTGAAGCTTTTAATTATAATCCTATGGAGTGAGCTCATGAACATGTTTATCCCCCTTAAACAAAGACCTTATATGATCATTCCAAGGCTTGGTAACATAGTATCATCTATTTTATATAAAAATGGCATTGGTCTTAAAGACCAATTAACAACTCTACATACCTTTGTACTTTGTTCATCACCTAAAGCACACACACATGCTTATACATATGAAATATGTCCCTTAAGAAGAATAGGTATAGAAAAAAATTTCATAGAGAGAATAAATATCCCAAAACTTAGGGGACTCCTACATCTTCATGGTCTTACATGACTTTTAGTCCTACCTCATCATTAAATTGACTTTGACTGGGTTCTTAACTTCATTTTTTCCTTTTGATTCAGAATCCTACTTGATATTCTTATCCCCTTGAGAAGATAAGGCATGATATTTGACACTTGTACATTTTTCTATCATGACAAATAATCCATTTTGAACCTAGTTTTCATTTACCTCCTTGGGTCTTCATTCATTATGGATTCTTTTCTTTTTGTTAGGATTAATTTTCTTTGAAGTGGAGTTATGACCATTCTTATAGAACCTTGTTATGTGACCTCTCTCTTGACACTTGAAACAAATGAAGTTTACCTAATTTTACATACCTTATATATGGGTTACATGATGACTCCTTAAATTTTCATTACCATATTCATGTATCTGCTTATTTGGTCTCTTGATGAAGGCATTATAAAACCTTGCAATATGACCAATCGCTTGACACCTATAACACAAGATTTAGGATTTCCTTGTAGACTATCTTGAGTTATTATATTCTTCATGATTTTCATGTTCTTTCTCATAATTACATGCAAATTTCTTACTAGGAGATTTTATTTTGAAATCAATGATCCTATGACCAAAATGATGACAAGAATAACTGTATCCATTGAATGAATTATCATACCTTAATGCATTGGGTTGCTTGATTTAATTTAGAATTTTGTAGTTTTTTAAGTTGTCATTCATATTATCATTCTTATTATATTTATTATTACTCTCCTTAGCATGGTTAGTCTCCTGATCTGTCATCACTATCTTCTCAATATTCTTATCCTTTTACACATCTTCATGGAATCCTAGGATTGACTTGTCATTTAAGACCTTTTTATTGATTAATAGGTTATTAAGGTCAATTGTACTTTTTTTAAATTTTTGATATATTTCAAGATTGCTCATTACTTTACCTAACTTATCCTATAAAGACTCCATCTCTAATTTATATTTGAAACATTCTTCATCCTTATTATTTACATCTTTATCAAGGGTAAAAACCTAAGTTTCAAGATTTTGAGTGATATCATCTAGCTCCTTGACTTCATTTCTCAATATTTCTTCAAAGAACCCAATTTACTCCTCATAGATCTTGATCAAGGATGCTTATTTTCTATTATTACCTTGTATAAGATTCATCTCTTCCAAGGTATTTAGATATTTTTCTTCAAGAATGCCTTGTTCCTCTTCTTATTCTGATCTACCTCCACCAAAGAGATCTCTACCAATAGAACATTTACCTTAATCATCCCCAAAAGCCATGAATAGTATCTCTTTATCCTCATCATGAGATGAACCATCACTATCTGATGTGTTTCCTTCTTCTTTAACATATGAGTTATTATATTCTTCATGGTAAAGGCTCCTACTACCTTTGTATGACTCCTTTCCATTTTTCCTATTGAAGAAATTTTTGTACTTGTTAAGACCCTCATATTTCTTATGATCATCCTCATGAGATTCCTTATGAGCTTCCTTATGTTCATACCTACCTTTATCTGGGCACTTAAATACAAAATGACCAAGTTTACCACATGAGAAACATTTGAAAGGAAGCTCCCCTTCATATTTACCTGATCCCACATTCAATTTTATTTTAATCATGGCTTCAAGTTGATCTTCATTAAGATCAAATTATTTAAGACTTAACTTGATCACCTTGAAGGATGCTTCTTTCTTTAGTGGTTTTTTCTCATTGACTCTCATCTCATTGGTAGTAAGGATTCCATGAAATTCATCCATCTTCATCTTGGTGAGATCATGACTCTCTTCTACAATATAAATCTTTTAATTAAACTTGAGGGTGAGAGACATTAATACCTTTTGTACAATATTAGTTTCTTAAATATCCTCTCCAAGTACTTTGATCATTTTTACCACCTTATAAACCCTTAAAAGATAGGATGCCACATTATATTCTTCCTTCATTTTGAGGCCCTCAACTTGCCTTCGGTAGGTCTATAATTTAGCCAACTTAACCTTTGAATATCCTTGATATATGATTTATAGTTTATCCCATATTTACTTGGTATATTATGAATGGATTACCTTGGTGAACTCAACCTTTGATAAGCCACAAATGATATCATTCATATCTTTATAATTATTCTCACTCAACTTATTATCAGTTGCACTAGTTGGAGGAGTAAGGGGTATAGAATAACCATCCATAATAGATTACCAAATGTCATAACCTAGATATATGATGTATGTCCTCATATTTTCACTATAAAAATCATATTTTGATCCATTTAATAGTTGTTCTTGCTTAGTAGATAAACCACCTTGCATTTGATGACTACCCATTGTACCTTTGATCACCTTCAAGTGGTTAAACTTGAAAATAAGGTATGGATATGATATTAATTATTAGAGATAAAATAATTGAGAGGGGGTGAATAAGTGATTCAAGAAATTAAATTCCAATTCCAAAACTTTAAACTCTCAACCAGTCAATATAAGCAATCATGAAGCATATAAACTAGTTATTGTAATGAATAAGGAAACTATGCAAGATTAAGGCACATAATACATGAATTATGTAGGAAACATTCATGGGGGATAAAACCCACTCTTAAATATATAAAAAATTGGAATACATTCCTATAATTAATTCACAAATAAGAGACTTTAGTGAAGCGCCCACTTCACAAGGAACACCAACCCCTAAGTAAGAACGAACACCCACTTGTCCTAGATGTTGAGCACCCACATAAAACCTATGATATCAAAACCTATATAACTATGATCTCATTTCAATATTATTTAAAAATAGTGACTATTAACTATATTCAATCCTTCAAGATTCCTCTAGCCTTCACACATAAGCAATGCATCCAAAACAACCTTTTGGATCACTCTACACCTCTTCGCTCATCCTCAATATTTAATCCTATAAGAACACTATTATAACATAAAAAATATGACCTATATGTCACATAAATATCCATCAAACTACTATTATCTTTAATATATCCACCAATCATACTGACCCTTCTCTATACTTCGCATATCAACACTAAAAACCTTCATCTTTGTTTATGCCCTTTATAGAGCCTTCATGATCATCACCTTCTTGGTCAATCATAAGACTTACCTTAAACCTTAAGGATTATATAAAAATTATAATATGATAAATTTAATCTACATATGTTTTACATATATTTTATATATCACCCTTAAGCACCAACACTTTTTAATTAGGCCTAAGAAGCCCTTATAGGTCTATGGAGACCTATTCATCTTATTAGCACTTCACCGAGAAAAATGAGGAACACAAGACCACTTAAAATAAAATATTTCATTTTAATATTACCTATAATACACCCTAAAGTTATTATATTCATCATTACACACCTTTTCATATCCAAAACCTATCAATCATTTGCCTTGTACATGAAAACACCATGAACGAACCAAAAGTCAACTTGTAAGCAATTGTTCATACTAAAGATGGATTGTTCAAATAACCAAAATTAATATATATGATCCTCATGGAGTTTAAAACACTCTCCAATAGATAATTTACCTTGAAACATCCAAAATATATCAATAAAAACTCAAACATCCTTGTTGGGTCATTTACAGAAGAAGGTCAAACCCTTAGTCAACTTTAGACTGCAATAAATGTAGGTGTACAACTAGTCAAACATCCAAATCATTTTTAATGGATTATAATTGAATTTATCTACCAATTTTATTTTTATACCACCATTAAATTCATATAAAATAAAAATTTATAACCAAAAAAATGCAAACTAGTTTTCCTTTGTAAATTCAAATATTTGAATTCCAACGATCACTTTTTTATGTAAATTTGACTATGGAAACTAGTGAAATCTCCCTAAGAGACCAACTTTGATCTACCATAAATTTTTATATACATAATATCAAGACCTAAAATTTGAAACACGTGATATAGGGACAAATATGAACAAACACATGTAACCACTTTCTTCTGACATCTTCACATGTTTAAATTTTGATGTCATCAATATGCTTACACAAGAAGTTCTACAAAGATGACTAAGAGAACATAGACCTTAAAAAGAATATTATAATGAATTAATTTCACTTAAAAAATAATAAAAATCACTCTTTAATCCTAATATTACCCCTCAAAGATGATCAATACATCACCAACACCCATCATCCTACCTAACCTAGCAAATGTAGCTAGGTCCATGCTTGATCACTAAGTTACACTTTGTCAATGAGAAACATGCATACATATTAACTCATGAAAACTTTTGGAAAACTTATAGACATCATTTAAAACACCTCAAAATCATCTTCAACTTGGTAGTCACCTTCTTCCTCACTATTCTATTTAAGACTACGTGCAATAACTAGCTTAATAGAGGGGTATCCATGCATAATTGGGGTGATAGTGAGGTTTGAGGAGTTTATATACATCTATACACACATTATAACATTAATTTAATATATACATTCCATTATTATCCTTTAATATAATTCAAACATTTTAGAAAACATAAAATTTTACCTATTTGTAAGTTTAGAGAGGTGGGGTTTGGTGAGTGTTAGGATATACCTCTATAGGTTTAGTTTATAGAGTAGAGTCACTATCCTCTCTAAATAAAATAAAATGAACCTGAGTAGTGGTTTAGTTTAGTTTCAAGATATATTTAGTCCCCCCTACCCTAACCCCCCTCTGAGGGGGATAAACTAAACCTAAACTAAACTAAGAGTGCCTCTACTCTCTAAACTAAATCTAAACCTATCTAAACTAAACCTAAACCTCTTTATTAGTATTAGTGCCTCTAATATATAAACTAAACCTAAAAATCTATAAACTAAAACTCTTTATTAGTGCCTCTACTCTCTAAACTAAACATAAACCTCTCTAAACTAAAAATAAACCTTTATAAACTAAACCTAAACTGAACCTATATGAACTAAACTAAACTAAACTTCATCTAACATATATAAATTTCTCTTTGGTATAGAGAGGTTTAAAGGAAGAGAATAGAGGCCTAGTCTCACTCTATACAGTACAGAGAAGGAAAGAGGGTATAGATTTTAGAATAGAGGTCTTTTGGAAGGGGAAGGGATAGAGCTAGTATCACTCTCTATAGAAAAGGAAGGGACCTCTAAGTGACACTATGAAACAATTAAATGGTGAAGATCCTAAGAGAGTGTAAAGTTTATATAAATCATCTTTGAGGTCAATTTACTCCTTCTTGATGCATTTATATTCATCTTTTCCTCATTGGGCTCTTTTGAGGGTTTTAGGTCATGTAGGTTCTTAACAATGATTCATAAAGGTTAAGCCATTAACCCTAAAAAAAATGATACTAAGATCAATTTTATTACCCCCCTCAACTATTCCTAGGTGATTTAAACACCATGTACATTATTTGTATATATATGAGTGCAATAAATTGGCTCTCAAGTTCTTACTAAGTATTATTTGGACACCCCTGAGATAGGTTGAGGCTAAAAATGGCCAATTTGAGTTTTTATCTATAAACCAATAATTAAAATAAATCCTCTACTCTCCCATTAATTATCTTAAATTACTTGGGAAGATCATATGGTCATATGAATGACATCAAACACCTGATGGTTCATGCTAAGTTCTTAGGCCTAGTAGGCATGGACTATGTTTTTGAGTGTGTGGTCACCTTTAAGTTTTGATAGTGATTTTAGTTCCTTATTAGAAAATTTTCATCCTTAATTAAACCTTATACATCATCCTATCATCACTCAAAAATCTAGCATTTATCTTTTCACCATTAATGCACTAGGTCTATAGGTTGTGTTGATAAAGGAGTGCCTCTGGTTTGAGATAAAACAAAGAGCACTTACCCTATTAGTTTGACATAAATTAGAATATATAGGTCTTGGTAAATTCATTATAACATTTTGTATTAATTTTAAAATCTTTATCACTCTTATGGAGTACCTAACACTTAAAATTTATAAGATTAGCTTTTAAGCCTATGACTATGTGCAGGGTTTATAAGCATGAACTAAGTATGATGTTATGATCTAGTTTGCTCAACCTTCTCTATTTTATTTATCTTTGAGAATCATATGGAGTGTGATATAATATATCTAAGAGTGGATTATACATGATCATCCATATTATAACTCTATCCACCAACCAAACTTCCATCTTACATTATCATAGGTTAGTCTGTAGTCCTCACTTCAAATTATATGTTTTAATTAGGGAATATGAAAGATTCATATAGGTGGTAATATGTAATTGACCACTGTATCCCAATTTTGGTTCCCCCTAAGGTCATTAAGGTCATATCACACTTATGTATCTATTTTTACCTAGATATCATGTTATCATCCCTTTGTCATTAATGCACCATAGGTAACTTACAAGTTCCATGTTCATTTGGCTTCTTGACACTGTAGTTATTTGAGTATTTTCAGTAGAAACTTGACTGAGTTGCAAACTCACTCCCCATATGCTTCACTTAACTTAGTAGCCTCATCTTATGTTTACATGTTACATCTCATCCTAGGGTTCAAGAATAAATCCATTAGACATACCTAGATATCAAGGACACTCACATGAAATGATAATGTATGGAGCAAAATATCTTTTTGAAGAAGTTAAGGTAAACTTTCTCATTTGCAACCTTATTCAACTTAACTAATTGTAGGTCCTAAATTGACTCTCCAACCACTATAAAATATATTTTAATGTCTCAATCCTACTATTGTTATCTTGATAAAATTCTAAAACCTTAAAACTCTAAACTTTATCAATATTTTATCTCAATACTCTTACACAGTCTTGTAGGTGACTGTTTGCTTGTATGTGAGTTTAATATAAAACTTCATTTGGTTTCAAATTATTTGATATTTATATTGGTATAATTAATTATTATTATACCATCACTATACTCTAATAGGATTAAAACAAGTACATTAGCTTTGATCTGAATATACTCATAAGAGAATTAACTTTGCAACTAGCAAACACTATTCTCGGCCTTCATTGATATTCACTCCTAACACAAGAGAGTGTTATACCTATCCCTTCATTTTCACACATTAAAAAATATTTGAAATCAACATGAAATGGTTGAACATGCTCCACAAGGCTACAAACACTACTTGGTTCACATAGACTAATGTAATCAGATGAGAAAATTGGGCCATTAGGATTGCATAGGTAGTTTGGAGGTGTTAAAAATATTAATGATTGTTCATACAACATATACCACCAATATAAAAACAATTACCATGAAATTAAATTACACATGGACCCCTAACATCCACCAAGTGCATTCACTCCAAGTCCTCTTCTCCTTTCTGTACCAAAGGAAAATTGTTGACCCTTTTTGACTTGTCCAAGAGAGAGATAAGAGAGAGGAACCAATTTTCACCAATTTTGGATATTTTGAGACTAAATAATCCTATAAATTACATATTTTTATTCCATAACATATTATTTAATCATTCATATGTGTTAGATGAGTCACCTTAGTTTGTATAACATCTAAAACTACCCTTTTTGTAGTTGATCTTCTTGTATCTATGTTGGACCTACAACATTTTAGTTTCAAAACTATATCTGACACTTACCTAACATGTGGTACATTATCCTACTATTTTAAATTTGTTCTTTTGTGGAAAATTATACAGCTTCCTTAACACGACCCAAAAATTAGCATAAAATGACATTAAAATAAATGGATAACATATGACAAAGGTTAGAACATATTTTATGACCCTTAAATGTGTGAATTTAATCAATTTAAGACCATGGTGACTATTTAAAACCTATAGTACCTTATGAAAAACTTTAAAATTTAAGGGGGGTTGACCTAATTTGACCTATGGTGAAATTTGGTCAACATTTTAGTGATTTCTAAGGGATAACATCCCTACTATGCTAAGAACCAATTGCCTTGACCTCTCATTGGGAAATGGAGTCACCCATATACTAAAATTGACATTGATATGCCTCTGAAAATATCTCAAACTCACACCAAACACAATAAGAAACAAACACATAAAACAAGACACCAAAACACACACTTTTTCTCATAAGCACTCAGGGAAAACACACAAGCAACTCAAACGAAAACACACACCTATCCTAAGATATAAAAAAAATCAAAACACTTGAGGTGAAATACAAATATTCATTGCTTCAACCAAGGTCAAAGATAATGATTCTGGAATCTCTTTTGCTCCATGAAAACAAACCATCATATAATGAATGTTTGTCAATGAACACTTATTTATGGAGGTAATCAAATGACTTAACATTTTTAGAGATTATATTATCAACAATTTTATTATTTGGAGTTATCATGAGCACTCCATATAAGTTTATTAGAGGATTTTTTGACTTTACAATTTGCTTGTACTTTGTCATGTCCACTTAGCACTCCTCCATCTGATAATTGGGAGTCATGAAACTCTTTCCAACTTTAAATGTGTTTGAATTTTGATATGTTTGCTTTCAGGAGTCACCAAAGCTATTTTATTACTCACCAAACACTTCTTGGCATACCAAAGTTTTTTCTTGTTTGTTAGATATATCACACTCTTCCTTGTTCTTATTAGATACATGATTGACCTCATCATCAAGTCTATATCCTTTTTGAAGAGGTTTAGACCTAATTACCTCCTCAAATTCCTACACTATGTCATTTAATTGTTACCACATATCATATACCTCTTCTTAAGGTCCATGTTCATGAACATTCTCTTCTTTGGTAGGAAAAATTGAATGCTCACTAGGATTATCATGATTTTTTACATCTAGAATATGTATATAATCATCCATGTGCAAAAGATATTTGCCCCATGCAACTTGTTATAGAGTGCTATAAAAATCTACTTTAAGAGTTCCATCACATTATTCATGGAGGATTCATGTACCAAGACTTGTTTCTTCAAATCCATACTACCCATCTCCCCATTCATAAAGGTACATGTTAGCTATGCCATCAAGAAGTGTTAGAGGTTCTTGATCATTAAGATGATCTTCTTCATCATTGATATTTTAATTCATGTTATATGTATAAGGCACATATGGATCTACATGAAAACTATATACAAATAATATTTTCAAACTTTTATTGATTACTGACACTTCGTATCTTGCAAGAACCCATCACGACTCAATCTCTATAAGTGCATGCCTTAATGGGTGCACCAAGAAAGGGGTGGGTAAAACATCATCGCTTAATAATATTATTGTTCCTTTTTCCACTTGCCATCTACACACTTGTCTCCTAAAAACTTGAACCCTAAGCTTATTTCTCTCTTTCCTATCCATTCCAGTCATCATCATGCTTTATTCATTCATTTCTTTCCTTGTTACCCTTTTGACCTCTTCAACAAATTAGGTCAACTTGGTCAACCTAGTGTGTTTTTGGGACACTTTAGATATTTTGGTTTGTTAGCCTCTTGGCTAACCTAGCACAGACCTAATGAGTTAGCCTAAAAACATGCTAGGTCAACCAGGTTGACCCAGTACAACTGACATGTTCAAAAGTTTTTAGGTAAGATCCACCTACATATACAAGTTTATTTCAACATTATTAAGAAGAGAGAGTTGAATTAAGTGAATAAGTGTGAACAAACATATACTTATTAACCATTCTACTTGATGAATAAATCTTTAGGGTTTAATACTTTTTTAGAGCTTTGATCTTGTCTTGTGGAGAAGTCTTTTGGATGCTTAAGTAGGTTATGTAGCCTAGAGTTGATTTATATTGGTTATCCTTACAAACCACAATAATCTCTTACCAAGTACCTTGGCCAAGGGAGAGACTGAGGCTTAGTAGGTTTTTTTTCAAAGGCAAGTACTCCTAACTTTATTTGTCCTTTGTAATAGTAGATAGATAATGAAGTATGTATTATTATCTTCCATGTATTAAGATTTCATAGACATTGACGTGAGTATATGTCTCCTATGCATGTTTAGTTTAGTTGTTATTTATTTATTTTGTTCTAACCCCCACTTTATGCCATAATATTTGGTGTGCACTAGATTAGTTTACTTTCCTTTTTATTAGAATAGTTTACTCTCTTGTTTGTTAGCATAAGTGAAATATCAAATCATAGGACTCTTTTAAGGTTGTCATGTGATTGTGTTAGACTATAGGATTTGGAACCCTTCTTATCATGATATTTTGTGATGAGTGATGAAAGTGATCCCATAATTGGGTCTAGTGGATCCCCATATTGGTCATGCTCTCACTTAATAAGTGTATACCCAATCAGAAGTGTAGGTGTGCTCTATCTTATCTGATCCAAGATTAATTCAAGTACATCATGTAATTATGATTGCATAAATTTTAGTGAAATAAACATGAATAAAAAACTTAAAGGATTTGTTTCACTTATTTCATTCATTTTTTCATCATTTATACATATATTTTGACATACTAGTTCAATTCCGTCGACCCAGTTATTTTTCTATGTGCATAGGAATAGGCAACTAGATCAATCAACTTGAACCAATATAGGTTTTTAACACTTTTTAGACTTCTAATTCATCCTAATAAGGAGACTCAAGTTGACATAACACATTTTTAGACACTTTTTAGTATGTTATTATACATCTTGATTAACTAACTTGACCTAGTATAAGTTTTCAACACTTTTTAAATTTCTAGTTTAGCCTACTAGGTTGACTAGGTTAACCTAGCACATTTTCAACCACTTTATAGTAGGTTCCTATACATACTATTCGATCATCTTAACCTAGTTAAGGTTTTAGTTTTATATAATTTTATATTAGCCTACTAGGTCAAACAACTTGACCTATTGTGTTATCAGACACCCAGTTCAACCTACTAGGTCAACCAGGTTAACTTAGCACTCTTTTTCAGCTTCTGTAATAGGTTCCTATATAGCTTGGTCAAATATATAGAACCAATTATATGGATTGGATTATATTTATCCAAGATTATTAATTAATAATATTCTCATTTCCATCTCTAAACCATCTAGGTCAGTCTTTTAATCTTTATCTCTTTCTATTTTATACTTTCCTTTCAAGTTTATAGTCTTCAAAACTGCCCTTGCATAGCCAACTAGATCAACCTATTCAACCCAATTTTGTATTTAATTTTATGGATGAAATAACTAGGTTGACTTGGTCAGCCTATTATCTCTTCCAAACCTTAACTTCAATAGTAATAGTTTGACCCTATCGACCTAGTTTTGTATGTCGTGCATATAGTGTTTTCACTATACCTTTTTCAAAGTTGGAATTCACCTTTTATGTTAATAAAATATTTTATTTAAGTTATTTTATTTTTTATAATAGTTCACATAGTATAATTAGGATGTTTTTAATTAACTTCAACAAATATTTTTATGCACACATGGCCAAATCACATAACATCAACAAGGATTTTAACATTTGACCACTCAAGCTAGCCTACTTAGATTTCTTCACCAGGGGGGAAGCTAACTTAATGCTCTAGTCAAGTATAAAGTGTGTTAATGGTATATTATATCTAAACACCTAACACCCTTCTCATTAAAGTGTGTGAAGTGAGGGGGTAGGCTCCAATACCAAGTCTGTATCATTACCACTATAGTCCCTTTCATCCTAAACTTACCTGAGACTATCTATAGATTTATATCTAGTATCTTTCTTAAAACCAACTCCCTATCATTTAAAATTATTCTTAATAATCTATTTAACATTATAGGTTGACCAATTAGCTAGCTTTACTTTCCAAGTTGTTTGCTTGCTCTTTGCTCAATTATGTGTGACTTGCATTAGCCAACATTGGTGCAAGGTTTTGCTTTATGTGCATCAATTGGATTACCCAACATCAATTCAATTGACTATCTATTTAATTTTATCATTTAATTTCTTATATCAACTATGAACTATCTTGTTTCATTTCATAAACTTATTATCAACTCTTTCTTTTACTTCCTATGTACTACACTAGTTTAACCCTGTCAACCTAACATATTTTTCAGCCCTTGTACACTGCACTAGGTTAACTTGGTCAACCTATCCTATCAATATTTATAGTATTTTACCCCCTTTTTTTTATTCTTTATTCCTTTTATTGGGTTTATCTTATGGACCTTATATAATTTCACAGTCCCTATGTTTGCACTAGGTTAACTAGGTTGACCTAGTTCTATTTTAATCACTTTCTAATTCTTTGATTTCTCATCTTTATTCTTATCCTTTTATCATGGACTATATATTTGGTGAAAATATTAAATTTTAGTTAGTTGACATGATGTAATTTACCAATCTTAATAGGGTCTCTGATAGACAAAGTAGGGTTCTTTTTGAGAATGCTAGTAATGTTCATATTTCAACATGTACAATGAACTATGGGAATCCTCATACCTCTTTGAAAAAAAACCCTCCTATTTTATTAAATGATTATCTTGATTTATATTATACTCCTAAAATTCTTTTATTTATCATAGAATTCCGTCAATATAGAGGAAAGGATCCTTCCACCATCTATAACCTCATGATTAGTCGTCAAGTTGAAGAACCTCATTCTCATACTCTCACTTTCTCAACTAGATTTGGGGATACCAATTTCTTTCCTTCTCAACCTCTTCCTTTAATATGAATCTTTCTTATGCCATGACATCTTCTTCTTTAACTTCTTCTACCTCCATGCCTAGTATTTCAACTAACATGGTAGGTTCTACATCTAGTGGGCCTATCATAAGACCCACTATCCTTAATCCATCCATGAGTTCATTATTTTCTACCCAAAGAACTCATTATTTTAGTGATTTTTCCTCTCAACCATTTACTAATCCATATATTTCTTCATAAACAAATTTTTCCACTAGTGCCTCCAATTCTCATAGCTCTTCTCAAACTCATATCAACATTAATAGTGGTACCCAAGCCACTAATACCAACATAAACACCAATACTTATTCTAATAACACTAATCAAACTCATCACTATTATTGAAAACTCTCAATAAAAATAACACATTCCAAGCTCATAATACAAATCAAATGATGTCCATGCAAAACCACCTTCTTAATCTTGAATCCAATCCACAACCAATGACTCGGGACACACATAACCAAAGTGTTCCTCCTCCTCCTCCTCTTTGAGATTCTCAAGGAAATCTCATTCCTCAACCTCTATTAGTCAACAAAGTCATCAAGAATTTACAAAATGAATCTCTTACTACTCAAATTGATAACATTTACATTAGAGGTATAACACCAACAATCTCTTATAATGGATCAATCAATCCTACCCTTCATCTTAAGACATTTGGAAATATTTATAAGGATTGGGTCAAATTAAACAACTTTGGTGCTACCAAACTCCTTTCCAAAACCTTCACAAGTGATTCCTTGGATTTTTATAATCAACTTAGACCTCATTTCATTACTATTTTGGAGGATTTATTGAATGCTTTAGTACAATAATTCCAAACTAATGATCTTCTTAAAACCACTTTGGCCCATTTCATCAATTACAAATAAAATGAAAACAAAATTGCTCAAGCCTTTGTTAAATGATGGAAGACTTTATGTGAACATAAAATGGTTGATGATAATCTCTTTCATATCTTTACCAATGATATTTATCCTAAATTACAATATCAAGTTTGCATCCTCTCTCCATGTACCTTAGAAGAGGCCATTGACTAAGCTAAATGACAAGATTTCCTTATGGATCAATTTAAGGCACCCCAACATTTTGTGGATCCTCGTCTATTACTTAAAAACAAAAACTATAATATTACTAATGATGGTGTTATCGATTCATATGATACCATTCATAATGTTCAAGCTATCATTCCTACCCCTTGTTCAAAACCAACTTCTTCTCTACAATATACTAATCCTCATTTCTCTTCACCAAATAACATTAATGTTCATAAACCTCTTTCCTTAGTTGAATTACTTAAATGTATACCTAGGCCTCTTCCTTGAGAGATTGACCCTACTCATCTTATGAAAACCTAGTATGATCCTAGCAAGTTTTGTTGGTTTCATTCTAGTTGGGGTCACTCTCATGAGACCTATAGACAAAATAATAATTTGTCTATGGACTTTCTTCTTGGCCCTAATTTTGATCATGAATATATCATTCACACGCATTAACAAGTTTATGAAAATTCTCTCAATGACTACAAAACTCATGATAAATCTCAAGCCTTAAATCAAGAAAACACTCATTTAGCTATCTATAAAGATCCTTTACCCAATCATCAACCGATCCAATAAATTCAAGACAAGCCCACCCCTTCCACTAATAATGTATAAAGTATTGTTGAACCAAATTCTGAAGAGAATGTGGTTAGCATGACTAATATGCCAAGGATGGTGGCTTTCTTTGATTCTCAACCTATCTACACCCCACCTCCTTCTCAAACATATTGTGTTATCCAAAATTCTTCTCCAACTCATTTTAATGAGTTGGTGCAAAAAGGTCTTATAACCTTTGATGATGGTCTAACTTATGATTCTCCCTTGGATAACACATCCCATTCTATTTCTACCATTCTTCCATCATCTTCTAATACCAATGATATTCAATCTTCTAATGATAATCAATCTTCTATTAACACTTCTTCCAAACTTCAAGATCAATCTAAACCAACTAATTATTCATCACTAAATGATTTTCAACCTTCTTCTAAACCTTCTCATTTTTATTAACACAAATTTCAATGCTCTTTGACTCTTCCTTGTGAAGACCTCCTTAACCATTACATGCCTATAACTAATAATATTCTTAGACTTTATGATGAGTGGGATCTCATTGTAGAGCTCACTAATCTCCCATATTAAATTCCATTTATTGAGCTTACGAGGACCTCTCCCCATCATCAAAATTGTCTTATGCAACTATTATTTGAGATGAATGTCCCTTGTCCTTCTTTAGTAGGATGAGAAGTAACCTTATTTGATTCTGAGGATAATATCTTGTAATAATGTGAATAAATATCCATCAATGTTGATGAAACTATTAACACTTCTCTTTCTTTGAAATTTGCAATCACATCTATGATTCCCAATGATATTCTACTTCATATAGATGATCCTACCTTATTTATTAGCATCCCAATAGGTGATATCCAAGTTAAACAAGCATTGATTAATGAGGGTTCTGGTACTTGTGTTGCTTCCTTGATTTCATTAAGACCCTTGGATATTTAGAATTCAATATTAAGTCTACATGTGGCACCTACCAATGATATGATAGAAGGAAAATTCCTCCTCTTGGGTGTGTATGGCTTCCTATTATTTTCCCACCTATCACCGTTTGTGTAAAGGTGATGATATTTAACTTTCCCCTTTCTTATAACATCTTTCTTGGTAGGCCATGGACTCATCATATGCAAGATATTACTTTTTTTCCTACCAATGCATTAAATTCCCTCATAATGGAGTCATTTATAGGATTTAATGAGATACTAACCCTTGGAATTTTGAGCAATTCCAAGATCATGGTGTTTTCATTATTCCTACTCTTGAGCTTTTGCCTAGCATTCCATTTCATGAGTCACAACATTTAAATTTTCTTATCAACTCAACTAGAGATTACAATGGGCATCCCAAGCTCATTGGTAACATTCCTCACAAACTTTTAGACTCTGATGATGATGAGCCCAATGAGATTAACTTAAAAATCAAAGCTTATGATCTCATTCCTAATCTCATCTCGTAGCTTTCTACTTCCTTGCAACCTCATTCTCATAAACCTCCTTGTTATGACATTCCTGTAGTCTTATCCAAGACTAGGAATTCTATTAACCATGCTTCTTCCAATGACAAAGTTATTCCAACTTGTGTCATTGATATTTATATGCTAGATTATGATGATGGCTATTCTTTAGATGATTCTTTATTAGGTGGTCTTGTCAAAACCTATAATGTTGAGATTGTGCATTATCATTCTTCTTTACTTCATTATTTTCATGCATATTCTCATGTTCCAATATTTATATTTCTTCATTCTTGCATTTTTCCTCTTTATTGGAGAGTAAATATGGCATCAACACCTCCAGTTTATAAGGAGCCCCATAAGACTATGCTCATAGATCATGCTATGAATAGACCTTACCATTTTTTTAGGTTCCCTAACTTCCATCATTGGTTCACCCCTGAGGTTAGTGAAACCCTCCTTAGACCTTCTATTGATCCTACCCATCCCACATTAGAACCTATGTTATAACCATTTATTATTTATACTTCCACTATTGTCAAGCCTACTCTTGCTTCTTTCACTAGTTCTCCTTCTATTACACCTAAGTTCATTCCTTCTCCATCCTCACCTTCTATTGGTGATGGTTTCCTTATTTTACCTAAGGTGGATCCTCTATCCATCAAATGGGCTGATGATTCATCTCTTTTTTCTTCCATGACTGTTACACCTCCGATGAGTGTTTATCCTAAAAATACTCATAAGCATATATATTGCTTCCATGGGACATATAATCAATCTTTTACCCATTATTATAATTTCAAAAAATATATTGATACCTTGTGTCCTTATTACTCATAAATAGACACTACCTTCCCTCCTTCAAATATTCTTCCCAAATATATACCTAAGTATGGTGAGAGGTATTGTCTATGGCACCAATGAAGTACACATCACACTAAACATTGTCGTATCCTTTAACAGTATCTTAAGGATCATCTTATAGTTATTCCTGGACCTTCTACCATTCCTCCCATAAGTAATTCTTGCAAGAAGGTTCCCCTTTATTCTCCCATACCTACACCTCTTGTGGTCTATTCACCACCTTTTGTGTCTTCACTTGTGGTTCCTTCTCCACCCATAGACCCTCCTTCACCCATGGATCCTTCTCCATCAATGATTCTTGTATTTCCTATAGATCTCATTCCCACACATTATCCTGACCATAATTTACCTGATTTCCCTCCTTAACATGATCTAATGAGTATTCCTACTTTTTTAGTTGAGGAGATTAGAAAATAAGTATTTTCTCAATATTCAAAAAAAAATTGACAAGACATTAGCAATAGTTCATATTCAGATTCATAGAGATTTATCCAATGTCTTGGATAATGTGTATGGATAGATTTACCAGTACTTATGAGAAAATGCATGGCGCTTTCTCATTTTACATTTGGATTAGACATGTGCTCCAATCTTATTTATATTTTTGATTATATCATTTGATAATGTGTCAAATTATTTCATATCTTATATCAAGTTTCTCCTTCTTGTTGTACTATAGTTAGCTTATGTCTTTGTTTTACATTTTTCATATACATGTCTTTTCCTTATCATTTCTATTTTTCACTTCTCATTACTTTATTTTCCTTTAGAATTTTTATCAAAACTCTTCCCTTGTATCTTCATGATTGTTTGATTTTTTATCTTTATTTTTCATAGATAGTTGTCATGGTGACTTGGTTATATTTACCCTTTTCCCTTTGGTTACTATCTCCTATTACCATGCGATTAGTTATAAAATAATATTTCTCATTACTATTTCCTTTTATTATACCACCTTTGGATCTCCCTTTTCCTTCTTTTTTCTGCAAACTAAGCATATATACGATTGAGACTTAAAATCACATACTTGTTCATTATCAAGCCTAAGTGTCCTAGTCAGTCTTTTAGTATTTGGTTACTTAGCCTCCTTTAGCCTTAGACTAAAAATAATTCATGTGTATCACTATCTTGATTGGTTTTTCAAAATCCATATGGAGGATGAATATTAAAAAAAAACCCTTCAAAATAAAATTAAAAGATGAATCATTTAAACAAAAGGCAAATATATGCAATATCTTAAAAGTCAAATACAACTAAAAGACATGATTCAAAGCACATATTATTATTCTAATCAAAGCTCAAACTCCATATTTGACCTCATTATATATTTGAGGTCCTTTGGGGTGTGGTAGGCTAGTAGATTTGAAGAGGAGAATAAAAAAAGTATTTTATTGCTACTTGCTTTCTCACATAAGTACCCAATCTTCGTAGTAGACTAATCATTCTATAAGGGTTCCTGAGGAGTGGGGAACACGTCATGGGGAGGTAGGTCCATTTAATTTTCATTGTAACAATATACCTTCATGAGTTGATCTTAGTATCATACTTATTTTCCTACAAATCTTTATGTCTATAGGGAATAGGTTTCCTTTGTACATAGACAACCACTAGTCACTTAGTGTCTTCTCATGTCTTTAGTATACCTCTTGCCTCCTAAGGTATTATAATAAGATTCCTAAGTATTTGATTTTTACACTCCTTTTTTCATTCCATTTCCTCATATTTCCTCTTGTGAGATATTATTTTGATTTTTTATCACTCCCCATGGGATTTCATTTATGAGTTGCTCTATAAGACTATGGATAGGACCTGACATTCCTCACAAATTACCGCCTTCTCCATCCTATTACCCACATCCTTGATTTACCATTCCTTGTCCTTCTTCTTATTAATATTGATTTGGTGCCCCTTGGGTTTTTCTTTTGTGAGTTGCAGTGTAAGACCATGGATAGGACCTAGCCCTCCTCACAAAATACAAAAAAATGTCCAATAAATAAGTCACCATCCAAATTACATGTGTCAAATAAGAGATATGATTCTAATGATTATGAGGTTACATGTCATTAGAAATACTTCCCATCTTGATATTTAGTATGTTTTATGATTACTTCATTTTTATTTTGCCTTTTATTTTCTTATTTTTTGAGTGCATGTAAGATTACAACCATTTCTTAAATTTCTCATACTTCCCAGTTTGATGTAGTATGATAAATTTAAGACCAAATTTTTGAAAATTTTGTTTTTATTTTGTAGTTCCCATCATGAAATAGTATAATTGATTAACTTAATTTTGATTTGTTTTTATTACCATTTGTACCCTTTCATATACCTTCCATTTTATTACATTGTTTGTTATACTTCCCAACATGATATTTAGTATGATTTTACTTGGTTTTATTTGGTGCAAAAATATTTTAGATTGGTTTAAAAACAAACCCCATTTTACCATCTTGTTTTCCATTTTATTAGATTTTGTATACTTAGTCATTTTTTGTTATTACACATTTCCTAACTTGAATTAGTGTGTAGTAAATTTATTTGATTAATTATATTTTTATAAGTCCTTTTTTACCTATTTATTTTTAACCATGCATGTGTAATCCATAATGCTAGAAAAGAAATCACACCACATATATTTCCTATAACATATACAATAAATCTAAATACATGTGCTAGAAAGAAATACATCCAAAGCATCTACAACCTCAACCATAATGCACAAACACATCCATCATAAAGACAACAAACACCAATAAGCCAAAGTGATACATCATTTATGGATGGAGCCCAGCCCTAGAGCTAGAGCATTATATATGATCATATATGTTGTATCAAACTCTTGATATATATCAAGAGTTTGATACAACATATATAATCATATATAATACTCTAGCTCTAGGGCTGGGCTCTATCCTGTCTAGCTTGTGGCCTAGCCACACTGCCTACCAAGGCCTTAGTCTGACTCCTTTGAATGGTACATTTTAATGAGGTACTCTAAGATCTCAATCCCTATACACATGTTATCTATACTTATGCCTATACCAACTTGATTTAGGTCATTACATGTGCTTATGTTAATTGGGTTTGCATCATAGTATATACCTATGTCATCTATGTCATTATGTATAGATGTATAGCTCTCTCATCGACTAGGGATTTATAGGCCTACCTCTCCACTATACCCATCTCTAATAGTGGTTTCACCCTCTCTCTAAATTCATATCTACCTCATGACCTCTCCCACTAGTCTAAACTAGCTTGCCTAAGCTAAGGTAGATGGTACACTCAGATCCTCTAGTGTCATGGGGTCGTATAGCTATAGAGTCTCATCTAAGATGTCATGGAGTGATCCCCTAAATATAGACCCCATCTCTCCTCCTCATCCTTAGGTACACCTAAAAAAACACATAAGATATATGTTATATCACTATCATATCTCACAATATCTATCTATCTATCTATTTCCAAACTTAACCAATAAATCAATCATATTTTTCTTACCTAGCTATGTCTCAGCTCTTATGGTCTCACCATCTGTGTGTCCACCTAGCATAGTCTCCCCATTTGTATGGCCTCCTAGCACCTCCTTTGTAAGTTGCTTCTTCAAGTCAAACCCAACTATCATGGCTTGTGTCTATCTCAACCTATACTTGAATGGTCTCTCCCTCATATGTCTCTCCTTTATCTCCTCTACTAACTCAGTACATATGATGATGGTCTTCACTCTCTCCTCCTACCTCTATCAATGTTTTATCCTTGGTGTCCATAGTTTTTTTTCTATATGGACTTAGTGGTAGTACATCTAGTATCTCCACTTTTGCATCCACCTCCTCCTACTCTACCCCTCATCATACCTGACCTGTCCATGGTCACTCCTAGAGTGGCTTCAATGTTGGTCTCACTATTAGTGGTCTGAGTCCCCTCTTCTCTCATGGCTCTCTCACATGATGAGTATACTACTTGAACATGAGTATCAATGTTGTTGGATGAGTTAAACCCATCTACCCTATCACATATGCCACCAAATGTGATTTTATCCACCATGTATAACATTCTATCACCTCTCTCCTCTCTAGCATTGGTCTAATTGTGTTCCAACTCTCCTAGGTAGTTGTCATCTACTCATATGGTCACCATACTATGTCGATGCATCTCACTATTTATAGTGTTAGCATGTGGGGCATGGCCCATGCTACCTAGTCCTCCCTCCATCTCCTCACTTGAGATGACCTATGATTGACTACATGGGGTAACCTAACCAACTGATACATAAGAAATATCTCATATATCCATGTTGTTATTAGTATGATCAGTCCCATGGTCTTATGTCCTATAACCTGCATCTTAAACAAATCATGAACAAGTTAGACCCAGATGATAGAGCCCAAATTATATAGCACTCCTTCCTCTAGCATCAACATTCTCAAGGATACCATGTATAGTGGTACCTTACCATTTGAATTGTGATAGAGCACTCACTATGTCACATGGCCTATCACCATATTCTAAAGATATGAAATTTATGATATATACACATCATTCATACTCACTCTCCACCCCAATAATATCATCTATGAACTTGTATCCCACATGGCTAAGGCTGTCCTCTCCTCTATGTTGTCTAGTGTCCCTACGATCACTAGTGATCCTACTATAGTTAGTCCAAGGATGCCATGGACATCCTCTAGTATGATAGCCACCTCTATCACATCCCCATCTAAAAGTGTTGGTTATCCATTCCCATCAACCAAAAAAGATGACCAACACATCTACACTAAGGGGAATCCTACACATATCTAATATAACTCCTAAACCTATGGCTATCAGTCTAGCTCTATCTTCATATGTCAACCTATCTAACTAATTTGGTAACCAAGACATGTTTAACAACCTCTAAAACTATGGTTGTCTCTATAATCAGGAAATAACAAAGGATGTATTAGTGTTTCCATGACATGTATAATCACAATACATTATTTATACATTATATTTTTAATTAAAAATAAAAATAATTTATTCATTTTTATCCATTTTATCCTATTTTGGTCCCTCTTTCCCTTCTTTGGTCATTCTGGGCCATTCTAACCATGTTTTAACTTTATGCATGCTTTTCCATGCTCATTTTGGTTCCTTGGTCAACTCAGCTTGACCAAAATTTCCCTATTTTTGTCATAATTGACTTCAAATTTTAAGTCAACCCTCTTATTTTCTTCTCCCTAGTGTTAAATTTCCATTCTAGCCCTTACAAACCAATTGGACACTGTTCCACTTAGTCTTAGCTTGTAGATTACACTAGGTCGACCTAGTACATTTTGTGTGTTGACCTAGTATATTTTACTGAAAATGTTCTTTTTCATTATTTTATCCCTATTTCCTTCAAAACAATTTCATGTCTTCATGTTTGGTACACTTAGAATCTAATTTTGTTTATTTTTGACATATATAAATTCTTAAAAACAAATTTTATAAAAAATTCACTTGATTCAATATAAATTTCAAAAACTAGTTTGAGATCTGTAGTTACATACCTGTAGTGCACCTACTGCCACCTCTAGGTGTCTCCCTCATCTAGCATGTCATTCTCTTGACCCTAGCCTTGTTTTGTCTCAGCGCCCTTTTTCTCTTCTCTCACAATTTAAAATAACAAATGACTTATCTTTTTCCTATTTAAAACCACTTTTTAGCAATTCAAATTCTTCAATTATTTTCCTTCAGATTATTTATGTTGCTCATATATTTGTTTCTACGCATCTATTTTTCAAACGATAAATTTATTGGATTCATGGTGATGTAGACATTCTTTTCCATTGTTATATGCCTATCTTCCATAAAACTCATTTTTTGGCTATTTTTTGCACTAACTTCTACAAGTTCACCTCGTGTACTCTACATTGGACAATTTCATTTTTCTTGTAGTCTTCTTCTTTACCTACAACTTTAAGGTAAGTTAAAGGTATGTTTTTTTAAAATTGCATCCTTTCATTTATCTTATTTTCTTATTACTACACCATACTTAGCATCAGCGCTATGTGTCATCATGTTTTATCTCTGAAGCACCATCCCATGTTGTACTTACATGACACGTGATTATCTTCAGTTGGGTTATATGTATACACATAATATTTTCAAAATTTTATTGATTACTGACACTTTGTATCTTTTAGGAACCCATCATGACTCAATCTCTCTAAGTGCATGCCTTAAGGGGTGCATCAGGAAAGGGGTGGGCAGACCATTAGTTCTTCATAAGATTATTGTTCCTTTTTCCACTTTCCATCTACACACTTGTCTCCTAAAACCTTGAACCTTAAGCTTATTTATCTCTTTCCTATCCATTCTAGTCATTATAATGCTTTATTCCTTCATTTTTTACCTTACTACCCTTTTGACCTGTTTAAAAAAATAGGTCAACTTGGTCAACCTAATGTGTTTTGGGGACACTTTAGCTCTTTTATTTTGTTATCCTCTCAACCAAACTAGCATAGACCTAATGAGTTAGCCCAGAAATATGTTAGATAAACCCGGTCAACCTAGTAAAACTGACATGTCTAAAAGTTTTTAGGTAAGATATACCTATATATACAAGTTCATTTTGTCATTATTACGAAGAGAGAGTTTAATTAAATGAAAAAGTATGAAAAAACATTTTCTTATTGACCTTTCTACTTAAGGAATAAAGCTTTAGGGTTCAATACTTTCTTTGGAGCTCTAATCTTATCTTGTGGAGAATTATTTTTGATGCTTAGGTAGGTTGTGTAGCCTAGAGTTGATTTATATTGGTTATCCTTATAAACCACAACAATCTCTTGCGAAGCACCTTGGCCAAGGGAAAGATTGAGGCTTAACAGGTTTATGTTCAAAGGTAAGTATTCCTAACTTTATTTCTCCTTTGTAAGAGTAGACAAATAATGTAATATGTATTCTTCTCTTTCATATATTAGGATTATGTATACATTGATGTGATTATATGTCTCTTATGCATGTTTAGTTTAGTTATTTATTTGTTTCATTCTAACCCCCACTTTGTGCCAAAAGATTTGGTGCACACTAGATTAGTTTACTTTTATTATTATTAGATAGTTTACTCTCTTGTTTGTTAGCATAAGTGAAATATCAAATCATAGGACATTTTTAGGGTTGTTGTGTGATTGTGTTATACTATAGGCTTTAGAACCCTTCCTAACATGATATGTTATGACAAGTAATATAATTGATCCCCTAATCAGGTCTAGTGGATCCCCATATTATCCATGCTCCCACTTAACAAGTGTATACCCAATCAGAAGTGTAGGTGTGATCTATCTTATCCAATCTAGGATTAATTCATGTACATCATGAAATTTTGATTTCATATAAAAACTAGATAGAGGTTTAGACTTGATTGACACTTTAACACCATATCTAGTCCTAAATACCATATACAAAAAATCTAAAATCAAGTATTCTCCAATATTAGTAGTAAACTCTCTTCATAAATAAAGGAAAAAATGAGGTGTCACATACAAAACCACACCTTGATGAATGGTAAAAGTAGGATAATAATGAAGAATAAGTTACAAATCTTTGATTATGCCAATTATCTTGGCAACTGACCCATGTAATTATAGCACTCCCTTTTAATAAGGCTCATACTTCAAGTTCAATTTATCAACTACTTGTTTGGGCATGACATAATTACTTTATCCACTATTAATCAAACAATTATAGACTAAAGAATATCTAATTATGATAGAGAATTATAATAGAGGAGGTTTATTTATTTTCTCAATTTTATTTGACTATCCCTCACTAGGTTTCAATGTGTTTATCAAGGCTACCTCTTTTCCACTAGGTTGCTTGGTTTTCAAACTGAGTTTGGATAGCTCTTTTAGATTAGATCTACTTTTCTAGGTATTTCAAGTGTATCCCATATAGATAAATTCAAATGATCCTTCTTTATATGATCTATAATGTTAGTGAAAGATCCACTAACCTTAGTTTATCCACTAGTGGGAATAATGTTACCTATACCTTAAGAATTATAAGGTGTGGAAGGACTCTTAGCAATTTGATTTATTTGATCTGCTTGTGCATTTAGGACTTAATTAGACATACCTACCCCTTGGTATGTTTGAACACTCATTGATGAACCATTACCATCCCCTTGAACCTCTTCCATTTCCTTTATCTTTACCCTTGTGTTTTCAACTACAAGACCTAAATAGTTACTTTATTTGCCTTATAAATTTATAACAAATGATTCATATTTCTACCAATTTACTAAATTATACCTCACTTGAGTACTCTTTCCATTATTCTCTCCTCTATTTGGTACCTCATCTTGAGTCATGGCTAGCATTATTCTTAAATTTACCATGAAAGCTTGATTAAAGGAATCATTGACATAGGTAGATAGAGAATGAGGTTAATCCCATGAATTATGACCATCATAATCTTGGGAAAGGTTATTTTTAGTAGGTACTAATGCTCTTGATCTGGAGGGAGCATTAAGATTATAACCATTATGTGACTTTGCTTGAACTAGTTATCATTGACCTTGAGGATGACCTTGAAAGGGTGATATATTGCCTTGATAGTTTGGATAGGGATTATTGTGTTTATAATGGATTTGTAAAGGCCTCACTTGATATGTTCTTATGATCCTCTTGAGACCTACTATATCTTACTCATGATCCCTCATTATTTCTACATAATTAGATTTACTTGACTAACTAGGGGCATCAAGCTTATATTTTGGTGTAGGATGGCAACAAAAATAGGTGTAGGGGTTTATAAATTAGGGAATTGAGGCATGGGAGGTCTTGGATAAATATTCCTATCCTAAATAAAAAAATTCTTATCCCTAATGGCCACTTCATAGGCATTAGGCAATATGTTACCTCCTATAGATTGTACCATCATAGAAATATCACTATCAAAATCTTTAAGATAATAAAGAAAAACATGGTGTTTAGTAGGTATTACCAAGATTGGGATCTTATCTTGTTTCTTTTGAAACCTTTTATTGAAGTCTTGAATATCTTCTTAAGGTGCTCTCCTTATGCGAGTCATTTACTTAGTCAATGATAAGTTGTCACTCTTGTCTTCAAATCTTCTTCTCAAAGCATCTCCCAACTCATCCCATGTGGTGATAGATTTAGGTTATAATGTACCATAAAAATCAATATATTTTCCCTTCAAAGAGACAACCAACAACCTAATTTCTATGTTCTCATCAATGATGTGATATATATTACAAAAGTTATCAATGTTTCTAATATGCTCAATAGGGGTAATGGCAATCTCACCAATATTTGAAGGGACACTTTTGAGGGTAGATATGGGAATGCCATCAAAATGGGGAAGTCTTAGAGGACTATAGCCATTGAAAGCAACAAAAAAAAGTAAGTTACTTTCCATGGTATCTTTAAAACTTTTCAAGAATGGGCCAATCAAAAACTTTATTATAGGTTTATGATCAAGGTATGATCTTTTTGGGTAAGGATGGGTGTTATCAAATTTATATACTTTGACTAAATAAGGAGGAAGATATTTTAAATCAAAAGGAATTCCTTTAGTATGAGATTTTTTGTTTACCTTAGGCATGAAATAATTCACTATTCTACCACCAAGAGTCAAATATTGGAGTCACAAGATACTATAGGAATTAGGTTATTATAGCCTCTTATTATCAAGACTAGCATCCATATTGAACAACCTTCTTGGAATTCAAGTCCAATTAGGCATGATAGAATTTTTATGGCCCAAATTTCCACCCTAGATAAGTCAATCAAACCTTCTCAAATTTATGATAACATGGAACTATATCTAAGTATATATGCAGATGGATATAAGAGATAGATCTCTAGATTATGGGTTAGCTCCCTTGATCTATTTGTTTAGGCTCACACACTGCACTAGAATAATCAATTGATGGGGGTGAATGGGTATAAGGAAACATAAAATTAACCTACACTAGTGGAGGTGATACACCAAAGATATCTACACAAAACATGCTTGCATTTTCACTAAGAAGGTAGACTACTAAAACTGATCTCAATTCAATGTTATTATAGTATAAGTGTTTCTACATAGAGGAAAATTGTTATGAATCTATAGAGGTGGGTGAATAGGAGGTCTAATATTAGATTATATTACTCTTTATTCAAACTTTAGAATCACTTAACAAATAGTTATACTTCATGAGATCTGTTAGAAGAACTATCACTCACACAATGCATATAAGAGTAGAATGGAAGTAAGGAGAAAACCATCATCATTTTTCATAAAAATAAACTACTTGTCATACTTAGGTAATAAATTTTAGAGACTAAACCAACTTAAGAAATTTATTCAAAGGAAAAACAAGATGTCAAAACTAGTAGGGCTTTGCCATACCAATTATGGATAGTTTATAATGTAAAAATGGCTTCAATATATTGAATATAGGAGAGGAGAGAGAAAGAGTGACATTAAAGAGTTACCATACCAAGTTTCAAGTATTAAACACTAGTTACAATGTAAGAGGATTTATAAAATAGGGCATAAAGCTTCCTTGAACAAGTGTTAATCACAATCATGACATCTCCTTGAAGTTGGCGTATGGACATTTCATTATCCTTCTTGAAACTATTTTCATGATGAGGAGTTCACTTAGCTACTTATAAATTCATTTTAAGTTGTCTAAACATGTGCCCTAACCTGAAAATATGTAAATAATATTTTTGAAGTCATTATACACCCCTCAACTAATGACCTTCTCTTTTCTAATTATCATTCACTTTCTTGTAGTCACTCACTAGCCCTCCAGGCTTGAATTCTCACACTTGTCACTAGGGTAACCTACAGATGATCAATGATATTTGTTACAAGTATTTGATACACTTATTCAACTTCGTAGTCACCATACCTCTCATTTTCAACTTGGCAGTCACCTTCTTTATCATTATTATATTCAATACTACTTACAACTACCAACTTAGTAGAGGGGTCTCCATGCATAATTAGGGTGATAATGAGGTTCAATGAGTTATAATAAATATTTACACACCTTATACCATGAATTTAATTTTTCCATTCCCTTATGCTCCTTCAATTTAACTCAAATCTTGTAGAAAATAGAAAATTTAACTTATTCATACAAGTGACACTATAGAACAATTAAATAGTGAAGAGCCTAAGAGAGTGTCAAGTTGATCCAAATCATCTTATAGGTTAACTTAACCCTTATGGATGAATTTTTATTCATATTTTCCTCATTTGACTCTTATGAGGGTTTTAGGTCATTTAACTTCTTAACAATGATTCATACAGGTCAAGCCCTTAACCCTCAAATCAATCTCATTGAGATCAAGTTCAGGACCCCACTTAACTATACATAGGTTCTTAAAGAACCATGCACATTTTTTGTATATATATGAGTGAAATAAATTGGGTCTCGAGTTCTTACCATGCATTCTGGACACCCCTGAGATAGATTGAGGCTAAAAATGGCCAATTTGAGTTGTTTTCTACAAACCATTGAGTCTAATCAATCCTCCACCTAGGTATGGCGAATCCTTTCTCATATTTTATACCTCTAATAAATAAAAAAACTTATTTTTTTCCTCATTATATGACTACATATAGTGATAATTCTCTAAATAGTTGATCTTATCAAGTGTAGATGTATATCACCTTGTTTGTCTCTTATTTATCTTACCTCATATGGTCGTTTCTATATTTCACATTGTAGTTGGTGTCATAATAGGTATATTATGTGTTTTTAATTGTAATTTATCCATCCCTCTTAGTCTTAAAATTCCTTACCCTTCTACAAAGTATTGATGCAATAGGCTCATTATAGGATGTGTGCATATTCATGTTATATTATAGGTCATAGTGTATTGTGCAATGTCTAGTAGTGGTCAATAAAGTTTGGTATATCACCACTATATTTAGATTTATTTTAGTTTCTTATTCCCTTTTCTAAGTAATAAAGTGATAGATTAGTGAAATTGAGCCTAGGTGATTCATTAATGGGAACTAGCCCTTCAACCTAGAGGTTTACCCCTATTATAGGCAACCCACATGTCTAGGGGTAATCACATGTTATACCAAATTTTGAGAGTTATTATAAACCTCCTCCAAGGGTGAAAATTTAGGTTATAATAGATACAAAATCAATTATGTGCAAAATTTCTTCTAGAGAAGCAATACCATAAATGATAGGTCAAAATTAAAACTTAGGATATGTGATTATGTAGATAGTTAGGATGATAGTGAACATGTAGTTTAGGAAAATTTATCTATGTTTAGTGAAATAATATAGGTCAAAATAAATATTTCACTTAAATACATGTGGTTTTACAAAGGGTTATGTGATTTTGAAATAAAAGCAAAATCACTTACGGTTAGACAAAATTGCCTATAGATATCAATATCACTGATTATGAGATGTAGTTTTACTCTAGGCAAATTATAAAAAAATATACTAACGATAAAATTAAAATATAGATGACATCTTAGAATATTATATTATTTAAAAATCTAAACACTAAGTTGAATGAATAAGAATGATAATATGAATAAATAGGGTTTAGTTTTAATTATTCCCAAAATTGTCTATCTATGTTTAAAACTAATTATTCGAATCAAAAACACCTCTATAAGTAGGTGATATTACATAGTTTAGATATAAGAGTTATTTAGGATTATTGAATTGGTCTAGGTAGAGTCCCCTTTTTCTTAATATCACATCACATATAGATAGAGTTAAAAAAAAATTATAGAAAGCAAAATCATAAATTTAGATTAGTGATTCTAATTTTTAAGTCAAAACTACCTCTTGTAGAGGCAAAACTAACTCTATAATAAATAATGCAACTGTAGATATGTGGTATTGCATAGAATAATCAGAATGATGGTTCAGGGGTGATAAGTTTTTTTTTGAGAAAAATGTTTCTCCCCTGTAAACAAAACACAACTAGAATAAGATAATAAAACACTTAGATAGTAAAAATGACAAGTATTGGTTAGTGAATCAAAACCTAGTTAAAACCACATATGATGGGGATAAAACCACATCTGGGATTCAAAACCATGTTTCTCAAGAGGTGGTTTTTAATAGGTGATAAAAACTACCAAAATATTCTAATGACTAGTGTTTAGGTTTGGGTAGTTAGTCAAAACCACAACTGGAGTCTGTAAAACCACCTTTGTAAAACTGCAAGTTGTAGAGTAATGTCACATTTCACGTAGAACATGAGATTTTTAAAATTTTGAGCCCTAATCCACTTTAATCTGACCTAAAACATTAATCAAACACAGTCAAATCACAAAATTTCAAACCAAGAGGAGGTCTCCTACTATGGTTTCCAAATGTAAGATGAAAAATTTGATCAAGGGATTTAGATATGCAAATTATATCAAAATCACTCAAAACATCAATCTACCATTAAAATCTATAACCATTTAGGAATACAATGCCATGAAAAATAAAACATTCATACTTTCATTAGATCCTAAAAGATAAGTTCTCTAGATCAAGATCAAAATAATAAAAATATTAATTGACTATGGATTATGGATTGCTTACCCAAGACTAAAATGTTTAGCATGATGCTTGCTTGGTTAAGATGAAATGGACTCAAAGATAGTATGAATACTTAGATAGCTTATGATAATGTTGACTATTTTGGAAATAGAGACAAGGTACATTTAAATAGGCCATGGAGGGAAGATCAATGGACAATATTCAAAGTTGGGATGAAGAGGATCAATGATGGAGGATTATCCAAGGAATTAAAAATTCCTTATAAGCCTCTAAAATAGAGGCTTCTAAAGAAGAATGGATAATATATAGAGGATTATAGAATTAGAGAATTTTAGAATCCATTAGGGGGATGATAAAGATTAATAGGTGGTTAGATAGGTGATTAGGTACTAGGGATGTAGGAAAGCCTAAGAATAGGGTAGGCTAGGAAGGATTAGAATTTAAAATTCTATTATAATAGACAAGTGGGATTAGTTAGTGGATAATAGGGAATTAGATGAATTAATTGACTTGTGGGGTATCAATAAGGTTATTATATGAATAATAATATGTGATGTTAGATAAATGACTAAAAAGGGTGGTATTAAGATAGAAATAGAAGATATAAATAAGATAAGTGGAATTAGTGTCGACTAATAGTAATATTAGTGATGATAAATGAAGTGAGAAAATTTAAATGTATACAAATGCTTTTATTAATCATGATTTTCAAAATATTTGGCATATGAGAGTTCATTATTTAATTGTTCATCATTCATTTAAAAATACCCACCTTAGCATATGAGGGATGATGAATGGCATTCCATGATCATCAATTCACCAAGAACTACCATTTATCTATGTGTTTGACACCTTACATCAATTTAAAGACCTCTTGTGATGACATTTTAGTGGTGATTGTTGATATTTTTGTGCCAAAAATATCAAATCATCAAGTACCCTAAGGGAGACCCCCTAAGTTTTTGAAAAAATCCCTTTAATGACTAAAAATACACATTTCCTTTATATGGTAGAATTTGTAGTTTTGACTACAATTTGTAATTTTCAAAATTGTAAATTGTATCCCAACCTTTGGATGTTACAATGCACTAACCGACATAATCCATAAACCTATTTGTAATTTGAAATTTTACAAAATTAAAAAGTGCAAGAAAAGTTTCAAATCTCATAAAGCAAACACCCTAAAAAATCCAAAACTTGAACTATAATTTACAAATTAGCAAATTACATTTGTAGTTTTACTTCCTATGAAATACTTCACCTAGAATCCAAAACTTAGAGAGCAATTTGAAAATTTCAAAACTAAAAATTATAATACCAATTCTAGATTCCCCTAAAAATATAAGCCAAAGAATCCTAAACTCCAAATGTAATTTAAAATTTTGCAAAATTGAAAATTACATGTAGGGTTCCACCTTCTCATAAACAAGTCAACTTTCCATTTCACACAGAATCCATAGGTCAAAATGCAATTTGAAAAACTACGAAATTATATGAGGACACTATATTTATACCACCAACATCCATAGCCACATTAATTGTATCACTTTTCTATATAAACATGCAATTTGGAATTTTTTATTTTATTGTTTAAATTGTTAATTCAGTTTTTGAGCTTTGATAGAGACAACCATAACTTCAACCTCAAGACATGAATCAATCCACACCTAAAAGAAAAAAACCACATCATTTTCACCCTCACACAGTATTCATGGAATATTCCATATGATGTTTTGCCTTAGTTTTCTACATATTGAAGATTTTCAAGTTATTTTTTTCTCATAAGGTTGTTTTCATTATCTAGGGTTTCATTGCATCATCTGGTTAGGGTTTTCTTGTTTTCACTATTTGAGAGGTTATATAGTTTGATAATTTGTTAATTTTTCTAATGTTTCCACTTAATTACGATCTAGGGTTTACATTTTTTAAATCATTAAAACCTTAGGATTTTTCCCTAAAATTTTTTACATTCAAATCTAGTTTTTCTTTATTTTCTCCAAATCTAGGTGAATATACCATCATATATTCCTCAAAAATCTAGATAATATTACCTATGAGATACCTCAAGTCCCTAAAAATTTTGGACTTATTCTAAACACTTCCCATTTTTATGGGATTTTAACCTATTTTAAATACTTAAAATCTCTATGGGATCCACTATTAATCCAAACACCTCCTAGTTCCACAGGATTCCCACTTGTAGTTTATATCTCCTATCTCTATAAGATTTGAACCTACTCATAACATTTCCTAGTTCTAAAAATTTCTCATTTGCTTGGAACAACTCTATGTTCTATTAGACTTTTCACCTACTCAAAACACCTCCAATCCACTAAAGATTCTACTTACTACAAGAACCTACAAATCTTGCTAGCTCTTGTAGTTGGTTTTCACCAAGCATTCTCTCCAAATTTCATGTCCCAAAAGGAAATGAAGTTCAAATTAAAAGTCCCTAGGGTGACTCTTAGCTTAGAGTCCAACGCTACTACGATCATGGATACATACCTATGTCACATTGACCTAGGGGAATTCTAGACCTAAATAAATGTAGATTTCAAAAATGATTGGATCCAAAGTATCTATGACTCTATATTTATAAAAGAAGTAGCCTTTCTACTAATGGTCCAAATCTATGAGTTGGTGCTGACATTATCCCAACATTATGATACTGATAAAAGAGAGGTCTTAAATGACAAAGGGGAAAATATTTTGAATCTGGACCTTGATTTCATTGATTCAATATTTGTAATACTAAAGTTTGAGAGTTATCTTGACATAAATCTAGAATCATACCAAAAATTATTTCAAGAAAATAGAGAGGGATGTCACATAACGATAAAAAAATAATGGCTTAAGACCCCTAAAGCTACCTCCACCAGATTGCCAAAGACATTGGTAAGAATTGACTTCATTTAGTTCCCTACCTATTCATATATTAGGGTATCCAAATTCAATGGCTACCCCTATACACCCCCCATTTATGTTATTGATAAGTGAGCATTGATGGAAATGGTAAGATAAATTTTAGAAACTCATAATCTACTTTCCAACAAGTACAAGTCAGGAATTCATTTCCTAATATCTATAAGTGGATACCCATGCCCCTCCCTACTCAAAGTAAAGTGTGATAAAGGATAAATGACCTAGATGACACTAAGGGTTTTATAGGAAAGGACATATTATGATGTTTATAGTAACATCACCATCACATTAAGAATCTCTACTTAGTCCCACATTCCATATTTTAAATATTATTGGGAGCATTTAGAGGATGAAGAAAATGTCAGATTGAAGGACCACTCTAGCATGACCTTAGAATAGGTCAAAGCATTTGATTTGGCACCAGTCCCTAATGACTTGGTGGATGATGAGTCCCTAGTGGGCATAAACTACTACAAATAGATTATTATTCAACCCCTTCCACCCATAAGGTGGTCATTCCTTGAGTCTTTCTCTTTTTTAGATAGAACAATACATGTGATCAATAAAATGATAAATTGGATTGGAAGTAAAGGGGTTCAACTGACCAAGGATATAGTGAGTATCATAGAAAAGATGTTAAATCTCAAGGAAGAAGGAATTCCTTCATCAACAGAGGGTCCCATTGGGATAACAAGAGAATAAATAGAGGGGATAGTGATATCTCACAAGGAAAATAAGAAATCTAAAGCCAATAATGGGAAATATAACAAGGATGGGGTATTAGCAGACCAACCAATCATCATCTTGTCTAAAGACATAGTTGTAGTTAGATTTTTCATAACTTCAACCCCCATATAAGTCATAGTGATAACCCCCATCTTTATAGTTCACCATCCACCTATTTACATTGTTCTTTTAGATTCAACTCCTCCACCTCCTATCTCCACTACCCTTGTATCTCAAGTGACTACACCCTTCATTCCTACGACCTTACCTATAATAATAAGTCCATTACAACTAGTGAAATCAAGTCAAGTAGACACTCATGGTCCCCCTTCAGTGGATAATCAAGTTTACACTCCACTTTCTATTCCCCTAATTCAACTCCCTCCTTCCATTCAATTTATAATTTGTTCCATTCCATCCCATTTGATTTATAACATAACTAAGCAGTATATAGTTGCAGACTTAGTCATCCTAATTTTAGTTTTATTACTTATCCAAACTCCTAGGATAAGTAATGATTCATCTTCATCCCATTTTATCTTTCCTACCTTACCACCCCTAATAGGCATAACACATTTAATTGACTCATTTTATGCTTTGTCTTCCACCCTTCCACCAGTTCCCAAGTTTTGAGTCCCTGTGTCTACTCAACCAATAATATCACTTTCATATCCTATACCCCTAGTAGACATAGTTTTTCCCATTGTCCCCACCTATTCCACTTCCATAGTTTCCAAAACCCCTTTAGTGGAGATAAGAAAGAAATAGGTCCTTGATGAAAATGTGTATTTACAACCTACAAATGGAGATGAAATGGCACAAACATCTATCGAGTAATTAGTGGCAACATCAACATAGGATTTAACACTTATCACCATGTCTACTAGTGTAGTAGCTTCAGTTGTAGATTATCAAGTGATAGTGTCTACATATTGGGATGCTACCCCTAGTTGGTTATCACAAATAGTGGGAAAGAAATGAAAACAAATGATATCCCCAAGTACACTAGATTTTGGTCTTTCAAACATGAAGAAGAAATCCAAGACTACTCCTTGGACCTTCTCTAGAATATTGTGTGATTCAATATGGGAGATATATGTGGATATTTCAATCCCCCCATGAGGAAAAAATAAAGAAAATATAGTGGTGGGGGGCTATCAAATATCAAAGATTCACCTTGGATGTCTAATGAGGGAGGGGTTAAAACATGATGTATTATATAGCATCAACTCCCTCTTTGATAAAATAGATAGTGACAAGGTCACTAAGGATGAGTTAGAAAAAAGGTTAAATAACTTACAACTACACTAAATAAATTCATAGAGCCTATTGGTCCATCGACATAACTCGAATCAGAACAACCAGTCAACTAGATCCTAAATCAGACAATAAATAATGTAGTGACTAAAATTCAAATCATGGGAAGGCATACTAAATAATGGTCAGAGGAGCTCATCTCCAAAGGTAATATAATTATTAATATGATAATGGACCATTATATAGTTCTAAGGGAAATAAGGATCACATTTAGAGAACTAGTTAATAAATATGATGGATAATTAGCAAGTTTGAATATCTACTATCCGAAATTGATATATGTAGACTCTGTTGACATTAAAATCCTCTTTGTTGAAGTAATATTAAAAAATGATGGAGAATAGGAGGAATTAGATAGAGATATACAATTCAAGATAAAGTTCCTCATAGAGGCTACACATAAGGCCAAGGCTGCCCATGACAAGGCCATTAACATATAGTATGACATAGAAGATTTGTTGAATAAACTATCATGTATGACAAAAAATGATGAATATAACCTCCTTCTAGTAGAAGAGGTGAAAAACAAATTCAAGGAAGTGGTAGAAAAAGAATCTACTAAAAATATAGTCTTTATTTTGAGCTCTATCCACCGCTACATCAGGTATCATAATACATTGGATAAGATGGGTAAATATATGCAATAAATCAAGGATTTTAAGAGAGAAATACTTAAAAAATTAGCATCTTGTGAGATTACCAACCTCTACTCCTTTTTCATATATGAAGAAAGAATCTAGGATATTTTCAAGGCTTTTAATGCATATGTTCAGAAATTGCAAGCTGAGAAAGACAAAGAGGTAGAGGAAATATTGGAAACTGATTAATTATTTGTGTTGAAAATATTTCATATATTGTGTTTTCATTATGTTAAAAACAAAGTTGTATATTTTAATTTTAAATATCTTTTATAGATATTTTTGAGAAAGAGACGTGTATTTTACACTTTATATTTTGATAGGTTGAAAACTATAAAAAGTAAACTTACAAATTACACTTTTCATTTTGACAAGTTATAATTTATAAAGTTGTAAAATCACATATTAAAATTTATAATTCAAGTTTTGACAAAGTGGTATCACTTTCAAGTTGTAAAATTCTCACTTCTAAATTTTAACTTAGGGTTTTACCAAAAAACAACTTAAGTCATTTTTAAGCTATCTTTTGATTAAACATTGAGTTCCATTTTGGCACCCCATTTTGCATTAAAAGCCATTTGCCAGTGCATGGAAGAGGAGGAGATGCATTGCATGATTTTTCTCAATTCTATCCATGCCATACCAAGTTCAAGATCATGCCTCTTTTGCATGAGGTTCTAGATTTGCATGATTTTTCTACTAGGCATTGAAGTTTCTGATACTAAATCTCATTCATGGGATATTTTATATAAATATGGGTAGAACCCTATATCCAAATCTATATTTTTGATTTTAGTAATATTATTCTATATTTTTAATGTATTTTCTACAAGTTGTAACTTGGAGAATGAAATAAATTAAAGATTTTGTCTTTCTTGTCTGAGAAATCCCTGTGTATGGAAGTTATTTGACTATTTATGGAAGTTTTAATTCTTATTTTAGTCAAAAAAATTCATTTATGGTATTTTATACCCTTCAAAAATATTTTTTGATAAAAATAAAAAAATCTTTTCCCATCTATGAAAAATAACAAAAATATTGCCTCTAATTTCCCATTTGCATGGGTTTGTGCTCAAATATATTTCAATCTATTTTTGTCCTATTGTGTTCATTAAATCAAGCATTAAAATCCAATACAAAAATATTTGGTGTAATCACCATTTTTAGTTTTGTAAATTCTATTTTTAAACTCTTTCCCCAGTCAAACCCTAGTTTAAGAGTAAGAACACTAAAGGATAAGAATTTATATAAAACTAATACTTTATCAATTTCATCGAATTTAGTGAAAGGAAGTCAACCTTATTTAGAGGTTAACCTCAATTCTCCAATGTCCTATAGCTTGGAAGTTTTCCCATTTTATCATTATATCTTTTCACAATGAGTTACCAGATCAAGGATCAGGTGCAAAATATATGTGATAATAGTTTCTAGAATGCCTAATGGGACCCAAAAATTACATCTTAGTGAGCATTATATGATCTTTGTATGAATTTTAAAAATAACTGGTGAGTTTACTAGCTTATGGGTTTAGAATTTCAAGGTTTATGTATGCCAAAAAATAAATAAGATCATCTACTAAAGGTAAGAGAGATTAATTAAAAGAATTATCATTTCCTTCTAAAAAATATCAAAATCAGTTGTCCTTATCCTTAGAGTATATCTTATAATTTTATTTGTATCTCCACTAATTACTCTCATTAGTTCCATACCTCCCTAATGGCTAGAAATCTAAATTTCATATCTTTAAATGGAATTATCCCACTGTAGCTGCCCCAATATGATGATATATCTACTTTCACTTTTAAAAAACTACCATATTTTGCTAGTGAAACTTCTACCACTCCTATGAAATACATACAAGATATTACTAATCTATGTTCAATCTACAATGTGGTACAATATAATATTGAAATGAGACTCCTAGTCTCCTCTTTCAAAGGTAAAGCCTTACAATGGTATAGAGGTCTTACTCCCAACTCTATCTAAGTTTGGGATGAGCTAGGAACTACACTATGTGTGATGTCCCTTACTTAGGGGCTCCTTTTTGTCTCTACACAACTCTGATATATAGCAATAACAGCTCTGATACCACTATGATGTCCCTTCAAATAGGGAATATATAAACTCATAAAGCTCTGATCACAGATACAAACTTGCAGAATAGATTCAAATAAGCATACACAAATCACAGTATAATCTCTCAATAGCAAATAAAGATCTCATTACTTGTTCTTCTGGACGATTACACGATTGAGTCTCTATTATACAAAATAAAGAATATTAAAATCCTGGTCTTAAAACCCTGGCTTTTGCTAATCTGGCAATGAAAACTAGATCTGGAAGTGTCTCGGCCTTTCTGTGTCGACACACAGGCGCCGTCGTCGGTCGATATCTCACCGACGTCGGTCTCTGTCGGTCGGCTTTCTATCAACATCAATCTTCAGTCGACCGATGTCGGTCACTGGAAGCCCTTTCTCGGCTGATGTTAGTGCCTGAACAACTCTGAACAGACCTGTACGGACGTGGTATGGCCGCCAACCTGTCTCTTCTTAACCCCTGATTGCTAAACAACTTGATCTCACGAATATAGATTCTAACACAAGATCTATCTCTGTATAACTTATTGGGTCAAAACTAAATAAAGAAAATACTTGGAAAGCTCTGTGATAAACTTTTGTGTGAAGTTATCTCTCAACCCTAGAATTTTGTGATAACTTTTGGATGAAGCTATCTCTCAGATCTGTATCTCTATGATAACTTCTGGATGAAGCTATCTCTCAATTTGGCAATAAATCAGCTGATATCTCACAGCCTCTAAATCACACACAATGAAGAGGGAACGTTCTCCACTGCAATAGAATCCTGGAACCCTTGGCTCAGTCTTCACAGAAGAATTTCTTCAAAATCAATATCAATAATCTATGCATAATGAATAATGGCCTCCATGAGAAACCCTTATACCCTCAAAAAGATATGCTTGCCCTAATTAGGGTTTTCTTAAATTAGAATTAGGGTTTCTAATTAAAAATAGGCTAAATAATTAATATTTGATTAAATCAATTAAATATTAATATCTCCCTCAATACATGTCGGATCCTTGAACTGATCGAAGCTAGTAAATCAGGGAGTGATTCCGCACATAACCATATCAAAATAAAGGCGCTCTGCTGCATATCAAATATCCCTAAAAAGTAGGAGCTCATGCCCAATGTCTAAAATAACCTGAATGAAAACCAAATGTAGAAATTCTACGAATCAAAGTCAAGCCAAGCTCCAATATGACCCTCTCTCCATCCTATTAGCCTACGAAGGTCGCATAATAGGCTAATCATCAAGACTGTCAATGTCCATGAAAAAGGGGACATGACAATCCACCCCTCTAGAAATTGCTTATCCCCAAGCAATCTCATAACAATGAACTACTCGATCCACCTGGATCCCAAATGTAGCTATGCTCTGCACTGCCGTGAATCAATGCAAGTACCTGCAATATCAACAGAAGTAGAACAAAGAAAGACTCATAAACAAACTGGCGCATGAAACTCCAACCTCCAAGATTACAAATACCATAGTCAAGAGCACATGAGAAAAAAATTCTCAAAACATCATAATCTAAGTATAATGGACAATTTCAACTGCCAATTCCATTTACAAGAGATGGTGCCAATCCATCCCATAACTGATCTCTCTGTAAAGGCGGCACAACCAACTGTACCACACTATCATCTGTATGAGAATAATCAATATGGAGATTCAACTCCACTGGTATCCCAAACTCCTCAGAATCAGGTACTCCCAAGTCCTGAATATGTGTGTGAGCCTCAACCACATGGTCCTCATCAACAGCTACAAAAACATACTCATCAGCAATACTCAATATACTAACCTCTGAGTATACCTCTATACTCTGAATGCAAACATCAGGCTCATCCTCACTGACTACCACCTGAGCTAAACTCACCTGAAGACAAAGCTCATCCACAACATCCTCAACTACCCCTACTTGTGAAGATAATGCAGATAAATCATTACCTGAAGATGTGTTAATATCTCCCTGTACTGGATCAGCATAACTGTCAAACTCATCATGCAAGTGGTTACATGTCATAGGGAAAGCACTACGATCCTTAGGCCTATTAATTAAACTCTTTAACCACATACAAGCTCTAGGTGAGACATTTTTCCCTTTTGTCCAGACATACCATAAATCTTCTGCCAAAAGTTTAGAGATTTTATCCTCCTCCTCAAACAAGATTGTGAACATGATAGAGTGCATGGATGCTAATACATCACTGGAATGAAACTCATCTAAAATATTCCAAAATATTTTAAACATAGTGTGAATGCCACCAATACATCCTACTAACATCATAATGTTTTCAAACCCATACCTTGCAAAAGTGTCAAGTAATCGCGCCCTCTTTGAGAAATGAGAGTCTCTAATGTCATCCAACTTTTCAAAGCTTTTCACCATGGCATGAAGTACCTCTCTCATAATCTGATCATCATAAAAATTAAAGCCAGCTATTATTCTCATGATTTCACTAATACAAGAGAGAGTTGCAAGTCTTACCACCTCATCATGATGTCTCAATAATTCGTGCTTCACCAAAGAATCAAACGCTGGAGATAACACTGTTTGTATCTCATAAGAATTTGACTGCTCAACCTTGCTTAAATAAATTTCTAACTCCTCCAGAGTTTGTAAAAGGTCATCTGCTTGCTGTAATGGATTTTCTAACTTCTCCTTTGCATTGTGCACTCTTTCTTCCAAATCTTTGACACCTGTTAGCGCCATGTTGATACCCAAACTACCCAATAGGATGGCAAGACATTAGCTCCAATCAACCCAACAGGATGGCAGGAATTTGGCTCTGATACCACTGTGATGTCCCTTACTTAGGGGCTCCTTTTTGTCTCTACACAACTCTGATATATAGCAATAACAGCTCTAATACCACTGTGATGTCCCTTCAAACAGGGAATATATAAACTCATAAAGCTCTGATCACAAATACAAACTTGCAGAATAGATTCAAATAAGCATACACAAATCACAGTATAATCTCTCAATAGCAAATAAAGATCTCATTACTTGTTCTTCTGGACAATTACACGATTGAGTCTCTATTATACAAAATAAAGAATATTAAAATCTTGGTCTTAAAACTTTGGCTTTTGCTAATATGGCAATGAAAACTGGATCTGGAAGTGTCTCAGCCTTTCTATGTCAACACACAGGCGCCGTCATCGGTCGATATCTCACCGACGTCGGTCTCTGTCAGTCAGCTTTCTGTCGACATCGGTCTTCAGTTGACCGATGTCGATCACTGGAAGCCCTTTCTCAGCCGATGTCAGTGCCTGAATAGCTCTGAACAGACCTGTATAGACGTGGTACGGCCACCAACTGTCTCTTCTTAACCCCTGATTGCTGAACAGCCTGATCTCACGAATATAGATTCTAACACAAGATCTATCTCTGTATAACTTATTGGGTCAAAACTAAATAAAGAAAATACCTAGAAAGCTCTGTGATAAACTTCTGTGTGAAGTTATCTCTCAACCCTAGAATTTTGTGATAACTTTTGGATGAAGCTATCTCTCAGATCTGTATCTCTGTGATAACTTTTGGATGAAGCTATCTCTCAATTTGGCAATAAATCAGCTGATATCTCACAGCCTCTAAATCACACACAATGAAGAGGGAACGTTCTCCACTGCAATAGAATCCTGGAACCCTTGGCTCAGTCTTCACAGAAGAATTTCTTCAAAATCAATATCAATAATCTATGCATAATGAATAATGGCCTCCATGAGAAACCCTTATACCCTCAAAAAGATATGCTTGCCCTAATTAGGGTTTTCTTAAATTAGAATTAGGGTTTCTAATTAAAAATAGGCTAAATAATTAATATTTGATTAAATCAATTAAATATTAATATCCCCCTCAATACATGTTGAATCCTCGAACCGATCAAAGCTAGTGAATCAGGGAGTGATTCCGCACATAACCATATCAAAATAAAGGCACTCCGCTGCATATCAAATATCCCTAAAAAGTAGGAGCTCATGCCCAATGTCTAAAATAACCTGAATGAAAACCAAATGTAGAAATTCTACGAATCAAAGTCAAGCCAAGCTCCAATATGACCCTCTATCCATCCTATTAGCCTACGAAGGTCGCATAATAGGCTAATTATCAAGACTATCAATGTCCATGAAAAAGGGGACATGACACTATGTACCCAATTTGAAGACAAGAGTGACCACCTTTCCTTGGTTAAACAATTAACTACTATTTAATGAGCTCCTCATGAGCACATGACTGATTTCAATTTCTATTTCAAGAAGAAATATAGAATTCTAGTATTGTTCAAGCCAAATCCAAATAATGTTTTCCTATATTACTTAATATCCTTGAATAGTGATATAATTATTATGATCTAGTCAATGGGTGGCACCACACTTTTTAATGCATATGCAATCACAATAAGGGTAGAAAATTGTTTAATACAAATAGGAAAAATTTCCCCAAGGTCACCAATGCCTCTATTTCTAGAAATACATCCTATTTCACCCCTAAAATTGTTCTAATTCCCATCATAAGTAAAGCACTAGCTTTGACTCCTGCACCTACAAATAATTTATATGATATTGAGTCACTAATCAAGAGTTTTAGCAAAGAGTTAGTAATAATGGAAAGGCAAAAATTCCAAAACTACAAGCCTTATCAGTAGCCCAACCTAACATACCAACCCAATAGGCAGCCATACCAAAGTGGTTCATAACCATAGTAAGGTAATTCATAGCCAAAAAGTCAAGGCATGCAAGAAAAACCTCTAAACATTTGTGCTCTACCTACACCAGGTGCTTCTAAATCTAGTATACCTATTCAGACTAACCTAGCTCAAGAGTATGAGTGGTGTTATCCTTATTATTAGCTACATAATTAGAATACTTATCCTAATTATTTTTTTATTAAATCCTTGATATTGAAAGGCATATCAAGTACATAAGGATAGTAGGAAGAATCCACTTCCCAACAAGTAGATATATAAGAACTTGCTCAAGGTGAGGTAACTCTTCTAAACTAGAAAGAGGATGAATTTTGTGGTGTAAATCAGGAAGAAGCATTATTTAATGGTGGAGGTTCAATGGAAACCAACACACATTCAAATAAAAGATAAATAGAGAGTTATCATCCCCCCAAGGTGGAATAAGCTACAAAATCCAGAGTTTTACTAGAACCTGCAAAGAACAACATAGTATAAATGCCACCCTTTATACCTATAAGCCAGCCCAAAGCAAAAGTGCCAACTTTGAATCTTTTAAAATAAGACATAACTCTTGAAAAAGTAATATAAAAGGTTTGTAATATCCCTTTCAGTATAGTTGAGAAAATGAAGAAGACCAATTTGAATGTTACCATGAGGGAAACATTGTACATTCCCATGTAAAGTGATTTTTTATAAGAGGCTTTGAATAATTTCTAGAGAACAAACAAGGTTAAAGACATGGGGACAAATACTATAATTAATTTATGACAACCACAAATTGACACTAAAATGAAAAAAATGGTAAGCCCCCTTTCTATATTTCACTTATAGTAGGGAAACATCTCATTCATAATTGCATGGTAGATTCAGGGGCTAGTAGTTCAGTGATGCCCAAAAAAATAGCTAATGCACTTGGCATAAAATATACACCTATCAGTAAAGGAGTGGTTCAATTATATGGCACTATTGTTTATACAATAGGAATAATAAAGGTGCTAAATCTCACTATTCATGATTATCCAAGCTTGTCAATCTCTCTAGACATCTAAGTTATAGATCTTCCCCCTTACTTTGCCATTTCTCTTTCAAAATATTTCAATGTAAATATGAGAGGATATTTATTTATGTATTGGTCTCACATGTTTCTTAGGATGAGATATAAAGCAAGAGTGACAATAAGAGTTGAGCTAATCACAAAATATCATATTGAGCCATACAATCCTATCCCTAGGACATGAATTGTATATTACAAAATTAGGAAGAAGAAGAGGCTCTTGAAGTTGCAACACCTATAGAAGAGATCCTAGGCACTCATCTAGATGAATGGGTTTCAACCCTTCAATTCAATCCTTATGACTGTATAAGAAATAAGGTTGGTTACATATTGCATTCATGAAAATGATGCAATTATCCCAAACTTAGTAAATCCAGATGAAGATCTTCATGGGATGTGGAAATTTTTCTTTGATGGTTCAAAAAGAAGAAATTATGTGGGTGCAAGATTTGTCTTGATCTCTCCATAGAAGGAGAGCTATTTCTATTCTTTCAAACTTTAGTTCATCTATACAAATAATGTAGTTGAATATGAGGCTTTGATTTGAGGCCTGTAATTGTTTAAAGAGAGAGGGATAAAATCCCTATAAATATTTGATGATAGTGAGATGATTGTGCACCAAGTGAGATCTAAAAGCATAAGTAAGAATAATTTACTAAGATCTTAGAAACACAAGATTTGGGATTTTTTAGAAGACTTCAACACTTTGAATATTCAAGTTGTACAAGAGCACATAATAAATATGTTGATCGTATGGCCTCCATAGGATCCCAATATAACCTACTGAAAGAAATAAAGAAGAAACATAGTCAACATGTAAGTTTGATAATAAGGCCATATATTCTTGATAATGCAAATAATTAGCAAGTCTTCTATAGTGATCAATAGATGGTAAAATTTTTGAGAGAAGAAGCTAAATTCTTAGATAGGAACTAGCTAAGACTCCAAGATCAATATGGAGATCAAATCATCTAGTTGAAGACAAACAAACTACCTATGAGTCTTGTTACACTATAAAACATCTTCAATTATGATGATCAGCTAAAAGGTGAGAATAATAATATCACAGTGAATGAAAAAGAATGTGAGCCAGTGGTCATCTCAAAAGAAAAATCACTAAAAATAGGGAAGGTATGTAATGATTCTAAAAAATAAGATTTTGTTGAGTTATGTCAAGATTTTGATGATAACTTCAATTGGAGTTATCATGATCTAAGAGGATTTGATCTTAGCTTAGACCAATATAAAATATAATTAGATCCAAATACCAAGCCTATCAGATAAAAACAAAGACCTATTAATCCAAAATAGAACCCCTGATGAAGAGTGATTTATCTAAACTGATATAGGCTAATATTTTATTATCAAACACTCATCTTGGGTTGCAAATTTAGTCCCTGTAAGAAATTAAAATGGTGAAATTAGGATGTGTGTATATTTTAGGGATATAAAAAAAGAATCTCTAAAGGATAATTATCCTCTTCCCCCATGGAATAAACTCTACAAACTATATCAGGATTTAAAAGATTTTCTCTTTTAGACAACTAATTTGGTTATAACCAAATCCTAGTGTAAGAATTAGACCAGTTTAAGATTGATTTTACCATAAAATTGGGCACATATGCATACATAAAAATTCCATTTAGTCTGACTAATGTTTGTGAAAATTTTGAGAGAGCCATGGATATGGTGTTTAGAGGTATGATAAATGAAATGATCCTAGGATACCTGGATGATATCAATATTTACTAAAAGCATGTTGATGCACACCTAGATCACCTTAGAAAATGTTTTGAAAGGTGAAAATAATTTGGGGTTTCCCTTAATCCCAATAAATGAATTTTCATAGTTCTTGAAGGGAAACTACTATGATCTAGGAATTTGACTCAAGAAAGGATGGTTAGTATGGTGTTAGTTCCAAAATGAAATAAACACACTAACAACATAACATCTCTAGTTCTAGACACTAAGGAGAGATTAGTTAACAAAATCAAATGAAAAACACAACTAAAAATCAAGGAATGAAAACACAAGAATTCCTTCACCTTCCTTGGATGCTCCAAATGCCTTTGTATTAGTGGCTTGCTCGGCTTGTGCTCATGAAGTCCTTGGTAATGGAATCTTGGCTACCTCCATCTCTCCTTATGGCTTTGGCTTGGCTTGGAATCAATTTGGAATTATAAATTTACATTATCAAGTCATTTGAAGATATTTTAGCATAGTAACTTTACACCAAAATAAATTAGAAATGATGTTCATGGCCTCTCTATTTATAGATTTTTACAAATGTCTAGAATCAACATGAACCATCCATCCTCAGATTGAGATGTGTGGTTGAGGATTAATTCAATTTTTGGAATTAATTTTATAATTATCCTCATCATGACATTGGAAAAAGGGGTAATTAAGAGGAATGGAGGGATTTGATGAGGCATGTGAGGCATGAATCCTGATATTTGTGGCATTTATGGCCTAGGGATGTCTTCCCAAGAATAAGGTCACCTGATGATGTAGATATTCAATATTAATTTCCAAAAATAATTTTAAACAAGTTTCCATAGAATTCTTGATTAGGCCTTGATTTGAGTTAATTAGATCTTAAGCATGATTAAGCACTTTGTGCACAAATTACTCAAATTGATCAGAATGCCTTGTTATTGGTCCAAAATTTGATTACATTAGAATTGGAAGTCCATGTCAGATGCATTGGAACCATTATCCAATTTAGGATATTACAAACAATAAATAAAAAAGGCACACATCTTGTGCAAGAGATTTGATAGGAAAGATCAATCAAGAGCACCTAGGTGTAAAATTAGCATTTTGACTTAGAATGATCTGATCAAAGTTAGCTAGCCCATAAATTACATTGCCCCATTCAATGATACTTTATCCAAAATCAGCACTTTAATATGTCAGTTTCACATCATTTAGCATGTTTTAGTGTTTTTAGGGAAAATTATGCATTTTAGGTGGAAATTGGTCAAAAGCCTAGTTGGAGGTTATTGGTGGCTAGTTTTAGGTGTCTATAGTTTGCCCCTATTTGGAAAGATGTTACAAACGATAGGCAAAATAATGTCTTATAAAATAATGAGAGATGGTTTGTATGCCAAGAAGAAGATGATGGTTGAAGAACAAAGCTCCAAATGGTTTTGGTAAGCCTATGATGATGCCCCCTCGAGGGAGTGGCTTTCACAGTTTTTGATGGATGGTCCCTTGAAAAGAAGCAAGAAAAAGGTGGAATTAACCCATGGTTGAGATTAATCCAAATTATAAAATGCTTTCATGCATTGATGTAGAAAGGATGCTAATTTTCCCAAAGGTAGTTATAATCAGGAATAAAAGTCAAAATAATGATTTTCCCATAGGCATCATTAAGAGGACCTAGATTGGCTAAAGATGATTGTGCCTCATTTAGGGTTGATTGGCAAGCATAACTCAAGGATATAACATGGAATATAGATTAAAAATGATCAATTTCAAAGTGACTAAAGAGATGGATAGAGGAATAAGATTGATCATTAGAAATGATTTAGTTGTAACTACCAATGAGGAGATGCTCATCCTGATTAGCAATGATACTAAAATGGTTAATGGGTTGATTTGATCAAGATGGGTGAAAATATTTGCCAAGGTGCTAAGGAGAAATGTCTACAATTATATTGATTATAGACCTTGTTGAAGCTGATTTTTGTTGTAGAATGTGATGGTAGGCTTCATGATAGAACATCATGAAGACTTGGTCAAAATATGCATAAATATTGATTCCTGATATCTAATAAACACTCAAAAATAATACACCAATGATAAAAACCATGATGATAATATTGATGTATGAATATGGATAGACTCAAGAATAGTGTTCTCAAGGAATCACCTAATGAACACATATAGACTGAGTTGAGGAAATAGTGCTAAAAGCAAACAAATAGGCAAGCAAATAAACAAACAAACAAACAACTTGAAATAAATAAACAAATAAAAAGCTTAAAAACAAAAGTAAAAGAAAGCATCCTAACAATGACCATGCCCTAGTAAGGTGGATCAAGGATAAATGACTAGGATTAGATAGGACAAATATGTTTATATTTTTTAAATATTTGAATGGAATTTTGAGGTATCTTAACTTGTTAGAGAATGACAAGATAACTACTCACAAAATGGCAAGAGCATTTGGCTTAGGTTTCTCATAAAATGGTGAGAGCATATGGAAAGGGGGACTGAGATGACCTCAACATGAATTGAGCATAACCCACATAGTCTTGAAATGAACTCAAGTCATAGTAATTCTATCCACACAAAGGTGAGGAAAAACCAACTAGGTCCTGATAAGTTCTCAATTCTAGCAAATGGCAAGTTAAATGAAAATAGTAATAGCAAAGTGATGCAGTAATGCATGATAAATAAGTGTTGACCTTAGTTTACCCATAGATGGTTATAACTAGGATACAATGACATAAGTCAATGATACTAATTTTCCCATAAACAATTATAATTAGTATCAAGACTGGTAGGACACTAATTTGCCCATAGGTAGTTATAATCAAGCTCTCATAAACAAATGTGTATATAAGATGAAAGATATCTTTCCAGATCAACTATAACACTAAATTCATAAACTATCATTGTAAACATGAATTGGATTGATTATTGAAACTTGATCAACATCCCCCCATGAAAAGGTGTGGGAAGAACCAAATGAGCTAAGATAAAAATAGGATTGGGTAGGATGACTAAAAAGAGGCTTTGGTCTAGATAGGAATAGAATGATAGGATGTATAAAATGGTAAGAGGGTTTTCCCCCAAGTGATGGGTTGAATAACAAGCATATACAATAATGGAAAATGGATATGTAACAACAATAATGGCATGGAAATGTGAAATGGTATGGTACATATTTTTTGGCCTAGGTATGGTTTTTGATTCTATTATTCCTATTGATGGGGAGATGTACATCCTAATCAATAAATGATACAAATAGAATACTCAATCATGTTAATTAATATACCACACCTCATCTAAATAGTTGATTTATTAAGAACTTGATGCAGATCTAGTTGTCAAAAATGCTTTTATGATCTTCACTCGTCATTGATTCTGATTCCTTCAAGCATCGAGACAAGGTATCTTTGTAGCCTCTATAAAGGAAAGTGAAACCATAGATGGTAAATAGGGACAGATAATAGATGGTAGGTTTGAATATGAAATGGAATGGTAGATGATAATGTAATGTATAATGGTGGGGAAACAAATGAAGATAAAAACTTTCATTAACACGTAATGTTATTGATGCTAGATTTGACATAATTTTAGTTATGGCAAGGCCGAAGACTTGTTCTCTCGAGAGGACCAAAAAAAATTTCTATTATTTGATCTTAAGAGTAGCTACCTTATGATTAGGATATATATTGGAAGCTATTTTTATTTGATCTTTGATTTTGTCTTCATCAAGTAGTGAAGAACTTTTGTGATTAGCTATTTGTGCCTTAATGAGATTTTCACCAATGAAGTTATCTTGATTGTCTCGTAGCACCTTTGAGAAGGTTTCACTAAGGAATGTTGACTTTTGAATTTGATTATCTTCTAGTGCTTCCAAAAAAGTTTCACTAAAAGATGTTGAGTTCTAACTTGGATTATCCCCTAACACCTTCACAAAGGTTTCACTAGGAGAGTGTTCTTCTACTACATGAATGTTGTCTTGGCCTCCTTACTCTTCTTCAACTGCTATGTCACCATGGATGTATTTAATATAAAGTTTGATTCTATTAGTCCTAATTGACACTTGTGGGAGATGGAATTCCAATAATATGGCTATTTTGGCTGATGGTAATGGCCTATGGAATGGAATTGAAATGGGGAGAGGCTGCATAATCCTCATAGAAGATAATAGGATAACTTATGTCAAATCTAAGTACTCATCCTAAAAAACTATATAAAGATCAAAAATGTATTAAAATTGATATATGAGGCATGTGTAACCAACGTTGTAATAGCCATGAATATATTCTTCATCTGAATCTGATTATAACTCAAGGGACTCTGAATCTAATGCTAAATCTGATGTTGGTCCAAGAGTAAAACCTGACTCTAACTCTAATTATTTATTTGATGGGTACTCGATTATAATTATGTCTTGTTGAATATTTGGTATTGGATAAGTGACAACCTATAATAACATGATGGATTCCACAAAGACTAGTTTATCAAAGTGAGACTCCTCTAAGATGGGAAAAAGGTCAAGAGAAAACTCCTCAGAGACTGGATTGTCAATAGGAGGCTCTTGAAAAATAGGCACATGGTCAAGGTAAGTATTTTACCAAATGTGGTTATAATCATTAAGAAATGACTTAGTAAAGACTAGCTCATCAGAATGAGACTCCTTGACAAATGGTATAGGATCAATAGGCAATTTATCACATGTTAACTTGTCAAAAATGGTTGATTCAATAGAAACATCTCAAATTGGTTGGTTCTCTTGGCCTTGGTTTCCAATGAGTTATAAAATACAATTTTTGAACACAACTTGGTCTTTGAATGATTAGATCAACTGAGTTTTGTTTGGGATTGGTACTAGATGAGGAATGACTTATAGTTGGATAATGGTAGGGCCTTGGGGATAATGATTTATCGCATGAGCCAAAGGATGAATTACTAAGATGGTAATGATAGGGTGTTATGGGGATTGATTACCAACATAAGCCAAAATACTAGGTATTGGAATGATGAAGGGGCATTGTGGATCTTGATTGCTCACACAAGCTAAAGCATGAGATCCTGGTATAGAAATGGTTTGGCATTTTAGAACTTGATTTCTCACAAAAACCAAAGGATAGGGTCTTGGTATGGGAATGGTGTGATATTTTGGTATTGGAATAGAAATGGTATGATGTAATGGAGCTTGATTACTTGCACAAGCCAAAGCATCCAATTCTTCTTCATAAACCATATCATCTCAGTCATGAGTTGGTTCATAAGCTAGTTCTTAACTGTGTTCTATGTAGTGATTATTGTAAAGAGGGTATGGATCTATATCCCAAATAACATTATCTATAGTTGGGTCTTTAAATTCCTCCTCACAAGCCTCTTGATACTAATCAAGGTCTCAATTTGGATCGTAAGTTATTTCATGACTTTATTCCCATGAATGATTAATATGAGGTAGATAGGCATATGTCTCACAAACCATATTAACATCATTGGGATCTTGAATAAAGCCATAAAACTCATTTTGTGTGGCCATTCTATCATAATTTGGATTTTAAGTGACTCCACCATAAGTGTAGCTAGACATATCTATGTAAATTATGAAATCTCTGGAATAAAAAGGCCTAGAGTTCTACAAACTCTAAAAAACTATGTCCAAAGGACAAATGGTTCAAGCTTGGTCTAACTTGGTCGAAGGTGTGGAGCTATATCTCCAATATGGTATAAAAGTGGATATGTATCTCCAAAATAATTTATGCTAAGGCTTGGCATAAAACAATCTAACATCAAATGTCTAATGTCAAATGTCATATGCACAAAAGGTCAAGTGTTTGAATAAAAATTGGCATTTCAAAGGTCTAGGTCAAAGTGTTCCAAACAAGGTCTAAACTAGGAAAGGGAAAAGTTGAGTTATTAGGTCTTTTATCCAAACATGGAGTCAAAATCTAGGCTCAAACAAATAGGTATACGCTAGGACTTTTGGCAAAATGATGTCAAAATCTAGACTTAAAACAAAGGCTGATGTGATTTAATTTCATCTAACAAGTTTGGAAATAACTTTGACATAACCTGGCACACAAAATCAAACACAAAAATGATTAGTTGGCATAAGGTATAAGACAAAAGACTCTTTGATAAAGGCTATGTTTATCCTAAATAAAGGCACAAATAATGATGAGGATAGGCTATAAATAAACAAACCATCAATAGTTTTCAAATTTGGGTAGTTGATTAACAAGATTTATGCAACCCAAAAGAGAAAGATATGTGTATTAGCCCCATGAATTAAGGCCTAAATAGAAATCAATGTTTCAATCCAAACTTGACAAGGCTAATTGAAAACTCAATAGTGAAAACTAGGATTTGACCAAACAAGCTAGACAAGATTGGATAGCATGACGGCATAAGACAAATGTCCAAATGGTATACATGACATGGTTTGAAACAAATAGTTTTTAGTGTAAGGAAAACTAGTCTTGAAACAAATTGAGTAGCCTAACAACATAATCATGCTCAAATGATGTGATCAATGTTATGTTTCAGAAGACTCAAAGACATAAATGGTTTGACATGATTTGGGTAGCATAACACTACCTTCCTTAACTCAAATAGAACACACACAAACAAGTTTAAATTTTTTCAAGGCACAAGTGTGGTGTAAAATATCTCTCATAACACCTCTTTAGACAAAATAGTGACATATAGACAAATTATATTTGACATGGCTTATACACAAACAAACAAGTTTTAGTCTCAAAAACATACCAAATGAGAAAATGATCAAAATACTCTAAGTATAACCATCTAAATCCTAACAAGGGTATGGCATGTGGGGTTGACTAAACTATCAAGTTTTGAATGATCTAGGTGAATCAATTGCACAATGATTTTCATGCAAAAAAATGCAAAAGAAAATCATGGATTTTGTGTTCATATCACTTGGGTTATTGCAAAAAGGTCTAGTCCTTTTTGTAACCAATACATCCTATTGTTCACTCAGTATAGTGTGATGTCCAAAGTGTCACTACATCATATGTATAACTCCAAAGGATCCAAATGAAGTCAATGCTAGGAGATGAAACCCTGGGTCAAAGCTTCCCTAAAGAACTTGTGGGAGGTGATCAAAACCCCCTCACAAGCCAAGATGCATAAAAAATAAAGAAATCATGAAAGTATAAAGACTTTAAGTTCATTTAAAATCTCACCCAAACTTTGATGAGTTTTTGGGGAGTACTTTAGATGAATTTCTTTTTAAGCCTTGGACTAGGCTATTTTCAATAGGAATGGTGCTTTTGATTCCAAGGGTTCCCTATAGGGGACAAATGGAAGAGCCTACACATAACATTACTCTTTTTGCCAATTTTTTTTTTTTGATTAAACAACTATTTCAAACAATAATTGACAAGTGTGTTTAATTTTAAACCCAAAATGAAAGATTTGGTGGTGTTCATTTAACCCCTTGGTCTTAGTTACAAACTTTTAAAACATTCACCAAAACATCTAAGTGCTTTGATAAACACCAAAACAAGGTTCCTAATTGTTTTGTAAGAATGCAAAGGTGATTTAAACATGTTTTGAACAAATATCAAGCTTGGTCCTATAGAAAAAATGTTAGCATGTCTTTTAGCCTTGAAGCTCTTTTTAGCTTAAAACAATAAACTTTGGAAAAATAGCTCTCAAATCTATATTTTTGGAAAAAAATAGTGACTAACATTGGTTATTACAACTGATTATGGTTACCTTTGATAAACAAAATCTAACCAAAGTTAGTTTTACTAACCAATGTCAGTTAAGCCATGTAACCAATGTCAGTCTTACTTGTCAACATCAGTTACTATGTAAAACCATGGCAACCAAAAATGGAAAAATAAAGTTAGAAAATCAATTTGTAAGAGTTTTAAAGGTCCAGATAAATATTTTAGAGTTACAAAATTATCTTCTTTAGGTGTGAGATGTGTCTAGGCCCACCGGGCATGCCATTATGTGATCTAGGAATTTGACTCAAGAGAGGATGGTTAGTATCATGTTAGTTCCAAAATTAAAACAAAATGAAAGAAACACACTAACTAGCATAACATCTCTAGGCCTTGACACTAGGGAGAGCTTAGTTATAAAAAAAAAATGACAAACAAAACTAAAAAATAAGGAATAAAACACAATAATTCCTTCACTTTTCTTGGATGCTCTAAATGCCTTTGTAGTAGTGGCTTACTCGGCTTGTGCTCATGAAGTCTTTGGAAATGGAAGCTTGGATACCTCCATCTCTCCTTGGAACCTTGTGGATTTGTATTGAAATCAATTTGGAATGGTAACACTAATTGCTTGAATATTTGTAATTAATTCTTCATTATAACTTTGCATTCTCAAGTCTTAAAAATGATGTTCATGGCCTCTTTATTTATAGATTTTTAGATTTGATCAAAATCAACCTGAACCATCCATCTCAAGATTGAGATGTGTGGTTGAGGATTAATTCAATTTTTATAATTTTGTAATTATCCTCATCATGACATTGGAATATAGGGTAATTAAGAGGCATGGAGGGCATGAATCTTGATATTTATGGCATTTATGGCCTAGGGATGTCTTCCCAAGAAATGAAGTGACCTAATAATGTAGATATTCAATATTAATTTCTAAAAACAAGTATTCAACAAGTTTCCATGGAATTATTAATTAGGCCTTGATTTGGATTAATTAGCTCTTAAGCATGTTTAAGCACTTTGTGCACACATTACTCAAATTGATTAGCATGCCTTGTTATTGGTCTAAAATTTGATTGGATTCGAATTGGAAGGAAATGTTAGATGCATTAGATCCATTATCCCATTTATGATGTTACAAATAAAAAATAACAAAGGCACATGGCTTGTGTAAAATATTTGATAGGAAAGAGCAATCCATAGCACCCAGGTGCAAATTTGGCATTTTGACTCAAAATGATCTGATCAAACTTAGCTAGCCCATAAATTGCATTGCCCCATTTAGGGACACCCTGGCTAAAATTGGTACTTTAATACATCAATTTCTCATCTTTTAGTGTGTTTTAGTGTTTTTAAGCCAAATTATGCATTTTGAGTGGAAATTAGCCAAAACCTTGATTGAACGTTATCAGTGGCCAGATGTAGGTGTCTACAACTACTAACACACATTATATCAAAAGAGGGTCTTGTAATATACCTATAAAGAATAAGTGATATATCTTCATTAACACTACCAAGCCATAAGAAAGGATTATAGAGCTTTCTTGAAAAAATCAACTTTGTAAGAAGATTTGTTTCAAATTTTGCCTTTATTGCCAAACCTCTTACTGCAATGCTAAAGAAGGGTATCATCTTTAACTAGACATAGGAGGCAAAAGATAGATTTAAATCCATCAAATGAGCTATTTCCTAGGCTCCTACCCTAATCAAACCAAACTATGAGAAATATTTTATTATATATGCCTTTGGATGGGAAGGAAGTATCTCAGCTATTCTGACTCAACACAATCAAGAATAATTAGAACAACCAATATCTTTTTTCATTCAAACCTTGAAGGATTATAAATAAAATTATAGTTTCATGGAGAATCAAGTATATTTTTTGATTAAATCTTTCAAAAAAATTAGGCATATGCTCTCCAACAATAAAATTCATCTGATGGTGAGTCATCAAAGTGTCAAACAGTTCCTGATGAGCTAGGAGATAAATGAAAAAAGAGGAGGATGGATCACAAAGGTCATGGAATATGATGTGGACATCAAAATCACAAAGATTTTAAGAGGAAAGGGATTGTGTGAATAACTTCCTTTTGATATCAATACTACTAAAGTAGTATCTAAAATTGTATATGCTCAAAGTGTACCTCAAATAGCTAATCCACCTCTTTTTAATAGATGGATCTATGACATGACCATTTTACTATAGACTAGTGAGTACCTATATGACCTTTCATAGTCAAAGCAAAGGTATTTCATACTCCAATCCATTCCTTATGTTATTTTTTATGGAATATTATTTAGAAAATATATGAATGGAGTTATGCTAAGATGTATTAAGAACAATCAAGTCCCCAAGGTGCTCGAGGAATTTCATGATGGCCCATCAGGAGGACATTTTTATGAGAAAACCATATCCATTAAGATAATGAGAGAGGGCTATTATTGGCCTAATTATTCAAAGATTCCCATCAATGGGTAAGGAACTATGAAAAGTGTGCTTATTCACTCGCAAGCAAAGATTACAAACTTTCCTTCTCAGACAAATTCAATTTGATTAATAGTTCACTCAATGGGGATTGGATTTCATTGGTATGATCAATCCACCATAGAGTGCATAACATAAATGGGTACTCATATAATGGACTATTTCACATGATGGACTAAAGTAGTTATACTAAAAGATGCCAAGGATGAATCTATCCTAGAATTCATGGATGGCATAGTCTCAATATTTGGTGTTCATCACACCATTATCTCAAATAATGCTAAAGAATTTGTGGGCACTCAAATTATTAACCTCAAGGTAACGGCTTGCTGAGTATACCAACAAGATCTTCATAAGAATTATCAAAATAATAATGGAGGATAACCAAAGGACATGTCACACAAAGATGAAATTAGCATTGTGCATTGATAGGATCACCCCTAAGAGAGCCATTGGTAACTCCCCATTTATGTTGGTATATGGGATAGAAGATTGAGTCCCACTTTCAATTAATTTACCATATCTAGAGCTTAATCACCAATTGGATTTGATTGACAATGATGAAATGATAGTAAGATTGGATGAACTCATATAACTAGAAGAAATCAAGAATCAATCAATAAAAATATTGGAAGAAAATCAAGCTCAAAAAAGAGGACTTTCAACAAAAAGGCATCTGATTGGAGATTTAATGAAGGAGACATGGTTCTCAAATGGGATGCAGACAAGGATAAACTAGAAAATCACACCAATTTTGATGCAATATGGAGAGGTCCATACATTATAACTCAATGCAAAAGAATTAATGCATTCTAGCTATCCAAGCTTGATGGATCAGAAATGCCTATCTCAGTCAATGAGATAGACCTCAAGGCTTGATTTTGAGGTAGGAATTCATTCAGAAAATAAGTTTTATAAAGAATAGGTTTAGTTGTGTTTTCAAAAATAAGTGATTTTATACAAGTCAACTCATTAGGAGTTTTTGTTTCCTTAATTTGTTCTATTTTCTCCCTATTTTGTTCTTGTTTAGTCAAATCCCAATTTTTTCTTCACCAGGTTATAGTGTGTTAAGCTTAAAATGACTTTATTTCCCAATGAACTAGAAGGCTACTAGATATAAATTGATTAATAGGTAATCATCCTATAGATGTCACCAAAAATGTTGATATTTTTTTCCCAAAAATATCGAAACATCAAGTACCCTAAGGGAGATCCCCTAATTTTTTGAAAAAAATCCCTTGAATTGACCAAAAAAACACATTCCTTTGTATGGTAAAATCGACAGTTCTAACTATAATTTTCAATTTGAAAATTGTAGTTCAATATTTGGATCCCATAATACACCAACTGACAGAATCCAAAAACCTATTTTCAATTTTCAATCTTGAAAAATTGCAAATTATAAGTAGAGTTTTGTATCACACAAACTAAACACCCCATGGAATCTGAAACTTGAACTAAAATTTACAATTTTGTAAATTGCATTTGTAGTTTTTCTTCCTATAAAACACTTCACCCATAATATAGATCTCAAAGATCAATTTTAAATTTTCAAAATTAAATATTGCAATCCAGGTTCTGGATCTCCCCAACAACCTAAGCCATAGAATATAGAACTTCAAATGCAATTTTCAATTTTATAAAATTGTAAATTGCAAGTAATGTTCCACCTTATCATTCCCAAACAAGTAAACCTTATATTTCTCATGGAATCCAAAGGTCAACATGCAATTTACAAAACTACAAAATTATATGAGGACTATGGATTTATACCACCAACCTTCATGGCCACATTAATTATAGGGTTTTTCTATATAAACATGTAATTTGGGATTTTTTAGTTTATTATTTAAATTGCAAATTCAATTTTTGATCTCTAATAATGATGACCATGCCTTCGACCTCTAGCTATATGTCAAGCCACATCTGTAAGCAAAGTACCACATGACTTTTACCCTTACACGGTATTCAAAGAATCTTCCTTGTGTTTTTTCCATAGTTTCTTATAGATTGAATCTTTTTAAGTTATTTTATTTCCCATAATTTTGTTTCCATTCTCTAGGGTTTCATTACATCATCTAGTTAGGGTTTTCTTGTTGTCATTATTTGACAATCATATAATTTAATAATTTATTATTTTTTCCAAGGTTTCCACGTAGTTGAGATCTAGGGTTTGCATCTTTGAAATCATAAAAACCTTAGGACTTTTCCCTAAAAATTTATGCATTTGGATCTAGGTTTTATTCATTTTTACCAAATCCAAGTGAATATACCATCATTTATTTGCCAAAAAGCTATTGAATATTCCTAGCAAGATACCTCCAAGTCCCTATGGACTTTGGATTTGTGATTTATTATTTTTGGGAAATTAAATGTTTAATTCCTAAATAATAAATGGGTCTGAGTAGATAAAATCAATAAATAATATACAATCATTAAACCAATAATTTATTTTAAAAAATTATATTTTTCTCTTTTCTAAAAAATAGTAATGAATGAGAGAAAATATTATTTAGCTTATTTTGGTTTGTTATGGTTGAGACAAAGTCTAATACTAGAGGAAAAAGACTGGGATTCTATCACAAACTAAGATTTAGAGTTCATTTCTTTATTGGATAGGACCAATGAAAATAAGACACCTTACTATTTGGCACTATAGTCCTGGTCTTGCCACTGTTTTCCAAACTTCTCATAAAGATATGCTTTTTTAGGTTTTATTCATAGCATATATGTAAGCTTGTGTACACAATTTTAGATCCTTGATGTTAATGAAACTCCCTATAAATCTGATTCTTCATGTGATTGTTTATTAGATGCAATTAAATGGAACTTTGTAAAATAGGGAAAAGGGATTAGTGTGTAAAGGATACACTGAACACAATTCATACCCTATGTGTGGGCACACTGCCTACATACCAATACTCTAAGGAGAGATCAAGTTATATGTAGTTCTCCCATTAAAGTTCTTGGTGCAATAATATGATGAAAATTTAGGTAAATTTAAAATTGGGTGTACTTGGAATGACTAGGGACTAGTGTAGAGGTTTGAATAATCTTGAAATACTATTGGATGGTTTTATGTAGAGAATAGGGAAAAGTGTTTGAGTAGTCTTGTTTGTATTCTTGCTTCTCTCTTGTAAATGAGTGCCAACCCTTCTAAATGGACTTGGAATGTCCTTTATAGGGTATTTAATGATTTGGATTAAATGAATTCTTGTTAGGATAATATGAATTAAGATAAGGATCTAGGAGAATATGACCATTTGAACCAAATTTGTACTTTAACAATAGTGCTAGAAATAAGACACCTTGAGTTTCAGCATTGTAGTCCAAGTTTGGGTGATATTGTCTTGAGGGTAGAAGACATGGGGGGGATGGATTTATCATGGAAATATTAGCTTAGGTTATTAAGGGTTCATTTTGGAAGGTTATAGATGATTAGGAAATTGTGAAAACATGCCTAAGAGGGTTAAGAGAGCAAGCATGATGGACCTATGGATTGGGTGTCATTAGACATAATCAAGTTACCAAAATTTTATTTTTACATGACTAAATTTACCCCTTTTATTCTAGTGATGTAGCAAAGTGAAATACTAGGATAAAGGAAAAATATAAAGCATACCTAAAATTACCTGCAAAGGTGAAGCTCATGAAGTTGTGTGATGTTGGGTGTGCATAGAGAGAGCACACTATGAAGCCTAAATTTGCAAGTGAAAACAAAGAGTATATCAGTCCTTACTAGATAATCTATATCTAAAATAATAATGTAAAAAATATAGGTAAGAGATAGAGAAAGAGAAAGGAATGAATACACCTCACTAGATACGTGAACCAATACAAAACATATTGTGATGCTAGATTTTTTTAGGTGTATGTTGTACCAAAAGTAATATTGTAAACAGAGTTGAGTGCTCAATTAACTATAAGCAGCTCGAGAAAGAAAAGGTAGGACTTTTATATCCATCATCACTTACTAAGTGAATATGATTAATCATGCATGTATCAATCAATGTTTAGATTGTGTGTCCAATCCTTCTAAATAGGTGGCTCAAGAATATAAAGGCTAGCTAGTGCTTTGGCTCCATCTTTACCCCATGAAGTGAAGTTATCAAGTAATATATGTATGGAATAGATGTTATATGAGATGGATCTTAAAACTCATTAATTTACTATGATCTAATAATGTTAGCATGGATATCCGAATGTATGCTAGAAACTAGGCCACTCTTGGCCATTTTGAAAGATGAAGATTAGTCTTGTATGAAAACCACTCTGAAACTAGTTCAATAGGCTTATGTGGAAGCTAAATAAATAAATTGGGTACTCAATAAGTTAATATTGTATTAAATACAAACCTAAAAAATTATTCTAACCACCTATATATGGATTAAGGCATGCAACTATTGACAAATGCTTGGAAAATAAATTAAACTCAGAAAGGAGAATAATTAATGTGCCATACACATTAAACCCAATCACTAGTGTTTGGAACATGGATTCTGATCTATAATTTATATCAACTACCTAACCTAAAACTAAAAGTGAGAGCCATCATGCCATGCATGATGCCCCCCATATCTAGATTCTCTAAGTAAAAACTATACTGAAACATGCTGAATCTAGACTATGTTGTACTGAGAAATATATGACTCAACTCATCTTTTTGTCTATTTTTAGAAAAAAATATTTTTTTCTATCTAGATAGGAGTGCCAAAAATAGGACACCCTATTATTTTACACTATATTCCAACTTTGGCACTATTGTCCAAGGCCAAATTTGATGACTATTCTAGAATATTTGTTGTTTGCTTAGTCTATTTTGCCTAGTCTGATGTCTAGATTCTATTTTGAGTGTTCTAAAAACTATTGTTTCAACCAATAGGATATCTTATCTCTATGACAAAACCCCTATTTGTTTCCCTCTCTTATGAGGTTATGAATGAATACCCTGTAATGACTACCCTTAGAAGAGATAGCCCTGCAAGTGTGTTATGTTGCATAGATACATGATATAGTAATGATAATTGACAAGATATATTGAGATATATAAATGTTTGTATTGAGAGATTATTATATCAATAGCGGTATGCCTAGATATATATAACAATTTAAAATCATGTGTAATATACTAAACTAGAATCAAAAGTATTAGTTAGTTTTCAAGGAGGGATGGAGCATGATGTCCATCATGTCATCCAAGATAGTAAGATAAATGCATGACATGGATCATGTAATTTGAAAACAAGGATAAATAATCAATAAACAAGAATCAATAAGCATACACGGGTGGCCAAGGGGCCATGCAAACAAGAGACATGAGCACATGTCATTCATATTGCAAAGCAAACATACAAGGCATGTTTAAATGCCTCATACACATACCATAGAGTAAGAAAGATTGACATGAGGGCCATAGGCACATATAAGAGTACAAGAAATGGATATTGGAAAATGTCAAAAGGTTCACACACATGAATAAAAGCAAAGGACATCATAAAATGTCATAAGGCACACATAAGAGACAAGTAGGAACTGAAAATACAATCCAACAAGCTACACTAAGCAAGAAGAGAAAACATCTAATAACTAGCAAGATAGAATCACATCTAACTAATCAAATCAAGAGTGTAAGTATGTAGGACATGTTTAGTACAAGACTAGGTATATGCTAAAGAGATACACAAGTGCTAGATAGTAGTGAAATGTCGATATAGTAATCTATGTAATCTAGTAAGTAATGTAAATCAACATGATAACATAGAGTGTGTAGTGTAGGAATGACATAACCTGGATGGTGTAGTTATGTAGAAGATGCCCCCAGTGGGTATGTATACCAATGTGTGTCTTAAATGTAGAAGTAGGAAACCCCCTCAATGGGTAGAGTGAAGTAGTCAAGGATCTGTATGTCACTACACATACTCTAAGAAGATCAAGTGAAGCATGGTAATGTAGATAAATCAACAAATAATAGAATGAAACAATAAATTTAAGTCTTAGCATAGTCATAACAATGTAAAGCATGAATGATGAATACAATCAAAATGTTTTTGTATTTTTGAATGTGTTTAGATTTTTTGAAATGTTATATTGTTTTTTATTTTGGAATTATTATCTATGTAAAATCCATAATATGAAGACTATGTACAAAAATATGAAAAGAAGATATATACACTTCATCATGAAAAATTATGTACAAATAAGGCTGAGAAGAGATGATACTAACTGATGAGTCTCATGGGAGATTCCATATCATGGTGTCTTGTATCAAACAAAGGAATCGTGCATGATTGTGAAGCATGAAGGAATGATTATGAATATGAATATAAATATTTGGATTCATTATTGGTATTTTGGAAATCATAATAACCTATATTGTTCCACTCATGATTATCATCTTGATTTTGAACCAATGGAATGCTAGTGTTGAATTTTGTTATATCTAGATCTTTTCCTTTGATGAACTGTGTCTGTGAATGATTTGCCTTAGGATGTTCAATAAATCCCAACCCTTGGTGAAAAACATTATCAACTACTCGAATAGGAGTAGTGATGCCTTAAGCATGCTTTCATAACTCTTGACCTTGATAATCAAACTATTGTAGATTTTTTTGACCAAACCTATACTACTTTGAAAGTTAATCCTTGTTTTGGAGAGGTATATTTGCATCTTTTTCATGTTTTACCTATTATTTTTGTACTATTTGTTTCTTTGATTTTGATTTTTAATCCTTTTGTTGTTCTCAATTATGCTTTGGTAACCACTTTTGTACTGTTTCTAAATTTGACCCTTTGTGAATGTGTTCCTATGTCATTATGAATTGTTTGATTGATTTACCTTGTATAGGGTCCTTATTAGTAATTATATATTTTATATGTGTTTTCAATTCAAAACATGAATATGTGTTATATCTATGCATTCTATGATATGCACAATAATATCTGGATCTTCTCACTGGATGTAGAGGAGGTAGTTTTATCAACTTAGATTTAAACATTTTCCTTAGTACTTCACTTGGAATATTATTTGATATTTTAATGTTGTTTTAATCACTATTTTTAGAGTTACTTTTTTGTGATTTATTTTTTTTGATATGTAATAGTGATTTTAACCAATTGACTAAGTGAAGCTGCATATGCATGATTGACACTACGGTGCTTTTGAGGCTTTTATATTATGATCTGATTTTCCAATGTTGTGAAATTTTCATGTAATAGCTAATTTTTTATGTGTAAATATTAAATTAACTTGCTCATACTATTTATTTTATCCCTTAGAGTCTCACATGTGCAAACCCTAGTTGCTTTTGATTGAACATGTAATCACATATGTTGAAGATGGTTTGAAGAAGCTATAGGCTAAATGTATGCATTAGAAATAATAGTGTAAGATACCTCACATTTTGGAGGGGTGATATCATGGACCTAATTAGAGGTAAAATAGCTATCACCCTCTTAGGGGAGATGAGGAGGAGGAAATTGTTTCATGTGCATAAGATATGACATTGAAACTTGGCAAGTGGTTGTTAGCTTATACAATGGATCCTCTAGGTAGAAACCATGTATGTGGGATAAAATGAATGTAATTGGAGTTATAAGATATATAAAAATATGTTTATTAAGATCATTCCACATGAGAGATAAAAATCAAGGGAGAGAGAGCATGAATTTGTGCATGAATGCATAGAAAATTTTGACATGAATCATAACATTTCTAACATGTCTAACATGATAATCTTGAAAAAATTTCCACATGAGTGATAGAAAGTAACAGATAGAGATCATGAGTTTTTTCATAAATGCATATAAGATTTTGACATGTAACATAACATTTTGAATGCATTTGGCATGATAAAATTATAAAAAAATTCCACATGAGAAATAGAAAGTAAAGGGTAAAGATCATGACTTTTTGCATAAAGGAATATAAATTTTTGACATGTAACATAAAATTTTGAATGTGTTTGGCATGATAAATCTGAAAAAAATTCTACTTGAGAAATAGAAAATAAAGGGTAGAGATCATGAATTTTTGCATAAAGACATATAAACTTTTGATATGTAACATAACATTTTGAATGCATTTAGGAAAATGGAGTTGGTAATTATTTCATATGAGCAAAAGAGAATATGAAAAAAATAATTTTGAAATTTTCCACATTTTTGGCAATGAATTTTTTAATATCATCCCATATAATGAAACATAAGCATGAAATGCAAATGATGAAGCTTTGTACTAATGTATGATAGACTTCATCATACATGTACATGATAGGGCCCATTATGGTTTCCTTGTTATTTACAAGAAATGTAAGAAAATTTTGTAAATAAGTGAGATTCATTTTTTCAATTTGATTATGGATGTAAGGTGATACCTCAAGAAGAAAATAGGTGTTATTATATGCAACTAGGGATTTAACAGTGATAGTTTTGAAACATACTATGAATTTTTGAAATTGAAATTGAATTTCTAAGTTAATTATGCAAGTAAAAATTTAGAAATTTATGAGAAAGTGTTTGATTTAATGGGACATAGTAGATAAAACTAGGGTTTTAAGGAAAATATTTTTAAAAAAATTACTATGAATTTTTGAAATTTGAAGTGATTTTTTTAATTTTAATATGCAACTAAAAATTTAGAAAATGATTGGAAAATTATTGGGAGCTAGTTGATGCATCTAGGGTTTGAAATAAATTTATTTTAAAATTTACTACAAAATTTGAGATAAATTTTTGAGTTATATGTGCAAGCAAAAAATCAAAAAATTATTGGATTAATGTTGGAAAATTAATAGCACCTAGTGTATACAACTAGGGTTTGAAATAAATTTATTTTAAAATTCACTACAAAATTTTAAAATTTAAGAGGAATTTCTAATTTTAATATTCAACAAAAAATTCAAAAATCAATGGGAAAAATCAGCTAGGAATTTACCCTAGGGTTTTTATGAGAAATTTGAAGTAAGTCAGGTTCACCAAATGATTTATTATTTTTAGAAAATTAGATGTTTAATTCCTAAATAATAAATGGGTGAGTAGATAAAATTAGTAAATAATATGCAATAATTAAACCACTAATTTATTTAAACAAAATTGTATTTTTGCCTTTTCTAAACAATAGTGATGAGTGAGAGAAAATATGACTTATCTTATTTTAGGTTGTTACGATTGAGATAAAGTCTGATACTAGAGGAATAGGACTAGGACATTATCATAAACTAAGATCTAGAGTTCATTTATTGATTGGATAGGACCATAAAAAACAAGACACCCTATTATCTGGCAATATATTCTTGGTCTTGCTGCTATTATCCAAACTGCTCACAAAGATATGATTTTTTGGGGTTTTGTTTGTAGCATCTATGTGAGCCTATGTACCAAATTTCAAATCCTCATTGTCAATAAAACTCTCTATAGAGTTAATTCTTCATGTTTTTGTGTCTTCTATGCAATTAAATGGAACTTTGGCAAATAGGGAAAATGGGTTAGTAAAGGTTACATTGGATGCACTTCACACCCCATGTGTCGGCATGCTACCTACATACCAATACTCTAAGGAGGGATCAAGTTATATGTAGTTCTCCCATTGAAACACTTGGTATAATAGTGTGTTTAAAAATATAAATAAATTCAAAATTGGGTGTACTTAGAATGACTAGGGATTGGTGTAGAGGTTTGAATAAGCTTGAAATACTATTGGATGGTTATATGTAGAGAATAGGGAAAAGTGCTTGAGTAGTCTTGCTTGTATTCTTGATTCTCTATTGTAAATGAGTTCTAACCCTTCTAAATGTACTTTAAATAGACTTTTATATGGTATTTAATGATTTTGAATTAAATAAATTTATGTTAGGCTGACATGAATTAGGATAAAGATCTAAGAGAATATGACCGTTTGAACTAAATTTACACTTGGACAATATCACCAAAAACATGACACCATGAGTTTCAGTGCTATAGTCCAAGTTTGGGTCTTGTTTTCCTAAGGGTAAGAGACATTAGGGGATGGATTTATCATCAAAATATTAGATTAGATTAATGAGGGTTTAGTCTAGAAGGCTATAAATGACTGGGAAATTATGAAAACATGCCTAAGAGGGTCAAGAGAGAAAGCAAGATGGACCTATATTTTGGGTGTCATTATCCATAGTCATGTTACCAAATTTTGAATTTTATATGACTTAAATTTTTTCCAAACACCTCCCATTTTTTATATTATTTTAGCCTACTTCAAATACCTAGAATCCCATAGGATCGACTATTGCTCTAAACACCTCTTAGTTTTGCAAGATTCCCACTTGTAATCTACACCTCCCATCTCTATAGGATTTCAATTTGCTTAGAACAATTCCCAATTCCATAGAGTTCTCACTTGCTCAAAATATCTCTAAGTTCCACTAGACTTTTTACCTACTTAAAGAACCTACAATCTCCATCAGAAACTCTACCTACTGCAAGCACCTACAAATCTTGCTAGCTCTTGTAGTTAGTTTTCTACAAGCATTATATCTAGAGTTCATGTCTCAAAAGGAAATTAAGTTTAAATCAAAAGGCCCCATGGTGAATCTTATCCTAGAGTCCAACATTGCTAAGATCATGGATACAAGCCTAGGTCACATTGACCTAGGGGACTTCTAGACCCAAATAAATGAAGAGTTAAAAAAATATTAGATCTAGAGTATTTATGACTCTAGATTTCTACAAGTAGTATCCATTACACTAATGGTCCAAAGCCCTAATTTGGTGATGACACTATCCCAACATTATGATTCTAACAAAAAATAGGTCTTAAATGATAAAAGGGAAAATATTTTGAATCAGGACCCTAATTTCATTGATTCAATGTTTATAATACTATAGTTCATGAGTTATATTGACATAAATCTAGAAAAAACCCAAAACTTCTTTCAATACAATAGAGAGGGATGTCATAAAATGATAAACAAATAATGGCTTAAGACCCCCAAGGCTACCTCCACTAGATTTCTAAAGACATTGGCAAGAATTGACTTCAAAAATGAAGTCGGAGACATAATAATATTGTTGTATAGGATTAGTTGTAGTCCTGATGCCAAGAGATTATAGTAGTCAAATACTAGTACATTTGGCTCATTTGTCAGAATGCACAATACATCCATTGGGCCTAGGTCATGAGTGACTCCCTTTAAAAGCAATTGATGGAGGTGTAAATAATATGAAAGTTCTATATGACTTCCTACCTTATATACATACTAGCCAAAAGATGAGCCTTATTAGGCCTACCCATAGTACCTAGTGAGATAAATAGAGTGTATAACTATTACCTTGACCTCATATAGGAGGCCAAAAGATAAAATTTTATGAGATTTAATGATGTATTCATTGATTGCATCATTTAATATTTGACAAAGATCTTGGGAGGATAAGATTTTCATAAGCATCAACTACATAGATAACTTGATGGGGATCTTACTTCATTTAGTTCCCCACATATTCCTATATCAGGGTATCCATATTCAGTGGCTTCCCCTACACACTTCCCAAATATGTTAATGATAAGTGGGTATTGATGGAGCTAGTAAGATAACTTGTATAAACTAATAAGCTTCTTTCCAGCAAGCACAAGTTGGGAATTCATTTCCCAATCTCTATAAGAAGATACACATGCCCCTCCCTACTCAAAGCAAATTGTGTTGAAGGAGAAATGACATAGATCACACTAAGGTATTTGGAGGTAAGGACATATTATGATGTTTATGGTAACATCACCATCACATTAGGAATCTCTACTTATTCCCATGTTCCATATTTTGAATATTATTGAGAGGGTTTAGAGGATGAAGAGAAGGTCAAATTGAAGAACCACACTATAATGACCTTGGAATAGGTAAAATCATTTTATTTGGTACTAGTCCCTAAGAGCTTGGTGGATGATGAGTCCTTAGTGGAAAAAAACTACTACAAACATATTATTACTCAACCCCTTCCACTTGTAAGGTGGTTAATCCTTGAATATTTCTCTTTGTTAGATAGAACAACACATTTGATCAATAAAATGGTCAATTGGCTCAAAATTAAATGGTTATAAGTGACCAAGGATATAGTTATTTCCATAGAGAAGCTATTAAATCTCAAAGAAGTAATTCCTTCTCATTAGTAGAGGGTCCCAGTGGGACAATAGGAGAATAACCAGAGGGGCCAATGATCTCTCATAAGAAAAAGAAGAAATCTAAGGCCAAGAAGGGGAAATATAGAAAGGATAGGGTAGAAAAATATGAACCAATCATCATATTGTCTAAGGACATAGCTATAATTGGAGCCTCTACAGTTTTAACCCCCATATTAGTCATAGTGATAACCCTCATCTCTATAGTTCACCCTCCACATGTTTACATTATTACTGTAACTACAACACCTCCACCTCTTGTATCCACTCCCCCTACATCTAAAGTGACTATGTTCTTCATTCCTACCACCTTACCTACAATAATAAGTCCATTGAAACTAGTGTAATCAAGTCAAGTGGACACTTAGGGTCCCCCTTCAGTGGATACTCAAGTTTCCACTCTACTTTCCCTTTTGCCAATTTCAATAACTCCTTCCATTTAAGTCCCTACTTCCATTCCATTTTCAATTCCTTCCATTCCATCCCATTTTATTTCTAACACAACTTAGTAGTATATAGTTATAGACTTAGTCATCCTGACTTTAGTTCCACTAGTCATCCCAAATCTTGGGATAAGTACTACTTCATCTTCATACCCTTTCATATTTTTTACCTTGCCACCTCTATGTGGATGAACACATTTAATTAACTCATTTGATGCTTTGGCTTCCACCCTTCCACCAATTCCCAAGTTTTGATTCCCTGTGTCCACTCACCCAATAGTATCACTTCCATATCCTATACCCCTAGTAGACACAACTATTCCCATTGTCCCCACCTCTTCCACTTCTATAATTTATACAACCCCTTAAGTGGAGATAGGAGATAAATAAGTTATTGATGAAAATGTTGATTTTCAACCTACAAATGGAGATGAAATGGCATAAACATCTAATAAACAATTAGTGGTAACATCAACATAGGATTCAACACTTATCACCATGTCTACCAGTGTAGTAGCTTTAGTTATAGATTTTCAAGTGATAATGTCTACATAGTAGGATACTACCCCTAGTTGGTTAGCATAAATAGTGGGAAAGAAATGAAAGCAAATGATCTCCCCAAGTACACTATATTTTGGTCTTTCAAACATGAATAAGAAATCCAATACTACTCCCCAAACCTTCTCTAGAATATTATGTGATTAAACATGGGAGAGATTTGTAGAGATTTCAGTTCCCCCACTAGGCAAACAAAAAGAATATTTAGTGGTGGGGGAGTATCAGCTATCAAAGATTCACTTTAGATGTCTAATGAGGGAGGGGTTAAAACATGATGTTCAATCTAGCATCAAATCTCTTTGATAAAATAGATAGTGACAAGGTCACTAACTAAGCATGAGTTTAAAAATAAGTTTGAACAACTTATGACTGCACTAAATAAATTCATAGAGACCAGTGGTCCATCGACACAACCTAAATTAATGTAACCATTCAATCAAATCCTAAATTGGGCAATAATTGATGTAGTGACTAAAATTTTAAGCAAGGGAAGGGATATTAAGGAATGGTCAAAAGAGATCATATCCAAAAGTAATAAGATTATTAATATGATAATGGATCATTATATAGTTTTGAGGGAAAGAAGGATCACATTGAGAGAATTGGTCAATAAATATGAGGAAGAAATACTAATTTTAAATCTCTACTATCCCAAATTGATAGTTGTAGACTCTATTGACATTAACATCCTCCTTACTAAAGGAATATTAAAAAATAATGGAGAACATGAGGAATTAGATAGAGCTACACAATTAAGGATAAAGTTACTCAAAAAGGTTGCACATAAGGCCAAGGTTTCACATGAAAAGTCCATTTACATGTCGTATGACAGAAGATTTGTTGAATAAACTATCATGTAGGCCAATAAACGATAAAGATAGCCTCATGTTAGTAAAGGAGGTCTAGAGAAAACTCAAGGAAGTGGTAGAAAATGAATCTACTAAAAATATAGTCTTTACCTTGAGCTCTATCGATTGCTACATAAATTATCATAATACTTTGGATAAGATGGGTAAGGATATGCAACAAATCAAGGCTTTAAGGAGAGAAATTTTTAACACATCAATATATTTTGTATTACGCATGAAATATATTAAGAGGGGGGGTGAATCAATATATTATGTATATTTTACTTAATCTGATTTCTTTTCTTTAATCACTTAATCACACATTCAAGATATGCCATAAAAATAAAATAATAACATGCATCACATGAGAGAGAGAGAGAGAGAGAGAGAGAGAGAGAGAGAGAGAGAGAGAGAGAGAGAGAGAGAGAGAGAGAGAGATACACTAGATTTTTACATGGAAACCCAAAGTGGGAAAAACCATAGAGAATAATCTCAAGTATATGAATGAGCACCAACTCAAATTACAAAGTTCACAAGCACCAACTTGTAGGAGCACCAACCCCTTTCTTGAGCACCAACACAACAACTATTTGTGAGCACCAACCCATAAGAGCACTAACCCCTTGCAAATATTTGTGGGCACCAACCCACAGGAGCCCCAACCCCTCTTGTAAATAAAACACAACTATCTCTCAATTTTGCTTACTCAACAAATGATATAACTCTACAATATCTCCTAATTTTCTCTCCTCTAAAAAAATATAAACCATGCACTCTCTTGAATATCACAAATAGCTTCTCAATCCTTTATTTATAGCTTTCTAAATGATCTTTGGTATTTACCCTTTGTGACCCTTTAATCCTCATGAAAAATGGCACCAAACTTGCATGACCCTTCATATCCTTTCATTTGAAAACTCACATGGTGACCCTTCATAAACAAATGCATCCTTTCCTTTTTTATCTTTATCTTCGTGACTTTTCAAATTCCTTAAAGTTTCCCTTCATGGAAAAATGTGCCATAACCTATTTTGTCTTCAGATGGTGACTCTTAGAATTCATCAAGTTGACTCTTCATGAGAAAATGCATCCCATTCCTCTTTTGTCTTTTTCCCATGACTCTTTGACTTCTCCATGGGGCCTCTTTTGACTTATATGCAATCAAAAATATATTCATTAATATTAAATAAATATTAACACACACTAGACAAGATATGAATATTAAGAACATAATTAAATGTAATAGGGCCTTTATCACCAATGCTAAACCTTTGACATCAATGAAAATATTCCAACAATATCCCCCTTTGTCATTGATGGCAACCTCAAACTAAAATTGACACATCTTGAAACGTGTACTACACATGTTAACCTACACATACTACCATCTGAAAAACATACAATAACTCCTCCTTACTATAGCAACCTGTACCTATTCCTTGTACCTATTCTACACTTGTTTCTATACCCTACTTGTACCTATACCTATTTCTATTCTTCTCCCTTTTTGACATTAATGGCAAAGGGTCTATCTTGGAGGTAACACTTAGTTCCCCCTCAATTGATGCCGATCTTCAATGGCATGAAGTAAAAGAAATTACTCCCAACTTCTCTTGTAGATACTCAAATGTGTCTTTTAGTAGTGCATTTATGAAAAAATCTAAAATATACTCTTTAGTAATGATATATTCCATCTTAACCTATTGATTTTTAACCTTCTCTCTCATGAAGTGATATCTAGTAGGAATATGTTTTGCTCTTGAATTCATCATTGGATTTTTTGAAATATTAATAGGACTTGTGTTGTCACAAAAAATAGAAATAGGTTCATCATATTTTACCTTGATATCTTCTAAAGTTTACTTTATCCAAAGCACTTGAGTACAACACAATACCACTGCAATATATTCTACTTCAGCTATAGAAAGTGATACTAAATTCTACTTTTTGCTTAACCACGATACTAAGCTATCACTAAGGAAGAAAGCTCCTCCACTTGTACTCTTTCTATCATCTAAAAAACCTACCTAGTTTGAATTTGTATAAGAAACCAAAGTGAAATCTCTGCTTATGGGTTACCACAATCCATAATCCAATGTCCCCTTGATATATCCAAATAATCTTTTCACCAACTGAACATGACTATATTTTAGATCTAATTGATATCTTGAAACTATACCTACTACATGCATGATGTCTAGCCTTGATGTTGTCAAATATAAAAGACTACCAATCATAGATATATACAAACATTGATATGCAAGATGTGAATCTTCATCCTTGCTCACCTTATTTTTTGTACTCATTGGTGTGCCAACTAGTGCACAATCCTAAAAACCAAATTTCTTCAACATTTCCTTGGCATATTTACTTTGAAATATGAAAATTCATTTATTTGATTGAAATATTTGTAACCCTAAGAAAAATGACAATTCTCCAAGCATAGACATCTCAAATTCTTTTTGCATATTATCGAAAAATTCTTTTGTCATCTTTCCAATGTTTTCTCTAAAAATGATGTCATCAACATATACCACAATAATAAATTAATTCTCACCTTCTATTTTAATGGAGAGATTACTATTAGCAAATCATCTCTTGAAACCTTGATCCTACAGGTACCTATCGAGTCTTGCATACCAAACTCTGGGAGCTTGTTTCAATCCATACAGTTCTTTCTTCAATCTGCATACATGGATACTAATATTTGAGAGAATAAATCCCTCAATATGTTCAATGTAGACCTATTCTTCTAGATTCTTGTTTATGAAGGTAGACTTGACATCCATTTGAAACACTTTGAAATTTTCAAACACTGCATATGCAAGAAACATTCTAATTTCCTCTAGCCTTGCCACTGGTGCAAAAGCTTCTTCAAAATCTATTCCCTAAATTTGAGAATATCCTTTACATACTAATATTACTTTATTCTGGTCACTTCTCTATTTTCATTCAACTTATTTCTATAAACCTATTTTTTTCCTATCACATTGTGATCTTTTGGTCTAGCCACTAATTCCCAAGTATCATTCTTTTCTATTTGATTTAATTCTTCATCCATTGCCTTAACCCAATGTTTATCATGTCTAGCTTCTAAAAAAGTTCTAGGCTAAATTTTAGATAATAAAGAGAAATTAACTTGCTCAGATTCACTTACCATCATTCTTTTGGTGTGAATTCCTTCATTTATGTCCCCAATTATGTCACTTTTATTATGATTTCTCTAGACATATTTGGATGGGGTTTTGGTGTCTTTTTTCTCCTTCTCATCTTCATCTGATTCTTCAAAGTCTTCCTCTTCAATGATTTTAGGAATGTCTACTAGATCATTGATTCTTTGTGTTTCATCTTCTTCTATCATGACACTTGCACTTTCAACTATTTTCTTGGTTCTTTTGCTATAACATTTATAAGATTTACTTTTTCAAGAATAACCAAGAAATATACCTTCATTTATTTTAGATTCGAACTTATCAAGTTTTTCATCAGTTCTTTTTATGAAGCATATGCTACCAAAAACTCTGAAATAATCAACTGTTGCTAGTTTCTCTTTATTTAGCTCATAAGGAGTCTTGTCATTGTTGACTCTCAATAATGCTCTATTCTAAATATGCACTATTGTAGAAACTACCTCGCTCCAATATTTATCTAGTATCTTGGATTCATTTAGCATTGTCCTTGCCATCTCCTGAACTATTCTATTTCTCCATTTAACTACTCCATTTTGTTGTGGAGTTATAACTATTGAATAATGTCTCTTTATTCCATGGTCTTCACAAAACTCAATAAATTGATCTGACATGAATTCTATTCCTCGATCTAATCTTAGACACTTAATCTTCAACTCAGTTTCATTTTCAACTAATGCTTTGAAATGTCTTGAGTAGTTTGAGTTCTCATAGGTCCACACAAATTAGTGTAAACAAGCTCTAACATCTGAGTAGTCGAGTAGTCTTTTATTTTAAACCACCTTCTGGCCTACTTCCCATGCTGACAAGGTTCATAAAGCATGTTGGATGGATTTGTAATCTTTAGAAGATTTTTTATTGCTTGCTTCTCAATAATGTTGACAAGATTGTCAAAATTATGTGTCTCATTCTCCTGTACCATATCCAACTTTCTTCAATCTGACTCAAACAACATCTTTGACCTTTGATGTCTGATAACATATACAAATTATTATGTGTACTCTAAGCATATACAACCAACACATCTAAATTTTTTCTCCTAATTTCATAACCTTCTACATAAAAATTTAGTGTCTGCCCCTAATCACACATTTGACTTACACTCAAAATATTATGCTTAAAACCTTCTAGATACAAAACATTTTTAGTTTTAGTTCTACCATTATCCAAACTTAGTGTACCTTTTTTGGCAATTTTGGTAGTAGTATTATCTATGAATTTTACTATACCACCATTTATCTTCTTAAAGGTTATAAACTTGCTCTTGTCTCCTATCATGTGCCTTGAATATCCACTATCAATGAACCATGGCTTTTCTTCATTTCTTGCATGCAAAGTTGTTTGTATCAACATAGATTTTTTAGGTTGTTTCTTCTACCATGAACCTATCTAAACTTTCTTCTTGATGAATGGAGCCTTAAAACTCTAATCCTCCTTGATTGACTCAAACACACTTCTATAATACTGGCCTATGTGTCTAATTTTTTTGCACTTGTAACATATTATGGCCTCTTCATTAAACCCTGATAGAGGAGTAAAAGAGTTGTGGCTTCTACTTGACTTTGCATGAGTTTCTTACTTCTTATTTATAAAATTGTTAGCCTTTTTTCAATGTTCTATTTTCTTATGACCATATCCATTACAATAAAAATAGTAACCATAAAAATATAACTTATTTGTGTATCTCTGACCTGATTATCTTTTGTAGCTCTGTTCCATCCAACCTTATTTTTTTGAGATGTCCTCTGTATTCTTAACTTCTTCCCTTTTTTATTTCCTCTTTTGTAAGAGCTTTAGCATAGCTTTTTCCTTTTTCTGTGTTAACCTTGTTTGTGAAAGTAGTGGCCTCCCCTTTCTCTTTTTCAAATCTGATACCTATCTTATCTAACATTGATCTTTAACTTTCTAATATCTTATTCAACATATTAGTGTTATTCTCAAATTTTGAATCATTGGTTGCTCTGTATTTATTTGTTTTCTCAAGATCTACTTTTAAAAAAGTAATTTCAATAACAAACCTTTCACATTATTCACTTACTTTTTCCAACTATACCATTAGATCTTTTTCATTCTTCTTAACTTCTTCAAAGTGTGCATGTAGATCTTCAATTGTTTCCTTTGACTTCTTTTTATTTTTCTTGATCTAGAGATTTAATCTTTGATTCTTCTTTTCAAGAGATTTTAACACTGCTAAGGCACAAACGAGTTCTCCTTCTAGATTCAATTTAGTTTCATTTTATTATTTTTCTTGATCATCTATACTTTTGCTTGCAGAGGCATATCCATGTATGGCCATGAATAGAATTTATTCTTCTTCTAAATCATTGAATCCACTATCTTTGACTGAGTTAGGATCATTCTAATACAAACTCTTCTTCTCAAATCCTTTCTTGAATTTTCCTTTGAAATTCTTCTTGTATGTATACTTTCCTTCTTAGTTGTCACCATTACCCTTATATGGGCACTTAGCTACAAAATGTCTAATCTTTCTACAATTAAAAAATTTAAAAGGTAATTTTCCTTGATATTTACCTGTGCTTTTTTCAGCTTGAAAATGAATAGAGCTCCGTTGTTATCTTCATCATCACTAGAACTATCACTTGATTCTGGAATCTTAGCCTTCTCTTTCTTTGATGTCTTTAAATCATCTTCTTTCTTTGAGGGTTTATCTTGTTCAATCTACATCTCAAATGCCATAAGAATACCATGTAGCTCATCCATCTTTAGCTTGGCTAAATTCTTAACCTCTTCAATTGTTGAAACTTTTACATCATATCTCAATGGTAGAGATCTCAAAACTTTTTTTACCACAATTGATTATTTTAACTTTTATTTAAGACCTTAAATTTGATTAACTATTTGATCAACCTACAAAATGTAACTTGTTATATTTCCTTCCTCTTCCATCTTCAAACTCTCAAACTATCTTCTAAAAATTTTAAGCTTAGCTTATTGAACCTTTCCATCACCTTTGTAAATATTCTTAAGTTTTACCTAAGTTTCATGAGCATATTTACATTGCATAACTTTAACAAATTTTGATTCACATAAACCACATAAAATAACATTTAAAGCTTTAGCATTATTTTCGCTTGCCTTCTTTTCCACCAAAGTAGTTACAAGTGTCTGTGGCTCATCATATTACTCCACTATTGCTTACCAAATATCAAATCCAAGGGCCATCAAATAAATTCTCATCCTTATGCTCTAAAAAGAATAATTTGTCCCATCAAACAAAGGTTCTTTATTTATATAAAAACCTTCATGTGATCCAGCCATCGTGCTTTCCCTCATCTACCTTCAAGCTACAAAACTTTTTCAAAAAGGAACCTACTTTGATACCAATTGTTAAGCACAAAATATACTGAGGGGGGGGGTGAATCAGTATATTATATATCTTTTACTTAATCTGATTTCTTTTATTTAATCACTTAATCACACATTCAATATATGCCATAAAATTGAAATAATAACATGCACCACATGAGAGAGAGAGAGAGAGAGAGAGAGAGAGAGAGAGAGAGAGAGAGAGAGAGAGAGAGAGAGAGAGAGAGAGAGAGAGAGAGAGAGAGAGTAGATTTTTATGTGGAAACTCAAAGTGGGAAAAACCATGAAAACAATCTCAAGTATATGAATGAGCACCAACTCAAATTACAAAGTTTGAAAGCACCAACTTGCAGGAGCACCAACCCCTTTGCCAAGCACCAACATAACAACTATTTGTGATCACAAACCCACAAGAGCACCAACCACTTGTAAATATTTGTGAGCACCAACCCATAGGAGCACCAACTCCTCTTGTGAATAAAACATAACTATCTCTTAATATTTCTTACTCAAAAAAAGATAGAACTCTACAATATCTCTTATTTTTCTCTCCTCTAAATCAAATACAAACCATGCACTCTCTTTCATATTAAAAATTTATTCTCAAACCTTTATTTATAGCTTTCCAAATGACCTTTGGCATTCACCTTTTGTGACCATTCAATCCTCATAGAAAATAGTGCCAAACTTGCATGACCCTTCGTATCCTTGCATTTGAAAAGTCACATGGTGACACTTCATAAGCAAATGTGTCCTTTCCTTTTTTGTCTTTATTTTGGTGACTTTTCATATTCATCAAAGTGTCCCTTTATGGAAAAATGCACCATACCCTCTTTTGTCTTCACATGGTGACTCTTAGAATTCTTTAAGATGACTCTTCATGATAAAATGCATCCCATTCCTCTTTTGTCTTTTCCCCATGACTCTTTGACTTCTCCATGGGCCCTCTTTTGACTTATATGCAACCAAAAATATATTCATTAATATTAAATAAATATTAACACACATTAGGCAAGATATGAATATTAAAAACACCATTAAATGCAATGGGGCCTTTATCACCAATGCTAGACCTTTGACATCAATGACAATATTTCCAACATTACCAACCTCTACTCTTTCGACATATATGAATAAAGAATCCAAGATATTTTCAAAGCTTTTGATGCATATGTTCAAAAATTTCAAGCCAAGAAAGACAAAGAGGTAGAGGAAATATTGGAAATTGATTAATTTTTTTTGTTGAGAATATTCTCATATATTGTATTTTAATTATTGTAAAAACATTGTAAAGTTGTATATTTTAAATTTCAACTACCTTTTATAGCTATTTTTGAGAAAGATACGTGTATTTTACACTATATTTTGATAGGTTTGAAACTATAAAAAGCAAACATGAAAATTGCACTTTTCATTTTGACAAGTTATAATTACCAAAGTTGTAAAATCACATATTCAAAATTTCAATTCAAGTTCTAATAAAGTGGTATGACTTGAAAGTTGTAAAATTCTCACTTGTAAATTTTAACTTAAGATTTTACAAAAAATTAACTTAAGTCATTTATAATTTATCTTTTGATTAAACATTTAGTTCCATTTTGGCACCCCATTTTGCATTAAGAGCCATCTGTAGCTGCATGGAGGAGGAGAGGCATTGCATGAAAGTTCTCAAGTCTATCCTTTCCACACCAAGTTCAAGATCATACCTAGATCTTACATGTTATTTTCCAAACTATTTTACAAGTTCAAAGTCAAAGTATGCCATAAATACAAGATAACACATTTTTTACATGAGGTTCTAGATTTGCATGATTTTTCTACTAGGCATTGAAGTTTTTCATAACTACATCTCATTTATGAGATATTTTATATAAAGATGGGTAGAAACCCATATCCCAATCTATCTTTTTACTATTAGTAATATTATTCTACATTTTGAATGTATTTTCTACAAGTTATAACCTAGAGAATGAAATAAATCAAAGATTTGATCTTTCTTATCTGAGAAATCCCTGTGTATGCAAGTTATTTGAATATTTGTGGAAGTTTTAATTCTTATTTTAGTCACAAAAAATCATTTATGGTATTTTATACACTTCTAAAAGATTATTTGATAAAAATAAAATAATATTTTCCATTCTATGAAAAATAACAATAATATTACCTTTGATTTCCCATTTGCATGAGTTTGTGCTCACACAAATTTCAATCTATTTTATATTCTATTATGTTCATTCAAGCAAGAATTAAAATCCACTATAAAAATATTTGGTACAATCACCATTTTCAGTTTTGTAAATTTCATTTTCAAACTCTTTTCCTACTCAAACCTTAGTTTAGGAACAAGAACACTAAAGGAATGGAATTTCTATAAAACTAATATTTTATCAGTTGCACTAGATTTAGTGAATGGAACTTGGCCTTCTCTAGAGGCTAACCTCAATTTTCTAAGGTCCTAAAAATTAGAGGTTTTCCCATTATATCATTATATCTTTGCACAATGAGCTACTACATCAAGGAATGGGTATAAAATCTATGTGATAATAGTGATCATCACATATCTCCTTAGTTGTCTTAAAACCCATTAGTTATATTACACTTCTCCTTGCTCAAAAGCCTCAAAATTTATTTCATCTTCATGAATTTACTCTTTAATCATGAAATTTAGTTATATATCTTGAAAAACCTAAATCAACTCCTTTGGAAGCCTGAAACATTATCCAAGACTTCATCTTGTACCCAAAGCTTACATTTGTCTTCAATTGCTTATTGTGCACCAAATTTTAGATTCAAGTAATATTACTAAACTTGGTAATAAAAACCTAAAACTCAATGACACCAATAGGAATGGATAAAATAGGAAAATAGGGATAATAAGAACATTCTCACCATCAATTTTACCTCCTTATGGTTCCACTCCAAGATTTTCAATGAGGTTATTTGATGTCCAAAGCTTAAATTATTGGATTATTTGCTAAGTCTTGACAATGGCTTCCTATGGTTGGATTAGGTTGGTAGTGGCCTGGATGAGTGCTAGAGAGCTTCTATAGATGCAAGATAATAGTATAATGATGGATTGATGGATTTATATTTAGATTGGCCATGTCCCAAGCATGGCCTTTTATAAGATAATAGAGTGAAATTTAGGGACATTAGAAATTATTTAGAAGTCTCTAGTTTAGAGACTTTTAAAATTTTGGAGGAGCTTCTCTAGCTCTAGAGGTTTCTTAATTATCTTAGGAGATAATGGGGGGATTATATGGGATTTAATTAAGTTTAAGATTCATAGGGATGTAGGAATGGCTAAGGTGGTAGGGTAACGAGGATGGTAGCTAAATAAATATGAATTTTAAATTGGCTAGTTGGTTTAGGGAGTAGGTTAGTAGGTAATAGCCTCTATTAGGGGTTTAATGGAGAGATTAATTGGTTTTAGGATTGGGTAAAGGTTTATAGGATATAGAAATGAGATGTAGGTTATTAGGCCATTGATTAATTTGGCTAAGAAATAGAAAAATTAGACTTAATTATAAAAAATTAGCATAATTAGTATAATTAGCATAATTAGTATAATTAGCATAATTAGTATAATTAGCGGGGTGAGCATAATTTAGTGCATAAATTTTACCCCTCTTTGAAAATGTGTTATAATTGGAGGGATTAATTATATTTCAAAAAAAAACCTTGATGTTAGATGATGTCAAATGTTAAATGGGAAATTATGCCCTCTTGAGGAAGCATGTGAGGAGGAATGACCCACATGGTCACTCAAATAGAATTCCTAGGGTGGGATAAGACTAAGATCTTAATGGGGTTGAGATGACCCAATTAGTAAGTAGGATGCCCCAAGAGTGAAGTAGCTTAAGTAATGGGTTATATATGGATGAAAAATGTCTGGAAAGAAATTTTATTGATAAGAGTGATTAAAATGAGTTGGGTTCAAGTTGTTGATAAGTCCCATAGCAAGGACACATGCTAGGGAAAGCTTGAAAAAGGTGATTACGATTGTTGATTAGGGACAAAAGATCTACTTTTTTGTAAGATTTAGAGCTTAAAAGTGATGTACAATTATCAAGTGACTAATCTAAAAAGGGACTAGTCATGAAAGATAAATGGTGGTTGAGCTATCCCTCAACACAAAAATTGGAGCCTAGTGTTGCCTACATATTCCTAAAAGACCTCAGGCCAATGTAGTTCTTGATGTAGGATAGGGTAGATGATAAGGGGTTGGACACTTTACATCCTAGACAATGTTATAAGATGATTAAAAATTATTAGATGAGGGTAATTAGATATTGGGATGATATGTGGGAAATTTGATGTTAGTAATGGGCTAATAGGGGTGTATGGTGGGGTCATATAGGATAAAAGAGACAAAATTGGGTCATTTGCACCTTTTGACTTTTTATGTTTTGAGTTCTTAGGTAAGACCATGGATTGGCTACCTCAAGCTTCCTATCACTATGAGAGGGTTTGAGAGCACTAGAAGGAGGTAGATTTTAGACCTACAATGAGTAACAATTCCATAGCTTAGTTAATTTGTTTATATTTGTTAGTTTCTATAGATTTTTAGATGGTTTTTTATAAAAAAACAAAAACCATAAAACTCACCCTAACAATATCATGACTATCAATTATGCCTATAGTCATGTTGTTATCATTGCAAGTTATAGATTTGAAAGGTTGAACAATGGTATTTTTATACCATAGGTCCTCAATTGTGGTATTATAATACTATAAGAGGGGAATCTTGATATTACAATACTATGACTATGAAGTTACAATTTTTCAATATCACTATTAACAAGTTATCATCTTATCAAAATCACCATTAGGGAAATTTTGTAAGTAGTGATTTTATTAGGGATAGAAAAATGGGTAAATGTTAGGTTGAATGTGTTAGTTTGGGTAATGTTAAACTAATTAGCTATCCAGGTGAGCTAGGTAAGCTAGATGGATAGGTTAGGGTGAGGTGATTATATGGATTTTAGGTGATTATACAGGTTTATTAGGTTAAGTATGTTAATTAGATGTGAAGTCAATTAGGTGTTAGGGTATGGAGTGTTAGTGGGGTAGGGTTTAAGCTAGGGTAAGGGATAAAAAAGGTAAGGATGGGGTGATTTAGATGGTCTAGATAGGTGAGAGGTATTTGAGGATTAGGGAATAGTTAGAGTTTTAAAGATTTGAATAGTGAGGATAGATGAGTTAGGATAAGGATTTGATGATGGAGATAGTGATAAATGGATGGTGATTGGTGAAAGAGGATCTAGGTGTGATGGCATCATGGTTGTGGCATCCAAAAGTGTTGCATGATATATTTTGACTGACATTGATATAATTTAGGTTACTATAGTTTATTAGGTTACATGATGTGGTGACTATGCCTTTGATTCACATCAATCAGGCTTTGATCATATCCTTGGTAGAGCACTGGCATTCAAAGACCATCACCTTTCATTTCATGATTGGGGAGATGATTATGAATCTATAAGATTTGTATAAGATATTCCATCTACCCATAGGTGGGGATATGATATATTGGTAGTCACATACATTGATGCAAATATTACAGTGCATAGGGGGTGTGCTAAAAATGGGGATGCAAGACATATATATTAATATTGATAGGTGTTTACATGAGGGGACTTTGGATAGATTAACATTGGTGGTGATGTCTCTTATTTTTGGCATTCTTATACTGAAAAAGAGTGGTCAGTGGTTCTACCTAAGTTTGGGGGATGTGGTAGTCTATATGGTTCAAGATCATTGGGTATTTGCCTAGGGTCATGTAGTGTTTGCATATTTATATAGAGAGATTCACTTGGGAGCATATAGAGGAACTAATAGTTTTAGGCCATAATTATTATTATAGATCTAGATCTTGGAGCACATTACTATCCAACAGTTATTAGGTATATTAGTAGTGTATGAGCTTGAGTAGCTAATGATATTTCCTTAATATGTACTATTAGGAGTGTAGTTGGGTCATTTCAGTGAGATGAGGCTATATAGAGACTCATTTGACAATGTACAACTAGATCACATTACATAGATACCATATAGAGGTATTTGATTTGGATGGGATGTTGAGGAAGTGACCTAGTACATGTAGATAGAGTGCTATTTGATGGGTTGTAAGGATTTGATTATTGAGAGATATTGACCAGATCATATGCATTATTAGTTTGGATTGATCTAATATGATCCAAGATTAGAGCACTTATTTTCTTAGAGTGATCAGGAAAGGTCATAGTGGGGGAGGTTAGTGGATAGAGTAGATGCCCACACTGATTATGATATCATTAATCTAGTGCAATGGGAGTTTTACACACCTATTCCTAATCTAAATGTTACAATAGCCTATATATCTTGGTTAATGGTCAAGATAACAATGAGATTGACATGACCATGGGTTATGGTTAGGTGGGGTGTAGTGAGGAGAGTGCTCTAATCATGGGTTAGGATACAGAGGAAGAAGAGATAGGGGTTGGTACAGGTTAGATAAGATAGAGGTGATGAAGGTGATGCTATGGATGTGGATGGGGAGGATAGTTCTCTAATGGATATGGTGACAAATATGGGGCCTTAAACCTAGGTATAGGCATAGGGGCTAATTTAACCATAGGTGCTGGTTAAGACACAGGTAGGTGGTAGTAGTGGAGTAGGTCCTTAGCAACCTATGATAGTAGATGAGAAGTCTCTGGTTACTTAACTATAGGGTGAGATATAGGCATGTCTATCAAAGATTAAAAGGTTTATGCATGAACAAGACCAATTATAGGCTTGAATTTAAAGTGTGATATCCCAAAGAGATGGTCAGTTGGCTCAAGTATAGGGGTAGGTTGCTACACTACAGGCCCAAGTATCATAGATGGATGGATAGTTAGCCCACTTATAGGGATAGATTATTTTATTGTAGAGGCATGTTAAAACATTGTAGGAATAAGTGATACAATGATATGGGTAGCTTACCCATACTCAAACATATATTTACACCTTATAGAGCCAGATCTAGAGTAGAGATGGCTAGATTTTAGGGTTTTAAGGTCAAGTTGGATATATACAAGCCTACATTCACACTTTGGTAAGATAGGTGGAGGTTGTTGAGAGGGCCAAGGATGAGGCTAGCCAGGAGATGAGAGAGAGAGGTATGATGGATGTGATGAGGAACATTATGTTACTCACATAGGAGGCACAATATTATCACACCTTATATGATGTGGTAATACCATTAGGCCAATGTGCATCTTATTTTTAGACCAACACATTTTATTTAATCCATTAGCCCTCTAAGGAATTATGGGGACCTCCAGGTCCACTTGGGCCATAACGATGATTTTTATATGTATAGATGTATAGGGGATGTTTTGTATTATTAGTTGATTCTTTCCCCATGAGCTCATGTGATTTTAATATATATTTTGACATGGTTTCCATGTGGAAGATGGGCATTTAATTTTGATATATATATGATGAGATTTTATGTTGATAGGTGTATGTACATTATTTATTTATGTTGATGTGAGATGTCTTTATTTTTATGTGATGATGATGTGATTGCATAGACATTATTTGAAACACATGGTATTTTTAAGACTTGGATGATGTGATTAGATTAGATGTTATGGATTTTATTTATAGAATGCTATGATCGATGTATGATGTAGATGATGTGGTTTCCTTTTATGCACGTTATAATATTTTATCGGTAATGTTATGATGATAAGTAGACATGTTTTAGATGTTTTTTGGTTATCATGGATGATGTCAGATGTGATGTATATGGTATATGACTCTTATTGATTTTTTTTTATGGTTTGGATTGAGATGTTTTTGGATGTATTATTGCATTTCATGATATACAGGTGGTTTATGCATATTTTGTGATGTTTACACAATTATACCCTATGTGGTGAATATGTTAAGTGAAAATTAATCCCCTATTGGTTCATGTTATCCTTAGTTACTATGGTAGGAATCCTCCTGCACCATAGAGGTAGGGCTATGATGGGTTGAGATAGGTTTAGGCTTAAGTTAGGATGGGGATCGACTAGATGGGGTAAGATGGGATGGATTGTAGGAAAATAGATAATGGTGTTGGAAGACATTAAGATGTATGCAATCTAATTTAATATTACATATTTTAGATACATGTCAAGGACATAATAAGTCCAAGACATATTAGTATAGATGCATGGGGAACTCTATTTAAGATATTATTTTTTCCCAAATAGATATTCAGAAGTCACTCATACCATCCTTGTTCCCATGAAAATTTCCAAGATAAAATAGACATAAATCACTTATGAAAAATAATCAAAACACATTAATATGTACCTAAAGATCCTACACACATACATGTTTAAAACAAAACACACAATCACACCAAACAAGCAAAGAGATCATAAACTAAGAACAACATTATTAATTGGGATATTTACATGGGAAAAAAAATTGATTAAGAATGATTATATATAATAGATCTAGTGATAACATAGAGACTATATATAGGATATGTAGTGCCCCAAAAATTTATCCATATCAGTATGGGATTCTAACCAAGTTACAAAATGGGGATCATAATGGCCCTTCAGGAATCAGTGGCATAGTGTATGCTTTGAAAACTCAAAAAAGAAAACTTTATATGCTATGACACTCCATAAAGATAATTATTAGTGGAACAGTGTGGACCTAAGGTTTAGTGATAACAAAGGATAAGTGGAGATGGAGTTGGTGATTTGAGGATAAAGGGGAGACACACTTGTCAAAGAATATTGGGAAGGCATGATAGAAATGACAAGGTTATTATGGAACTTGGGTTTATGTGTACCAAGTATGGATAAGTGACTTCAAATAACCTGCTAATGAATATTCTCAATGTTTGGCAAGCCATGTTCGTTCCTTATGCTGAAGTAGTTTTCTTGAATTACTATTAGAGGACCATATGATGGATTATCACTATTGAAACTAGGGTCAAGTTTATTTTACCGTGACACTAGGAACCAATTTTCATCATGGTACTTTCCCAAGGCACTAGAAAACTAGTTTTCACCAGTGGACATATTTTTTTAACTGTTGAGGAGATGTGATGGGTGGATGGAGTGGATATGGGATGTACTATAGATAGAGGATGTTGAATCCTATTTTAGGTGTAGAATCACTTTATATGCATGATTTTCATGGGGTCATCAAGTTCTTCTCCATAAAGTATGACCAATTTATATGCACCTAATCCAACCTTGGCAATGATGATATAAGGACCTAGCCAATTAGCTTTAAATTTCCCCTTATCTCTTTCTACATTAGTGTGTTTTTAATTCTCCTTCAAGACCAAGTCACCAACATTGAATTCCCTAGACTGGATCTTCTTATAGTATTAGATTTTGAGTCTATTTTGATATCCCATAGGTGATCAAGGTCCCTCTGACATTTTTCATCAAGAAGTTTTAGTTCCTATAGGCATTTATACATATAATTATGGTTGGTGATAATGCCCCTTAGTGATATTTTTAAGGAGGGAATCTTGACTTCCACTATAAAGATAGATTTGATCCCATGAACCAAGTCATATGAAGTTGCCCTAGTAGGTGTGTGGATGCTTGTACAATAAGACCATAGAGATGGATATAGTTGTAGATGCCAATTTTTTCCAACTTGATTAACTATTTTCTTCAATATTTTGATGAGGATCTTATTGGTAGCCTTTACTTTTTCATTACCCTAGGGATAATAGGGAGAGGAGAAGTGTTGTGTGATGTGATATCTTTGACACAGGGCCTCAACTTCTTGATTCTTGAATTATTTATCATTATCTAAAATGATGTGGGTAGGTATGCTAAAATGACAAATAATCTAATTGAGAATAAATTTAGAGATTTTGAGCCCTGTTGTGTAATTGAGTGGCATCACCTCAACCCATTTGGTAAAATACTCTATTGTTGTGATAATGAATTTGTGCCCATCTAATGAAGTTGGATTAATTTTTATAATTAATTCAAGGCCACACATGGAAAATGGCCAAATACTCATGATAGGTTGTAATTGTTATGCAGTATAATGAATGAGGTTTCCATGTTTTTGATAATCCATGCATTTTGCACATATTGACAATAATCTTATTCCTTCATTGGCCAATAATAGCTAGTTCAGAGGATTTTCTTGGCCAAGGCCATTCCACTAATGTTCCCACCACATATACCATCATAAACTTCTTTGATTGTCTAAGAAGCCTCTTCTAAGGTTAGACATTTTAACAAGGTTCCATTGTAGCCTCTATGATAAAGTGTGTTATAAATGATGGTGTATTAGGAGGTATGAGGAATAAAGGATTTACATTGACAATGATTGAGGTTAGGAGGGAGGATATTGTCATGGAGGTACATATAAATATCATGATACCAAGGGAGACTGGTATCATTAGTTGTACAAATTTTAAAATAAGCCATAGACTAATGGGATAGAATAATCAAATACTCAATTAAAAGGTTCCCTTCCATAATGACTTCAAGGAGATCAATGAGTGAGTCAATAGTAGCCATTGAATTATCCACTTTGTTGTTTCCTCATGGAACTTGTTCAAAGGTTATGGATTTAGAATTTATCTTCAACTGATCCACCAACTATTATAAGGGAGAACCTTTTCATCCTTCATCTAGAATTTGTCATTGACCTATTTGATAATCATCTATGAGTTATAAAATACTTTTAAGTGTTGAATGTTCCATTGAATAGCTAAATAAAGTCCAGCTATTAAAGATTCATATTCTAAAATGTTATTAGTGCATGGGAAGGCCAGGTGAAAATCTTTTAGAGTAAGATCACCTTACATAGTGACAAAGAGGATGCATACCCGTGATCCATATGTGGTAAATGGACCATCAAAAAATAATTTCTATCTACTTGATTATGAAGTTCTCATGATAGACTCATTTGGTAAAATTTTAATAAGGGGCTCAATCACTTCAAGTGGTGCCTCAACTAATTGATCCATGATAACCTATCCTTTTATAGCCTTATGATTTACATATTTAATGTCAAACTCACTAATAAGCATTATCCATTTTTTCAATCTTCTAATAAGAGCTTATTTAGATAATAAATATTTTAGGGGATCAACTTTGGCAATCAGTTGTAATTTATTTTTTAGCATGTAATACTAAATTTTTTGTGAGGCAAAAACCATGGCTAAACATTCTTTTTCTATTGGAGTATAGTTTAACTCATAAGATATCAACATGTGACTATGATAATAAATGACTTGTTCCTTTCGTTGATCATTATGTTGTGTTAGGAGAACACCTATTACACATGGGGTTGCTGAAATGTATAGGATTAAAGGTCTTCCTGAGATGGGTGGTGACAATACAAGTAGATTAGCCAAATATTGCTTAAGATTTTCAAAATCTTGATGGCATTTTGAATTCCAATAAAAGCTAGTCCCCTTCTTGAAGAGATGGGTGAAGGGGTGGAATTTATCTTCAAGTTGAGAAATAAAATGTATTATAGCTTTTAGTTTGTCCTAAAGACTTTATAGATGCTTAATATTATAAGGTGGTTCTATGATTACTCTTACCTTTACTAGATCTACTTTTATGCCTCTTCTTGAAACTATAAATCTTGATAACTTCCTGAAGTGATGCCAAACACACATTTATTTGGATTCATCATGACATTATACTCTCATAATCATTCAAAAATCCTTCTTAAAATAATATGGTGTTTAGATCTTAGGCAATATTTGCCCAAAATGTCATCAACATAATCCTTAATGATGTCATGCATCATGTTATGAAAAATGATGGTCATGGACCTTTGATAGGTTATTCCTACATTAGTGAGGCTTAAGGGCATGACTTCATAACAAATTATTCCCCATGGAGTGATAAAAGCCATTTTGTGTTGGTCCTTAGGTGCAATTTTGAGCTGATTATATCCTAAGAAACCATCTATGAGGGAGAGCATTTCATATCCCACAATCGAGTCTACAATCATGCCAATGTTTGGAATGGGGAAGTCATCATTTAGACATGCCTTGTTTATATCCCAAAATTTAGTACAAATTCTGATTCCACTTTGTGGATTTGTTATAGGAACAATGTTATAAATCAAATTTGAATAGTCTATAAGGTGAATAAAACTAGATTCTATAAATTTTTGTAGCTCCTCTTTAACTAGTAGTGCCACTTTGGGGTGCATTTTTCATAATTTCTATTTGTTGGGTTTTGAATTTGGATGCACAACCAAGTGGTGTACTACTAGTGATGGATCTAACCCAAGTATGTAAATATAACTCCATGAAAATATATCAATAAATTATTTAAGCAACTCTATAATAACTTCACTTTCTTATCGTGTGAGAGATGCCCCCAGTTTAGATATTTTAGGGTGCTGATTTGTCCCAATGTTGACTTATACCACATCCTCAATAAGCAAGGGAAATTGTTATTATAAATAAGGAGGACATGATATTTTGGAAACATCTAAATCAAAGTAATCTAGGATATTTGTATCAATGCCAAAATATTCTTTTGATTCTAATGAGATATGTGGTAGTTCATCTGGTGCTTTGGGAGGCTCTTCTTCTTTAGAATGTTATTCATCACTTTGATCATGAGGTTATTGTTGCTCCCCAAATTTGTGGATTGATAAAGATTTATATAAAATCCTTTTTTATGGTCACTAGATGGCATGAAATCTTTAGCTCCCATATATTCCAAAATTACTTCATAGTTTTGAAACATGTCAAAAGAAGGCTCCTATTTTGAATCCTAATATATAAGTGATGGATAGTGGAGGTAAATATTGATGGTAGAGATGGTAGTATCTGGGAAAATATTAGTGGTAGTGATCTCTTCGAAGAGACTACATATGGAACCAATTTCAATGTCTTCATCAAGGAGAGATGTTTAAGGGATTGAAAGAGAATCCATAATGATATTGTTTGGGTCATCATCATATAGTCCAAACCCTAGACTAAAATATTATAGATATTCTTGAACCATGATGGGTTCAAATTGGATTTGTTCTTGTTTACCCAATACTTTCCATTTATAGTGCATGTTGTCCATCATATTTTGGACTCAAGGATATGTTTTTTTGAAGAGATAAGGGCCTCATCCTCTGTAATAAGCTATGGATCATCCCCATCTTTAATGTTTCATTTAGATAAAAATCTGATGCTTGAGAAAGATGTTGGTCCAAATTGGTATTTGATGAGATTAGCCTTCCTTAGGGTCAGGGACCCATAACTATATGGAGAGAGAGAGGTAAATCACTGATGCAAAACATCTTTCATTCATATTCTCCACAGCCTATAGATGTGATATTCAAATGAGTGACATTAGGTAGAAAATTGGACATATATTCAATCTAATGAGGGGAAATGTATTTAATAGTTGTTAAAATTAATATATAATTATCTATGCCAAGATAAGATGATGGAGATGATGATTGGTTCATCTGACAACTATGAAGATTTTCTATGACTCCAAGGATGGTGACCTCCATCCCAGAATGAGGGAATTTTAAACATTGATGTAAAGTGAATGGAATAACTTGAACTTCATAAATCCATGATCCCAAGTAGTGTGTTATAAGGCAAATCCACATCCACAACATGGATTAGTGTTTGATGCACTATGGGTCCCAAAATGATGGGAAGGTAAATAATCCCAATTGATGGCCTTTCACTATCATCATAAGATTTGATCATTATCAAAGTGGGCCCTAATGATGCTTTTGAATATCCTAATGTATTTAAAAAGTCTAGATTTAATAGATTGAGCATTGATCCTCTGTCTATGAGAACCTAGGAAACTTAATGGTGGGAGATGGTCACTTCAATGTATAAGGGTAATTATTGTGTAGGCCAATGGTAGGCATATATTGGGAACAAAAGGTGATCTATTATGAAGAGAATAAGTGTGCTACTAGTGCCTAAAATTGATTAGTGTCCTAGTCACTAGGGACTTTTAGATCATTCAACACTTGTTTTAATATCTCTCAATGCAAATCATATGTTTTAAGAAGCTCCATTAAGGATATTTGAGCTAGAGTTTTCTCAAGTTATTGAATGATGTTGTAGGAATTATCAGATGGGCTTTTGAGGCATTTTTAAGAAAATTCCCCTTTTGTGTAGTAGATTAAGTGAATGGGTATTTAGAGGGTACCATGTTAATTACTATCTTATTGTGTCTGGTAGTGACTACATAATTAACAGTGGCCCAGTTAATATTTAGGAAGGGGGATGGGGATGGAGTGGGTTCTTAGATGGTGAAAATTTAGATGGTGTTAATTTAATGGTAAGGGACATTGTGGTAGTTAGTATGGTTAGATAAAGATTCCTAACCCTGGTCTATTTGTGGTCTTTGATTCCTTTGCTTATGCTTAGGGAGTGGATCCTTGTAAATTCCAAGTTTCCCATTTGTTAATTGATTTTGGGGAACTTATCCTTAAATTTCAATATCACCCCTCTTAATTAAGTATTGGATTTAATGTTTCATTTGAATACACCACTCCATATCATGCCTTTTAACCCTTTGGTACTTACAAAACTCATCTTCATGATACCATTCTAGATTTGGTTGATGATCATCCATAGGTCTAATTTTAGGCAAGGTGATCATATTGGAAACAATCAATTGATCCAAGACTATTTCAATTAGAACTCCCAAGCTTGTGAGTGGTCTTTTGCCTGTACAAGGATTTGACTTGCCTCATGGTACTCAGATGGAAGAGACATTTAGTTATTGAGTGGGGCCTTTATTTTGGACTATTTTAACATGTTTTTTGCTTAGAATCTATTATCATATCACCCACGACATAATTGTTTTTCTTGAAGACTTTAGATTTTATTGAAAAAGAATTATCTTGATTTTAGGTGTGCTCATTCTGAGAATATAACTTGATAGTCCCTTTTTTATGAGAGACTTCTCAATTTGCATTCATTTTTTATTATCTCATCAAAGGTCTTGGAACACTACAAATTTAATTAATGCTTAAGTTCAACATTAAGATTGTCTACAAAAATATTGGCCAATTCTTTCTCTAATATTGTATATATCTTAAATAGCTTGCCAAACTTCACCATCTTTGTAAGAAGTATGCGAGACTATTACCACTTAATTATTTGGATAAAGGTCAATTATAGAGATATCATGCTCAATATTAAATGATAAGTGTTAGATGAATTTTTATATCATCTCTCCAAAGCTAGATTTAGACCCTTTAGGTAGATGCATAAACTATTCCAAAGTGGGTCCCTTGAGACTTTTGGGAAAGAGTCTCAACAAATAAGCATATTCATAATCCACCTCATGGCAAGCCATATTAAATTCTTGGAAATGATCTCTAGGATCCCCTTTTACTCAATATTTATCAAATTTGGGTATTTCAAAATGTGAAGGAAAGGGTATTTTCAAAATACTCATGTCCAAGGGTGAAGAGAAATTTTTTTCGTACTTATATTTGAGGGCTTGTGATCATGGATATATCTATTGGAGGGTCTCTTTCATCAATCTCCATTCATGTGTAAATTTTCGATCCCTAAGAGCATTGATAGTTTTATTTTGATTGCCTTGGGGGATATGAGTACTATGGGTATTATGGGTGTTATTAATATTGTTGGCCTTATTGGTAGTGGTGGTATTATTGGCATTATTGATGGTGTTATTATTATGGGCATTATTATTTGTGTTATTTTGTCTAGAGTACTGTGGATGCTTATTATAAATTAAGAGGTTAATTTGTTGCATCAATTGGGCTAAGTGATCCTCTATGATAGCTTGTCTCTGATTAGCCTCAATGTGGTTATTACAAAGTGTTGGTGGGTGTTATTCTTCTTGAGGTATTTTATTAACATGTTGACATGGTGTGTTTGGATGTGATGGAGGGTGGACTAAATTATGTAAGAGGGTAATATCAAAGTGGAAGGTAATATGCCCCTTATTTCTATGGCATGGGCTTGGACATGATCACGGTTCTCATATAGATAGCAGTCAATTAAATTTCAAACTTTATCATTATGGAGGGGGTTAAACCTTTCATATTCTCTTCTAAGTGTGTGCATATCACTATGAGTTTCATCATATTCTCAAGTTGGATCAACTATATGCCCCATAGGTTCATTATCTTAGTTGGATGCTTGTCCAATCCTAAGTTGGGTGCAGGTATGGAAAACCATTATGAAAGAGAGATGTTATGAAATTTGATAGATGATATGGAATTCTTCAAATACTACCTCCATCTAGAGACCAAATCTACTAGTGGTCAAAAAAGAGTGATGCAAGAGGATGGGATGACCAAGAATTACCAAGAAATAAAGTCTTGTAAGAGATCAATATAGAAAAGATAAATAAGAGTGATGGGATAAAATACTTTGTCTACTAACAAAGAGATAATTTGATGGGTGCTAGGTGACAAAGGTACCTGATAAGGATAAGGATGAATGATGGGTGCTAGATTAAAGTTTGATAAGACTCTGTATATTGATAATACCTAGTCAAGAAGATGTAGAAAGTGACAAATGATAATCCAAAGAAGATGGTTGACCACTAGAATCTTGATTTTAAAATATAATCTAGTATTTAAAGGGGATGAGATGATAGATATGTGATTTATGGGGTATAAATTTGGATATGTATTATGTGGATGGAATGTGTGGTGAATGTAGGATTGGACAAGAATGGCAACCACTCAAGGAGAGTTATACCCAAATGTATGTTAAAGAAATGAATATGGACAAACTAGTTACCAAATGAATATGTGGGAGGGAAGATTATACTAACAATGTGGTATGATATGGATGAAGTGAGGTAGTTAGTAGGTAGATGTTAATAAAAGATATGAAGGGTATAAATAGAATATGATAGATAGATAATATCTATAGATATGTGCTTGGAGATGATGGAAGGTTTTGGATGTAGGAGATACATTATATACAAGATGGTTGGTATGGAAAGGATATGAGGATAAGATATACAAATGATTATGATATAAGATGGTATATACAAGCTAGTTTACAAAAGAAAGATGTGAAAGGGGTAAATACCATATAAATGTGTTATTGGATGGATATAAATGGGGTGGAAAATAGGTAATAAGTGTAGGTGAGGGATTATATGGGGTGGTTATGAGATGATAGGATGAATGTGGATACAAAATATGGTGGCCAAAAGTGATATAGATATAGATTAAACAAGGGGATATCTAAATGGGTATTATATGGATGTTAGGTGTGGAAGAAGAAATGAAAAGGGGGATGAATGAACAATATATGGGTTAATGGTATGAATATTAAAAATTTAGGATGTGATATGGTGATGATATGATGAATGTTAACCTATAGGTGTCTAAGGTATCACACAAAAATAGTATGGCTGACTCAGCTCACTAATAATATGGGTCTAGGCACAACACTCAAACAACATACATAAGTATAATCCTAAATTAGTTAATTATTATGGTATGTAACCAAATAACCACACCATATAATGGCTTCATGGGTGAGGTTGTAGGCTAATGACCTATTATGATATCAATTAAACCCTCTTAACCCCACTCACACTCAATGGATACCTTGAAAGTGATACTGACTCCTGTAGCAGTACACCTATTATGGCCAAAGGCTCCTAATATTGGTATAAAAAATAGGTTCTAGGTGTATCCCCTATATACATGAAGGTATGTTGGGGCCCAAGTCTATATAGGAGGTTGTCTGATCATCTTTTATCTTAGACCTTGATCGCCTCTCACTCCATAGAATCCAATATGGGGAATTATGCTTAGATTCATATGATAGATCTCCTAATTTTTAGACTCCATCAAAATATGAAGTTTGGTTAGTGCATGTTAATGAAATCCACATCACCAAACCCTATATACTAAACCTTTGCATGGGTCTCAATTCCACATCACATGTTATCCCAAGGGGGGCTAACAAACAAGTAAAACATGATATGATTAATTACCTATGTGAGGGGAATAATACAATGATTATTTACAAGTCAACACACTCATACACACAAGTAAGTATATACAAGGAATGATTTATACAATAAAAACTATGGAAAAAATATAATGAAAACTAGAAAAATATACAAAGGGCACCCTTCCTGTAAGCACAAAAGTTAGAAATCCAATTAGGGTGCCTAGATCTTGAAGGGTCCTACACCAAAAAAGGTTAGTAGTTAAAGTTTTAAAAAAACCACAAGTCCCTATAAAACCATAAATGAACAAATCAAAACCACAACCGGAATGTACAAAATCTCAACTAGAAAAAGAAAATCACAAGTCACAAGTCATGACTTTGTAGAAGGTTAGTAAACTGCTATGGTTATCTGATAAAACCATGACTGTCAAGCAAAGTCACTACTTGAACTAATAAAATCACAAATATCAAAATGATGAAATCTATTTTATTGTGTAGATAATATAAAAATTAAAAAAATATATACCTAAGTGATACCTAAGGTAACTATATTATCACATTTGATTTATAGGGCAGATAATCAAAATAAATACATATCAAAGATATATACAAATTTATGATAAATTTTTATGAATGTAGTTTTATGCCTAATAAACAAAATAAATAGAATGGTGTCTTTCTTATATAGAGCCTATAGCTACTAAATCTTGAGTCTAATGCAAGTTAAACATCCTAATATTATTTATTTAACCAATTATCTACAAAGTCATAACTATAGGTGATAAAGTTACAACTATCAGGATAAACCCACAAGTTCATGACTTGTGATATTGCGAAAGGACTTAAAATAGTCTAGGTGATGGGTTCTATGATGTTTTGATTATCTAGTTTTCCTTTACCCCATATAGATCCTACTCACAAAAATAACACATTGTTAGGTTCCTTTTGTAGGCAAAGGGGTTAAAGTTAAAATACTTAGATTGATAAATGGTTAAATTTTTTTGACAAAAGGGAATTTCAAATTTACTCAAATATCCTTATATCCATTTTTACAAAACTTGAGGTCCTCCTCTTGATGATACAAAAGATGAAATACGTCAGAGTTTTACCAGTTCTAGGAAGAAAGACAAAATCACAACTGTTGACAATAATATCACAATTACTAGAGCAAAATCGCAATTTACGGAGTCATAATTTTGTCAGAGATAGTTAAAAGGTCAATGTTTTTGGATTAATGTACTCTTACCTATAACCTATAGACCAGAATAACATTACCAAATGGAAAAATAAATAAACAAAACTATCTATTGTCAAGTGATAGCAACATTTTTATGACAAATTTAAGTTTTGCAAAACTGTAACTTTACCTAACGAAATTATAGTTACTAGTGCAAAACCATAATTGATAGAGTCATGATTTTGTAGAAAGTGTATCAGTAGTTGAATGTTAGGTTAATCCCTTGTTTTTCATATGTACTAAAATATTAAATAGACAAAAATATACCTATAGAGGGGGGTTATCTAGAAACAAATGATAGAATTATCTCTAACTATTATGTTTGACTATATCGTAACTGTAACCTACAATACCATGATTACCAGTCCAAAGTTATAATTCACAGAGTCACAGTTTTGTCATAGATGTATCAAAGGTTAGATATTAGGTGAATCTCTTTCTATCCTACACAAAAAATAATGTAAATAGACAAACTATCTTCCAAAGGGGAGGGTTATAAAAAATAGACCATAAATCTAACCCTGACTATTAGGCTTGACAAAATTACAACTGTAACATATAAAACCAAAAATACCAAGACAATATTATAACCATAAAATTTATGGTTTTTTTGAAAGATAAAACCTTGAAAAAACCCTAACTATTAGTGGTTAATTGAAAAAATTTATAGTGATGTCTATAAAGTTGTGATTACAATATTGATAATACTAGTGTAAAGTCATGATTCACCTATACATGTCAAAAATTGAAAATCAGATCTTAGATTTATGTCTAGTTTGTCTTATAATCACTTAAATCACTTCCATCAAGTCTATAATGTTAATTAAGGGAGTAATAGCCCACTGTGGTCACCAAAATGTTCACCAAATTTTAGATTCAATAAACATTACTAAACTTAGTAATAAAAACCTAAAACTCAATGACACTAATAGAAATGGATAAAAGAGGTAAATCAAAATAATAAGAACATTCTCACCATCATTTTTACCTCCTTATGTTTCCACGCTAGGATTTTCAATGAGATTATTTGATGTCCAAATCTTGAATTATTGGATTGCTGGCTAAGTCTTGACAATGGCTTCCAATGGTTGGATGAGGTTGGTAGTGGATTGGATGAGTGCTAGAGAGATTCTATGGATGCAAGATAGTAGCATAATGATGGCTTAATGTATTTCTAGTTAGCTTATCCATGGCCCAAGCATGGATTTTTATAGGATAATGGAGGGAAATTTAGGGAATTTTAAGATTATTTAGAAGTCTCTAGTTTAGAGACTTCTAGCATTTTGGAGGAGCTTCCCTAGTTATAGAAGTTTATTAATTAGCTTAGGAGATAATGGGGGGATTATATTAGAGTTAATGAGATTTAGGATTCATAGGTATGTAGTAATGGATAGGGTGGTAGGGTGACTAGGGTGGTAGTTGAATAAATTTGAATTTTAATTTATCTAGTTGGTTTAGGGAGTAAGTTAGTAGGTAATAGGCTCTATTAGGGCTTTGATGGGGAGATTCATTGGTTTAAAGATGGGTAAAGGTTTATGGGATATATAAATAGGATGTGGGTTATTAGGCCATTGATTAATTTAGCTAATAAATACAATAATTAGACTTAATTAATGAAAATTAGCAAAATTAGTGTAATTAGCAATGTGATCATAATTTAGTGCATACACTTGTAGCTTTGAAAACACACAAAGCTGATTTTATATAATAATTTATAGACTATATTTGGAAACCAAACATATTTTTGAGTACATAGTATTCCCTTATAGATCTGTGCCAAATTTCATGACCATCCATTGAGTGCAAGTATACTTATTAACATTTATCCTCTCTCCAATAAGGCCTCAATTACGTCTCTGGGCCTAGAAACTAAGATTTTGATCCATACTCCCTCCAAAAATGTGAAACCATAAATAAGTGTTTTATTAACTTTTAGGACCTATTGAACATGCTCCATGTCAAATTTTGACTTCTAAAACCTTGTGTAGATATGTGAACCAAGAAATGGTCCAAAAACTTAATATTTCACAAGCATTCTTCACACTGCCTTATAAAATCAGCCCTGTATGAGCACTTCCAGGGTCAAACATACATATTTTGGGACTTGAGTAGATATAATACACCTAATTCCATCCTCCCTAATGGTTTTCATATGTCCATGAGGTCAAACACCCTATTTTGAGTCCAAAACCTCATAAAAACATATCATTTAATGCATTCATACATGTGAAAGTATAAAAAATATTCATGATGAGAACCTTCCTAGAGTGAGGAATGATTTTAAAGTGGTTTCAAGATCAATATAACTCATTTAAATCACTTATGAATCCAATCTCTCTCATCAAGTTCTTATTAGGGTCTTAAGAGGATTTAGAGTGGTTTAAGTTCTTAACAATTATTCATAAACCCTAGGCCTTAAATCCTAAAACAATACAAAAAAATAAAAGTGGACAAGTGTCTTTAACTATCCTTATATTCTTAGGATCCCATGTATTTTTTCTGTACAATTATGAGCTCAAGAAAGTGATCCTCAGGTTTCTAATATGTTATTTGGGAGTGTTTTGTAGTCTTAACAATTTTTCATATATGTTAGGGGCCTACACTAATGCCTAATGCTAGCATATTGGATTATGGATACCCCTTCACTATCAATGAAAACCTTTGGAACCCATACACAAGGTTAGAGTCACACTAAGCAATAGAACATTTGTCTTGAACTATAATTTGCACTTAGAAGGGCTTGAGAATGTCTTATAAGCCAATTAGTCAATTTTATTGTCTCTCTTTTGCCTATGGATGCCCCTCTAGGGTGTGTTAAAACACTATGTAAGTTATTAGTGCTTTCAGGTCTGCATCTCACCTTCAACAAACCATTATTTTCATGACTTTACACATAGGCCTATGTGTGTGGTCTTAGGCTTACTAGGCCTAAATAAACCTATCAACCTTGACATCATTTTAATTGACTTTGGATATCATATAGAGTAATTATAACATTAGAGAATCATTCATATGTGATTTTATTCTTCCCATAGACCTTTTTACTTCATTCACCAATAGGCATCTGTCATTAGACTAGGTAGACCTATAGAAGCTAGTTTGACTGTGTGATTGTAAGGGTTCAAATGAATTTATTTTGATCACTTTATTTGTTCACTCTCTTTATTTTTATCTTTTATCTTTGAATTCTCACATGTTTGAATTTTATGAAAATTAATTTGATATGGTTATGCATGATCATATATACATTCTATAATACTCATCATGATCCAATGGGTTCCAAATTACATGAAATTTGTGTAAAGTTGAGCCTATAGGGTTTTTGACTATCTATCTTGTTAATGATGATTCATATAGCTCATCCCCATAAACCCTAAAATCTTTTCTTTAATCTTAATCCCATGAGGGGTCCCTCCTATGCATAGAAACATTTGACCCAATTATTTTTTATGTTCATGAACCAAGCATAAACGTTTGGTCTTTTTGAGCTTGTGAAGAGATCGACTGAGATTTTGATTGGTATTTTACATTTATTGACCTCTCTACACATGTGAAAGCTTATTTTACATTTGAATGACTTGAGTAAGTTGAAAATACACTCTTACATTCATTTTCAATTAAAGGTGGACCCTCATGGCCATACAAGTGACTAAAAACTACATTGTTTTGAATGATTCTCTTTTTTTTGGATGTTGGAATGTAAAATTTTATAACTTTGACTATTATTTGACCACTTCCTAACACCATTCATTTAAAAAACTCTCTTTAGTTTCTTATCATTTTGAAAATTACATACAATTCCTCAAATTTGGTTTAATAAGTGACTTAAAAGACCTGGGGGTGAATTGACAAATATGGTGAAAGACTAATGCATGCTTAGATGATCCAGAACTCAGAAGTTCTGGTTGGTGAATATTTCAATAGCACATAAATAACACAATAACAATGAATTATCTAAGAAGAGACATCATATTACTTAACAATCACCATACAAATATAGGCTTATCTCTGGGAAGAGATGTATGCCTTCTCATTTTGGGTTACAATGCATTTATACATATTTTTGCAAAAAACATTGAGAGATTGAGTGGATCGAGGAATTAATGGGTGATGATTTAACATCCCATCATTAAAATAATACAACACTCGAGGACACACATCCCAACATTAAAAAAATACAACATTCAAGGACATAATGGTTCAAGGGAATACTCGAGGAAATAACTATCACCGACAATACAAAATGAAAACAATACAAAATTTGAGGAATTGACTATCACCAAATGGTCACCTTGAGGAATTAACTATCACCCAAATGGTCACCCAAATTATTTCCCAAATCATTCCTCCCTCCTTGAAAATAAATGGTCCCCATTGCATCAATATTCCCTGTCAGGTGGGGTAGTTGTGTCTTGATTTGATTCTCTATGAGCCACTCACCTTAGTGGCTAAGCTGGCCTCTTTTGACCACTTGATACAATAGAATAGAGCATCCTCTTGTTGTCTTCATCCAAGTATCCACAATTTGATCCTCTTCTATTAGAGCAAAACTCTGTGGATCAAGCTCATCAATGTTTAGTTGTTCTGCCACAACTGAAGTGTCTAATAGAGGTGGGTGATATGGTTTGAAGAGCTCCACATTGAATATTGGATGCAAACCAAGGTAGGCTAGTAGGTTTAACTCAAAAGCATTTTTTTCAAATTTTTTGGTGATGGTATATGGACCATATCATAGAGGCTAAATCTTTCTGTGTGGACCTGTAAGCCATTCCTTCTGAAGTCGTAACCAAACCTTGTCACCCATAATAAAATGGTGTGCAATCCTATGTTTGTCATGGCATTTATTATACTTATGATTCATCTTCTCCAGGATATTGTGAACTTGTTGCTAGATATGTTGCATTTGTTTAATAAACTTTGTTGCTTTTTCTACCTTAGCTCTTCCATGAGGTGTGTATTCCATGGTGGAAAATGGAACAACTATATCAATTGGTGCCATGGGTTGGAACCCAAAACATACTTGGAATGGATTGTGCTTGGTCAAGCTGTACAACACCTAATTATATCCATGTTATATGAAAAGAAGTCCCTCATCCCATGTGCGTGGATGTTTGGTGTGATACATCTAAATCATGTAAAAAATCAAGTGGTTTACCACCTTTGTCTGACCATCAGTCTGTGGATGGAAGGCTATGGACTTCATCAACTTAGTATCCATTATCTTCCATAGATTGGACCAGAAGATGCTCAGGAACCTACTATCTCAATTTGAGACAATGGACTTGGGGAGACCAAAATGGAGCCATACATGACTAAAATATAGTTGAGTAGTTTCCTCAATGGATATATTTTTCTTACAAGCAAGCATGATAGCCATTTTTGAAAAATGATCAACTACCACAAAAATATAGTCCTTGCCATGTTTGGAAGTGGGCAAACCTGAGAGAAAATCCATTGAGATAGATTCCCAAGGCTTGGTTGGTTCTAGAAATGGTGTGTACAATCCTTGCTTCTTATTTTTTGGCTTGGCTATTACACATGGGGTGTAAGATTTGAGATATCTTTCTACATCTTTTTGCATATGGGATTAGTAGAAGTGTTTTTGAATAACTTCCAATGTTTTTTTGATACCAAAGTGTCCAGCTATCCTACTGAAGTGTGCTTCCCATATCATCTTTTGTTGCTCTACAATAAGAACACAAATGTACCCCATATGGCAGAGGACATTATCTTGCAAATAGAAGTTAGAAACATGTTCACCTTTTTGGAGTGCTTGATAGGTGTTAGCAAAGGTAGGATCTACTTCATATAGAGCACCCTAAGTGGTAGTCTCATGTCCACATAGGTCAAGAACTATTGTGAGTGAAATAATTGGTGGGTGGCTTAGATAATCTACAGTTGTATTTGTGCTCCCCTTTTTATGTTTGATTATTAGGTGGAATTGCTAAAGATACGTGGCCCACTTTTGGTGCCTCTCATTTCATATTTTGTTTTGCATCTAGATGAATTCCAATGGTCTGTGGTCAGTGCAAATGACCGTCTCTTTCCCCAAGACGTAGTGTTTCTAGTGTTTTTAGGCTTGTACAATGGCATAGAGCTCCTTATCATATGTTTGATATTTCCTGACTATATCAGTGAAAGTTTCACCATGGTATGTAATAAGATGGCCATGTTGCATGATGACAACTCCCATGGCAAATTCAGATGCATCTGTCATCAACTCAAACGGTTGATGCAAATGTGGCAAGGTAAGAATAGGGGTTGAGCAGAGTCTATTCTTCAAATTCTCAAATGTCCTTTGCTATATTTCACCCCACTAAAATGTAGCTTTAGCTCTTCCTTTAGTCACTTGGGTTAGTGACCAAGTAACATGTGAAAATCCAAGAACAAACCTGTGATAGAAATTTACAAGGCCCAAAAGCTGTGAAGCTCTGTGAGGGTGCTTGGTGTGGGCCATTTTCAAATAACCTGAATCTTTTTTGGATTAACATGGACCCCTTTCTCATTCATAATGTACCTAAGGTACTAAATTGTTGTCATTTTGAATGTGCACTTATCAAGATTTACATACAACTTGTGCTCCCAAAGAGTTTGAAGCACCTTACGGACATGTTTCAAATGGTCTTCCCATGTTTTTCTATAGATGAGTATGTCATCTAAGTAGACAACCATGAATGAGTTGGTGAAGGGTCATAAGATGTCATCCATCATCCTCATGAAGGTTGCAGGTGCGTTAGTTAGGCCGAAAGGCATAACCAACCATTCAAAGAGCCCCTCCTTAGATTTCAATGTAGTTTTCTAGACATCAATGGGATAGATGGGAATTTGGTGATAACCAAATTTGAGATCAATTTTGGTGAAGAACTTCACACCATGGAGCTGGTCCATTAGGTCATCGATTATGGGGAGAGGGTAGCAATTCCTCATAGAGATTTTATTCAGGGCTCGGTAGTCAATGCAAAGCCTCTATGTTCCATCTTTCTTCCATGCCAAGATGATTGGGCTACCACAAGGTGAAGAGCTTGGCTTGATGTGACCCCTTTGGATCAATTCTTGAATTTGTCTTTTTATCTCATCATTCTCTAAGACTGATCTGTGATACACAGGATTGTTAGGCAACGGTGATCCTAGGATTAAATCAATAGAATGTTTTACCTGGTAATGTAGTGGAACTCATGTGGGTGACTTGAATAATTCATCATATTCTCCTATGATTCATCCTATCTACTTTTGTTTTTGTGTTGATTGTGTAGTTAGGACCACAACATTAGCCTCCTTAGATTTATGTGGTTTGACTACCATGAGAACAAATTACTTCGTCTTCTCCACCAGTCTCTTGCATTGCTTAGCACTGATCAGGGAGACAGATGTGGGAGGTGGTACCTCTGGTACCCTATAGCACTATGTTCTAGGAGTGAGGGTGATCCTTCAGGTTCAAGATTCATACATGCCATGTTGTTCATACATGAACGACTGACAAAGGAGTACATCACAAACATCTAGATTGACCACATCACACAAGACTTCATCTTGGAATAGTTTTATAGCATATGAAATAAGACACTGATGGGTGACATAAAGGTCTCTCCCTGGGCTCAACCACCCAAGGCTATAGGGATTTAGATGAGACTTCATGGATAGATCAAGACTTTTCACAACTTTAGTAGATATTAAATTCTTTTGACTCCTACTATCAAGAATGAAATGCAGAGGCTTGCCTTTTACCCATAATTTGGAGTGAAACAATCTTTCTTTGTCATTTGGTCTTTCCTCACGGGTCTATGATGAAGTGATGATGATGTCAGGCTCAGCATCTATGATTTCTTCCTCATCCTCTTTGACTATGGGTTGTGTATGAGGTAGAGTAGTAGACATCAAGTATTGTGACTCAGAGAGCAGTGACTTGATGGCTCGACATTATTCTTTGGAGTGAGTTCTAGTTTTGTGGTAATCACACCATTTTCCAATCTTCCCCTTCTAGGATTACTTATCTTGAAACTCCTTCTGCTTCCAATTTTGGCCTCGTGTTTGACCTTCCTTGTTACTTTTCCATTTTGAAGGTTGACTCTTCATATTCTTCTTGCCATGCTTTTGTTCAATCTTCACTATAAATTTATGTGCCTCACCGAGGGTTTTCAAAGTGAAGAGTTCCATTTCCCCTTGTATGTACCATTGTAGTCCACCATGATATTTGAGAGTTTTATGTTTCTCACTTTCTTGAATGCCTAGTCTTGCAGACAAAGAATGAAAAGTATATGTGTAATCTTGAACATATTGGTCCTTGCCTTGGCAAAGTTATTGCCACTATATGTACAGATCATCATACACTCTGATGGGATAGTATTCTTCTTTTACTACTTCCATAAAATCATCCTAGGTAGGTTCCACCCCAAGACCAATGATATCCATTTTGAACCTCTTTTTGTACACTTCCCACCAATTTTTCATGAGCAATGATGATTTCAAAAGAGCAAAAGTGATCTTTCCTCCATCAGTGAACTTATTTACCAAGAAGTAGGAAGACAGTTGATCCAACCAAGTTTCCACTGCATCAACATTGATTTTGCCTTCAAATGTGGGAATATCAAAATTGACCTAAACCTTGAAGGGTGTTGGGGCACTGAAAGGAAGTTCCCTTGATGAGGAGCCAGGATGTGTAGTCGTAGAGCCAAATTTTCCCATTGGAAGTGTTTGAAGAATTTGAGCAAATTGTTGGAGCATTTACACTTATTGCCACTAGAGGGCTTCATTCACCATTTCCTTGAAAGGATCAGATGTCTCAGTGTCATCTACCATTTAAAGTCATTTGGGGCACACAGGTGGAACATTTGGAAGCTCTATCACTTCCCACCCAAGTTTCCTATATCCTGACCTCATCCTTAGGATCATACACTCTCAAGACAAACTACTTTGATACCACTGATCCAGAACTCAGAAGTTCTAGTTGGTGAATATTTTAATAGCATAGAAATAACACAATAATAATGAATTCTCTTAGAAGAGATGTTGTATTACTTAACAATTACCATACAAATATAGGATTATCTCTGGGAAGAGATTTCTGCCTTCCCATTTCAGGTTACAATGCATTTATACATATTTTTGAAAAAACATCAGGAGATTGAGTGGCTCAAGGAATTAACGGGTGATGATTTAACATCCCAGCATTAAAACAATACAATGCTCGAGGACATACATCCCAGCATTGAAACAATACAATGTTTGAGGACATAATGGCTTGAGGGAATACTCGAGGACATAACGTCTTGAGGAATTAATTGTCATCGACAATACAAAATGAAAACAATACAAAATTTGAGGAATTGATTGTCACTGAATGGTCACCTTGAGGAATTAACTGTCACCTGAATGGTCACCCAAATTGTTGCCCAGATCATTAGATGACTTAAAAGGCATGAATAAAACTCATATGGTGAATCATCAAAATGACATGACTTTTAAAACACATGAACAAACAACATTTGCTCATGAATGACCTTTGAAAACTATACAAGTGCATGAAGAGATTAAAACCCTAAACACTGCTAAACAAGGATTTAATTGACTACGTAAAGAACATTAGAAGACTAAGGTGACCATATTAAAGCTTGGGAATCCCTATGAAGAAATTTTAAACTCTATGGGTTGACCCTTTTGACATGTGGGTCAAAAATGTTCAACAGTAATGAACTGACATATCCAGTTAATGGGTAGTTTTTGAAATACTACTTCATGGTTGAACCATCTCATAATGTCCTTATATGAAAACAAGTGTTGTGGTAGAGGTAGGAGAAGGTTATATTTAATAATTTTAGAGTTAGGTTTCTTGTTTTCTATCATTTTCATTCATTAGAGTAGTTTCATGCTTTCTAGATTAGCCTTTATTATTTTCATCATTTTGCTTTCCTTCAATTTAGTTATTTATTCTATAGAATAAGTGTCTTTGTTTTGTGAAAATATGATTGACTTATTTTGGTATGACCAAACTAATATCTAATTCATTAGACTCTCATGCATGATTGAATTTATATGTTTAATCCATAAGGGAGGTTCCAAAAGAAAGAACAAGTGTGGGAAGAACATAAAATGGAATACACAAAATGGTTTTTTTGTATCTTTTACACCTTTGTGTTTGAGATTTCAAAATTCATGTGTATAATAAAAAAATAACCATGGTTTTATCAAAATTTAAAAATTATATCAAGTGTGTAAAATTTATTTTCATTACTCCATACAAATTTAGAAAATTTTCTCATTTCCTTGGATCAAATACACTTCTCACATTAATACTTATTTAAGGTAATAACCATTGATAAATATATAGCTGGAAAGGACATTATTGTAAATCAATTTTTCACATATACCAACTCATAGTGGTTCCTCCTCTCCTTCCATACATATTGTTAAAAAAAGGACCAATTCATCCTAAAGAGTGATCAATTAACCAAAAGAAAATTTAAAGGTGATCAAAGACACTCGATGAAGTAAGATCAATATATCACACATCATAGAAGTTTATGAAGGGAAAATAGGGGAGGGATCAATGGTATCTCTATTAGGGATATAGATGCCCAGATGAGAGTAAAGCATTTCTATAATTCACTAGTTTTATAATGTTTCAAAGAAACTAGAAAGAAACCTACAATTTATTCTAAGTCTTTGATAAAATACACAAAACTAAGGTAAAATAAAATCAGTTTAACACACACAAATCCAGGTTATGAGCAAGGATATAATGTTGCATGAAGTATTTGGAGTCACTTTCATGTTTCTAATTTGATTATTATTTTACGGTATCATTCATGTTTAATTTGTGGTTTTTAACTAAAATTTATGGTTTCTTTAATACTAAAGAGTATTCCCCTTATAAGTCACCATTTGTTATACTCAACACACCCTCATTCTCAATTTTTTTAATGAGGGCCCAATATGGTCTAAAAAGCCTAGGCCTATTATGAAAATATTTTTTCATTGACATTAATATGTGCACCTAACTAGGCTCAAAGCTTTAAAAGTTATTATTCCTTAAATGGATGGTTTTTTTGTTAATCAAGTTATTCAATACACGGATGTTTTTTTTGTTAAGCAAATTATTTAATATAAATTCAATGGGCATTCCCCTATTACCCAAATTTTTATTGTTTGATTTATTTGGACTAGTCTACTAATGGAATTTGGAAGTTTTACGTATATACAATTTTTATGAATATGCACATGAATTAGTTAACTAAAATCCTAAGTTTCAGACTTCACGTATTTTTCACTTCACAAGTTATGCATTTTTCATATTTTTTGGTACTTTGAAACTTTGGGTCATCAAAACTTGTATTCATTAGGAAGTTAATCTTTCGAAATTTTATTTGGTAGAAATTATGATTTTCAAAAAAATTATTTAGAGACTACATTTGTCATAAATTTTATGCATAATAAAATTTATTTTTCATAACTTTTATCTTCAGCATCTCTAAGCTTCTAAGTATTCATAACCTTTGTTTGGAACTTTTGCTCACAGCTTTTGTTTAAAATTTCTGTATGTAAAATTAATTTTGTACAACTTTCATCTTCATGTTTTGTGCATCTCAAGCATTGTGAAATTTGGCTAGCATAGTTTCAACAAAAGTTTTGACACCTAACTTTTGAAGGCATGCCACATAGAATAACTAATTTTGCATAGAATTAAAAAAAGGGTGACACTTGTCTAGGGTAATAGTGTGGCATTCCTCTGAATGTATATAAATTCTATGTGTTATAAATCTAGAAGTAAATTGTAAATTTTAAATTAAACAAGGAAAATAATCTTGGAGATGTTAGATATTAATGAAACATAAACTAGAATTAAAGTCATATACTCAAAGCTATATGAGTGAAATCTAAATAGACATCATGCCTATTGATTACTAATTTTTTTAAGTAGATTTGATTTCTAAAGAGAACTTGAATCCCCATCTATTTGTGTTCAATTGTGAATTACTTCTAATAAGATATCAAACTATTGAATTGAAGATGAGAATTACATGATTGAAATAGATAAATAATGGACTCATCATCTAAGGTGTTTAAGGGAGAATTACCACCCTCAAAGCTATATATCAAGTATTCTATAGAATATACTAACACTATATTTGATGCAACAGTGTTGAAAGATGAATTTTCTAATTACATTATTATATGGGATGCAATAAAGAATGTAGATTCCCATTCACATGAGGAAAATTTGATAGTCAAGAAAAGGTATATGATAGTTGACTTACTACCACCAAAGCACCAATAAATACATTTTATAGTAGCCAAGATCGAAGTGATGCCTTGAATTGACCTACTTCATGATTTGTTCTTCATAGGGAAGGTGACTAGTGGTTTTTTGCACCACATAAACCATAAGATAATTATCACCTAAATTTTAGGGGATGTTTTCTATAAATACCTATGATTACCCACTATAGATGCCACATTCGATGAACACAAAGTTGAAATGTAGAAGAAGATGAGAAAAATAAAAAATACATTAAGGAAATGGGTTAATCTTGGGGAAATAATCACCTTCAAAGATAAGGAACCTATGCTAATCACCAAATTCAAGATGAGAATCTATATTGGAATGGCCCTACTGAACAAATTATATGGTTACAAAAGCATTCACTTCCTCCACTTATAATGGGTGTCATTGTTAGATTTATTGATGACCTCAGAGATAATTTTTCCCTTAGGAGATATAATCAATTTTGGAATCCAAGAATAGATGTTCAATAAGTAAAAAAATACCCATGGGCAACCATTTCTACATGATGCCTTATATATTAGACATAGTCATGGCCACTATTTACATTCATAATACATCACTCTGGAGCCCAGCCCTAGACTATGTCAAGAATTAGGTATGTGACTTATTTTATTTATTCACATCTATTCGTATATAAGGAATATATTTATAATTTCCAAGAATTTTTATCCCCAAGTTTGGAGGGCAATTTATAAGGAACCCCTGGATCGAGTATCAAAAAGAATCAAAAAAAACCTAAGGGGGGATTATTGGTTATACTCAGACTATACTATAGTCATAGTGGTGGGGAAAAATAATTCCCCTTTGTGTCTCCAAAAGTATGTCCCAAATAAATTAGTTGAACAAGAAATAACTTATCAGCTATGGTGGATTATTGATGAAGATATGAAGAAGAAAGATAAGGGCATGTTCCATGAGTCCTCTCTAATGATTGGCCACATGTGTTAAGCCAATAGTAAGTACTTTAACTAAGATGGTAAAAATGTTTGAATTGTATTCATTGGCATCCTTTCCACTCAAGGATTTGGATCCCCATGGCCTCATTTAAAAACATATCTCATACCTATGCATTTCATACCAACATGAACCATATGAGCATGATTTTATTTTTTTAAATGTGAAGGATGATGCTAAGATCATAGAAAGGGAAAGAGTGGATGGATTAACAAAATATTATTTAAGGGTTATATAAATGGATCCCTCCATCATAATTGAATAGGTGCACACTAGGATTCCACTTCTAGGTAGATGGGAAATAATAGATTATTAGACCTCTTAGCCTCCCCAACAACCCTTCAACTAAGGAACATCATCCCAACCACTACCCATTATGATGATGATTGTTAAGAAGGAGCACAATGTGGAATAATCCCCTATTATTTTAAGTTATTTTCAAGGAGGTCCATCTCAAGCGCCACCAATAATTTTAATGAAGGTTTTTAAAGAAGAGTAAGAGGTGGAGGAAATACCTACTACTACAAGTTCTTTGGGAGGATCATAAGAACTAAGTTATAGTTATTCTTCTGACTCCAATGATACATTTCTTCCTATTACTTTCTTATTTCATATTTCTAAAAGTTTGGATGTTGCACCTTATGCCACTCAACAAAATCCTCCCCTAATTAAAAAGATAGTAATTTACTACAAGAGAAAATCAAGAGCTCCCAAGGACCCTCTTTAACTAGTCTAATCACCTATAAGTTCAAATACGAAAACACCATCAATAGAGAGTGATCCTGAGGATGAGGATGAATAAATATGGAGGGATAAAGGTCCTAAGCCTCAAGGGAATAATTGGAAAGGTGCCACTTAAGGCTAGAGGATCAGTTGAGGTCACTCCATTGTATCCACTACTCCAATTATTTCTTAAGATTTTTTCTTCAGTCCCTATTATTCCAATTAATTCTTAAGTTATTTTTCTTCAGTCCTTATTGTTCCTATTATCTCCTCTATTCCTATTATTTCTTCATCTCCTATTATTTTTAATATTGGTATTTCTTCTTCAACCGTTGTTGTTTCTACTTCTCATGTTGCTACTTTAGTTACTATTATCCCCACTATCTCTAAGACCAAGAAACTTCATTTTAAGAAAACTATGGGAGCCTTTACAAGTACTTAGATTCATGTGTCCTCTACTTGAGCTTGAAATCCTTTGGGAAAGATAATCAATATGGCCAAGTTTGACCAATTACTCCAATAAGAATCTACTAATTATAAATAAAGTCTTTAAGGGTGTACACTAGAATAAATAAAAAACAATTGGGATTTGATAAGAAGAAAGTTACTAAAGTGGAAAAATTTTAGCGGTAATTTAGAGACAAGAAGGTTGAGCATGCATGATTATTGGTGCAAGTTACTAGGTTACATATGCCATCTCTTTTGAATATGGATATAATCAGATTGTATTATAGTGTCAAATACAAGCATTATCAAGATCTGAAAGTAAAGAAATAGGTTATGGTTTGACCATAAAGTTCAACTCCACCATCTAATTTAGTCCCTCTGACTACTATAAGTTTAACCATGAAATCCCCAATTTTGAGTAAACATTAGTTTTCTTAGGTTGATTTAATATGTATTTTGCATGTAAATTGGAAGATGAAACTAAAGTATGTAATAGTCAACTGAATTATTTTGTAAACATGCACACATTGCATTATTTTGTAAAAGTGAGTCTTATTTTGAAGAAATAGTTTTGACTAGATTTAATTATACATGCAAAATTTACTTTAATTATAACTCTCATTTTGATTATTAGCATGTAATTTTAGAGTTTTACATGGATTTTAAGGATGAAGTGACCCCTTCCCAAATCTATTTATGTTTTTTAATCCTCTCATTTTTGGGGAGAGAGAAGACATTGATTGTAAATTTTATAAATATAGGAATAAATATCTTTTGAGTGTCACACAATTGAGTTGTTTTTTAATTTTAAATTTATGTAATTAGTTGTGTTTATTTTCTTGTACTTTTCCACTTGGTTAATTCAATAATTCAAAGTGTGCAAATGTTACCTTTAATTCCTTTTTATTAGTGTTGTATGTTGGTATAATATGTGAAATAACTATTGGATGATTAGTAGACATAATTGATTTTATACAACTAGGTTGAGTATTTAATTTCTTTGAGTGTGTAGAAGTGTTTCCCATGATATAGCTTTCTAGGTATGAGTAATAGCTACCATATATGCCTCTTTAATATGAGCTATAATCTTGTAAATAAGGGTGTGAAACATCTACTCTAAATAGGAGTAACCTTTAGTTGAGATCTCAAAGTTTACTATATCATTTTTCCTTGGACTACCTTAATATGCTTGTATGTTTGTGAGTAACAGCTGCTAGTTGTAAGCATTAGTCTTAAGACACTTATCATAAAGAGACTAGCCTAAAATTAATCCATTTTGAGATCGTAAAGCCTTATTTTATACTCTAACTTTCCATTTTTATATTTTTTTTGAGATCTACCCACTCTAGTACAAATGACATCCATCTAACTCAAATATGATTTTGTTTCTTTTAAGTTTCACTCATCCACTCACACTTGGATAACAACCTGCATACTCAGCCTGCTATTCCACCACCTGATTGTTCAACCCATACCTATAAATTATGCCCTATATTGTATTTTATCTCCATTGATATCCTAAAACTTTATAGGCTACCTATTATCTGTGGTGTGCTTAAAAACTGCATCCACCCCCTTTAGATTGTTTTTTCAAAATTTGACAAAAATCAACATAAATGGTACTCACCTCAATGACATTCTATATTATGACCGCATATTCCATAACATTATCTAAATGCTAGGTAATAATGTCACATTGAACCACCATGATGTCTATCTTAGATCTATAAATTATATAAGTTCAAATGATCATATGAATCTAAAATATAATTGAGTTTTTTATATATACCATGAAATGTTTCTAAAGTGGATTTAAATAATGCTAAAACATATAAAATTTAATTTGTCAATAAACATAGATATATTTGCCTCACATACTCACATTATTAATACCATAAAATTATATAAATTCAAATGATCGAATGAATCTAAAAAATAATTTAGTTTGGCATATATATTTTGAAACATTTCTAAAGTGGTTTTACAAAATATTAAACCATCTACCTTTATTTTTATAAATTTAATTTATAAAGAAACACATAGATATATTTTCATCACCTACTCACATTATTTATACCATTATTTATATTTGTTGTAGCCATGTAATTTATTGTGCATTTATGGCTTTTTTTGCATATTTAATAGTCTTATGTTATTCTATGACTAACATTATTTATCCATGATGATTATACCTATCGATACATGTAATGATTATTTATTATATCTTGATATTATCAATCCACCCAAGTGAATCATTTATCAACTATGCCTTTGAGAGTGGCATTCGATATACTAGCCTATTTAGAACTGACAGCATATATATAAATGCATCATTCCCTATTACTCATATAGATCCATTTAGGGAATCATATCCACATTATATTAGATATTTATATCCATTTATTTCCATTATGAACATCATAATTACATATTCCTTGTTATTTTTTCACTTATTATATATTACACTGATAAGGATGACTCACTATTACATCAATATAACATGTTCCATGTTAAAAATATTATCTATTTCCTTTAGGGGGAATCATACCCATCTAAGGTGGATTGATTTTTTTGTGTATACGCTTTATTATTAAGGGGCATTATTCCCACAGAAGATAGGATGATTTCCACTATTATATTTTATTTAAGGCATCATATTTTTATCCTCTTTTCAAGATTCATTGATATTATCCTTTGCCTACAAATGTTATAACAACCATGATTTTATTGAAATTACATTAGGACAACATATTTCCTCCTTACACCTAGTCACATCAATACTATCGTACATTATATGTCTATTATCATATCTTGTCAGTATTGGGGCATATCACCTATCTCATTTATGGGGTATAACCATTTCCTCACTCTTCATATTCCATGACATATTGTTTTATTATATGATTATCATGGATATAAAATAACTTTACTTGTTTATATCTATTTTACATGACCATACATAGGCAAAAAATTTATCTCTCTAGCCACTTACAATAGGGCATATTATTTTTAATAAAATTTTATCAACTCATACTCCCATGAGTCATATATTACTATAAATATTAACATGAAGATTCATGTATGTGTTTAGATATATTTTTACAAAATATTCTAACTAATTTGACTATATTTATATAGGATAACACATTATGCACATGACTCTTTATTTTGAGATGAGTGATATGTAGGACCAAGTACACACCCCTCACCTAGAATGTGGAGAATACATCCAAATATTATACACAAAGATTCATATTTGCATAGATTTTTATTAATAAATAAGTAACAAGTGTATGTGAAAGCTTGGATTACCAATGTAACAATCATCTTTCTAGTATGCATATACTTAGACTATACAACGATGGTACTCAAGATGCTTATATATCTAACAAAGGATAATCCATAGTCAATGTCAATGGTATAGGTTTATTCATAAGCTTATGCCTAATATATTGGGTATGGTTCTAACTACATCCTAAGATAAATGATGTAGCAATAGTAAGCAAGGGGTAATAAGGAAATAATAAGGAAACAATATATAAGGAATTGATGAACATGGGTAACCTAGATCTAAGATAGAAAATAACACTAAAATAAGTAAAAGGCAAATAGTGTAATGGTGGATAGTAAATATGGTATATTAATCCTTAAGTGGTAATGGTAAGCCTGAGATCCATATACTATACCATATTATTAAGTATAAGGAGAAACTAGGAAAATACAACATAAATGCTATTATAAAAATAACCAAGTAAAATCTACCTACTAAGTAAATAAATGAAATAAAATAAGACTATAGATACTTACCTTTAGGCTAACTCATTGATGCATCAATATTTCCATTAGCTCTAGAGGCACTTTGAAATAGATTTTGTAGGATGAAGACTTGAAATGGAAATATAAAACCCTAAGTATCCTTATCTAGGAACTCTAAAGACTAGGTTTACCTCCTTCGTTTGTATTATCATATTGAGCTTAAAATACCTTGAAAAAGAATTGACCTTCAAGAATAAGACTCTAACCAATAACTCTTATTTTTAATGCTTATGGGCTTAAATGTGAGTGTAAGTAAAGTAGATGAGTGGTGTGTGTGGGGGAATGATAATATGACCCCTCTCTCTCTCTCTCTCTCTCTCTCTCTCTCTCTCTCTCTCTCTCTCTCTCTCTCTCTCTCTCTCTCTCTCTCTCTCTCTCTCTCTCTCTCTCTCTCTCTCTCTCTCTCTCTCTCTCTCTCTCTCTCTCTCTCTCTCTCTCCCTCCCTCCCTCCCTCCCTCTCTCTCTCTTTTTGTGTGTGTGTAGAAAAAGATCCAATGTTACATCTTGATTCTCTTACTAAATTGATTTACCTAATTATGTATGGACTAATAAGGTTGATTATATTGATTTTTACTTTTTAACTAAATTATAAGTCATATGATGAAATGGGATAGATGTATGTTACTTAGATTTCATGAGTTCATTATTTTGAGATGATAAAATATAAATTTTGTACATAATGAGTATGTTACATTTGTTTTTATAACATTGTTTTATATGTATCATGTTATACTTGACTAACTACCTTCTTTTCATGAGATAGATGTAGGAGAATTTATCCCTTAGAGCATGATGGAGGGAGAAAATCATCAGAGATTGTGGTGTAGATGGAGATAGTGAAGGATGACAGAGGAATTTGTAAGACCCCTTCACACACCACATTAGATTAAAAAATGTTATATGCATTGTGTGCTTGGATTATTAGATATTAGAGTTTGTGTGTTTTAAATGTTCATACGTAGTTATGGAATAAATCTTGTGTGTGATTGCATTTTGTATGTATAATCAGTGTTTGATGTTGCAGTAAGATTATATGAGGTTACTTTACTTATGTTTATCTATGATTTTTGAGAGTAAATCAAATAAAATATATCTAATTGCTATTATATATAGACTAGTATAATGTATTTAAAAATGTTATTGAACATTTAGCTTACTATTATTGATATTCAAGAATATAAATATAAGTTAATCTATTAAAATAAAGTAAGACATATATATACACACACTAGTAATTGACTAAAATAGATATATTTTTATAATTGGAATTAATTATAGATTTATCTATCATTTTGATAAAGAGACAACTACCTTTACTTTATTTTATATTCAAGGAGATTAAACCATCCTAAAAATACTAACCTAAGAGATAAGTCCAATATAAGCCTAGAATTTGATTGTCATGCATGAGACTATATTAAAATGAGAAGTATAGATATCATTATCTTAATGATTAATGTAGACGTGTGTAGTGGATATACTCAAAGGCTTATAGTGAAGTGATCATGAAAAAATTGTTAAACAAAATAAATGTTTAATAATATTAGAGAAAGTTCAAAAGAGAGGTAAATTAGGGATTTTAGTATGTTTAATGGAAAGATACATGTAGATTAGTGGAGTTTAGAGGAAATTTTGGATATTTTGTATGTAATGTGGAATGAGTGAATAGTGGCATGAAAATTTTGAATGGAAGGAGATCGGTGAGGAAAATGAATAAGAGGGAGTTGTATAAGGAAAGGAGATACACATAACATAAAGGAGGAAAGGTACAAAGTACTAAAGCAAAAGGGATTTCAAGTTCTCGGAGTTTCAAATAGAAGCATTGAGAAGGTTGGTATCATTATTACATTTAATTATTAAAATAAATTCTGTGTATGATTATGATACTTAGGGTCAGGTAAATGGAATATATTTTTTAATGAATACAGGCTTAGCCCTATGGATGACTTAACCATCCACAGAGCTAATCCTTTATCCTCAAATCCTAAGTATTTTGATTTATAATTGAAAGGATGTTAAACTTTAGGGTTAAATAAAGTTTTTAAAATAAATGGCATATTTCCCTAGTTCAATAAAAGGATAACATGAGGAAATAGTTATATGCAAACAAAGAATGAGTTTTGTTGAAACATATTATACCTATATACTCAGTCAAGTAAGTATGCATATATAATATGGGAGTAGTGAGTTATCCATGTTTTATATAGATATCAACTGAGTCAATAAAATGTTAAATGAGTTTTCTATTTAGGGAAAACAAGATACTATTATGAAGATATCTTCATGATAGTCAAAATTTAGGTAAAATAGAGTTCTATATTATACCTGTATGGTAAATAAACTTGTTTGTCATAAATATTGTTTATGAGATGAATAATATAAATGAGGTTTATTCATGTATTTGATGGACTAAATGTATGAATAGTAATTATTTATGTAATTAGCATATGGTTTTACTTTATAAGTAGAAATAATTGCATGAACCTATTGGTTATAAATATATGTTAACCAAATCTAGCATTGGTGGTTCTAATCAAATAGTGAGATAGACTTCATTTATTTAATTAGCATCATCAATGTCAGATGAAGGTAATTTAATCAAGTGGTGTGTATAAATTTGATTGATCTTAGATATCATATGTTATTTTAAAAATTTGACCAAAGTAATGTTAGATAGACATTGTCATTTCATATGTATGATTTACATGCTTGTGCAATATCATTTTAGAACATATTTATTTATGGTACACATCATGTAGTATAAATCGTATAGCACATGATTACTAGCATATCTCTCTGAATTCCTATACTGTCACTATTTACCCATCCATGAAGGGAGGGCCATTCCCTATTTGGAGCATTTTGTGGGAGATAAATGGTCTATGGTTGGTTTGGAAAAGATCTCAAATGATGCTCTCCCTCCTCACTGAAATACTTACTTAGAGACTACACTTGATATTATTAGAGATATAGGAGTTAGTGTGACTCAATCTCTATGGAGCATTATCATGTAGGAGCATCCTAAAACTAGCCCACTTTTGATGCATAAGAACGGTTAAGTGTCTAAAGGGTTGCGTTAAGTTGATAAGGAGTCATTATGGTAAGTCAAATATGAATTTGAGTCCAAAATTAGTTTTATCGCCGAAAGGGATTTTCAAATTTCCAATATGTTTTAGGTGGTATGAGTAAATGGTGATGATATGTAATAATGAGTAATGTTTTAATAGACCTTTAAGGTCTCCTGAAAGGTCCTAAGTTGATTATGAGTTAATATGTCAAGTAAAGGTGTGAGGTGGTAGCTAGAGTGTCTACCACCCTACGTGGGTTTAGGAATAGCTAGAAGTTTCTTGAATCAATAAATGGTTAGGAGTTATTACACAAGTATATATAAAGTATTTTTTGGAGTGAATTATAATGTGGTAGTTCAAAGTAGAGGGGGAGGAGGAGAAAATAGGGTAGACATTGTTAAAAGGAGTGAAGTTTTGCCATGACAATGTGTAGGACTATGTAAGTCCTTTTGTTATGAACAAAAGTTGAAGATGAATGAATTATTGTTTATCCAAGTTTTCCTTATTTATCATGACTAAATTTCTTTATATTATCTTAATTCAAGAGATGCAATTTGATGTGGTTTAAGAAATTGGAAAATAGACCATGTTATGAGTGTTTAAGCTTTCTTACAGATTGTGTTTTTAAGATTGATGATAAAATGGAATGTGATAATAATTTTAAACATTATTGAAGGATTTACAAGTGTATTTTTAGGATATAAGTTACTAGGAATAAAATTAAAATCATCTAATGATCAGACTTATTCAGAATAGACTTCTATTTGAGAATTATTCTTTGTATATAGACTATATTTTTGTTGTCAAGGGTTCAAATGACCTTGGGATTGTATTTATTTACATTCCCAAATTTATTTTTTTATGGTAATTATCAATAAATATTTGAGAGATAATTTATTGTTCTAATATTTCATAAACTGAACCTTGTTCCTATAGTAGGCATTGTTTAGTTAGACTGTGATTGTGTTCTTTGAGAAGAAGTGATCCTTAAATCAGTGATCAAGTGTTTGGGTAATATTGAGGAAAGTTTATTGAATGTATCTTAAGTTTATTTGACACATTTTCTTGTTTTTTTTGCATTATATCCATCTTTACAGGTATACAGACCTATAGATAGCCATTTGCTTAGCACAATCAAGTGTATTTTGAGTTGGAAATCAAAGACAATGGATGGAAATCATGAATCCAATGGTTGGAGGAATTTTAAAAGGTATATATAGACCTTGGGAACTTTATACAAACCTTTTAAACCCATTCAAACATTGGCAATTGCATTTTGTGCTCTTGGCTAAGATAGAATGCCAAAAAGCCATAAACTAGGGTTTCTTCCATATCTTTTGTTCCAAAATTCAGAAAAGGCCCAAATTTTGTATTATAATAATATATTATGTAATTTAATTTAATAACAATGTTTAATTATGGTATGGACTCTCTAGTATGGATTTTAGGACTGTGCTCTTGCACTAGGTCTAAGGAAAGCCTAATAGAGTAAGGTAATCAAGGAAAAGCAAATTTATCCAAAGAAGAAAGGTAAGATAGAGTTGAGTCAATTTGGGGACCCAAATAGGTATCTAAAAATGTATAGGGTTTGTATTAAAGGTATATAGTTTGCCCAAACCAAGGAGATTTATAGCTTAGGAGGGTCAATTGAGAAGGGGTATTGTGAAGGAAATAGGTGAATCCCAAGGAGTTGAGTCAAGATGGATATGTATGAATTGAATGGCCTAAAAGGGTCCTTAAAAATGTATTTGGTTTCTTAATAAAGTTAATCATCTACTCCCAATAAGGAGATTTACTCAGAAATAAGGCTATAGGATTAGAAGATAAGAAGTGGACTATTGATTGAAATGCAGGGGGATGAGTAATAGAAGGGGATTTAAAAGATTTAAAATAAGGTATTTAAATATTTTATGTGTTTATAAACTTTTAAAAATATAAATTTGAGTTTTGGTTCATTTATAAAAGATAGGCCCAGTGTTGGTCAAGAAATATTGGAAAGATTACAATAAAAGTGTAAGGAAAAGTGAAAGTTGACTAAAGATCTACATCATTTTGATATTAGAGCCATCTAGATGCTATAGGAATATTTATATATACGTTGATTACCTTTTTCATAGTGCATGTTTCATGTTGATCAATAATTTGTAGGTAAGAAAATAAGGAGGCATTTTGTAAGGAGTCTTGTTGAAAGACAAAGTAAGAAGGTAGATAAAAAAGAAGGTATGATCTAATTTTTTTAGTTGATTATTTGGATTGGATGCATGGATAATGGTATGTGACAAGTGAGGAAACAAAACAATAAGTAATGTGGTGGAAATCCCTAAATCAAAAGAGCTATTAACAAGCTCAAAATAGATAAACTCATAAATAGAGTTTAGGAAAGAGAAAGTAGTCCTAGTGTGAAGGATAAAAGAGGTAGAAAGGCCCTAGTTAGGTTTGAGATAAATATTGAGAGGGGTTACAAGTGTGAACCAAAGTTAAGTGGTCCAAGTAATGCCAATAAAAGAGGAAGAGTATATACCCAAGTGAGGTACTCAAGATGAAAATTAATGGAGAGGTAAAACAATGAGAAATAGGGCTAAATCTAATTGACACAATGAGAGAATGATGGATATAGAGATAAAAGAGATGAAGGATGCATTGGCAAGGATGGAAAAAGAGTTATTATAAATGTGTAATGTGTATGGTTTGAAGTGTGGAATAAATATTCAAGAAAAGAGTCAAGTGTAGCTTTAGAGAAAAATTACATGGGAGATAAAACCAACAAGTAATGAAACATTTGGAGAGACAGTTGAAGAAGATGGAAACACAACTTGCCATGAAATATTAGAGAGAGGAAATTGGGATTCAAAAGTTTCAAACTAACATTCATTTGTCATGGTTGAATGCAGGTCAAGAAGTGGGAAGTGAAGAGAATTATAGAGATGAATAAATTGACATAAAAATTCATGTAGACACCTAAATCTAGCCACCAATAGCCTTCAACCAAGATTTTGACCAATTTCTACCAAAATGCATAATTTGTCCCAAAAACACTAAAACACATTGAATGAGTTGAAATTGATATATACAAGTTCTGATTTTAGCCATGGTATCCCTAAATGGGGTAATAAATTTTATGGGCCAACTAACTTTGATCAGATCATTTTGAGTCAAAATGCCAATTTTGCACTTGGGTGCTCTGGATTGCTCTTTTCTATCAAATATATTTCATGAGACATGTGCCTTTATTATTTTGTGTTGACAACATCCTAAATGGGATAATAGATCTAATGCATCTGACATTGCATCCTAATTCCATTCTCATCAAATTTTGGGCCAATAACAAGGCATTATGATTAATTTGAGTAATTTGTTCACAAAGAGCCAGGGTTTGCATCAAAGTGATTAATCATACTTAAGGCTAATTAAACCAAATCAAAAACTTAAGTTAATTTTTCATGGATATTTTTGAATAATTATTTTTGGAAATGAATATTGAATATCTATATCATCAAAGTGACATCATTTCTTGGGAGGACATCCCTAGGCCATAAATGCCACAAATATTAGGATTCATGCCTCCCATACCTCATCAAATCCCTTCCATTCCTATTCAATGCCCATCTATCCCAAATATTAATGGGGATATTTTTATAATGAATGTAATATGTGTATTTTTCTATGACCACACATCTCAATCTTGAGATGGATGGTCATGGTTGATCCTCAAACCATTCTAAAAGTCTATAAATAACAAGCCTCAAAGCCATAATTCTAAGCTCTCGTATGTCAAACTTATAATTCTCAAATGTATTCAAAAATCATTTCATCTTAGTTTTATAGTGCCAAAATATTGAGCCAAAGCCACACAAGGTGCCAAGGAAAGATGGAAGTAGCCAAACTTCCATTGATGCAGATTTTATGAGCACAAACCAAGTAAGCCACTACAAAAAGCACTTTGGAGAATCTAAGGAAGGTAAAAGAAGGTTTATTTTGCATTTTAGTTTTTTTTCCATTCATGTTTTGTTAAATAAGCTCCCCCTTTGGGATAGGCTTAGGGTGTTAGTTTAGTGTGTTTTTGAATTGATTTAGTCTATTCACTAACATAATACTAAGCTCCCTCTATTACAATCCTATGTTCACAAATGGCACACTTAGTGGGACTTTTATCCTCACAAAATTGATCACAAATTTCTTTCAAGAAACTTGCTAACCTTTTTTTATATAGAATCTTGGAGTGGGAAGCTCAAAAGATTGAAAAAAATTAAGTAAAACACATTTTTCTATAAGTCATGGGTTTGCATGGACACAGTCATGAGATTGTCCTAAAAATCATAGGGTTGCCTAATAGAGTCATAATATTGTCTAACCACTAGTGGTTAGGTGACAATACCATTACTCATGAAGTCATGATATTTCACTACAACTTATGATATTGTCTATCAGAGTCATGGTATTGTGAATAAATCATTAGCAGTTAAGTTACAATACCACAACCTGAAAAGTTGTAAGATTATCCTATAACTAGTGAGATTACCAAATAGAGTCATAGTATTGTGACTAAACCATTAGTGGTTAAGTTACAATACCAAAACTCACCAAGTTATGGGATTGCCTTGCAATTTGTGTGATTACTCTATGGAGTAGCGGGATTGCACTGTGTGAACCTATGACTTTATTTTTCCAAGTTAATTGTTTCAAACTTAAAATATCTTCAAATCTAAGGGACATACTAAATTTTTCATTATAGGACCAAGCCAAATATTTTATAAATCATGATTTTTAGATCTCTTTATATGTTTAAAATAAACTAAAAATCTTTCTTTTTGTGTGTATGAGAAATTTTTAGGGTGATTTCTTAATCAAGTTTCATGATTTTCATTCAAAATTACAACTTAAGACCAAGGGGTCAAAATAACACCACCTAATATTTCATTTGGGGCTTAAAATTGAACACACTTATCAAATTTTGTCTTCAATATCTATTTAAGCTTAGAAGTTGATTGGCAAAGAGGAGGACATTGTGTGTATGCTCTTCCATCCATCCCCTTTAGGGAACTTTTGGAATCAAAAGCATCATCCTTATTGCAAACATGCCTAGTCCAAGGCATAGAAAGAATTCCATTTTAATCACTCTCCATAAACTTGCAATAGTTTGGGTGACCTTGAAAATGACCCTAAAATATTTCTATTAGACAAATATTTTTATGTAAACTTGGCTTATGAGGGGGATTTCATCACCTCCCACAAGTTCTAAAGGGAATATTTGACCTGAGGTTTCATCTCCCAGCACTGAATTCATCCACTCCCACTATGATCAAATGTTTGATTTGATTAAACCACATTCTAGTGTTGAAGTTGCACACAGGACGTATCTACACTTTGGACATCACACTACACTAAGCAAGTGATGGATGTAGTGGTTGTAAAAAGGACAAGACCTTTATACAACAAGATAAGTGCCATAGACATGTAATTACATGATTTTATTTTACATCGTGATATTAAATTCATTTTGTAATTGATTCCCCTAGAGATTTTTGAAAACTTGTAGATCTTAAACAAATCCCTACTTATCATGAAAGTGTTGTTGGTGCAAGGTACACCTCAAGGTCCATATCATAGTATTATCATTTGAGAGAAGGGGTGGTGTCAAAACACTACTATATAATGTGCATTTTACTTTTTTGATGAACACTAAAAACCTCTCAAATGATATATATTGATAGATTCCAACAATACCAAGCAACTTTGTTAGTTTAGGATCTAAGAGCGATTAATTAGTTGGTTTTATCCTAGATTAAAGTCTTTTTTGGAGTCAAAACTTTGTGTGAAAAAATGATACAAACCAAACACATAGTATTCATTTTCCTTTGAACAAAGAGGCATTATGCTACCCACGTAAATCATCAATTTTCCTTGTTCAAAGTTCATCAAAACTTGGAGTGATATCATCCACTTTGGTGTAGTTATGTTACCCAATTGAGTCTAGACTTCTACTAGACATTGTTTAAGTCCTTCATTTATAACTTAAATTATAAATTGTACCTTCATAAGTTCATAGGGTTTATGTGTTAAGTGGGTTAACCATTTGCACTAAACTTGAAGGAACTTAGGTTCAATTTCCAATTTTGGTTGAAGGCCATTTAAGAATCATAATCATTATCACCACTTGGTAGAATTAAGTCATTTTATGCAAATGCTTGCACCTTAAGTCTATAAGTGAACCTTCCTTATCCCATTTTTCTTGGATTTTATTTGATGCATACCTTTTTGCCTTAGAGATATTATCAAAGCTTTGAAGGTATGTATGTCATTTGAATTAAGAAAGGTAGTGTTACGCTACCAAATTTGTGAGAAACGATCTTTGCCTTAGAGAGTTTTTAAAAAAAACATTTTGTCACATATTTTGAGTAGTGTAGAATTGTTACTCTACCTAAATAATTTCAATAATTGTTTCATATACCCTCTTACATTAAGTTCAAGTTTGTGCACATTTATCAAGCCAATTTGAATATACCTTTGTGAATCTTTTTCTAGCACAGATATGTTGTTCACATTTGTCTAGCCTATTTGTAAAAAGAACCAAGTTTTATACCATTATTTATGAGAAAACAAACTATCTCTAAAGTACCTTTTATTTCATACCTTATACCTATTTGATCGAGTTCATGTCCAAGAGTCAAATGCCTAGTTTTTATTAGAAGTGTTTTAAATCCATTATATTAAAATCTCATCTATTTCAAAGTCTAGATTTTGATGTTGTTTGGCCAAGAGTTCTAGTGTATGCCTTATTTGAGCCTAGATTTTGATACCACATTTGGCCAAAAGACCAAGCAACTATTTATTTCCTAGATTAGTCTAATTTGAAACACTTCAACTTTAGAGTTTGGCATTTCAATTTTTTGTCCATTTACTTAATATGTTTTTATAAGATTTGTAACATTAGATACTTAACGTTAGCTTGTTTTATCAAAAATAATTACATAAACATTTCCATCCTTTTGAAAATCAAGTTTGAACATTATCTCTTTAGACATTGTCTTTTTAGAGTTTGTACAAAACTCTTCCCTTTCTATTGTAAAACATCCACTATGGATCCCAACATGTATTCCTACACCCGTAGTGGACTCATGTATAATTTAGGGATTAGTAATATAGTTACACAAGAAGAAATGGTGCAAGATCCATACACAGATAATATTTCTTATGAGATGAAACCTTATCCCTCTTATAATACTCAAAAAGGGTCACAAAACCAATATCCATTAGCTAATTATTTGGTTAATACACCACCATATTCAAAATAGGACCAAGAACAAACTATACAATACCTAGCTACAATACCCATAACTAACAAACCAGTTCCTCAACAATCATACTCTACTAATATGCCTTCCACGTATAATCCATTTTTATTTGAGCATCATTTATTGGATAACAAAGATAAAATTTTGGTTAGAGCCGTAAAATTAAGGACTAAATTTTTAGTGGACTTCCCTCATGAAAGTTTACCAAGCCTAGTAAGAATGCCTCACAACATATTGTATAGTCAACAAGCTTATTCTAACAATCCTTTGACTCTATTCCAAACCACATATCAAGACCCTAACATACCTGACAAAGGAAAGAAACTCATGGAAGACCACTTTAACCAAATGTAGGCAGCATGTCAAACCTACCTAAATCTAGCACATAATTTCAATTAGATGACCATAGTGATTAAACCTCTTATTGACTTATTTATTTGAATAGGAGTTTCAATAGAATTAACTAGTCAAGAAAATCAAAGTTCAAACCCATTCACATAAAACACTTCAGTAGGTAACTTTTTGCATATATCAATTATCAAAGAAGTGTCTTCTACTTCTATGTAGAATAATGAGTTAAAACATAGTGGATAATACGTAAGTAATGTCCAATCCAAATCAAAGTGGTAGTAATACACAAAAAACTAGTCAATAGTATATTCCTTTAGTTAATATCATGAGTAGCTCTGTAAACCTAGGAATGGGAGCTTCTGCACCCCAACCTCAACCAACTATTTCATCAAGTGCACAACCAATAGGATCAAGTAGTTAACCAACAACCAATGTCATGCCTCAATAATAGAATGTGATGAATCCTATTCCTCCTCAATAGGTGACAAGTAAATTTACACAAAATAGGCACAAATGAATATACAAATGTAGTAGAGGTTGAATATATTACCTCCTCAACAAGGGGAAACTAATGTTCCACCTCATCAGGTAGTAGGAAATATACCTTTTTATTTGCATACCAACACACCAATTTAAAACCAAATGATGTTTAATCAGTAACATATTCATGTTAGTCAGTGATAGGTGCCAATTCTCCAATATCCATTCATTTCCCAACCAAGATTTATGCAACAAGGGGGTTCCAATGTTTTTCAAATAACTACTAGGCAATAATTATTTTTTATGCAGAACATACCACTCATTCAGAGATAGGGTCTTGGTTCATAAGTTCTAACTCAATAGCAAGGTTTGAGTAGTCAAAAATAGATCCCTATTCAACCATAATAGGTATAGTATGGTTATATTCCTCCATCCCAACCTCAGAATCCTCTAAATCAAACCTTCATCACCAACCCAAACTAGAATATCACACAACCAAACATGTAATTTCAACCAATCCAATGTATGTGTATTCCTAGTTTATTTCCCAACCAATCCAATATATACCAAATACTTACATCATACCTCAATCAAAATATTCTACTTATGACCACCCAACCATCTACCCAGGCCAATATTCCCCCTCAAAATGATGTTCCCTCTAATTTCCTATCCCAAGAATTGCAAAAAATGAAAGATGCAATCACCGCCATCTAAGCAAGGAAATAGATTAAAATTTTTAAGTTGGATGATGTGTGTTCCTATCCTTTCAATATAAATTACTTACAAATTTCATTTGCTCTAGGATATGAACCACCAAAATTTCATAAATACAAGGGGAAAGGTGACCCCAAAACCCATTTAACTGAGTTATTTTTTGCATGCTAGCCAATGGCATATAGTGATATATACCTGTTTTTGTTGTTTCTAAGGAGTTTAGTTGGATAAGTCTTGGAGTGGTTATTGAACTTGCCTAAAAAATTAGTAATAGATTTTCATGATCTTTTAGATAAGTTTGTGCAACATTTTTCCTATAATCTTGAGGATGATATTTCACTGGTTGATTTGATGCAAGCTAAACAAAAAGCCGATGAGAGTTTTTCAAGCTATCTATAATGTTAGAGAGCACTTGCAAGTTGATTCACTCATAGTTTACCAGATAAATAATTAGCCATTGTATTCACTAAAAGCTTGCATAGTGAGATAGCCTATCATTTGGAACTATAATGTGTACATACCTTTAAAAAAATCATTGACAAAGGTTTGTTGATCAAGCGATCACTAAAGGATTCATAAATCTTAATTAAAATAATCAAAATCAAGGTACCAATCAGGGAAGTGACCAAAACTAACATCCAATCCAAGTGAAAGAATCATAACTGGCATAGGCCTATAACCAAGATAGATCAAAGTAATTCAAATGCAATAGGAATGTTATGGGAAATAGAGTAACCAAGTCATGACATGTACAAATGATGTAAACATCATCTACACCATCTTTTTAGCTTACTCCTACCTGTCAACCTCTCCAACCAACACTGCAAGCACAACAACCAAGATCTACACAACAAATGCCATAACATTTTCCATTGAAAAACCCTCCTCTAAAGAGAAATATGCCTATGCATCATGTTTTTAGTGACCTTGGAGAGCCTATTGAGTCTATATTTCACAAACTTTCCACTGCTAATTTGATTATTTATCCTATACCAAATCATTATCCTTAAGGCATCCTTTATCCTGATTGGTACCATGAAAATGAATTTTGTGAATATCATCATTTCAATGGACATAATTTATGAAGATGTGTGCAAATCAAGCATTTAATTGAAAATATGGTGGAAAATTAGGATATCACATTAGATGGTGGTGTTTCTACCTCCAATCAAAATTTTAGCATCTATAAAAACCCTTTTCCACAACATAACCAACAACAACAACAACAACAACTACCATGACTGGTGTAATAATAAAATCAACAATATCAAAATAAAAGGCTAAACCAGTAGAACTAGTAGAACCAACAAAATTAGTAGTAGAACCAACAACATCAGAACAACAAAAAAAACCAAGGTTAGAATGGTAACAACTAACAAACCTACCATGTAGTTGCACATGACTACAATAGGGTTGTAGGTCATATTGCAGGGGGTAACATTAAAACCATCTCCATTGATCCTAGACCAAGCACCAATCAATATAAACCATTGATAAACAATACTACTTAGACAAATCACATGGATAATCCTTCTTTGATCTAAGACCACATGCAGGGGAACCAACAAACCAAGATTTCCACTTTTGGACCTTATACCAATAACTCATCCTTGCCCCATGACCACATACAAGTACATCAGCAACTGAGACTTGTCCTATTTGATCCCAAACCATTAACACCATTTATTAGAAACTGTGATCATGTACTTAATCTTGATTGTGAAATCATAACTCAAAGATCAAATATTACCATCCTAGGCCCACAACCATCTGCCACTTTGCCCATTACCCAACCAACCATTCAACCTTAGAATAAGCTATTTACCATTGACCCATAAAAGAAGTTTGATATTATGGAATAATTGTAAAAGACACCAACCCAAATATATATTTTAGATTTTTTATGAATGTCAACAATCTATAATAACATTTTGAATGAGTTATTAACCCAATCCACTGTTGCTAGTGAAATATCCCCTTATAAATTTCAAGCTTTGGTTGGACACCTAGCTCAATCCCAACAAGTCACATTCAACCAAAGTGATATGTCTTACCTTAGCCCACTCCATAATAATCCATTATACATAGAAGTTTATATAAAGTGGCATAAATTGAAATGTGTCCTTATAGACAATGGATCATGCCTCAACATAGTGTCTCTAAAGCTCATCAACATTCTTGGGTACATAATTGTAGATCTCTAAAAAAATAACTATCAAACCCTATGATAGTTCAGAGAGAGAATCACAAGGCACCATCAGCCTACCAATTATCATTGGACCTTTGACCCATGATACACTTTGTCATGTGCTTGATCTTGATCTATCATATAATATGCTTCTAGGTAGGCCTTGGTTACATGAGATTCATGTAGTCTCATCAATACTACACCAATGTATCAAGTTCTCCAACTCAGGGATGAAAGTGAATATTCTAAAAGATTTGCACCCATATGAACACTGAAAACATCTCAAGGCTGAGTGTTAAATCTATAATTACCAATACAACATAAATCTAATTTCCAAGTAGGATAAAGGAAAGGCCCTACTTATTGTTTTTCCAATGGATAATTACATAGATCCTAATACCTTAGATTTCATTTCCCACATGTCACCTCTTGAAGATTCCAATAATTTCACCATTTTAGATCATGGCCCAAGGGAGTATGTGATCCATGATACCTTTCATATTGCCAATATTCCTCAGGATCCCATGATCTTTAAAAGACCTAAAGTTACCCCACACATGCATTGGAAATGAAAAGGTAAAGATAAAATTTATAATTCAGGACTGGTCACATTCATACCAACATCGAGATAAGAACAAGACCCTATAGAAGGAGATGAATCATGGTTATACAATGACAAGTTAGTTGATTTTTATAAAAGTGCAAATTATCATATTCCCCATAAGATCATGGAGTATTAAGATTATGAAAGAAGAGGCCTCAGACTAAATAAACAAGGAACCATTGAGCTAATTTCCATGACTAAGTATACAAGACCTTATGGACTTGGATTTAAACCACTTGTGGGTGACCCCACATATCTTATTTGAGTTCCATCACCAATGACTAGTGAATATGATGCTGATAGTGAAGTAGAGTCTGATCATAGCCTTATCTTCGATGACCTAGATGAGACTAACATATTTGATAACAATGTCATATGTACCCTTAGCCTAATAATTCATAATATCCAATTTCCATTATATTATCCCTAACTGATAGATTGGGACCAACAAGAATCCAATTTTCTAATTGATGAGTTTTAAAATGATGAGGCATTCTATGATTTTCTAGGCCTTAGAGAAAAAGTTTTGTTGGGAGATCATAAATTAGGATTATCAATCACATTAGATCTTGAAGCCTATTTTGGAGAGTGGGTGAACATCCTTAACCAAAAACAAATAAATAAAACATTGAGGTCTCAAAGTGAAAACCTCTTTGAGGCACTTTCTGACCAGGAAAAAAGTAAAGATAAAGGCTAGTCTAGTGGTGAAAACCTATTTCAAGTGCCATTAGATGGGGGCATTCATTATTATTTGAATTTAGACCATGAGACCACCAATGATGAACTTAACTATGGATCTGAGTTCAATTTTGAGCAATAAAAAGTCTTTGATTTAATTCTTCAAAAATTTCCAACTGTCTTTGTCACATGGCCAAATCTCCCATTAGGGGACTCAGATTCATCATGCTTAGGAGAAGTTGAAGTGCTAGTCTTAACAACGAACCCTAATATAATCCAATAGTTCAAGTCTTTGCCTACTATCCTAGAAGATGCTTCAACCCTTCTAGTCAAAGATACAATGGATATAAACATTAGGACTCCATCGAACTTAAAATGGATCAAATTAGGTGTGTCCCTCACTCAGGAAGAACATGAAGTCTTTATAGCTTTATTGAGAGAATTTGTAGATATCTTTTTATGGACTTATTTTGACATGATAGGTTTCGACCCTACCTTGGTTTTATATCACTTTGTGGTAAATCATGATGTCAAACTAGTTAATAAAAATTTATGCAATATGCATCCTCACATTGTTGTATTAGTAAAGAAAGAGTTGGAAAATCTCCTAAAAGTAGGATGTATTTGATCCATTGATTACTCAAAATGGATATCTAATATTGTACCTATTAGCAAAAAGCCTAAAGGAATCAAAATTTGTATTGATTTTTGAGATATAAACAAAGATTACCCTAAGGATGAATTTTTATTGCCTAATATTGACATGATCATAAACTCCATGGTGGGTTATGAGATGCTTTCACTCATGGATGGATTTTCAAGATATAACTACATTATAATAACACCAGAAGATCAACACAAAACATCATTTACCACTCCATGGGGAACATTCTATTATCAGGTAATGTTGTTTGGTCTTAATAATTTTGGAGTTACTTATCAAAGAGCCATGACCACAATACTCCATGATATGATACATGATATTATTGAAGACTACATCAATGACATACTAGGCAAATCAAAAACTAGGGTCGACCATCCAACAGTGATACAAAAAACATTTAAATGACTAAATGAGTATAAAGTTTGACTAAATCCAAAGAAATGCATATTTAGAGTATCATCCAAAAAATTACTTGGCTTCATTGTGTCTCACAGAGGCATTGAAGTCAATCCAACCAAAGTCCAAGCTATACTAGAGATGCCACCACCAACCAATTTGAAGTAGCTCCATAGTTTGGAGGGTAAGATCTAGTCAATTTAATGCTTCATATCTCGGTTAGCAAGAAAGTCTCATCCATTTACACATATTTTTAAGAAGGGAGTTGTATTCCACTAGGATAATCACTATCACACATGTTTTTAGTAGCTAAAATATTACCTAGCAAATCCATATGTTATGTTACCCCCCATGCTAGGAAAATCATTTTTGGTGTACCTATCAGCTATGGATAGTGATTTGGGGGAACTTATAGCTCAACATGATGATAATGGAAAAGAGCATGTAATATACTACTTAAGTTATACATTGGTTACATATGAATACAACTATATGCCTATTAAAAAAGCCTGTCTAGCCATGGTTTTTGTAGCTTATAAATTGTGACACTACATGTTGAACAATAAGACCATGGTCATTTCACAAGTAGAAGCGGTCAAGTATCTACTATCTAAAACATATTTACAAGGTAGAATGGCTAAGTAGATCATGCTTCTTAGTGAGTTTGACATAGAGTATGTAAATTAGAAGGCAATCAAGGGACAAATCCTTACAAATTAGCTTGTTGAAGCACCCCTTTCAAATAAAGAGCCACTCACATTACATTTTATAGATGAATCCATAATGATCATCATTGACATACCTCTAGAAAAGAAGTAATAGAATCTATATTTTGATAGATCATTTACCACACATGGATCGGGGGCATGCCTTTTATTTATTATACCATAGGGGATCTAATCCCTAAGAAATTTAGAATTAGTTTTCCTTGTACCAACAACATGGTTGAGTATGAAGCACTTGTTATAGGACTTCGATAGACAATATAGTGGAACATATCTCATTTCAAGGTTATGGTGATTATTAGTTAATCATTAATTAGGTTATAAACCACTTTTAGACCAAAGATGACAAGTTAGTTTCATATAATGCCATGGTCAACACTCTCAAATAAAAGATTATGAACATTTAGTTTGAGCATATACCAAGGACCAGTATCATAATTACAGATGCTATGGCTACTATCAGCTCATTGATTCAACAAATGGACAAAGTTAGAGAGTATCAATTCCTCATCAAGAATTTAGTTGCACCAGCTCATGAACCTTCAATCGTTGTCATGCTTTGTGATATTTTTGGTCCTAATTCTATCTAGTATTCCAACCTTTATAACTATCTTCATGACCAAGTCATACTACTTGACCTATCTTACAAACAAACTAAAGCCTTTATCCATCACTCCACTCATTATACCCTACTTAGATCAAACCTCTACCACCATAGTTTTATATTACTCTACTTTGTTGTTTAAATTTGATAGAATCTACACTAGTATTGTGAGAAGTATATGGAGGAGTATGTGGAGCCCACTCTAATAGGGCAGTCTTATCTAAAAATATCTTACATACTAGTTATTATTGGCCCATGATGGACACAGATGTAATTATATATGTAAATAAGTGTGATAAATGTCAATAACATGCCAATCTAATTCATGCCCCTACTAAGACTCTAAAACCAATGTTGACACCATGGCCATTTGTTACATGGGGACTCAACCTCATTGGGAAAATCAATCTTAAATCTTTAGAAATCCATAAATATATCCTTACTACCACTAAATATTTCACTAAGTTGGTTAAATCTATACCCATCCCATGATTGGAAAGCAAATTTCCAAGTTCATCTTCAACCATCTCAGTTGTTGCTATGGTATCCTCTCTAATATTATATCTAATAATGGACGATCATTTAAGAACAACTATGTTGACAAGCTATGTGTTGAATACAATATCACAAAACATTTATCTATATCATATTACCCTCAAGGTAATGCTCAATCCAAGGCATCCAACAAAAAAATTATTAACATTCTCAAAAATATTGTCAATGATACCAGTCACGACTGACAACTTTAAATATTTCATGTCCTTTGGGCATAACATACTAATCACTATACCCCCACATGAACCACTCCATACTCACTTGTTTATGGTACCAAATCCATCCTTCCCATTAAGGTTGAGTTACCTTCACTATGCATATCTTTCAAGCATGTCCTAGATGATCATGACTATCAAGTAGCTCACTTGTAAGAGCTAGACCTACTTGATGAAAAAACACACACCCATGCTTAACAATCTTTAGGCATATTAGAACTGACTCAAAGGCCACTAAAATTGACATGTCAAGTATAAAACATTTGAACTTGGTGATCTTGCTCTTAAATAAAATTAAAATAATATCATGGCTGAATAGAAGCATAAAGGTAAATTCAAACCAAACTAAATAGGGCCTTTTATCATTACTACAGATTATGGATCAAGAGTATACAAGCTCACCACACCAAATGGAGATGAACATATTGAGCCGATGAAAATTATTTACCTCAAGTGGTACTATGCTTAAGCACTATGGTGTATTGTCTATAAGGACTATTTTAGTTGTGCCACTATCACTTTTCTTCTTTGTATGGATATCATTCTTATCACTCCCCTTAGCCTATTACTTATTTGTTTTACCATTATATTTTATTGACCAAGCATGTTTTGAATCCTATATACCTAACCCATTTGGCCTTAGTTTTGCCAATTGTTTCACCCTTTTAGAACCAATGAATCTGATCAGTTTAGACAAAGATAGTATTTCAGAGTAGTATGATAGAAGTTTTGGAAGTTGCATCCTTTGTTTGTTATCACTGATCTTTCTACTAATTATAACCACCTATGGGTAAATTAGTACCATTGATCTATACTATTATTTCCTAGTTATAATTGCCTATGGCAAACTAGGGGAAACATTTATTTATTGAGCCTTGACATACCAACTTACCATTTCCTATGGCATATTATACTTTTATACCAACTATGTCTATTTTTTTTGAATTCACTGCTACACTAGTCAGATTCCTCCACTATAGGGTAGAACTATAGTGACTTGAGATCTTACTCTAGGACTATGTAGGTAGCACTTGATACTTATTAAGGTCATCTTAGTCACCCTAAGCCACAATCTCATCATTTTTCAAGTAACTTAAGCCACACTCACTATTTTTCAAGTAATATAAACCATGCTCTTGTCATTTTATGAGCTTAAACCATTTAGAATCTTTTCATTCTCAATCGAGTTGAGATACTCTAAAGATTCCAAAAACATTTATAAAACCATTAGAAAAAAATGAAAAACATTGACCACTTCTTTGCCTTAAGGATTCTGGGAACCCTTACTAAGTTACAATAAAATCACTTGTCACTTAGTTTTCCCATCCTTTTTGGGCTTTTCTCCCATGCACTTTCCATTTTACAAGACCATTTATATTATTCTATTAGGTCCATTATGTTTATTTTCATCAGTTATCATTTTCTTCCCATTTCTTAGGAGAACTACATTTTCCCTAAATTTTTTGTTAGATATTATGTCCATAGAACTATGTAGGTAGCATCCACTTGCATAGTGTATATGGAGATAGCTTAGCCACCCCCTTCCTTTTCTTCTATTCCCCCATTCTATTAGTTTGTTAAATTGTCACCTATTTTATAGAGGCAATGTTTATATGGCTTAAATTAATTTGTTTGTTTCTTTGTTTGTTTCCTTATTATTTTGTTTGTGTGTTTACTTGCTTACTTTCTATACTATTGCCTTGATTAAATCTATGTGTGTTCATTGGGTGGTTCCTTGCCCACACTTACACTTTAATCCATCCATATTCATGTATTTACATTGTCATCATGGTTTTTATCATTGGTGCATTATTTTATCTTGAGTATTGGATTTTGAGAGTTAGTCCTTATGCATATTTTGGCCAATTCCTCATGATGATATACCATGAAGCCTACCAACATGTGATGCAACAAACCTTAGCTTTATGAAGTATATTTAGTAATGGCAACATGAACATCTCTTCAACAACATCATCCCAATCATATCCCACATAGAGTAATTAAACAATGCAAGAATTTCAACCTTTATTTAGTTTGAATGAGCATCTACTTACTAGAAGGTTATCCCAATTCATATTTATCCTTTGTATTAGATTATCATAATCATCAACCAAATCAATCCTATTTTCTATAATTGGGGTCCAATGATTATAACTACCTATGGGTAAATCATTGCACACCATCCCACCTGCATTTCTCAATGATTATAACTGCTTTTGGGTAAATCATTTTTTTATCACCAAATTAATTTTTTTTCCAAATAGACTCATGTTGATATCTTATTTTTTTGTCCTAACTAGGGTAGCTCCATCTTCTCAATGATTATAACCTTGTTTCTATATGATTTTCGCTTTCACATTCAAAGAGAGAATAAGAAACTAAGAAGAAATGGTCTAAGGCTTGTATGTACCTGGATGAAGTCGTGCGCACCAAATTTAGACAATAGCAGGAACTCCTCTTTGGTTGTGGAGGATGACACCTAAAAGATAAAAAGACTAAAACACGAAAAATGTTAGATGAGGAGATGGTGGGCTGCCAAGTGAAAGCTTGATCCCAAAAGTACAATGACTTCCTTGAGGGATGTCAACCCATTGATTGATAAAAATAATGTCTGATAAAGAGCAGAATGATAGAAAGACTAAAATGATTAAAGACTAAAAAGGAAATGGAAGCAAATGCTTACCTAAATGGTGTTGTCAGCCTGGTCATAGTCACTGGCATCGGTGGTCCTACCGACATCAGTTGGTCAAGGTCTACCGATGTCGGTTAGTATGCCGACGTCAGTGGGGGTAGTGGTCTCTGTGGCTGGCATCAGTTGGGGCAGTAGTCTTTGGATGAGGTCTGGTCAATTTTTTGATTTTTGGATGGGTCTATGGATGGGTCTAAGATGGAGTTTAGGCCTTGTTAATGGTCTGTGCAAGGGTCTGGGTAGAGTTGCAGGGACAATGGACAGAGTGTATGGTCTGAAAAAGGGCCAGACAAAAGACAGAAGTAGTAGGGAGACGGGGAGATAAGGATTCGGGTCTAGTCTGGTGATTGTATGGCTTAGAAGTAATAAATAGAAAACTAATTATAGAGACATTCTAAGCTATTAAAAATGACATAACAGAAGAGTACGTACCTCTTGCCTATCGAAGAAGTGTAGGAGGTCAGGGTGTTGATGTACCTATTGTTGATGCAGAAGACTATTGCAAGGTGGGGCTTCTGATACCTATTGTGATTACTGGTGTAGAATCCTATTGTGTGTACCTAAGAGAGAGAGTGAGAGGTCTGATAGAAAGATTGGCTGATTGATTGATCAGATTGTAAGATTCAAGAGTCAGATGAAGAGCAGGGGTGAAGGGAGGATAATGGATGTGAAAAATTGTTATGAAGGAAATCGATGCTGACAATACCGCCAATGTCAGTCGATAGTTGACTGACGTCGGTGGCTGGAAGGTAGGAAAAAGGCTAAAAATAGCCTTTCATCCATTTTCCCAACTGTCGGGTTTAAGTGGCGAGGTAAGAAATGATCGAGAGGGGTTAAATGGGTGCGAAGATGAGGAATAGGTCATAAATGGGTCATGGGGGGATGAAGGGAATCCAAAGAAGGGCATCTGAGGGTGGTGAGGTGGCAAGGGAGAGAGAATTATTAACTTAAAATAAGATAATTATTTCAAATTAATAAGACATAGGTTAGGAGTGGTTAAGAGGACCAAGGGAGAGAGAAGGGGAGGACGACCAAGGGAGTAGACACGATTTTGGTGTCTACATTTGTCCCTTTTTGTCTTTTTGGTTGTTCTTGATGAACTACAAGACAAAAATAGGAGTTGATTGCCCCAAGTATGGGATGAGGTTTATTTCATCTTGTTGGTTGTTCAAGTGAACTGTAAGACAAAAACAAGAGGGTTGGTTGCCCCGATTATGGATGAGGTATTCCCCCTCAAAGCAAGAGTCAAGGGAAGGGAACCTAGAATCAGGGGTTGATTTGACAAAAAGTGGATGAAAAATGGTGAGTGTGAATGCTACAATAGTTATGATTGCATGTATACCACTTCACAAGATGGTTAGGTCAAATTGTCACAGGTCAAGGGTCGAGGAGTGCCAAAATTGAAATAACTGGGCCCCAACATTAGTCATAGCTGATCGGGTTATTCAATCTAAGCTAAAGCTCCAATGGTCATCATGTTCCAGGTATCCCAGGCTTAGGAAGTGCTCCTAGAAACATGAAAATGTCACAAGTAGTGGGGATCAATCGGCTTGCGATCCTATACTTGTGAGGGTCAAAAATAGTCTGGGCACAATTTTGCTAACCAGTCATGTGGTAGCATACATGCAAAAACAACCAAGGCAAAGCCATCTTAGAAGTGGTCAGGGTCAGAGGAGAGAAGCATGATCTCCATGGTCATTGGTTGAGACGAGGCTAAGATAGATAATTGGTTGAATGAATGGGTGGACAAAAGAATGTGGTTGAGCTAACCTCAGAACACTGAGTGCTACCTACATAGCCCCTGTGGTTAGGGCCTCAAGCCAATGTAGTTCTCCCTAAAAGGGAGGAAGAGGGTCAAAGGTATGGATTGGTCTTGGTCGAGGTTGAGGTCATGGTCAAAGAATTGGTCAAAGGAAAGAATGGTTTGTCCATCAAGGAGACAAACAAATGAGGGTGGTCGAGCTAACCCTAAAAGACAGTCGTGTCATCTGAGTGCTGCCTACATAGCCCCGGTCTTAGGACCTCAGACCAATGTAGTTCAAACAAAGAGACAAAATGAGTGATGATTGGTGTGGTCATGTGTTGAAATGATGAGGAGAAGATGATGTTGCAGCCTTTTCCATATTATGTGATGGTGTATCCTTCAACATTGGTCAAGGGGTCTTTCATCCCTAGCAATTTTCCATATTCCTGATGGATGTATGCTAAAAATGAATTGAGTCTTTTTATGCTTCAACAAGTAATGGTTTATGCTTAACATAAATTGTGTGGTCGATAGTTTCCATGTGTATTGTTATCCATAGAAACTATGTGAAATAGACTATGTGAGTGGTCTAAAAAGAGATTGGGTTGAGTTGGATAGATAATGATTTGGTTGGATGCGTGACCAAGATGTGTCAAAAGTGAAAGGTGAATTTCTCTTTCATTGACAAGGACCAAAATGATGGCATAGGTAAGGGGTTGTTTAGAAACAAAAGACCCGTTTATGCATTGCATCATTGACTAGTGGTTGTGTTAGAGAAGCAATCGAATCGCTTGATGTTAAGTGAGCTCAAAATCCCTTGAGTATGTTGGGGTGATAAGATTGATTATGAGATGGAAGGGGGAACCCTTTTTGGTAGGAACAACTTTGCCCCTTTTATAGGTGACCTGAGAATGACTATAGACAAGTCCATGAATTTAAAGGTTGTCAATCAATTTTTTTTTTTTTTGAGGGTGCAGACTGATCGATGCGGGAAGCCTGCGAGGGGATGTTGTCTTGCTTTGTGGTCATGTCGTGAAGCTGATCGATGCGAGAAGCTTCAGAGATAGTGTTGTGTATGTAGCAAAATTTAGGAATAGCCATCCTTCGAGGGAGTGGTCTATATTCTACTTTTTATGTTTTTGATGTGACTTTGGCTTAGCTGTCCTTCAAGGGAGCAGTCTAGTAAATATAGTAATGATGATACAGTTGTCCTTCAAGGGAGCAGTCTACATTTATAGTTTTATGACCTTGGAATATGCATCCCATTTTTATAGTTTTGTTGACTGGAATTTTGGTCATGGACTTGACTATAGAGGTTTAGAGGGTTTCCCTTTTATTAGGATGAAGCGTTCATGCTTGACAAAAGGGTTAGGATTGAGGGTTGAAGGAGATAGGAATGACGGTGACAGGGACTGCTCAAGGGATCGAGCTCAAGTTAAACGTCAAGTGAATAATTACTTGACTAATAGTGGACTAGTCGAAGATGCAAGGCATAAAGGGGCTCAAGTTCTGACAAAGTCTTGACCCATGATTGTGTTATGATGCAAGGTCTAAGTCAATTGGGAGTAAACTTGCCCCATTTGCTTCATTCCAAATTAGTCACATGTTGATTGATGTTGAAGGAGTTGGTCAATGTTTGGTCGAAGTTTGATGTTTATTTGGTCAATGATGGGTTGGATGATGTGATTAAAAGGTTGGTTGACATTTGGTCAATGTTGGGTCAAAGTCTGGGGTCGATGTTTGTTTGGTCGAGGCATGGTCGAGGCTTGGTTGAGGCCTAGTCAAGGTTTAGGATTAAAAGAATGATTGATATTTGGTCAAGACTGGGTTGAAAGGTTGGTTGAGGCTTAGATGAAGGTTGAATTCCCCCAATGATTAGGGAGAATGTTTAATAGATTGGTTAAGGTCAATTGAGGATTGGTGGTCAAATTGACTATGTTGATGTCAAATGAGGGGGTTAAAGGCGGCAAAGGGACCATAGTCTGGCATGGAGATCCCAATTTAGGTGACGAGTTTTGAGAAGCATGGGTCGGTGTTGATGATTTGTCAAAGGGGTGGTCAAGAGGATCCTTGATGAGAAGGGTATCCTTATTCTGGTGTTGATGAATGACAGCTTTAAGAGAGCAACAACGCTCGGTGTCATGTCCAAGAGTGTGATGATAATGGAAAAATTTAGAGTTGTCAAACCAAGATGGTCTTGATCCGAGAGTTGATGAGTGGGGCAGTGAGGAGGTTGAAGGTTTGCTAACAATGTGGTCAAGAAGAAGGGTGTCTTTCTCCAAGCATTGGCGAATGACAACCTTAAGGGCACAATAATGTTCAGTGTCATGCCCAGGCGTGTGATGATATGCACAAATCTGAGTGTCATCGAACCAGGGCAGTTTTGGTCTGAGAGGTTGGTAAGGCTTAAGAGGTGGGAGATTGATGTGAGAAGATTGCAACAAGTGTTGTAATAGCAGGGCATAAGAACCTATTAATGGGTCTGAGTATCTTGTTGCAGTGGGGGTTGATGACTTTAGTTTGAGAGGCGTAAGAGACATTGGTTGTACCATCATTTTCATGGGTGGTGTAACCACACGTGGAGATGGCACTTTGGTGGTGATAGGTGTTGGATGTTTTGGAGGAAATATATGTCTGATGGGTTGAGGGGACAATGGAGGCAACTTGCCCCTATGAGGTATGGGAGTAGGAAGTACTCCTATTAAAGTAGATGGATGTGGGCCCAAAATTGAAGGTAATGATGAAAGTGGGGGAGGAGTCCTCTGGTGTGGTTTAGTGGCTCTCTTTGATTTGGGTTGAGGACCACTATTGTGCGAGGTGAGGTTAGATATGGGTTTGGGTTTAGATGTGGACGGAGGTGAGTGAGATGTAACAATCTCAGGCAAAAGACAAGACGAAACAGTGACTGGGTCTTCCTCGATCAAAATGGGTGAAGAGACTGGTTCTTCTCTTGGTGGAGAAGAAATAGGAGAGTGTGGCTCTGCAGTTGGATAGAGCATAGGAATGGTCATGGTCTCGATGTGTGGTCTAGGCGTGGAGAATGTATGATCCCCCATTGATGACAAAAAGGATGAGGGTGAGGCAGCTAGTGTGGGTGCCATCAAAGCATCCTCTAATATGAGAGAGGTCAATGGAGGACTAATAGGAGAAGAAAGTTCTTCATCCTGTGGAGGAGGAATAGGGGAAGAAGGGTCTTCCACCTATGAAGGAGGTTGGTCAGGGACAAGAGAAAAGATAGTGTTGACCGTGCATATATTATGGTCTTGAGGGTCATTGGTCATGGTCTGGACATTGTTTTGAGTAGGAGGATGGTTAAGAAAAGGTTGTTTGAAGATGTCAATGTTTTGATTGGGCGGTGCATTCGGGTTGTCCAAGATGAGATCCCCCTTGTCTAACATGTCTTAGATGATGTTTTTGATGGTTTGACAGTTGTCCGTGTCATGGCCTTTGACACAGTGATAGTTGCAAAAGTCGTTCTCCCTATACCATGCAGGGATAGGTATTGAGGGGTCGAATTGAAGTGGTCAGATTGAAGGGAGATTGAGGACCCCCTGCTTGACAAGTTTATCCAAGATAGAGGCATATGATTCTCCAATTGGAGTGTATTGACGTTGTATGGATTGTCATTGGAAGTGTTTATTGATGTAGTTTGATGTTGAAAATTTAGGTCAATTGGTTATTGTTGAAGATGATGGTCTAAAGATGATAGTGTTTGCCGACCCCTTAGATTGGGAGTGGGCAGAAGAAGGTTTAGATGAATAAGGGTCATTAGATTTTGTGTTGTTATTATGCAATTTGACCTTATTTTCGTTGATGACACAGAGTTCAAGCTTTCTTTCCATGGTGAAAGCTTTGTCAAAGGAGCAGAATGTCTGGATCCACAAGGTAGAAGAGATGTGCCTGGCACATGCTCAAGAAAAGAGCTCGATGAGCTCAGGTTGAGGCAAGGAGAAGGAGAGCTGGTTAATCAAGCCTCTCCAACGGGTGACAAAATCAACTATTGATTCGTCATCAAATTGCCTGATGGAATAGAGGTCTGTGATTGAGACTTCTTTGGTGATGTTGATAGAAAAATGGTCAAGAAATAATTGGGTGAGTTGAGTGAATGAAAAGATAGAATGCCTGGTAAGAGAGCTATACCAGTCAAGGGCGGCCCCCAAAAGTGACATGGGGAATGTGCGTAGAAGTAATGCATCATCATGGGCTATAAGATAACAAGCATGTCTAAATGCTCGTAGATGTTGTTGCGGGTCTTCCTTACTCTGAAAGCGAGTAAATTTAGGGAGTTCCCACTAGTTGGGATAAGGTCAGATAGGCACAGAAGGATGAATGGGTTCGTTGCAAATTTGCTCATATGATAAGGCATTACTTGAACCAGAGATAAAGGTCTCGAGACTAGTCATTTTTTTCATCAGCATTTTGATTATGTCAATTGACGGATTGGCAGGTGGGGCACCCCCTAGGTTGTAGGGTACTTGGAAGGTGGTCGAAGAGGCGTATGACATACTTGGTGGTGCTTGTGTAGGTGCAACATATGGGTAGTGCATCATAGGGATAGATGTCATGGTCAAAGGGGCTTGTGCCATGAAGTTGGAGGACACAAGTTGACTAGATACCACCATAGGTGGTTGAGTGGCGGCACTAGTAAAAGGATAAGTTGTCACTCCCACGTGTATACATGTTAGAGTGGGTGAGGTTGAGATAATCAAGTTCTGGTATGGTGTAGAACTTGGTTGAATTGCATGAGGTTGAGGGGGTAATGACACCTTGATGGAGGTAGGTTTGAAAATAAATGAGGAGACCAAACTTTACATATTGGTCATGGTCGAGTGACTAGTTGAGACAATAGGCTAAGTCATGATGGGTTGAGTAGTGGATGACATCGATGTCATTGCTGCTGCACCTGAAAGGTCCCGCATTTGGTTTCTTGTGAGATAGTTTTGGAGGGCTTTGACATTGAGGTCCAAGAATCTTTTGAAATCTTAGTCACCTTCAGGGACAATGGGGGTCTGAGTCAAGGTCAGTCGAGTAGGAGTTCTTTCGATCTCTGAGTGGAACCCCATTATAGGGCTAGTTATGGATGGGGAAGGCAGAAGCGATTGATGCCTCACGTGGTCAAGAAGAGCCTTGGTTTGACTGCATGTCAAAACCATTCAAGGTAAGAAGGGCCAGGTTTTAGAAACTATGTTTTTTTTCAGTTTTAGAAACTCAGAATGTGGTTTTTGGCAGAAAAAGGGTCAGGTTTTAAGGATGCTATTTCGAAAAAAAGGTCTGTGACAGTGATCGATGTCGGTTGAAAAATTGATGTTGGTGATATCAGATGGCTGACGTCAGTCAGATAATCGATGCCAGTGAGGAAGGGTTGCTGATGTCGGTGATAAAACCAATGCCAGTGACTGTGGTTTCCAAAAACTCAAAAAAATTGAAGATTCTTGGAAAAAAAGAGAAGAACATCCTCACTAGCTCAAACAGCCAGATAGGAACAGAAAAATAGATGGAGACAGGCAAACCCTAAGCGTTAAATCCTAAGAAAAAACTTTTAGAATCTTTTGGCTTATGCCTTAAAGTGATGTTTGGGAAGATTGGCTTTTGATATGGGTCCTAGAAGAGGTAGTCTATGGATGGTTTCAGGTTTGTTTAGGTGCTCAAGAGTTTGGGTTAGGTTTGGTACGTGGCCTGGTGCTAAGGAGCAAGCTCCCCTCACTTCACGAGCCCAGTGATAAGCTAGTCTCGCTTAGCCAAAATATACCTTCCCTAGAGATTATCCTCCACTAGAGAACGGAGTGGGCTTTCCCCTTGGTGGTGAAATCCAAGTGAGATTGCCAGGGAGGGCTAAGGTATCCGCTAGGGGATGAAATCCTAGTCGGGCCTTGTCTCAAGTAAGTTTGATGTTTGATTTGTGCAAGTGATTTGGTTGTGTAACATAAGTGTGATTAATTCATGATGTGGTCTAATTACTAGATGTGGACTAAGAAATGCAAGCAAGCAGAAATGAAATGCAGTGTGTTTTAAGCCCAAGTCGAAATGTTAGTTCGTATGAAGACAAACAGAGAAAGGGGTGAAGAGTATGACTTTTGACTAGTCTAAGATGCAAGAAAAGAAAGAAGAGTTCTTTTTAATCCTGCTTATGATGTCTTTTGGAAGAGAAGAAAGAGGTGAAAAGGGAGAAACCTAATGCACCTATATGAACAAAAAGAAAAGAACCCAAGGAAGACCCTAGGGTCCCACCGGGTGTGCCAGAATGTTTCTATATGATTTTTGCTTTCACATTCAAAGAAGAAATGGTCTAAGTCTTGTATGTACCTGGATGAAGTCATGCACACCAAATCCAGATGATAGCAGGAACTCCTCTTTGGTTGTGGAGGATGACACCTGAAAGAGAAAAAGACTAAAACACGAAAAATGTTAGATGAGGAGATGGTGGGCTGCCAAGCGAAAGCTTGATCCCAGAAGTACAATGACTTCCTTGGGGGATGTCAACCCACTGATTGATAAAAATAATGTTTGATAAAGAGTAGAATGATAAAAAGATTGAAATGATTAAAGACTGAAAAGGAAATGGAAGCAAATGCTTACCTGAATGGTGTTGTCGGCCTGGTCACAGTCACCGGTGTTGGTGGTCCTACCGGCGTCTATTGGTCAAGGTCTACCGATGTCGATTAGTATGCCGACGTCGGTGGGGGTAGTAGCCTTTGGACGACGTCTGGTCAAGTTTTTGGTCTGTGGATGGGTCTGTAGACAGGTCTAAGATGGAGTTTGGGCCTTGTTAATGGTCTGCACAAGGGTCTGGGCAGAGTTGCAGGGACAATGGATAGAGTGTATGGTTTAAAAAAGGGCCAGACAAAAGATAGAGGCAGTAGGGAGATGGGGAGATAAGGATTCGGGTCTGGTCTGGTGATAGTATGGCTTAGAAGCAATAAATAGAAAACTGATTACAGAGACATTCTAAGCTATTGAAAATGACATAACAGAAGAGTACGTACCTCTTGCCTACTGAAGAAGAAGTGTAGGAGGTCAGGGTGCTGATGTACCTATTGTTGATGCAGAAGACTATTACAAGGTGGGGCTTCTGATACCTATTGTGATTACTGGTGTAGAAGCCTGTTGTGTGTACCTAAGAGAGAGTGAGAGGTCTGATAGAAAGATTGGTCGATTGATTGATCAGATTGTAAGATTCAAGAGTCAGATGAAGAGTAGGGGCGAAGGGAGGATAACGGATGTGGAAAACCATTATGAAGGAAATCGATGCCGGCAATACCACCGATGTCGGTCGATAGTTGATCGACATTGGCAGCTGGAAGGCAGGAAAAAGGCTAAAAATAGCCTTTCATCCGTTTTCCCAACTATCGGGTTTAAGTGGTGGGGTAAGAAACAGTCAAGAGAGGTTATATGCCTATTCAATGAAAATATATCCCAAATATTAATTGGGATATTTTTATAATTAATTTAATATTTGGATTTATCCATGGCCACACATCTCAATATTGAGATGGATGGTCATGATTGATCCTAAAACCATTTCAAAAGTTTATAAATAACAAGCCTCAAAGCCATAATTATAAGCTCTCATTTAAAAAAATGTTAATTCCCAAATGCATTAAAAAATCATTTCATCTTAGTGTTATAATTCCAAAATATTGAGCCAAATGCACACAAGGTGCCAAGGAGAGATGGAGATAGCCAAGCTTCCATTGATGCAGACTTCATGAGCACAACCCAAGCAAGCCACTACAACAAGCACTTTAGAGCATCCAAGGAAGGTAAAATAAGGTTTATTTTGCATTTTAGTTGTGTTTTACATTCATGTTTTGGTAACTAAGCTCCCCCTTTTAGATAAGCTTAGGGTGTTAGTTTAGTGTGTTTTTGAATTGATTTGGTTTATTCACTAACACGATACTAATCTCCTTCTATTACAATCCTATGTTCATAGTTCATAGGGAATAATAATTTTATGAATTCAAGAGTGAAGATGTTCTGAATATGAATTAATTCCACCCTAAAGATGGTGAACTATTTGATGAAGATGAGTGGAGAGATGAGAAGCAAACAATAGGTAATGAAAAAAATGTAATTTTTGATGAATATTATAAAGATGAAGATGATGTTTTGTATAAATATATAATAGGTTTGTTTGAGAAGTAAATTAGAGAAATGGAGAAGAAATAAGCACATGAAGTTCTTGAGGAAAGTGATGAACAAGTTAAGGAGGATGGGACTGATTTTCTAATCCATGAAGTAAAGATGCAAAGTGATGAGTTGACTGAATTGACAGTAAAAAAAGGAGCACTTGTAGTGGATGATAAAAGGATAGAGTATGTTACCAAAAATATTATGAGAAAGCAAAATAACTTTAATTGGTCAAAGAAGGATAATAATATAACATGGACAGACTATGTTGATGAGGAAGTAAAAACAACAATGTTAGAGGAGGAAAGAGATAGAGAATGGTAACTATTACTTAATTCCATGAAGATTAAAGAGAATTATGAAAGAAAGTAAAGTAAAAAGAATAAATATAGGTATAAGTAGTAGTATGGAAAGTAAGAGGATAAAGAATAGAGGACACCATGGATGAAGAAGTAGAGAGATAGGTGTTGTAGCAAAGAGCATACACATTTATATACACATTTAAATGAAGAAGAATATGAGTGTGAATTTATTTTCTCCCCTTGGGAGTATGATGCAAGTTAATCCTCAAACTAGCCCATTTTTAATGCATGAGAATGGTTAAATGTCCCAAGGGTTGTGTTAAGTTGATAAGGAGTCATTATGGCAAGTCAAATTTGAATTTGAGTCCAAAATTAATTTTCCTATCAAAAGGGATTTTCAAATTTCCAAGATGTTTTAGGTGGTTTTAGTAAATGGTGATGATATGTAATAATGATTAATTTTTTAATAGACCTTTAATGTTTCATGAAATGTCCTAAGGTGATTATGAGTCAATATGTTAGGTAAAGGTGTGAGGTGGTAACTAGAGTTTCCACCACCCTACATGAGTTTAGGAATAGTTGGAAGTTTCTTGAATCAAGAAACAGTTAGGAGTTATTACACGAGTTTGTAGAAAGTCTTTTTGGGAGTGATATAGAGTGTGGTGGTTCAAAGTAGAGGGGGAGGAGGAGAAAAAAGGTAGACTTTGTTGAAATAAGGAGTGAAGGTCTGCCATAACAATGTATAAGATTGTGTGAGTCCTTTGGTTATGAAAAAAAGTTTTAGATGAATGAATTGTTGTTTATCCAAGTTTTCCTTCTTATTTATCATGAATAAAGTTATTTGTATTATCTCAATGCAAGAGATGCAATTTGATGTGGTTCAATAAATTGCATAACTAACCCTTTTTTGAGTGTTTAAGCTTACTTATAGACTGTGTTTTCAATATTAATGCTCAAATGGAATGTGATAATCATTTTAAACATTTTTTAAGGATTTATGAGTGTATTTTGAGGATATAAGTTTCCTAGAATATCATTTAAATCATCTGATGATCAGACTTATTCATAAATAGACCTCTATTTGAGAATTATTCTTTATATACAGACTATGTTTTTATTGTTAAGGGTTAAAAGGACCTTGGGATTATATTTTTTTATGTTTCTAAATTTTTTTTGTTGTTTTTATGGTAACTATCAATAAATATTGTAGAGATAATTTATTGTTCTAATATTGCACAAACTAAACCATGTTCGTGTAACATACATTATTTGGTTAAACTATGAGTGTGTTCTTTGAGAAGAAGTGATCCTTAAATTGGTGATCAAGTTCTTGGGTAATAATTATTTAAGTTTATTTAACATGTATTAAGTTTATTTTACACTTTCTCTTGTTTTATATGCATTTTATCCATCTTTATAGGTACACAAACTTGTAGATAGCCATTTGCTTAGCATAGTCAAGTGTATCTTGAGTTGGAAAGCAAAGACAGTGGATTGAAATCATGTAACTAATGGTTGGAGAAATTTTACAAGGTCTAAACAGACCTAGGTAAATTTACAATAATCTTTGAAACCCCTTCAAATATTGGCAATTGAATTTTATGTACTCTCGATTGAGACAAAAACCCTAAAAGCCCTAACCTAGGGTTTCTTCCATATATTTTGTTTAAACCATTAGAAAAGGCCCAAATTTTTTAATATAATCATATATTATGTGATTTATGTGAATCAAAAGGTTTTATTGTGGTACGGACTCTCAAGTATGGATTTTAGGACTGTGCTCTTGTACTAGGTCTAAGGAAGGCTTAATGGAGTAAGGTAATGAAGGAAAAGCAAATTTATCCAAATAAGAAAGGTAAGATAGAGTTTATTAAATTGGGGGAGTGAAATGGGTATCCAAAAATGTCTAGGTTTTGTATTAAAGGTCTATATTTTGCCTAAACCAAGAAGCTTTCTAGCTTAGGAGGGTTAATTGAGAAGGGGTATTGTGAAGGAAGTAGGTGAATCCCAAAGAGTTGAATCAAGATGGTTATGTATGAGTTTAATGGCATAAAATTTTACTTTAAAATTTATTTGGTTTCTTAATAAAGGTTATTATATACTCCCAACAAGGAGATTTACTCAAAAATGGAGCTAGTAGGCTTAGAAAACAAGAAGTGGACTATTGAGTGAAATGTAGGGTGATGAGTGATGGAATGGGATTAAGATGGTTTAAAATAATGTATTTGAATGTTTTATGTGTTTATAAACTTTTAAAAATAATAATTTTAGTTTTGGTCCATTTATACAAGATAGGCCTAGTGTTGGTCAAGCAGGATTGGAAAGATTGCAAGAAACATGTAAGGAGAAGTGAATGTTAAAAAAAGATCTACATCATTTTGGTATTAGAGACATCTAGATGATATAGGAATATTTTTATATATTTTTATTAAATTTTTCATAGTGTATGTTTCATGTTCATCAAGAATTTGTAGGTAAGCAAGCAAGGAGGCAGTTTACAAGGAGTCTTGTTGAAAGAGAAAGTAAGAAGGTAGGTAAAAAAAAAGAAGGTATGATCTAATTTGTGGTTGATTATTTGGATTGGATGTATGAATAATGGTATGTGATAGGTGAAGAAATAAAATAATAATTAGTGTGGTGGAAAGCCCTGAATCAAGAGACATATTAATAAGCTCAAAAGAGATAAGTTCCTAAATAGAGTTTAAGAAAGAGAATATAGTCCTAGTGTGAAGGATAAAAGAGGTAGAACGGCCCTAGTGAGGTTTGAGATAAAGAGTTAGATGGGTTATAAGTGTGAACCAAAATAAGGTGGTCTAAATGAGGTCAACAAAAGAGGAAGATTATGTACACAAGTGAGGTACTCAAGATGAAAATTTAAGGATATAAATAAAAATGTGAAAATAGGGCTAAATCTAATTTCCATAATGAGAAAATGATGGAGATAGAGATAAAATAGATGAAGGATGCATTGATAAGGATGGAAAGAGAGTTATTATAAATGTGGAATGTGTATAGTTTGAAGTTTGGAATTAAGATCAAGAAAAGAGTCAAGTGCATCTTTAGAGAAAGAATACAAGAGAGGGAAAACTAACAAGTAATGGAACATTTGGAGAAACAATTGAAGAAGATGTAAACACAACTTTCCATGAAAGAGTAGAGAGGTAATTGGGCCTCAAAAGTTTTAGACTAACATTGATTTTTCATGGTTGAATGCAGGTCAAGAAGTGGGAAGTGAAGAGCATAATAGAGATGAAGAAATTGATTGCAAAATAGTCCATAGGGAAAAATAAGCTAATGAACGGAAGAGTGAAGATGTAGATAAAGATGAAGTATTTTCACCCCAAGGATGGTGAAATATTTGATGAATAAGAGTGGAGAGATGAGAAGCAAATAATAAGTAATGAATAAAATGTAAATTTTGATGAATATTATGAAGATGAAGATGATGTTTTGTTTAAATATATAAATGTTTTGTTTGAGGATTGTGTTGAAGTAGTGGATAAGTAAGAAACACATGAAGTTATTGAGGGAAGTGATGAACAAGTTAAGGTGGATGAGACTAATTTGTCAATCCATGAAGTGAAGATGTAAAGTGATGAGTTGACTAATTTGACAGTCAAAAAAGGAATAGATGTAGTGGATGACATCAAGATAGAGGATGTTGACAACAAGATTATGAGAAATAAAGAGAACTTAGAATGGTCAAATAAGGACAGTAATATAACATAGACAGACTATGTTGATGAGGAGGTAGAAACAACAATGTTAGAGGTGTCAATAGATAGAGAATGGAAACTACTATTGAATGCCATGAAGATTAAAGATAATTTCAAAATAAATTAAAGTAAGAAGAATAAATATAGGTATAAGTAGTAGTATGGAAAGAATTAGGTGAAAAAATAGAGGATACCATGGATGAGGAAGCAAAGACATAGGTGTTGTAGCAAAGAGCATACACATTTGTATAAACATTTGAATGAAGAAGAATATGGGTGTAAATTTATTTTCTCCCCTTGGGAGTATGATGTATGGGAATTCTTAAACTAGAAATTTTTTGATGCATACAAATGTTTAAGTGTCCCAAGGGTTATGTTAAGTTTATAAGGAGTCATTATGGTAAGTCAAATTTGAATTTGAGTCCAAAATCAATTTTCCTGCCAAAAGGGATTTTCAAAATTCTAAGATGTTTTAGTAGTCTAAGTAAATGGTGATGATATGTAATAATGAATAATTTTTTAATAGACTTTTAAGGTCTCATGATAGGTCCTAATGTGATTATGAGTCAATATGCCAGGTAAAGGTGTGAGGTGGCAGTGAGAGTGCCCACCATGCTACGTGGGTCTAAGAATAGTTATAAGTTTCTTGAATCAAGAAAAGGTTAGGATTTATTAAAAAAGTATATAAAAAGTCTTTTTGAGAGTGATATATAGTGTGGTGGTTCAAATTAAAGGGGGAGGAGGATGAAAAAAGGTAGACTTTGTTGAAAGAATGAGTGAAGGTCTAACATGACAATGTATAGGATTGTGTGAGTCCTTTTGTTATGAACAAAAGTTACAGATGAATGAATTATTGTTTATCTAAGGTTTACTTCTTATTTAGCATAAATAAAGTTATTTATATGATCTTGATGCAAGAGATGCAATCTGATGTGTTTCAATAAATTGCATAACATACCCTTTTATGAGTGTTTAAGCTTGCTTGTAGACAATGTTTTCAAGATTGATGATCAAATGGAATGTGATAATACTTTTTAAAATTATTGAAGGATTTTATAGTGTATTTTGAGGATATAAGTTGTCAAGAATAGCATTTAAATCATTTAATGATCAGACTTATTCATAAACAAACCTATGTTTGAGAATTGTTCTTTATAAATAGACTATGTTTTTGTTATTAAGGGTTCAAATGACCTTGGTATTGTATTGCTTTACATTCCTCAAGTTATTTTTTTGTTTTGATGGTAACTATTACAAAATATTGGAGAGATCATTTATTGTTTTGATGCTTAGAAGATAAGAAGTGGACTATTGAGTGAAATACAAGGTGATGAGTGATGGAAGGGGATTGATATGGTTTAAAATAAGGTATTTGAATTTTTTATGTGTTTAAAAAAATTTAAAAATAGGAATTTGAGTTTTGGTCCATTTATACAAGATAGGCCTAGTGTTGGTCAAGAAAGATTGGAAAGATTGCAAGAAAAGTGTAAGAAGAAGTGAAAGTTGATTGAAACTCTGCATCACATTATATCTATTATTGTACTTATATTTAGGTAGCATGTTTAATGGAAATTTAATTGTTTATTATTATACACTGATATCAGAGACTATATTATTGAACCAACTATGGATGGATTTTATTATGATTACTTTCCTTAATTTTTAGTGATCAGTAAATATAGTTGTTCATGTTTACTTAAGTTTTATATGCTTAGTTAGTATGTTAAAAATCATTAATTAGATTTTCATGGTGTAATCTAATGAAATAATAAGTGTTTAGTAAATATTTAAAAAATAATTACTATATTATTCTATTAAATCCCTATGGAGATGTTACATTATGATATCAAAGTTGTGGCTCAAACTCTAGGACTTAATGAGTCCACTAGCATTTTTCGTATTTTTGTAATACTAGAATAGATAATGGTGCAAACAAGAGCATTGAGTGAGGGCCCTTGTTAATGTTAATGTAAATGACCCTCGATTTGATCCTAACTAATTTATCATTGAACAAGCAATAAAGCTAGATCAGATACTTATGACCATCAATGAGACTAGGGATAGAGTCATAGCCTTGGAATAATAAATTCATGGATAAGAGGAGGAATCCCATCAAAATGATCTTGAAGAGCATATTATTGAGAAGGAAATCCCTCAAGAGTAGAGACATGAGAAAGGGTCTCAAGATGTAAGAGCGAATGTAGCCATAGAATTGGCAAGGGATATGAAAAAGGTGAATCCACCTAACTTTGATGGAACCATTATGGGAGATGGAGCTAAAGCATGGTTGAATGAAATGGAAAAGTATTTTTAGATTAAAAACTAATCTAAGGTTACCAGCACTATTTTAGGATCTTATTAATTGGTTGGAGAAGAAACTATGTGGTGGGCCAACAAGAAGTTGAAAAAGAATCTAAACTTAACCACCACTACTTGGGAGTAGTTTGTGACACTATTCAAATCATGGTGGCTTCCAAAACTATATTTTGACCAAAAGATGAAATATTTTTAAAATATAAAGAAAGGAACTCATTAGTAAATGAGTATTAGGATAAACTCACCAAAATTTTGAAATATGTACCTTAGTATCAAGCAGATGATAGGTTCATCAATTAACTTTTAAATATAAATCCACACTAAAATACTAAATCAAAATATTTGACAAAGTGTTTAAAAATTTAATATAATATTACGAGCAAAAAAATGAAATATTAAAATTAAATGATGGTTCATTTTAATGTGAGATAAATATATAAATGAAATACATAATAGATTTATATTGATGTAATTGCAATGACACTTTAATTTTAACAAGAGAAATATATAATTAAACCAAGAGGAAAAATATATTAGGAGGTTTATCATGGGATTAAAACCCAAAATTGGTGGAGAGGTGGATGTTCATGGACCATTTACCATGGAACAAATGTTTGAGAAAGAAATTAAGGAGCAAAAGTTTAAATCTCTTGCTCAAGTCAGGGACAAGTTTAATAAAAGTTTGGAATTTCAAATCCAAATTTTAAAAAGACAAACTAGAATCAGAGGAGTGGAGACTCCAAGAGTTAGTTCAAGAATTAGAATACCAAATTCAATAGTGGTTTAGGTAGAAATAATATAGGTAATAGTTCTAAGGGTGGTTTCATGGGAAACCAACAATTTGATAGGAAGGAACCATTAGGAGGTTGCTTCATTTATAGATGTGACAATTTTTCATGTGAATGGACCTAGGATAAGTTGAGGAACAAAGTTTTTTCTCCTAAACAAAGAAGTTTTTAGAAATGTATTCATGGAGCATTGATAATCAATAATTCTAATGCCAAGCTTCACCCATAGAAATGTTAGGTATTTTTTTTGAACATCTAGTTTCCTTTTTGATAGATATGAGGGATATGGAATGTTTTATAGATCCTATAATTCTAAATAAATTATCTAAGAAAGCTATTTTTATGGAAAATGAATGGTCAATATAATATGAGAATGACTCTAAAGTCCAGGTTGACAAGTGTTTTGTAGATTAAAAAATTAGGTTGCCAGAATTCACAATGGTTGTGGGTCTTTATGTAGCACCACTAGAGTAATATGATGTGATATCAAGAGTCAATTGGCTTGTGATGCACAAATCCAAGGTTGATTATTATCTGAAAAGAGTGAAGTGTCTTGATTTTAGAAGTCATATATTAATTTAGGGTGAGAAAGGGAGTTAAGGCTTAGGTAGATTTCTGAAATGCAACTAAGAAGGCCCAAGGTAAGGGATGCCAAACATTTATCATCAAGATAAATGAAATGGAGGAAACTAAGGAACCATCAATTGAACATTATACTTTCCTTGTGAATTTTCATGATGTGTTTTCAAAAGAATTGCCAGGATTGTCTCCTAAATGGGAATTTGACTTCTCTATTGATAACACACTAGGATCAAAACCTCAATCTAAGGCTTTGTATCACATGACAACCACTGAATTAGTAGAATTGAATGCATAACTTCAATATTTATTATCCAAAGGGTTGGTTAGACCAAGTGTTTCATCATGGGGTAAACCAATTGTTTTCATTAAGAATAAGGATGACACTCTTCAACTTTGCATTGATTATAGAATGTTGAATAAATCAACCATCAAGAATAGGTATCCCCTAACTTGAATAGATGATGTTTTAGATCAAATATGAGAAATTATCTTTTATAAGATTTATCTTAGAGCTAGATATCATTAGTTAAGGATTAAATATGAAGATATTCAAAAAATGGCATTTATAACTCACTATAGGCATTACAAGTTCATAGTATTACCATTTAGGTTGATGAATACACCTATAACATTCATGAATCTCATGAACAGTGTGTTCAAATATTACCTAGATTTTTTTTTCTTTTTACATGACATTTTGATATGCTCTAAGGATGAATAAGAGCATCTTCAACATTTAGAGCTAGTTTTACGTCTATGAAAGTAAAAAGTTATATGTCAAATTTTCCAAATTTGCATTTTTTAAAAAGAAAGTGTAATATCTAGGACACATTATCTTAGTGGACGAAATTTCTATTGACACGACTAAGATAAGATCCATCATGGAGTGGCTGACACCAAGGAATGTACACAAGGTTAAGATTTTCATGGGATTAGTAGGCTATTATAAGAAATTCATCTTGATTTTTTCTAAGATAACTAACCCAATTAAATATATATAGTGTAAGAATCAGAGTTTTATTTGGTAAGATAAATATTTAAAGAATTAAAAATAAGGCTTACTTTGGCACCAGTGTTAAGATTTCTTGATCCTAATGGTCAATTTTTAGTGATCATAGATGCATATAGGGATGCACTAGGAGGATTCCTTATGCATGATGGTGTAGAAGTAGCTTATGAATTAAGAAATATGAATACTTATGAGGTGAATTACACCCCTCATGATCTCGAACTTGCATCAATTATTCATGCTTTACAAGTTTGGAGGCATTATTTGTTAGGAAAACTGTTTGAGCTCAAGATTGATAACTTGGGACTCAAATATATTTTCACCCAACTAGATTTGAATGCTTGTTAGAGGTGATAATTAGAGTTTTTGTTTGAATATGAATTTGATATCAATTAAATTAAAGGCAAAGAGAATAGAATATTTTATGCCTTGAGTTGTAGAAGATACATAGCAAACATATCTACTATTAGGAGTAATTTCAGGGATCATGTGATTGAGTTATCACCAAGAGAAAAATTATATGATAAAGTTAGGAAAGCTTTGTCTGAGAATGCTCATAATATTAGGTATAAAGGATACATCTTAGAGAGTGATGGTATTTTGCATTATAATGAAAGGATGTATGTGATAGATTAAGAAAATTTGAGGGAAACAATGTTAAAAAACTACACAAAACCCCATATTCAAGACATCTAGGAGTAACTAGACTTATGGTAGAGCTTAGACCACTTTTTTTTTGGAAGGGAATCAAGAAAGATGTAATGGATTTCATGTCACTTTGTCTAGAATTTTAGGGAGTGAAATTTGAACATGTGAATCTAACTGGATTGTTATATCCACATGACATATCATAGTGAAAATGGAAGGTGATCGGTATGGAATTTTTCCAATCCAAGGATTACCATTATGATAGAATAGGCATGATATGATCTTGGTTGTATTTGATAAATTAACCAAGGTAGTACATTTTATCTCAATAAATTTGACAAATGATGCACCAACTCTTGCAAAGAGATTCATAAAGGAAGTATATTGAGTGTATGGATCTCTAGAGAAGATCATATTGGATTGAAATCCAAGAATGAACTCTATATTTTAGTTATCTCTAAATTCATTTTTGGGTATGCAACTAAATTTTATCACTGCATATCACCCATAGACTAATAATCAAATTGAGCGAGTTAATCTAGTGTTAGAGGATCTTCTTTATATGTATTACATGGATCAACAATTCAAATGGGAATAATACCTTCAATTAATTGATTTTGCATATAATAAATCATACCAATTTTATTTAAAGATGTAACCATTTGAATCAATTTATGGAATAAGGTGTAGGACACCAATCAGTTGGGTAGGGTAGTCTTTGGACTTAAAATGTTCTCAAAAATGGAAGAATAGGTTAAAATAATCAAGCAAAGATTGTTTAAGGCCAATGATAGGCAAAATAACTATGCTAATCTAAAGAGAACAATTGGTAGTTTATAGTAGGTGATAAAGGATTTTTGTGAGTTAAGCCATAAAAGAGCTTGATTAAATTCAAGAAGTTAGAAAAAATTTCACCAAAATATGTGAGACCCTTCAAGGTTTTAGAAGTGGTCAATCCTATAGCATATAGGCTCAAATTACCACTAGCCCTAGATCTATTACATAATGTCTTCTATGTATCTTATCTTAAGAATTATATAGTTGATCCTTCACATGTGTTGGACTGGAATGCTTTATAGGTTCTGGATCCTAGGGTGGCCACAATAGAACCAATCAGAGTAATTAAGACTCAAACTTTGTTTGTATAATAGATAAGTATCATAGTACAAGGACTGTGGGACCAATACTCTGAGGATAGTTCTACTTGGGAGGACTATGATGAGTTCTATAGGCTATTTTCACATTTTTTTGCTTGATTTGATGATAGATACTACATTTTTATTCTATTAAACTCTATTTGTTATTTAGAACTATGTTTTGAATAAGTGTCATCGGTAAAATGACCAATTTTTAGGGGGAAAGATGTTACATCCTGATTCTCTCACTAAACTAATTTACCTAATTATTCATGGGTTAATAAGGTTGATTAAATTAATTATTACTTTTTAACTAAATTATAAGTCATATGCTAATATGGGACATATGTATGTTACTTAGATTTCATGAGTTTATTATTTTGAGATGAAAACATATGAATTATGTCCATAATAATTATGTTATATTTGTTGTTATATCATAATTTTATATGTATCATGTTATAATTGACTACCTACCTTCATATCATGAGATGGATGCAAGAAAATTAATACCTCAGAGCATGAAGAAGGGACAGAATCATCGGAGAGGATGGCTTAGATGGAGATAGTGATAGATGACAGAGGAATTTCTAAGACCAATCTACACAACACATTAGATTAAAAAAATTTATATGTATTATGTGTTTGGATTATTATATATTAGATTTTGCATGTTTTAAATGTTAATACATAGTTACAAAATAAATATTGATTGTGATTGCATTTTGTATGTAGACACGATTCTTGATGTTGCAATAAGTTTACATTAGGTTACTTTACTTAAGTTTATCTATGATTTTTGAGAGTAAATCAAATAAAAGATATCTAATTGCTACTATATATAAAACAATATAATGTCTTTTAAAATGTTGTTGAACATTTAACTTACTATTGGTATTAGAGAATATCAATATAATTTAATCTATGTTTTATTAATTTTTGTACTAATAAAGGTATGGAATAATAGGAAAAATCTAGCTTAATAGGGAAAAATATAGATTTTAATAGGTAATTATGTAAGAGAAATAGAAATAAACTTATCTAGTTTTAGCCTGAAATGAAGGATTATGAGATTGGAAATAGAGGAGCAAGACTGAGACATTGTCAAGAATTTGAATCTGGCATCTATTTTTTGATTGGACAAGAATTTCAAAACCAAGACACCCTGATGTTCGGTGTTATATTCCTCCCTAGCACTATTGTCCTTAGGATCTAATCTTTTTGGGTTTTGTTTGCCTGGTCAATATGAGCCTACGTACACAAAATTATGGGATATAAGTCACTAGATATCATTTTAGGTCTATTTTAATATTCAATACTTGTATTCATCTACACACATGCAAACAATAAATACATCAAATCAGAATGGGGAAAAACTAGGTTAGGGGAAGAATGATCACATAATCAATAACCCCTATTATTTTGATTATTTCTTACATTAACCCACAATTTAGGGTCTCAAATTTGATATAGTTCTCCCCTAGGGAACATGCATAATCAATGCATATGATAGATGTTAGAATGAAGTTTGCCTAGGCCTTTTCTTGATCAAGCATGTAAGTCTATGTGTGATGTAGAGAAGCTAAGCTATACTATTGATTGCTTTTTATTATGTCTAATGTGCCAAAGTAGTAAGTGCTAGATATAAAATGCCTTGCATAGTCCTTTATATAGGAGACTTGTTATTTGGAATTTGGGAGCTTTATTCATATTTGGTTGACATTAGAAGACTTAATAATGAACCAAATAAATGGGTAAGACTCATATAGTGGGAGAAAGTGATCATTAGATCAAATTTGTACTTGGATAATAGTGCTACAAATTGGACACCCTAGGTTTCAACACTATAGTCCTATTTGGGTATTATTTTCTAGAGGGTTTGGGACCTGGGGGATAAAAGAATCTTAGAAAGAGTGACCTGTGTTAGTAAGGGTTAAGTCTGGAAAGTTATGAATGATTGAGAATGGTCAAAGAGGTGTGTAGGGTATAAAATAAGACTAATGCAAATTAGACAAAAAGACATGGCTAGATGCGAATAAGACTCATATTCTCTAGTCAGAGCCTCATATGAAAGGACTATGAAAAGGCATGATATGTGTGGTTGTTTGACCAATTTAGGGTGTATACATTTTCCCCCATTTTAATATAATAATTTAATGAAATGAATTATGAGAGTAAAAAAAAGAAAGAAGATGTGTGCCTAAACTTACCTATATGGAGATAAGTGTACTAAAAAAAGGATCCAACTTCTTAGCCAGGGAAGTGGATGGAGAACTAAATAGTGCTAGAGAAAAAAGGAATCCTTGTAATAGATGCCCCCTATATTGAGTCTGAATAGTGCTTAGAGAAAGAAGGAATCCCTATTATAGATTCCCCCTATATTGAATCTGAATAATTCTTAGAAAAGAAAGAATCCTTGTGATAGATGCCCACGTAATAAATTTGAGTAATTCTTGGAGAAAGGAGGAATCCTTATAATAAATGCCTCCTATACTAAATCTAAATAGTTCCTAGAGAAAGAAATAATCCCTAAAATAAATGCACCTATACTAAATTTTAATGAGAAATTCTTGGAGGTCTAAAAACTAATGTCTACTCTCTGTCCCATATAAAATCATGTAATCTAGAATGTGTGTATAAAATCTATATGTTGTGAAGAGCAGGATATATCATGCGCCCACTCTAAATAATATGAACCAGAAATGAGAAGTTCTAAGGTCTAGAACCAATGTCTATCCTCTATCTCTCACAAACTCCTAGGTCTAAGTAATGTTATGGACCAACCATTGCAGATGATCATATGATCCAATCTGGTGACAACCTAGGTATGCCTGGGTGATATCTAAAAACTTTGATAAATGTGTAAGAAGAAAATGGCCTATCTTGCCATTCCAATTTTTATAATCCTAGATGATAAATAACATGATCATCTATATCATGCCCCCCAATCTGGTATGTGAGTGATGCATATGTATAGGCTAGTAATCTATATAACCACATATGAAATGAGTTATTGTGTCATGTACCATGTGCAAAATTGGAGATCAAAATAATGTGCTCTACACTATGCCTATAATATACTATCTAGTATGTACTATGTCATGTTGTATGAAATTATATGTATGAGATATGTAGTGATGTACATACCCCCAAATATGATATTTGGTCTAAATTTAGATCAAAGTCACTATGAATCCATATGATCTAAACCACTATATGTCTAAGTAATATATGTATCTATAAATTGAAGGTATGTCCCTATAAATATCTAAGTGATGTTGCATGACCCAATTTAATTGAATCACTATATAATTTTGACCAATCTGAGCTAAGTAATGTTGATAATCTAGATTCTTGATGTGCAATAACCATTGTGTATTTATTTATAAGAGTGGATAGGTATAATAGGTAACTTTTAGAGATAGTAGGAATGATGCCCCCTTTTGGGGAGAGGGATGAGATCTGTGATAGAGGAGGTTGAGCCAAAAGTGATGACTAATGGCATAATCTTACTAACAAGGTTAGTATAATTTGAATTGATTGAAAAGTTGTTTGATTGATTATATTGAGTTGTTTAAAAATTGAAGTTATGATTGGTAAGGACCAAGTTATATGTCTGGGTATAAGAGAGGTATATAGATGTGTGTTCCATGGTAGGAAAATGATGTAGTAAGATAACAAGGCCTACTTGACATCTAAGGTGTTGTTGTCATGATTCCAAGGAACAAAATAGTCTTTAAAATAGAGCTATGGGGCTCAAGTTATGGGCAAAATGGTGTTTTAAGGAAATTTCCACCAGTTTCAGTGTTGTTGTCCAGGTTATAATGCTCCTATCCAATGTTGTTATCCTATACTCAATGTTTTTGTCTTAGAGGCTATATTTTTGGTCTAATGCTTAGTTTAGTTTTTGTACTTTTGCTTTTCAATTGATTTGGCATGGTGAACTTGATATAGGTATTGTTTTCTGGGATATTGATGTGTGACCTATTGTTATTTAGCTTGGCTATTTAGTTGGACATGATTGGCTGACATATATATTATTTTCTAGTGTTTTACAAGGTGAGGTACCAATGAGGGAGTTTTATAAAGGTCAAGTAATAGAAACTTTGAGATTTTTACCTTTATCAGCTGATGAGAGGGCTATGATAGATAGAATTAGATTGGGTCAAGTGTGTGATCTAAGCACTATGTAGTGGGATGGGCATTTGATTACTACCTTATGTGAGAGGTGGAATGCTGATATCTATACATTTTGGATTCCTACTAGAGAGATCACTATTACTTTAGAGGATGTATATTGCATTTTGAATTATATGATTAGTGGGTGATGGGTGACACTACATGATGACATGGGTGTTGATGTCATTGATCATGCATCTTTGTATTTTTCTAGTGTGCCTTCAAGTGCACATCAGAGAGGAAATGATAGTAATGTATTACTATTGGTTATTATGTAATCAAGTGTTTCACACCTAAAAAAGTGGTTAGATGTATTGTTGGCTTCTTTTATTATAGTGGATGGTAGTGGAGTGTCTATTGCTTATAGGATGCATAGGGTGGTTCATAGAATTGAGATGTATGGTACTGTGTTATTATGGGGTAGGACTATGCTTGCCTATTTATATATAGATTTACATAAGAGGCATTCAATGGTGGTATAGGTGTGGCCACTTTATTACATTGTTAGGCTTATGAGCACATAATAGTTGTGTGACTTATTGGATTGCCAAGGGTGAGTTAGGCATATCTATAGCCATTTGGTGAGCGATGGATGAGTGATTTGGCTATCCAATCTCCTAGGATATATCACTATAAGAGTATGCTAGATAGATTGGTGGCCTGAGATATCATATGGAGGCCCTATAGAGGATTCCCTGGATGGACTGAGGATGGAGAGTAGCTATGGTACATGAGGGTTAGTTATTGGTTACATAATTTTTGGGTTGGAGTATATGATAAATTTTAGTATGAGTTCATGACTAGGCAATTTGGAGTTTGACAATATGTTCCTCCTATAGCATGGGTATGTTGAGGAGTGAATAGGAACTAACAAGAGTAGGGGTTCATGTGAGACCTACTGAGGTTGAGTTAACACCATTACCTTTGAATGCATGAGATGTGGTTATAGATATTCCTAATGTAGATGACATGGGATAAATTGAGGCATATACTTCATGGTGGGATATGCATTGATGAGCTCCGTTATATCCTATGGATGGAGTGGATTTTCTTGCATATGAGGAGCTTGATGGGAGGTAATCAGTGATTGTAATTGAATTATACCTATGTTTGTGCTTTAGTTTGGATTTGAAAGTATGTATATATATATATATATATATATATATATTAGTGTTGTAATTCTTATGTGTGTAGGTGAGGTGGGAGGTGCATAAGATGAGGCATCTACTAAGGTGAAGAGGGGAGATGATGAGTTTTAGGAGACTATCATGGAGTTAACACTTAGAGAGCTCACACATTATGTTCCTAATGATGTAGTGTAGGGTTTGATAGAGTGAGTGAGTTATGGTTGGTGTGTATGCTCATTTGTTTGATATAGTTTCTATAGTGATAGTTGCATATGTTAGGGTAGTAGGAAAGAGAGATGATTTTAGAGTTGATTTAGGCATAGGATGCCTCCACTAATTGTGGCATGGTGAACATGAATATTGTGGATGACTATATGGATCTTCAGTGGTGATATGTAGACTTACATGAGGAGCATGGTCAATTTTTGGAGTGTGATAGTTAGCACAAGAGGTACTTAAGAGCTTGAGGAGGTGTAGGGTCATCGAGTGCTCGACAAGATTATGGGATTAGTACTAGAAGAGAGAGAGTAAGATCAAGAGTGAGGGCAAGACACCCATTCATGATTGATTGTACCTTGACATGATGTATATGTATTTAAAAACTTGGATATATATAGATGTTGGTTTGAATTTGGTTTTCCTTGTATTCATGTCATAGATTCTGGAATATGTTGGTATATTGATTGTAAGTGGTTGATTTAAAAATAGTTGATCCAGTATTGATTTTGAATTTACATGTGCTTGGTAAAATAGTATATGGGATATGTGGTTTAATTATTTTGATATGTTTGGAGGTGTTGTTTAGGTATGATTTGTGATTACATGTAAGGAAAAATTTGTTGGATTTTGTAATTTGTAAATTATTTGGATAAGTTGATTGGGTTTAATAGTGGTAAAATAAGATTTGGTAAGATATAGGATTTTATAATATGGTTTGAGATTGGTAAATTGTTCAAATGAGTTGATTGGGTTTAATATTGGTAAAGCATTTGGATAGGTTGAGTTGGTAATACTTTGATTTTGATAGCTGATATTTGGATATGATATTTGTTGGGAATTAAGAATGTTAGTTGGTAGTAGGGGCATGTAAGATACAAATATATGCATATTACTTCCCTAAGAGTGGCTCAAGAATACAAAGGGTAGATAGACATTTGGCTCCATCATTGCCCTACTAAGTGAATCTTATGAAATAAAAACTAGTTTGACTATTCATTGTATTATTCTATGTTGTATCACTATTTGAACCTTATCAATCAACTAAACAAATGACCATACTACTCATGCCATGTAGGAATGTGATGTGTATCTAATACTATCTACTATGTGTTAATTGTTGATGTGTGTGAATATTTTAAGAAATTTAACTTGATTGGTCATGCAACTAAAACTAGATGTTATGGAGGAGGTTCATCTATTCATAATCATAGTGGATTGCTATGTGAAATAACACCCTGCTGCCTCTACTATGATGCATATGATGAAAAAATAGGTTAATATGGAACTATAAAATGTGATGGAGGTTCATCCAATATTAACTGTAGTAGGTTGCTACATGAGATGGACCCTAAAAATATACTTGTAGTGAATATTTCTCATGAGTGGTACTCTGTTGTTGTGCCTATGACTCTACTAGATATGTACATAGAACTGCACTCTATTTTCCATAGAATATGTGCTTATATGTAGGTTATTTTTTTTACTAGTTTCCAAACCTTATGAATAGTTAGAATAGGAGATCTCATGTGATATTCTATCCTAAAGCCTACATTGCACTCATGATGAGTGATCAATGATTCCTATAAAGGAATGTCCTAAGATGACTCAGTCATGAAGGAATGAGGTCTAGGGTTCCATAATGGAAGAAATACATATGCCCCCTATGTGAATGCTATGATACCATTATCAATAGATCTTGTAATGCAATCCTTGAGTCCAAAATAGTCATTATCTTTAAGTCCATGGATATGATGATAGTTACAAAAAGATTGATGTGGTTGTCTATGTAAAAGATGTGGATCTCTTTGATGAATACAAGGTAATGTGATTATCCTACTATCTAGTAGTGCTGATAATATGGTAGATGGACTGTCCCACTCTAAATCAAAGTGTAGCAGTGCTTTGTTGTTGTTCTCTATAGTGTAGACTACATATTGTGCTCTGAAAGCTGGCTCTTTATTCTTAATTGGTTGCTTTTATTTTTGTGGTCTTGTATCTTGTCTAGGACATGGTGGATGTTTAGTGCTAAGAGATGTATCTAAAGATGCTATTGTAAATCTAGAGTGATCTGATCAACTAAATCTACCTCAATCAATCCCAATTTATTTTCCAAAGCTATAATTATATAACATAAATGTCTAAAACAAGACTCTATATGATATAGTAGATGCTCGAGGAGAGGTTACTAAAGTCCCTTGATAAATATATGCTAAATATCTAGATCTACTAGTTTGTATATTAATCTTAACATGTGAGCCTTAAATCTTAAGACATACTCACTAACAGGGTCTAAATAATTTTGATGTAATGTGGTAAGTTTCTCATATGTAACATGAGGGCCCATATTTATGATGTAATATTTGAGAAATGACTCCTCTAAGTCATCATATGTGTACAATGAACTAATGGGGAGTAGATGAAAGAACCAATTCTATGCTTCTCCCACTAATGTCTGCTAGAATAACTTGAGTAAAATAAATGGGCTTGAATGAGATGGAAAAGCCTTCTGAAAGGCCTGAAGGTATATGAATGGATCTCTAGTTCCATCAAAGTGAGGAAATGATGGTATTTGGAAATGCTTAGGCAATGAAGCTTTTATAAATGTCTTCGAAATAGGGTTACCATGTAGATCATTATCATCCATCTAAGACTTGTAAGTTTTATTTTCTAAGGTAAGGAGATGTACTTGGAGTTATAATTCACCAATTTCATGCATCAAAGAGATGATATCCTAGGATGGTACATTAGTATCTTGAAATGGTTTATTTAATCTTTGAATTTGATCATTTGCTTGAGCCATAGGAATACTACATTTAGTAATTGGATCATAAACAAGGGGTATGCTCACTTTAACCTTGGGAGTAACGGTAGCTTAAACCTTACTAGAGGGATGTGGGCTACCATTCTCTTTAGATGAAGGGTAAGAAAAGGGTTCTATTGTAGTGAGGGGTAGCTTGGGGATTCATTAGTATCTTTATTTTTTAGTGAATCATATTTAAAATGCATAGAATATGTAGTATTATTACTGACATGTGTATCATTTGAAATAAAATCATTCATAGAAGTAGGATCCATATTTTGACATGCATTTTATTTGAGAGAAGTGAGAGAAGAGTTAGAAACATGAGATGCATATTCTTCTTCATTATGTGCATAATTGTCGTAATCATTATCACATATGTAATATTATTCAAAATCACTCTCATTTTCATATTCATTGGTATGCTCACTATTATATTCATTATCACTTCCATCATCGCTAGGGAGAGGTGTAATGGAAGGATCAAGTTCTTTTTTACTATGCAATAAATTATTATTTGACATTGGAATATCATGTGCATCTATGTTATCCATGGATGAAAGACATGCATTATTTTCACGTGCAATATGAGAAGTAAGAGAAGGATATTTTTCATTTGAACATTCCTTGGATAAAGTAGAGTTGAGAGAATGAGATGCATCATTTGAACTATGCTTTGGTAATTTGATTCTATTGCATTTATATTGTTGTATTTTGAACATAGCAGGAGAGAGAGAGAGAGAGAGAGAGAGAGAGAGAGAGAGAGAGAGAGAGAGAGAGAGAGAGAGAGAGAGAGAGAGAGAGAGAGAGAGACCTATTATAGGTTCATTTGGAAGTGCATGACTAATTTGTTCATTTTGTGCATTGTGCATAGGAGAATGAGGTGAGAAGTATTTTTCCCATTTATCAAAAGTATTTTATTTAGAAGAAGGGATGAAAGAGATAGGTTTGAGAGGAGAAGATGAATCTACTTTTCTTCACTATCACTTTAATATGCATGGTAATATTCCTCATTGCAATGATAGTAATTATCTTCATTGTAAATAAAATAAGTATGAGACGGAAGAAGTGGCTTAGTGGCCATTTTATTTCTTTCACCAAAAAGAATATGAGAAAGTACTATTAAGAAAATAAATGCAATAATAACTACTAACATGAAAATTTTGAAAATACTTGTGACTATCTAAACAATTTACAAAAAATTTGAAATTAATTTCTAAAAATTACAAGGATGAATGGATTTAACATGGAGAACCTAGTTTAGGAATCTACGGTTTTTAATTTTTTGAAAATTATGGATATAATTTAAATTCTAAAATTAATTTAAATAAGATAATTCACAAAAATTGATACAAAAAACAAAAATTTGAAATTTAATTTTGCAAAAACTAACTAATAATTTAGAAATTTTGAAAATATTTTTGGTACACTAAATAATTTTCAAAAATTTCAAAATTAATTTCTAAAATTTGTGAGGGAAACTTGGGGTTTGAAGACCTAGTTTGGAAATCTAGGGTTTTGAGCTAGGGTTTTAGAAATTTTAAAAGTTATGTCTATAATTTAAATTTTAAAAATATTTTTGAATGGAATAATTCACAAAAATTAATACAAAAATCATAAATTTTTAAAGTAATTTTTGCACAAAATATGAAGAGAAAACCCTAAGGGTACTAAGGGTTTTAATTTATTTGAAGTTAGGTTCACTAAAATGTTTATTATTTTTAAGAATCTAGTATTTAGATCCTAAATAATAAAGGTCTAGAATAATAGGAAAAATCTATCTTAATAGGAAAAAATATAGATTTTAATAGGTAATTATGTAAGAGAAATAGAAATAAACTTATTTGGTTTCAGACTGAAATAAAGGATTCTGAGACTAGAAATGGAGGAGCAGGACTAAGACACTGTCAAGAATATAAATTTGTCATCTATTTTATTATTAGATAGGAGAACTAGAAATAGGATACCCTGGTGTCTAATGATATAGTCCTCCCCAACACTATTGTCTTAAGGATCAAAGCTTTTTGGGTTTTGTTTGCCTAGTTAATATGAACCTACATACCAAATTTTAGGGGTTGAAAGTCACTTTAGCTCATTGTAGGTCTATTTAAATATTAAATACCTATATTCATCTACACACCTGTAAAAAATGAATACATCAAATAAAAAGGGGGATAAAATAGGTTAGGGGAATAATTATCGCACAATCAATAACCCTTATTGTTTTGATTATTGCCTACATTAACCCTTAAGTTAGCGTCTCAGATCCAATGTATTTCTCCCTTAGAGAATGTGAATAATAAATACACATGATAGATTAAAGAATTAATTTCACTTAGGCCCTTCCTTGATTAAGTATGCAAGTCTATGTGTGATTCATAGAAGGTAAGCTATACTATTGACTGATTTTTATTATGTCTAATATGTCAAAGTAGTAAGTGCTAGATATAAAATGCCTTGTGTAGTCCTTTATATAGGAGACTCATTATTTCAAATTTGGGAGATTTATTCATATTTGGCCAACATTGGACAACTTAGGAATGAATCAAAGAAATGGGTAAGACTCATCTAACAGGAGAAAGTGATTGTTGGAATCAAATTTGCACTTGAACAATAGTGTCATAAATTAGACACCCTAGGTTTTAGTGTTGTAGTCCTATTTGGGTGTTATTGTCTAAAGGGTCTGGGACATGTGCGCATAGAATAATCCTATAAATAATTACCTAGGTCAGGTAGGGTTAAGTTTTAAAAGCTAGAAATGATGGGGAATAGTCAAAGAGGTGTATAGGGTATAAAACAAGATCAAGACAAATCAGACAAAAAGACTTGGTTAGATGTGAATAAGACTCATATTCTATAGTTAGAGTCTCTTATGAAATTATTGTGAAAATACATGATATGTGTGGTTGATTAACTAATTTAGGGTATATATAATTTATTAAAATAAATTAAGACATATATAGCCTATATATACACTAGTAATTGACTAAAATAACTATCTTATTATAATTAGAATCAATTATAGATTTATCTATCTTTTTGATAAAGAGATAATTACCATTGTTTTATTTTATATCCAAGAATATTAAACTAACCTAAAAATATTAACCTAAGAGATAATCCTAATCTAAGCTTAGTGTTTGATTGTCATGCATGAGACTACATTAATTTTGTGATCAAGCAATCCAAGAAGGGTGGTTAGATCATGTGTTAGAACAAGTAAGAAAACTTCAATAAAAACACACTAACATTCATAACACTTGCTTGCCTAGATCATATGGGAAGATTAGTGAGTATAAATAAATGAAAAAGATCAACAAGAATGTAAAGAACTTACAAATTCCTCACCTTCCTTGATTGTTCCAAATGATGTGTTCATTTGGCTTCTTTGGCTTCTGCTCAAGAAATCTTTGGCAAATGGAGTTGTATGGCTCCTTTTCTCCATGGCACCATTGTTTGGCTCATACTTGATTTATGTATCATGATGTCTTGGATTGTAATTTTGGCATTATAACTCTCTATCTTTGAATCATGCCTCAAATCATGTATTATAACTTTATTATGTTCAATCTCTCTAAATGAATAGGTCCAGGCTTGTATTTATAGGTCTAGAAACTAAATACAACCCAATGCGATCTAGAGTGTTAACCTTTGTGAGTTAATTAACCCTAGTAGAGTTAAAATGTGTCAAATGGTCATGATTAACAATGAATATTCATGTTAAGATATTTTAGGATATTTGACAACTCATAAAAAAGTAATTATGAATTCCTAAGATATTATTGGATTTTTGAATTTCCTTTTTGATAATTCATTTAATTTCTCATGGTTAATTTAATTTAGGCACTTTATTAGGTTTTACATTTTAATTAATTCCACTTAAACATTTTTGCATTTTCCAAGATTTGAATTAATTGATGTGTGCATTTACCCCATTTAATTGGTCTATCAGCCAAATAACATGTTATGAAGCCAAATTTGAGATGTTTAATGATTCTTAGTATTTATTTGTAAAGGTTGGTAAGAATCAGTCTAAAGTTTAGTATGAAGCCATTGGTGGCCAATTTTAGGTGTCTATAGTTTGCCTTTATTTGGGAAGATGTTGCAAGCTATAAGCATAATAACATCTTCTCAAATATTTAAAAGGTCCTATGTGCTTACAACTTTAATGAAAATGGATAAATTATAGTTTCCCCCTCAAGGGAGTGATTGGAAAAATGGTCAAAAAATGATCCATTGAAATAAGGAAACAAGTGGAACAAATAGATGAAAATGATGTCATGGAAGGGACTGATTTTCTCAAAGGTAGTTATAATTAATGGCATATGGAGCTAAACCAATTAGGGTAGATAAATAGGATGATTTACCCATAGGAAGTCATAATCATTAACATAGGTAACATATAAAAAAGGTGATGATTTTCCCATAGGTGGTTATAATCATCAAAAAAGACATAGGGTAACAAGAGATTAATTTGACCAAAGGTGATTATAATCAGTTAAAGAGAAAAAATGATTTACCCATAGGTGGTTATAATCATTGTTAGGATCAAAACATGCCCCAATTGGGCTAAATAAAGTGAATGATTTTCCCAAAGGTGGTTATTATCATTAACCCTCAAATTGATGGAAACATAATGATTTGCCCAAAGGTGGTGAGAATCATTGAGAATACAAGTGAGACAGTATACAATGATTTTCCCAAAGGTGGTTAGAAACATTGAGAATACAAGTGAGATGGTATAAAATGATTTATAATCATTGGACCCCTATTATGGAAAGCATGATATGGAATATGATGGCAAAGATGATGATGAATATGATATAATGGAAAAAGATGAATTAGGCAACCTGCTAGAAGGGAGATGTTCATCTATACTAATAAGGAGGACAATTATTTCATTGTTTAATTAATTTATTTGGGATATTATTTGGATTAGATGGAGAATGGTGTTGGTATGAGTGCCAAGGAGATATCATTATTACATTTACCATGTAGACTCCCTGAAGCTAATTTTTACTATAACATGTGATGGTAGGCATCATGATAGAACATCATGAGGACTTGACCAAAATATGCATAAGGACTAACTCCTGATCTAATACTCAATTAAAGATAATGAACCAATGATAAAAACCATGATGATAATGTTGATGTATGAATATGGATGGATTCAAGAATAATGTGCAAATAATCACCTAATGAACACATGTAGATTAAATCAAGGCATAGTAATGAAAGAAAACAAACAAGAACAAAAGAAAATAAAATAAACAAATAAAGCATAAAAAAATATAAAAAACACACAAACAAATAATGGTTAATCATAATGTTAGTAAAAACAACATGACATAAACAAGATGAAGAACATTGCACCTAAAAAATAGGAGACAACTTAACAAACAAACAAGATGGGGGAATAAAATAAAAGGAAGGGGGTGGCCAAGCTATCTCCATATGCACTAGGCAAGTGGATGTTACCTACATAGTTCCATGGATGTAATATCCAATAAAAAATTTAGGCTAAATATAGTTCTCCCAATAAATGGGATAGAAGAAAATGATGATAAGAATAAAAACATGATGAATGTTATAGAAGAATATGGGAATGAACTCACAAAATGGAAAGAACATGGGATAAAAAGGCCAAAAAAGATGGGGAAATTAAATGACAAGTGGTTTCTTGTGATTTTAGTAATGTTTCCTAGAATCCTTAAGGAAAAGAAGTGGTCAGTGTTTTTGGTTTTTCTAAATATTTTTGGAAATTTTGGAGTATCTCAACTTGATCAAAAATGATGAGATACTAAAGGGTCCAATCTTGAAAAATGGTGAGGGCATGGTGAAGGGTGACTAAGCTAACCTCAACAAGTATCGAGCACTACCCACATAGTCCCAATAGGACCTCAAGTCACTAGAGTTCTACCTTTAAATGGAGGAATTTGACTAGTGTAGTAGTTAATTCAAATAAAATAGCAATAATTGGCATAGAAAGACATAGGAATGGCAAATTGGTATGTCAATGCATAATAAACAAGTGTTGCCCCTAGTTTTCCCATAGGTGGATATAACTAAGAAATAATGGCATAGATAAATTATACTAATTTTCCCATAGGTGGTTATTATTAATAGAAAGACTAGTAAGACATTGATTTTCCTAAAGACAGTTATAATCATACCCACACAAACAAGGTATGGTATATAATGAAATAAGAAATGAAGGATGCAACTACCAAAACTTATGTCATACTAATCCAAAATATAGCCTATATCTAGAATACTTGCAATAAATACTAAAACTAATCAAATTATTCATGCTAAAAAGTAGAACCAATGGATAAACCAAGGTCAAATGAGCTAGGAAGGGATAAACAACTTGGTCAATAAAAAAGGTATGGTAAAACATAATGGTGGAATGGAAAAGTCATAGAATGGTATAATGGTACAATATAAAGAATAATGTTGATAATATGATATAAATGTTAGGAACCCGTGGAAGCACAATTGATTACCATATAAAAGCAACTCAAGATGCAGAATTAAACTACAAGTAACAAGTAACTAGAAACCAGAAACAACACAGAATATGAGAGACAATACACAACTTGTATTAATACTCATCCAGAAAAGAATACAATAAAGAAGATGCCACTTCTTCTTCACACCTCTCAGAGGCTTCCCACACCTCAAGTGTATAGTACTTCTTTCCTTAAATCTCTCTCTCTTACGGTCCCAACACACAACTCAAACACAGAGTTGGCATTCACCTCCAACCAGTCAGTATCCACTACTACTAGTACACCAGTGCTTCATGCACTCCACAAGTTCTCCACGCACTCCAAGTACACAATCGTACTTCAAGTAGATCTCTGTTGAATTACAACAATCTACAACCCAATGATCTTACTTATGGAAGGAACTACCTTGCCTTCCTCTTTGCTCTCCAACTGAGTACACACCATACTCAAAGTAGATCCTACCTGATCCTGCTCCTTATTGTGTTGCTATCACCTTAATTCTGCTACCACCTACAGATCAACCTGGTTCTGCACACCTATAAACCTAGACCATGCACACACATACACCTACAGATCAATGATCTTACTTACCATGTAGATCTCCAAACGTGGCTTTACACACCTACTAACCAAGATCCTACATACATGAAGAACCCTTCTAATTCTCCAAAACCAGCACCCACACTTGGCATTACTGTTGAACTAGGAGGAACACCCTTGCTCACTTCACACACAGAAGGAGCTAACTTTGCTCAACTCAAACTAGAACACTTTACAATACAGCCTATGAGTCTCTTAAATAGATCTCATGCAAACAATAATTAGACATCTAATTACAATAATTAGATTTGCAGCTCAAGACTATAATTGGCCTCTCAACATGCAAACACCTGGTTCATTAACTAACTATCCGTGAACTGGCAGTTCTAAACTTCATAAGCGACCGACGTCGGTCCTTATCAGGCTAGAGATGATCGACATTGGTCGATACCTAACCGATGTCAGTTGCATTTCCCATTGTATATGACTGACATTAGTTGATCAAACCGACATCGATTTCCCTGCAACTTAGCAATCCTCTCAACAACCTCCTCCATGTCTGCAACAGTGAAACTTTTAACTCCATAACCTAACAATAAATTGGAATAGTTCTCATAAATAATACACCAAGTCACTCAAGTGAAGTACCATTTGAGGTGTATAATGTTGATTGGCTCATCAATTTCATCTTTGTCTAGTGTGGTGAACTTGTATGCTCCAGCACCATAGTCTATAACAATGATGAAAAAACCTACCTAGTTGGGTTTGAACTTGCCTTTATGCTTCTTCTCAACCATGGTATTTATTTGGTTCTATTTAAGAACAAGATCACCAAGCTCAAATTTTCTATGTTTCACATGCCAATTATAGTGGCTACATAATTAGTTATGATATGCTTAAATTTTATTTACTACATCCATGAGTTTCTCGTCAAGTAACTCTAGCTCTTGTAGGCAAGCTATGTGATAGTCTTCATCAACTAACACATGCTTCAAAGAGATGCATAATGAAGGTAACTCAATCTCAATGGTAAAAATGACCTTAGTGCCATAACCATGTGAATATGAAGTGGCACCAATGAGAGTGTGGTGATTAGTATGGTATGCCCAGAGGACATGGAATATTTGGTGATGCCAATCACATCCAACATCATTGACAATCTTTTTAAGGATGTTGTTCATGGTTTTGTTACATGCTTTTGCCTAGCCATTACCTTGAAGGTAATATGCCATGGAAAAATTTTGAGTAATTTTGTACTCAACACTTAATGATTTGGCATCCTTGTTCTCGAATGATCTATCGTCATCAAATATAATGTTGGAGGGGATACCATAGCAGTAATTGAGATGGTTAAAGATGAATTTGTAAATATTTTTCCAATCACTTAAGTGGGGTATATCTTTGACCCACTTAGTGAAATATTATGTGGTGGTAAGAATATGTTTATGGTCATCAAATGAGGTGGGGTTTATCTTCCTAATGAGATCAAGGCCCTATGTAGAAAATGGCCATGGTGTCAACATTGGTTTCAAAGTCTTAGCTAAGATATGAATCAAATTAGCATTCCATTAACATTTATCACATGTTTTCATAAATGAAACTATATTTGCATCCATAATTAGCCAATAGTACCCAATACATAATAAATTTTTAGACAGGATTGCCCCATTGGTGTGGGCTCCACATACTCCTTCATGAACTTCTTGTAATGCTAATGTAGATTTTGCCAAAGGTAAAAAACAAAGTAGAGTTCCATAAAAATTATGGTGGTATAGGTTTGGTATGAGTAAGGTATAACATTAGGAATTATGGATGAAGGATTTGGATTGTTTTCAAGATAGGTCTGGTGGCATAATTTGGTCATGGAGATAGGCATATAGGTTAGGATACCAAGTAAAGCTAGGACTAAAATAGTATCACAAATCATTATGATGGTTAAAGGTTTATGAGCTGGCACTAGTAGATTTTTAATTATAAATTGGTATTCCTTGGCCATATTTATTTATAATAAAATATCTAATAGTAACCATGGCCTCTATTGTTCTGTTATCAGCCCTTGGTATATATTCAAATTGTACATTGACAATCTATTGTTTGAGGGTATCGATCATGGCCTTATACGATAACAACTTATCATCTTTGGTAAGAAAATGGTCTATAAAATAATTGATGATTAAATTAGAATCACCATAAACCTTTAGATATGATATGTTCCATTATTTTTCCTATTTAATCCCTATAATAAGTGTTTTACATTCAACCATGTTATTGGTAGAAGGAAAGATGATTCTAAATGACTTAGGGATTAGATCCCCCTATGGAGAAATAAATAAAAGGCCTACCCTAATCCATGTGATGTAAATTATCCATCAAAATATAGATTCTAGTACTTCTCCTTAATAGGTGTTTCAGTGACGTCATAATGTATTCTTGAGGAAATTGGAATGTTAGTGGAATTATATCTGTAAGGGGTGATTCAACAAGATAATCTACAAGAACTTGCCCCTTGATATATTTCTTATTGACATAATCTATCTCAAACTCTGAGCAGCATGATTTATTTGGCCATGCAGCCATGTAAAGCTATTTTAGATAGTAGATACTTTGAGTGGATCTACTTTTGAAATGACCATGGTCTTATTTTTCAACATGTAATGTCATAGTTTCTGAGCTATGAAGACCATAACTAAATAGTATTTCTAAATGGGCATATAATTATGTTCATACATGACCAATGTACAACTGAGATAGTATACAGCATATTCTTTTCCATTATCATCATGTTGAGTAAGAATTACCCCCAAATATTTATCTATCACTAATATGTAGAGAAGGAATGGTTTTCTAGAATAGGAGGTAATAAAACTAGTGGATTTGAAAGATAGTCCTTTAATTGTTGAAAAATTTTCTAACAATCATCATCCTAAATAAATTTGACACCCTTTTTTAAATTTTTTTTGAATGGGTGACATTTATTATCCAATTGAGATATGAAGCATCTGATGGATTGGATCTTACCCTACAAACTGTAGAGCTACTTCAAATTGGTTAGTGGTGGAATTTTTGTTATGGCTCATACTTTGATTGGATTGACTATAATGCCTTGATGAGACACAATGAAGCCAAATAATTTTCCTAAAGTAACTCCAAGAACACATTTCTTAGGGTTGAGACTGACTTTTATTTATGTAGTCAATCAAATATCTTCATCAGTGTTGTTGGATGATTGGCCCTAGTCTTTGATTTACCAAGTATGGTGTCAACATAGTCTTCAATAATGTCATGCATAATATCATGAAATATTATGGTCATGGCTCTTTGATATGTGGCCCATGCATTTTTAAGACCAAATGGCATAACCTGATAACAAAATATTCCCCATGGAGTGTTGAATGCTATTTTATGTTGGTCTACTGGTATGATTTGGATCTAGTTGTAACCTAAAAATCCATCCATCAGTGAAATCATCTCATAACCTATTATGGAGTTGAAAATAATGTCAATGTTTGGCAAAGAAAAGTCATACTTAATGTAAGCTTTGTTTATGTCTTGAAAATTAGTGCAAATTTTTATTCCTTCTAGCTTTTTGTTGATGGGTACAACATTGGAAATCCATTTAGAGTAGTCAATTGGCCTAATACATCTCACTTCCAAGAGTTTTTCTAACTCTTTATTTACTAATATAGCAATGCAAGGATGAATTTTGTATAATTTTTGTTTAGCTAGTTTTGCATTAGGATGTACCATAAGGTGGTATACAACCAAGATAGGGTCCAAACTAGGCATGTCATAATATGCCCAAATAAATATATCAACAAATTCCCTCAAGAGGGTTATAAGGACCTCACACTCCTCTTCAATGAGGGACACACCTAATTTGATCCATTTCGGGTCATATGGAGTCTTGATGCTTATCTCTATTATATTTTCCACTAGAAAGGTCAAACCATCTTCAAGAATAGTGGGAAAAGATTTGAACTATTTTGTACTGTTAGAGTCCTTTATTAGGACTAGTTCTTTGAGTTCTAGGCATGATGAATAAGAATCCCCCAAGGGTAGGGATGGCCATGTAATAAACATGGTTAGCAACTCTTGAATGATGTGATCAAAAGTTTATTGTTCCTCTAAACTAAACTTAGACCCATTAGAAAGCTCATCATTGGTGGTATCTTAGATGATTTGATCAAAATCTTGTTCTTCTTCAAGACTAAATTTAGACTTATAGATAAGTTCATTGTTGGTGATCTCATAGTCTATGTTTGAAGAAGGTTAAACACCCCAACATAATGGTGTCTAAAATAGGTTTTCACCACTAGACTTGCCTTTATCTTTACTTTTTACCTGGTCTAAAATCACCTCAAAGAGTTTTTCACTTTGGGACCTCAATGTTTTATTTATTATTTTTGTCTAAGGGTGTTTACCTGCTCTCTAAAATAGGCTTTAGGATCCAAATTGATTGATACCCTTTTTTGTGGTGTCCCAACTAAACATTGTCCTTAAGGCCTAGAAAAATGTAAAAGGCCTCATCATCTTAAAACTCATCAAGCAGTACATTTGATTATTATTGGTCCCAGTCTATGAGTTGGGGATAATAAATGCTAGTGGATTATGGTGAAAAAATGGTCAAAGGGTACAAATGGCATTAGTGTCAAAAAAATTAGTATGGGATAGGTTATCAAAATGGATATGATCAGATTATACTTCACTATTAGCATCATTGTCACTAGTTGTTGGTGATGGAACTTGAATAAGATACATGGGGTCACCCCCAGATGGTTTAAATCCAAGTCCATAGGTTCCTTTATACCTAGTCATAGAAATTGGCTGAAGTGTTCCCTATTGATTTGGCCTGAGACCTCCTCCTTCATATTCTTGGTTTTCCGTGATCCGATTAAGAATGGGGTATTGGGAATTTCTTATAAAAATTGACTAATTTATCATTGTGTAAGCATGATTCATCATCTATAAGAGGGTCCTATTCTTGGCTAGAGGCCGATATGAAAGTGATAGGTGTTGGACTATGTAGATGGCCTTTACCCTTTTTTTCCATTACATGAGTGGTTTGGATTTTGGTTTTTCAAAGGACTTGGGGTTTTGTGTTTGTAATGTGAAAGATGTCATGGGTCAAATATTCTCCTGGTCCATTAGCTGAGATGGTATAATGATTGGACATTTTAGGAGGTGGCATGTGGGAAAGTGAATCAAGGGTATCAAGGTCAATACAATTGGCCTCTAGTCAATCAACAATTATTTCTTTCACTTTGTCCTTCTCGATAACTAGATTCATATCGAAGTGGTAGTTATAGATTTTAAACTCAACCTCTAAATGCTTACAATACTTATATGGATGCAAATCTCTTAGAATAGTAACCTCCATTCTTGAATGGGAGAACTTGATACATTGGTCCAATGTCAATAGGATCACATGAATATCATGTATCTAAAATCTACCCAAAACCATATTATATGATAAATCAAGATCTAACGCATGGCATAGTGTATTGTGGGTCAAAGTCCCAATGATAATTGGCAAGCTAATGATGCCTAGTGATTCTCATTCTTCATTATCATAGGATTTGATGGTGATTATTTCTTTTTAGAGATATATTTTTGTGTACTCGAGAATCTTGATGGGCTTAAGAGACACAATATTCAAGCCTAATCCATTGCTTATGAGAACATGCTTCACTTTGTGCTATTTTATATAAAATTTGATGTACAATGGGTTATTATGGAGTGCGCCAAGGAATGATATATCACTTTGGTTCAAGGTTAATTATATGACTAGAGCTAGGTGTCAAACCAAAGATTGAAATTTTTTAAGGGATATGTCATTAGGAACTTTGGATTGGCTAAGGAACTTAGTCAAGATGATTTTGTGGATAGTGGATGTATGCAATAAATCTAAAATAGAGATTTATGTTGGCATCTTTTGTAATTATTCCACAATGTCAAACATCTTTTTTTGGACAATAGTGAATGGCTTTTTCCTAACCATAATGGTTTTTTGGATGATGGGTGAAGTGGTAGATGGTTGTGGGCCTAGTATGGTAATATTTGACTATCGAGTTGTGATTTCAAAATTTGGATTAGGTACAAGACTAGTGTTGCTAACAAATTATGGTAGAGGGGGACTAGATAGGATAAGTCTTGTTTACTTGTGCACTTTTTCATGGTCATGGTCTAACAATGAGTTATTAGTATAAGGTATAAAAAAAGGAATCCCTACTTGTTTATTCACTTGTATGCATTCTCAGGTCAGGGAATGATTACCAGTATGGTTTAGTTTATTAAGAATGATTAGCAATAGTCTTGTCTCATTGGAACTTGGTCTTGGATTAATAGAAATATTATTAATGTGACCTCCTTCAATGTGGATTATAACTTTGTTATATTCATGTGAAACTACATGGTAGGTCTCTTGGTTCTTGGCATCATTCTGGCCTTATTTCTATCCATTATTTTGATGTTATTGATTATGTTACTAGTTCTATTAGTTTTGCTTTGGTTATTGATATCATTATTGTTGATGTTACATTGGCCATTATTGTTGATGTTGTTGGCTGTTACATTAGGGAAAATGATTATGATAAATGATGAGGTTATAATTGGATGTGGAAGCTCCATGATCCAATGTGATCTCTCAATTTTCCAACATATTCTCAATCACATGTTTGATTTTCACATAATGATGCAAATTATGGCCATTGACCCGATGATACTTGCAAAATTAATTTGTCCTCTACCAATATAGATAGGTAGCACCCTAAATAAGGAACTTTAGAATAGGCCATTTAATAAAATTAGATATGGTGAGCTTGCAAAACATAGATTCAAGGGGTTATCCAAGGTTACTAAAGACACAACGAGTGGGCACATTTCTCTTTAGAGGGTTTTGTAAAGGCATAGGTTATTATATTTGTTGCATTTGTTGCACGGGTATACATTATTATGATTATTACACTTATAGTGCTTGATACATTTGCTAAAGAGGTTTTTGGTTAGGAGTTATATGCATATATAATCTAGGATATGCAGATGGTGTTTGAACTATTTGGACATGTCATGATTATGTTACTCTATTTCCTACAATATTCTTGTTCCAATTGAATTGTTTGGGTTTATCATAGTTATTGGCTTAGGTTTGCTATGATGTTTTCACTTGGACTTGGTTTTGATTATGGCCATTTTTCTAGTTTTGGTTCACATTATGATTTAATGAGGTAATTTTAATGATCCCTTTATTAATAAAGGCTCTTTCAATCTGGTTTTAGTTCACATTCTAATTTGACAAGTTAAGTTTAGTGATCCCTTTTTTATTAAGGTCTCTCTTGATCAAAAAACCTTTATCAATGATATCTTTACAAGTATGCACACATTGTAACTCAAAATTATAAGATATCTCACTATGTACATTTTTGGTAAACATAGCATCTAGTTGCTTATCTAGTAGACTATGGGTAAATCAGCTTGTAAGGGCTCTCCATCACTATAGATAGATTATGAATCTTTTACTAACATTTTTTTTACTTGCATCAAATATACCAATGAAATCTCATGTTCAATATTGTAAGAGAAGCGTAAATATCATCAAAATCAAATACTGAATTCTTGGGCAAATTCAAGAACCATTCCAATGCTTGCCTTGATAAGATCCTTGGAAACAATAACAATAGGTATATGTCACTATAGGACACTGGTTGCCATGAAATAAATAATTCTATTAAATGGGCCTTGGGATCACATTTCCCCTTGTATTAATCAAACTTTGGTGGCTCATACCCTAGAGGAAATGGTATCTATAATTACTCCATTTTGAAAGGGTAAGAGCATACACCATCCAACTTAAAATTTTTGGTCTATTTACTAACTTGGATGAGGGAAATTTCATCCTTCATTTATTGTAGATCTTATGTGAGGAATCTAGTGGCATCATTGGCTTGAGGTGGAGGTTGGGCTATCACAAGTGGACTACTTTGACCAGGGTATAGTGGAGGCATTTATTGGGGAATGTTGTATTGGTTAAGGAAGGGACCAAGAATATGCAGGCACAAATAAGGGTGTAATTATTAAAATTACACATATTACAGTGTGATATTTTGGTTTGGATTGGGTATGTAGGCTTTATGTTGGGAATACTATGGTTGGGATGGAGGTATATGGTCATAATGTGCCTATTGAGTTTAAATAGGTACATGTTGTTGACTAGTCATACCTTGATGATTGAGGGGAACTTGTGACACAAGACCTTATCAATAAACTTGTGGCATGTTTTTCACAAAAACAATTGTTGCTTAATAGGTATTTGAGGCACATTGGAACCTATTGGTTATGTAAATTATCATTGGGAAGTGGATGCATATTAGAGATTTGACATTTTTTACTGACCAGTATTTGTATATTGTTGGATAGACATCATTTGGTTTTGGATTGGCATGTTAGTCTATGACTGAAGAGGTACGCTCACTACTACCTAACAAAGTGGAACATTAGTTACCCTCTATTGAGGTGGAAATATGTTTTGCCTCTACTGCATGGGTATATTGGACCATGCCTATTGTTATGGAATATTATTCATTACCTATTGGGGTGGAGTAAGATTAATCACATTTTGTTTTGGCATGCAACTGGTCATTGGTTGACTACTTAATCCTTGTTCTTGGGTGTTTGAAGGAGTTGGTTGTAGATTAGAGGCAGTTGGCTAAGGGTAAGAAATAGAAACTTTTACCCCTTGATTTTGTGAACCATTCATGGTAATAGTTAAAGATACATTTTATTGTTGACTATTTGTTTATGCATTAACACCACTTTAGTTTAAATTAGATTTTACTTGTATATTGTCCACTATTTTCTACTCACTATTTTGTATAGAAGAAAAAGACACTTCCTTGATAGTAGGGGTACTGAATATTTTTTCCCTTGAAGTGTTTTGTGTAACTAGGTCTAAACCCTAATTTTATTAACCTATCAACTCAAGTAAGACTCTCGTTGAAGGAACTAACTTAATTAGAGGTGTGTTTGACATGGTAATATTATTAAAGTTATGCACTAGTATTTGATATGTTTTGTATGTTTTTTGCATTTGAATGAAGTGGTTCTCTATGAGTCCCCTTTATGTAACAAGCATATGTGAATCTTGATATGGTATCGATATTGTAGACACTAAAAAACTACACACTTGCAGTTTTCAATGACTAAATACCTTGAGACTCCATAAAGATCCCATAAAACCTTCTTAACCCTTAAACAACCCCTCTTAAATTAACCAAATCACTATTCTCCTATTCACATACTACTATTCAAAAGTACTATTTAATGTCACTATTCACTATAGGACCCATTATCACTATTCATGATGACATGGCAAGTGACATGGAAGGTGATATGGTAAGTGACATGGCTTGGAAGTGAGGTGGAATGAATTAGGACATCATACCCCACTTGTGACCCACCTATAAGGTACCTAATGACATCATTAAGCACCAAGGGGCCCCTCTTTTGAAGTATGATGCATTTTTCCCTATGGGTCCATCATTTAACATGTGTTTTTGTACTCATGTATGGAGAATGATGACAAAATTCATGGGGCACTTAGCCAAAACATATAATTAAGTGATGAAAAGAATTTTTGATCCATAGGAGCCCATGTACATGATTCCCACTCCATTTTGGACTCTTTAGCAAGTTGGGAGACAAACCAACCAAGTGGGAGACCTATTGGATTAGTGGGAATCTCACTCCCTTGTATTTCAAGACCACTCATGTACCCACATGGATAATGGTTCCAAAATTGATGGGGAAATTATCCAAAATAAAAATTAGCTTAGTGAAAAGTCTTTTGGCCTAATTTAAGCTCATGTGCATGATTCTCACTCCAAATTGGACTCATGTGCAAGGTGAGAGACAAATAAACAAAGTGGTAATCCCACCACACTTATCCCATTTATAATTTATGATCCCACTTGAAAAATAGCATCATACTTCACTATTCCACTTCTTTGGCATGTTTCTTGACAATAAATGCTATAAATATGACCCTTCCCCTTCACCCATGGTTAAGTTGGGTTTTGGTGAGAACATTATCATCTTGTAGGTTTTAAAACTTTTGAAGGATATCATCCACATATTAGAGAAAAATAATTCAAATAAATGAAGATCTACTTGAATTACTGTAGTATTCCAACAACATCATCAACTACATCTACATCAACATTCTTCTCCAAGCTTGGAAGGTAATCTTTATTGCATTTCTTTTATTCCTTTATTTCTTTCCTTCTTGCCTTTTATTTTATTTGCCTCCATACCCTTCACCTCGTAACCTCTTCCTTGTTATCCCATTCATCCCATTTATCTCTTTTCCATATTTATCCATTTATCTATTTTACCCCATTTTCCTCTTTTTTCCATTTATACCTTTTTACCCCATTTTCCTCTTTGTTCCATTTACCCCCTTTTACCCCTTTGTCATCCTTACCCCCTTCCCCCATTTACCCATTCATCTCCTTGTCTATTTACAACATTAACCATCTAATAAACCCAAACAAACCATATTTTCTTAAATACTTATCACTTTGCCAAACCAAAACCACAACCTTAAGATAATTAATTTTTAGCATTAGTATTAATCACACTAGTTTCTTTATTTTAATTATCTTAGCAAAGAATTTAATTTTATTAATAAAAGTTCATAATTTACTATTTTAATTTCAGTTATTTGTTGTTTTATACAATTTCATTTCATTTTTATTTTTCAACTTAAATGTTTAAAGCAGGTGGATTGATTTCCTCCTAGAAAGCTTTCACTTCTAGGATCTAGATCATGCTAGGCAATCCACCCATCTACTTGTCTAACAAATAAGTTTTGTGATAGTGTTTCATTATTTTTATGTAATCTTCCCTATCGAAAGAAGATTTCTACACAATCATCTAGATTTAACACATGCACATTCAATAGGTATTTTCCTACAAACTCATAACATAGTTTCTTTCTTTTCACACTAAAGAAAAAGTAAAAAATTAGATAGAAACATTTTATCACATCTGGTGGGACCCTTGAGTTTTATTGGGTTCATATATTTTTTAGGACATTTAGTTTCATTATTAAAATTTCATTTAGTTTCACATCTCATTTCTAAAATTCAAACTTTCCTTTCTTCCTTTTAAAATATAAGTTTTAGTCTTTTTTTCTTTCTAAAAAAATTAGAAAATAAAAAAGAAAAATTATCATTCCTTTTTTGCATTTCCAAAGGCAATCATCCTAGGATTAAGACTTGCACTCTCATCTTGCATTTAAGGGTGCATTATAGTTTTTCTTATATTCATTAAAAAATAAATCAAAATTTCGTTTTGGTTAAAATTAACTTGCATACATAGTTTGCTTACTTGTTTAATTAGCTCATGCAATTTAATTTAAGCAAATAAAATTAACAATAGTGCATAAATGTTACAAAAACCAAACCAATTTCACTAAAACAAGCATTAAACACACTTGAGATAAGTCCTGACTAGGATTTCATCACCTAGTGGATCACCTTACCCTTTCCTAGTTATCGTACTTGGATTTAATCATCAAGGGGATAACCAACTCAACTCTCTAGTTTAGTATAAACTATAGATAAATGGTATAAAGTCTAAGCACCCACACTAGTTGTATGATTTTGATGTGAGGGGAGAAAGCTCCAAATATCAAGCCACATACTTGATCCAATATAGACTTCATTTTGATCACCTAAACAAAACCCGAAACCAAACATAGATTGCTTTCTAGCACCTATTCAAGCCAATTTATTATTCACACTTTTCTAAGGCATAAACCAAAAGAATGATTAAAAAAATCCTAGGACTTAATGCACTCTTATTGAATGCATTGTTTGCCTTGAATCTCTTTTTGATTGCTCTTTATTTTGAGGTGTGAGAACGTATCATTCCTTTCCCATTTTATCATATGGTTCTACTTACCAATAATGAAGGGACCTTGAAGAATAAAACTCACCACCAAGTCAAACAACTTAATACACTTAATCACCCATGGAACACATTTACAAACCCATAGACTCCCTTCACTCTATGAGAAGTCATATTCAGGTAGTCCCAAGAGATACAAAAATTTTCACTTTCCTAAACAAAAATCATGCAGTCTTACAACATTTACTTAGAACTATGTCTCACCAAACCCCAGTTTTGACCCCACCTATAGATCCACCTTATTGAATTCCTCTCCACCTCATGGCGGGTACCTCCACTACCATGGGCACTAATCACCCTTTAGTTATCCAAGCCCTATCATCAACCAACAATTCCCTTTAGACTACCACTCAAAATAAACCAACTCAAACTACCAATGCCCTTATACTACCTAACAATCAATCCTCTACAATAGGAGTGCTTACCTATATCACTACCCATCTCCCTCTACTTACCTCCAACCCATAAAACACTACTCTTCTTCAAAGCCTTGGGTGTCCATACCCTCCATATTACCACTAATTAGTATAAAGGTCACTACCCTTCCATCAGCCACTAACCCAACTACCACTCCTACCTAAAAAGAGACCTTTAGTTATCTCCATAATTCACAAGGTCACATGCCCACTACTTAACCACGCAAACCTACCCAACTATTTTCATCCACAAACCAATATATCTCTTCTACCCAACCATTTACATCCACATACCAATATGTGGCAAACTCTCAACCTTCCACCCACTATCAATATGTTTCTCGACCACCACCATAATATGTAACTTACAACCTCCCAAGTACTCAACCCCAAGAAAAATTCATGAGGATGATCATGGACAAGATGACTACCCTTGATTCATCCATCTCGGGAGCCCATAATCTCTTGTCCTATGATCAAATTTTTAATGAGCCTATTCACCCTTTAATCCCTATCAGACCTTATCTGGCCCAATGGGAACTTCCAAAATTTACCAAGTTTAACAGTAAGGAATACCCTCAACAACATTTAAGATCATTTAGGCATTCATGCTAATTAATTTCCCATGATGAAGTTTTTATCCTCCATACCTTTCTTCTGTCATTATCTAGACCAACATTGGATTGGTATAGTGCCATACCCAAACATTTCATCTTCTCCTTAAACCAACTAGCCCAAAACTTCTTGGATCACTTTTTTATCAATATATCCAAGAAATATTCCATCACCAACCTCTAATTAATATGATAATTCAAGGATGAGTCCATTTCCAATTTTGGGGCTTATTAGAAGAACCTAATTAGCTGAATTTCCTTCTCCTTGCCTCAACTCAAACTTATAGATCTCTTTGCTCGAGCATGTGCCAAGCATATCTCATCCACATTATGTGTCCAAAGCTTTCAAAACTTTGATGAAGATTTTACCTTGTCTTATAAATTAGAGAACTAAGCCATTGATGAAGGAAAGCTTATACTAAAAAACAAGAACTCAACCTATAAAACCAATGAGGATTATTCTTCCAAGTCAAATAACCAGCCCAATACCAACACCAAGAACAAAAGAACCAAAAGTGATATTGTCCTCAAAGCTGCACCTCTACTATCTACCAACCAATCAAACCTAAGGAACCAAACCTTCAACTCTAATTTTTCAAACCAAAACCCAAGGAACCAAACTTGGAGCAACCATAAGTAATTAACTCCACTTGGGGAACCCTATGCTTTTATTTTGGAAATATTATTATAATCTAATATCATCCAACTTCCACCAATTAAACCTCCCCAATAGTTTGATGCTTCTCATCCTGTGCCAGGTTGATATAATGAAAATGACCATTGTGCCTTTCACCAAGTCATAGGACATGATATCAATAGATGAAATACCTTAAAATACCTTATCTAATCCCTCATTGACAAGGGGGAGCTTATATTTGAAAACCCCAATGCACCACCCAACTAAGCCCTTGACATATTTAGGCAACATTTTCCAAACCATTTTCCCACCAAAAATGAGAGTAACAATGTCAAATTCTCTCCCGACACATATACCACTAACATGGTTCTTGATATACTCAATGATAAAGAACCCATTTACCAATATACCAATCCTCCTCCACTTATTGAAATAGTAGAGTTACCTCCTACCCTTTTGGACATATAAATAGAGGAAGTAATGATATCCACACCTTTGATAGAGGTTACTACACCTATCTCACCTATTATAGAACCATCCATTCCATCTTTGGAAACTATCTCACAAGAAAAGATAACTTCATCCACCAAACCTCTAATTCTAGAACCTTCCATCAAAAACTAAGACAAAGGTAAGGGAACCAAACCAAAACCTATAACCCCTTCTTTGGTAGACCAACCTAGTCCTTCTAAACCAACTAAAACCTCCTCCAAATTAACTGACCCTCAAACACCTAAACCCACCAAGACAACTAAAATAACCAAACCCCTTCCAAAACCAACAACTAAAGGAACCAAAGAGGTAAAACCACCCAAAGTCCCAAAGCCTTAAATTTTACCTCCCTCAACCTTTCCCTCCATTTTGGGTCCTCATCCTTCTACCTTGAGCATGGAGCCCATTATTTTTACCAAAACACCAACACCTCTATTGGTTACACCTTCACACTTACTTCCTAACACACCTCTCTTTACTACACTAGCAATACCTAAGTTACCTACCTTTCCATCCTCTACCTCTAGCTCATCAACCATCTTACCTAAACCAAAGCCATCAAATAAACATACCACCTTACCTAAGACACCTATCACCAAACCTACTTATAAATAACCTTCTACCTCAACACCCAAAATAAAAACCACTAAACCTTCACCACTCTTAACTGAGTCTTACCTAACCATTCTCTAATGGTTATTTCAAACCTCTTCCTTAAACTTACCACTCATCAAAATGTTTGACCCTTCACATCCCAAACCATCATGGTTTAATAAAAATTTGATTTGTTTATACCATAGGACACTCGACCATGATATGGAGAATTTAAAATCTCTCCAAACTCTCATCTATCACCTTTATGAGGAGGATGATCTATTAATAAATGAATTTCATATGTCACCCATACCAACCCAAAAAATAACCATACCTATACAACAGTTACCCACTCTTCCACTCTCACCTAAGAATGAAGACTAGTCTAACCACTCTACTACCTCACCCTCTCCTTCTATCCACACTATGAACATGGTCACTAGATCACAACAAAGGGATAAAGGGAAGGCTAAGGTGTCTGTTCCTTAGATTTACCCCTCCTAAAACTCCCAAGAAAACCACACCCAACCATATCCATATTCAATCAAAGCCAAAGTGTCTATCTTAAGTGCCCCCCAATCTAAACCTTCATACCCCAACCCATATGCAATATCTATTTGAAAAGATATCCTTAATAAACTTCACTAGACCCTAACAAAAATGATATTATATGAGTTGATTTCTTCTTCTCCCCATCACCATCAAGAACTCATAAAGGCCTTACAATCCATCGAAGTCCAACCCAATGACCCTCAACCTCTAGCTACATTTGTTAGTGCCCTCCAAAATTATAACCTTGTCACCTTTAAGAATTCATAAATATCTTTTATCCGCCTTAAAGAACCAAATCCCCCACGCTTTATTACCACTTACATTAACCAAACCCATGTCAAAAGGGTGATGATTGATGGGGAAGATAACATTAACATCATATCCTTCTATTATTATGATCAACTCAACTTATTGAACAATATCATGTCAAAATCCATAGTGGTCCTTTGATCCTTTAATGACACTATGGCCAGTACCTTGGGAACCATTATCCTTCATATCTGTGTAGGACCTCATACACTTCCTAAACTCTTCTATGTGGTAGAAGGACAATTACAATACAACATCTTATTAGTATGACTTTGGATTCACTCCATGGAATGTGTTCCCTCTACCCTTTATTGATGCATTAAGTTTGAGCATAAGGGCCAATAATTAATATCCAATTAGACCCAAATCCTTTCTCAATATGCAACATGACCTATGACCCCAATAATGCCCTCATACACCCATCTGATGTACCTTTAGTAGTTACACCCCAACCACCAACCATTAATGAAATATCAACTAGCTCTTCCATCTTTTCTACACATATACCCATAGAGGATCCCTTGGGATCTATGTTCCAATGATTCTCATTAAGGGAGTATTGCCTTCTAGTGTTGGATGCTTTCCCTACTCAAAAATATGGGAACTTCAAACATGACCCTTCTTATGATCTTAACATCATAACCATCATTCCTTTTAGTCCCCCCAACCATCAAATGAACTTCATCTATGGGGGACTTAATCGGCCACTTCTTGCTCCCACCACTACCTCTTCCATTTGACCATTCACCCCTGACTTTTTCTACCTTGAAAAACTAGCATTTTCTAAATTATACCTTCATAGGTGTGCTTGGAAGGGATTTGGTCTGGGTTGATATTAATAAGGACCTCATGAGTCATTTGGACTTGGCTTTGTACCACTTGAAGAACCCACCACTTCACCCAAACCTATTGACACCATCAAGGAAGACATCCCCTCCTCACCAACCCAACCTCCTTTGAAGTCTAAGTATTTTTATATCATTCCTCCTAACTTTTTTTTATCAACACCATTGGTTTAGGCCCCATGACCTATGAAAAGGATGGCCAAATTCAAACCCTTCCTCTCATCCATCCTAAAATGGTAAAGAAGGATTCTCCTACCATCAATACCATCCAACATCAAGATGATGATTATATTCTCACCTACCTTGGTAGCCTAGATTCTTCAATCCATAAATCCCTTCCTCTTAAATCCTTAACCATGTTGAATGAATCCACCATAGATATCAACTTGGGCACTACGGACAACCCTCATGTTGTCAAATTAGGCTAATCACTGAATGTTGAAGAACTTTAAAACTTTTCCTCTTTCCTCCAAGACTGAAGAATAGCATTCACTTGGTCTTACAATGATATGGTCGAAATTGACCCCATTATTGCTACACATAATATAGTCACTCATCATGATGCCAAGCCTATTAAATATAAACTTTTATGCATATTGTTTCTACAAGTTTTTCATTTTTATACATTTAGAGGAAATAAGAAACTTGAGATAAAATGGTCAGGGGTTAGGTGATACCTAGATGAAGTTGCGCACCATATTTAGACGATTGAAGGAGCTCTTGTTTGGCTGTGGAGGATGACACCTGTAGGGAGAAAGAGACATAAACACAAAAAACATTAGATAGATATATGGTGGACTACCAAGCAAAAGCTCGGTCCCAGAAGTGCAAAGACTTCCTTGAGGGATGACAATCCACTTGTTGATAAAAGAATGTCGGATAAAGAGAAATAATAATGACTTAAAGAAAGAGAAATAGATAATGCGTACCTAATTCCTACAATCTGTCTGTCACAGTCACCGACGTCGATTAGTCTGCCATCATCAGTTGGTCAATGTTGCCGATGCTAGTTAGTCTGCCATTGTCAGTTGGTCAATGTGCCGACATCAGTTATGCTATCAATGTCGATAGGGGTAGTGGGTTCTTGGATGGATTTTAGGTTGATGTCTTTGGTTGACAGAATGGTCTGTGGTAGTCTGAGAGTCTGTGTAGAATTGCAGGATAATAAATAGGGTCTTAGGAGGGACAAGGGATAGAGGATAGGTTGCCAAAAAGGGTAATGATATGGGGAAGGCCTCTCAGCCTCTCCAAGAAGAAAGTCAGGTCTAGTCTAGTTGATAGCCGGGTCTGGTTGATAATATTAAGAAGTAGTAAAAGGAAACTGATTACTAATACATTCTAGATTACTAGAATGAAATAGAAGAAGAATACTTAGCTCTGCTTGGGGGAGAACCAGAGGAGTAGAAGACTTGTTGTTGATGCGGCTGATGTAGAAGACTTCTTGCAATGTTTCAATCAGGGGTGGAGTGATTGATGCAGAGTTCTTATATCCTGTGATGCTTGGTGTGCATCTGGGGGAGAGAGAGAGAGAGAGAGAGAGAGAGAGAGAGAGAGAGATGCTTGGTGTGCATTTGGGGGAGAGAGAGAGAGAGAGAGAGAGAGAGAGAGAGAGAGAGAGAGAGGTCAAATTTTGGGTGCAAGAGAATTTGCATTTTTGGGCTTGAATTCGAGGTCTAAATTTAGTTTTAAGCAACCGATGTTGGTGATCCCACTGGTGTCGGCCGATGGTTGACCGACATCGATAGTTAGAGGATGGGTAAAAAGGTTATTTTTAGCCTTTTACCCCTTTCTCCATCTGCTAAGTTTAGTGGTCATGGTTGCACAGTTGAAGGTGGGTTTAATACACATGAGGATTAGTGGGAGAGTTGGAATAATTAGTCATAGGGTGATAAATGAGGGTATCCAAGGGTGAGGAATCCAAGGGTGATGTCAAGGGTGATGTGTCATGGGTGAGGTGTCAAGGGTGATGTTATTAATTTAAAATAGGTAATTATTTTAAATTAATAAGTGTGTGGGTTAGGAATGTTTAGAAGTGGACCAAGGGGACCAAGGGGGGGAGTTGACCAAGGAGTAGACACAATTTTGGTGTCTACATTTGCCCCTTTTTGTCTTGTTGGTTGTTGTGACGAAGTACAAGACAAAAATAGGAGTAAGTTTCCCCAGGTATCGGATGAGGTCTTTTTTGTCCTATTTATTGTTCTGATGAACTGCAAGACAAAAATGAATGTAGGTCACCCTAATTATGGGATGAGGTATTCCCCCTTAAAGCGGGAGTCAAGGGAAGGGAACCTAAAATCAGGTGCCAATTTGATAGATAGTGGATGAGATATGGTGAAGTTTGAGTGTGAATGCTACAAAAGTTGAGATTGCACGTATACCACTTCATGAGATGGTTAGGTCAAATTATCACAGTCAAAGGTCGAGGAGTGCTAAAATTAAAATAACTGGTCCCCAACATTTGGTCATAGCTGATTGGGTTATTCGATCTAAGTTGTAGCTCTAATTGGTCATCATGTTACAAGTATCTTGGGCTTAGGAAGTGCTCCTAGAAACATGAAAATGTCACAAGTAGTGGGGATCAACTTGATCGCGATCTAATACTTGTGAGGGTCGTAATGTGTGTGTACAATTTTACTATCTATTCTTGAGGTAGCATGCAATTAAAACAACCAAGGCATAGTTATCTCAAAAGTGGTCATGGTCTGAGGAGATAGTTGTGATCTCCAAGGTTGTTGGTCAGGTCAGGGAGGTGGTGGTGATCTCCAATGTGCCCCATGAGAAGTCAAAGGTGAGTTTTACAATGTTAGGGCTAGTTGTTTGGTCATGATTTTGGGTTGGTATAGATAGTTGGTACATTAAATAGACAGATGAAGGAATGGCTGAGCTAACCTCAGAAGACCCCATGTCAACTGAGTGCTACCTACATAACCCTTGTTTGAAGGGCCTCAGGCCAATGTAGTTCTCCCTAAAAGGGAGGAAGAGGGTCAGTTATGGATAGGTTTTGACTAGGTTAAGTCATGGTTAAATGTTAAATGGTTTGTCCATCAAGTAGACAAACAAATGGATGTGGTTGAGCTAACCCCAGAAGACGTCATGTCATCTAAGTGCTGCCTACATAGCCTTTGTGTGAAGGGCCTCAAACCAATGTAGTTTAGGTTGGTTGATAGGTTGGTTTGGTTAGGTTATAAATGATGTGGGTAAGATGACGTTACAGCCTTTTCCATATCGTGTGATGGTGTATTCTGTAACATTAGTTGAGTGGTTTTTCATCCCTAGAAATTTTCCATATTAGTAATGGTGTATGCTAAAAATGAATTGAGATTATTTATGCTTTATCAAGTAATGGTTTATGCTTGACATAAATTGTGTGTGGTCGTAGTTTCCATGTGTGTTGTTTTCCATAGAAACTATGTGAAATGGACTATGTCATGTTTAGTGGTCTGAGAATGTTTGGTTTGGTTTTTTTTGGTTGGGTAATGATTTGGTTGAATGTGACCAAAGCATGTAAGAAGCAAAAGGCGCATTGCTCTTTCATTGACAAGGACCATATTGATTGCATAGATAAGTTTTTTGGAAACAAAATCCCCGTTTATGTATTGCATCATTGACTAATGGTTATGTTAGAGAAGTACTTGAATCACTTGATGTTAAGTGAGCTCAAAATCCCTTGAGTATGTTGAGGTGATAGGTGTGATTATGTGATATGTGAGGGTAGGGCAACCCTTTTCAGCAGGGATAACTTTGCCCCTTTTATAGGTGACCCTGAGAATGACTATAGACAAGTCCATGACTTAATAGTATGTCAGTCAATTTTTTTTGGTAGACTGATCAATGCGGGAAGTATACGTGGGGATGTTGTTTTGTTTCCTAGTCATATTGTGAAGCTGATTGATGTGGGAAGCTTCTGAGATAGTGTTGTTTGTAACAAGATTTAGGCATAGCCATCCTTTGAGGGAGTGGTCTATATTCTGCTTTGTATATTTAAATGTCTTCGAATAGCTGTCCTTCAAGGGAGCAGTCTATCAATTACAATAATTATGCAGCTGTCCTTCGAGGGAGTAGTCTACATTTATAGTTTTATGACCTTTGAATAGGCATCCTAGGTTTATGTATATATATATATATATATATATTTTTTTTTTCTCTTGACTGGACTTTTGGTCATGGACTTGACTATAGAGGTTTAGGGGTCTCATTTTTATTAGGAAAAGCATTCATGCTTGACAAAAGGGTTGTCTAATGCTTGTAGGGTTGAGGGTTGAGAGGAATAAGAATGATGATGATGGGGATTGCTCAAGGGATGAGCTCAAACTAAACGTCAAGTGAATGATTACTTGATTAACAATAGAATGGTCGCAGATGTAAGGCATTAAGGGACTCAAGTTCTGGCCAGCCTTCAAGAGAAGATAGATGATAAGTCCCTAATCCATACTTGTGCATTATGATATAAGGTCTGAGCTAATTAGGAGCAAACTTGCCTCATTTACTTCTCTCCATATTGGTCACATGGATCGATGCTTGGTTGGTTGATGTTTGGTCAATGCTTGGTTGGTTGATGTGTTGTTGGCATGTTTTGGTTGATGTTGATCATGAAGTTGGTTAGGATGTTGTTGGCATTGGACAAGGAGGCTGTCGAGACCTTATTTTTAGAGATGACCCCCTAGCATAGTGTAGCAAGTGGTACTCTTGATAAAAGCTTGCCGTGCATTGCTAGGGAGATTAGGAGGGATGATAAAATATGTCAAGTAGTCCAAACGTCATGTGGACTAGAGAGGTTAGGAGGAATTTCTCCCAGTCACTTTTGTGATAGGGATGATGTTTGACACCCATTGTGGATAATCAATGGGTTAGGTAAATGAGAGGGAGAGACATGGATACCCCACCTAGTTGATAGGTTAGGTGTTCCAAGCGAATGGCATTTATGTAAAAAAGAAACTAGGAGGGATGGAAACCACCGACTTCATAGGTGAAGATGGGGGAATAGGCAAGTTTAGAGGTGATTTTTCCATGATAGGTTCAAGGTGAGGGTTTTTAGAAGTTTCAGTAGGTTCTTCAAAACCCAAACCATATTGCTTCTTGGCATTCTTTATGGTCTCATCATTTGGTGGTTCGACGGGTTGGTGGGAGCCTTGTTCGCAGCATCTAAAGCCAAAGCCCTTCCATGCACACCTATAAAGATAGGTATGGGAAATGTTTGGGTTGCTAAGAAAAGAGAATTTAGACGTAAATAGTTGGGGTGATGAAAGAGGACTCCCATCAGTGGGAGCTCGATCTAGCCCTCCATAGATGAGATTTGTTTGAAGATTGGGAGGACCATAAGGGACGACCATTTCGATATGATGGTCATAGCTAGGATTGTGATGAAGTTGTCCATACTCTTGAGGAGTCTAGAACATTTCCAAGGTGAGTAAATGGTACTCCCCAAGTGAAAGACATTGGAAGGTATCTTCCATAGGGTCTTTTGTTGTCACTTGAGGAGGTGGTGTAGGTGTAACCGCCATTTGTATACTTGTTGAAGCTTCCGTGGGTGGAGGTGGTTTTTGGGTCGATGTCTTGAAAGGAATGAGAACATCATTGGGTCAATAAGTTGTGTTGCATGTCTTGAAAGGAGAAGGGTCTATAGAAATGACATGGACTTGACCATCGTGTTCAAATTTGACACAATGGTGTAATGTAGAAGGGACACAGGCCATGGCATGGATCCAAGGTCGTCCTAATAACATGTTGTATTGGAACTCTCCCTCGATGATGTAGAAGAGCTATGAGATTTTTTTTGGGCCAACATGAATATGTAAGATGATGGTGCCAACGGTAGTGGTGGTGGAGTCATTAAGAGATCGAAGGATTGCATCAGTCTTAGACACACAATTCTTTGGGAGGGCTAATTGGTCAAAGGCATGGGTAGAAATGATATGTATGCTAGCGTCCCCATCAATCATAACTCGCTTAATGCGAGTTTGATCAATGTAGGCTATGATGAAAAGCACAGCATCCTGATCTTCCAAGTTGGAGGTAGGAATTTCATAATCACTAAAGGTAATAGAGGCGATGGTGGGTATTGATTGGACTAAGGCAGCTAGTGGTTGGGGGTCCTCGGGTTGGATCTCTATTTCCTGTAAAGCTTTGATTAAAGCTTGATGGTGTTGTGGAGAGCTTTGAATGAGTTCATATAAATTCATCTTCATGGGAGTTTGGTGAAGCTGTTTTACCATAGAATCACAGATTGCCTCCGAAGAAGTTGGTTGGGATGCACCCAAGATAGAAATCTTGGGTTTGGGTGATTGAGTAGGTTTGACAAATGGATAGGTCCAAGGAATAGTAGATTTCTCTTTTGCTTTATCCTTTAAAGTTTGTGACTTATTGACCACATTGATGGTGTTAATCTTGAAAAGAGGAGACGAAGGAGGTAAAGGGACCATAGTCTGATGATGAGATCCCGATGAAGGTGGAGAGGTTGGAGAGACATTAGATTATGCTGGAGATTCATTGAAAGTATCCTCAACAAGAAGGGTGTCTTTTTCCATGTATTGGTGAATGACAACTTTGAAGGCACAACAATTTTCAATGTCATGTCCAGGTGTGCGATGATATAGGCAAATTCTAGTGTCATCAAACCATAATGGTTTTGGTTCGAGAGGTTGAAATGGTTTAATAGGTGGAAGAGTGATGCTAGAAGTTTGCAAAAATTGGCGTAGTATCAAATCATATGAACCCATTAATGGGTATGTGCTTGTTGATGCACTAGGTGTTGATGACTTTTGTTTAGGAGTTGTTGAGGGAGATTTTTGTACCACTTTTTGGGTTGGTGGTGCGGCCACTCGAGTAGATGACACTTTCTTTGCGAGGGGTGCCAAATTTTTTGGAGGAGGTGTATTTTTGATAAGTAAAGGTAGTAGGGGAGGTAATATGTTCTTGTTGGGTGTCGGAGTAGGGAGCACTCCTATTAAGGTAGAAGGATGAGGGCCCAACATGGAGGGCAATGGTGATTGTGGGTGAGGAGTTCTCCATCATGGTTTAGTGGTCTTCTGTAGTTTGGTTTGAGGACCATTATTATGGGGGGAAAGATTTAAGTCTACCTTCACTTGTGGGTGAGTGAGGTTAGGTATGGGGCAAACACCGAGGGATTTAACCTGTTTTGATATAGTTGATGTTTGTGAGGGTTTAGGTTGAGAAGTAGAAGGTTGAGCTCCTAAAGATTTGGAAGTAGAAGCCCGGTCCTCGTTGGTGACTTTGGGAGATTTTGTCGAAGGAGGGTCATCAGTGGGAGATGAGATGGGAAGTGTAAGATAAGGAGCTTTAAGTCGCTCCCATAATGCCTCATGCTCTAAGTTCCTCGAATGGAGAAATCCTAAGTTCTCAGCCAATCAAGAGAATGGTTTTGAAGATGTTAGATGAGGCTTTGGTTTTTTAGAAGATGTGGGTGGTTGTGAGACCGAAAATGTGTTAGATGTAGTGATCTCAAGCCAAAGGCGTGAGAGAGCCATTAGTGGATCATCTTCGATCAAAGTAGGTGAAGAGACAAGTTATTCTCTTAGTGGAGAAGGAATTGGATAATGTGACTCCTTAAGAGGATAGAGGGTGGGGATGATTGTACCTTCTACTTGCAGTTGAAGAGCAGGAAAGGTATGGTCCTCCATTGGCAGTAGGAAGGATGAAGGTGGGGATAGTGGCATTGGTATGGTTAAAGCGTCCTCTAATATAAGAGGGGTAGATGGAGGACTATTAGGAGAAGAAGGTTCTTCTACCTCTGGGGGAGGGATAGGTTAATTAACCTTTTTAGTTTGTGGAAGAGGTTGGTTAAGGATGGAAGGCCAAACCGTGTTGACTGTGTGTATATTACACTCTTGGGGGTCATCGGCCGTGGTCTGAATGTTATTTTGACTAGGGGGATGGTTAGGGAAAGGTTGTCTAAAGATGTCTATGTTCTGGTTAGGTGGCACATTTGGGTTATCCAAGACAAGATCACCTTTATCTATCATGTCTTGGATAATGTTTTTGAAGGTTTTGCAGTCGTTTATGTCATGGCCTTTGACACGGTCATAATTACAAAAATCATTTTCTTTGTACCATGCAGCGATAGGTTTTGAGGTGTTGAATTGAGGTGGTGGTCAAATTTGGGGGAGGTAGAGGACTCCCTATTTGATGATTTTATCTAACACAGACGTGTATGATTCTCCTATTGGAGTTTATTGATGTTGTATGTATTGTTGTTGGAATTGTCATGTAATGCTTTGAGATGTGGAAGGTTCAGATTGATTAGTTGTGGTCGATGAAGATGATCTTAGTACCATAACATTTGCCAATCCCTTGGATTTGGAATTGGAGGAAGAATATTTGGATGAAGGGTCATTTGATTTTGCGTTGGTGTTTTTATTACGCAATTTGACTTTATTTTCCTTGACAGCACGGAGTTCAAGCTTCCTAGCCATGGTGAAAGCTTCATCAAATGTGTGGAATGTTTGGACCCGCAAAGTAGATGAGATGTGTTTAGCACACACTTGTGAAAAGAGCTCAATGAGCTCAGATTGAGGTAAAGAAAAGGAGAGTTGGTTGATTAAACTTCTCCATCGAGCAACAAAATTAGCTATTGATTCATCGTCGAATTATCTTATAGAATATAGGTCTATGATGGAGACCTTTTTAGTTATGTTGATTGAAAAGTGGTCAAGAAATAGTTGAGCTAGTTGAGTGAAGGAAAAGATAGAATGACTAGTAATAAAGTTATACCAATCGAGGGCAACACCAAAAAGTGACATGGGAAATGTGTGTAGTAACAATGCATCATCATGTGTTATAAGGTAACAAGCATGTCTAAACGCTCGTAGATGTTGCTATGGGTCCTCTTTACTCTAAAAGTAAGTAAACTTGGGAAGTTCCCACTAACTAGGATATGGTCGGATTGGGACTGAAGGATGAATGGGTTCATTACAGATTTGTTCATATGAGAGAATATTTTTTGAACCAAAAATGGATGTCTCAAGGTTAGACGTCTTATCCATCAACATCTTGATTAGATCGGTTGATGGATTTGCAGGTGGGGTGCCCCCTAGGTTGTAAGGCATTTGGAAGGCATTAGGAGGAGCATATGACGTAGTTGGTTGTGCTTGTATAGGTGCAACATATTGGTAACTAGTCATAGGGACTGATGTTGAAATTAAAGGTGGTTGTGTCATAAAGCTAGAAGGCACAACTTGGCTTGATGTTGACAAAGGTGGTTGGATGGTGGCAACACTAGCCAAAGGGTAGGTAGTTACTCTTGTGTTTATGGGTGCAAGAGTAGGTGGGATGGAGACGATTAAGTCCTGAAATGGTGTAGAACTTTGTTGAATGGCTTGTAGTTGAGGGGGTACAGAAACCCTAATGGAGGTAGGTCCAGAAACATAAGGAGATGCCACACTTTGAAGATTGGTCATGGTCAGGTTGTTAGTTGAGGCAATGGCCTAGGTGTTTATGGGTTGGGTTACGAACGCTGTTGATATGTTTGTTGTTTCGACTAAGGAAGTTGGCATCCCATAGACTGGGTTGCTTGAAGGATCTCATGTTTGACTTCTCGCGAGATAGTGCTGAAGAGCCTTGAAATTAAGGTCAAGGAACCTCTCAAAGTCTTGGTCCCCTTCGGGAATGATTGGAAGTTGAGCTAGGATTGGTTGGATAGGAGTACTCTCAATTTTTAAATTATACTCCATTTGGGGACTTGATATAGAAGGCGAAGGCGGGAGTGGTTGTTGCCTTGTGTGGTCAACAAGAGTTTTGGTTTGACTATGTATCAAAACCATTCAAGGCAAAAAAAGGTCAGGTTTCAAAAACTATGTTTTTTTTAGTTTCAAAAACTCAGAATGTGTTTTTGATAGCAAAAGAGTTGGGTTTTTAGCTTGCTGTTTGAGAAGAAAGATTTTTGACAGTGACTGACGTCGGTAGAAGAACCGATGTCAGTGATGTAAATTGCCAATGTCGGTTAGATAACCGATGTCGGTGAAGATAGTTGTCGATGTCGGTGGAAAAATTGATGTCAGTTACTGTGTGTTTCCAAAAACTTAGAAAACTAAAAGTTTTTAGAAGAAAGAAGAAAGTATGAGTTGTTTTTAGATCTCAGAATGCGACCTCACCAGTTCAAAAAATCAAATATAGATAGAAAAATAGATGAAGACAAGTAGCCACTAAATGTTAATTCCTAAGAATAAATTTTAGAATTGTGTTGGCTTATGCCTTAGAAGAGTGTGTTTGGGAAGTTGGGCTTTTAGAATGGGTACTAAAAGAAGAAATCTAAGGCTGGTTCCAAGTTAGTTTTAGTGTTCAAAATTTGTATTAGGTTTCATACGTGGCTTGGTGCTAGGAGCTTGCTCCCCTCACTTCACGAACCCAGAGCCTAGCTGGGTTGCTTAGCCAATATATACTTCCCCTAGAGTTTATACTCTACCAGAGAACATAGTGGGTTCTAACCTTGGTAGTGAAGTCCAAGTAGGATTACCAGGAAAGGTAAGGTATCTGCTAGGTGATGAAATCCTAGTCGGGCCTTATCTCAGGTATGTTTAGATGTTTGATTGTGAAAGTGGTCAGGTTGTGTAACATAAGTGGACTATGCTTTATTCATAATGCATTTTTAATTACTAGATGAGTGGACTAAATATGAATTCAAACAGAAATGAGATGCAATAGATTTTAAGCCCAAATTGAAATGTTTTGTTCAGATGTAAACAAGTTGAGAAAAGGTTAAGAGCATGAATTTCACTACTCTAAGATGCAAGAAGGAAAGGTGATAAGAAGAAAAATAAAGTGGTTCTTTTTATCTTGTGCTTATGGTTTCATTTCAAAATGAGAAGATAGAAGAAGGATGCAAGAAAAGAAATTTTCCTAATGCACCTATATGAATGTTTGTTTTAGAAGAAAAAGGATGAACCCAAGGAAAACTCCAGGGTCTCACCGGGCGTGCCAAAATGTTTCTACAAGTTTTTTGCTTTTCTACATTCAAAAGAAATAAGAAACTTGAGATAAAATGGTCAGGGGTTAGGTGATACCCAGATGAAATTACACACTGTATCCAGATGATTGAAGGAGCTCCTCTTTGGCTGTGGAGGATGACACCTGTAGGGAGAAAGAGACTTAAACACATAAAATGTTAGATAGATATATGGTGGACTGCCAAGCAAAAGCTCGGTCCCAAAAATGTAAAGACTTCCTTGAGGGATGACAATCCACTTGTTGATAAAAGAATGTTAGATAAAGAGAAATAATAATGACTTAAAGAAAGAGAAATAGATAATGCATACCTGATTCCTACAATCTATCTGTCACATTCATCGATGTCAATTAGTCTGCCATCATCAGTTGGTCAATGTTGCCGATGCCGATTAGTCTGCCATCATCAGTTGGTCAATGTGCCGACATCAATTATTATGCCGATGTCGATAGGGACAGTGGGTTCTTAGATGGATTTCAAGTTGATGTCTTTGGTTGACAGAATGGTCTGTGGTAGTCTGAGAGTTTGTGCAAGATTGCAGGACAATAGATAGGGTCTTAGGACGGATAAGGGGTAGAGGATAGGTTGTCAAAAAGGTTAAGGATATGGGGAAGGCCTCTCAGCCTCTCCAGGAAGAAAGTTAGGTATGGTTTGGTTGATAGCTGGGTCTGGTTGATATTATCAAGAAGTAGTAGAAGGAAATTGACTACTAATACATTCTAGATTACTAGAATGAAATAGAAAAAGAATACTTAGCTCTTCTTGGGGGAGAACCACAGGTGTAGAAGACTTGTTGCTGATGTAGAAGACTTCCTACAATGTTTCAATCAGGGGTGGAGTGACTGATGCAGAGTTCCTATAGCTTGTGATGCTTGGTGTGTGTCTGGGAGAGAGAGAGAGGTCAAATTTTGGGTGCAAGAGAATTTGCATTTTTGGGCTTGAATTCGGGGTCTAAATTTAGTTTTAAGCAACTGACGTCAGTGATCTCGATGGCATCAGCTGATGGTTGACCGACGTCAGCAGCTAGAGGATGGGTAAAAAGGCTATTTTTAGCCTTTTGCCTATTCCTCCATCTACCGAGTTTAGTGGTCGTGGTTAGACAGTCGAAGGCAAGTTTAATAGGCATGAGAATTAGTGGAAGAGTTAGAATGATTAGTCATAGGGTGATAAATGAGGGTATCCAAGGGTGAGGAATCCAAGGGTGATGTCAAGGGTGATGTGTCATGGGTGAGGTGTCAAGGGTGATGTTATTAATTTAAAATAGGTAATTATTTTAAATTAATAAGTGTGTGAGTTAGGAATGTTTAGAAGTGGACCAAGGGGACCAAGGGGGGAGTCGAACAAGGAGTAGACACAATTTTGGTGTCTACATTTGCCCCTTTTTATCTTGTTAGTTGTTCTGACAAACTGCAAGACAAAAATAGGAGTAAGTTGCCCCAGGTATGGGGTGAGGTCTTTTTTGTCCTGTTGGTTGTTCTGATGAACTGCAAGACAAAAATGAATGTAGGTTGCCCCAATTATGGGATGAGGTATTCCCCCTCAAAGTGGGAGTTGAGGGAAGGGAACCTGAAATCGGGTGCCAATTTGATAGATAGTGGATGAGATATGGTGAAGTTTGAGTGTGAACACTACAAAAGTTGAGATTGCATGTATACCACTTCATGAGATGGTCAGGTCAAACTGCCACAGTCAAAGGTTGAGGAGTGCTAAAATCAAAATAACCAGTCCCCAACATTTAGTTGTAGCTGATTGGGTTATTTGATCTAAGCTGTAGCTCTAATTAGTCATCGTGTTCCAAGAATCCTAGGCTTAGGAAGTGCTCCTAGAAACATGAAAATGTCACAAGTAGTGGGAATCAACTTGCTCGTGATCCAATACTTGTGAGGGTTGTAATGTGTGTCTACAATTTTGCTATCTATTTGTGAGGTAGCATGCAATCAAAACAACCAAGGCATAGTTGTCTCAAAAGTGGTCATGGTCTGAGGAGATAGTCGTGATCTCCAAGGTTGTTGGTTGGGTCGGGGAGGTGGCGGTGATCTCCAATGTGTCCCATGAGAAGTCAAAGGTGAGTTCTACAATGTCAGGGCTGGTTGTTTGGTCATGATTTTGGGTTGGTATAGATAGTTGGTCCATTAGATAGATGGACGAAGGAATGGCTGAGCTAACCTTAGAAGACCCCATGTCAACTGAGTGTTGCCTACATAGACCTTGTTTGAAGGGCCTAAGGCCAATGTAGTTCTCCCTAAAAGGGAGGAAGAGGGTTGGTTATGGATAGGTTTTGACTAGGTTAAGTCATGGTTATAGGTTAAATGGTTTGTCCATCAAGTAGACGAACAAACAGATGTGGCCGAGCTAACCCCAGAAGATGTCATGTCATCTGAGTGCTACCTACATAGCCTTTGTGTGAAGGGCCTTAGACCAATGTAGTTCAGGTTGGTTGATAGGTTGGTTTGGTCAGGTTATAAATGATGAGGGTAAGATGATGTTACAGCCTTTTCCATATCATGTGATGGTGTATTCTGTAACATTGGTTGAGTGGTCTTTCATCCCTAGCAATTTTACATATTAGTAATGGTGTATGCTAAAAATGAATTGAGATTATTTATTCTTCATCAAGTAATGGTTTATGCTTGACATAAATTGTGGGTGGTCGATAGTTTCCATGTGTATTGCTTTCCATAGAAACTATGTGAAATGGACTATGTCATGTTTAGTGGTCTGAGAATGTTTGGTTTGGTTTTTTTTGGTTGGGTAATGATTTGGTTGAATGTGACCAAAGCATGTAAGAAGTGAAAGGCACATTGCTCTGTCATTGACAATGACCATATTGATTGCATAGATAAGGTTTTTGGAAATAAAAGCCCTGTTCATGCATTGCGTCGTTGACTAATGGTTATGTTAGAGAAGTACTCAAATCACTTGACGTTAAGTGAGCTTGAAATCCCTTAAGTATGTTGGGGTGATAGGTGTGATTATGTGATATGTGAGGGTAGGGCAACCCTTTTCAGCAGGGATAACTTTGCCCCTGGTATAGGTGACCCTGAGAATAGCTATAGACAAGTCCATGACTTAATAGTTTGTTAGTCAATTTTTTTTTGGTAGACTGATCAATGCGAGAAGTCTATGTGGGGATGTTGATTTATTTTGTAGTCATATTGTGAAGCTGATCGATGTGGGAAGCTTCTAAGATAGTGCTATTTGTAACAAGATTTAGGCATAGCCATCCTTCGAGGGAGTGGTTTATATTCTGCTTTGTATATTTAAATGTCTTTGAATAGCTGTCCTTCAAGGGATCAGTCTATCAATTACAACAATTATGCATCTGTCCTTCAAGGGAGCAGTCTACATTTATAGTTTTATGACCTTTGAATAGGCATTCTAGGTTTATATATATATATATATATATATATATATATATATATATTGTTCTTGACTAGACTTTTGGTCATGGACTTGACTATAGAGGTTTAGGGGTCTCCTTTTTATTAGGAAAAGCATTCATGCTTGACAAAAGGGTTGTCTAATGCTTGTAGGGTTGAGGGTTGAGAGGAATAGGAATGACGATGATGGGGATTGCTCAAGGGATGAGCTCAAACTAAACGTCAAGTGAATGATTACTTGATTAACAATAGAATGGTCACATATGCAAGGCATTAAGGGGCTTAGGTTCTGGCCGGCCTTCAAGAGAAGACAGATGATAAGTCCCTGATCCATAATTGTGCATTATGATATAAGGTCTGAGCCAATTAGGAGCAAACTTGCCTCATTTACTTCTCCCCATATTGGTCATGTGGATCGATGCTTGGTTGGTTGATGTGTTGTTGGCATGTTTTGGTCGATGTTGATCATGAAGTTGGTTAGGATGTTGTTGGCATTGGATAAGGAGGCCGTCAAGACCTTGTTTATAGAGATGGCCCCTTAGCATAGTGTAGCAAGTGGTACTCTTGATAAAATCTTTTTGTGCATTGCTAGGGAGATTAGGAGGGATGATAAAATATGTCAAGTAGTCCAAACGTCATGTGGACTAGAGAGGTTAGGAGGAATTTCCCCCAGTCACTTTTGTGACAGGGATGATGTTTGACACCCATTGCAGATAATCAATGGGTTAGATAAAAGAGAGGGAGAGACCTGGATACCCCACCTAGTTGATAGGTTAGGGGATCCAAGTGAATGGCGTTTATGCAAACAAGAAACTAGGAGGGATGGTAACCACCAACTCCATAGGTGAAGATGGGAGAATAGGTGAGTTTGGAGGTGATTGTTCCATGATAGATTTGGGGTGAGGGTTTTTAGAAGTTTTAGTAGGTTCTTCAAAACCCAAGCCATATCACTTCTTGGCATTATTTATGGTCTCATCATTTGGTGATTCGACGGGCTGGTGGGAGCCTTGTTCACAGCATCTAAAGCCAAAGACCTTCCATGCACACCTATAAAGATAGGTATGGGCAATTTTTGGGTTGATAAGAAAAGAGAAGTCAAACGTAAATAGTTGGTGTGATGAAAGAGGATTCCCATTAGTGGGAGCTCGATCTAGCCCTCCATAGAAGAGATTTGTTTGAAGATTGGGAGGACCATAAGGGATGACCATTCTAATACGATGGTCATAGCTACGATTGTGATGAAGTTGTCCATACTCTTGAGGAGTCTAGAACATGTCCAACGTGAGTAAACAGTACTTCCCCAGTGAAAGACATTGGAAGGTATCTTCCATAGGGTCTTTTGTTGTCACTTGAGGAGGTGGTGTAGGTGTAACTACCATTTGCATACTTGTTGAAGCTTATGTGGGTGGGGTAGTGTTTGGGTCGATGTCTTGAAAGGAATGAGAACATCATTGGATCGATAAGTTGTGTTGCATGTCTTGAAAGGAGAAGGGTTTGCAGGAATAACATGGACTTGACCATCGTGTTCAAATTTGACACAACGGTGTAATGTAGAAGGGACACAAGCCATGGCATGGATCTAAGGTCATCCTAATAACATGTTGTATTAGAACTCTCCCTTGATGATGTAGAAGAGCTCTGGGATTTTTTGTGGGCCAACACAAATATGTAAGACGATGGTGCCAACAGTAGTGGCGGTGGAGTCATTAAGAGATCGAAGGATTGCGTCAGTCTTAGACACACAATTCTTTGGGAGGGCTAATTGGTCAAAGTCATGGGTGGAAAAGATATTGATGCTAGCACCCCCATCAATCATAACTTGCTTAATGGAAGTTCAATCAATGTAGGCTGTGATGAAAAGGGCAGCATCCTGATCTTCCAAGTTGGAGGTAAGAATTTTAGAATCACTAAAGGTAATAGAGGCGATGGTGGGTAATGATTGGACTAAGGCAACTAGTGGTTGGGGGTCCTCAAGTTGGACCTCTGCTGCATGTAAAGCTTTGATTAAAGCTTGACCATGTTGTAAAGAGCTTTGAATGAGGTCATATAAAGTCATCTTCATAGGAGTTTAGTGAAGCTGTTTTACCATAGAATCACGGATTGCCTTCGAAGAAGTTGGTTGGGATGCACCCAAAATAGAAATCTTGGGTTTGGGTGATTGAGTAGGTTTGACAAATGGGTAGGTACAAGGAATAACAGCTTTCTCTTTTTATTTATCCTTAAAAGTTTATGACCTAGTGGCCACATTGATGGTGTTAATCTCAAAAAGAGGAGATGAAAGAGGTAAAGGGACCATATTATGATGATGAGATCCCAATGAAGGTGGAGAGGTTGGAGAGACATTAAATGGTGCTGAAGATTCATTGAAATTATCCTCAACAAGAAGGGTGTCTTTTTCTATGTATTGGCAAATGACAACTTTGAGGGCACAACAATTTTTAGTGTCATGTCTAGGTGTCTGATGATATAGGCAAATTCTAGTGTCATCAAACCATAATGGTTTTGGTCTGAGAGGTTGAAATGGTTTAATAGGTGGAAGAGTGATGCTATAATTTTGCAAAAGGAAGCATAGTATCAAAGCATATGAACCCATTAATGGGTCTGTGCTTGTTCATGCACTAGGTGTTGATGACTTTTTTTTGGGAGTTGTTGAGGGAGATTTCCGTACCACTTTTTGGGTTGGTGGTGCAGCCACTCGAGTAGATGACACTTTCTTTGTGAGGGGTACCAAATTTTTTAGAAGAGGTATATTTTTGATAGGTAAAGGTAGTAGGGGAGGCAATTTGTTCTTGTTGGGTGTCAAAGTAGGGAGCACTCCTATTAAGGTAGAAGGATGAGGGCCCAAAATGGAGGGCAATGGTGATGGTGGGTGAGGAGTTCTCCATCGTGGTTTAGTGGCCTTCTGTAGCTTGGTTTGAGGACCATTATTATGGGGGAAAAGATTTAAGTCTACCTTCACTTGTGGGTGAGTGAGGTTAGGTATGGGGTGAACACCGAGGGATTTAACCTATTTCAGTATAGTTGATGTTTGTGAGGGTTTAGGTTGAGAAGTGGAAGGTTGAGCTCCTAAAGATTTGGAAGTAGAATCCTGGTCCTCGTTAGTGACTTTGGAATATTTTGTCGAAGGAGGGTCATCAGTGCGAGATGAGATGGGAAGTGTAAGATAAGAAGCTTTAAGTCACTCCCATAATGCTTCATGCTCTAAGTTCCTTAAATGGAGAAATCCTAAGTTCTCAGCCAATCGAGAGAATGGTTTTGAAGATGTTAGATGAGGCTTTGATTTTTTAGAATATGTGGGTGGTTGTGAGATTGGAAATGTGTTAGATGCAGAGATCTCGGGCCAAAGGCGTGAGAGAGCCATTACTAGATCATCTTCGGTCGAAGTAGGTGAAGAGACAAGTTATTTTATTGGTAGAGAAGGAATTGGAGAATGTGATTCCTCAAGAGGATAGAGGGTGGGGATGATTGTACCTTCTACTTGCAATTGAAGAGAAAGAAAGGTATGGTCTTCCATTGGTAGTAGGAAGGATGAAGGTGGGGCTAGTCGTGTTGGTATGGTTAAAGCATCCTCCAATATAAGAGGGGTAGATGGAGGACTATTAGGAGAAGAAGGTTCTTCTACCTATGGTGGAGGGATAGGTTGACTAACCTCTTTAATTTGTGGAAGAGGTTGGTTAAGGATGGAAGGTGAATCCGTGTTGACTGTGCGTATATTACGCTCTTAGGGGTCATCGGCCATGGTCTGAATGTTATTTTGACTAGGGGGATGGTTAGGGAAAGGTTGTCTAAAGATGTCTATGTTCTATTTAGGTGGTGCATTTGGGTTATCCAAGACAAGATCACCTTTATCTATCATGTCTTGGACAACATTTTTAAAGGTTTTACAGTTGTTTATGTCATGGCCTTTGACACGGTGATAATTACAAAAGTCATTTTCCCTGTACCATGCAGGGATAGGTTTTAAGGGGTCAAATTGAGGTGGTGGTCAAATTTGGGGGAGGTTGAGGACTCCCTGTTTGAGGAGTTTATCCAACAAAAACGTGTATGATTCTCCTATTAGAGTATATTGATGTTGTATGTATTGTTGTTAGAATTATCATGTAATGCTTTGAGATGTGGAAGGTTCGGATTGATTAGTTGTGGTCGATGAAGATGATCTGAGTACCACAACATTTGCCGATCCCTTGGATTTGGAATTGGAGGAAGAATATTTGGATGAAGGGTCATTTGATTTTGTGTTGGGGTTTTTATTATGCAATTTGACTTTATTTTCCTCGACAACACGGAGTTCAAACTTCTTAGCCATGGTGAAAGCTTCATCAAATGTGTGAAATGTTTGAACCTGCAAAGTAGATGAGATGTGTTTGGCACACACTTGTGAAAAGGTCTCAATGAGCTTAGATTGAGGTAAAGAAAAGGAGAGTTGGTTGATTAAACTTCTCCATCGAGCAACGAAATCAGCTATTGATTCATCATCGAATTGTCTGATAGAATATAGGTCTGTGATGGAGACCTTTTTAGTTATGTTGATTGAAAAGTGGTCAAGAAATAGTTGAGCTAGTTGAGTGAAGGAAAATATAGAATGACTGGTAATAGAACTATACCAATCGAGGGCAGCACCAGAAAGCGATATGGGAAATGTGCATAGTAACAATGCATACTCATGTGCTATAAGGTAAAAAGCGTGTCTAAACACTCGTAGATGTTGTTGTGGGTCCTCTTTACTCTGAAAGCAAGTAAACTTGGGAAGTTCCCACTGACTAGGATATGGTCAGATTGGGACTGAAGGATGAAAGGGTTCCTTACAAATTTGTTCATATGAGAGAACATTTCTTGAACCAGAAATGGATGTCTCAAGGTTAGACATCTTATCCATCAACATCTTGATTAGATCGGTTGATGGATTTGCAGGTGGGGCACCCCCTAGGTTGTAAGGCATTTGGAAGGCATTAGGAGGAGCATATGATGTAGTTGGTTGTGTTTGTATAGGCACAACATATTGGTAACTAGTCATAGGGACTGATGTTGAAGTCAAGGGTGGTTGTGTCATAAAGCTAGAAGGCACAACTTGGCTTGATGTCGCCAAAAGTGGTTGGATGGTGGCAACACTAGTCAAAGGGTAGGTAGTTACTCTTGTGTTTATGGGTGCAAGAGTAGGTGGGATGGAGATGATTAAGTCCTAGAATGGTGTAGAACTTTGTTGAATGGCTTGTAGTTGAGAGGGTACAGAAACCCCAATGGAGGTAGGTCCAGAAACAGAAGGAGAGGCCACACTTTGAAGATTGGTCATGGTCGAGTTGTTAGTTGAGGCAATGGCCCTGGTGTCTATGGGTTGGGTTACGGATGCTATTGATATGTTTACTATTTTGACTAAGTAAGTTGGCATTCCATACACTAGGTTGCCTGAAGGATCTTGTGTTTGACTTCTCACGAAATTGTGATGAAGAGCCTTGACATTAAGGTCAAGGAACCTCTCAAAGTCTTGGTCCCCTTCGGGAATGATTAGATGTTGAGCTGGGGTTGGTCAAATAAGAGTACTCTTAGTTTCTAAATTATACTCCATTTGGGGACTTGATATAGAAGGTGAAGGTGGGAGTGGTTGTTGCCTTGTGTGGTCAACAAGAGTTTTGGTTTGACTACGTGTCAAAACCATTCAAGGAAAAAAAAGGTCAGGTTCGAGAAACTGTGTTTTTTTCAGTTTCAAAAACTCAAAATGTGTTTTTGATAGCAAAAGAGTCAGATTTTAGCTTACTATTTGAGAAGAAAGATTTTTGATAGTGACTGACGTCGGTAGAAGAACTGATGTCAGTGAAGTAAATTGTTGATTTCGGTCAGATAACTGATGTCTGTGAAGATAGTTGCTGACGTCAGTAGAAAAATTGATATCGGTTACTGTGTGTTTCCAAAAACTCAAAAAATTGAAAGTTTTTGGAAGAAAGAAGAAAGTCTGAGTTGTTTTTAGATCTCATAATGGGACCTCACCAGCTAAAAAAATTAGATACAAATAGAAAAATAGATGAAGACAAGCAGCCACTAAACATTAATTCCTAAGAATAAATTTTAGAATCGTGTTGGCTTATGCCTTAGAAGAGTGTGTTTGGGAAGTTGGGCTTTTAGAACGGGTACTAAAAGAAGTAGTCTGAGGCTAGTTTTTGGTTAGTTTTGGTGCTCAAAATTTGTATTAGGTTCTGTATGTGGCCTAGTGCTAGGAGCTTGCTCCCCTCACTTCACAAACCCAGATCCTAGCTGGGTCGCTTAGCCAATATATACTTCCCCTAGAGTTTATACTCTGCCAGAGAACATAGTGGGTTCTCCCCTTGGTAGTGAAGTCCAAGTAGGATTACCAGGAAGGGTAAGGTATCTGCTAGGTGATGAAATCCTAGTCAGGCCTTGTCTCAGGTATGTTTAGATGTTTGATTGTGAAAGTGGTTAGGTTGTGTAACATAAGTGGACTACGCTTTATTCATAATGCATTTTTAATTACTAGATGAGTGGACTAAATATGCATATAAATAGAAATGAGATGCAATATATTTTAAGCCCAAATTGAAATGTTTTGTTCAGATGCAAACAAGTTGAGAAAAGGTTAAGAGCATGAATTTCACTACTCTAAGATGCAAGAAGGAAAGGTGACAAGAAGAAAAAGAAAGTGGTTCTTTTTATCTTGTGCTTATGGTTTTGTTTCGAAATGAGAAGATAGAAGAAGGATGCAAGAAAATAAATTTTACTAATGCACCTATATGAAAGTTTGTTTTAGAAGAAAAAGGATGAACCCAAGGAAAACTCCAGGGTCCCACCAGACATGCCAAAATGTTTCTACAAGTTTTTCGCTTTTCTACATTCAGAGGAAATAAGAATCTTGAGATAAAATGGTCAGGGGTTAGGTGATGCCCAGATGAAGTTGCACACCGTATCCAAATGATTGAAAGAGCTCCTCTTTGGCTGTGGAGGATGACACCTATAGGGAGAAAGAGACTTAAACACATAAAATGTTAGATAGATATATGGTGGACTACCAAGCAAAAGCTCGATCCCAGAAGTGCAAAGACTTCTTTGAGGGATGACAATCCACTTGTTGATAAAAGATTGTCAGATAAAGAAAAATAATGACTTAAAGAAAGAGAAATAGATAATGCGTACCTAATTCCTACAATCTGTCTGTCACAGTCACTGATGTCGGTTAGTCTGCCATCATCGGTTGGTCAATGTTTCTGACACCGATTAGTCTGCCATTGTCAGTTGGTTAATGTGCTGACGTTAGTTATGCTGCTGACATTGGTAGGGGCAATGGGTTCTTGGATGGATTTTAGGTTGATGTCTTTGGTCGATAGAATGGTCTGTGGTAGTCTGAGAGTCTGTACAGGATTGTAGGACAATAGACAGGGTCTTAAGAGGGACAAGGGGTAGAGGATAGGTTGTTAAAAAGGGTAAGGATATGGGGAAGGCCTCTTAGCCTCTCCAAGAAGAAATTTAGATTTGGTTTGGTTGATAGCCGAGTCTGGTTGATAATATTAAGAAGTAGTAGAAGGAAATTGATTACTAATACATTCTAGATTACTAGAATGAAATAGAAGAAGAATACTTAGCTCTGCCTGGGGGAGAACTGGAGGTGTAGAAGACTTATTGCTGATGTGGCTAATGTAGAAGACTTCCTATAATGTTTCAATCAGGGGTGGAGTGACTGATGTAGAGTTCTTATAGCCTGTGATGCTTGGTGTGCGTCTAGGAGAGAGAGAGAGGTCAAATTCCAAGTGCCAGAGAATTCACATTTTTGGGCTTGAATTCAGGGTTTGAATTTAGTTTTAAGCAACTGACGTCGGTGATCCCGCCGGTGTCGGCCGATGGTTAACTAACATCGGTGGCTAGAAGACGGGTAAAAAGGCTATTTTTAGCCTTTTACCCATTCCTCCATCTACCGAGTTCAGTGGTCATGGTTAAATGGTCAAAGTATGGTTTAATAGGCATGAGGATTAGTGGGAGAGTTGGAATGATTAGTCATAGGGTGATAAATGAGGGTATCCAAGGGTGAGGAATCCAAGGGTGATGTCAAGGGTGATGTGTCATGGGTGAGGTGTCAAGGGTGATGTTATTAATTTAAAATAGGCAATTATTTTAAATTAATAAGTGTGTGGGTTAGGAATGTTTAGAAGTGGACCAAGGGGACCAAGGGGGGAGTCGACCAAGGAGTAGACACAATTTTGGTGTCTACACATACATCCTCACATAGCCCTTCTCATCAAAGAACTTTAGTGTCTCTTATTTGTAAACTTATTTAAACCCATTGATTTACCCCAATGGGTTTAAATTACCATATCTATCACCAAATCCACTAAGGTTCTATGCATTTGTGTGGACTTTCATGACCTTAACCTTGACTAGCCTAAAGATGACTTTCTTCTAACTAGGATTGACCAGCTTGTTGATATTATAGCTAATCATGAGATGTTATCTCTCATGGATGGGTTTTTGGCTTACAATCAAATCTTTATTGCTCTTAAATATTAGCATAAAACCACCTTTACCACCCCTTTGGGAATCTTTTGTTATAGATTCAGGCCTTTTGAGTTAAATAACATTGGTACAACCTACCAATGCGCCATGACTTACATCTTCCATGACCTCATCCACACCATCATAGAAGACTATGTCAATGATCTCTTATGAAAATCCAAATCTTTCCAAGATCATTTGAAATTTCTCAGTATTATCTTAGAAGACCTAATCCATTTCCATGTTAGACTTAACCCTAAGAAATGTGTTTTTGGGGTCCTTTCAAAAAAGATTCTTGGCTTTATCATCTCTCTTAAAGGAATTGAAGTAGATCCTAACAAGGTCAAAGTAATATTAGATATTCCCCCTCTTAAAAACCTTAAGCAACTCTGTAGCATGTAGGGAAAGCTTTAATCCATTCACCGTTTCATTTCCTAGCTTTTAGATCAATGCCAACCTTTCCATCACCTTTTGAAGAAAGATTTCTCTTTCAAATGGAATGGCAATTGTCAAAAAACCTTTTAATCACTCAACAAATACCTTTTGTCACCACCTATCCTCATACCTCCTAAGGATGACCACCCCTTTCACCTATATATCTCTTCCACCTACCATTCCCTAGGGTCCATGTTGGCTCATCGAGATGAATGACATAGAGAGAAAGACGTATACTACATTAGCCACATGCTTGTAGAATATGAGACTTAGTACACCCATATTGAGAAACTCTACTTAGCCTTGACTTTTGTGGCTACCAAACTCTACCACTACCTTCTTAACCATAAAACCTATGTCATAACCAACACTGACCCACTCAAGTATATGCATTCTAAGCCATACCAAAACCAATGTATGTCTAAATATATTATTATCCTATCAAAATTTGATCTTGAGTTCCTTCAACAAAATTTAATTAAAGGGTAAGTCATTTCCAACTAATTGGTTGAAGCACCTTTGACAGATAACCAACCACGTCCTATTGAATTCCTAAATGAATCCATCACTACTCTCTCCCAAGAGGACATAACCTACCAAATGACTATGTTCTTTGATGGTTTCAAGTTCCAACAAGGTGGGGGTGTTGGAGTTATTCTCATTCCTCTTGATGGTGAACCCCTTCCTCTTTCCTTCAAACTTGACTTTGAATGCACCAATAATATGGCTGAGTATGAATCCTTAGTCATAGGTCTCTGAATTGCTCTAGCCTTGGGAATTAGGACCATCAATGTCTTTGGTGATTCCCATCTCATGGCCAACCAAGTCAATTGTTCTTATAAATGTAAGAATGATGTCTTACAAAAATACAAAATTTTATTTGATAAACTCTTATCATCATTTGAACGTTACCTGGTCTAATCTTTTTATTGATCTACCAATAAATTTGTGGATACAATAGCTTTCCTTACTTCCAAAATCCCTTATCAACCTTCCAATTCCAAAATATTTATCACCATTCATCATTTCATCATACCCTCTTATAACCAATCTTACCCCCTACCATTTATAATGTGGATAAATCCCCATCTGACATTTGGTATGACCAAACTTTTAACTACCCCAACCTAGGCATCATTACTCCCAACCTCTCTAAGAACATCTAAAGAACCTTTATTTAGAGTACCTCTTGTTACACCATTCTATGGGTAATCCTTTAGAGACATGGTTTCTATGGTCTCCTTCTTTGTTGCCTACATAGCCATGAAGCTTCCCATGCTATCAAGGAAATGCATAAGGGTATCTATGGGGGACACTTTACTGATCTAGTGGTCACTAAATTTATCCTTCACCTTGACTACTACTATCCCACCCTCAACCAAGACTATTGTGATTATGTAAAAAATTGTGTTTAATGTCAACAACATGCAAATTTACATCATGTACCAACCAATGGCCTCTAAGTATCTAAGGAATTTTGGCCTTTCTCATAATGGGGGCTTGATCTCATTAGGGAAATCAACCCCCATCTTTGCAATGGCATAGCTCCATCATCATAACCACTAAATATTTCACCAAGTGGGTGGAAGTTATCCATCTTATCTTAACCAAAATGGATAATATTGTCAACTTTAGCAACCATCATATTATCTATCGCTTCGATGTTCCTCATAAAAACATCACCAATAATGGAAAATCTTTCAAAAACAAACATTCTAACTTTTATGTGATGCATTTGGCATCAATCTAATATTTTCCTTGACTTGTCATCCATAAGTAAATGGATAGGCAGAAGTATCCAATAAAATCCTTAACAAAATAAAACTAAAGTTGTCAGTGTTTTAGGTCGAGATTGGCACTTGCACATCCTATTCACTTTATGGGCCTATCACACTAGCATTTAAACTTATACAGGTGCTACCCCTTTCTTTCTAGTCTTTAGAACATAGGTATTATTTCCTCTTGAAGTCCAAATCCCCTTTCTTCACATATCTTTACAAGATCTTATTTTTGAATAAGATTATCATCAACACCATTTAGCTCAGCTTGAGCTACTTGATGAGAATCATTTAACAACCCTCACCTACCTCCATATGGATTAAGAGCATATCAAATTCACTTATAAAAAGAACCTCAAATAATGAGACTTAAATATTGAAGACCTCATCCTAAAATAAAACCAACACATGACCAACATGGAGAAAAGTAAATGAGGCAAGTTTGCTTTCAATTGTCTTGGACCCTACATCATTACCCATAAGTATGGATCAAGATCTTATCATTTATCCTCTCTCAAAGGCAAACCAAAACTTTAACCTCTTAATGCCTTGTATCAACATCCATTTTTATGTTAAAGAAGGATCAAACTCACTACTTTTGTCTAACTTAAGCTCATCCCTTGATTATGAGATTTTTACCTTCACCCATCTTCCTCCTCTCCTTTTGAGGACAATTGATTACAACAAATAACCATGCAATTAACCACCATAGTCATAGCCTAATATTAAATTTGGGTACCATGGCTATACCCATGGCATGGTTCTCATGGATACTTTTCATCTATAACAAGATGGAATCCCATGGTCATTGTCTCTCAAAACCACACCTCTTCACATACCATTATCCTTCGTATGTTAAATTTTTTCCATCATAATGGTAAACCTAAGAACCTAATTATACTTGTCCATGTCTTAAAAAAATCACATCCAAAAAAAATATGAATACCAAAATATTACTTGGGTTAATATCTTAAGCATTACAGACTGCTCCCTTGAAAGACAACTGCCCACAAACAATATAAAAATTGTCAAATATAAGGTAGACTACTCCTTTGAAGGATAGCTATCAAGATCATTAAATGAAGATAATAATTTTAGACCACTCCCTCAAAGGATGGCTAAGTTAACAAAGAAATTTAATGGAATCTTCCCGCATCGATTAGCTTCCCATATACAATAATAAAGCAAAAGATCCACTACCACAATAAAAACTAAAGCTACAATCAGCTCACAAACAACATAATAAGTTGGAATCCATAATCAGATTTCACATGTAGACTTCTCGCATTGATCAATCTACATCTAGAATATGACATGGACTTGTCTATTACCATTCTTAGGTCACCTATAGAAGGGGGAAACTAACCCACATAAAGTTACCATACATATTACCCATTATCCTTCATACCACCTATTACCCATCTCCTCTATATACTATTTATAAATCAAGGTATTTAGAGCTTACTTGACATACTATGATCAAGAAACTGGTTTTATCAACCAACACATCCTAATGCAAAGCATTCAAAAGGCTTATGTTCTTTAAGTCAGTCTAACTTTGAGTTTTATTTTATTTTGTCCTTGTCAATGAATAGGTATTATAACTCATTTCTTATTTTCTCATCATTTATTCATGTAATCTATTAGACCCATGTCTCATGAGTTTTCATCTACTATGGTTATCTAACCTACTTATATGCCACCACTATCATCCATCAAATCATCATAACCCTAACCATGAATAGCATCAGAACAACATTAATGTCAAAATCCCTCAACCCATGTTTGGTACACACCCTTTCTCCATAAACCTTAAAAAATACTAAATCATGTGATCCATCAAATTGGGGCAACCTATTTGAGCACCATACCCCAACCCTTGTTAAACTACATTGGCCTAATGTCCATGGACTATGTAGGTAATGCTTGAATTTTAAGGGCAATTGGGCCACTAACAACTAATTAGCCTCCCCTTTTTATTCTCATTAATTTCCATTGAAAAAAATGCCCTTTTTCTTAGGGTGTCCTATAATAGGGAGGTTTTGAATTTTTCCTAGCATCCTTGTATTTTAACATCATCTAATACTTCCTCTTTGTCCCCCCCCCCCATTATTGGGAGAACTACATTGGCCTAAGGTCATTTTGGACTATGTAGGTAGTGCTTAGTTACTGAGGTCAGCTCAACCACATCCTTTATTTTCCTTTCCCACCTAATATTTTTTCCTCCACTTATCTACCTATCTTTTCACCACATCCCTCCCTTTAGCTTTTCAATCTCTTTTAACCACTTTTCTAGCATGTCAATCTCTTTTAACACAAGTATTGACAACCTTCTTTATTATCCCCTCTTATCTCCCATAAATCCACCACCTACTCTACTTCATTGACCTACCTATCACCTTTCCTTGTGCATGCTTCATGGCTTACTCCCCCACCCACCTTTCATGTTTTTTATCCCTCTCTCCAATTCTTAACAACTATGCCCTTTATCCCCTTTACCTTCTTCCATCATCCTCATCATTTCCCTTTGCCCTTGGCAACCTATCATACCCTCTTCCTCACTCTCTTCCTCACCAATTCCATATTATCCTATTCCCTTACACACCGATGGACACTTTTACCTCCTTCTCTTCTTTGCTACCACCTTCTTACTACTCTTCCACTTCTTCTAAACCACCTTCATTCCAATTCTCAATTCTTGTTTTCCTCTTTCCCATCTTTTCAATCTATCATGCTTTCTATTTATTCTATTTCTTCTAGTATCCCATTTTTTTCTTACATGTGCCACCACTTTATATCAATTTTCCACTCTTCCCATCTTTTCCATTTTTTCCCTCCACAACTAGCTTCTAACTAGGTCTTTATCCTTTGAGAATCCTTCCATAGTTACCCTTTTCTTCTCATCAGTTCTAGCCTTTTGCACTTTGTATTCCCATTTTAATCTTTCCATCTCAGTACTCACTTATTTTTTGCATCTATGTGAGTGTTTGTGCTTTATATCCCTGCTTTAATTCTTCCTTTTCCTTCTTATCATCCCTAATCTTCATCCCTTATTTTCATTTTATTCTCTTTTATTGTGTTCCCCTATGTCTTCACCACCTCACCACTTTTTGGCTTGTTAATCTCTTCTAATCACCCATTCATATTGTCAATATCTTCTAAAGATATGATTGCAACATACCTTATCTCTTCAACTTCTTATCCACCCATACTTTTCTTTCCATTATATTTCTTAACCCCTTTCCTATTTTCCATCCCATTCTCATCTCCAACACTGCCCTATGATTTTATTAATTATTTATCTCCTTGCCTATCATTTTCTTGGTCACATCTTTACCTTCTTCTTCACTCTTATATCATCCTTTTTGTGTCCTCATTTCACTCCTTTTTCCTCATGTTTCTTTTTCTTCCGTGTCTTTCCTTATTTCTCATCTTCATCACCAAACTATTTATCCTTGATCTTTTTTAGACTCCCTTTCAAACCTTTCATTTCCTCCCATATTTTTCATCCTCCCCTTACCCTTCATTATTTCTACACTTCTTTCCCTATCCTTTTCAATTCTCTAATCTGTCATTCTTTAGTGCATTCCTCAAAACCCATCTTCCACCTTTTATTTTTCTTCTCTTTTCTCTGTTTGATTTCATTTTTTTTTGTCTCCCTTGATGACATTCCTTGTTCTTCCAAACCTTCCTTTTTTCCTCCTCCATATCCATTCTTTGATCCTTCCATCCTTCTCCACCTTCATGTTTATCTATGACCTCATTATTTTCTTTACCTATCTCTTCATCCATCTCCTAGTCTACCTTAACCTCATCCCTTATTGGATCCTCTTTATTTTCTCCCATTGGCACTCCAACTTCACACTCATTAGAGTGTGGTCACAATTTGTATTGATTATACATGTATATACATGTTTATTTCCTCATATCCTCAACTCTCTTGCTTTAATGCATGAAATCTTGCAAGTTCATTGCTTTAGGACATCTATTTCTTCCTTCAATATCTTTGTCTACTAAGCACGGGTCCTCCTTTTATCCCTCTTTAACTACTCCCCTCAGCCTATAAATCACCTCTTCAACCTTTAAACCCTAGAAATTTTTTGAGTGTACTTAACAGAGTGTGATTAACACACCTTTTTTTATCCTTTAAAACATGCTCATGCAACACATTCGTAGGGCTTGTTTTCATTAAGCCAAGCCCACTTTGGGTCTATTTTTAGTCCTCATCATAGAAATAACATTGTGCCTTCTTATCATCCTAATGTGCTTAGTTGATGTTTTCATGACAACATTTATCTCTTGATTATATTCTTCACTTTACCATTAGTGTTGTTTATTGCCTTACCATGTCTAATTTACCTTAAGAAAGATAACAACAATAATAAACATATAAATCATAACCATAACCATAGAATTCATGATTATACACATAAACCTAAGCATAATAACATTCAAACAATGATATCCAACACATTTTGTACATATTTACAACAAACTTTGTAATATTTTACTTAGGGTGAGAGGAGTTGCATGATGCATACAAAGTTATCAAAATATCCACACCTTATCTAAGGCCCCTACATACATTATTTTCCTACCTAATCATTAGGTCAATTGTCTAGTGACTGTAGATTTGTGTTAAGTCATCCTTATACTTGAATACTCGCTAAACTAACATTCATAACATTTCATATATCATTAGCTATTAAAGGGTGTACTCTATTCTCCTCTTCTACATTCATCCCTACATGGAAAGAATCATACTCCACTCTAGGTCTTTTACCCTATTTTACCATCATAACAATTACATCCCTCTACTCTAGTTGTTATGTTTGCATAGGTACCACCTATTTTTTCCTCAATGTGCATCCCCTTACATAGTGAGGGTTCTCTTCATGGACAAGCTGACGGTCATGTTCTCTAGCCCTACACCTTTCAAAATGAAATTCTTACCTTCTTCACTACTAAGGAGCTAAGAGTTTAGGCTTGAGCTCAGGATGTGGGTGCCTTTCTTCTTACTATTGGTTTAATAGTGCTTCCATTATTGCCATTACATGTTGCAATATTTAGTATATATGCACATTCATCGTGTAGATTATTTTGGGTCATGAAGGTTATTAATTATCTCTATCGTTGTTCCCATTATTTTCCATTTTCAACCTCTGGTAGTTCTATGTACCTTGAATAACCTACAAAACCAAGTGACTTCATGATAGATATTCATTCTTACCATAATTCTTTAAATAATCTACCCAACTATTATTCCTTGCTGACATGATTATCCATTCCATCGATAGAAAGGGTCATATGATGTCATTGATTCCATTGAATAGTATTCCCATTTGAAATATTCATGTCTACTTACCTTTTCATGTAAACACATAGCCTTCAATCCAACTAGTCATCTTGATATAGTCATTATGTGCTATCATGATGTCTTTTTATTTCCCTTATGATCTAATCCACATCTGATGTCTCTAATTGCTTTATCATCTTATGATCCTTGTGGGCCTAGTAGTTATTTTGCATAATTATCACCTTTACCCCAATTGACATAAATTGGCTTCCCACCTTGGGTTACTGCAATGGTCACACCTCCAAAACTATCACTATTATTGGTGGAAGTAGCTCCCAAATACTTGTCACTATAGAAGCTCCCCTATCTTATACAATTATATAAATAATATCATAGACCATATAGCTCCCTATTATTAGGGCCTTTTCTAAGTGGAACCCAAATTTATTAGTTTCAAGGAACTATGACAAAGGATGTAGACATGGCCACCTTTTATCTAGCCTACCCATGCATCTCTTGGGTCAGGCATGATCCATCCTCTATCACTCACCATAGTACCAATTTTCTAACTCATAGAATCTACTTGACCATCAAAAAAATTCTTTGCAAGTCAACAATTTGCTACTACCCTTAAAATTTAGCTCATAGTGATTATGACCTTTCACCAATAAGACTATGCAGATCTTAATAGATGCCCATATCCTCAAACTTAGATCATAGTGATAGATACCATCACTTGCTTATACCCTCAAATAATTTTAGAAGGTGTAACCTCGTAATGAAGGCACCTCTTCTTTGACTTAACTCCATCATAGGACATTTGTGGTGTTTAGCCTTTTTTTATCCACTTATTTAACCTACCTTGCCCATTCATGTTTTCTCCTCCTAATGCATGTGGGATTATTATGGTGACTATTAACCAATCTACAACATGATGCCTCACTATTACCAAACTATCAACCCACACCTAACCATATGGTATATCACATTAGGGCAACCTATTTGAACTCCACTTTAGAACTAGATTTTCCCTAAAGTTTTGTTGGATATCACATGTACATAACTATGTAGGTAGTGTCCACTTGCCTAGTGCATATGGAGTCATCTTGACCACCCCCTACCTAAACCCTTTCCAACCACTCTTTTCCACCAATTAACTATTCAACTGCATCCACCTTGATGTTGGTCATTTTTGACCCAACCTACTACATATCTTTACAACCTTGCCTAAGATATTTTGACCGTACCCACCAACCTTGTCATGTTTCATTTTTGAATGACTCAACTATTTAGGTTATTTTATAAGAACACTTCCTACCCTAGATACCCAAAACCAACCTTGACCCTATCTATATCACTTGATAGTTATGACTTTATCATCTATGATTAATGTTATGGACTAGTTACCCCTGACATATGTCCTTCTAGACCCAAACTTAAATTAACCAGCATTGGCAACTTTCATTTGTGTGTGATCTTATTTACCTCACTTAGTCATATTTTGTGTACATGTTTGCATATTGAATACCCAAATACCTTATGGCACCACCTAGTGCCTCCCCACCAATCACTTATCAAACCCACACCCAATTTTGCTTTACCTCATCGACTCCCATTTTGAGGGGGAACACCTCCTCCCATACTTGAGGCATCTTGACCTTTGACCAAGTGATCTATTTTTATTTTGTATCTTGTTAATTCAAAGTTACATAACAAAAAGGGGCAAAATATAGACACTTAAAAACTACACACTTGTAGTTTTTGATGATTGAATGCCTCAGGAACCCCTAAAGACCCCTTAAAACCTTCTTAACCCTTAACCAACCCCTCTTAACCTAACCAAATCACTATTATCCTATTTACATACTACTATTCAAAAGTACTATTTGAAATTACTATTCACTATCACTATTCACTATAGGACCCACTATCACTATTCATGATGACATGGTAAGTGACATGGCTTGGAAGTGAGGTGGCATGAAGTGGGACATAATAACCTAATTGGGACCCACCTCCAAGGTATGTAATGACATCATTAAGCACCAAAAGGCCCCTCCTTTGAAGTATGGTGCATTTTTCCCTATAGGACCATCATTCAACATGTGGTTTTATCCTCATGCATGGATAATGATGCCAAAATTCATGGAGAACTTAGCCAAAAGATGGAAGTGAGTGATGGAAAGTATTTTGGACCCATATGAGCCCATGTGCATGATTCCCACTCCATTTTAGACTCTTTAACAAGTTGGGAGACAAACCAACCAAGTGGGAGACCTATTGTCTAAGTGGGAATCTCATCCCCTTGTCTTTCATGACAACTCATACACCCACGTGGAGAATGGTTCCAAACTTCATGGGGCACTTAGCCAAAATATAAATTATCTTGGTGAAAAGTCTTTTGGCCTCATTTGAGCCCATGTACATGATTCCCACTCCAAATTGGACTCATGTGCAAGGTTTAAGACAAACCAAAAAGATGGGAATCCTACTACCTTTATCCCCTTTTTCATTTATGAGCCCACTTGAAAAATGGAGCCACACTTCACTATTCCACTTCTTTGGTATGTTTCTTGACATCAAATGCTATAAATATGACCCTCCCCCTTCACCCATATTTAAGTTGGTTTTTGGTGAGAACATTATCATCTTGCAGGTTTTAGGAACACTTTTGAAGGAGATCATCTACATCTTAGAAAAAAAAAATTGAAAGCAATAAAGCTTTTCTTGAAATTAGTGCAGTATTCCAACAACGTCATCAATTACATCTATACCAACATTATTTTTCAAGCTTGGAAGGTAATCCTTATTGTGTTTCTTTTATTCCTTTATTTATTTCCTTCTTTCTTTTTATTTTTTTGGCCTCCATACCCTTCACCTCTTAGCCTCTTCCTTATTATCCCATTCATCCATTTATCTCTTTTTCATATTTATCCATTTATACTTTTAACCCCATTTTCCTTTTTGTTCCATTTACCCCATTTTTCTCTTTGTTCCATTTACCCCCATTTACCACTTTGTCATCCTTACCCCTTTGCCCCATTTACCCATTCATCTCCTTGTCTATTTACAACCTTAACCATCTACCAAACCATTTATTTTTTTAATACTTATCACTTTTCCAAACCAAAACCACAACCTTAAGATAATTAATTTTTAGCATTAGTATTAATCACACTAGTTACTTTGTTTTAATTATATTAATAAAATATTTAAGTTTCTTAATCAAAGTTAGTCATTTGTTGTTTTAGTTTTAGTTATTTTCTATTTTATGCAAGTTCATTTCATTTTTATTTATCAACTCAAATGTTTAAAGCAGGTCGATTGACAACCTCCTATAAAGCTTTTGCTTCTAGGATCTAGCTCTTACTAGGCAATCCACCCATCTACTTATATAATAAACAAGTTTTATGATAGTTTTTTCTTATTTATAAGTATTCTTCCCTAGCCAAAGAAGAGTTCTCCATAATCATCTGGATTCAACGCGTGCACATTCAATAGGTATTATTCTAAAAACCCATAACATAGTTTCTTTCTTTTCACACTAAGGAAAAAGCAAAAAAATTAGATAGAAATAGGTATAATGGCATTAGGGTTTCTAGGAAAGGCCTTTTCATTGTAATAAATATTGTAAGGCCCTCTTATTAGACTTGGCAAGTTTTCATGCCTTACCTCTGCAGCTCTATTAGGATCATAAGTTAACAACATTGTAATGTAATAAGGTTGTTATTGGATGTTTTTTTGAATTGAAGGTACACTAGCCAAATATTGGGTCATATATTCTTGGTCTTACTCAATGTATAGAGGCATGCTAACCAAATAATTAGCTAAAGGATCTTGAGTATGTTCCCCTGAGTGGGTGTTGTATGGTGGATAAGAATCTTTCTCCTAAACAACATCGTCTTCATAAGGGTCTTGAACAAAGTCCTCTTATGTGATAATAGTTCCATATTCTAGATTGTACATGACTCTGCTATGTGTATAGTGATATATGGTTAAATCAATGGCAAATGCTACGCGATAAGAGAGGTTCAAATTTCTAAAAACTCTAAAAAAAATGTCTACAATAGATAAAAGGTTCAAAATAGGTCTAACTTAGTCAAAATAATGGAGTTGTATCTCCAAAAGGTCTATGCTAAAATTTGGTAAAAATAATATAACATCAAATTTCTAATGTTAAATGTCTACACACAAACAAGGTTAAGTAAAATGAACTAAAAACAAGATGCCAAACTCTAGGTCCAAAGATGTTCTAAATAGGTCTAAACTATGAAAGATAAAATTTGCTAGGTCTTTTGGCCAAATACAACATCAAAATATAGGCTCAAAAAAGGCATTTACTAGGACTCTTGGCCAAACATGACATCAAAAGTTAGACTTTGAAACAAAGGGATATTTTAGTCTAACAAACTTAGAACACTTTGGCATAAATAAGGCACCTTATTCTAGAGATAAGCATGATCAAATTGGTATAAGGCACTAAATAAAAGGTATTTGAAGATAGACCAATCCTCAAAAATACTATATTTTTTCAAAATTTTAGGTCAAAAATTAACCTAAGTTACATAACCTAAAAGATAAAGATCTATGTATCAGCCCCTATGAGATGAGGCTTAAAAAAAAATCAATCACCATTTATATCTAAACTTGTAAAATTTAATCAAAGACTCAACTTAAGAAAACTTAGGCTTTATTGATAAACAAGATAGGTAGTTTTGAACAACATTATTTCACTAAAACAAAGATCCCACAAGATGTAAATTATTGGTTAAATAATGACTACTTGGACATAAGATAAGACAAGTCTATGGAAATAATTTGAGTAGCATAATAGCGTTATCACTCTCAAAAAATGTAACAAAGTTTTATTTCAAATAATTTTAAGGCTCAAAAATTTAATTTATTTGGGTAGCATAACATTAACAATTTCAATCAAGTGACACACACAACATTTTTGACACAAAATTTTTCTAAGTTTAAAGCAAGGTGTTAAATGGATGGCATAACGCCTCCTCAAACAATAGAGTATTGTAGACAAATAAACTCATTTAAGATGTGGTATAACAAATGAAGTTTTAAACATAAAACACCAAGAAATAAAGGAATAAATGACTAAATACAACTAAGTATATCATCCTATATCCTATCATGGTGTGGCAAGTGGGGTTGACTAAAACTTACAAGTTATGACCATCTATATTGATCCCAAGAGTGGCTAATAAAAGAGAAACATCATGTCAATTGAGTTCATACTAATCAACTTATTATGCAAGGGTATATTCCTTTTTATGATGATTCCATTTGTGGACTACTTATTAGAATCCCTTGGTTGACCAGATCTGACTCAAGCTTTCACTATAAAAGGAAAGGATAGCCATTCAACCCCCTAGTTCTCATAGTATGTGTATCTTAATTTGTATACCCCATTATGGATTAGGGTTGAAACACTACCAGTAGGTGAATTCCCTAGATAACTCATGAGAAGTAATGACACTCCCTTCACAAGCCAAATTAAATGAAAAGAAAAGACTAAGTGAAAAGACTTTAGGGTTAGTTTTAGATCACCCAAACCGTATGAGTTTTTCGGAGAGCCTAGACATATTTATTTACATGCCTTGGACTAGGCATAAATGCAAGTGAAAAGGTGATTTTTTTCACCCAAGTTCCCTATAGGGGATGAGAGAGAGCATACACATGCTATTCATTTTGTGAAAATAAAATATCAACAAATAGTTACAAGATTTTGTGATTGAAGTTATTATTAATTTTAGGCACCAAATTAAAATGTGATGAAGTTATTGACTTGGCCCCTTAGATGAAGTGAAAAAACTTTGAAATAAGTTGTATAACACAACTTAAGTGAAAACCATCTATGTTCATTTTAATCCCAAAATCCAAATGTTCAAGATTTAGCCTAAGTTCATTTTTAAAACACCAAAAATTAAGTATTCAAGACGTATCCATTTTTTTAATCACCCAAAATGAAATGTTTAAACCACTTAAACTTGTAATTTTGTGTTCCAATCATGCTTTAGACCTATAATGGTTAGATAGTCTCCTTCTTTGAATCACTTTTAATGGTGAACAAATAAACTTTAGAAAAGCAGTTCTTGGGTTTTTATTTTTGAAAACATAGTGACCATGGTCAGTTAGAACTAATCGATGCTAGTTTTAAGGAAATTGATGTCGATCAGTCTCAAACAGAACTGATGATGGGAGTAAATTATCAATACCGATCAACTAAGACTAATGTTGGTTACTTGTGAACCCAAAGGCAAAATCACATAAGATGAAAAGCGTTAGTCCAAAAGATGATAAAAACTCCTCAAAAATTGTAACATAAGGATTAGATAGAGAGTATAAAATATAATGAAACCAAAAAATCATGAAAGTGAATGCTAAAATGATTTAAAATGCAATATTTATAAGTCGTATTTCACCCTACATACCAACTGATGATGGTCACATCGAATTGAGATCGATTAGGTAGAACTGATGATGGTTTGGTAGAATTGATGTTGGTTAGGCCTGATTGATATTAGTCTCTATGTAGATCTGAGTTAATTCAACAATTCAAAATATGACAAAATCAAAGATAAAACTATAAATTCAAAAATATTCAAGCATTCATTTGTTAGTTTTTGAGTTGCATATTCATCTCCTTGATACATGGGGTGCTCAATGTCCCACCAGATGTGCCATTTATAATCAAGGAATCCAAGAAGGGTGGTTAGGCCATCTATTAGAATAAGTAAGAAAACTAGAATAAAAACACACTAACATGCATAACACTTGCTTGCCTAGATCATAAGGGGGAGCTTAGTGAATAAACAAAAAATTATAAAGCTCAACTAGAATGCAAAGAAATTAAAAATTCCTCACCTTCCTTGAATGCTCTAAATGATGTGTTCATTTGGATTGTTTGGATTATGCTCAAGAAATCTTTGGCAAATGGAGTTATGTGTCTCCTGCTCTCCTTGGCACCATTGTTTGGATCATACTTACTTAATGTAGCTTGATGGCTTGTCTTGTAATTTTGGAATTATAACTCTATAGCTTTGAATCATGCATCAAATCCTGCATTATAACTTTACTAGGTCACAACTCTCTAAATGAAGAGGTCTGGGCTTGTATTTATAGGTTTAGTAACTAACCCCAACCCAAGGTGAGTTAGAGTGTACTTAGATCTTGGAATGGGTTAAAACATAATATTTTTGAGTTAATTAACCCCATTAGAGTTAAAATGTGTCAAATGGTCATGATTAACAATGAATAGGATTGTTGAGATATTTTAGGATATTTGACAACTCACAAAAAGGTAACTATTAATTCCTTGGATATTCTTTGATTTTTGAATTTCCTTTTTGATAATTCATTTAATTGCTCATTATTAATTCAATTTAGGTACTTGATTAGGTTTTGAATCTTAATTAATTTCATTTAGTAATTTTAGTATTTTCCAATATTTGAATTAATTGATTTGTGCATTTGCCCCATTTAATTGGTTTATAAGCCAAATAACATGTTATGAAGCCAAATTTGAGATGTTTAGTGATTCTTAGGCTTGATTTCCAAAGGTTGATAAAAATTGGTCTAAATTTTGGTATAAAGCCTTTGGTGGCCAATTTTAGGTGTCTACAAAAATTAGAAGTATAGATATCATTATGTTAATTATTAATGTAGACTTGTGTATTGGATATACTCAAGGGCTTATAGTGAATTGATCATGCTTAAACTGTTAAAAAAAATAAATGTTTAATAATATTGGAGAAATTTTAAAAGAGAGGGAAATTAGGGCTTCTGGTATGTTTAATGGAAAGATAAATGTGGATTAGTGGATTTTAAAAAGATATTGACAGAGTAAATAAAATGTTAAATAGGTTTTTTGTTTATGGAAAATAGGATACTATTGTTTTATTATGAAGATATCTTGGTGACAATTAAAATATAGGTAAAATAGAGTTCTATATGTGTTGATAAAAGATTTGGAAATAATACATTTTTATTCATGTATGTACTGGGGTTATACTTCATATCAAAACTATGAAAATGTTAGAAGGGTTTTAAAAAGGGGGTTTGTTCTATGTTATCAAAATAAAAATGAAATCATTTTGGGATAAAAGAAAAAAAGAGACTGCCAATATATATATATATATATATATATATATATATATATATATATATATATATAACCATGTACCATACGTAAAATATAAACTATGTACCATATGTGACATATAAACATATATAGACTATACCATTTTATTTAAAGTGGAGTTTATACAAATATATAGTATGGATATTTATATACTATCTATGTATATATATATATATATATATATATATATATATATATATCCAAAGGATATATAGTAAATGTATTCTTTAAAAGTTAAGCAAGTATATATATATATTTATGTTTTCATATAAATTGAATAGGTTACACACACACACACACACACACACACACACACACACATATTTAAGATAGTCACATGAATTAGTGGGATAAGCTATTCATATGAACATAAGAATTTTATTTTAAACACTATGAATCAAATGCATAGTATACAACATATATTTATACACATAATAGATTGTGTAATTTACTATGAGACTTTTATTTATATGTATTTCAGTAAGATTCTAAGAATGGAAGATTTTTGAAACAAATGAGTCTTAAACAGTGAATTTTATTTATAACCTGAGAACATATTAAGTCAAATAATTTATGGCTAGAAGTGGAAACTATGAGAGTTTGATTTAAATTGAAAACATATTTCATTGTATTAAGGAAATTATTGACTATTTTTCCATGGTACTTGGTAACATAGTTTATTGTATAAATTACCTAAATTTTATAAATATGATATTAGGAATAAAATTGAGCCTAGTTGTATTCATTATTTTTGATGTTAAATTATGAGAACGGGGGTTTTGGATATATTAAGGCCGTATTTGTTCTCGAAACTTGTTTTGGAAGTTTTTACCTTTTAAGCTTTAAGAATAATAACTAAAAAATTCTATTAGTAGGTCATAATGTTGATTAAATTATATATATTATGTGATATATATAATAAAATCATATAAATATATGTAATATACATATAAGAGAACCTAAGTCCTCTTATACATGTATAGCTTATATTTATAGAATAGGTAGCATGCCTATAGTTATAGTAGTGACTAATAAGTTAAGTCATGAAATCCTAAAGGATATGGAACTTTTTGCCACTTGGATATGAATTTTTTTTGGATATTAAAAATCTCTCCTCATCCATGTGGCATAATGGAATCACCTCTAGGCTTATGGGTAGCCTAAGGAATGAGGTGAGTCTCTAGATAGAGCTAGCTCCCTTGATGTAACACTTAGGATTGAACCTACAACTAAACCTTCAGGGGTGAAAAGGGAGAGATAAAATAAAATAAAAACTAACCTAATGGAGTTGATACACTATATATGTTGATGACATTTAACCATATGTATCTTACACTTGAGACCAAGAAACTAACCAAAACATACACATTTCCAAACTAAGTCTTCTTTCATCAATGTTAAATTATGAGGTTATGGAATAATGCCTTGGGATAGGAGGAATATAAAAGAGTACTTTAATTTCACTAATTAAAATAAAAACTCACTTAAACTATAGACATAACCTGAAACACTTTACATGCCCTAAAAGAAGAAGCTATAAATAGGTGAAAGAATGAGACACAACGCTAAGTAATTTATAGTCTTCACTAAGAAAATCCAAAATTCAAGAAAAAAACACTAATTAAATTCATATAATAGGTAAAAATTATTCATTTTATTTATCAAAATGTATAAAAATTATCATGGCTTCACCATACTTAGGTGGAGCATCAAATACAATAGCCAAAATGGCTAGTTCTTATAGAACTTGAGAGAGAGAGAGAAGAAAAGAGAAGTACAATGGTCAAAAGGACACTTTTAAAGATGATAAAAAGAGTTAATTATTCATTATAATAAGGTATGGGCTGAACCATGCAAGGTCATGAATTACAAATGTCAATTCAAGTCATCAAATTTATGCAAAGTGGCACAAAACTCCTTTTTTTGCATAGAAAAATTACCTTCATGATTGGGCTTGTTTTAATAACCAATAAATGATGAGGACAAGGTATTATGATTGTAATTAAATATATGTAGATAATAAATTCCTCTTCTTGCATTGGCTACATACCTAGTCCTTTGAAAACCTTTGAAAGTGAGCCATCATCATCTGTTGTCCACAAACCTGCCCTTCCATGCACCCTGCACACTTGACCTCAAAATTGGCATCATTTATTCAAGAAAATAAATTATAGGGAGCGTATGAAAAAATTTAAGGCCTTACATGGAATTTTAATAATAAATCACACCTTAAAATGATCTCACTTGAAATTTTCCATCTTCTTCACTAGCTTGCCCAATATGCTAGATTTGACTAGTTGAGTTGAATCACCTAGTTTGGGAACTTAGAAGTTGTTTTAGGACATTAAATTAATATGGGGAGTTATACTAATTCTTAATATTTCATCTCAACTTTTTTTCATCTTTTAAATCTCCCTGTAGCCTACACAACACGTAAAATAGTGAGAAAAACCTTGTTTCTTTACCCATCTATACAAGTCCATACAAATCAACTTGGTGTGGCATATCCTGAGGTATTAATATACAAAATAAAATCATAATTATATAAAAATTATTTAATTTTGTTATATTTCCATCTTCCTTTCTCCAGATTGGTTCTTCTAAGGGTTTGTAAGGGTTTGTAAGTAGTTTTCATTCTTAAGCATTATTCATAAAAATTACACATCCAAATTTAAAAAAAAATCCACAAATTTTGTTTTCAATGAACTTAATAACTCCCCAAAACATTTTGGACTCTGATGAAAAACATCAAGAGAGATATGAACACTTAAACTTACCCATATGAGCCCTTTCTTCCATTCACATAGGCCTAACGTTGGTTCCAATGCCAAAATTAGGTTCCCCTTCAACCTATTTTCTATAAAAAGTATTAAACACATCTATATTGATTATATAAACATGTAAAATTAGGCTTCAAATCATGTCTAAAGCCAAATTTTGAGTGACCCTCTCCTTGGGCATCAAGCTTAATCCTTATCTAGTAGGCTCAAATACATTAAGGTTTAAAATGGTTTTTTGGGTAGTTATCCCTACATCAAATATATTTAAAACCTCAATTATATATATAAAAAACATTACCTAATCAATTAGGAATCCCTACCAAGTCTAGGAATGAACATGATCCTCTATTTGGTTGTTACACCCATTCCTTGCTTACTAGGTCCACCTGCACACCCTAGTGTCCAAACCACCCTTCTTATTTTATTTCTCATGTGAGGTATTTTACATGATTTTATAGGTTTTTTAAATCTTAAAAAACCCTATTATAATTTATCCTTGGCTTATGGTTTCAAATTTTATCATTTTCCTTCAAATTTGCTAGGGTTTGTGTATGAGGAAGTGCCCCCTGTTTGAGAAAAAATAGGGGTACTTCCCATATTTTATCATCTAAACCAATTATTTTATGTGTTATTCCAAGTGAAAAGGATTCTTTCCAAAAAAAAATTTAACTTAAATTAAATAATAGACCTTCTAACTATCTCCATTTCCAAGACAAACCCTCAATAATGTATATTATACAAGGTTCCCTCAAATTAACTATGTTTTCTTATTTTGATCCTATTCTTGATTTATGTTTTATGGGAGAATAAAATATATATAAATACCATGTTCCCAATTTTACAAGTTATTTCATTACCATAATCACCTACACATCTCTTTATACCCTTGTTTAGCACAGACTGTATGTGCAGTTCTAACTGTGTTTTCTTATTTTGATATCATGCCTATAGGTTATGTATAAGTGCTTATTGAGTTTTACTAATATTATTATGATGTAAGGAATTAATTTAAATTACCATTAATTTAAAACACTTTCACTTATCTTGGATCCATTTTTATGCTCTTTGGAAGCATAAAATGTGTTTTCTTGCCTAGACTGAGACATCTCTTACTTGACCCCTATTATAAGTCACCTTAACAAGCTTAACATTTGAAAATTAATTTTAAAAATCCCTTAACTATCTCTATATTTTTTGATATCTAATTTTATTCATTTGTCTCATCCCAATCCTTTACATGACCATTACACTCTTACTTAGGTGATTGAGTGTACAATTCCTTATTGTGATTGTGACATATGCTCTTTTAGCCCTACCTATAGGTGTCTCTAGCTTCATGGGACCTTGGCATGGTTCTTAAGGGAATTTAATTATCTCTTTAGAAAATCAAGTGTATTTTTCACTAGTACCTAGACTTTATAATCTTAAAATAATACTTTGTGTGCAAAGTTCTAGGTCACTACATCATACCCTATTATAGGTGACTTTGGCAACCTATGTACGGACTAAGCATTTGTTTAAGAGGGTTTAAACATAGAAGATATTTTATTGATTATCACTGGGTCACAAAAACTTGATGAAAACATTTTAGAACCATTTATATATGGAATATAGACCTAACTTGCAACTTTGGTGGAGAAAGGTCACTTTTAGGCTTAGACCTATAGACAATATTGAAAGAATCTAGTGTGTTTATGGACATATTTGAGGCCCTCAAAAAATTAACTCCCTTTACTTTTTGACCTCCATATTTGGCATGGGTATATTCTATGCTAGTCGTTATGCATTAACCTTAAATTAGGCCTTGAAGCCTCTTGCAAGTATGTCATAAGGGATCATCCAAAAGCTCTTTGGTCTCTATTTTACCTTTTTCAAGATTTGATCCCAAAACTCAGTCTTTGCCTCTTTAAAAATGGTTTAAAATTATCTTTTCCCATTTGACACTTTGCATTAGTTATCAAATCTTCTTCATCATATCAAGGTCTTCAAAAGGGTGTTAAATTGTCTCCATCTCTTCAAGTAGGTTTTTGATACCCTACTCAGCCACTTGTAGATAGGTGTCTTAATGCACCAAAATGAGATATAATTTAGCAACATATAATTAACAATGAATATGTACCTTGTATGCTCCATGTCAATACCAAAACATACTTTTATTAGCTTTAAGGAGTTTGAAACACATATCAAGCTTTTCACCCCTGAGGATGACATCAGTAATGGCTATAGGTGGATGCTTTGGCTGTGTTATCTAGGCAAGGTATGAAATAAAAGTAAAACATGCTTATGGAAAGCCTCAAAACACCTCAAATGCACTTCCAATCCTCAAATTCATGATCTTCATTCTTGGACTCCTTGAAACTAACTTTAATACACCTTTTGTAACCTAAAGATCACTTGTATGCACATAGAATATAGCAAGCAAGGGCATCTCATGGTTGTTTAGCATGGTGAATTTAGTATATGACAAAATTGACACCTAAATTAACTCTCTTGAACTCCTGATAGTTTGAACAACTGATATACCTTGAATACAACTCTAGGAATAAGGTGAGCAAGTTCATACATGTGACTACAAGTGAAGATAGACATGAAATTGATAATGGAGGAATTTAAGCTAGAAAGCTACTCAAATGATGACATGGTGGAACCAAAAAATGGAATGAAATTACCACATGAATTATACACCTATATAATATCATTTTAAAGCTATATGAGACCCCTACAGGAGAACAAATTTAACAAACAAGAAACACTTCAATTGAAACTGCACATGGTGACACCTTCTTGCAACATAGGCCGATTTACTCATCCAAACACCATGTAACCTAAAACAAATAATGGATATCATGTGATAAGGAATAAAACATCCTCTAAAGCCAACATCACCAACTATGTCATACATATTTGAAAAACATTGATCAAAACCTATAGGGTGCAGGAAATAGCTAGCAAAATAACACAATAAACTTGTTAGAAATGGTTCATAAATAATATTTGACCAATATTAAAAATAAATATATGAAAATTAAGGTATCCTAGTTTATAACAACCTCAAAAAATATTTTTTCTTGAAATTGCTTGTGTTGTCCATACCGAGCAAAAACCTGAAGGTCACCTTAGTCTATCCAAAAAAGAAAGAAATGGGTAGAATGTTTTTGGCATAAAAATTAATATTTTATATCAAAAAAATAATATATATTAATTTTATTAAGGTTAGTATACCCTCCATGATCTTCCCCATGTGGCACACTTTCCAATGCTTCTTATAAGTGCCATTTTCTCCCTTTTTCAATTGATTCCTATAATTTTAGTTAGACAACCTACAATATTCTAGGGTAAATAACATATTTGACATATTTATTAACTTATTTTACATTTAACATGAAAATATGACACCTAATAACCTTGGGAATCATGACACTTGCATTTAGGACCCTTAAAAACACATTAAATGACTCAAATTGATATATAAGCTAATATAACTAAGACTAAAGTTAATATAGCACTAAATGACATAAAATAAACTATCGAACATCTCATTATAATATATTATATCCCCTATATACCTATAAAGTCAATTTTTTACCTATAGGTGCCCCAATTTGACCTAAAAGTCAAATTTGGTCAACAAATTTATGACTCATAGGGGTAGCATGCCTACTATAGCCTTATTAGTCTATTGGGATTATGGAGTCATATAAGGACTAATAAAAACTAAGATACATTTTTCCATTCACTACAAACTTTTTATCAAGACAAGACACTAATGACTACCTCCACCACACAAATCAAGAACACACACAAAACAAGGCAATAAAGAAACAAGACACACACATATATTCTCTAAGCACTTGGGGGAAGTAAGAAAATACTATTATATAAAAATAACCATCAATAATACCTCCATTTATATGATAAAAATGAAAATATCTTTAATCTCCTTCTTCATGAGATGGATAAGGGTGTCAAGCATGCTTCTTTTTGGATTAAACAGTTTGTGGACTAGACCTATTCCTTGTCACTTCACTTGATCTGACCTCAAGTATATCATCTTAAAATAGGTCTCTAAAATAGGTATACTCCTCTTGTTATTTCAAACATACCTTATATTGTTTCCTACTCTTCATCTCATGGTCAATTTTCATCTTCTTTGTAGGCATGGTCTTAAGAGGAATGATCTCTTGTTCTTTAAAAGATTGAGGCCAACAGAGTTTTGTATTGACCTTTAAATGATGATGTAAAATTTGATCATGATATTACATTTCAATGTTAACAATTTCATATTGTTTACCATCACTTTTTATTATCTCTAAAGAAGTATTAGATTCCTTGAGGGACTCAAATTCATTGTAAATGTTTTCAAACTATTGCCACAAGTCCACATCCTCTCTTTGAACCATGCCATCTTTCTTACCACTACTTGTAGTCAGCTTCAAAGATATTTTAAACCCATTTAGAGACTCAAAATCATTTCAAATTTCTTCAAACTAATACCATAATTCCACATCTTCTTTTTTATCAACATCATGAAGGGGAACAATAAGAGAAACCCCTCCATCTTCTTCTTTAGAATCCAAAAGGACTTCTTCCAATATTTCTTCTTCAACACAAGGAAGGTCTTATTAATCATCAACCCAATCTGAAACATCCACATAATAATTCACCTCTTATTTATCATTAATCCAATATGAAATCTCCATCTCCTTCTCCTTCGTTGTGGTGCCAAGACTAGGCATTTTCAAGTCATGTGAATTAGCCCAATGAGGCTGTCGAAAGGGTAGGTTTTCTTCAAGCAAGAATTCTAATTTTTTTAAACCAAATTATACTCTTTATGTTCCCATACCACAAGTACACTAAGGGAAATATTTATGGGGTGTGGAAAATATGAAATAGTTGGTGGAGGTGGCACATAAAACTCAAAATCAGATTGAGAGTGAAGTGTAGGGTATTCTTTTGGAATCTCTTGGGGAAGGAGAGTCAGACCTTGGGCTAGAATGTATTGGTTTCCCTCCTTCCATAGGACAATAATTTAATTTAAATTTTATTGGGCTTGAAAATTTTCTTAAGGAGGTGTGGATAGGGTGTGTTTAGGCATAGGATCTTCTTTTTGGTCTAAACCTTCCATCACCTCTTGATTTAGCAATTTCATCTTAGCCTCTAACTCTTCAATTTTATTTTCTAGGCTCTCTTGGAAAAGTATTTCTTGGAGTTTATAGGAATAATCATGAGGATTAGGATCTAATTAGGTCTACCATGGAACACAAAAAGCTTTTAGATGAAGGGTGGGAAGGACTTGCAGAGGACTAACCTCACTTTTCACTTCACACTCCTTAACAATGATTTTATCTTCTTTCTTTCCCCATGACTCTACTACCTTATTCCAGCTTAGGATGTTGGAATTAGGAGTTTATTTTTGATATGGCAGGGATAAAATTTGAGAGGAAATGAGGACTTGAACTCCACTTCCTTTGCTTCCAACATGGACTGTTGCATATGCATATTTTCCAACTCAATCTACCTATCAAGGTTAGCTTCAAACACAAGGTTTCTCTCTTCAACTCTCTCTTCCAACTAATTAGGAGAGGGTTGACTTTCATATGCTTGATATGGCTCATTTTTAGGGGTTATATATGGCTTATATTTAACTTATAGAAGTGAATATTAAGGCTGATAGAGTCGGTAAGGCTACCTCTTGTGAATGCTTAGTTTGTCTTCTAAGGATGCATTCAAACCACTCACATCTAGCATCTCATTTTTAAGCCTTTTCCAATTGGATATCTCAATATTTGATCCTTATTTATTTACCAAATCCAATTAATATCTTACGTTTTTAATGACATGATTATGAAATTCTATACCACATCTTATTTATGTGTCAAGATCCAACATGTATCTCTCATAGCCCAAAAGTGCTTGCTTGAAGGTGGAAATGGGCTGATTAGAGAAAGGGATAGGTTGAATAAGAGGGGTAAGACATTGATAATAATGGTTATAATACTGATAAAACTCATGATAGGGCTGAATATGGTCATATTGGGACTAATAATGATCATAACAAGATTGACCAAGGACTTATTCATATTGATAGGGAATGGGACAAGATGGATATGTTTCACCAACTTATGTAAGACAAATCACAACACCAAAATTATCCATGAATATTAATTGAAATAAATAAAATAAATAAATATGTTAACATCAATTTTAAAAGGATATCTTGGGTTGCTTGACCAGCTAATATGTCTTTGGAGTCACCATTGATGCTTTGAAAGATGCCTCCAAAGGCTAATGTGTTGGAGGACAACACCAAAAATCCTCCAACCCTTGAAACAAGAGTCCCAATAGGCATGCCAAAAGCTATTATCACTTAGATATTCACCCTATTAGGATATGAAAAATCTCCTCTCATCCAAGTGGCATAGTGGAATCACCTTTAGGCTTGTGGATAGCCTAAGGAATGAGGTGAGTCTCTAGATAGGGCTAGCTTCCTTGATACACCACTTAGGATTAAACCTACAACTAAATATTATGGGGTGAAAAGGGAGAGATAAAATAAAATAAAAACTAACCTAATAAATTTGATACACTAGATATGTTAATGAAATCCAACCCGATGTAACTTACACTTAAGGCCAAGAAACTAACCAAAACATACACATTTCCAATGTAAGTCTTCTTGCATCAATGTTACATTATGAGGTTATGGAAGAATGCCTTGGGATAAGAGGACTATAAAATAGGCATTAAATTTCATTGATGAAAATAAAAAATAACTTAAACCATGGGCATCTCTTGGAATACTTTGCATGCCCTACATGAAAAAGCTACCAATAGGTGAAAGAATGAGACATAATGCTAAGAAATCCATAGTCTTCACTAAGAAAATCCAACATTCAAGTAAAAAAAATTAATTAAATTCATGGAATAGGTAAAAATTATTAATTTTATCGATAAAAAGGTATATATATGATCAAGGCTTCACCACACTCAGGTGAAGCATCGAATACAATGGCAAAAATGGCTAGTTCTTATAGAACTTGAGAGAGAGAGAAGAAAAGAGAAGTCCAAGGGTCAAAAGGACAGTTGTCAAACTAATACAAGGATTTAATTATGAATTATAATAAGGTATGGTTTTAAACATATAATTTCATGAATTAAAAATGTCAATTCAAGTCATCAAAGTTATGCACAGTGGCACAAAACTCCTTTTACACAGAAACATTGCCTTTATGATTGGGCTTATTTGAACATCCCATAACTAATGATAAATGATTATTATGATTGTAATGAAATATAGGTACATCATACATGCCTATACATGAATTTTTTTCTTGATTGGTCCTTCGAAAACCTCTAAAGGTGAGCCATCATCATCTATTGTCTAGAAAACTTTCTTCCATGTGCCCAACACACTTGGCCTCAAAATTGGCATCAGTTGTCCATGAAAATACATGGGATTGATTGGATGAATTTTTTTAAGGTACTCCATGACATTTTAATCATAAAAGACACCTTAAAATGAGCTCACTTGAAGTTTTCCATCTTCTTCACTAGCTTGTCAATATTCTAGATTTGACTACCTGAGTTAAATCACCTAGTTGGGGAAATTAGAAGTTTTTATATGGAAAAAAAATAATATGGGTATTTATATTAAGTCTTAATATTCCATAAAATATTTTTTTCATCTCTTAACTCTCCCTATAGCTATCATAACACACAAAATAGTGATAAAAACCGTATTTCTACCCCCATATGTACAAGTCCGTACAAATAATGCTAGTGTGAAGTATCCTGAGGGATTCCTATATGAAATAAAATAATAATTATAGAAAAAATATTTTATTTTGGTAGGTTTCCATATCCATTTCTCCAAACTAGTTCTTCTAAGGGTTTTGCAAAGGTTTCTTAGCAATTTTCATTCTTAAGCATTGTTAATAAAAGTTCCACCTCAAAATTTTAGAAAAATTCAAAAAAATTGGTTTTTAAGGACATTAATAACTCCTTAAAATTTTTTTGACTCCCATTAAAAACATCAAGAGATATATTAACACTTAAAGTAACCCATTCGAGTCCTTTCTTCCATTCGCATAGGCCTAAAGTTGGTTCCAATGCCAAAATTGGGTTCCCCTTCAACCTATTTACTATCAAAAGGATTAAAAACATATGTAGTGATTATATAAACATGAAATAATATGATTAAAATAATTTATAAGGCCAAATTTTGAGTGATCCTCTCCTTGGGCATCAAGCTTGATCCTTTCCAAGTAGGCTCAAATACACCTTAAGGCTAAAAATGGTTTTTTGGGTAGTTATCCCTCCATAAAATAACTTTAAAACTTCCATTACACACACACACACACACACACACACACACACACACACACACACACACACACACACACACACACACACACACACACACATAACCCAATCAATTATGAATCTCTACCAAGGCTAGGAATGAACATGATCCTCTATTTGGTCGTTAGACCCATTCCTTACTTACTAGGTCTACCTGCACACCCTAGTGTCCAAATCACCCTGATTGTTTTATTGATCATGTGAGGTCTTTTTAATGATTTTATAGGTGTGCTAAAGCTTCAAAAACCCTCTTGTAATGTATCCTTGGCTTATGGTTTCAAATTTTATCATTTTTCTTCAAATCTACTAGGGTTTGTGTATGAGGAAGTGCCCCCTATCTAAGACAAAATAGGGGAAATTCCCCTACAATCTCATCAAAACCAAGTATTATAGGGGTTATTCCATGTGAAAATGATGATATACATAAAAATTGGGCACTTAAATCCAAGCATAGACATTTTAACACTCTCCATTTCCAATATAGACCCTCAATAATGTATATTGTGTAGGGTTCCCTCAAAATGACTATGTTTTCTTATTTTGATCCTATCCTAGCTTGATTTATGTTATATTGGAGTGTGATAAATATATAAATACCATGAGTGTAGACACCAAAATCTAGCCATTGATAACCTCTAATTAAGATTTTGACCAATTTCCGCGTAAAGTGCATAATTTGGCCTAAAAATGATAAAACATGCTAAATGATGTGAAACTGACATATTCAAGTGCTGATTTTGGCTAGGGTATCCTTAATGGGCCAATTTAATTTATGGACTAGCTAACTTTGATTAGATCATTTTGAGTCAAAATGCCAAATTTGCACCTAGGTGCTCTGGATTGCTCTTTCTTATCAAATCTTTTGCACAAGACACATACCTTTGTTATTTGTTGTTGGTAACATCCTAAATGGGAATATGGATCCAACACATCTGACATTTCCTTCTAATTCTAACCTAGTTGAATTTTGGACCAATAACAAAGTAGTCTGATAAATTTGAGTAATTTGTGTACAAAGTGCTTAATCATGCTTAAGAGATAATTAACCCAAATCAAGGGTTAATAATTCCATGGAAAATTGTTGAATACTTATTTTTTTAAATAGATATTGAATATCTACATCATCAAGTGATCTCATTTCTTGGGAAGACATACCTAGGCCATAAATATCAGGATGCATGCCCTATATGCCTCATCACTCCCTTCCATAATACCATATATACCTCTTAATTGCTCCTCTATCCCAAATATTTATGAGCCTATTTATCAATTATAATTAAATAAATTGGATTAATCCTTAATTACACATCTCAATCTTGAGATGGATAGTTCAGGTTGATTTTGATCAATCTCAAAAATCTATAAATAAAGAGGCCATGAACATCATTTCTAAGACTTGAGAATGAAAAGTTATAATGTAGGATTGGTTCTAAAAGATTCATGAAACTAATGTTACCATGCCGAATTGATTCCAAGCCAAGCCAAGCCACAAGCCAAAGGTGGCAAGGAGAGATGGAGGTAGCAAAGCTTCCATTGCCAAGGACTTCATGAGAACAAAACTGAGCAAGCCACTACTACAAAGGCATTTGGAGCATCCAAGGAAGGTGAAGGAATTCTTGTGTTTTATTCCTTACTTTTTAGTTGTGTTTGTCATTTGTTTTTGTTAACTAAGCTCTCCCTAGTGTCTAGGCCTAGAGATGTTATGCTAGTTAGTGTGTTTCTTTCATTTTGTTTTCATTTTGGAACTAACACTATACTAACCATCCTCTCTTGATTTAAATTCTTATATCACATATGGAATGCCTGATGGGACTAGACGCATCTTACACCTAAAAAATATCATTTTGTAGCTTTAAAATATTCATTTGGGCCTTTAAAACTCTTGCAAATTGATTTTCTAACTTTATTTTGTCATTTTTATTTGCCACAATTTTACAAAGTAACTGACATTAAGAAGTTAGAATGACATCAGTTGTATAGATTAATCGATGTTGGTTATCAAAATTGACATCGGTTGTATACCTATCATTGATCACATTAGTATAACTGATGTCGGTAGATAATCGACATTGATTAGAAAATGTCACCATTATCCATTATATAAATCTACGTCGATCACTATGTTTTTCTTAAAACACAAACCTGAGAGCTATTTTTCGAAACAAAAGGACATGCTAACATTTTTGTTGTAGGACCAAGCTTGACATTTGACAAAAACATGTTTAGATCACCTTTTGCATGCATAAAAAATCAATTTGGAACCTTGTTTTGGTGTTTAACAAAAGAATTTATATGTTTGTGGTGAATGTTTTCAAAGTTATAACTAAGACCAAGGGGTCAAATTAACACCACCAAATATTTCATTTGGGCTTAAAATTAAACACACTTGTAAATTTTATTTGTAATAGTTGTTTAATTATATTTTATTTGGCAAAAAGAAGAATGTTGCATGTATGCCCTTCCATTTTCCCCCTTTATGGAACCCTTGGAATAAAAAGAACCATTCCTATTACAAATAGCCTAGTCTAAGGCTTAGAAATAAATTCATCTAAAACACTCCCCAAAAACTCATCAAAGTTTGGGTGACCTTGAAAATGACCCTAAAGTCTTTCTACTTTCATGCTTTCTTTATTTTTATGCAAACTTGGCTTGTGAAGGGGACTTCATCACCTCCTATGAGTTATTTAGGAAAGCTTTAACCTAGGGTTTCACCTTCCATAATTGACTTCATTTGACTCCTAATTAGAGTTTCACATGGGAAATAGTGGCACTTTGGAAATCTCACTACACTAAGCGAGCAACAGGATGTAGTGGTTGTAAAAAGGACTAGACCTTTTTATAATAAGCCAAGTGATACAGACCCAAAATCTATGTTTTTTTTCATTATTTAGCATGAAATTCATTGTGTAATTGATTCCCCTAGAATATTTGGAAACTTGTTAGATCTTAGACAAATCCCCACTTGTCATGGAAGTATTATTCATGTAAGGTGTACCCCAAGGTCTATGTCACAGTACTTTCATTTAAGAGAAGGGGGGTGTAAAAACCCTACTATATAATGCACATTGTACTTTTAGATGAATGCTTAAAATCCTCTCAAATGATGTATATTGATGGATTCCAATAATACCAAACAACCTTGTCAGTTTAAGATCTAAAAATGGTTCATTAGTTAGTCTTGTCCTAGATTAAGGTTTTGTTTGAAGTCAAAACTTCAAAACTTGATGTAAACAAACAATCCAAACCAAATACATAGTCCTAATTTTCCTTTGAACAAATAGGCATTATGTTACCCATGTGAGATCATCAATTTGCCTTAATCAAAATTTCATCAAAATCTTGAGAGTTATATCATCCACTTTGGCATAGTTATGCTGCCCAATTGAGTCTAGACCTTTATCAAAGTTGTTTAAGTCCTTCACTTATAATCTAAATTCAAAATTTCACCTTTATAAGTTTATAGGGTTGATGTGTTAAGTGGGTTTGCCATTTACACTAAACTTGAGGGAACTTAGGTTTAATTTCTAATTTGGGTTGAAGGCTATTTAATTTCTTAGGTTTAATCACTTGATAGACTTAAGCCATTTTTTTCTAAACACTTTCACTTTAGGTCTATGCACCATGACATTTTGAGATAAGAAAATTAGTGTTATGTTGTCAAAATTTTGGGAAAATGTATTTGCCTTAGAGATTTTTTAAAACAAACTTTTTTGTCATACCTTTTAGGTAGTATAGCATCATTATTCTACCCAAAAAAATTTGAATATTATTTCACAGACCCTCTTTCATAGAGTTCCAAATTCGTTCCTACATTTTTAGACTGATCCAATTATACTTTTGTGATCTTCTATCTAAAATAGTTATACTGTTCAATTTTGTCTATCTTGTTTTTCAAAAGAACCAAGTTTTATACCATTTTTTGTGAAAAAATAAACTATTTCTAAAGTGCCTTTTGTTTCATACCTTATACGTAGTTGATCAAGTCCATTTCCAATAATCAAATGCCTAGTGTTTGTTAGAAGTGTTTCAAATTCGTTATATTAAAACTTTCATCTATTTCAAAGTCTAGATTTTGACATCATTTGGCCAAGAGTCCTAGCACATGCCTTTTTTGAGCCTAGCTTTTGATGTTGGATTTAGCCAAAAGACCTAACAACTTTTAAATTCTTAGATTAGACTGATTTGAAACACTTCAACCTTAGAGTTTGGCATTTTGATTTTAGGTCCATTTACTTGCTTATCTTTGTGTAAACAGTGAAATGTTAGATACTTCATGCTAACTTGTTTCCTCACAAATCTTTGCATAAACCTTTTGATCCTTTTGACAAATCTAGATGAAGTTGGAACATCATCTACTTTAGACATTGTCCTTTTTAGATTTTGTAGAACTCTTTGACTTTTCATTGCAAAAATATTAACTATGGATCCCAACATGTAGTCCTACACTCATAGTGGACTCATGTACAATCTGAGGATTAATAATGTAGTTGTGTAGGAGGAAATGGTGCAAGACCCCTATGTGGATAGCATTGCTTATGAGATGGATTCTTATCCCTCTTATAATACTCAATCAGGGGCACAAAGCCAAGATATATTGGCTAACTATCTAGCTAACACACCACCTTATTTAGAACAAGACCAAGAAAAAACTGCACAATACTTAGCTACAATACCCATAATAGACAAGCTAGTTATTCAACAGTCATATTCTAATAATGTGGCTTCCATGTATGATACATTTTTGTTTTAGTGACATTTTTTAGAGAATAAAGATGAGACTTTGGTTAGTTTCATAGAGGTAGGGGCCAAGTTTCTAGTAGAGTTCCCCATGAAAATTTACCAATTCTAGTAAGAGTGCTCCATAATATCATTTATGATCAACAGGCTTCTTCTATAAATCTTATAGCTCTAGTCCAAACAACGTACCAAGATCCTAATATATCTAATTAATGAAAAATTATCATGGAAGATCACTTTAACTAAATGAAGATAGCATATAAAACTTACTTGAATTCAACATGTGATTTTAATCAAATGAACATGGTGAGTAAGCCTCGTATTGACCTAGTTCCTTCAATAGGAGTGTTGATAGAATTAAATAAATAAGAGAATCTAAGTTCCAACCCATTCTTACAAACTACTTCAATAGATAACTTGATTCATATGCCCATTATTAAAGAAGTGTCTTTGGCCTCTACACAGAATAGTGAACCAAATATAGTGGACAATGTGCAAACAATGTCCAATCTCAATTAAAGTGGTACTAACACACAAACAACTATCCAATAACATGTTCCTATAGTTCATTCCATGAGTGGATCATCATACTATGGAATATGAGTTTTTATACCCCAACCTCAATCAACTACTTCCTCAAGTATATAAACTATGAGATTAGGTAATCAAACAATGGCCAATGTGATACCTCAATGATATAATGTGATGAATCCTACTCCTCAAAAAGTAACAAGTAATATTCCACAACAACAAGCACAATCTAGTGTATCAACACAATAGAGGAAAAATACATTTCCACCTCAATTAAGGGAGCCAATGTTCTACCTCACCATGTAATGATGAATATACCTCTTTAGTTGTATACTAATATGCCAATCCAAAACCAAGCAATGACTAGTCGATAATGTGTAAATATTGGTCAATGATAGATGTCAACTCTACAACCTACTTTCACTTCCTCATAGGGATTCATGCAATAAGGAGGTCCCCATGTTTCTCAAGTACCTACTAGATAACCTTTGGTTTAAAATATGCCACAAATTTAGAGATACGGTCTTGGACCACAAGTTATCACTCAAGATCAAGGTTTGATTAGTAGGTAACATGTCCCTTTCAACCATAGTAGGCATAGTATAGTTATATCCCTCTATCCCAACCACAAAATCATCCAATTCAAACCTTTATTGCCAACCCAAATTAAAATATCACACAACCAAATATGCAATTTCATCTACATTCTAACCATGTATGCATATTCTTGTTCCATTCCCCAACCAAACCAATGTACCCCAATAGATGTCTCCATCATACCCTAGTCAAAGTGTCCCACTTGTGACCTCCCAACAATCTATCCAAACCAATATTCTCCCTCAAGCCAATGTTCCTTTCAATTTCCTATCCCAAGAATTACAATAGATGAAGGATGTAATTTTTTCCATTCAAGTTGGTAAACAGATTAAAAATTTCAAATTGGATGACGTGTGGTCCTACCCATTCAACATGGAGTATTTGCAGATACCATTTCCTCTATGATATGAACCACCAAAATTTGATAAATACAAAGGGAAAGGTGACCCTAAGGCTCATTTGAATAAATTCTTTGTCACATGTCAACTAGTGGCATATAGAGACATATACCTTTTATTGTTGTTTCCAAGGAGCTTGGTTGGACAAGCCTTGGAGTGGTTTTTAAAGATTCCCAAAAATTTAGTAACAAATTTTGATGATCTTTCTGATAAGTTTGTGCATCACTTTTCCTATAATCTCAAGCATGAGATTTCATTAGTGGACTTAATGAAAAATATGGTGAGAATTTTTCAAGTTATTTACAATGATGGAGAGACTTTACAAGCCATTTCATCCATAGTTTACTTGGTAAATAATTAGCCTCTGTGTTTACCAAAAAATTGCATAGTGAGATAGCTTATCATTTGGAACTACAATGTGAACATAATTCTAAGGAAATCAATGACAAAGGCTTATTTATTGAGTAGGTACTTATCAATAGCGGATTCATCAAGATTAATTCAACTAATCAAAATAAATGTACCAATAAATTAAATAACTAACATCCCATTCAAGCACCAGTATCACAACTGGCATAGGCCAATAACCAAGAAAGACCAAAGTAATTCAACCACAATAGGAATGTTGTGATAAATGGAGTAATCTATCATCATGTACATATGCTAAAAACATCATCTACACCACCTTTTCATCTTAATCCTACCCATCAACCTCTCTAACCAATGCAGTAAGCACAACAAGCAAGACCAACACAAAAAATACAACAACCTTTACCATTATAAACCCCTCCTCCTAGGAGAACCATGCCTACACATCATGTCTTTAGTGACCTATGAGAACCTATTATATATATTTTTTATACAATTTTTTACACTAATTTTATTAGTTATCCTATACCAAAGCATTATCCACAAGGCATTCCTTATCTTGATTGGTACTATGAAAATGAATTCTATGACTATCATTAGGTCAATGGGCATAATCTATGAAGATGTGTCCAAATCGATCATTTAATTGAGAATATGTTGGAGAGTGGGGAGATAAAATTAGATAATGGTACCTCCACTTCCAATCAAAATCTTGGGATTTATCAAAACCCCTTTCCTCGACATAATAATTAGTAGCAACAAAATAATCAAAAATACCAACACCAACATCTAGTGCCATAACAAAATCAATAGTATCAATATCAAAGGCTAAACCAATAGAATCAACAAAATAAGTAGAAAAAATCATAATGAAAAAGTAATCGATAAAACCAAGGTCAGAATGGTAACAACCAATAAACCTACCATGTAGTTGCACATGACTAAAATAGGATTGTAGGTCATCTTGCAGAGGGTAGTGTTAATACCATCTCTATTAATCCTAGACCAAGCACTAATTAGCCACATTACATGGATAATCCTTATTTGACCTAGGAATGCATACAGGGAAACTAGAAAATTGGGAATTCCTCTTTTGTATTTTATATTGACAACTTATCCTTGCCATATGACCACATGCAAGTGCACTAATAATCGAGACTTGTCTTGTCTAGTCCCACACCATTTCCAACATTTGTTAGAAATAATGCTCAATATTTAATCTTGATTATGCAATCACAAATTGGAAGTCAAAGATTACTATCTTAGGCCCATAACCATCTGCCATTATGCCTATCATCCAACCAACCATTTAGCCTCATAATAAACCATTCACTATTGACCAAGGTAAGAGGTTTGATACTATGGAATAATTACAGAAGACACCAGTACAGATTTCTATTTTAAATTTGATACGAATGTCAATAATCCATAAGAATATCTTGAATTATTTTTTTACCCATCCACTATTTCTAGTGATATATCCCCTAATCAATTTCAAGCTTTGGTTAGACCCCTAGCTCCAACCCATCAAGTCACATTCAACAAAAGTGATATGTCTTCCCTTGGCCCACTCCATAATAATCCATTATATATATAATTTTGTATCAAATGACATAAATTTAAATGTGTCATTATAGATAATGGATCTAGCCTCAACATAGTGTCTATAAAGCTCATCAAGCTTCTTGGGTACATAATGGCAGATCTCTAACCAGAACTAATAACTATCAAAGCCTATGATAATTAGGAAAGAGAATCACAAGGCACCATTATTTTGCCAATTATCATTAGGCCTTTGACCCATGATACACTTTGCCATGTGCTTGATCTTGATTTATCATATAATATGCTTCTAGGTAGGCCTTGGTTACATGAGATTCATGCAGTCCCATCAATGTTGCACAAATGTATCAATTTTTTCCACTCAAGGATGGAAGTGAATATTCTAGGAGATTTACACCCATATGAACACTACAAGCATCTTGAGGCCAAATTTCAAAGCTATAATGATTAGTATGGCATGAATCCAAGTTTAAAGAAGGATAAAGGAAAGGCTATACTTATTGATCCTTCACTAGATAATTACATAAATCCTAATACCTTAGATTCCCTTTCCCACATGCTACCTCCTAAAGCTTCTAATCATTTCACCATTTTAGATAATGGACCAAAAGAGTATGTGACCCATGATACATTTCATATTGCCAATATTCCTAAGAATATGAAAACCTTTGGGCGACCTAAAGTTACCCTATTTATGCATTAAAAACAAAAGAACAAAGATAAGGGACCTATCACATTTATACCAGCATCTAGCCTAGGACCTGACCCTCTTGAAGGGCATGAATCATGGTTATACAATGACAACCAAGATGATTGTTATAAAAATTCAAAGTATCTTATTCCCAATAGGATCATGGAGTATCACAATTATGAAGGAAGAGGCCTCAGAATAAATAAACAAGGAACCATTGAGCTAATTTCCATGATTAAGTATGAAAGACCTTATAGACTTGGATTTAAACCACCTGAGGGTGGCTCCACATATCTTATTCAAACTCTATCACTAGCAACTAGTGATGATGATGATGATATTGATAATGAAGTAGAGTCTGATCATAGCCTCACCTTTGATAACCTAGCTGAAACCAACTTGTTTGATAATAATGTCATTTGTACCCTTATCTTGGCCATTCATTGCAACCCTTTACCATTATATTATCCCCAACTGATAAATTGGGACCAACAAGAATCTAGTATACTGATTGATGAGTTCTAGAATGATGAGGCATTTAATGACTTTTTAGGCCTTAGAGACAATGTTCTTTTAGGAGATCATAAATCAAGATTCTCAATCATGTTGGATCCTACCGCCTATTTTGGAGAGTGAGTGAACACACTTATCCAAAAAAAAAGTAAAACATTGAGGTCCCAAAGTGAAAACCTTTTTGAGGCACTTTTTGACCACAACAAAAGTAAAGATAAAGGCCAGTCTATTGGTGAAAACCTATTTTAGATACCATTAGATAGGGGTGTTCATTCTTCTTCAAATTTATACTAGGAGACCACCAACAATGAACTTGCCTATGGAGCTAAGTTTAGCTTTGAGAAACAACAAGTATTTGATCGAAATCTTCAATAATTTATAGCTATTTTTGTTACATGGCCAGATCTCCCATTAGGGGACTCAGATTCATCATGCTTAGGAGAAGTTGAAGAGCAAGTCCTAATGGAGGACCCTAAAATAATTCAATAGTTCAAGTCATTACCTACTCTCCTAGAAGATGGTTTGACCTTTTTAGTTGAAGATATAATAGAGGTAAATATCAAGACTCCATCAGACCTAAAACGGATAAAATTAGTAGCATCCCTCACTAAGGAGGAACATGATGTCTTTATATCTCTATTGAGAGAATTTGTAGATATCTTTGCATGGGCCTATTCTGACATGCTAGGTTTAGACCCCACCTTGGTTCTACATCACCTTGTGGTTAATCTTGATTCCAAATTAGTAAAAAAGAATTTACGTAAGATTCATCCTCACATTGCTATATTGGTAAAGAAAGAGTTGTAAAAACTCCTAGAAACAGGATGTATCTGATCCATTGACTACTCAAAATGGATCTCTAATGTGGTACCTACTAGTAAAAAGCTTAAAGGGATCAAAATTTGTACTAATTTTCATGACATCAATAAAGCTTGTCCTAAAGATGATTTTCCCTTGCCTAATATTGACATGATCATTGACTCCATGATAGGTTATGAAATGATTTCACTCATGGATGGCTTTTTAGGATATAACCAGATCATAATAGCACTAGAAGACCAACATAAAACAACATTCACCACTCCATGGGGAACATTTTGTTATTAGGTAATACCATTTGGCCTTAAGAATGCTAGAGCTACATATCAAAGGGTTATGCCTATCATATTCCATGATATGATGCATAATATTGTTGAAGACTATGTTGATGACATATTAGGAAAATCTAAAACTAGGGTCAAACATCCAGTAGTGGTACGTAAGATATTTGAAAGATTATATGAGTATAAAGTTAGACTTAATCCAAATAAATGTGTGTTTAGTTTAACTTTAGGCAAATTACTTAACTTCATCATGTCTCATAGAGGTATTGAAGTTGATCTGACTAAAGTCCATGCTATAACCAAGATGCCACCACCAACCAATTTAAAACAACTCCATAGTTTGTAGGGTAAGATCTAGTCAATCTGATGCTTCATCTCTTAGTTAGTAGAAAAGTGCCATCTATTTACACACCTTTTGAATAAGGGCATTAATTTTCACTGGGATGATCATTTCCAAACAACTTTTGAACAACTCAAAGACTATCTTGTTAATCCACCTGTTTTATTACCTCCTATGCTAAGAAAGCCATTCTTGTTATACCTATCAGCTATCGACCAGGCTCTGAGGGTACTCTTGGCTCAACATGATGACCATGGAAAAGGGCATGTTGTATACTACCTAATCCATACCTTGGTTACATATGAACATAACTATGTACCTATTGAAAAAGCTTGTCTAGCCATAATCTTCATAGCTCCAAAACTATGCCATTACATGTTTAATAATAAAACCATGGTCATTTGAAAAGTAGCTCCACTCAAGTATTTACTATCTAAAATAGATTTTTAAGTTATAATGTCTAAATGGATCATGGTTCTCAGTGAGTTTGACATAGATTATGTCAATCAAAAGGTAATCAAGGGATAAGTTCTTGCAGATCAACTTGTTGAAGCACCTCTCATAGACACACAACCACTCATGTTTCAATTTCTTGATGAATCCATCATGACCATCATTAACACACCCCTTGAGGAGTATCCCTATAAAATATATTTTAATGATTCATTTATTGCACATGGATTATGGGCAGGCCTATTGTTTATTAGACAATAAAGGGTTCTAATCCCTAAATCATTTAGAATTAGTTTTTCTTGTATAAACAACATGGCTAAGTATGAAGCACTTATTGCAAGACTTTGATAACTAGTGCATTGGAATATATATCGTCTCTAGGTTTATGGTGATTCTTAGTTAATCATTAATTAAGTCACAAATCATTTTTAGACTAAATATGACAAGTTGATTCCATATAAAGCCATGGTCAACACTTTTAAACAATAAATTGCCAATATTTAGTTTGAGCACATATTAAGGGCTAGTAATAGAACTATAAATGCCATGGCTACTATTATCTCTCTAATTTGATAAATAGATAAATATAGATAGTATCAATTCCTCATTGAGAATTTGTTAGCATTAGCTCATGAACCTTTAACCATTGCCATGATTTGTGATATTATTGGTCCTAATTCTATCTGGTACTCAGACCTTTACAACTATATTCATGACCAAGTTATACCACATAACCTATCTCAAAAATAAATCAAAGCCTTCATTCATCACTCCACTCAGTATACTCTATTTAGATCCACCCTTTATCACCATAGTTTTGATGGAACTATGCTTCATTGTTTAAATTTGATAGAATCTACAATAGCATTAATAGAAGGTCATGAAAGAGTATATGGAGCTCATTCTAGTGGGGCAGTCCTATCCAAAAAGATTTTGTGTACTGGTTATTATTGGCCCATAATGGATGCAGATGCCATTACATATGTAAAAAAGTGTGATAAATGTCAATGGTATGCTAATCTAATTCATGCCTCAGTAAAAACTATGAAACCAATGTTGACACCATTGCCATTTTATACATGGGGACTTGTCAATTTTCTACATGGGGACTTAATCTCATTGGAAAGATTAACCCCACTTCAACTAATGGACATAAACATATCCTTACCACTATCAAGTATTTTACTAAGTGGGTTGAAGATATACCCCTCACTTACATGACTAGAAAGAAAATTTCCAAATTCATTTTCAACCATCTCATTTTCCACTACAGTATCCCCTCTAACATTATATCTGATAATGGAGGATCATTCAAGAACAAGGATGTAGACCAATTGTGTACTGGATATAACTTCACACAACATTTTTCTATAATATATTACCTTCAAGGTAATGGCCAAGCTGAGGCATCCAACAAAACCATTATCAATATTCTCAAAAAGATTGTTAATGATGCCATTTGTGATTGGCACTTGTAGATATTCCCTACCCTTTGGGCATATCGTACCAATCATTAGACTCCTATAGGAGCTAATCCATACTCATTTATGGTACTAAAGCCATCCTTTCCATTGAGGTCAAGTTACCTTCAATATGAATATCTTTCAAGCATTTCCTGGATGATCATGACTATCGAGTAGCTCACTTGCAAGAGCTAGACCTACCTGATGAGAAATACACAATTGCACTCAACAATATTCAATCATATCAAAATTGACTCAAAGGCCACTATAATCAACATGTTAAGTATATAACATTTAAACTTGTTGATCTTGTTCTTAAATAAAACCAAAAGAATACCATGACTAAGAAGAAGCATCAATGGAAATTCAAACCAACCTGGATAAGGCCTTTTACCATTACTATAGATTATGGATCAGAAGCATACAGGCTCACCACACTAGATGGAGATGAACTTCCTAAACTAATGAATATCATTCATCTCAAGTGATACTATGATTGAGCACTAAGGTGTATTGTTTATAAAGACCATTTTAGTTATGCTATTTTATCATTATTCTTCTTTATATAAATACCATCCTTATCCATATCCTTCATCATATCCACTTTCCACTTCTGACCTATTAACCCAGTGTGTTCTAAATCCTAGCCCATTTAACCTTAGTTTTTGCCATTCATTACATAGTTTATCATCTAATTATCTGATCAGTTTCATTAGTTGGTTCAAGTACTTTGGATAGAGATTGTATTTTGGGATAGTGTGATAGAAGTTTTGATAGTTACATCCTTTGTTTGCTATTCTTTTCTTACTATCGGTCTTGATACTAATTATAACTGGCTTTGGGAAAATTAGTACCATTGATCTATGCCATTTTGTCCTAGTTATAACCACCTACGGGTAAACTAGGGGTAACAATAAGCTTTGACATACCAACTTTCCACTTCCTATGTCATACTATGCATTTTTACCAATTATGCCTATTTTATTTAAAATGACTGCTACACTCATCAAATTCCTCCACTATAAAGGCATAACTAGAGTGACTTGAGGTATTACTCTGGGGCTATGTAGGTAGTGCTTAATACTTTTTGAGGTTAGCTTAGTTACCCTTAGCCACGCTCTCACTATTTTATGAGTAACTTAAGCCACACTCTCACTATTTTCTGAGAAACCTAAGCCACGCTCTCACTATTTTGTGAGTAGTCTAAGCCATGCTCTCACCATATTTTGAGCAAATTAAGCCATGATCTCACCAATTTGTGAGCAACTTAAGCCATGTTCTCACCATTTTAAGAGTAACCTAAGCCACATTCTCACTATTTTGTGAGCAACCTAAGCCATGATCTCATCATTTTATGAGCTTGAACCATTTAAGTGTCTTGTCAATCTTGATCAAGTTGAGATACTTCAAAAAAAATCCAAAAATATTTGAAAAATCATTAGAAAAGAAAAAAAACATTGACCACTTCTTTGCCTTAAGGATTTTGGGAACCCTTACTAAGTTACAAGCAAATCATTTGTCATTTAGTTTCCCCATATTTTTTGCCTTTTTCTCTCACACACTTGTTGAGTTGTGGAGCTAAAATCTTCACTATTGAGCTAATGTGGAGATTGCTAGGCTTACACAGTAACCGACATTAGATAGAACCAATTGACATCAGTTAGGGGTCGACCGACATTAGTCATCCTCAGACCGACACTGACTTCTATGTGTTTCTAGAATTGTTATTTTTAGGAGAACAGATTTGAGCCTTTAATTTAAGAGGTGGATCTAATGGTGGCAAATGCATGGCTCATGAAACCTAGTGTTGTAGTATACTATATAGTAGGGTTAGATCCTCATAGCATGTACAATTCAGTAATTGAGTTGATTGTACTTGATTGAGAGAGAGAGAGAGAGAGAGAGAACTCTTAAGGGAGAATTACTGTACATCTGTGAGGTGTGAGGAGAGAGAGATCTCTTCATTGTATTTCCTTCTGCAAGAGTTTAATATAGATTGGTTGTTTCTTGTATCTCCTATTATTTATTGTTTTTGATTCTAGTTACTTATTACTTCTGGTTTCAATTCCATGTTTAGTTACAGGTATTGTTGCACAAGATGCTCTTATATTTTCTTTGGATAATAAAGTAGAATCATGGGTTTTAGATTCTAGTGCCTCTTTCCATGCAACCCCAAATAGAGAATTTTTTAATGATTATGTCCATGGAGATTTTGAAAAAGTTTATTTAGGGGATGATGAGCCTTGTAAAATTGTTGGCAAAGGAAAAGTGTAGCTGAAATTGCAGAATGGCAACACATGGGTGTTGAAGGATGTCAATCATGTACCCATCTTGAAGAGGAATCTGATTTCTATAGGAAAGTTGGGTGATGAGGATTGCACAGTAACTCTCATAGCTATATCTAGGAAAGTTTCCAAGGGTGTACTTGTATTAGCAAAAGGTAAGAGAGTAGGTACACTTTATCTATCTACTTGTATTACTGATTATTCTTCTTCTATTTTATCTACTTTAGATGTAGATGCAAAGTTGTGGCACTATAGGCTTGGTCACATGAGTGAGAAGGGAATGAATGTTCTTAAGTCAAAAGGTAAGATTTCATATTTGAAAAGCATAGATCTAGATTTCTGTGAGCATTGTATTTTTGGGAAACAAAAGAAAGTGAGGTTTCTCAAAATTGGGTCAACAAAGAAGAAGCATAAGTTGGAGCTTGTTCACACAGACGTGTGGGGACCAGCTCAGGTAGCTTCTATTGGAGGATCATAGTATTATGTTTCATTCATTAATGATGCTACAAGAAAGGTATGGGTTTGTTGCATAAAGAGAAAATCTGATGTTTTTGACACATTTAAGAAATGGAAATCTTTGGTTGAGAATGAAACAGGTTTGAGATTGAAGTGCCTTAGATCTGACAATGGTGGTGAGTACTGTAGCAATAAATTTAATAGTTATTATTCTATGAGTGGAATACGCAAGGAAAGGATGGTTCCAAGGACACCTCAGCAAAATGGAATTGTTGAAAGAATGAATAGAATAATAATGGAGCGTGCACAGAGTATGAGGTTGCATGCTATTTTGCCCTTACAGTTTTGGGTAGACGCTGTAGATACTATGGTTTACCTAATTAATAGAGGACCTCCTATTACACTGGATGGTGGAATTCTAGAAGAGGCTTGGATAGGTAAAAAGGTAGATCTTTCATTTCTTAGAGTTTTTAGTTTTGAAGCTTTTTTGCACATTGATAAAAAAATAGAAAAAAACTAGATGCTAAATCTATGTGGTGCACTTTCATTGGTTATAGTTTTGGAGATTTCAGATTCCAGTTGTGGAATTTAGAAACTAACAAAATTATTAAAAGCCGTGATGTAGTTTTCAATGAGAAGGTGATGTGCAGTGATTACCTCAAGAGGCTGAATAATTGTGAGCAAGGCAATCTTGCTTTGGAAGAGATTATGATCCAAAATGAGCTCGTGGGTAAAAATCATCACTCATAGAAAAACACAAAGAATAACGTTGATCAAGTGGAAATTAGCGTCGATCAGGAGGAATCGACATTGGTCGGGTGCAGGCCGGCATCGATCATAGATGACCGAGATTGGTCATTATTAGAAGGATATTTGGGCAAACAACAAGCTGTAAATGAGTCTCAAAAGCCCATAAAGAGGTCTAAAAGGGTAAGTAAACCTCAAATTCATTATTCCCCTTCTTTATACCACTTGTTGCTCACTGATGGTGGAAAACTAGAAAGTTTTGATGAGGCAATGCAGGTAGAATCCAAGAAATAGTGGGAGCATGGCATGAATGAGGAGAATTGATTCCTTGGAAGAGAACCATACGTGGGATTTCATTGAGTTTCTAGCTGGAAAGAAAGCACTAAAAAACAAATGGGTATATAGGTTAAAGGAAGGAGAGAATGGACAAATGAGACATAAGGATAGGTTGGTAGTAAAGGGATTTGCACAGAAACTAGGTATTGATTTTGGTGAATTTTTTTCTCCTGTAGTAAAGATGACTTCTATTCAGATTGTATTGTCTTTAGTTGCTATTGAGGATTTGCATCTTGAGCAGCTTGATGTTAAGACATCATTTCTTCATGGAGATTTAGATGAAGAGATATATATGGATCAGACGAAAGTTTTTGAGGTCAAAGGTAAGGAGAAACTTGTGTGCAGGTTGAAGAAAAAGCTTATATGGTCTTAAGCAAGCTCCAAGACAATGGTATTTGAGGTTTGACAAGTCTATGACAGAGCATGGCTTTAGTAAATGTCAATTTAACCATTGTGTTTATTTTAATAGATTAGATAATGGTAATTAGTAATTATATTATCTTGTTACTATATGTAGATGATATGCTTGTTGCAGGTTCACACATGCAGGAAATTATTGAGCTTAAGGTAAAATTAGCTCACACATTTGCCATGAATGATTTAGGAACATCAAAGAAAATCCTTGGCATGAGTATTAAGAGAGATAAGAAAAATCATAGTTTGATTTTGTCTTAAGAGGATTATGTGAATAAGGTGTTGGAGAGGTTCAATATGTAGGATACAAAACTGGTAAGCACACCTATGGCTGGACACTTCAAGTTGAGCAAAGAACAGTGTCCTAAATCACATGATGAGGTTGGGTACATGAGTAGAGTTCCATATGCTTCAGTAATTGGGAGCTTGATGTATGCAATGGTATGTACTAGACTAGATATTGCCCAAGCAGTGGGAGTTGTCAGCAAGTTTATGGCCAATCCAAGAAAGGAACACTGGAAAGTAGTTCAGTGGATTCTCAGATATCTAAGAGGGACCAGCAGTAGGCATTTATGTTATGGAGGATCAAACACTTCTCTACATGGGTATGTAGATTCAGATATGGTAGGTGATTTGGATGGTAGGAGAAGCACCAAGGAGAAGCACCATAGGATATGTGTTCACTATTGGTGGAACGGTGGTTAGCTAGATTTCAAAGTTGTAGAAGGTTGTTGCCTTATCTACTATAGAGGCAGAATACATTGCAGTCACAGAGGCTAGCAAGGAAATGATTTGGATGACTCAGTTCATGGAAGAGTTGGGAAAGGAGCAAGAGAGTTGTAGATTGTATAGTAATAGTCAAAGTACAATTCATTTGGCAAAGAATTCAGCCTTTCATTCAAGAACCAAACATATATAGCTTAGGTACCACTTCATTAGATAGGTATTAGAGAATGGACAATTGAAGCTGGAAAAGATCCATACAGATAAGAACGCTATTGATATGTTAACAAAGCTGGTAACAAAGGAGAAGTTGAATCTTCATTCAACTTTTGTTGGTCTTCAAGATTGAACTTGAAGAGGGAGAAACAAGCCAGAGATGTTTAGAGGATGTTGTTGTATAGGTACAAGTGCAATTGTTTATCTCCAAGTGGGATATTTTTGAGTTGTGGAGCTAAAAGCTTCACTAATGAGATAATGTGGACGTTGCTAGGCTTACAGAGTAACCGGCATCGGTCAGAACCAACTGACATCGGTTAGGGGTCAACTAGCATCGATCATCTTCAGACTAACACCAACTTCTGTACGTTTCTAGAATTGTTATTTTTAGGAGAATAGATTTGAGCCTTTGATTTAAGAGGTGGATCTAAGGGTGGTGAATGCATGGCTCATGAACCCTAGTGTTGTAGTATACTATATAGTAGGGTTAAATCCTCATAGCATGTACAATTCAGTAATTGAGTTGATTGTAATTGATTGAGAGAGAGAGATAACTCTTGAGGGAGAATTACTATACATCTATGAGGTGTTAGGAGAGAGAGATTTCTTCATTGTATTTCCTTTCGAAAGAGTTTAATACAGATTGGTTTTTTCTTGTATCTCTTATTATTTGTTGTTTTTGATTTCTAGTTACTTATTACTTCTGGTTTCAATTCCATGTTTAGTTGCTTATACAAAAGTAATCAATTATAATCTAAGATCCTAACAACACTTGACATTTTTCAAGACCATTCCTCTTCTCTCTCACACCCACTTTGTTTGTTTTCATCAGTTATCACATTCTTCCCATTCCTTGAGAAAACTACATCTGGCCTAAAGTTTTTTATTGGATATTACAAATATGGAACTATGTAGGTAGTGTCCACTTGCCTAGTACATATGGAGATAGCTTGACCACCCCCTTCCTTTTATTCTATTCCCCCATTTTTTTCATTCGTTAAGTTGTCACCTATTTTCTAAGGGTAATGTTATTAGGGTTTCTATTGCATTGTTTGTTTGTTTATTTTGACTTATTTTGTTTATTGGTCTGCTTGTTTGTTTGATTTTAGCATTGTTGCCTTGATTTAGTTTATGTGTTTTCATTGGGTGATTCCTTTCCCACACTTACACTTGAATCCATCCATATTAATATGTTTAAATTGTCATCATGGTTTTTATCATTGGTGCATTGTTTTCTATTGTGTATTGGATTACAGAGGTAAGTCCTTATGCATATTTTGGCCAAATCATCATGATGTTATACCATGTTGCCTGCCAACACATGATACAAAAAACCTCAGCTTCAAGAATTCTATTTAAAAATGGTGGCATTTTTTCAACATCGATATCCCAATTCACTCCCAATCATATCCCAAACAAAGTAATTAGCCACATAAGAATTTTAACATTTATTAGTTTGAATGAGCATCTCCCTACTAGTAGGTTGTTCCAATTCCTCATTATCCTTTGTGTTAAGTTATCATCATCCTCAACCAAATTTATCATATTTTCCATAATTGGGGTCTAATGATTGTAACCACCTATGGGAAAATCATTGCACATCATCCCACCTGCATTTCTCAAAGATTATAACCACCTTTGGGCAAATCATTGTGTTGTCACCACTTTAATTTTTTTGTCTATACAGGGGCATGATATTATCTTATTTATTTTTCCTAATAAGGGAAACTCCATCTTTTTAATGATTATAACCACCTTTGGGAAAATCATTGTGTTATCATACCACATTACCACTATTAGGGTACAATGTTTATAAACACCTTTGGGCAAATTATTGTACACCATCCCACTTGCATTCTCAGTGATTTTGACTACTTTTTTAATATAATTGTGCTTTCACCCAATCATATTTATTTTATTTGATCTCCTCATTTTGCTTCTTTCTTTTCAAGGGATCATTTGAAAACATGCTTGTGCCAACTGCTCCCTCAAGGGGGCATCATACAGTTAGTTTATCATCATTATAATTAGAGGCATATAGGACCTTTTCATTTTTTGAGAAGATGTTATTGTGCTTATAGCTTGCAATGCATTCCTAAATACGATGGAACTATATATAACTAAATCTAGCCACCAATAACCTCTAATCAGGGTTTTGACCAATTTCCACTCAAAGTGCACAATTTGGCCTAAAAATGCTAAAACATTAAATGATGTGAAACTAACATATTCAAGTGCTAATTTTAGCCAAGGTATCCCTAAATGGGGCAATGCAATTTATGGACAAGCTAACTTTGATTAGATCATTCCAAGTCAAAATGCTAATTTTACACTTAGGTGCTTTAGATTTCTCTTTCCTATCAAATATCTTACATAAGACATGTGCCTTTGTTATTTGTTTTTGGTAACATCAGAAATGGGAATACGGATCTAATTCATCTGATAACACCTTCCAATTCTAACCTAGTCAAATTTTGGACCAATAACAGTAATTTGTGCATAAATTAATTAATCATGCTTAAGAGCTAATTAACCCAAATCAAAGCTTAACTAATAATTCCATGGAAACTTGTTGAATACTTATTTTTGGAAATAGATATTGAATGTCTACATCATCAGGTGATCTCATTTCTTGGGAAGACATCCTTAGGCCATAAATACCATAAATATTAGGATTCATGCCTTCCATGCCTCATCAATGCCTTCCATGATGCCCTCCATGACTCTTAATTGATCCTCTATCCCAAATATTGATGAGCCTATTTATCAATTTTAATTTCAAAAATTGGATTAATCCTTAACCACACATCTCAATCCTAAGATGGATGGGTTAGGTTTATTTTGATCAATCTAAATAATTTATAAATAGAGAGGCCATGAAAATCATTTATAAGACTTGAGAATGCAAAGTTATAATGAAATATTGGTTCTAAAAGCTTCATGAAGCTAGTGTTACCATGCCAAATTAATTCCAAGCCAAGCCAAGCCATAAGCCAAAGGTGCCAAGAAGAGATGGGGGTATCCAAGATTCCATTTCAAAGGACTTCATGAGCACAAAATTGAGTAATCCACTACTACAAAGGAATTTGGAGCATCCAAGGAAGGTGAAGTAAGTCTTGTGTTTTATTCCTCACTTTTTAGTTGTGTTTGTCATTTGTTTTTGTTAACTAAGCTCTCCCTAGTGTCTAGGCCTAGAGATGTTATGCTTATTAGTGTGTTTCTTTCATTTTGGAACTAAAACCATACTAAACATCCTCTCTTGAGTCAAATTCCTAGATCACACCCATTGTTACAAGTTATTTCATTACCTTAATGTCATGTCCCCTTTTTCGTGGACATTGATAGGTTTGATGATTAGCTTATTATGCGACCTTCGTAGGCTAATATGATGGATAGAGGGTCATAATGGAGCTTGGCTTGACTTTGATTCACAAAATTTCTACATTTGGTTTTCATTCAGGGTCTTTCAGACATGTTTGATTGATGCTCCTATTATTTAGGGATATTTGACATGCAGCGGAGCACCTTTATTTTGGTATGGTCATATGCGGAATCACTCCCTGATTCACCTGCTTCGATCGGTTTGAGGATCCGACGTATATTGAGGGAGATATTAATATTTGATTGATTTAATCAAATATTAATTATTTGGTCTCATTAATAATTAATTATTAATTATTAATTATTTGCTCTAATTTTAAATTAAAAACCCTAATGCTAATTTAAGAAAACCCTAATTAGGGCAAGCATATCTTTTGAGGGTATAAGGGTTTCACATGGAGGCCATTATTGAGTATGCATAGATTATTGATTATTGAAAATTGAAGAAATTCTTTTGTGAAGACTGAGCCAAGGGTTCCAGGATTCCATTGCAGTGAAGAACGTTCCCTCTTCATTGTGTGTGATTTAGAGGCTATGAGATATCAGCTGATTTATTGCCAATCTGAGAGATAGCTTCATCCAGAAGTTATCACAGAATTCCAGGGTTGAGAGATAGCTTCACTCAAAAGTTATCACAGTATTACAGGTATTTTGTTATTTAGTTTTTAATCCAATAAGTTATACAGAGATAGATTTTGGTGTTAGAATCTATATTCGTGAGATCAAGCTATTCAGCTATCAGGGGTTAAGAAGAGACAGGTTGGCGGCCGTACCAAGTCCGTACAAGTCCGTACAGATCTGCATCAGACACTGACCTCGGCAGAGAAAGGGCTACAGTGACCGACATCGGTCGACTGAAGACCGATGTCGACAGGAAGCCGACCGACAGAGACCGACGTCGGTGAGATATCGACCGACGACGGTGCCTGTGTGTCAACACAGAAAGGCTGAGACCCTTCCAGATCCAGTTTTCATTCCCAGATTAGCAAAAGCCAGGGTTTTAAGACCAGATTTGAATATTCTTTATTTTGTATAACAAAGACTCAATTGTGTAATCATCTAGAAGAACAAGTAATGAGATCTTTATTTGCCATTGAGAGATTATACTGTGATTTGTGTATGCTTATTTTGAATCTATTCTGCAAGTTTGTATCTGTGATCAGAGCTTTATGAGTTTATATATTCCCTGTTTGAAGGGGATATTACAGTTGTTCAGATCTTTTGTAGGGAGAAAAAGGAGCCCCTAAGTAAGGGACATCACAGTGGTATCAGAGCTTTGGTCTTTGGTATCATAGTTTTGTGTCTTTCATATATCCCTATTGGTAAGGGACATCACAGTGGTATCAGAGCTAAATTCCTGCCATCCTGTTGGGCACATCAGAGCTAATGTCTTGCCATCCTATTGGGTAGTTTGGGTATCAGCATGGCACTAACAGGTGTCAAAGATTTGGAAGAAAGAGTGCACAATGCAAAGGAGAAGTTAGAAAATCCATTACAGCAAGCAGATGACCTTCTACAAACTCTGGAGGAGTTAGAAATTTATTTAAGCAAGGTTGAGCAGTCAAATTCTTATGAGATACAAACAGTGTTATCTCCAGCGTTTGATTCTTTGGTGAAGCACCGATTATTGATACATCATGATGAGGTGGTAAGACTTGCAACTCTCTCTTGTATTAGTGAAATCATGAGAATAATAGCTGGCTTTAATTTTTATGATGATCGGATTATGAGAGAGGTACTTTATGCCATGGTAAAAAGCTTCGAAAAGTTGGATAACATTAGAGACCCTCATTTCTCAAGGAGGGCAAGATTACTTGAAACATTTGCAAGGTATGGATTTGAAAATGTTATGATGTTAGTAGGTTGTATTGGTGAAATTCGCATGATGTTTAAAATATTTTAGAATATTTTAGATGAGTTTCATTCTAGCAATATATTGGCATCGATGCACTCTATTATGTTCACAATCTTGTTTGAGGAGGAGGATAAAATTTCCAAACTCTTAGCAGAAGATTTATGGTATGTCTGGACAAAAGGGAGAAATGTCTCACCTAGAGCTTGCATGTGGTTAAAGAATTTAATTAATAGGCCCAAGGATCGTAGTGCTTTCCCTATGACATGCAGCCACTTGCATGATGAGTTTGACAGTTATGCTGATCCAGTATAGGGTGATATTAACACATCTTCAGGTAATGATTTATCTGCATTATCTTCACCGGTAGGGGTAGTTGAGGATGTTGTGGATGAGCTTTGTCTTCAGGTGAGTTCAGCACAGGTGTTAGACAGTGAAGATGAGCCTGATGCTTGCATTCAGAGTGTGGAGGTATACTTAGAGGTTAGTACATTGAGTATTGCTGATGAGTATGTTTTTGTAGCTGATGATGAGGACCATGTGGTTGAGGCTCACACTCATATTCAGGATTTGGGAGTACCTAATTCTGAGGAGTTTCAAATACCAGTGGAGTTGAATCTCCATATTGATTATTCTCATACAGATGATAGTGTGGTACAGTTGGTTGTGCCGCCTTTATAGAGAGATCAGTTATGGGATGGATTGGCACCATCTTTTGTAGATGGAATTTGCAGTTGCCAAGTACACAGTCTATAGTATCGACACATCCAGGGCAGTTGTGATTTCAGAGATTGGTTGAGTTGTGTTCGCCAATTTGATTATGGGTTCCTCTTTGTTCTACTTATGTTGATGTTACAGGTACTTGCATTGATTCACAGTGGTACAGAGCATAACTACATTTGGGATCCAGGTGGATCGAGTAGTTCATTGTTCTAAGATTGCTTGGGGACAAGCAATTTTCGGAGGGGCGGATTGTCATGTCCCCTTTTTCGTGGACATTGACAGGTTTGATGATTAGCTTATTATGCGACCTTCGTAGGCTAATATGATGGATAGAGGGTCATAATGGAGCTTGGCTTGACTTTGATTCACAGAATTTCTACATTTGATTTTCATTCAGGGTCTTTCAGACATGTTTGATTGATGCTCCTATTATTTAGGGATATTTGACATGCAGCAGAGCACCTTTATTTTGGTATGGTCATATGCGGAATCACTCCCTGATTCACCTGCTTCGATCGGTTTGAGGATCCGACGTATATTGAGGGAGATATTAATATTTGATTGATTTAATCAAATATTAATTATTTGGTCTCATTAATAATTAATTATTAATTATTTGCTCTAATTTTAAATTAGAAACCCTAATGCTAATTTAAGAAAACCCTAATTAGGGCAAGCATATCTTTTGAGGGTATAAGGGTTTCACATGGAGGCCATTATTGAGTATGCATAGATTATTGATTATTGAAAATTGAAGAAATTCTTTTGTGAAGACTGAGCCAAGGGTTCCAGGATTCCATTGCAGTGAAGAACGTTCCCTCTTCATTGTGTGTGATTTAGAGGCTGTGAGATATCAGCTGATTTATTGCCAATCTGAGAGATAGCTTCATCCAGAAGTTATCACAGAATTCCAGGGTTGAGAGATAGCTTGTTCAGCTATCAGGGGTTAAGAAGAGACAGGTTGGCGGCCGTACCAAGTCCGTACAGGTCCGTACAGATCCGCATCAGACACTGACCTCGACAGAGAAAGGGCTATAGTGACCGACATCGGTCGACTGAAGACCGATGTCGGCAGGAAGCCAACCAACAAAGACCGACGTCGGTGAGATATCGACCGACGACGGTGCCTGTGTGTCAACACAGAAAGGCCGAGACCCTTCCAGATCCAGTTTTCATTCCCAGATTAGCAAAAGCCAGGGTTTTAAGACCAGATTTGAATATTCTTTATTTTGTATAACAAAGACTCAATTGTGTAATCATCCAGAAGAACAAGTAATGAGATCTTTATTTGCCATTGAGAGATTATACTGTGATTTGTGTATTCTTATTTTGAATCTATTCTGCAAGTTTGTATCTGTGATCAGAGCTTTATGAGTTTATATATTCCCTGTTTGAAGGGGATATTACAATTGTTCAGAGCTTTTGTAGGGAGAAAAAGGAGCCCCTAAGTAAGGGACATCACAGTGGTATCAGAGCTTTGGTCTTTGGTATCATAGTTTTGTGTCTTTCATATATCCCTATTGGTAAGGGACATCACACTTAATCATTTACACATCTCTTTATACCACTATTTAACACAAACTGTATCCATAGTTCTGATTGTGTTTTCTTATTTTGATATCATGTTTTTAGGTTATGTGTAGGTGCTTATTGAGTTTTAATAAGATGATTGAAATGTAAGGAATTAATTTAAATTACTGTTAAGTCATAACACTTCACTAATCTTGGATCTATTTGTATGCTCTTTGAAATAACAAAATGTGTTTTCTTGCCTAAACTGAGACATCTCTTGCTTGACCCCTACCATAGGTCACTTTGACAAGCTTAAATTTTGAAAACAAAGATTAAAACTCCATTAAGTATCTCAAGCTTGTTTGACATCTATTTAGATTCATTTATCTCATCCCAATCATTTACATGACCTTTAAACTCTTACTTAGGTGATTGAGTGTACAATTCCTGATTGTGACTATGATATATGCTCTTTTACCCCTACCTATAGGTGTGTCCAGCTCCATGAGACATTGGCATCATGCTTAGGGGAATTTAACTATCTTCCAAGGTCATGAAGCATATGTTACACTAGTACCCAGCTTTGAAAAGCTTAAAAAAATACTTTGTGTGCCAAGTTTTAGGTCACTGCATCATACCCTGTTGTAGGTGATTTTGGCAACCTGTGTATGGACTAAGCATGTTTTTAGGAGGGTTTAGACATAGAAGAGGATATTTTATTGATGAGAATTGGGTCAAAAAAACTTGATGACAAGATTTAGAACCATTTATATATGGAATATAGACCTAACTTGCAGCTTTGGTAGAGAAAAATCACTTTTAGGCTCAGACCTGTAGACAACATTGAAAGAATTCAGTGTGTTTATGGGCATATTTGAACCCCTAAAAAACTTGTCTCCCATTACATTTTTGACCTTCATATTTTTCATGGGTATAGTATATGTTATGGGTTATGCATTCACCTCAAATTAGTAATTGAAGCCTCTTGTAAGTATGTCATAAGGGATCATCCAAAAGTTCTTTGGTCTTTATTTTACCTTTTCGGGGATTTGATCCCAAAAATCAATATTTGCTTCTTTGAACATGGTTTCAACTAATATTTTCCCATTTAACACTTTGCATGAGCTATCAAATCTTCTCCATAATATCAAGGTCTTCAAAATGGTGTCAAGTTGTCTCCATCTCTTCAAGTAGGCTTTTGATACCTTGCTCAGCCACTTGTAGATGGGTATCTTGATTTAACAACATGGAATTCCCAATGCATATGTACCTTATATTCTCCCTTTCAATACCACAACATAATTTTAGTATCTCTAAGGAGTTTGAAACATATGTCAATCTTTTCACCCCCAAGGATGATGTCAACAATGGTTGTAAGTTGATGTTTTGGCTGTGTTATCTAGGCAAAGTATGAAATAAAGGCAAAACATGCTTATAGAAAGCCTCAAAAAACATAAAATACACTTAAAATCCTCAAATTCATGATATTAATTCTTGGACTCCTTGAAACTAGCTTCAATACACCTTTTTCTACTTGAAGATCACTTGTATGCACCTGTAATATAGTAAGAAAGGGCATCTCATGGCTATTTAGCATGGTGAATTGAGTATATGACAATATTCACACTTAAATTAACTCTCTTAAACTCTCAATGGTATGAATAAATGATATACCTTGAATATAACTTTAGGAATAAAGTGATAAAGTCCATACACATGACTACAAGTGAAGCTAGACATGAAATTCACAATAGAGGAAAACAAGCTAGCAAGCTACTCAAATGATGACATAGTAGAACCAAAACATGGAAGGAAATGACCACCTGACTTAGATACCTATATAAAATCATTTCCAAGCTATATGAAACCCCTAAAATAGAACACACTCAACAAATAAGAAACACTTTAGCGAGAACTACACATGGTGACACCCTCTTGCAACATAGGCCAATTAGCTCATCCAAACACCATGGAACCTAAAACCAAGAATGGATACCATGTGAGAAGCAATTATATATCTTATGAAGCTAACATCACCAACCAATTTGCATGAATTTGGTATAAATTGAGAAAAACTTATAGGGTGTAAGAAACAACTAGCAAAATAGAACATTCAACTTGTTAGCAATGGTTCATAAAACATAGTTGACCAATCTTAAAACTCCATATATGAAAATGAAGCTATCTTAGTGTATAAAAACTTATGAAAAAAAAATTATTGAAATTACTTGTGATGTCCATACTGAGCAAAAACCTAGAGGTCACCTCACTCTATCCTAAAAAGTAGGAAATGGGTAGAACAATTTTTTGCATCAAAATGATTGTTTCAAATCAAACCAAGTGTAGAGATGAATTTATTAAGGTGAGGATACCCTCCATTATCTTCCCCGCATGGCACACTTCTTAATGTGTCATACAAGTTCCATTTTCTCCCTTTTTCAATTGATTCCTATAATTTTATTTAGACAACCTACAACATTCTAGGGTAGCTGACATCTCTAACATCTTAACTAACATCTTGAATGTTTTCCATAAAAGGATGACACCTATGCACCTTGGGAACCATTCCACTTGTATTTATGTTGCTTACAAGCACATTAAATGACTCAAATTGATAAATAAGCTAATATAACTAAGACCAAAGCTAATATAACACTAAATGACATCAAATAAACTATGAAACATCTCATGATAATATATTACAACCCCTATAGACCTATATAGTCAAGTTTTTACCTATAGGTGCCCTAAATTGACCTAAAAGTCAAAATTGGTCAACAAAACTATAACTTTATAAACATAGCCTAAGTTCCAAAAAGGATGAATAAGTGAATATTGTTAAATATTTATGGAAGTTGAGAATGTTGGTTGTATTGAGTGGTATGAACTTTATGTTATGAAAATTTTAATTTTTTGCTTAGCATTTACTAAAGGAAAATAAATTCTTAGAATGAATTGTATTATAATCGTATGGTAAATAAACTTGCTTGTCATAAATATTATTTATGAGATGAATAATATAAATGAGGTTTATTCATATATTTGATGGACTAAATGTATGAATAGTAATTATTTTTGTAACTAGCATATGGTTGTACTTGCTAAGTAGAAATAATTACATGAACCTGCTAGTTATAAATATATGTTAACCAAATCTAACATTAGTGGTTCTAATTATACTATGAGATGGACTTCACCAATTTAATTAGCATCATCAATGTCAAATGAAGGTAATCTAATCAAGTGGTGTGTATGAATTTGATTGATCCTAAAGATCATATGTTATTTGAAAAAATTTCCCAAAGTAATGATAGATAGACATTATCATTTTATATATCTGATTTACATGTTTATGTGATATCATGTTAAAACATATTTATTTATGGTACACATCATGTAGCAGAAATCTTATAACACATGGGTATGAACATGTCTCTCTAAATTTTTTACCATCACTATCTACCCATCTATGAAGGGAGAGCCATTACCTATTTGGGGGATTGTGCAGGGGATCAATGGTCTATGGTTGGTGTTTAAAATCACTTGAATGATGCTCTCCCTCCCCACTTTAGTACTTACTTAGAGACTACACTTGAGATTATCAGAGATACAAGAGTTAGTGTGACTTGAGCTCTATGGAGTATTTTATCTATTATTGTACTTATATTAAGGTAACATGCCTGATGGAAATGTAATTGATTATGATTATACATTGATAGCAAAGGATATATTATTTTACCATTTGTGGTTGAATTTTATTATGATTAATATATGCAATCAGAAATGCATCACGTCTATAAATCAATCCTATCTCAAAGAAAATAGAGCATACCTACACTTTTGATTGGGATACACTTGTTAAGTAGGAGCATGACCAATATAGGGATCCACTAAAATTGATTAGGGGATCACTTGTCATAACATATCATGATAGGAAGTGTTTCAAATCCTACAGTCTAACACAATCACACAAAAACACTAATGGAGTCCAAAGGTTTAAAGCATTCATTTATTTTAATAACAAGAAAGTAAATATAATCTAGTGCACACTAAAGCTTTCGGCACATAATGGGGGTTAGAATTAATATATAAGTATGTATAGGGAAATTCAATTAAAGTAAGTATGAGTAACACCCTAATATATAAAATATAAAAGATAGTATTATTTGAGCCAACACTTATGCTACTTCTATCTACTAAAAGAGAGGAGAGCAAAGTTAGAATATACTTGCTTGAATATGAATCCATCGAGATTCAATCTCTCCCTTGTCCAATGGGGATTTTTAAGAGGTTTTTATGGTTTTTAAGGATCACTAAGAAAGGCTAAAGCATTCAAGACTTATCCACAACACTAGATTCTCCAAAGAAGAAATCTAAGCTAAGTCTCCTCAAGTAAAATGGTAGATCATATTGTGAAGAAGTGAGAGAGAATAATAACTCTTGATTTTACATATGAAATAATGAAGAAATGATCTTGTATATATAGGTAGATATTTCCATAAATCCTCCTAGAAATATTGATTATATAGAGTTAACCCAGTTAACCTAGTGTATTTTTGAAGACAATTCACTAGGTTTGAGCTAGGTCAACCCATTCAATCTAATATAGCTGACTGACCAAAAGGGGTTTAGAACAAGAAAAGGAGAGATGTAAAGAGTAAAATACTAGAGGAATATTTAAGGGATGATAAATAGATAAGGGAATGGTTTTGAGAGTTGGTTAGATTGGTAATAATGTGGAAAAAAGGGGAAAAAATCATGTGAACCACCAAAGGTCTACCCATGCCTTTTCTAGTGCACCCTTTAGGGCATGCACTCAGAGAGATTGGGTCTCAATGGATTCCTACAAGATGTAAAATGTCAGAATTTGATAAAAATTTGAAAATAGTATTTGTATACATATGACCCAATCAAAGCTCATCATGTGTCACTAAGATGTAATAGGGGATGGTGCTTTAAGAAAGAACATAGTAATGCACAAGGTTGGTGCTAAAAAAATTATAGTATTTTAAATCAAAAATAATTGAAAGGGAAACTAATCTAAAAAAATTAAATAACTAAAAAGTAAATGTAATGTGTACCTTGACTTACCTTTATCATGGGATAGTTGTCTGTTGTGTTATTTTTTTAATTATGTAGGGCACAAATTTTGCTTTTGACAAACCTAAGAATATAGAACAAAAGATCAAAAACAAACAAACATAAGAAAATCCAAGATAATTGGTGCTATGAGGATGGGACATACCTGGGAAATTTGGTAGGATGGGGTGACAAGTGCTATATTAGACCAAATGACCAAGTCAAAAAACAATAGTAAATCAGGCAACCAAAAATCCAAGGTTACTAAAGACCAAAAAAATCAAACAAGCTATCCTTAAGTAAAAAAAGGAAAACTCACCAAATAAAATCAAGGATACATGTCAAATAGGATGTTAAAACAAAAAAATTCAATGGGTAAAATACTAAACAAAAAAATGGTAAACCAACATTGTTGAGTGAGCAGTAAAAATCCACATCTAACTCAACAATGGAAAAAGGTGCATAAAAGGGAAATGACATTGATGAGTGAGAAGTAATAAGCTAACTATTGACCATTTTGGTCCTACTAGCCAAAATTCAATCTCCTTCTTTCCCTACTATTCTGAACTGTCAGTCTTGGATGTATCCACCTTCTGCAAATTCTCAAATTCCCTTTGAAATAAGTCCTATTCTTATAAAGAATTGATAGATCTAAGACCTGTAGGTTTTAGTTTAATATGGAGCTTATTTCACTTTGAACAAATTCCTTAGACAAGCCTTTTGACAAGGGAATGGGCCAACAAGAATTAAAGTCTCTTACAAAGCTTCGAGGGCAAAGTACCCTTGCAGAGGGCAATCAGGTTCAAACTGGACCATCCCAGCAGGCTGCAGAGGGAAATTATGAGCCCAAGATACCTTTATGGAGGGCAGAGTTTTCCTTCAAAAAATGAACAAGGCAAAGAATTATTTCAGACATTTTGTCTAAAGGAAATCCATGGAAAAAGGCAAAAGTTCAAATGTTCTTTAGACAAAATCTCTAAAGGAAAAGACAAGGAAATCCAAAGGATGAATTCCTTCAGACATTTTGTTTGAAGAAATCCACAAGTGAAAGACTCTGATGAATTCCTTTGGATAAAGGCCTAAAGGAATTCCTTTAGACTTTTGTCTAAAGGCATTTTTCAGAAGAATTTCCCAAAAAAAAGGGAACCCAAAAGAAATAAAGGGCCAAGGCATGAAGAAAGGTTTCCTTCGGGCAAAATGTCTGAAGGAATTCCTTCGGACATTTTGTCTGAAGGAATTGAGAACCAAGGGAGCCTAAAGGGTAGGTGCCCTTGTAAGGGACTCTAGATGACCAATAAGGGACCAAATTAGAATTTATGAAGGGCCATCTCAAGACCCAAAGGGCCCTCATAGAAGGTAGTGAACAGATTCATCAAAGAGTGAAGGGTAAAGGATTCCTTCGGATTTTTTGTCCGAAGGAAATCCAAAGAAAATACAAGACAATGGATTCCTTAAAAAAAATTTCCAATTGAAATCTAAGGAAGGCTCAATCATGGAAATCCAAATAAATTGCCAAAGGGGTGACAGACTTGAAGACATCAAATTTAGCATCGCAAACTAGTTGTTGGAGTTCAAATGTCTGGTGACGTCCCTGAAGATGTCAAATTCAAGATAATGGAATAGCCGTTGGCTTTAAAATGGTGATGGGTGTGTGAAAATAAACTTTATAGTGATAAGATAGCCATTGATTCTCAAATTTTTAAATATGGGTCCATGCATGGAAACTTGGTGACTCACCGAGAAGAGAGCCCGAGAGCTCAAATTGCCAAAAAGAGCCAAAAAATGATAAAGATAGACCCGATGACCAAAAGAGCCAAGAAAAGATAAAAGATAAGAGTAAACTCAGTGAACCATCAAGAAAGGATCCCAAAGAGCCAAATATAGACATAGATAGAATAGCCCAAGTGGCAAAAGAGACATCGGCAGAGGAGTTATTCTAGTGGTTGGAACAGTCCTTATGAAATGGTCATCAAGGAGCACAAATAGTGAATGGTGTGGCTTATTTTTCTTCATTTAAGAATTAATGAGTAGAAAACCATGTGAACCTCTTTAATAAGTGGTATTTTTTTCAAATAAAAAGGCGTGACTCATGCTTTCACAATGACATTTAATATAATTTAAATGCCAAAGTCAAGACTTGGACTGCCGTAACATGGTTGCCTTCACTAAACTTCCTCTTCCTAATGAATTGAATGCAACATGGGACACTTGTGAAAAAAGGTTACATTGCTTTCTCTTTCTCTATATATTGTAAACTCTCATTTGAGAAATGATCTATCTCTCATTTTTGTATGGCACAGCCATATCAAAATTTCACCTTGAATCAATAATAAAGTGTTTTACCTCTATCTGATTGCTCATTATTTTGAGTGTGTCTATGTATCAATTATATGTTCAGTTATTTTAGCTTGATTCTCTCACAAATTGACACTAATACACCTAGTGTAGCCAAAGCACCAATTTTGTAGGTTAACAAGAAGTGTTGCATCTGGAGTGCAGAGATAGAAAAGAGTAGCTATCAGATAGTGTGTTTTCTACAGTGCCTGTGGTAAGTTACATTTCCTATGTGTCTTAATTAAGCCTCCATTTTAAATATCCCTATAGTTTGGTCTTTTGCTAGATAAAGTGTATGTTCACCCCCTTTCTGGTTTGAATTGTGAATAGCTGAGTAGATCAACATCATTTGGTGCAGCACCACTTAGAGTATTATTTTGTTTTAGTTATTTCTTCTCTCTTTTCACCCCCCCCATTGATAGAAATAGTAGTAGAAAACCTTTAGAGATGCATCAAAGGGAGCTAGCCCTTATCTAGAGATTATCCCCTCAGTTTTTCTAGACCCACAGCAAGAGGGGAGTCTCCATTGTGCCACATGGAAGACAGAAGCTCAGCCTCCTGTTAAGGGTGCAATTCACAGCATCAATAGTTTTTGGCATGCCCAGTGGGACCAATTTTTCTAAATACTCAAAAAAGTTCTAGAATTGATGCTGGTCTTATTATAAAAAAAATTCAACCAATAATCTAGCATCTGGTGACTCCATCTTCAAGAGTATCAGTCTCTAGTCAAATATCAGTCTGACATCTTATGCCTAAGGTCCCCACACGATCTACTGCTAAGGGTGTCCCTTTTGAGTTCATCAAACTACCATTAAACTCAGCAAGGTGACTGAGGTTTGCAAGGTCTCATCCTTATATAGAAATTCATTTTCCTAAACCTTTTATAAGATACACTTACATAAGAAGGCCCCGATTGAATCCTATCATAGCTATGGCTTTACCTTTTATGGCCTTTTATGGTCATAGTCCTTTGAATCTTTTGCATTATGACCCAATCCCAGGGATAACCCTTAAGAGTGTGCCTCCCTTTAATGGAGAGGGACCTATTACTGCTATTGAACATATCATAAATATTGCCAACCTCTATAATATTCACAATGTCACTGAAGAAAATATTGATATCAGATTACTAACATTGTCTTTTAAGGGAAAGCTTTTGGACTAGTATGGGACTCTGTTTATGAATTTAGTCAGCACATGGAATGAATTGGGCATCCTCTTAACAAACAAATTCAGGGAGAAGAGTGACCACCTCTCACTTGCTGAGTAGCTAACCACCATGCAAAGAGCTCCACACAAATTTATGTAAGATTTCAATACTTAGTTTCAGAAGACCTAGGATAGAATCCCCATTTTGGTAAGGCCAACCCCAAGCTATGCTTTCCTCTATTATTTGAAATCATTGAATAGTGACATTGTTGTCATGATACAGTCCATAGGAGGACAAGTGCTGCCAGCTACCTATAAAATATCCATAGCCACTAAAAATTGTCTGGTGAAAGTGGCAAAGCTAGCCCCTAAACCTCATGAGCTACTCTTCCCTAAATTGCCACCTCCAGTCCAAACTACTACACCCACCTTAGCTCTTTTGCTTGGCATAGAAAAGTTGAATGCTACTTCACCCAATGACCTTCATGAATTTAAAAGCTTGTTGTAAAGCATGAATAATGAACTAATGGCTCTCAAAAGGCAACAAGCTCAAAACTATCAGCCAAATCAGGGATATCAGTGATTTGGGCAAGTAAATAGACCCCCTTTCTAGAATTACAATCAAGGACAGGGTCAGTTTGTACAAGCGAGACCCTATCAGGGCTATAATCTAGGTATTTCTTCATCATCTAAGGCTCTTGTGCCTACTCAAAATAATCTGGTACAAGAACCAAATTGCTCACCCATGGGATATGGCCAAGATCAAGCTATTTATATAAATGAGATGCCAAGTCAATACACAAATGCAAGAGACAATCAATCTACCCAATTTCTAGGTTTTGAGGTATCAGTGCAACCTAGCATGGATAACAGGCAAACTCAACCTAATTCCACTCTCATGAATCACCTAGAAGGTGAATTCTGTGTAGTCAACTATGTGGGCAGTACAAACAACCAAGGTGATTATGTTATAGCCAACATAAGGTATAAAAGAAGAGCTATGAAAGAAGCTCAGGATACTACCCAAACATCTACCACATCTTCTTCATCACTTGAAAATTAGAAAAATTCAAATTATAGGCCACTAGTTACACCTTCAGCTCCTCACCATGTGCCTCAGGTTACAAGTAACCCCAAAGAAAAACTGAAGGGGGGTAACCCTCAAATTAATGTGGTGGACCAGATGAAGAAGCTACACATGAATATCTCCTTGTGGGATTCATTATCAATACTAGGACAAAAGGACATGTTTCAAAAGGAATTGCATGGGCTAAATGAACAAGCTATCCTATCAAAAGTCGATAACATTTTAATCACGAATGGGCACCCTTCCACAATAGGCCAAGTAAAGAAAGAAGAAAAGGTTCCCCCTTTCTATTTGTCCTTAGTCATAGGAGATTTCCTAATGCATAATTGCATTATTGATAGTGGGGAAAGCACCTCAGTAATGCCTAGATGCATAGTGGATAAACTGGGGATCAAATATGAAGAAATGACTAAGGGAGTCTTGTAGCTAGATGGGTCACTAGCAAAGATAGTAGGAGTGGTGAGAGGCTTGAACTTGATACTCCATGCCTACCCAACTTTATCAATTCCCCATGATGTGGTAGTGGTAGATGTTCCTCCATACTTTGCCATTTACTTATCCAGAGATTTCACATCCAAAATAAGTGGGTACCTAGCAGCAAACTGGTCCTACCTAGTTTTTAGAACCAAATATGGGACTAAGGTCAAGATTGAGTTAGAGCCAATCCATAGAGATAATCTAGAGCCATACTCACTCAAGGAAATAAATGTCAGCTATGCCATTATTGATCAAGAAGAATTCTAAGTGGATCAATCTCCACCTCTGCCCTTGAAGAAGTTGTTGACCTGCTCTTAGACGAATGGGGAAGTGATAACTTTGAACATGACCCTTACAAGTTCATAGAAAAGGCAGGACTCAAGATTTATTGCATGCATGAAGAGGGTAATTTTGTACCAAATTTGATGAAAGAAAGCCAATAGAGCTCTGATTTATGGTAGCTTTTCTTTGATGGCTCAAGAAGCAAACTAGGTGTTGGTGGTGGAGTGGTGCTAGTTTCCCCCTCAAAGGAGAAATACTTCTCAGCTTTTAGTTTTCAGTTTTCTTGCATGTGCAATGTTTCAGAGTATGAATCTCTCATCCATGGTTTGGAGTGGGTAAGAAAAAGAGGGATTAAAGAGCTAAAGGTTTTTGGGGACAATGAGTTGATCATAAGTCAAGTGAGAGGCCAAAATTTGACAAAGAATCCATTGCTTAAGTCTTACAAGCATAGGGTGTGGGACTTAGTAGAGAGTTTCCTTGCTTTCAATGTTACTTCCATCCCAAGAGAGTAGAATAAGCAAGTGGATAGACTAGCAATAGTTGAGATAGCATTCTATGCCATTTAAAAGTGGTAATTAGACCCTTCATGCTTGACAACATCACCAACTGGTAGGTGTTTGATAGTGATTAGTAGATAACACTCTTCTTGCAAGAAAAAGTTGAGTTTGCCTTTAGAAAGCAAGCCAAGCTACAAAAATAGTATGGCGGTTAAATTGTTTAGCTGAAGAACAATAAACTTCCAAAAGGCTTGGTCACTCTCGAAAGTATCTTTAACAAGGATGACCAATTGAAAAATGAAAAAGAAAGCATCATAACAAAGAAGAACTATGAAAAAGTTGAGATATTTAAGAATAGTCTGATTGAACTTGGGAAGGTATGTATAGATCATGAAAGGTAGGATTTCATCTTGTTATGCTAGGAATTTGCTGATGTCTTTACTTGGGAGTATAGTGACCAGAAGAGTTTTGACCCAAGTTTGGCCCAACACCCTATTGAGCTGGAGGAAGGTGCCAAGCCTATCAAATAAAAACAAAGGCCTATAGACCCGAAGATCAAGCCTATCATATGGAAGGAACTCAACAAGCTGATTGAATCCAAAATCATATTTCTAATCAAATACTCTTCATAGCTGGCCAATCTTGTTCCTGCCTAAAAAAAGAATGGGGAAATTAGATTATGTGTATATTTAAGAGACCTCAATAGAGTCTCGTTGAAGGACCACTATCCTTTCCCAAGTATGGAGCAGATCCTCTAAATGGTGATAAGTAATGAACGTTTCTCCCTCTTAGATGGGTATTCAAGGTACAATCAAATTTTAGTGCAAGACTGTGATCAATACAAGATAACCTTCACTACCAAGTGGGGAACATTTGCTTACTAGAAAATGCCATTTGGATTGTCCAATGCTGGTGCCACTTTTCAATGAGCCATGGGCATGGCTTTTCAAGGCATGATAAATAATATTCTATTGGTACATCTTGATGATGTGACAGTATTTTCTAAGGAAGCAGGCCAACATATAAGACACCTTAGGTAAATCTTTGAAAGGTATAGAGAGTTCGGTATCTCTCTCAACCCAAAAAAATGTGTGTTCACTATCCATGAGGGTAAACTCCTTGGCCATGTTGTTTCAATATAGGGCTTAACCATTAATCCAGAAAGAGTTTGCTCTATCCTAGAGCTATCCTTGGCTAAGCATAAGAAAGGTCTAGAAAGCTTCTTTGGAAAAATAAATTTCATCAAGAGATTTATCCCAAATTTTATTGAGATAGTCAAGACACTAACCTCCATGCTGAAAAAAGATGAGAAATTCACATGGACAACATAAAGGAAGAATAGTTTTGAAGGTATCAAGTAGGCTATCACCCAGGCTCTTACCTTGATCAGTCCTGACTTCACCAAGGATTTTAACCTATACACATTTGGAAATGAAGAGGTAATATCCACCATGCTTACCTAAGCAAATGACGAGAACCTTGAACAACCACTTGCATTTTTAAGCCAAGGCCTAGAAGGTTTTGAGATCAGGTATACATATGTGGAAAACCAAGTCCTTGTATTCATATAAAGCCTGAAGAAATTTAGACATATGTTGTCTAACATTAGGGTTCATATCATGGTGCCACATCCCAGTGTCAAAGATTTCTTGATCAGTCGTGATCTAAATGAAAAGAGAGCAGGATGGATCACCAAAGTAATGGAATATGACATGGACATCAAAACCACCAAGCTAGTAAGGGGAAAGGCCTATGTGAACACCTTGATATGGACCTTAAATAAAAGAAAGAGGACATTTTTCTAATCCATGATGAAGCTACAATAGAAGAACCAATGGTTATGAAGGATTGGGAATCATACATGAAACATTTATTTCTCATTGGTGAGTGCCTGTAGGGCCTTAATAGGACCAAGAGGACATATTTCAGACTCCAATCTCTCCCTTATGTCCTAATTGATGGGGTGCTATTTAGAAGATATTTTTTGGGAGTAATCTTGAGGTGCATAGACCCAGGTTAGGTCAACCAAGTGCTATGTGAGTTCTATGATGGGCCAGCTAGTGGTCACTTTGCTCCCAAGCCTAAAGCTAAAAGAATTATGAGAGCTAGTTACTTTTGGCCCACTTTATTTAGAGACACCCATGCCTAGGTATGAAAGTGCCAAAAGTGTGCTCTCTTTGATGGGAAATAATGGCTGGCTACAATGCCTCTATAACCTATTCAAGTAGAACAACCATTCATGTAATGTGGCCTTGACTTCATAGGGATGATTAAGCCTCCTTCTAGTGCTGGCCATAAATGGGTCTTGATTGCTACAAACTACTTCATGAGATGGGTAGAGGTTATTACTTTGAAGGAGGCCAATGAAAGTGTAGTCTTAGATGTTTATGAAGGCTTGGTGACAAGGTTTGGAGTCCCAACTATAATCATCTCAGACAATGCATTGGCTTTCTTAGGAACCAAAATGAGTGAATGGGTGTTGGGATATGACATCTACCTCGACACTTCTTCCAACTGATACCCATAAGGGAATGGGTTGGTTGAGTCCAACAAAAAGAATCTGATCAAAATTATTAGAAGGATAATGGAGGAAAATTAGAGAACTTGGCATACCAAGTTGAAAACAACCCTATGGGTAGACAAGGTTACTCCAAAGAGGGCAGTTGGAAATTCACCATACACACTTGTGTATGGAAGGGAAGTTAGACTTCTTATTTCACTTGAATTTCTAGCTTTGGATCTTACTCATCAATTGAAAATAGAAGAAGGCAATAGCATAGAGGTTAGGCTATGTGAATTGATGTAACTTCAGGAGACAAAGGACCAAGCCATGGTTTTTATGACCAGCTGTCAGTAGAAAACAAAGAAGCACTTTGACAAGAAATCCTCATCTAAAGATTTCTCTAAAGGTGACATCATCTTAAAATGGGATGAGGACTGAGCTAAGTCTAGAAAGCACACAAAGTTTGATGCCTTATGGAGTGGTCCATATGTCATCACTCAGTGCAAGCAACACAATGCATTCTAATTCCTTGTTTTTTCCTATTTTTGCCTAAGTTCTCTTGCACATGTTCATAGTTTTTTTAGCCTTGTGTGTTTTTTTTTACCATTTGGGGTGAAGGATTCATGATTGATTATTAGATCTCTCAAGGTTATTATCAACCTTTTGGGTTGTGTTTTGACTCTGTGCCCAACAAACTTGCAAGTCACTAGTTTTTTAAGCATGACAGGCATGCTTCCCCTAGGAATCACCAAATTTATTGACCATTTTGGTCCTGTAGGCCAAAAGTTAGTCTCCTTCTTTCCCTACTATTCTGAACCGTTAGTCTTGGATGTATCCACCTTCTACAAATGCTCAATTTCCCTTTGAAATAAGTCATGTTCTTATAAAGAATTGATAGATCTAAGACCTATAGGTTTTAGTTCAATATGGATCTTATTTCACTTTGAACAAATGCATTAGACAAGCCATTTGACAAGGGAATGGGCTAGCAAGAATGAAAGTCTCTTACAAAGCTTTAAGGGTAAATTACCCTTATGAAGGGCAATCAGGTGCAAACTGGATCATCCCATCAGGCTGTAGAGGGTAATTATGAGCCCAAGGTACCTTTATAGAGGGTAGAGTTTTCCTTCAAAAAAATGAAAAAGGCAAAGAATTCCTTTAGACATTTTGTCCAAAGGAAATCCACAAAAAAATGCAAAGGTCAAAAGTCCTTCAGACAAAATGTTTGAAGGAAAAGAGAAGGAAATCCAAAGGATGAATTCCTTTGGACAAAATGCCCAAAGGAATTCCTTCAGACATTTTGTCCAAAGAAATCCACAAGTGAAAAACTCTAATGAATTCCTTCGGATAAAGGCCCAAAGGAATTCCTTCAGAATTTTGTCTGAAGGAATTTGTCAAAGGAATTTCCCAAAGAAAAGGGGACCCAAAAGAAATAAATGGCCAAGGCATGAAGAAAGGTTTCCTTTGGGCAAAATGTTTGAAGGAATTCCTTTAGACATTTTGTTGGAAGGAATTGAGAACCAAGGGAGCCCGAAGGAGCCTGAAGGGTAGGTGCCCTTGTGGGGGACTCTCGATGACCAAGAAGGAACCAAATTAGAAGTTTTAAAGGGGCATTTCAAGACCTAAAGGGCCCTCACAGAAGGTAGTGAGCAGATTCATCAAAGAGCGAAGGGCAAAGGATTCTTTCAAATTTTTTATTTGAAGGAAATCCAAAGAAAAGTCAAGACAAGGGATTCCTTTGGACTTTTGTCTAAAGTAAATCCAAGGAGGTTCAATCACAAAAAGCTAAAGAAATTTCCAAAGAGTTGACGGGCCCAAAGACATCAAATTTAACATCACAAACTAGCCATTATAATTCAAATGTCTGGTGATGTCCTCGAAGACATCAAATTTAGGATAATGGAATAGATATTGGCTTTTAAATGGTGATGGGCACGTGAATGTAAACTTTATGGTGATAAGATAGCTGTTGATTCTCAAATGTTTAAAGATGGGCTTGTGCGTGGAAACTAAGTGACTCATCGAGAAGAGAACCTAAGAGCTTAAATTGCTAAAAAGAGCCAAAAATTGACAAAGATAGCCTTGAGGGCCTAAAGAGCCAAGACAAGACAAAAGCTAAGAGTAAACTTAGTAACCCATCAAGAAAGGAGCCTGAAGAGCCAAAAATAGACATGGATAGAATAGCCCAGGTGGTAAAAGAGACATCAACAGATTAGTTATTCTAGTGGTTGGAATAGTCCTTATGAAATGGCCATCAAGGAGTGCAAACAGTGAATGGCATAGCTTACTTTTATTCATTTAAGCATTAATGAGCAGAAAACCATGTGAACCTCTTTAAGAAGTAGTCTCATTTTTGAATATAAAGGTATAACCCATGCTTTCACAATGACGTTTAATATAATTTAAATGCCAAAGTCAAGACTTGGACTATCACAGCATGGCTTCCTTCACCAGACTTCCTCTTCCTAATGAATTGAATGTAACATGGACCACTTGTGGAAAAAGATGCCATTGATTTCTCTTTCTCTATATATTGTAAACTCTCATTTGAGAAATGATCTATCTCTCATTTTTGTATGGCATAGCCCTACCAAAATTTCACCTTAAATCAATAAAAAAGTGTTTTGCCTCTATCTGACTGGTTATTCTTTTGAGTGTGTCTATGTATCAATTTTGTGTTCAATTATTTTAGCTTGATGATGTCAAAAATTGACACCAACACACCTAGTAGAGACAAAGCACCAGTTTTGTAGGTTAACAATAAGTGTTGCATCTAGAGTGCAGAGATAGAAAAGAGTAGCTATCAGATAGTGTGTTTTCTATAGTGCTTGTGGTAAGTTACATTACCTGTGTGTCATCATTAAGCCTCCATTTTAAATCTCCCTAGAGTCTAGTCTTTTGCCAGATAATGTGTATGCTCACCCCCTTTCTGGTTTGAAGTGTGAATAGCTGAGTAGATCAACATCATTTGGTGCATCACCACTTAGAGTAGTTTTTTGTTCTAGTTATTTCTTCTCTCTTTTCACCCCCCCCATTATTAGCAGTAGTAGTAGAAAACCTAGAGATGCATCAAAGGGAGATAGCCCTTATCTATAGATTCTCCCCTTAGTTTTTCCAGAACTACAATAAGATGGGAGTCTCATTGTGCCACGTGGAAGACCAGCCTCCTGTCAAGGGTGCAATCCACAGCGTCAACACTAACCTCACTCAATAATGAAAAAAGGGTACAAACTCAGTTGTTCATAACAACAAGATACTAAAATAATGATTCATGGTATAATAAAATTAAAGTAAGTGTAGAAATGTAAAATTATGGTATAAATAAAGCAAGAATCCAAAGTTTCTCAAACATGTTGTTTCACTATAAGGATAGAAAAAACTAAAACAAAGTAGTGCTAACATGTTTTTAAGAGGTGAAGAAGGAAATAAATAAAAATGGAAAATGGATTTGGAATCATAATTTGTCTATTAAGGGGGGAAATGAAATGGGTAGAGGGGAGAATGAAGGAAAAAACAAGGTAGAGAAAGTCTTTATTGAAGTCAAGACAATCAAATTAGGTTTTTCAAAACAAGAGGACTTTTCACCTTAAGGACTATGAAGAACTTATTTTAGCCACACAAGTCTTAGGTCAACAAATGCAATATATAGATCATCCCATGAAGGTTATATACATGAAAAGTAAAATAGACCTACCTTCCCATAACATGTTCTTCAATCTTCAGGACTCCTTATAGAGCCATTGGTCTACTATAAATATTATGTACTTACGTAAGAAAGTAGTTAGAACCATATAGTTTTTTGAATTCCCCTATTCTAATCTAATAACTTACTACACTCTAAAGGACCTTGGCTCTGTGTGAGGCTAAATGTGGAGTTTTGAGCTTTGATTAGAGATAGGATATGTGCTTGTAATCACAGCTTTTGGTGTGATTTTAGATATCATTACCTTTTATTTCAAATTATTTGGCTTTTAACTTTATTGATGGCTTTTTCTATTCCTCCTCCATATAGATTTAGAAAACCAAACATGGGTACTAAAGATGACTTTCATTTAAATACTTGGGAAAAGGTTGCTAAGAGAGAGAAACTTCAAAGAGAATGGGGTCTAAGAGTCTCATAAATCTAGGTGAATAAAAGTGATATCTTGACTTTGACCTTGTTTTATCTAATGAGGAGTGAAAGAAAGAGGAAATCAAGAGGAATGACATATAGAAAAATTTGAATTACTTCAAATCATAATAAATGTGACAAAGGTAAAAAAGGTATACAATGATAGTAAAGTGTGATTCCTTATCATGAGAAAGAGGGAAATGGAAGAAAACATACTAACATAGATTATTTGAACAGATTTCATCTAGCAAAAGAAGAAAATACTAAAGTTGAGAAAAAGGATGAAAAACATGAAAAGGTGGTAATTTTATGAGGAGAGCCAGGTCCTATCCATGGTCTTACACTACAACTACATAAAAGAGAAACATAGGGGATACCAAAAATTAATTGAAATATAAATCGAAAGAAATGAGCAAAAAGATGGTAATTTTATGAGGGATGTTAGGTCATCTTTGTGGTTTTACAAAAAAAATCACAAAATAAAAACCCAAGGGATGCAAAAAAAATTGGCAAGCAAAAAGTATGTGAGAAATAAGTAAAAGATGGTGGTTTTGTGAAGAATGTTGGTTCCTATCCATAGTCTCACAAATCAAATCACAAAAGAGAAACCCAAGGGGTGCCAAAAATAAGAGAAAATGCAAGAATATAAAGAAGACTATGGTACATAAAGAAACTAGAAGACCAAAGGGGAGGACTAAAGGTTTGTGAAAAAGAGGAAACTTACTACAAAGGGAGAGATCTATGTTTAATTAACTTTCAAGAATGTGTTAGATAGATATAGATATAAAGCATGAAAAGGAGGAAATGTTTATGCAAAGTAATTTTTGAGGAATTGTGCATTGGTGGGCTCTTTAAAAATATGGCCTTCATTGGTTTGAAGGTGATAAGTGCTTAGACCAAGAATATCTTTAACTAAATATGGGCCCCACCATTTTTGGGTGTATTTACCTTCTTTATCATGGGTGTAGTCTAATTTAAGGACAAGATCACTGACATTAAAAGTGTGGACTTTAACATATTTGTTATGTTGTCTAGCAATACGAGCCTTGTATTGGTAGCTATGTTATAAGGCAAAAATATGATGTTCATTAAGAAGATCAAAATACCATGAAGAGATATAAAAAGAGAGGGAATATCAATTTCTAAAGGAAGAACTTAATTGAACCATAGACTAGAGAAAATGGAGTTGCCCCAGTGGTAGTGTGTATGCTAGTTCGATAGGCCCAAAGTGAAGGGTAAAGATGAATATGTCAATCTGTAGGGTTTTTATGAATTTTCTTTTGAAGAATTTTGTTATGAATTTTATTTGTGGCCTCTGCTTGACCATTACATTATGGATGATAAGGTGGGAAAAATTTGTGATTGATCTTGAATTTGTTACAAATATGTTTAACATGCTTGTTTTTGAAATTACCACCATTATCTGAAATGATGGTATGGGGAATGCTAAAGCAATAAATAGTTTGATTAAGAATAAATTTGGAAATCTTAGGACCAATGATGTTAACAAGTTTCATGGCTTATACCCACTTGGAAAAAATATTTGATAGCAGTGATCATAAAGACATGACCATCTTGGGAGCAAGGAATTTAACTAATGAGATCAAATCCCCATGTGAAAAATGGCCAAGGAGATTCTATAGTTTGAATTTTGGTAGGAGGTGAATCGATTAGATCATCATGAAGCTAACAAGGATTACACTTTTTAGCAAATTCAATTACATCCCCTTCAAAATTAGGCCAAAATTAACCCATACATAAGCATTTGCATGCTTTAGCATGTTCATTACAGTGACCACCACAAATTCCTCCATGTGTTTGTTCAAGAAGATGAGGGACCTCATCTTACATAACACAATGGATTAAGGTACCTTAAATGTTGTGATAGTAAAGGATATTATATAAAAATACATACTTGAAAGCTTGTTTAAGAATGTGTGTATTTTTATGAGAGTCTAAATTAGGAGGATAAGTTTAATGTTTTAATAATTAAATGATATCTTGATCCACAAGCTTTGTCAAATGATAACAACCTCAATATGATAGATAAATAAATTCAATGGTTGAGTAGAGGATGGAGATTTTATTATTTGTATAAAAAAGAAAGATCAACAAGAACTCGATGTGGGTGAAATAGAGAAGCTAATGAGGAAAAAGAGTCATGAATGGATTTTTGATCTCTAAGAATAGGCTAAATAGTGAAAGAGATAAAATCCTTAGCAAGAGTGGTTGTAATTTGATGATAGGTGATGAGGTTTTCAATTTTACATTGATAATCACCACTAACTTAACAAATAAGTTAAGAATCACCTAAAGCATAAAGGTATTGAATGTCTAAGTCAAGAGAAGATCTCATGCCTAATATAATAACCTCATATTTATCCATATTATTAGTGACATTGTAGACACAAAAAATATGCACACCATGTTTCTAAGTATCGAAATACCCTTTGACCACATTGGGACGCTCTCGGGACTAATCTGACCCTCCAACCCCTAATCGAGCCTAATCATAGTTAGTTTGACCAAATTAGCTTTACCCTAACTTTTACATATTTTGACCCTTCACCATTGACTACCAATGATTCGATTGACCATCGATGGTCACCTTGACTGGCAACGGTCAAGGTGCCCCTCCTTAACTACCAACATGTAAACTTACCCACCTTAATTTTATAAAAATAACTTATCCTCATCCATGTGAGATCTATTACATGAGTGAATTATAATTAAGAATCCCAATTCATAACTTGTTGTAACTCTTTGGCTTTGCTTATAAGAAGAGAAGAGAAAAGAGGTGAGATCATCTATAATATCTACAATTATTATCAAGAGCTTATGCATCAAAAATTCTCCTTTTATAGGTCAATCATCATCAATGATCTAGTGAACCGCTACCACATAAAAGAGCTAACTTACCACCATAGCTCTACCTAAGCACCAAAAACTATTACTCTATTAGAATCATGCCAAATTCCATCAACAAGTCAACCACCTCAATCAATCACCCAATCTACCCTTTGCAAGATAAGTACTTAATTTTTAGTATTCAATTACTTTATTTGATTTTCTCACTCAACCTTACACCAACCCAACTCCTAAAATATAACTTTGAGATCCCATCAAATCAACCTGTTATCAACTTATATCTACACATAGTACCATCAATGGTTGTCCCAACTAATGATGGTCTATCTAACTAATGATGGTCACCCTGATCATCGATGGTCACCTTAACTATTGATGGTCAACCCAACTATCGATGGTCATTATGGTAGTAAAAACCAACAAGTTATTTTAACCTACCTACCCCAAGTCAAACATGATTTTCTATGTCCCTACCTATTCACAAACCCCTTTCTAACTTTTTAAAGCATACCCCAACCACCTAGCACTAGTATTACATAGCAAATTATTATTTTAATCATTTCTAGTCTATTTCTTAAGCAAGCATTCTTATGTTCAATTCATTATATTTTGACTATTGATACAAGTAATTTCTATTCTATTTTATAAAATCAATTATTTAAAATGTGTGGATTCATAGCCTCGAAGGAAGCTCTTGCTTTTGATATCTAGCTGTCGCTAGGCAATCTACCTAGATATATGTCTAATAAATAAGTTTGCTTTAGTGATTTATTATCTGCAAGTCATCCTCCCAAACCAAAGAGGAGCTCTTCACAATCTTCTAATTCAATACACACAATCAAATAAGTTTTTCAACTATACCCATATTTATTTTTTTCTTTTCCCTTTTCCAATAATAAGAATAAATTTACTAAAACAACATCAAAGGTGAAGCTGAAAGCTAAAGGAATAATTTTACTGAGAGGACTTGTGAGAATGCAACCTACCCCAACTCCTTGAAGGCATTTAACACCATCAAAGTGAAGGGTCCAAGTATGATCATGAAAGTCAATATTTTTTTTAGCAAGCTCCTCAATAAATACTTTTAGTTTAGTAGTGTCGAAGGGAATGCAAGATTTATCAAGTTGATTGGCTTCAAGATCAGTGGTAAATCTATAAAAATAATCTTTGAGAGAGATAGCTTGATTAAGAACTTCAATGTAAAGGATATTGTCATCTATAAGATCATATTGAAGAGAATAAGTGGTTGGAATGGGAACTATGACAAGTTGATCAGCTATGACTTTCCCTTTGACGTCTTTTTGAGTGATAATATGGAGATCAATTTCTATAAGTAGTTTGATAAAGCATGTAGTGACAAAAAATTTCAGCTACAAAATAGATAGCGAGGCAATCAAGCTCAATTTTAGTATAAAATGTTTCATAATTGATGAGACCTCAACTAATGTAGTAGATAACATACTCTCTTCTCATATCATCTTGTTGGGCAAGCATTGCCCCAACTGGAATAGGTGTGGAAGAAGTATATAAAATCAAAGGTTTATTGTTGGAAGGAGGATGAAGTATGGGTGGGTGAAGAAAATATACCTTCATGTTATTAAAGTATTTTTGACATGGATCTATCCATTCTAAAGTAATAACTTTCTTGAGAATGGAATTGATGGAGAGAATTTTATATGAAATTTTGAGGATGAATCATCTAATTGCCTCAAGCTTGCCTAAATAGGTATGAATGTCAAGAATGTAATGAGGAATGGGCATGTTAATGATAGCACTAATTTTGGAAAGATCAACATCAATGCCATGAAGAGAGACTAAGAATCCTAAAAATTTTCTAGATGTGACTCCAAAGACACATTTATAAGGATTAAGTCTAACTTTATATTTAAGATGGAGGTCAAAGATGACAGCGATATCAAAAAGATGATTTTTATGATGTTTGGATTTAGTAATGAGATCATCCACATAGGTTTCAACAATTTTATGAATGAGATCATGAAAGATGTGATTTATTTCACATTGATAAGTGGATCTAACATTTTTGAGGCCAAAGGGCATTTTTCCATAGCAATAGGTGCCTCATTCCATGGTAAAAATAGTCTTATTTTGGTCGTCAAGAACAATATGAATCTAATTATATCCCAAGGAACCATCCATAGGAGATAAAATTTTGTAACCATCCATGAAATTAAAAATGACATCTATTAAAGGTAATGGAAATTTGTCCTTGGAAAAATCAAGATTAAGATTGCAAAAATCAATATAAATGCAAATGACCATAGTGAATTTCTTCTAAACAAGGACAATATTGGAAACCCATTCAAAATAATCCACTAGTTTAATAAATTTAGAATCAAGTAATTTGATGATTTCCTTATGTCATAAAGTTGAAACTTTAGGTGGAAATTTTCTCTATTTTTTATACGCAAGCTTAGCATCAAGATATGTAATGATATTTTGTACCATAATGCTAGGGTCAATGCTATGCATATCTTCATATGACTAGGTAAAAGCCTTAAAATATTTCTCAAAGAATAAGATAAAATTGTCATGTTTAGAAGGTGAGATCTCTCAAAAAACTATAATTGGTCAAGGACAAGATGGTTTACCATATTTGATACGATTGGTTTCTTTAATGAGCATGGCATTGTCATCTTGAAAGTGATATGGTACATTGGGTAAGGTAGAAATTGGATTTGTTTTAGGATCAATGATAGTGACAAAGTTGTTGAAGCAAGGAGTTTTAGTGTTAAAATGTCCAAGTTTATGATGTTTTCAAGGAAGTTTAGGTTTTTGAGAATAAATTAACTCAAGGATAGCTTCATCACTAGGAAAGGTAGGAAGAGGACCATAATACTTGACATCTACTTCAAGATATAAAATTTTATTGCCATGGTGATCAGACTTAGATTATATCTAATGAACATCAATGGCCTTCACATCTAGTGTAATTTTAAGAGTAGAAGTAAATGGAAGAGAAGAAATTAGAATGCTAGTGGATTTGATGATAGGAAAAGTATTTGATGGAATGATAGGATCCAAAGGTGTAGTAACTTATAGATATTTAGAAGGTATAATTTGATCTACCACCCAAGGAGGATTGATAAGAGGATGATTGGTAGGAGGCACATGACCCTGAGGATCTAAACTATGGTCCATAAAAATGGTATGAACATCTTAATTAAAAACATGGATTTGGGATATGGGTTTTTAGTAATGCTGGACATCCAAGCTTGTATATTGAGCTTAGGCCATAATATAGTTGTCATCGTATGTTTGAGAAATTTTACATGCTTGAGAATTAGGGAGAGTTTCATAAGATGAAACCCTAATATTACTGAATGTATGAGAAGACATAATAAGATTATTTTGAAATAATTTAGCCACTCCAAAATCATTGTAAGTGAAGGCATATTCTAGTAATTAAGGATCCTAAGCATTGCATGGAGGGGAAAGTTAGTAATCTCATCCATGAGAGGAATAATATGATCTCTTGGTAAGATAAGAGGAAGCCATTATGAAATAAAAGGAGGTAACTTGGTAGTATTACAAGTATGTTTTAAATCATTGGGCTCATCATCATCATAATTTGCAAGATTAACCTATAAATCAAGATTCATGTTGATGAATTTGGGTAAAAGAACACTATTAATATTAGGAATTATAGGAATAAAATATTGAGGTTTAGGATTAGGAAGTTAGATGTTCCATGGATTGGGGTCAGCTTCATAATTATATCATTTTCCATTATGTAAAAATTTAATACATTGACTATCAGAAGAAGAAATGGCCCTCATTCAAAGAGTCTATGGACAACCAAGTAATATGTTATAAGATAAAGGAAGATCAAGGACTGTAAGCTTAATTCAAATAGTGTTAGGTCCTATGGTTAGTGGAAGTCAGATATAACTAAGTGGATTTCAATTATTCTTGTCAAAACCATAGCAAGTAAGATGAGTTTGCTTGAGGTGATCTTTGTTATAAACAAGTTTTTGGATGAGCCATACAGATGTCACATTAATACCAGATACTTCATCAACTAGAACTTTTTGAATAAGAGTGGTATTAATGGCTACTTTGATCAAGAGTGGTGGATCATCAACATGAAAAATAATTTCATCATTGATCATGTCCTCTTCAATAAATTCAATAGAAGGCTTGGAAGAGGGAAATGAGGTTTCAATGGTATTGACATTAGTAGTTTGAGATTCAATAGAAGGTGGTTATTCATCTATGGAGGATGGATCTTCAATTTATTAAAGTTATTACATAAGGAAGTTATGATGATATGGTGAAGTACAAATCAACTCCATAAGAGGAATATTATAAGGAATGTAGTTGAGTTCTTCAAGAAAATTATAATGTGATTTAGAAGAACCAACATGAGGTTTAAAAGGTAAATTAGAGTTTGGAGGAATATATGTGGTTGGAGGATCAGAAGGAGGGAGTTGTTCCTTAGGTGATTCTAAATAAACATTAGTGGTGGTAGTATCTTTAATAATTTATTCTTCTAAAATGGCTTCTTAATCTTGGTAATTGGAAATTTGTGAGCTAGTTTACGATGATAATTAACCTTAGTAGTGTTGACATATTGAGAATTGTTAAGTATTGGTCATAATTGGCATCAATGGCACAAACATCCTTAGAATTTGATTGATTATTTGAAGAGGATTTTTGGTTATTTGAAGTATAAGCTTTGAAATTTTGTCATTTTTGGGAAGCAATAGTGTATTCTTGATGATAAAGATTGAATATAGTTTCATGATTGAATGAATCACTAAGTATATAGGAGATAACACATTTATTGAGTCCTCTATAAGATTCATGAAAATTCCTAATGTTGGCATGGAACCAAAAAAATAGATTGGGATCATAACACTTAGGAGGAGCATTGGGATATATGAAAGGTTTTGAGGGCGGTAAAAATTATTTCATTTGTTGAACCAAAAGAGGTATATGAGAAGGTGAAGGAATATCAGTTTTGGCAACTCCTTGGTTGGTTTGCAGAGCATTATTATTGATATCATTAGATGTTTGAAAATATCCTTTAGGAATTTTAGGATTAGGTTCGAATTGATTCATAATAAAGTCATGACACTTAGATTGATGAGCTTCATTAAGTGTTTGAAGAGCAAAGGTTCAAACCTTATATTAGAGAGTGGGAGTTAAAGTGATGATAAAGATTTTGAATAAATTATCATCAATCATGTTATGGTCAGATTTATGAGCTAAATATTTCCATATTTTGATAAATTCATGAGTTGATTTAGTGGGATATTGCTTATCATTGATGAAGTGGCTAAGACACTTTTTGGGAAGATCATTGTGTTGAAACTCTTTCACTAAAGGATTAACCAAATCTTCAAGTTACCAAATAGAATGTTGATGAAGTATATTATACCATTCTAATACATCATTGATGAAATTTTTGACTAATATTTTAGTAGTGTTGAAGGTATTAATTTTGATCCACTCTTTGTAAAGGTTGTTAAAGGCTTTGAGAAATGAAGAAGGGTCTTTAGTCCCATCATATTTGATATTTGGAGATATGTTACCAATATCAATGGAAATAATGAATGGAGATAGAGGCTCATTATGAATAGTTTGAAGCATCTTGTTATTCATTATGTGTTGAGGAATGACATTACCTGAGGAATCCCTAAGAGGTGGAAAAATATAATTAGGATTAGCTTGAGGATGAATAGTTGGATGTTGATTAGCTACATTGATTAAGTGTTGTTAAAGTTGCATCATTTGGTTGGTGTTATAATTTCAAATAATGTTAATCTATTTAATAAATTGGGCTAAAAGTTGAGTTGTATTAGCAGGTGGGTTGGTGTTTTTAGGAGCACTCCCCAAATTGGTGTTAGGGGAGGATTATTAGAAGATGGATTGTTAGGGGGGTTGTTAAGTAAACTTGTATCAATTACTCCCACATTAGTTCAAATATTTTGAGAAATTTCTTAGTAAGGAAAGGATTAGATTCATCAACTTCATCTTGAGGTGTTATTTGCATCATATTATAGTTCATGGATAAAGAGGAGAAGAGGTTCCCCAAGAGTGATGGTGATCTTGAGAGGAAAAGAGATGGATAAATTAATATCCCACATAGTATCTAAATTGATTTAAGTTAACCAAGAATATTTTAACAGGATATTTCATTCTAATTGGGGAGAGATGAACAAAAAGCAAAATTGAAAAGATAAGGAGCTATATTGACAAATAGGGAAAGAAAAAAACAATATAGGGTTGATTGGGTCAGCCAATCATATAAAATAGGGATATGCAAACTATACAAGGTCAACTAGGTCGATCTAGTATAGTGGATAGGGGTTGAAAAAGGTACAGGGTTGACTAGGTTGACCTAGTATAGTAGATAGGGAAAAATAAAAAGTTGATAACAAGTTGTGAGCTAAAAAAAGACAATTTTTATAGTTAATTTATTAAATTAAGAGATGAAGGGAAAAAAATAGTCAATTGGATCAACACTAGATAATCCAATTGAAGAACACAATATAAAACATTGCAATAATTCTATCTAATGCAAGTTTTTGCACACACAATTAAGAAAAGAGCAAGTAATCAACATGGAAAGTAAAGATATAACTAATTGGTCAACCTAAAATGTTTTATTAGATTATTTAGAAATGATTTTAAATGTGATTGGAAGTTAGCTATAAGAAAGGAACTAGATAGTAATCTAAGGATGGTTTTAGGTAGTTTGGGTTGAGAGGGACTATAGTGGCAATGATACAGGCTTGGTATTGGGGCCTAACCCATCACTTCACACATAATAATGATAAGGGTGATGGGTTTTTATATATAATATACCATTAACCATGCTTTATACTAGACCAGAGTATCAAGTCAGCTTCACCCTTGGTGATGAAATCCAAGTAGGTTGGCCTTGGGTAGACAAAATGTTAAAGTGCTTGTTTATGTTTTTATTTTATTTGTTTGTCTGTGCATAAAATATAAATAGTGAAACTAAGTGATTAATTAAAAATCCCTTAATTAAATTACATGAGTTATTCTAATCATGTAAGAAATAAGAAAATAAATGTGTGAGTTAATTACTAAAAGTTATGAGGTTAATTCCATTTTGAAACAAGGTATAATGTTGACACTATATGCATAAAATATAGAATAGGGTTGATAGGGTTAACCTATATTGTAAAAAAAAATTCTAAAAATTTACAAGGTCAACCAAGGTTGACCTAGTTATTTCAGATAACACACAAAACATAGAACTGGATTGGCAGGGTCAATCCTATTAACTGTGTAAAGGTAGTTTTGAAGAATAAAAACTATGAAAGGAAAGATAGAAAAAGAAAGAGATATAGAGGTATAAATTAACCTTGGTGGATCAGATATGAAATGAAGGAAGATTATTGATGAATAACCTTGAAGTATGTTGGTAAAACCTACAAATTGGGTCGACAAGATCGATCAAGCTATGCAAGAACTTGTTGTAGAGTGTTAAAAATGTATAGGGTCAACTAGGTCAACCTAATAGGTTGAATTAGATGTATAAATGGATAAAAACCTATATTGGGTCAACTAGGTCAATCTAATTGCCTATTCTTGGAAACTTACACATAAAGGTCAAAAACCTAGGTCAACAAAGTCAATCCAGTATGATAAAAATAATGAAAATAGGTGAAATAAATCCCAAAAGGTTTAGTTTCATAAAGGGTTCACTAGAATTTATGCAATCAGAGATGCATCATGTCTATAAATCAATCCTAGATCAGAGAAGATGGAACATACCTACACTTTCGATTGGGATACACTTGTTATGCAGGAGCATGATCAATATAAGGATTTGTTAGACCTGATTAAAGGATCACTTGTCACAACATATCATGATAGGAAGGGTTATAAAGCCTAAAATATAACATAATAACACAAAAACCCTAATAGAGTCTTAAGGTTTAAAGCATTCACTTATTATAATAACAAGAAAGTAAATCTAATCTAGTGCACACCAAAGCCTGTGGCATAAAATGGGGGTTAGAAGTAATATAAAAAATATGTATAGGTAACTTCAATTAAATTAAGTATGACTAACACCCTAATACAAAAACTATGAAAGATAGTATTATTTTATCCACCACTTATGTTACTTCTATCTACTAAAAGAGAGGAGAAGTTAGAATATACTTACCTAAATGTGAATCCATTAAGAATCAATCTCTCCCTTATCCCATGGGGTTTTTCAAGAGGTTTTTTTGGTTTGTAAGGATCACTAAGAAAGTCCAAAGCATCCAAGACTTATCCATAAGACTAGATTCTCCAAATAAGAAATCTAAGCTAAGTCTCCTTAAATAGAATGGTGGAAGAGTAGATTATGAATAAGCATGAGCGAATAATAACTCTTGATTGCACATATGAAATAATGATGAAATTATCTTGTATATATAGTAGGATCTTTCCCTAAATCCTCTCAAAAATGTTAGTTGTACAGGGTCAACCCAATTGACCCAGTGTGTTTTTAGGGACAATTCACTAAGTTTGAGTTAGATCAGTTGAAAGGCTAACAAGCTAAGAAAGTGAAAAATACCCCTAAACTATATTGGGTCAACCTAGTATAGTTGATTGACCAAAAGGGGTTTAAGACAAGAAAAATAGGGATGGAAAGAGGAAAATATTGAAGGAATATTCAAGGGAGGAGAAATAGCTTAGGGAATGGTTTTAAGAGCTGGTTGGATTGGAAATAATGTGGCAAAAAGGGACAACAATCTTGTAAAGCACCAAAGGTATAACCACCCCTTTCTCGGTGCACCCTTTAGGGTATGCACTCATAGAGATTGAGTCTTGACTAGTTTTTTCAAATGTAAAGCATCAGTGTTTGATAAAAGTTTGAAAATATAATGTGTATACAATTACTTTCCTTATGCAATTATGTTTGTTTATATAAGTTTTTAGTGATCAATAAATATAGTTTTTCATTTTTAATTAATTTTGATATGCTTAGTTACTATGTTAAAAATCACTAATTAGATTCTCATTTTGTAATCTAATGAAAGAATAAGTGTTTAGTAAATATTTAAAAAATAATTACTGCTTTATTATAGTAAATCCCCATGATAATTTTACATCCAAAAATATAAATAAGCCTAAACTCTAAGTTGATGGTATTAACTAGGATGTTATATTCAGATGGAATGTTGGATAACTCAAAACTATATCATCCAAATTGATATAACTGGGGATACAAGGACAAAATCAAAATTTTACCAATCAGGCTAACACCTTACAAATAAATACATGCACAAAATAGACTTTATCAACAAAGTTGATATAAAAGGAATATAGGGTGAATAGTAAAACTAATAAAAATTATATGGTTAAGGTAGATATAAGTATACCTAGAGGAGGTTAGATTGCTAATAACAAATTTATGACATAATAGTATGAAAACATCTCTCTCGAAGTACCATGATCCAACCCCACCCCATTCTTACTAGACTCCTTAGGATGTGAACTTATGGATATTGATGTTCCAACAACACCTTACCAAAAAAGCCATCAGTAAAGTGATAAAGATTAAAAATATCATGTGTATACATATGCCCCCACCCAAAGCTCATCACGTGTCACAATAGTGTAATGGCATATGATGCTTTGTAAAACATACATAAAAACATAAAAGAACATAGTAATAAATCTTATAATAAATTAAATTAAGAATGAAATTAAAATATAAGTAAAAAAATAAAAATGTGTACCTCCACTACCTTTCTGATAGTAGAGAAGATGTTGCATGTGGTATAGTTGATGGAAGGTGCCAATCTAAAATCTCAATGAGTAGACCTAAAAAATAAGAGAAAAAAATAAGTTCATAGAAAAAAATTATCATTTAGTACCAAAAAAATCCTTCCTTATTCAATATATTATGGATTCTTTCAACTTGTCAAAGGGACCTACATAATCTAAGATATGATAAAATATGAAATGTAAGGAAAAAACAAAAAAAAATGAAAATTTTCAAATATGGGTCACTAGAATGTAATGATGTAATTTATAATGTATGTTTCATTTTTTTCAATAAGATGTGATCATATTCATGATCAACAAGAATAGAAATTAAGTCTAACAAAATGACACCTTAAGTAAATAGATATAAAAATCGACCAAAAAAATATGTGATGAAATTATTATAAATCCATCTAAAGTAAGATAAATTTAAAAACTTAAGTTAAATAAATGGGATCAAAATAATGTAATATGACTGTAAAAACATCTAATGTAATATAATAAAAAACTTGAATGAACTAAATACGATCAAAAGTTTATAAAATGACTATAAAAACATCCAATGTAAGACAAGTGAAAATGTAAATCAATTAAGGAAATGTGATAAATAATGTAAAATTATTGTAAAAACATCCATTGTAATTAAAATTAAAACTTAAATCAACTAGAATGTTTAAAAAATAAATTAAAAACTTAAAGGAGTGAAAACTCAAAATTAATGTTTTTTAAAAGCCTAATGTATATAAGCACAACTATCTAGAGACATAAACTATGATGAAGATGCAGATATGAAGGGTGATAGGAATATGTGAGGAAATATTGGTTGTATCCCCCAAGGTCTCAAATTTAAACTCACAAAATGAAAAATCCATGAGGTGTCTTAATGAAAGATAAGGTCATATCTAAAGCAAATCATTATAAAAAATGGATATAAAGAACAAGGATGTGATCATTTAAAATAAATATCCATTAAGAGGTTATTAGGAATAATAAAATCGATATATAATAATGTAAAATTCCATGAGGGTTATGTATAAATCCTTATCATAGACAAGACACTCTAATCAAGTAGGTAAGGCTAAGAGCTTTTGACCTTAAGGACCTTGAGAACCATACCTAGAAAGCATAATATTAGGCATACAAGTTAAGTATAAATATCATCCCATGAATACTAATGACATTAAAAGTATAAGGGATCCTACCTTCCCACAACATGCACCTCATTCCTCAGGACCCCTTAAAAATTTGTAAATCTACTATGAAGATTGGGTACCATCATGAAAAAATAGGTAACAATAGAATATAAGTTATAAATGAGAAAAGGGAGACCTCCTGCCCTAATGTATTAGCCTATTACACCCTAATGGACCTCATATCTATTATGATGCCAATTGTGGACTTTGAACTTTGACTAGGATAGGGGGTGTGCCAATGAATGAAATCACATATTTTTTGTGTGATCTGACATTTGGTAAATTTGCCTTTTAACATTGTCTTTTCTTAAAATATGGCATTTGATTCTTTTGTACTTTTATATTTTCCTTTTCTATATGGGTTCAAAATAAAAAACGATGGGTGTTAAATATCACTAAAACAAGAGGGCATATTCTTATCTTCTAAAGAGGAGAACCTAAAGATCAATATGCCTAAAGACACTTAGACTTGCACTTTATAAAATATTACAATCTAAAAATAGACCCAAGTGTGCCTCAAATGATATTAAAGGGAATAAATGGGGATTGTGGAAGATATAACAATGCAATAGGGTGATACAATGAAAATATGCTAGTATTTGACCATAGGAAGGGAGAGTTGTGCCTTATAAGTGATAAGGCATAAGAAGGGATCTATAAGTACATGGAAATGTAAGATGAAACATAGAAATGGAAACCCTAAGAAGGGAAACATTATGACATATGGTAACACTAAATAATCCATACAATCTTATAGGGGGTCTAACATAATAAATGATGATAATAATCATCCCATAATAGGGAAAGTGTAAAAATATGCCAAAGAACCAAAAAGTAAGTAACATCCAACTGTAAGAGAGTGTCAAAATAAAATATCAAGAAATTTAACATAGAAGGGAATGGAGTATAAAAACTTGGAGGTGCTACCAAATATACACAAGGGAAAGAAACGTTAAATTTAAGAAGGTAATAAATAAATTAAAAGGCTAAGGCATTCCAAAAGATCCCTATACCTAGGGAATAAAACCAAGTTATTGACTCACTCACATCTACAATAGGAAACTTAAACCCCTAGATGACATTGAGTTTTAGGGTTTATCTATAGAATTTGTACCTTGCCCCTCTATCCTTGATAATGTGATGAACTTCCAATTATTTAATTATGACCAAAAAATCATCCAATTCTTCAATACCATGGGGGTATTTGAAACCCTAATACTTGATGAGGTAGATAGGGGTAACCCTAGTAATGAATTAGATAAGGATGTGATCCTCAAGATTGAGGAAAATTAGATCCAAAAGGGAATGATTTCATTGGAAATAGTGTTTGACATTTTATACCCCATGTTCCAAATAATGAGTCCTAAGTTAGAATGCCAAAAATGTCATCTCCTCAACCTTAGTTTAGTAGAAACCCACTAGAAGATCAATGCTAGCCTTAATTAGATAAATTCTAAGTTGGAGTAGTTGTAAACACTACTGTTGAGATATAAGGATGTGATGGGTTGGGATTATAGGTACCTTAAAGTCTTTGACCTGATATTGATCACTCATACTATCCCACTTAAGTTAGAATAGAGACTTTTTTGATAGAGGTAGAGACTACTTTAGTTAATTATGGAACCCTTGATACATAAAGAGGTCCATAAATTACTCACTGATAGCATAATTTTTCCATTTTGTAATTATACCTAGGTATCCAACTTAGTTCCCATGTGAAATAAAAATGGATAAATACACTTATGTGTAGACTTCCATAATTTGAACTGAACTTCAAACTGTATACACATAATATTTTCAAACTTTATCAATTACTGATGCTTTCTATCTTGCATGAACCTATCAAGTCTAAATCTCTCTACATGTATGCCTTAAGGGGTGTATCAGGAAAGGGTTGGGTATACCATTGGTGCTTCATAAGATTATTGTCCTTTATTACCACTTGTTATCAATTTAACCATATCCTAAAACCATTTCCCTAAGCTTTGCCTCCTATTTTGCACCCTTCTCTAGTCATTTACCACATTCATTAGCCCTTCCTTAATCTAAAATATTTTTTGATGGTTTACATTTTACAGTCAACCCCATTAGCCTTGTAATCTTATTGATAACACTTATTAAGGTCTTGGTCATCCCCTAGTTGACCTATTCCATGACTTAATTTGTTTTTGTCAATAATGATACTAGGTTGACCTTGTTAGCCTAAACTTTTGAAAAGGATTAGGGTTAAGTCCACCTATATAAACACATCCATTTCAAAATTTATAAAAGAAGAAGTAAGATTCTTTTGGATGCATTGATAGGTTATGTAGCCTAGAGATATTTGATCCTTGTCATCCTTATATATCATAAAACCTCTTACAAAGCACCTTGGTCAAGGGAGAGATTGAGGCTTGATGGGTTCATCTTCAAAGATAAGTATTCCTAACTTTGTTCTTCCTTTGTAAGAGTACATAAATATGTATTTGCACTTCTTTTCCATGCATTAAGATTTTGTATACATTGACATTAGTATATGTATTCTAAGCATATTTGATTTTCATGTTTATTACCCCAACTTTGTGCCACAAGCTTTTGTGAGCACTATATCAGACTTTTACATGTTATTAGTTTAGTGAATATGAAAACATAGGACCTAGTTAGGGTTATTGCATAGTTTTGATTGACTGGAGGCTTTAAAACCCTACCTAGTGATATTATTGTGGTAAGAGATCCCTTGGGTAGGTCTATTAGATCCATCTTGGTAATGAACCTGAATATCTAATGTATCACCAATTAAAAGTGTAAGTAGGATTTATCTTCTTTGAGCTAAGATTGTTTTATAGATCTATTGCATTTACCATTGCATGCATTCTAGTGAACTCGACATGAATATAACCCTTGAAAGTTTTCTTTCACACTTACATTTAATATCATCTTATTATATTTATTTATATTTCTAGTAGTATATCAAACTAGTCAATCTAGTTATAACTTTATATGTGTAGGTTTAACAGACATTCACATCAAAAATGACTCTATTCTATCTATGTAAGTCTTCATCAAATACATATTACTGGATCAAATAGGTAAACACAATACTCATTTTCAATTTCATATAATAATATAAGGTTTAACATGTCAAATTTTTCATATTATTCTCTCTGGCAGCATACATGTCAACAAAATAGGTCAAACATGTCAAATTTTCCATTTTATTCTTCTTCAACATAGGGTTTTACAAAATTAGGTCAAACTAGTTGACTTAGTTCATAGAATTTGAAAGTATAATTTGAGGCACTTTAACATAGAATTTAAAATCCTAACCATATTCAAATGCACCAATGGTGGAGATGGTGTGCAAACCTCCAATTTATGAAGAACCTCATAATATAATGCTTATGGATCATACTATGATTGGTCCCTATTACTTTTCTACATACTGTGATCCCTCTAACTGACTTTCCCCTAAGATGCTTGTGAATATCCTTTATCATTCTATGCATCTCACCCCTCCCATAGGTGAGTTTAGTTTAGCTCCTATTCCCACTCCCTCTCTAGTTGAATCTCTTCTTGTTTATGATCCTATTTCTCCTTCCGTTGAACTTCACCCAGTCTCTATTGGTTGCACCTTCCCTCGGTGATGGTTTTCTCCCTTTACCATAGTTTTCTCCTTTTAACACCAAATGGGCTGATCAACCATATTTTGATATTTATAAAGTTGCCTATCATTGGACTAGATACTATTCATTACACCATCCTTCCCTAGCTTTCATTTCTAATCCATTTATTAGTACACCCAAAAAGTATACTAACAAATGCATCTACTACTTCCATGACACAAATAATCATTCATCCATGTATTATCATAAGCTATGAAAATACATTGACACCATGATTCTCATTATTACTTAGACCATAGATAAGGCTATACCTCCCCCAAAATTATTACCTAAATATCTTCATAAATATGGAGACGTATATTTGTTTATGGCACCAATGTGGTACTCATCACACTGATCACTACCATATCCTTCAATAGCATCTCAAAGATCACCTCATGACCATTCATGTACCTACTACCCTTCCTCTCATAATTTACCCTTGCAAGAAGGCTCCCCCTTATTCTCCTATGGATCCTCCACATGTGGTCCCTTCTCAACCTATAGTTTTTCCACCTGTGATTTCCTCACTTGAGGATTCTCTTCTAGTTTTGGTTCACTCTCCATTAGTGACCCCTTATCTCTGATAGAGTCCATTCCCATTCCTTATCCTAAGCATCCCCTACATGATAGTCCACATGAGCATGATTATTCAGGAATTCTTAAATTTTATATCAAGGAGATTTGACATGAAGTATTTTCTCAACTTTCCCTGATGATTGATGAGACTCTGGCTGCAATTTGGGTTCAACTTCATAGAGACTTATCATATGTTATGGATAATGTAGGTGGACAAATCTACTAGTATTTATGAACACACCATGGTGTTATTTCATTTCTTTCTTCATATTTGGATGTGTGATCTAAATTTACATTATCTATCTTATTTCATTTGACATTGTGTCAAATTATTATTTATCTTACATGATTACTTATGTTTCACACTTGTTTCTTATGGTGTCATTTTCTTCATCATGTTATATTATGGATTATTTTTCATGATTACAAAATTTTTCTCTATGAGTTTCTTATATATGGATATCTTGTTCTTTCTCATGATTTTTTGCTATCTTATCTCTATAAACATAGATAATTATTATTATGGCTTGGTTATACAAGACTTGCTCCCTTTATTCATTCCTTCTTTACCATGTGATCAATTAGTAAACAATTCATCTCATTATAATCTCCTTTTATTTGTCTATATTTTATCTCTATTTGTTCCCCTTATTTCCTTTTGTAAACTAAGCATACACATAGTTGAAACTTGAGATAACATGTTAGTTCATATGTAACCCTAAGTGTTTTAGAGCATCATATCTTTGGAGACTTAACTTCCCTTAGATAAAGCCTAAATCTAATTCATGTGTATCAATTTATCTCTCATGATTGGTCTTTCCAAGTCCATATGGAGAAGGAATATTAAAAGCCATAACAATTCAAAAGCCAAACCATTTAACAAAAGTCAATGATCTAAAAGTAATATTCAACATTCTAAAAGTCAAATCTTACTAAAAGATGTGATTCTAAACACATCTATTTTTTCAAATCAAATCTCAAACTCCATAGTTGGCCTCATTCTAGAGTTGAGTTCTATTTGGGTGAGGTAGGCTAGTAAATTGAAAAAGGAGAATAAGAACATCTTTTAGTGCTACCTAATTTCTCCTTCAAGTACCTATTATTTGTAATATACTGACGACTCTATAAGAGGTCTTGAAGAATGGAGAACACGTCATGGGAACGTAGGTCCATTTTAATTTTCTTGTTTAAAATAACCAACATGAGTTGATCTTAGTATCTTAATTATTTGCCTACACAACTTTGTGCTTATAGTGAACATGTATCCTCTATAAATTGATAGTCACTAGTCACTTAGTGTCTTTTTATGTCATTAGTGTGCCTCATATTTCCTAAGGTATTCTCATAAGATGCATACATTGTGATTTTTACATTCCTTCTATCATTCCCTAAAATCCCAATATTTCCCCTTGATAAATATTGCTTTGTTTATCGATCAATCCCCCTAGGGATCCCATTTGTGAGTTGTAGTGTAAGACCTTAGAGAGGACCAGGCCTTCCTCACAAACTGTGAAATTTTCATAATATAACTAAAAAAATACCCTTTTAATATATTTTTCCTATTATTTCCACCTCATTAGTGTTCCCTTTGTGAGTTACAGTGTAAGACCATAGATAGGACCTAACCTTCCTCACAAAATTTTCCAATACCCAAGTCACAATGAAATTACATGTCTCAAATGTGAGACAACTTATGATTGATTATGAGTTACACTTCATTGACATGCTTCCCATCTTGATATAGCATGTTTTATTCTTACTTCATTAATGTTTAACTTTTATCTTCTTATTTTTTGATTGCATGTAAGAATACAACCATTTTCTTTTAAGTTTTTCATACTTCCCAACTTGAATTAGTGTGATCAATTTAAGTTCATTTTGCAAATTTGTTTCTCTTTTATACTTCCTAATGTGATTTAGTATTATTGATTCCATTAATTATTTTGCTTCTATACCATTTATCTTTCACATGATTTCCATTTTACTACATTATTTTCATACTTTCCAATGTGATATAGTGTTATTTTACTTGTTTTAATTTGGTGCCAATTTTTTTCAAGGTCTAAAAATATTCTATCTTCTTGTTTACCACTTTTTGGTCTATTATACTTAGTATTTTGTTATTACACATTTACCATCATGATATAGTGTGTAGTGCATTTGTTTATGATTAATTATGCTTTTCCAAGTCCTTTTTGTCTAGTTTTTAACCATGCATGTGTATTACATAATACTAGAAAATAAAACACTCCACATATATTTCCCATAACACATACAACAAAAGAAAAATACATGTTCTACAAATAAATATATCCATGCATCAACAATCATGACCAAAATATAAATCATGAGACCAAAATCCAACTATCAAAATAATATATCTCTATATATCATGTATTTTATACAATGGTAAAAAATATAAACATACATCACTTTATCTCTATGGTTGGGCTCCATCATGCCTATCTCATGGCCTATCCATGTTGCCCATAGATGCCTCAAAATATCATCTCTATATGATACACCATAATGAGGCTGATTGGGATCTCAACCCTATTACCTATCCCTATAAGTTGGCCACCTGGGCCTATACTTGTCCTAGCTAGATGGTGGTATCCATATGTGTGGCTCTCTCCTAAGCTAGGGTCTAAAAGCATGTGCTTATCCTACTCCCACTCCTTATAGTGTCTACAATCCATCCCCACATACCTATAGCTACCTTTTAGCTGTTAAGCATGGGATATACTGAGAGGGTCGGTGAATCAGTATATCATAAATCATATAAACTTTCACTTAATCAAATTCCACTTAACCATACATTTAATATATGCAAGAAAATTGAAATAATAAACATCACAAAAGATAGAGAGAGACACCATATTTAATGTGTAAACCCAATGTGGGAAAAACTGGAGAATAATCTCAAGTATATGAATGAGCACCAACTCAAACTACAATATTCACAAGCACCAACTTGTAAGAGCACCAACCCCTTTGCTGAGCACCAACACAACAACTATTCATGAGCACCAACCCACAAGAACACCAACCCATTTTGTGTATACCACACAACTATCTCTCAATGTTGCTTTCTCAACAAATGATAGCACATTAAAATATCTCCTTCTTTTCTCTCCTTTGATTTTCTAATCTAGATATAACAATTACAAATCATGCTCCCTCTTCCATATTACAAATGGCTTCTCAAGCCTTTATTTATATCTTTCCAAATGACCTTTGGCATTCACCCTTTATGACCCTTCAATCCTCATGGAAATGGTGCCAAACTTGCATGAACCTTCGTATCCTTACATTTGAAAAGTCATATGGTGACCATTCATAAGCAAAATCATCCTTTCCTCTTTTATCTTTATCTTGGTGACTTTTCATATTCTTCAAAGTGTCCCCTCGTGGAGAAATGTGCCATACCTCTTTTGTCTTCACATGGTGACTCTTTGAATTCCTCAAGATGACTCTTCATGAGAAAATGTGTCCCATTCCTCTTTCATATTTTACCCCATGACTCTTTGAATTCTCCATGGGCCCTCTTTTGACTTTATGCAACCAAAAATATATTCATTAATATTAAATAAATATTAACACACATTAGCCAAGATATGAATATTAAAAACACCATTAAATGCAATGGGGCCTTTATCACCAATAATGCTAGACCTTTGATATTAATGACTATCTATTTCCAACATTAGCCTCCCCCAGTAGTCTAAACTAGCCTACCTAAGCTAGAGAAGATGATACCACAAGATCAAATATACATCTCAAAATCTATCTATCTACCTAAAAATCAAATACAACTAGTATTCTATCTCAAAAAAATGAAAATTACAATATTTATTACTAGTCTTGATGTCACCAAATACCATCTCCCCATATGCTCATTTGATATGCATGATCTCTCCATCTACTCATCTCCTAAGTACCTCATCTATGGATTACCTCCCTATCAAGGTAAATACATGAGTCACCACTCATACATATCATGATCCTCTCCTTATAGGTGTCTCTATTGAACAACTCTATCTTGGGCTGACTATCAGATCATCTTCTATGACCACCCATGTCTATGATAGATCTCATTGATAAAATCTTCATAAATGGTGTGTCTAAGGTGGTTGCTACTCCTCTTGTTATGGTGCTTACTTTGGTAGCTACTAATCCCTACATCCACATCCATGCCCTCTCCTCTTCTAACAACTAGATATCATGTTGAACCAGTCCATGGTCTCATATACCATAAGATGATCATCAGTCTCTCAATTAGTGATCCTCTTCCTCCTCTCCCCTTTGTCTCTATAACATTTCATGCCTAAAAAGTAGGCATTACTAAAGGATCCACTAGGTGCATGAGTCAAAACAACCTTACCAAGCATGTCATTAGCTATGGGTCTACCCACCAAGTATAGTGGACCATGATTTGCACTTGAGCTACCCTAGTGCCACAGTCATCCAACTAATCCAACTAATATAAATATGTGTGTATGGTTACCACACGATCTCCCCTCATGTAACTATCTATAGTTTAGGCATGTAGGGCACAACCCACATTACCTATTCTTATCTCCATCTAGTCACTTGAAGTAACCTATCATTGACCATATTGGGCAACATAACTAGTTGATATATCAAAAACCTCTCATTATTCATGCACTAATAAAAACCACTAGTCCCATGGTCTTCTTCCCTTCAGACAACATCTCATACATATCATGCATGATCTGAACCCATATGATAGACCCAAAATCATAGATCACCCCCAATCTAAAATGGAATAGCATAAGGCTATTGCATACAATGGTACCTTACCATCTAACTTATGACACAACACTTGTGCTATCATAAGTTTGATCATGGACTTCTATATGTCCAAAATCTATGTAATATACACATCAAATAAACTAATCCTTAATATAGGGTAGATCCTATCTGAGCATGTTGTCCACCTAGATAGTGCTCATCTCTCCTTCAGATCATCTAATGTCCCTCCTATAGGTAGTCTAAGTAATGCATGGACATCCTCTAGTGTGATACCCACCTCTATGGTATCCCCATCCACCACCCATAAAAATATGTTAGTCAACCATTTCCATGATCAAAAGAACATGACAATGAGATCAACACTCAATGGGATGCATCTCATGTCTATGATACTTCTTAGACCCATTATAACTAGTCTCGCTCTATCCACATCTATCAAATGTTCTAGAAAATATGGTAACCATGATGCATCAATCAATCACTAATACTCTAGCACATCTAAAAAATATCAAACAGTAAATGATGTATTAGATCTCCATATCATTTATAATCAAAATACATTCATAAAAATTTCATAAAATTCAACTAATTTGATTTAGTTTGTTCATTTTTTACTGAATTGACCTATTACAAACTAAATCAGCCCTATACTACATCAAGGATACTAAGTTAGCCATGTAAAATTTATACTAGATCAACCTCTATAATACTAAGTCAACCACCCTTTATCCTACTAGTACTAAGTCAACCTCCTTTCTAGCTTATAGTATTATATCAACCACTTTAGAAACAACTAAGTTAGCATGTTAGTAATAAATCAAACCCCTTCCTTAACCAAGTAAGTCAGTCTATTACTACTCATTCATCCTATTGGTTTTCTTTCCCTTTGTAGACTAAGTTGACTTGGTCAACTTTATTCATCCATAGTGATGAATTTTTGACCAATTGACATAAATAACTCAAGCATTTATTGGTCTAGCTCCTCACTCAATACCATATTTGACCCCTAATGTCCCTAAAAATTTCATAGGGTTCATTTTGGTGCCTAGATTTTGCCTACCAGTCAATTTTCTATAATTTACTCAATTTTAAATAAAAATATTCAAAACTTTGAAATTTTTATTTGTTTACCTGTGATTCACTCACTATAGCCACTATGCATCCTTCCTATCTCAGGTGTCATCTCCTCACCATCCTGGATCTCTAGTCTCTCATTAGGCCTATCAAAGATATATTTTCTCAAAATAGTAAAAATACTAAATGAACTCTTTTTCACCCTATTTATATTCATTATTCAAAATTATTTACCCTTCAAATATTTATCATCATATTTCTTATTTTGATCATATCTTTGTCTCTACTAACTCTTCAAAGGTAAGTATTATTTTAGTGAATGCCAAAACTACTCACACAACTAAATGGGGTACATTCACATACAAGTGAATCCCCTTTGGGTTGTTCAACACTGGGGAAACCTTTTAGAGAGAAATAGACTTACTTTGGAAGGCATAATTAGACAATATACAATAATTTATATGGATGACTTGCTTATGTTTTCAAAGTACAGGTTAGATCACATACACCACTTGGAGAGAGTGTTCAAAAGGTACATAAGGTATGGTATTTCCATGAATCCCAAGGAGAGTGTATTCAGTACTACTAAAGGTAAACTTCTCAATCATATCATCATAAAAGAAGGTATTATATTTGTTGTTTCCAAAATCAGCTTAGCTTGTTTTTGGGAACAACCCCCTATGAAACTTGTCCATTTCGTCTTTTCATCTCTCTAAGTTTGTTTTCGAGGCGGGTTTTTCTTGTTTTCGTCTTGGTCTACCTGAACCTTCCAAAATTTGTGAATCACGTCTTCCCAAAAAGTGAAGGCCATTACGGTCTCGAAACATTCTAAGAACCAAGTCCCCTCTTCAGACTACCTCTTTCAGAGTTAGTCTTTTCTTCCATTTTGTGTGCTAGGGCAGCAAATTTTGTTGCCTGTGCATTTTGAACCTTTGGATGTAAGGGTGGAAAATTTCACCACCCTTGCATCTTGATCTGCAAGGGTGGCAAAATTTGCTGCCCATGCATCCAAACCACATGAACATGCAAGGGCGGCAAATTTTGCCGCCCAAGCATGTCTCGATAACCATGCATGGCATTTATTGCTACACATGGCGAGTTGTTGAGGTGGGTTTTTCACCCCATATAACCTGATTTGAACCTCTTTCTTCTCATTACTTCCTCCTCTCCTCCTGCCTCTTGTGCCTGAGCGACCCAGCTGACGAGTCGACGTGCATTTTGGTAGATTCAACCTCGTGGCGCGTAGTTTCTCAGGTAGGTCTTGTTTTTAGCATTTGTTTTGTCTTCTTTTCTCATTTTGATTAGTGTTTTGTTAGTTGTGTTTGTTTTTGTTTTGTTTTTCTTTTTTGTTCTCTTTTCTTTCTTCCTCCTCCCCTGCCCGCGTGCTTCCTCTCCACCTCACCGCGGGCATTGTTTTCTCCCTCTCCCTTGCCTGCGGGTTTCTCCCAGAAGCTCAAACGAGCAACATTTTTTGCCGCTCATGTTTCAGCCCCAAAATTCAACCTAAAGAGGTGGCAAATTTTGCTGCCTATGCATTCCCAGCCTTTAGGCGACATCGGCAGCAAATTTTGCCACTGATTCAACCCAAAATGCAAGAGCGGCAATTTTCGCCGCCTCTGCACGTTTTTCCTCCCCAAAGTGTAGGAGTGGCAATTTTCACCACTCATGTAGGTTATTTATATAGGGGCAGTGAATTTTTCTGCCCTTACCTATTTTTTAGCTTTTTGCAAAGGCGGTGATTTTTGGCGCCCATGCATTTTTCCTCCAGATTTTTCTAACTCTGGAGGAATTTCCCACCTGTCCCTTTCTTTCCCTTTCTTCCTTATTTTTTGTTCCTTCTCCTAACCCAACCTATTTAAGTGACCTCCATGGTCATGATCACTCAAAATGCATTTTTTCCATTCATCCTCTCTCTCCTAGTTATTGTGATCATGACTACAGTTTAATCAGTGAACTCTTGCACATCTGCTCTCATCTGATCGAGATCATTCCCAATGACAGAAGTGTCTCCCAAGAAGGAAAAAATAATAAAATATAAGTATCAAGGCATCTTCCCACTCACGTCAGTCTCTTTGAATGTCGACAACATCTGGAACACTGAGATCGGCCACGTGGAAATGGTTGAATTCCTAGCACGAATAAAGGTGACGAATCCAAGCACTAGGATGAAGAGGATCGTCGAGAGCAACATCCACCTGGTAGTTGCCTTTTCAGTAGCAGTGCATCATACTGAGTTCATCCTCTAATGTGCTCACTTTTACAACAAAGAGACCAGGTCAGTCTCAGATGCCAGTGGCAACATGGTGATTTGGTTAGACCCCAAATTCATTGATAAAGTTTTTATGTGCCTTCCAGCCACTGAAGTAACCAAGATTGACTTTTTAGATGCGTAGAAGGAATATGATAAAGACCCTGAAAGGGCGAAGAAAGTCATGAACTATAAGTGGTTGAAGGCCCCCAGGACCAACCTCTCCAGATGGATGCAAAACTTCCTGAGGAGTGATTTTGTCAAGGAAGTTGGTGATTTGATCACCCTTCTCAGTAGAGTACGGGGCCTCCCATCTTCTTCATAGTTCCATGAATGGATGTATCCATTCATCAAGATCATCCTCCAAGGTAAACAAGCCATATTTTGGGTAGAGTAGATTAGCAATGCCCTCCATGAGTAGCTGACCAAGGTGCATACCTCTCACAAGTTCTACATGACTTTGTACCTTGTGTACATAGCTGCCGTAATGCAGACTTTTCTAAGCTTAACCATAGAGGGAGATAGGAGGACAACCCTAGTACACTCATATTACCCTCAGCTGACTCTGCAAGGATTGACCCATCACTGCAAGAGGGTAAATGATGCCCCTTTCGCTACATTTTTATGTCTCTTTGACCCTCAGCTTGAGCAAAAGAGAGTATTAGATGAGGCCTAGGTAGTGGTCAATGATTATGGCTACATGTTCCTTTAGTTCTCCACATTTTGCTATCTTTGGGTCAACTTTTACCAAGGCTAACCCTACATGCTCCCTAGGTTCCCTTTAGATAAGCTAGTACTAATGGAACTTTGCCGATAACTGATTGTTGTGCATACTAGACAAATGGAGCTAAAGAAACCAAGTTTTAGGTTTTCAATCGAGATTGGAAAGTACTCCATTGCAATAGCAGCCAAAGCCAAGGTCATGGAAACTAAAATGCAGATGGTCACTCTAAGACCATTCAAGAGATGAGAAAAATTTGACTATAGGGGAGTCAAGGACAAGATCAGAAGGAAGACCCAGTTCCATGAGCCCATGATTGAGGATATCTAGGTCGACCTAAGGACGACTGAGGAAATTAGGAAAATGGACTTCTGAAGGCTGACACTAGAGTAGATCAAATATCTAGGACTTGCAGAGATCCCCTCTAGCCTGATCGATGATAAAAATGTTATTAATAGCAAATACCTGGTAGGGAAGGTTGCTAGTTCCCCTCTTCCTCCAACACAGTGGTCTCAGAAGGAACATACTTCTTTGAGAAAGATATTCTAACCAATATTGGCTAACACCAATGATTGGTTAGTAGCCAAAGGGATCATCCTGAAAGAATTTGTCACAAGATCCGCAGTTGAATACCAAGCAGAGTTGAAGAGGAAGGCTGAAAATAGAACTAAAACAAAGATGATGTACCTTCTCCTTCTAGGCCTCATAAGCTTAGAATCATCTTTGTATCTAAGAAATCTAAGACTGTAGAAGAGCCTAAAGCGGCAACAAAAGGAACTGAGGAATAGAGTCCTCAGACACAGGCAACCCAGCGCATGAAGATAGATGATCAGCCATCAGGGCAACCAATCACTAGACCTCCACTCTCACAAGAACAAGCGTAGCCACTCAAGAGCATCTCTCTTTCTCCTCCTCAATCTCTTCTGGTACCCTCTTCTCTTATCTCTTCGATTAGTGTTGCCTCTTCTGGAGCTGCCTCTCCTTCTGGAGTCATATCTGGTGATCCTCAAGTAACTTTTGGAGGTTTTCCTCGCTCTTCTAGGTCCATCCCTAATTTATCATCTCCTTCCTTCAACTTGACAGCAATCCCTACACCAGAGCCAAAATCAGTGGTTGGTATAGTTACACCGGTCACTCTAACTACGACTACTATCACCACCAGCAGTGTGGAAGCTACCGCAGTAACACCAGCAGAGGGAACCATTACCACAGTAGGTACTTCTCTCCCACCTTGGATGATAGCTTTCACCCCCAAAAGAAAGAATATGGCCATCTCCCTAGATGAATTCGACTTTGGCAAAATAGTGCCAGTGAAAGCAAAAGCTCCTAAGAGGCTAAGAATCCTCTCAAAATTGATCAAGGAAAAAGGGCAAAATTTTTTGGAGATGGCTAAACCTCTACAAGATGCAACTCTTGAGGGTTTCGAGATGAGAAACTATTCCATCTCTTGTGTTGAAGTTGGCAAAGTTACAAAGATGCAAAATGTGATCTTCAGGCTGCTATGGACATCATGGTCTAGAAATTCCATCGAGAGAAGGAGATGAAAGATTATTACAAGGCCAAAATAGAGCAGCTAATGGAAGTAATAAGAAATTTCACCCTTCCCCCTGAAGCAACAACTCTAGAGGCCTTCTCCATGGATGACCCAGTCATTCAAAAAGTAGAAAAGACTTATTTGAAGGGAAAAGTCCTGAAAGATTACATTGAAAAAATGCATACTCAGGGAGTTTCTTTGCTTTCAGAAGTTGTAGAAAGAATAGGTAAGATGAGAAAGTTAAGAGCAGAGGTTGATGACTTTGTCTCCCTTATCTCTCAAGAGATCGATAGCTCAGAAAAGACCCTTAGCAAATGGAAGGAGATGAAGGATCTGAAGAAAAGCACCTTGATATCTATTGGGGTTATCTCCAGCAAAGACTCCTATGTTGAAATCAAGGAGTCACTGATCTTCAAGATTCAGGTACTCAAAGATCTAATTGATGATCTCAAAGCTTTTAAGGAGGCTAGCAAGAAGAGTGACCTGAGCCTACTGAATAAACTAGAAGAGCTGCCATGCAACCTGACCTCTAAAGACAATCAGTTCCTTTCGATAGAAGAAATGATTCAAAGTTTCAAAGAGATGATTTAGAGAGATTTTGAAGAAAAATCCTTCTCAATGTCTTCTATGGACAGCATTCTAGACGCTCAGTTAACTTTGGAGAATCTAAAATCTAGGTTAACTGGCCATGCTAAAGCCATCACAGCATTGAAAGACACATTGATCATAGCCAAAATCATCTCCAAGAACATAGTTGCACTAGACAACATAGGAATTCAGGCATCCATCACTATGTTTGATGCACATATGAAGAAATCTGGTAGCAAGAACTAAATCTCTCCCCTTCTTTCTTCTTCTCTCCTTATGCACTTCTATTTTGTGCAAAGTGCATGCAATTTTGTAAAATGTAATTACATGTAAATATTTTGAAAAAATATCTCAAAGTCAAAGATGAGTCATCTTTGACCAAGATATTTTTGTATTTTATTGTTTTTTGGTTTTTGAGGATTTTCTCCCTATATATGGTGGAGACCTCATTTTGTAATGATCTTGGAAAAATTAATAGCAAACACTCTGCTGAAATTGAAGCAACTTTTGAGACTTCGTGCTCAAATTTGTAAATCATATTTTGTTGAATGAATGAGAAGCAAGTTATTTTAAACTTTGTGTTGAGATTGTCTGTGTTATTTAGGAAATGGTTCTTATGTCCTTTTTCCTAGTAATATCTTATTTATCTAATTTAATAAGCAAAGTGGGTGTGTTTATATTATCTAAGGGCATTTCCAAAGGTAGAGGATAGACTTTGAGCTTCTTTTTATCTTTGAGATTCAGTTATCTTTTGTAGTTTTAGGCGGAGACTTTGTGCTTCATTTTATTCTATGGTTACGTTTGTTTTGAATCAACGAAAGAAGCTACAGAAGACTTTGTGCTTACGTGAGTGTTCTTGTGGACTTTGTTATCTCAGATGATCTCCTGCTCTCCATTTGATACCATTCCTAAAAGAAGAGGAGTGTTGTTAGGCACAGACCAAGATATCCTGCTTTCATTCTTTGTACATTACCTCTGAAAAAAGAGAGGTAGATGTTGTTATACCACCCCATGTGTTATTTTATGCTTAATTATATATATGCATATAGCATGTGAATATTTATAGGGAACCTCCCCTTGATGAGAGGAGAGATTTACTTCATAAAGATCTGGTAAACCCATACTTTTCATGGTGTAAATCTCCCTATGCTGTGGTTGATATACCCATTTTGTCATTAGTTAGTTGATGACAAAATATTCACCCAATAGTTTTTTGGTGACTCCACTGGGGACCTCGAATGTGCAGTCTGAAACCTTAAGTTTTAGATTGAAGTAGTCCCTACCCTTATCCATTACATAGTCTGGCGACTCCGTTCCATGTCTTACCCATTATCATTATAGCCTTACCATCTACCTCTGTTACATTATCTGGTCTACAAAACTAGAGCCACTAGAAAGAATGTGCATTTTGAAGCCTCAAGCTTCAACTTAAAGCAATTTCGGTCCCTTTTTCATTTTAAAATCTAGCAACTCCATGCTACACCAGAATCTAGAGAGCTAAGGGTGTTTTTGACCATGTGTTTGAGTTGGCGTAGCAAAGTAACTTTGATCTCTTTTCTCTGTCACCTTTCCTCCAACGTTCTAGGCGTTTTCCTCCTAACTTTATCAGGTCACTGACACAAGGTAGAGCTTCTTTTCCTATGGTTAACTGTGCCCTGCCAGTAAATACCCCACCAAGGTTTGTTATCCCACCATTTAATTGGCCTAACATTATGGCTCAAGGCCCGTGGGGTAATTCTTTTGGTCCTCTCAATTTGACTGCACCTTTGCATAAACTACCTCGTAGTTCTATAAAAAAATTCTTAAGTTTGTTGGTGATGGAAAGGTTCATCCCGATGAGCATATTGCCACTTTCTCCATAACATGTGGCATGATCGGCATGGAATTCAAAGATGTAGTAGTTAGGCTTTTGTGTAAACTTTGCAAGGAGCTGCCATGGATTGGTTCTATCACCTGCAGGCTGGGTCAGTAACAGACTAGGATATACTCAAGTCCAAATTCGAAGCTAGGTTTAAACTTGCTAAAGATGCACATGCTTTGTTGGCTTAGCTAACACAGTTGAAGAAAGAATCCCAGGAACCTATGAGGGATTTCATAGCTAAATTCAACAAGTTTAGAAATTGGATTCTAACTGTGGCTCACCCCATGCCAAAAAATCTCAAGTGCTTTTTCATCAATTCACAGCTTCCCGAAGTAAGTTTCCTATTGAGGCAAGCTGGCCCTATGGATCTAGCCTTGGCTCAAATTTTGGCTACTAAGATTGAGGATGATCTTATCTTGGCAGGTAAAATCAGAAAAGACTCTAGTAAAAGTAAATTCTCTTCATCTGTTGAGAGTTCTTCAGGTACCACAAATCCTATGGTGCAGAAATTAACGAATGAACTGATAGCTTTGAAGAGGCAAATAGCCCAAGGTACATCTGCTCCTACCTATCAAGATGCGTCCAAGAGAATGTTCTAGAATTAGCCATATTAGGGTAATTCTACCCAAAGCCAAGGGCAATCCAATCACCTACCTCCCCCTCCAAGGAGATTAGCCATTGAAATAGCACCTGCCAATTCAGTAGTCAGTTACCTAGAGACTGAGCATGACAATTCATTTCAACCTCAATTGGACCAACAAGAAGATGCTAATCTCTTTGATGAGCAGGAAGAGGAATTAGCTAGCGACTCCAATATCGGTTTTTTGGATTACCAGGATGAAGCTGGAAGTAAAGGGGAGGGTTTGGATGAATCTTACATTGTTTTTACTAGATCTCAAAATCAGTCAGCTTCATAGACTGACAAAGGAAAGGTAGATAAAGAGCCCCAGCCAATGGTTTCCATTGCCAAACACAGGACTCCATTGCCTCCACAATAAAAAGATCAGGTAACCCATAAAAAAGTGAGTACTCTCAATCACCTGATATCTTCCACTTCTGTTACTCAGACCAGTGCCACACCTGTTAAAGTCCCTGATGATGGACTCTCTTCCTTTGTTGCAAGTTATTTTCAGTTATTTGATATAATTGATCATGCTAGAAAGACTAAAATTTAAATGACAGAAGTTGAATATTTGAGAGCTAACCCAGAATAGTTTGATAGGATAGTAGAATATGTAAAAAACAAAGCCGTCCCTATAGGACAAGATTCTTTGAAAGTTGTTCCTGATCCCCCTAAAGATGAACCAGCCCAAAACAATCTTGTTGTGACTCCTCCTATCGCTCTCAGGAAAATAGAACCTTTCTATGTTTCCCTACTTATAAATGGTTGTAAACTAAGTAATTGTATTATAGACTCTGGAGCTTCAGATAATGTCATACCCGTGAAAGTGGTGGATTCTCTTGGGCTGACTTTGACCAAAACTTTTAGGAGGTGTTTTTCCATGGAAAATAAGCAAGTCCCTCTCCTTGGTCAAATAAAAGATGCTCAATATGCCTTTGCGGCTTTTCCATAAAAGCGGATAAAAATAACAGTTTTAGTGGCCGATGTTCCAACATCTTATGGCATCCTGCTTAGGCAAAATTTTTGTAAAGATGTTGGAGGTGAGCTAAGTATGGACTTGTTGGAAGCAAGGATTTCAGTTCAAGGTGTCATGAAGAAGTTGCTTCCTAAAAAAGAAGCAAGGTACGTAGTTACCTGATCATCGGCACTAGAAGCTCAAATTTTATTTGAGTCCTCAGGCATAGGCAACTACTTCCTATCTACAGATGGAACCCATGAGACATCTGATGAAACTCCTTCGAGCAATGACTTGAGATTGTGTTTAGTTGATGTAGCAAGAAAATTGACAAATCAAGATGAACACATGGAAGAGCCTCTTCCCCCAAACAAAAGAGTTTTCACACAAAAAATAGCACCTAACGAGGTATGGACCTTAGAATTTGATGGCAGCTGCTCTTTTACTAGTTCGGGAGCCAAGGTTGTGTTGGTGTCTCCATGAGGAGATATTATTCCTTTGTCTTACAAGTTGCAGTTCAATAATACCAATAACATAGCTGAGTATGAATCCCTATTGCTTGAACTATAGGCTGCCAGAGAAAGGGGCATTAGACTACTCCATGTTAAAGGGGATGTTGAGTTGATAGTCTACTAGGTGATGAACCTCTAGCAGATGAAAAATGAAAGGTTGTGTCACTATCGCAACCTAGTCTGGGATCAGATTAAAAATTTTGATGCTTTCAACATCTTTGTTGTTCTAAGGGAATTCAATGATCGGGCAGATGCATTGGCTGTCTCTGCCACCCTTCTAGTCCCTCACCTAGACTTTAAGGGAGATAAGTATACTATTGAGCTGGTCTTTCGACCAAGTGTACCAGATAATGCTAGCCACTGGCAAGTATTTAACAATGATGATCAAATCATCACCTTTTTAGAGCAAAAAGGTAGTTTTGAATAACTATGTTTTGAAGGTAGTGAACCCCGAGAGTGTGAAGCAGTGCCTGAGGCCAATACGGATACAAGTGAGGACTTCCTACAGCTTAAAGGGAATAAGATTTCAAAAGGCTTGGTGTCCCTAGAGAAATTATTTGATAACCATGATAGGTTTATTAAGAAACAACGAACGGATTCAAAATCCTCTCAGGACTTTGATCAAGTAAACTTGGGAACCAAGTGCAATCCTAAAATGGTAAATATTGAGAAATGTTGCACTCTCGAGGAAAGATTTGAGCTTGCTAGTCTACTTCGATAGTATATGGATGTATTGGCCTATTCCTACGATGATCTAAAATCACTCAGGGAAAATGACATCTGCCATGACATTCCCCTGAAAGCCAACTCTGTACCTTACAAGCAAAAATTCAGGCAGTATAATCCAAAAATCTTAGGTACTATTTTAGCTAAGATACAAAAGATGTTGGATGCTTGGATAATTTTTCCAATCCATCACTCAACATGGATTGTAAACATAGTACCCGTCAGGAAGAAGAATGGAAAAATTCAAATCTGTGTGGATTTCAAGAACTTAAACCAGTTGTCTTTAAAAGATAACTACCATCTTCCTATCATGGATCAGGTCCTGTAGATGGTAACAGGTTCAAAAATGTTATCAATGCTAGATAGTTTTTTAGAGTACAATCAAGTCAAAGTCGGAAAAGAAGATCATCACAAGACAACGTTCACCACACCTTGGGGTATGTTCACTTACCGAAGAATGCCTTTTGGTCTGATAAATGTAGGCACCACTTTTCAAAGGGCGATGGATCTTGCTTTCAAAGATGAGATGAGAAAATTCATTGTAGTATACTTGGATGATCTGACAGTGTTTTCAAAACATCATTCTGAGCATGTTCACCATTTGTAAAAGATAATAGAATGCTATCATCAAAATGGTATCTCTTTAAACCCAAAGAAATATATCTTTGGAGTAACCAAAGGGAAACTTCTCAGACACATCGTGTCCCGAGAAGGCATTAGAATTGATTCAGAAAGAGTCAAGTCCATCCAGGAACTTACTCTACCTACCAGCAAGATCGCAGTTCACTCTTTCTTTGGAAAGGTGAATTTCCTCTGAAGGTTTATTCTTGAGTTTGTAGAGAAAACCTGTCATATTGTCAACATGATGAAGGGCAATACTACATTTAGGTGGACTGCTGAGGGTAAATCAGCGTTCAAAGAGATTAAGGAAGCAATCACCTGTGCACCGGTCTTGGTCTGCCCAGATTACACTAAAAGTTTCAAAATATATAGTTATGCCTCTGAACATACACTATTGGCTATTCTAGTCCAGCAAAATCTAGAAAGTGTAGAATCTTCAATTTTATTCATGAGTTGTCCACTCAAGGATCATGAGCTAAAATACTCCCTTATGGAGAAGCACGCATATGATGTGGTCAAAGTAGTTAAGCATTTCAAGTTTTATATCCTGAACTCTCACACTGAAGTTCTCATACTAGACACTATAGTAAAATCTATTTTGACTCAATAGGAGTTCGGTACAAAGAGAGGTAACTAGATTATCAAAACTCAAGAGTTTGATCTGGACATCAAACAAACCAAGCTCGTATGGGGAAAGGGTCTTTGTTAGTTGATTGCCAACAATGTTCCAGATGAAGCAGAAAGTGAATAAAGAGCAGTCAAAAACATCCCTATGGTCCTCTTTGTTGCCACTACTGATGAGTGGTATTCTGACATTTCTCATTTTCTAACATATGGTGAGTGTCCCGTTCATCTTTCTTTTAAAGAGAAATAGAATGTTAAATTGAAAGTAGTTGGTTATGTTCTGTGGGACAATGGTCTTTACAAGAGAAACTTGGATGGGGCATTTCTTCGTTGTGTTGACAAGGCACAATAGGAAAGACTCTTAGAATCTTTTCACAATCTGACCTGTGGAGGACATTTTTCTGCACCAGTGACAATACACAAAATTTTACGAGCAAGGTATTATTGGCCCACGCTATTATAGGATGCCTACAAATAGATACGTAGGTGCAAATTGTGTCAACAATTCATTGGAAAGCCTAAGCTTCCTACTTTGCCTCTCAAGCTGGTAGTGATCGAGGAATCATTTCAATAGTGGGGTATTGACTTTATTGGGGTAGTCAACCCATCTTCAAGTGTTGGACATGATTATGTCCTTATAGAAACAGATTATTTTACTAAGTGGGTGGAGGCCAGCCCAACCAAGCATGCTACGTTTGAAGTGGTATGCAACTTTCTTAAAGAAAATATCATCTCCAGGTTTGAGGTTCCACTAAAGATCGTAACAGATAATGTGGCTTGCTTTTCATCGCATGAAATTACTCAAATTTGTTTTTATTATGGGATTACCTTATCTCATACTTCAGATTATTTTCCTCAAGGAAATGGCCAAACAGAGTCAAGTAACAAGAACCTGGTCACTATTATAAAGAAGTTGGTGGACGACAATCAGAGAATGTGGCACAAAGCATTATATGATGCTTTATGGGTGGATAGAATAACACCAAAAAGGGCTATAGGAATGTCCCCTTTTCAACTTTTATATGGATTGAATGTAGAAATCCCCATTACCCTTGAATTACTAGTGCTCAGGTTAACAAAAACAATCAAAGATTCAACCTTCGAAAGTTCAGTCGATAAAAGGATCATGTGTCTAAACGAGCTGAATGAGTGTCAAACTATGGCAGTGGATCGGATTAAGGAACATCAAAGCTGGGTGAAGGCCCTCTTTGATAAAAAATCTAAAGTTTGCAAATTCCAAGTTGGAGATCAAGTCTTATTGTGGGACAAGAGGCAAGAATCAAAAGGGATGAACAACAAATTCGACTCCCTGTGGAGAGGCCCGTTCATCATTCGACAGCTCTGTGGTGAGGCTAGCTTCTTGCTGGAGTACCAAGATGGAACACCATTTGCACTACATCCCAGCGGATAGCATCTGAAGTTGTTCAATCCTTGAGACTCAGAGAAGTCTATTTGTATATATGTACTGATCTTTATGATTTGTCTATTTTTCTTTCATTTTTAGCCTGACCCCGTAGCCCAATGGCTTGGATGAAGGCACTTAGAGACTGGTTTCTACTCCCGCTAATCAATTTGATTAACGAAAGTTCCCCAGTAGGAGCCAGTTGTTGTTTCCAAAATCAACTTAGCTCATTTTTGGGAACAACCCCCTACGACACTTGTCTGTTTCGTCTTTTCATCTCTCTAAGTTTATTTTCGAGGCGGGTTTTTCTTGTTCTCATCTTGGTCCACCTGAACCTTCTAAAATTCATGAATCATGTATTCCCAAAAAGTGAAAGCCGTTATGGTCTCAAAATATTCTGAGAACCAAGTCTCCTCTTAAGACTACCTCTTTCAGAGTTAGTCTTTTCTTCCATTTTACATGCTAGGGTGGTAAATTTTGCCACCTGTGCATTTTGAACCTTTGGATGTAAGGGCGGCAAATTTCGCTGCCCCTGCATCCCGACCTGCAAGGGTGGAAAAATTTGCTGCCCATGCATTCAAACCACCTAAACATGCAAGGGTGGCAAATTTTGCCACCCAAGCATGTCTCGGTAATCATGCATGGCATTTATTGCCACACGCGGTGAGTTGTTGAGGTGGGTTTTTCACCCCATATAACCCGATTTGAACCTCTTTCTTCTCATTACTTCCTCCTCTCCTCCTATCTCTTGCATCTGAGTGACCCAGCTGATGAGTTGAAGTGCATTTTGGCAGATTCAACCTCGTGGCGCGCACGGTTTCTCAGGTAGGTCTTGTTTTTAGCATTTGTTTTGTCTTCTTTTCTCATTTTGCTTAGTGTTTTGTTAGTTGTCTTTTTTTTTGTTTTCTTTTTCTTTTTTGTTCTCTTTTCTTTCTTCCTCCTCCCCTGCCCACGTGCTTCCTCTCCACCTCACTGCGGGCATTGTTTTCTCCCTCTCCCTTGCCCGCATGTTTCTCCCAGAAGCTCACGCGCGCGTCATTTTTTGCCACCCATGTTTTAGCCCCCAAATTCAACTTGAAGAGGTGGTGAATTTTGCTGCCTATGTATTTCCAACCTTTAGGCCACATCGGTGGCAAATTTTGCCATTGATGTAACCCAAAATGCAGGAGTGGTGATTTTTGTCACCTCTGCATGTTTTTCCTCCCCAAAGTGCAGGAGCAGTGATTTTTACTGCTCATGTAGGTTATTTCTACAGGGGTAGTGAATTTTTTTGCCCTTACCTATTTTTTAGCTTTTTGCAAAGGTGGCAATTTTCACTGCCCATGCATTTTTTCTCTATATTTTTCTAATTCTGGAGGAATTTCCTACCTATCCCTTTCTTCCTTATTTTTCACTCCTTCTCTTGACTCGGCCTATTTAAGTGACCTCTGTGGTCATGATCACTCAAAATGCATTTTCTCCATTCATCCTCTCTCCCCTAATTGTTGTGATCATGACTGCAGTTTAATCAGTGAACTCTTACACATCTACTCCCATCCGATCGAGATCATTCCCAATGACAGAAGCATCTCCCAAGAAGGAGAAAATAATGAAATACAAGTATCAGGGCATCTTCCCGCTCACATCAGTCTCTTCAAATGTCGACATCATCTGAGACACCGAGATCAACCACATGGAAATGGCTGAATTCCTAGCATGAACAAAGGTGATGAATCTAAGCACTGGGATGAAGAAGATCATCGAGAGCAACATCCACCTGGTGGCCACCTTTTCGGTAGCAGTGCATCATACTGAGTTCATCCTCCAATGCGCTCACTTATACAACAAAGAGACCAGGTCAGTCTCAGACACCAGTGGCAACATGGTGATTCAGTTAGACCTCAAATTTATTGATACAGTTTTTATGTGCCCTCCAGCCACTGAAGTAACCAAGATTGACTTCATGGACATGCAGAAGGAATATGATAAAGACCCTGAAAGGGCAAAGAAAGTCATGAACTATAAGTGGTTGAAGGCCCCCAAGACCAACCTCTCTAGATGCTCGTGGAACTTCTTGAGGAGCTATTTTGTCAAGGAAGTTGGTGATTTGATCACCCTTCTCAGCAGAGTACGGGGCCTCCCATCTTCTTCATAGTTCCATGAATGGATGTATCCATTCATCAAGATCATCCTCCAGGGCAAACAAGCCATCTTTTGGGGAGAGCAAATTAATAATGCCCTTCATGAGTAGTTGAACAAGGTGCATACCTCTCATAAGTTCTACATGACTTTGTACCTTATGTACATAGCTGTCACGATGCAAACTTTTCTAGGCTTAACCACAAAGGGAGATAGGAGGACAACCCCAGTACACTCATATTACCCTCAGTTGACTCTATAAGGATCGACCCATCACTACGAGAGGGTAAATGATGCCTTTTTCACTACATTTTTATGTCTCTTCGACCCTCAACTTGAGCAAAAAATAGTATCAGACGAGGCCTAGGCAGTGGTCAATGATTATGGCTGCATGTTCCTTCAGTTCTCCACATTCTGCTATCTTTGAGTCAGCTTTTACCAAGGCTACCCCTACATGCTCCCCAGGTTCCCTTCAGATAAGCTAGTACTAATGGAACTTTGCCGACAATTGATTATCATGCATACCAGACAAATGGAGCTAAAGAAACTAGGTTTTAGGTTTTCGATCGAGATTGGCAAGTACTCCATTGCAACATCAGCCAAAGCCAAGGTCATGGAAACTGAAATGCAGATGGTCACTCTAAGACCATTCAAGAGACGAGAAAAATTTGACTACAGGGGAGTCAAGGACAAGATCAGGAGGAAGACCCAATTCCATGAGCCCATGATTGAGGATATCTGGGTCGACCTAAGGATGGCTGAGAAAATTAATAAAATAGACTTTTGCAGGCTGACACCAGAGCAGATTGAATATCTAGGACTTGAAGAGATCCTCTCTAGCCTGATTGATGATACAAATATTATCAATAGCAAATACCTAGTAGGAAAGGTTGCTAGTTCCTCTCTTCCTCCAGCACAGTGGTCTCAGAAGGAGTAGATTTCTCTAAGAAAGAGATTTGAACCAATATTGGCTAACACCAATGATTGGTTAGCAGCCAAAGGGATCATCTTGAAATAATTTGTCATGGGATCCAAGGCTGAATACCAAGCAGAGTTGAAGAGGAAGGCTGAAAATAAAACCAAAAACAAAGATGATGTACCTTCTCCTTCTAGGCCTCACAAGCCTAGAATCATATTTATATCTAAGAAATCTAAGACTACAAAAGAGCCTGAAGTAGTAATAAAAGGAACCAAGGAACAGAGTCCTCAGACTCAGGCAGCCCAGCCCATGGAGACAGAGGATCAGCCATCAGGGCAACCAAGCACTGGACCTTCACTCTCACAGGAACAAGTGTAGCCACTCAAGAGTGTCTCTCCTTCTCCTCCTCATTTTCCCATGGTACCCTCTTCTCCTATCTCTCTGATCAGTGTTGCCTCTTCTAGAGCTACCCCTCCTTCCAGAGTCATATTTGGCGATCCTCAGGGCACTTCTAGAGATTCTCCTCGCTCTTCTGGGTCCATCCCTAGTTTATCATCTCCTTCCTTCAACTTGATAGCAAGCCCTACACCAAAGCCAGAATCAGTGGTTGGTACAATTTTGTTAATCACTCCAACTATGACTACTGTCACCACCAGTAGTGTGGAAGCCACTGCAGTAACACCAGCAGAGGGAACCATTACCATAGAAGGTACTTCTCTCCCACCTTGGATGACAACTTTCACCCCCAAAAGAAAGAAGATGGCCATCTCTCCAGATGAATTTGACTTTGGAAAAATAGTGCCAGTGAAAGCTAAAGCTCCTAAGAGGCCAAGAATCCTCTCAAAATTGGTTGAGAAAAAAGGGCAAAATTTTCTAGAGATGGCTAAACCTCTACAAGACGCAACTCTTGAGGGTTTCAAGATGAGCAGCTATTCCATCTCTTGTGTTGAACTTGGTAAAGTTACTCATGAAGGTGTGAAAAGTGATCTTCAGGCTGCTATGGACATCATGGTCCCAAAATTCGATCGAGAGAAGGAGATGAAGGATTATTACAAGGCCAAAATAGAGCAACTAATAGCAGTAATAAGAAAGTTCACCCTTCCCCCTGAAGCAACAACTCTAGAGGCCTTCTCCGTGGATGACCCAGTCATTTAAAAAGTAGAAAAGACTTATTTGAAGGGAAAATTCCTGGAAGATTACATTGAAAAAATACATACTCAGGGAGTTTCTTTGCTTTTAGAAGTTGTAGAAAGAACAGGAAGATGAGAAAGTTAAGAGCAGAGGTTGATGACTTTATCTCCCTTATCTCTCAAGAGATTGATAGCTCAAAAAAGGCCCTTAGCAAATGGAAGGAGATGAAAGATCTAAAGAAAAACACCCTGATATCTATCAGGGTTATCTCCAGCAAAGACTCCTATGTTGAAATCAAGGAGTCACTGATCTTCAGGATTCAGGTACTCAAATATCTAATTGATGATCTTAGAGCTTTCGAGGCTAGTGAGAAGAGTGACCTGAGCCTACTGAATAAACTAGAAGAGCTGCCATACAACCTGACCTCTAAAGACAATCAGTTCCTTCTAGTAGAAGAAATGATTCATAGCTTTAAAGAGATGATTCGGAGAGATTTTGAAGAAAAATCCTTCTCAATGTCTTATGTGGACAACATTCTAGACGCTCAGTTAACTTTAGAGAATCTAAAATCTAGGTTAACTGGCCACACTAAAGCCATCATAGCATTGAAAGATGCATTGATCAGAGCCAAAATCATCTCCAAGAACACAGTTGTGCCAAATAGCATAGGAATTCAGGCATCCATCACTGTGTTCGATGCACATATGAATAAATATAGTACCAAGAACTGAATCTCTCCCCTTCTTTCTTCTTCTCTCCTTACGCACTTCTATTTTGTGCAAAGTGCATGCAATTTTTTAAAATGTAATTACATGTAAATATTTCATAAAAATATCTCAAAGTCAAAGATGAGTCATCTTTGATCGAGGTATTTTTGTATTTTATTGTTTTCTAGTTTTTGAGGATTTTCTCCCTATATATAGTGGAGACCTCATTTTGTAATGATCTTGGAACATTAATAGCAAACACTCTGTTGAAATTGAAGCAAATTTTGAGACTTCGTGCTCAAATTTGTAAATCATATTTTGTTGAATGAATGAGAAGCAGGTTATTTTAGACTTTGTGTTGAGATTGTCTGTGTTATTTAGGAAATGGTTTTTATGTCTTTTTTTTAGTAATATCTTATTTATCTAATTTAATAAGCAAAGTGGGTGTGTTTATATTATATAAGGGCATTTCCAAAGGTAGAGGATAGACTTTAAGCTTCTTTTTATCTTTGAGATTCAGTTATCTTTTGTAGTTTTAGGTGGAGACTTTGTGCTTCATTTTATTCTATGGTTACGTTTGTTTCGAATCGGTGAAAGAAGCTACGAAAGACTTTATGCTTACGTGAGTGTTCTTGTGGACTTTGTTACCTCAGGTGATCTCCTACTCTCCGTTTGATACCATTCCTAAAAGAAGAGGAGTGTTGTTAGCTATAGACCAGGATATCCTGCTTTCGTTCTTTGTACATTACCTCTGAAAAAAGAGAGGTAGATGCTGTTATACCACCCCATGTGTTATTTTCTGCTTAATTATATATATGCATATGGCACATGAATATTTATAGGGAACCTCCTCTTGATGAGAGGAGAGATTTACTTCGTAAAGATCTAGTAAACCCATACTTTTTATGGTGTAAATCTCCATATGCTGTGGTTGATATACCCATTTTGTCATCAGTTAGTTGACGACAAAATATTCACCCAACAATATTGATCTAGAAAGAGATGATGTGATTTCTAAATTATCTCTACCTAATAACAAGAAAGAGTTAAAATCCTTCTTTGGGAAAATCAACTTTGTTCTTAAATTCATTTTTAGATTTGATAAAATTGCAAAATGACTAAATAATATGTTGAAATAGGAGGTGAAGGTGGAATGAAACACATAATTAAAGAAGGATTTACAAGAAATCAAGGATGCCATTATGTAAGGCCTAGTCCTCATATACCTAGATGATACATAAAATTTGTATATCTACCTCTTTTTTTCCAAACACACCATTGCTACCTACTTCACCTAGATATTGAATGGAGAAGAACATCTTGTCATTTTCATGAGCACCAATATTAAAGATGCAAAAGTAATATATTATATTCTTAATAAGCATGCATATGCCTTGGTCAAGGTAGTGAATAAATTTAGGCACTGTATTATTAGGAATAAGGTGCATTTATGCATACTAGATCTGGACATAAAGTAAATATTGGGGTAGAATGAGTTGGGTGAACATAGAGGCCAATGGATGGAAAAGTTGTAAGAGTATGACTTGGAGATCAAGATAGACAAGTTGGTTAGATGATAAGGCCTTACTCAGCTAATAACTAAGACCCAAGAATAATTTTACAAGTATACTAAGAGATGAGGCTATAACCAAATTGGTATCCTCTTATTATGCATTTATTGATCTATAAGAATACACCACCCAGACTCACCCATATGTAAAAGAGATCCCTTCAATTGAAAGATGTATTGTATATGCTAAAGAAGGGAATTATCTTTATAAATAATCATGAAGCAATCTACCTCAAGTGTTTGTCTCTGGACAAAGCCAAGGAAGTGATGGCAAGTTTCCATGAAAAATTGAGATCTGGTCACCCTATCAAAAATGCCATGGCACACAAGGTATTTCATGTGGGATACCATTGGCATGATTTTTTCAAATATATTCATGCTCATTTCCACATTTATCATCAATTATAGACCTTTTCCAAGATTGAGACCCATGTAATGATGCCACTTCAATCTATAGTGGAGTCAACCCCATTTTTCCAATGGGGATTGGATTTTATTTGGGTTCATTAACCTTAACTCATTGGATAACCACAAATTTGTTCTCACAACCATAAATTATTGCATGAGGTGGTTTTAGGTAGTAGATATGAAGATAAACATTACTATCAAGGTCATCAAATTTATTGAAAACACTATAAACATCTGATTTTGGGTCATAATCTCTATGGTATATGATAATGCTTCTACCTTCTAATCCACATAATTCACAGAATGTGTATATGAAAATGGTATCATGCTAAGGTTCTTATCCAATCACTATCCCCAAGGAAATGGATTGGAAGAGTCCACCAATAAGAATATAATAGACATCGTCAAGAAATATAAAAGAGAGGCCCTAGAAGTGGAAATCATTACTGAAGTTTGCTCTATAGGTTGACCATACCATGTATAAATAGGCCCTCAAGATCTCTCCTTTAATTTTAGTCTATATATTAGAGCCAATCATGTTGGTCACACTCAGACTGCCAACTTATAAATTCATGCAACAATTCATGGAACTAGATGACAAAGTGAATTCCTATCTATTAAATATCATTCAATTAGAGGAATCTTGGGATGAATATTTGTTAAGCTTCAACAAGAATCAGGGTACCATCAAGTGATGGTTTGACAAGAGGGATAAAATCAAGACTTTTAGGATCTCTAATTTAGTATTGATATGGGATAAAACCCATGAAAATAAAGGCCAACACTCAAATTTTGACCCTCTCTATATTGGCCCCTATCAGATAGTAGAAATCTTGGGCCAAAATGCCTTTTTCCTTAAGGATTTAAAAGGCCACAAATTATCACATCTAGTAAATGAATAGTTATTGAAGTAATACTTATTGACTACCCATCTGATATAATTTTAGAATAACCCCAATGAGTGGTGGTAATGTATATATTAGGTTAGTTTGCTTTAGTTATGTGTTTGATTTACATATTATCGATTTTATTTACTTATTCCTTTATTGCATTTATTTTGTTTTATCCTTGTAGAATTTACCTACCCTAAATTAGATCCCTATTTAAAGTTTAGAAAATGATGCCTCTATAAAAAAGAGAAGTCTATAACTACTCCGAGTGATGACCAAAGCCCAAAAAGCATTTGTCAAAGTACAAAAAACTAAGGTCGAGTCTTCAATATTGACTAACATAGATGGTGAGGGACTCATTTACATTTAAGATCTTGAGGGATAATTATTCTCACTAAAGAAAGTGGATTTTAGAACATATTACACACTGATAGAGGCTACCAAGTTGTACTTAATATAACATCTTGTAAAAAATGAGAGCATTCAAGCTAATCAGAAGTTGACTAGATATTCAGATCTTATTCTTTATCCTATCACCCATGGATTAGTCCCCAACCCTCAAAGGATAAATATTTATAAATATCTTCACAAGGTACCTTGAAAAAAGACTATAAAAACATGTATAATTTTTTTTAAGTCTTCCTTGAAAGGGTTGTTTAGGTAACCTCCATTGCAAGATTTTTGATCTTGCTGGTAGTGGAGCAAGGCTTTAGATGAGACTAGAGTTATATTTTTTAAGGATATGAATTCTTGGTTGATAATAGATCAATACCTATAACATTACCCTCCAAGCCATGAGATTATTAATTCCTCCAAAAAAATTGATGCCTAACTTGACCTTGGTTACTTAAATGAAGTCCACAATGGGACAAATTAACTAAAAAATCACTCCTTGCACACACTATTGGTCTTTTATAGGGTAAGGGCTTAGTATGTCACTTTTTGATATGTATAAGAATATATTTTGCAGTCTGTGTGTTATGTAGGAATGAAGGATTAACTTGCTAGGTTCTAAATGCTTGTCACCTATTTACCCATGGAATTCCCCGTTTATTATGGCCAACATGCCCTCTTTAATAAGAAATGGGTCAACCCTATTTTGAAAAACTCATAATGAGATTCCTAGACCCATTCTCACATTTTTTTTAGCTCTACCTATGTCGAGACTCTAAAATCCTAGGTTGCCCTATTTCTTTCTTTTTATCCCTAAGAAAATAATATGGATAATGACCAATGGATCCAACTAGTACACCTCATTACTTTATTTAAGAGATTGAGGAAAATCCCATCTATATTCCATGATTAATATGTGCACTCTTGCCTTGAATGTTTAACATGCTAATGTCTTAGGCTTGACCTTACTCAGAGGCTCCTAGAGTGTCAATCATATTCCTAATGAATCTGACCCTGAAGTCCTACGTGGGATTGCAGACTCAAGTTGGTAGATAGGTAAGTAGTTAATTTATAATTCATCCTTTCACTTTAACTTAGTCATTTTTTTATGTTTTCTATAGGGTCTTCCATGTGTTGAAGTCTCAAAACTACATGGCTTAGGGATATTTGGCTGAGGGATAGTTATAGGTTTTTCAATAATAAAGTGTCATGTGACCATTATTAAAATAATTTGTCTCCTGGTCTGATAGATATGTCATAACCTAGAAGGGTTTGATAAAATTAGTTAGTGTCATAAATATTATTGTTATATGTGCCATTCTCTTAGCCTGAAAAGGATGTTAGAACCTAAGATAACCCAATATAATCAATAAATACCATGTGGCCCAAGGTTAGACACCATCAATGCTCCAACAATCACCCCATGCCAAAAATAGAATGGCTAGTCTCCTAGACCTGACAAAGATGTCATATCCTAGGAGAATCTTGTCTATCCCATGAATTCCACATCAACTAGTGATAGAGTGGTTGGTCTCCCAATCCTAAAAAGGATGCCAAAACCTAAGAGAACACAACCAAATAAAGAGACTTCATGTACCCTAAAGGTTGGTAGTGCCTAAATTTAACCAATAAATCTCTTTATTTTGTTAGACTTGTTAGTCTCCCAATTTGACAAATATGTTAGAACCTAGGAGAGGCTAATGTAGTGATTGGGTGCCTTGTGAATTGTGACTAGTAAATTTAGTCTCTTGGTATGATAAGGATGCCAAAATCCAGGAGATCTTAACATATGATGGCATGACACATGTCATAACCAAGAAATTTAGTAGGTGGGCCCCTTAAAGGCCTCAAGATGGCCTGAATGAAGTATAGGTAGAACCATAGGGGTTAATCAGAGGACACCTCATGTCACAAGATATAGTAATGAAGTGTTACGTTGGGCTTGGGTCTCGATTATTAACATGAATATTAGTTAAGATGTGATAAATAATATCCTCAAAGATCTTGTGAGACTTTAAAGATGAGGTAGTCACCTACCTACCCCACTCTAGACATTGATGAAGTGGGTAAATGGACCCCAATTGGACAAGTTAAAATTTTCACATCACCTTTACTATATTTGGTAAGATAAAGGTAATCATATATTCCAATTTTAACTCTGGATTGAGAAACCAAGTTGAAGATTGAGCCACCCACTCAAATTTGAAACCATGATATATGAAATTCTAAATGCCATTAATGTATGGGGATGAATATGAATTTATATAAGTGTCCCAAGGAAAGCTCATTAGCTATTAGATCTCTGAGCTACCAAATTTGAACTCCTTGCATTTTGATCCCACTTATTTCTTTTGCTACATTCACTTTTAGTTTAAGATTTTTTCCAAATTCCATCACACATTAATGGCCACTTATTTGAACTGCAAGGATGAGCGTAAGTACAATGATATTCTATTCCTAAATGGTTTAACTCAGTTTAAAAAATATAATGAATTATTCAAGGCCATTAACATGGTTCTTAAAGAATTAATTATCAATAATGATGATGAAGATGAGTTTGAAGATGCCTTACAAGCATACTAGAAGTGTGGAATGCACCAAGATAGGGCCAATCCTAAATTCTTCCCTTGCATTAACTTGTTTGGAAAATTACTCCTCACTACCAAATAGGTGTAGGAAGACATTCATGATTGGGTCTTCTTGGAAGGATCTTGACACTAGATTTAAAACATCTTGGGCATAACCTACAAAGCTTACTATAATATCTTAGACCCCACTTTTTCATATGAATAAGTAGTGGTGAAGACTTGGATTGACACCTTCCAAATCTATGAAATTTTCTAGGACTGGACAAAGAACCTAAATGCTAAATGGGTTAATAAAGAAGATGTCAATGCCCACATAGTCTGTACCTTCAAGGAGGGGGTCAATATTGACATGATCTCATTAAACCAATTATTTAGGGCCCCAAATTTCATTTACATCAACAAATAATGGGCACCCCTACTTCATATGACCCTAGGTGGCTGCCAAGTCCCTAACCTAGGAGGTGTGGTCAATTTCAACATGGTCACAGCCGTAGTGGATGCATGGGCATGGGGATATTTTTGTATGATTAATTATCTTGTAGATATATTCCATAGGACACTCACTTTAAAACCCTTTGAATTTCCTACATGGGTTTATAGCAACCCTATGATCCATGTAACTTTTTACAAACTATATGGCCACCGACATAGAAATAACATTTTGGACATTTATGAATGCTTCTAATTAGTGGTATATAACATGATCAATAAGGCCCTTATGACTTTTCTATCATAAAAAATAGAGATTCACTCTCTCGCATTAGGGATTACTAGTACTTTCAAGAGGACATAGTCATTTGAGTCGTAAGTATCCTTAACGAGCACCTTTACTTACCATATCACATCCCACATCATCTTTCAAAAGTCAAAATCACTTATTAGTTGATGGAGAGAATTTTTGGATGATTTATCAGTCACCAATAGAAGGCTTGAATGCCTCTCCTAATCATCATAAAAAATAATGTGTACTACTCTTTCCTTTTATTATAAAAGATGGCAGTTGATTGAGACTTTTTATAATTTGGCAAAGTTGAGCCATAAGACTAGGACTTGAAGGGCTTAATCCAAGCCCATTTGGATAAGTACTTGACTTGCCTTAACCTCACCTATGACCACTAAATCAAAGATGATGAAAATTTATATTTAAACACCATAGATGAAAAGGAGTTGCTCATGAGGATCTAAGCCCATAGGAAGGTGAAGGTTAAGAAGGTTCAAGTCTATGGGCCCTCTTAGACCCCCTCTATAATTTATTAGTCTTTAGGGGATGTCACAATTGTAGACACCAAAATCATGTCGACTCCCCTGGTCATCCCCTGTCTTATTCTTCTTCGCCTATTTAACCCTTGTCGATCACTTTTTCCACCAGCCTTGACCCTGGCAGCATGTAAAAATGAGCACAGAGCTAAAGCTAGACTCTATCCCCATTGTGCATCTGCCGATGATGGTCGTTACCCAGCTGATGTCACCGACATCGATCACTTATCAGCCAACATCGGCAATCCTGCCGACGTCGGTCACCTTACCATTATCCGTTATCAGTTATCATTCGGTTCCCAATTGGTTTCCCGAACAGTTATCGAACCGTCTCTCGAACCACCCCTTGCCTTCATCAGCATCCGCCAATCAATCTCGAAGGCTAATCAGCTAATCAATCAATTAATCAACCCCCGAACTCAGACATTCACAAAGCTCTGGCGATTAATCAACTCCAGCATTCAACCAATCTGCATTCACTTCGATCAACTTACGGTAACACTTCAACAACTTCAATCATGGCTTTTATCATGTCTTTTGGCAGGTAAGTATTTACTCTATTTGTTTTATTTCTTCCTGGTTATTATTTGTTTATTGTGTCTATTTCTATCACCCTGGATCTTTAGACCGTAGACCTGAGCCCTGAGTCCCTTCCTTACATCCCTACCCACTTTCTGAATCCATAACTCTGTCCAGACTCAACTAAAACCCCCAGACCCTGTCCAGACTCGACATTACCTTGATTAAACCTTGTTCAGACCTTGTCCAGACCCTGTCCCGACCCTATCCAGACCCTGTCCTGACCTTGACCAAATCCTATCTCGACTCTCTCAGACCTTCTGCAACTCATCCAGACTCTATCCAGAACTTGTCCCGACCGATGCCGGTCACTACCCCGACCGACGTCGACACTTTAACCGACGTCGGCACTTTCCATAACCGACGTCGGCACCATAGAGACCGACATCGGCGACTGCACAGAACATTTTACTTCATTATTAGGTATGCATTTTATTTTTTGTCCTTTATTTCTGTCATTTTATCCTTCATTATATCTACTTCAGTCCAATATTTTACTTTTTTATCAGTGGGTTGATATCCTTCTAGGAAGACTTCGTACTTTCGGGATCGGGCATTCGCTTGACAGCCCACCATATCTTTGACTAATGTTTTTCCATGTTTTAGTCTCTTTTCTTCTCAGGTGTCATTCCTCCACAGCCAAAGAGGAGAATCTTCCAACGTCTGATTTTGGTGCGCACGACTTTATCAGGTATCTTCTAGTCTTGACCATTTCTTTTAGTTTCTTATTTCTTCTTTGAATGTAGAAAGCAATTTTGCATAGAAACATTCTGGCACGCCCGGTGGGACCCTAGGGCCTTCCTTGGGTTCTTTCTTTCTTTTGTTCATATAGGTGCATTAGGTTCCTTCCTTTTCGCCTCCTTTCGTCTCTTCTTAAATGACATCATAAGCAAGACTAAAACGAACTTTTCTTTTCTTTCTTGCACTTCTAGACTAGCTAAAACTCATATTCTTCGACTCTTTCTCCATTCGTCTTCATACGAACAAAAATTTCAACTTGGGCATTAAAACACTTTGCATTCATTTCTATTTGCCTACATCTCTTAGATCACACATAGTAATTAAACCGCATATTGAATTAATCTAGATCACTTGATGTTACACGACCAAAGCACCTGCACAAAACAAACATTTTAACTTACCTGAGACAAGGCCCAACTGGGATTTCATCCCCCAGAGGATACCTTACCCGTCCCGGTGATCTTACTTGGATTTCATCACCAAGGAGAGAGCCAACTCTATTTTTTGGCAGAGTCTAAACTATAGTGGAAGTATATTTTGGCTAAGCGAAACTAGCTAACCACTGGAATCATGAAGTGAGGGGAGCTTGCTCCTTAGCACCAGGCCTGTACGGAAGCTAACACAGACTTCTTGAGCACCATAAAAAAACCTAAAACCATCCATAGACTGCTTCTTCTAGGACCTGACTCAAAAGCCAATCTTCCTCTACACACATTCTAAGGCATAAGCCACTATAATCCTAATAATTTACTTCTAGGGTTTTAGGATCTACTTGTGTCTTCATCTTTTTTAGTTCTTATCTACTTGTTTGAGCTTGTGAGGACGTTCTTCCTTGCCTTAAATGGTTCTGACTCGTAGCCAAGCCAAGGCTCTAGTCGATCACGTGAGGCATCATCTTCTTCCATCTACCCCGCCTATAACCAGCCCTATAATGGAGTTCAACTCAGAAACTGAAAGAACTCTTACCAGACCATCTCCGACCCAAACGCCTATTATCCCAGAAGGGGACCAAGATTTTGCATGATTATTGGACCTCAACGTAAAAGCCTTGGAACACTATCTCGCGAATAGCTGAACGCGAGACCCCTTGGGCAATCCAATTTACGGAATGGTGACTTCTTTCCTCAAAACTACGGCCGTATCAACGACGTCCGTAGTCCAACCCTTAGATACCCAGGCTGTTGCCTCAACCAATGACCAACCTTTTACTAATCATCCAAGTGTGGCCTCTCTTTCCATCGTTGGGCCCACTTTCACTGGGGGTTCGGCCCCCTATCAATCTCAGCCCACTCAACCACTTTCTACCCCCTTTCAAAACTTGGTCGTCTCTATTCTGCCTACCCTTACTCTTATCAACACTAGGGTGGCTACCTATCCATTGGCCCATGTTACCTCTAACCAACCTCCCATGACAACATCAAACCTAGCCATGCCTTCTATCCAACCATCTTTAGTCACTTCTTCTATCCCTACGACTAGTCATCTGTACGTTGCGCCCTTATTGGTACAACTGACTATGTCGTATACCTCTTCCAACCTCTTTCAAGCGCCTTACAATTTGGGAGGTGTTCCACCCGCCAATCCGTCAGTAGATATTATCAAGTTGCTGATGGATAAAATGTCCAACTTAGAGACCTCTATTTTTAGCTCACGCAACATTCTCTCATACGAACAAATCTACAACGAGCCCATCCATCCTTCTGTCCCCATCAGACCATATCCCAGCTAGTGGAAACTTCCTAAGTTTTCTCATTTCCAAAGCAAGGAAGACCCACAACAACACTTATGGGCATTCAGACACACCTGTTACCTTATCACCCATAATGATGCGTTGCTCTTACGCATGTTTCCCATGTCTCTTTCGGGTGTTGCACTTGACTGGTATAGCTCTCTTCCTATCCATTCCATCTTCACGTTCACTCAGCTGGCCCAACTCTTCCTGGATCATTTCTCCATCAATATCACCAAGAAGGTCTCCATCACAGACCTCTATTCTATCTGCCAGTTCGAGGATGAATCCATTGCTGATTTCGTTGCTCGGTGGAGGGGCCTTATCAATCAACTTTCATTTTCCTTACCCCAGCCTGAGCTTATTGAACTTTTCTCTCAAGCCTGCGCTAGACATATTTCTTCTACCTTGAGGGTTTAGACCTTCCGCACTTTTGATGAAGCCTTCACGATGGCTCATAAACTTGAGTTACGTGTCATCGAGGAGAATAAAGTCAAGTTGCGGAGTAAGAATCCTAACTCCAAAACCAATGACCCCTCTTCTAAGCCTTCCTCATCCAATCCTAAATCTAAAGCTTCAGTAAATGCTGTGGTTGTTAGATCTTCTTCCTCTTCACCTTCAACTAATCAACCTGAACCATCCACATCTATGAGTGCCACTCGCCAATTTTAGCAGAGATACATACAGCGACAGTTTACTCCACTTGGAGAATCATACGCGTATGTGCTGGAAAAACTCATCAAACAAGGGGCCATCAATCTCCCTCAGATCCGACCACCACCACAATTTGATCCCTCATGCACTATCCCTGCGTGGTATAGGGAAAATGACTTCTGTAACTACCACCGTGTTAAAGGTCATGACACGGGCAACTGTAAAACCCTTAAAAACATAATCTAAGATATGTTGGAAAAGGGTGACCTCATCCTCAACAATCTTAATGCCCCTCCTAATCAGAGTATCGATATCTTCAAACAACCGTTCCCTAATCATCCACCAACTCAAAACAACGTTCAGACCTTGACTGACAATACCCATGAACATAATATTCGAACAGTCAATACGGTCTCACCCCTCATTCCTAACCAACCTCAAGAGGTGAATTCATCCATTAGTCCATCACATGTGGATGAACCTCTTTCTCCAGTTAGTTCTCCCTCAACCTTACCAGTACCGCCAATTTCACCATCTTCCTTCTTGCTGCCCATGGAAGACCCAACCTTTCCTACTCCTCAACCACAAGTGGAGGGCACTATCATCCCTACCCTTTACCCGCTTGAGGAGCTTCATTCTCCAATTTCTTCTCCACCCAGGGAAGAACCCATCTCTCCTTCATCTCCAGCCAAAGATGAACCTGTCACGACTTCACCATGCTTTGGGCTCGAGACTACTACACCCGTCTCACCTTCAGTCCCACAACCGTCGGCATCTTCTCAAGAGCCCAAACTTCATCCCGCATCTTCTCAGCCATTTTCCCGACTAGTGGAGAGACTCGAACTTCTCCCTTCTAGGAAAGTGGAATATCAGGGATTGTGGGACCGTCTCACAGCTCTTCAACAAGCCCGAGCCCTCTCATCTCATGCTGCTAATCCTCCCATGGTAGAACCTCCTAAGACTATCAACAAAAATCAGATTTTTGCCTCTAGACCATCTACATCTCCATCAACCTCATCAAAACCAAAACCCTCATCTACTCCGCCTAAACCTATCAAGTCGCTTGGCGTTCACCCCGTCTCCAACCTCACTCATCCACAAGTGAAGGTGGACTTAAACCAGACTTCAACCAATAGTAGTCTTCAACCCAAATCACAAAAGACTGCCAAACCACAGAGGCGAACGCCTCCTCTTCCATCACCATTGCCCTCCATTTTGGGCCCGCATCCTTCAACCTTAACCAGAATCCCTCTCACTTCAACCTCTAATCAAAACCGGTTGCCTCCTTTGCTTCCTTTACCTACCACTAGCCTACCCTCTCCCAAAAGGGTGGTACCTCTCATGAAGAGTGTACCGTCTTTGCCTGTCATCGCACCATCAACCTAGAAGGTGGTACGAAAGCCTCCTCCAACTTCGCCCAATCAAAAGTCACCGACATCGCATACATCGATGAGCACGGACCCTTTAGTGGGTTCATACTCTTTAATCTTGCAATGACTTTTGCAAACTTCTAGCATAACTCTTCCACCCATCAAGCCTTTCTAACCTCTCAGGTCTAAACCCTCCTGGTTCGACGACATGAAGATTTGTTTATATCATCATACACCAGGACACGACACCGAGACTTGCTGTGCCCTCAAGGCTGTCATTCACTGTTATCTGGAGAAAGACACTCTTCTCTTTGAGGACACTTTCGATCGACCTCTAACTCCTTCTGATAACCCTTCTACCTCTTCAAACCCATCTACATCTCATCAACCGATTACAACTCCTTCATCACCTTCACCTCCCATCTTTGAAATCAATGCCATCCACATCACCACTAGGTCACAAAAGGACAAGGTGAAAGAAAAAGCTGCCATTCCTTGGACCTACCCTTTTGTCAATCCACCTCAACCGCCTAAACCAAAGATTTCTATCCTTGGTGCGCCTCAACCCTCCTCTTCTTCTTCTTCTTCCAGACCAATCCATGACTCCATGTTGAAATAGCTTCACCAGACACCTGTGAAGATGTCCCTCTACGATCTCATCCAAACCTCTCCCCAACATCGTCAGGCCCTCATCCAAGCCCTGCAGGTAGTGGAGGTCTAACCTAAGGACCCCCAACCACTTGCTGCCCTTGTTCACTCCTTAGCCCCTGTTGCCTCCATCACATTTAGTGATTCTGAGATTCCTACATCCAACACAGAAGAACAGGATGCTGCCCTCTTCATCACTAGCTATATCGATTGGACATGCATTAAATGCGTTATGATTGATGGGGGTGCTAGCATCAACATCATCTCCACCCATGCCTTTAATCAGTTGGCTCTTCCCAAGAATTGCATCTCTAAAACTGACGCAATCTTGCGCTCTTTCAATGATACTACTGCCACGACCATTGGCACAGTCGTTCTTCATATTTGCGTTGGTCCATGTACAGTCTCGAAGCTCTTCTACATCATCGAAGGAGAGTTTCAATACAACATCTTGCTGGGCCGACCCTGGATCCGTGCCATGGCCTGTGTCCCCTCCACCCTGCATCGTTGTGTGAAATTTGAGCATGACAGACAAGTCCACACCATTCTTGCTGACCCTTCACCCTTCAAAACATGCAACACCACCTACCGTCTAAATGATGTCCTCATCCTTATCAAGCTGTTAACCCCGGCACTGCCTCCATCTACAGAAGCTTTGACCAGTTTGTAACAGGCAGTCGCCCTTACACCTCCCCTTCAAGCGACGACTACAGACCCCATGGAAGACGTCTTCCAAAGACTTTCATTGGGAGAGTATCGCTTGCTAGATTTAGACATGTTCCAAACTCCACAAGAGTATGGATGCCTTCATCACAGCCTTAACTACGACCATTGGATAGGGATGATCATACCTTATGGTCCCCCTCACCTCCACACTAACCTCATCTATGGGGGGTTTAATCAAGCTCCTACTAATGGTAATCCTCTTTCTTCACCTCAACCTTTCACATCAGACTTTTCATTTCTTAGCAACCCCACTTTTGCACACACTTACCTTTACAGGTGTGCATGGAAGGGTTTTGGTTTCGGACGCTATGAGCAGGGCTCCCATCAGCCTATCCAACCACTCAACGATGACAATGCCAAGAAAGGATATGGTTTGGGATATCATGACCCCACTCAAGACCCTGTAGACCTTTGTCCTGAACCAATCATTAACCAATCTCCTCCACACTCGCCTGTTTTGCCCCCTTCACCTACGGAGTAAGTGGTTTCCATTCCTCCTAGTTTTTTTTCCATAAACACCATCCGCCTGGACCCCTTGACTTATCAGCTCAATGGGGTGTCCAATTCTCTCCCTCTCATTTTTCCTAGCATGATCGAAGATGAGTCGGCAACCATTCACACCGTTCACTGCGTTGACGATGATGTCATTCTTTCTTATATGGGCGCTGATGATTCTTTCATCCAGCGCTCCCTCCCTTCTGAGACCTAGGTTATGTTAAATGAATCAACCATTGACATCAACCTTCCTTCTTCTGATGTTCCTTATGTCTTAAAGATTGGCCAATCTTTAGACGCTCAGGAGCAGCTTGACTATACCCATTTCCTCTCCGACCATAGCAAGGCCTTTGCCTGGACTTATAGTGATATGCCTGGCATCGACCCCACCATCGTTACCCATAACATTGTCACCAACTAGAGGCTAAGCCTATCAGGCAAAAGCTTCAAAAGATGCATCCTCGCATTGCCCTCCTTGTCAAAGAAGAGCTTCAACGCCTCCTTTCTATCTCCTTCATTCAGCTCATCGATTATCCACAGTGGGTCTCTAACATCATCCCAGTCACCAAGGCAACTGGGGGGATTCAGATCTGCATGGACTATCGTGACCTTAACTTAGCCTGTCCTAAAGATGACTTTCCTCTTCCTAACATTGACCAGCTTGTTGATCTTACGGCCAGCCATGAGATGCTATCTCTTATGGACGGGTTTTCAAGATACAATCAAATCCTGATTGCTCCAAAAGATCAGCACAAGACTACTTTCATTACCCCATGGGGGAATTTTTGCTATCGAGTCATGCCTTTTGGCTTGAAAAATGTAGGCGCCACTTATCAGCGTGCCATAACCTACATTTTCCACGATCTCCTTCATAAAATCATGGAGGACTATGTGGATGACCTACTCGGCAAGTCCAAGCTTCGCCGTGACCATATGACCATTCTCCAAATCATCTTTTCTTGTCTTCTTCAGTACAATGTTTGTCTTAACCCTAAGAAATGTGTCTTTGGGGTCCTCTCTGGCAAGCTTCTCAGCTTCATCATTTCCTTTTGTGGCATCGAGATAGATCCCGCCAAGATTCACACTATCCTCGAAATGCCTCCCCCGACCAATCTCAAGCAGCTTCGCAGTTTGCAAGGCAAGCTCTAATCCATTCGTCATTTCATCTCGCAACTTTCTGACCACTGCCAACCTTTTCATCATCTCCTTAAGAAGGACGTCTCTTTTACATGGGATAAGGACTATCAAGAGGCTTTTGAAGCCCTAAAACACTATCTGGTCTCTCCACCAGTCCTCATTCCACCTAAAGATGACCAACCTTTTTACCTTTATATCTCAACCACTCATCATTCGTTAGGTGCCATGATCACGCACCGAGATGAGCATCACCGTGAGCAAGCAGTCTATTATATGAGCTAAACACTGGTCGACTATGAAACTCGGTATACCCATATCGAGAAACTCTATTTGGCGTTAGTCTTTGCTGCTACTAAATTTTCACCGCTATCTTCTTAGTCACAAAACCTTTGTCATCACCCACACCGACCCTCTCAAGTACATGCACTCCAAGCCATATCAGAATCAACGTATGGCTCGGTGGCTCATGCTGCTTGCTGAGTTCAATCTCGAATTCATCCAATAGAAATCTATCAAGGGGCAAACCATTGCTGATTAACTAGCAAATGCCCCTCTTCCTGACAATCAACCTTCGCAATGTGAATTCCCTGATAAGTCTATCGCTGCGCTTTCCTCTGATGACACCACCTATCAGATGACTATGTTCTTTGACGGTTCCAAATGTCAACTAGGTGGGGGTGCTGGGGTTATTCTCATCCCACTCGAAGGGGAGCCCATGCCTTTGTCTTTTAAACTCGACTTTGATTATACCAATAATATGGCTGAATACGAGGCCTTAATTTTGGGACTTCAGACCGCCCTCTCTCTCAGCATCAAGTCCATTAACATCTTCGGTGACTCGCAGCTCGTCGTCAATCAGGTCAACAGTTCATACCTCTGTAAAAATGAAATTTTGCAAAGGTACAAAAACTATGCTGACATTCTCCTTGCATCTTTTGATCATTACCTCCTGCAGACTGTTCCTCAATCCATGAATAAGTTTGCTGACACCATGGCTTCTCTCGATTCACATATCCCATCTTCCTCATCTGCATCCAGACTTTTTGTCATGGTGCGTCGTGTGTCGTTGCCTTCATATATCTCTTCTCACATTCATCATGTCAACACTATAGACCCTAGCCCACAAGATGCTTGGTATAAGCAACTTGTAGACTTCTTATCTTTCTCTATCATTCCTCCCAACCTCTCTAGTAATGCACGACAAGCTTTTATCAAGCGTACCACTCGCTATACCATGATAGGGGGTCTTCTCTATAAGCGAGGCTTCGATGGCCTCCTTCTTCGCTGTCTCACCTCCACTGAAGCATCTCAAGCCATTCAACAAGTCCACGATGGGATTTGTGGTAGACATTTCAGTGGGAATTTAGTTGCCAAGCGCATCCTTCATTTGGGCTATTATTGGCCTACCCTTCATCAAGACTGTAGCGACTATGTTCGACGTTGCATCAAGTGTTAACAGCACTCTAACTTGCTTCATCTTCCTAGTCACACCTTACAAATCGCTCAAGATTTCTGGCCTTTTTCTCAGTGGGGTTTAGATCTCATCGGTGAGATTAACCCTCATTCATCTCTTCATCATCAATCCATCATCACAGCCACTGAATATTTCACCAAGTGGGTGGAAGCCATTCCTCTCGTCTCCAGAAAAGTCGACAAGATCGTCGAATTCATCACCACCCATATCATCTATCGTTTTGGTGTCCCTCATAAAATCATCACCGATAATGGCAAGTCCTTTAAAAATAAAACTGTCCAAACACTATGCGACTCATTCGGCATCAAACTCAGTTTTTCTTTGCCTTACTACCCACAAGCAAATGGGCAGGCCGAGGCTTCTAACAAAATTCTCACCAAAATTCTCATGAAAGTGGTCAGTGACACAGGTAGGGATTGGCACATTCACATTCCCTTCACTTTGTGGGCTTACCGCACTAGCATTCAAACCTCTACGGGTGCTACCCCTTTTTCTCTCGTGTACAAAACAGAGGCTATCTTACCTCTCGAAGTCTAGATCCCGTCTCTCTGCATTTCTCTACATGATATTCTTTCCAATGATGACTTTCATCAAAATCACTTAGCTCAACTTGAGTTACTTGACGAACGCTGTCTTGCTGCCCTTAATCATCTCCATGTCTATCAACATCGCATCAAGCGCACCTATGACAAAAATCTGCGAGAATGAGATTTCAACATCGGAGACCTCGTCCTCAAAGAGAATCAACACATGAACAATATGGAGCGAAGTAAATGAGGCAGGTTTGCTCCTAATTGGCTCGGACCTTTTATTATCACGCACAAGTATGGATCAGGGACTTATCGTCTGTCTTCTCTTGATGGACGCCCAGAACCTGAGCCTCTTAATGCGTTGCATCTGCGACCGTTCTACTGCTAGTCGAGTATTCATCCACTTGACACTTAACTTGAGCTCGTCCCTTGAGCAATCCCCATCTTCTTAATCCTATTTCTTTTCAACCCTATTCCTCTTAACAATTCCTATAACCCTTTTATGCTGTATGGATGCTTTTGTCCTCATAAAAGGGAACCCTTGACCTTCTATAATCTTGTCCACGACTCACATTTTTGTAAAAATAAATCAATATGTCACAATATCCATGGTCACTATATCAATATCAAAATCAAAAAGTAGACTGCTCCCTCGAAGGACAGCTGTACTATCATTGCTGTAATTAATAGACTGCTCCCTTGAAGGACAGCTATTCAAAAGCCCTTATATTAAACAAAAATCTAGACCACTCCCTCGAAGGATGGCTATGACTAATCTGGCAATAAACAACACTATTTTAGAAGCTTCCCGCATTGATCAGCTTCACAACTAACCACCAAGAAAATGACATCTCTATGCAGGCTTCTTGCATCGATCAATCTGCCTCAAAAAAAAAAAAAAGAGTCATGGACTTGACTTATAGTTGTCTCAGGGTCTCCTATAAAAAGGGACATAGTTATCTCTGCTCTTAAAATGGGTTACCCTCTTTCCTCCTCCTATCACCTGCTCAAGGGACTTCAAGCTCACTTTAATGTCAAAGTGATTCGATTACTGCTCTAACATAACTATGGTCAACGACGTCACGCATGAATAGGGCTCTTGGTTTTCATAACCCCTATCTATGCAATCTTTTTGGTCCTTGTCAATGAAAAAGCAATATGCTTTTCACTTCTTCTGCACTTTGGTCACATTCACCTTCATCACTTGTCAATCAACTCAACTCTCTTTTCAGACCACTCCCATAACTTATTCACCCTAGTTTCTATGGACACCAATACACATAGAAACTATTGACCCGCTGCAATTTATGTTAAGCATAAACCAATACTTGCTGAAGCGTAAATAGACCTCAATTCATTTTTAGCATACATCCATCACGAATATGGAATATTGCTAGGGATGAAAGACCTCTCGACCAATGTTGCGGAATACTCCATTTGGAAAAGGCTACAACATCTCTTCCCCTCATCATTTCATCATAACCATGACCAATTTCATCCCTTTGACTTTCCTTCCCTTCTAGGGAGAAGTACATTGGCTTGAGGCCCTACGACAAGGGCTATGTAGGCAGCACTCAGTTGACATGGGGTCTTTTGGGGTTAGCTCGGCCATTTTCTTCGTCACTTTCTTCCATCTCCTTCTCTCATCACTTGTCAATCACATCACAGTATACTCTCATTTTCATTATAACATCATAAGTCATTAGTCATAAATTTCATTCATCATAACTTATTAAACATTCGCATCATCCACAAGTTAAACATTCAATATCACATCTATCATCATTTAACCTAAAGTCATCATCATATCATCATTAAACATTAGCATCATCATTAACATCATCATCATAATCATCATCAAAATCGTATCAAAACATGCATCATGAAACACATGAAAAATGCTGCAAACATCTATAAACATCTCCATAACACATCAATAACCAAAATCATGTCCCTAATCAAGTCAAGTCCTTCAGACCATGTCATTTTGACCCCTTTTAGGGCACATTTTGATCACTTTTACATCCATCCATCAACCACCAACCATTGGAGATCATGCCTATCTCCTCCGACCTCGACCACTTCCAAGACCCTGTTGCCTTGATGCTTCCTCATGCCTGGTTAGCAGAATTGTGCGCAGACCTTTTTGGACCCTCACAAGTATAGGATCACAAGCCGGTTGATCCACACTACTTGTGAATTTTTTTGTGTTTCTAGGAGCACTTCCTGAGCCTGGGATACCTAGACCACAATGACCCATTTGGAGCTTCAGCTTAGATTGAGTGACCCGATCAACAGACGACTAAATGCTGGGGCCCGATTATTTCAATTTTGGCACTCCTCGACCCTTGACCTATGACACTTTTGACTTGACCATCTCATGTAGTGGTATGCGTGCAATCACGACTTTTGCAGCGTTCACCCTCACCCCTTTTCCATCCACTCTTTGTCAAATCAGCACCCGATTCCCGGTTCCCTTCCCTCGACTCCTGCTTTGAGGGGGAATACCTTATCCATAATTGGGGCAATCTGCTACCTTTTTTTTGTCTTGCAGTTCATTCGAACAACCAACAAGACGAAATCAACCTTATCCCTCACCTGGGGCAATCACTCCTGTTTTTGTCTTGCAGTTCGTCCAGTACAACCAACAAGACAAAAAGGGGCAAATGTAGACACTGAAATCATGTTGACTCCCCTGGTCATCCCCTGTCTTCTTCTTCTTCACCTATTTAACCCTTGTCGATCACTTTTTCCACCAGCCTTAACCCCGACAACATGTAAAAATGAGCACAGAGCTAAAGCTAGACTCTATCCCCATTGTGCATCTGCCGATGACGGTCGTTACCCAGTCGATGTCGCCGACGTCGATCACTTATCGGCCAACGTCGGCAATCTTGTCGACATCGGTCACCTTACCGTTATCCACTATCAGTTATCATTCAGTTCCCAATCGGTTTCCTGAACGGTTATCGAACCGTCTCTCGAACCGCCCCTTGCCTTCATCAGCATTCACCGATAAATCCCGAAGGCTAATCAACTAATCAATCAATCAATCGACCCCTGAACTCAGACATTCACAAAGCTCTGGTGATTAATCAACTCTAGCATTCAACCAATTTGCATTCACTTTGATCAACTTACAACAACGCTTCAACAACTTCAATCATGGCTTTTATCATGTCTTCTGGCAGGTAAGTATTTACTCTGTTTGTTTTATTTCTTCCTGGTTATTATTTGTTTGTTGTTTCTATTTCTATCACCCTGGATCTTTAGACCATAGACCTGAGCCCTGAGTCCCTTCCTTACATCCCTACCCACTTTTTGAATCCATAACTCTGTCCAGACTCAACTAAAACCCCCAGACCCTATCCAAACTCGACATTACCTTGATTAAACCTTGTTCAGACCTTGTCCAGACCCTGTCCCGACCCTGTCCAGACCCTATCCCGACCTTGACCAGATCCTATCTCGACTCTCTCAGACCTTCTGCAACTCATCCAGACTCTGTCCAGAACTTGCCCCGATCGACGCCAGTCACTACCCCGACCGACGCCGGCACTTTAACCGACGTCGGCACTTTTCATAACCGATGCCGACACCACAGAGACTGACATCGACGACTGCACAGAACATTTTACTTCATTATCAGGTATGCATTTTATTTTCTATCCTTTATTTCTATCATTTTATCCTTCATTATATCTACTTCAGTCCAATATTCTGCTTTTTTATCAGTGGGTTGATATCCTTCTAGGAAGACTTCGTACTTCCGTGATCGGGCATTCGCCTGACAGCCCACCATATCTTTGACTAACATTTTTCCGTGTTTAAGTCTCTTTTCTTCTCAGGTGTCATTCCTCCACAGCCAAAGAGGAGAATCTTCCAACGTCTGATTTCAGTGCGCACGACTTTATCAGGTATCTTCTAGTCTTGACCATTTCTTTTAGTTTCTTATTTCTTCTTTGAATGTAGAAAGCAATTTTGCATAGAAACAACAATGACTACCCCCATATTTTATAGAAGAATCCTTAAATGGATATTTTCACCTTTTCCCATGTGACCATTGGCTCCTCTTACTTTGGCTCTACCTCTTCCACCTTTAGAAACTCTAGTACCTCAGGCTTAACCAAGTCAAACTTGGGTTACTCAAAAAATCCAAACAATTTTAGGAATCCACATCAAATGCCTTGACCCCAAGCCAACTATTCGATGAGGTTAGATGTTAGTAGCAGCCCAAAAATGAGCTAGAGATGAGATCAATAGTAGGTACCAGTACAAATTCCTCCCCTCACTCCCTCTTCTTCATTGTTTCCCTTTACAACACCACCCATTTTCCCTATAATTCCACCTCCTCTATTCTTCAGCCAAACATCCATGGCCTCCACTATTCTTAGCTTTCTACCTTCTTTCATTCCCATCTGCCCCTTCTATTCCCTATGTTTCACTAAATTTTGTCTATTTTAAGTTTAAAGGAAAATATAAATAATAATGGGGATAAGTGATTAGAATGAACCTAGATTTGGTTTATGTGCTATATCTAGACATCGTGAGCATTCCTCTTTGGCTAGGAAGGAGTACTTTAAGTAAGAAAACACTACCAAAAGATGTTTTGTAGTAGATAAATGAGTGGGATTCCAAGCTATGGACTTGTTTTAGGAAGTGTGAAACTTCCCTAGAGATGATAATCCACCTTTGAGAGGCAAAAGAATAATAAATAAATAAAAGATAGGTAAAGAGAAAGTGAAAAAGAGATAATATTACTATTATTAACAACCTATATGGAGTAGAGAGTGACAAGGTGTAGGTGAGGTACTCTATTTATCTTTTAGAAGTTGCCTAAGTAGTTTTTGAAGAGGCTAAATAATTCATAGTCACTGACATTAGTAAGATTGTGACTGATATCGATTATAATATCGAGGTTGGTAGTGAGGTGACCAATGTCGATAAGACTATCAAGGTTAGTAGGGGAAATAATTATCTAGGAGCTTGTAGAAGGCTTTCCTAGGTCTAGGAAATGGTTTGAATTAGGTGAAGGAGGTTGGGAGAGTTATGAGAGGGAGATCATGGTGTGGTTAAGTTTGGTCAGAAGTTTGGTATGTTAGGTAAAGGGGTAGCAAACAAAGAAGATTTGTAACTCCCTCATGGGGGTATGGTCGGAAGTGCATAAAGCAATGCAGAGTAGATATAAGGAAATAGTAGAATAAATATTTAAATGACCTACAGTATAGTGATGTACTTAGCTATGGTGATAACTAAATGATAATTTCTAGGTTGATGGTCCCTATCAAGGAATCTGAACTTGAGTACCTAAACAAAGAGAAAAATTGGGTGTTGTTGGTCCTCAAGATCTTAGTTACTAATTTTGATTGACTTACATAGGGTGATTATAAGCTTGGATGTTGAAAAATAGGATGCCAAGAGCCTAAATGAGAGTAAGAATTGATTTTCTTAATTTTTGCTGCCCTAAAATATATGTTGGAGTTTGGATTATATTGTTGATGTCAATGATCCCACCGATGTTATTCATGGGTTGAACGATGTCAACGTCCCTAGAATAGGTAAAAATTTCTATTTTTGGCCTATTTTTTGTTATTATGTGTGCCAAGTGTGACACCCACTATAAAATGGTAAAAATAAGAAGGTAGGAAGGAAGTAGTTGTTGAGGAATTTAGTTTGGAAGTGGGAATAAGTCTTGGGTAATTAGGATGAGGGGACCAGGTCTTGAGGTGACTCATTAGGGGATTTTTGTCATAGGGTGAGGTGGCCAAGTAAGGTGGCAATAGTATTTTTTAATTAACTCAATTAAGTATTTTAAATTAATTAAATGTGTGAGGGGTAAAATTATGGGTTAAGGAGATTAATTGTTATAATTAAAATAGGTTTGTGGGGTTTTGACATAGAGAGTTACACACATGTGTGTGACATAATTTTGGTGTCTAAATTTGCCTCTTTTTGTCTTGTAATTTGTACTGACATATTGTAAGATAAAAAATAGGAGTTAGATGCTCTAAGTATTAGATGAAGTATCCCCCCTCAAAATGGGAATCAACGGAGGAGAAACCAGAATCGAGTACCAATTTGATAAAAAGGTAATTGGGTGACTAGTGGAGAATTAATAATCACTCTATATGTGTAATCCATAATGATCTATAGTTGACAAAGTCAAGAATAGGCAAGGTTAAGGAGGACTTAGATAGAAGTAACCAAAACACAACTTGTAAGTGATAGATGATAGGTTAAATAAAAGTTATAGCTCCAATTGTTAATGTGTCCTAGGTATTTAAGGTAAGAAGTGCCCCTAGGAAATACAAAAGGGTTTAAGGTGATAGGATGGGCTTGGTTTCCATCTAAAACACATAAAATACATGCATGTGCATAATAGCCAACTATAGTGGAATAGCCTAAGCAATTAGCATAAGCAATACAAGGGTGGTATAAAAGGGTCAATGAGTGAGAAAATATTCATGATATCTAAGAAAAGTTATCGAGGGTTAATACTTAAGTGACCTTCAATGTCATTTTATCATGGTTGGGGGAGATATATGTGATCTCTAGTTGCCCCAATGTATGGGTAAGGTTGTGCAAAGTTGGCGGTTTTGTGTTGAAAATAGTATTAGAATGTTATTGATGATAGTTAGATGTGTTGATATTAGTAATATAAAGTGCTAACATCGATAAAACTAGGGTAACATTGCCAATTTTTAAAGGTGTAAGCATCAACATCGATAAGTTAGGTCAAGAATATTGACATCGGTAGTCGACCAAACCTGACAAAAGGGGGTTTGGTGGTTAACCAAACTCATTTACAACTTTGTGATTAGAGAGAGGAAATATATATTGAGAGTGATTTGAGATGGCAGCTCAAGGATGGGACCCAATGGGAGGCACACGACCATAGGAGCTAGTTATACTAACTAGGAGGAGATGGAGAAATGATGTAAGAGCCTACACTTGTTTAATTTGGTATTTATAATTTTTAGGCTAAATGAGAGGTGGGGGTGTATAAAATGTTAGTGGAGAGGTATAAAATAAGATAGGGTAGGTGTAGGATAAGTTAGGGGGATTTGTGGGTAGGTTTTTAGGGGAAATGGGAAAGGTTGGGTTTAGGTTGTTTATCCCTAGGGATGAACTAGCCACTGGCATCGATCGACATAGCATCGAGGTTAATAGTTTCCTATTGACATCAAATATTATGTAGATTGATAAAGTGCTAACATTAGCATTAATGCTGATGTTAGTGATTGTAGAAAAGTAGAAAAATAAGAGAAAGGGTGAGGTTTAGATCTCTAGTGGAAGTAGTTAACTAGCCTAATGGCTAAGCTAGCCTCATAAGACCCCTCATCATTTGAGTTCTACCTACATAGCCCAATTTAGGGCTTTACGCTAATGTAACTCTCTCAAAACCTAGGAAAAAGATATAAAAATGTATGTTTTAGGGAAAAAGGTATGTTTTAATGGAAAAAGTAAGTTGAGAAAGTTGGAGAGGTCTAGGGCTTAAAAGACAAGTCATAGTGTCAAGAGTCAAGAATATAGGTAGTGAGGCCTAGAGTTGGAATAGGTAAGTAAGCCTAGGGTAGAGAGAGAGTGGAAGTGAATCCTAGGGTAGGGAGAGAGAGAGAGAGAGAGAGAGAGAGAGAAAATGAAGATTAGGGTGGTTAGTAAGGTGGGTATATGGCTGAGTTAACCTTAAAAGACCCCATGTTGACTGAGTGTTACCTATATATACTGATGTAGGGTCTTAGACCAATGTATTTCTCTCAATGAGAAGGGAAAAAGGTGGTGATAGAGTAGATTAAAAGGGATGTGACCTAAGATTTTTATGTGTATGGATGTAGGCAAGGATGGAGCTTACACATTGAGATCATCTATTGAGGCTATTAACACACATGAGGAGGGATGCCACCACAAATGAGTAAGAGTATATGGTGGTCATGGGTTTAGGATGAGTGTGATGGTACTATCATATCATATAAGATGTGTCACTAATGATAGCTTTGATTGAGAGGTGGGATCATACCACCAACACCTTCCATCTATCGATCAGGATGTTAATAGTGATGTAGGAGGATGTCTATAGGATTTTGAGGCTACCACTCTAGGGTGAGGAGCTCTTTACATGATCAAGATAGGAGCATGATATACACATGGTTTATTTATATGGAGAACATGTTAGTGAGGTGACCTACCACTCTATGAGCTTTGCATATGAGCCACTCTATATGGTTGATGAGTAGCAACATCATCTAAACATCTTAATGATGATCAAGATCATGGTGTATACATCAATAGATGTAGATGGAGGGAGATTTATAATTATTTTGATAGGTGTGCTTACATAGATGATTCAACAATAGACCATTTTTTTGGGGGTCTAGTATTTTTGGCACAATTATATAGAGAGCTATGGGGTTTGAGGCTATGACAATGATATAGTTTATGTGTCAGCCATCTACTGTACTACTAGGTGTATGAGCACATCATGGTGACATGACCACTAAAGTTACCTACCACTATCTTGGCCAGCTTGAGGGTTAGATTTAGATGGTGGAGAGATGGGATGGCATAGACTTGAGTGGATGGCATCATGTGAGACATTACTTACTATAAGCACATGATCAAGGGCTTGATCCCTATAGATATCATGTGGAGACCATATCTGACATACCCAATTTAGGTAGAGAAACTTGTTGGGTTGTAAAGCTCACTATGGGTTAGGGGGAGACAAGCTGCTGAGTTAGAGATGGTACCCATAGCATGGGTTAGGAGGTAGTTTGGTCTATTATAGGATATTCTACCTACCTTCCCTCGATATAGGTGGGATGACATAGAGGCACCCTTACCATTGCCTAAGGAGAAAAATGGGCCAAATTTTGAGGAGCTACTACTAGGGCCAAGTGTTGGGGACCCAAGGTGTACAGTGACCTATATAGATTGGTGGGTAGGGTTACATCTAGTGGTGGAGGTCAGGAGGTCTTCACTAGATTTATAAATATTAGTCAAAGAGAGGGATGTAGTGATATAGGCCCAAGATACCATAGTAAAGGCCCAATATGTAATAGTAAATGCTTAAGAAATAACCTAAGTAGAGGTTTAAGCCTTACAGGGGTAGGTGGTGATGTTTTAGGGTCAGATTAGGGCTCTACAGGGTTAGGTAGTAACACTATAGGGCTAGGTGATTGTTTTATAGGGTTAAGTGACTATAGTGATTTTAGAGAGAGACAGTCTGAGAGTAGCAGGCTAGGCTACTCCTCCTCCTCCACCACCACAAGGACCAATATAGGATAGGCCATCATCAAGTGTTATGGGTCCTCCATAAATTGTATCTATGGTAAGATATTTGACTACCCTAGATGAGATTGCTTACTATGAGAGGGTGATTAGAGAGTTCTCATAGATACATAGATATTCAGAGTTTAGAGAGTAGGAGAGGTTGATGTCATGTGTGATAGCTTCTAGGTCACATTGATTTAGATTATTAGAGAGTGGTGATGATACTACCTCCTCATGACCACATGGAGAGCCTCGAGGACCCTAAGTATCAGAGTTTATCAATTTTTGTTTATATATGTTACATGTATATTGGCCTATGAGCTGAAGATGCAAGATGTACATTTTGAGAGAGATTTATGAGTTTATGATGATGTAGATGATGAACATGTACTTTGATCACATATTATATATATGATATGTTTATTTATTACCATGTGTTTAGTTTAGATGCATTACTTATGATTATGATGATGATATGGATGATGTTTATTTTATGCTATGTTAATTTGGATGTTAATGTTGATCATGTTATTTGAGTTTAGACTAGCCTTTCACATTTATGTGATGGTATATACGTAGTTGATTAATTAGTTTCATCTTAGCATTTTTCCATATTTGTGATGGTGTATTCTTAAAATGAATAGGTTGATTAGGTTAATTTAGTTCAACATTTTTCCATATTGGTGATGGTGTATATGTAAAATAAATAGGTTGATTGGGTTAGTGTTGGTATGAAATTGTCTCTTTATCTCAAATAGAGATATCAACATGTGATGTGGATGGGAAAATAAAGAGGAAAAATGCTCGTGCATTGGTAAAGATCATAATTTAGAACATAAATAGGCTTAAGAAAATGAGCCTCTTTCATACCTTATGTCTTTGAACCATTATGTTTGTTAGAGAAGGATCATGTTTATTGTATTTTAAGTGAGCTTTATAGTCCCTTGAAAGAGTATGAGGGGAAAAAGGGTAGAATGAGGAAAAATGTTTAAATAGCATAACCTACCAAGTAGAAATGACATGTCCCTTTTTTGGTTGACCCAAGAGCTAATATAGGTAAGTCCATAACTTAAAGCTTTTTTGGTGTGTAATCTAATCAATGAGAGAAGCCTAAAATGGGATTTTGTATAGGTTAAGGTTGTGTAAAGAGGTGAGGAGCCCTTTACATTTATTTTTCCCTTTGAGAACAAATCTTGGCATAACCATCCTTTAAGGGAGTGGTCTAAGGATTTGTTTTTAATTTTAAATAGCTATTGTTCAAGGGAGTAGTCTATTGATAGTAGCAAAGGGAAGTTACACAAATATCCTTCAAGGAAGCAGTCCACATTGAAAAGCATGACCTAATATTTTTTAAAATTTTCAAATATCTCATTTTTTTTTTGGTTTATGGACAAGACTATAGAGGTTTAGGAGTTTTCCACTATGAGGATAAAACCATACCATTGTGTAAGTTATCTAAGTGTATAGGAGTAAGGGTGAAGAGGAAGGGAAATCAATGTAATAGGGATGCTCAAGGGACTAGATCAAGTTAAACATGAAGTAAAGAGATGTTGGTTAAACGAAAGAATGGTCATAGATGTAAGTCATTTAAAGGCTTAGGTTCTGGCCTTCCTTCAAGAGAAGATAAACAATAAGTTCATGAATGATACTTGTGAGTTATGATATAAGGTCCAAGCCAATTGGGCACAAACTTACCCCGTTTGATTTTCTCCATGTTTGTCACATGTTGATTTTCTTTTAAGATGAAATATCCTATATTGAAATCATTCTCTTTGAGTTTTTTTTTATAAGTGCATTTGATACGCTTTTGATAGATTTGGAGATGGTTAAGGACTATGAGATAGTGCTCATCAAGCAAATCAAGCTAGGCCAAACATTCTTGGTGAAAGTAATCATTAGTAAGTATGTAATGTAGATAAATGAAAAGAGAAGGAATTTGAACCTCAAGAGGTAAAATAGCCTCCATCCCATATACCAAGGAAAAAGGTGTAGCACCCGTAGGGGTTTGAATGCTAGTGCGGTAAGCCCATAAAGCAAAAAGAATGTGTGTGTGCGAATCCTTGCCTGTATCATTTACTACTTTCATGAGAATTTTGGTCAAAGTTTTGTTACAAGCTTCTACCTATCCATTAGCTTGGGAATAGTATAGTGATAAGAAGCTTAATTTGATTCCAAATGCATCACAAAGATCTTAAATAGTCTTGTTTTTGAAAGACTTGCCATTATCTATTATAATCTTGTGAGGTACACCAAAATGATATATGATGTGATGGTTAATAAAGTCAACAATTTTTTCAACTTTAATGGAGATGACAGGGATAGCCTCAACCCACTTGGTGAAGTATTTAGCAACATTAATGATAAAAAAATGATAGAGCAATGAATGAGGGTTAATATCTTTGATTAAATCTAAGCCCCATTGGGATAAGGGCCAAAAGTCTTTGGCAACTTGAAATGTATGATTGGGAATGTGAAGGAGGTTAACATGTTATTGACACTTGACACAATGCTGAATGTAATCAATGTAGTTTTAAAAAAGTGTGGGCCAATAATAGCCAAGTCAAAGAATACGTTTAGCAACTGTGTGACCATTGAAATGCCCACCACAAATCCCATCATAGACTTCCTTAATAACCAATGGAGTCTCAATACTAGCTAAGAATTTGAGAAGACCATAAAAAATTCACTTATAGAGAAGTCCCCCTAGTATGGTGTAATGAGAGGCACATTTTATGAAGGCCCATTTCCCATTATTAGAAAGATCAGGAGGGGTAATAGAGAAGGAAAGATAATCCATGAGTTATTTTTACCATAAGTCTTGTGGGTTGGTTGTTACATTTCCAACAAAGAGGATTTTAGCTGAGACATAGGAGGGTAATGTTGAGCGATGCACAGTGACATAGATTCTTGAAGAGGAGGATGAAGAGGGTATGTGTGAAGCAAGTGAAGCCATCATGTCAGTAAACTTGTTTGTAGATTGAGGAATAGTTTACAAGAGATACGAGTCAAATGATCCTAAGAGTGCATATACATGATGTTTATACCTTTATAGAATTTCATTTTGGCATAGGTAGGAACCATTAACTTGGTTAACTACTAGCTGAGAATCACCAAAAATGGTTATGGATTTAATACCCAAGAAGAGATCTATTTAAAGTCCTAGAATCAAAGCCTCATATTTGGCCATATTGTTAGTGCATTCAAAATCTAGTTTAAATGACAAAGGCATAGCTTTTTCATCTAGAGTAATATGAATGACCCTCGTACCCCTACAATGTTGGCATTTAGATCCATTAAATAATATCATCATTTGATAGGAGATGTCATCAGTGGAGAGTGTTGTAATAGATTCATTAGGGAATTCAAGGTTTGAAGGTTGATTGTCAGGTAAAGGGGTAACAACTAACTAGTCAATGATTATTTTCCATTTAATATATTTTTATTTAATAAAATCTAAGTTGAATTTAGGAAGAAGCATGAGTCACTGAGCTACATGTCGGTTGTGATATGGTTTGGAATGCATGTATTTGAGAGGATCAGTATGGCTGACCATATAGGTTTTGTGATTTAGGAGATAATGGCCAAGCTTAGAGGTAGAAAAGACTAATGCAAGTCAAAGTTTTTTAGTATGGGTATATCGAGTCTCATAATCAATAAGTTTGTAACATATGTAATAAACTACCTGCTCTCGATATTAGTCATCTCGATGTATAATCATATCACCTAGAGAATGGTCTATTTTTGGAGATGTATAGGTAAAAAGGCTTATTTTCCTTAGGTGGAATAAGAACTAGTGAGGAGAAAGGTATTTTTTAAGTGCGTCAAAGGCTTCCTATAAATATATATTCCATTGGAAGGAGACATCCTTTTTGAGGAGATGGTGAAAGGGTTGGTAGCGATTTAACAACAAGAAAATGATGTGGTAAATTGACTGAAGTTTGCCTTGTAAGATGCAGAGTTGTTTGATATTATTAGGTGGAGGCATTTCTAGGATTGTTATAACCTTAGTAGGATCAACCTTGATACCACAAAGAGAAATGATAAAACCTAAGAGTTTATTGAAAAGAACACCAAAAACACATTTGTTTGGGTTTAGTTGAATGTTATATTGGAGGAGATGAGTGAATATGGTTTTGAGAATTTTCAAGTGTTCTTGATAAAGTTTAGACTTTTCAAGTAAGTCATCCATGTAATCATCCATAATTTTGTGTAGATCATGGAAAATGTAGGTCATGGCATGTTGGTAGGTTACACCAGCATTCTTTAGGCCAAAAGGCATGACCCAATAATAGAAAGTCCCCCATGGGATAATAAAGGTTATCTTGTATTGATCCTCAAAAGTGATTAGGATTTGATTATATCCAAATAATCAATCCATAAGTGATAACATCTCATGGCCATCTGTTAGATCAATAAGTTAGTTGATAATAGGCAATGGGAAATCATCTTTTGGATAGACAAGATTTAAATCATGATACATTACAAATATAGATTCCCCCAGTCACTTTTGTGATAGGAACAATATTGGAAATCCATTATGGGTATTCAATGGGTTGGATAAATTTAACATAAAGGAGGAATTAGAGCTCTTCTTTGACAAGGAGAGCAATATGAGGATGTATTTTGTGAAGCTTCTACTTAATGAGTTTAACATCTCAATTGGTGAAAATTTTATGGGTGATGATAGAGGGGTCAATACCAAGCATGCCATTATAAGACCAAGTAAAGGCTTTGCTATGGTCATTAAGAAATGTGGCATAATCAACTTGCTTAGAGGAATCTAAGGATTGGCCAATCTTGAGGATGCAAGGGTTATCATGGGAAGATAGGTTGATGCCAATGGTTGATTCATTTAACATAGCTTACATTTTAGATGGGAGCAATCATTGGATATAAGAATCATCTGCACCCATGTAGGTGAGAATTACATCATCATCTTGACATTAGACATTGTTAATAGTGGTAAAATCTTCATCAATTATTTTAGGATGAATGAGAAGAAGGGAAATTGTTTCCTTACATGGACGATGGTGAGAGGCCCCAAATGGATGACATTTAATGAAAAAAATTTAGGAGGTATAGATACCTCTGATTTAGTAGGTGATTATGGAGAAGAAGGTGGAGAAGGAGAGACTAGTTCTTTGACAATTGGTTCATGGGAGGTTTTAGTGCATTTATTTGGTTCATCATATCCCACCCCATGTTTTTTTTGGCATTTTCAATAGTGTTTCTAGTAGGATATTCAATAGATGTATGGACACCTTGTTTGTAATGACCCAAACCAAATCCTTTCTAGGCACACATATAGAGATAGGTGTGAGAAAATCTAGGGTTACTCAAGAAAGATAAGTCATAGGTAAATGGTTGTGGTGAAGAATATGGATTGATAAGAGTAGGAGCTTGATCAATTCCCCCATATGTGAAATTAGTTTGAAGGTTAGGGGGGCCATAAGGGATGACCATCCCAATATAGGGATCATAATTTGGGTGCATGTGAATCCTTCCATATTTTTTTGGAGTATAGAACATGTCGAGCATAAAAAAACAATATTTACCAAGTGACAAATGTTGAAATAAATCCTCCATGGGATCTTTGTCAGGAATTTATGTTGCTGGTATCTATGTAACCACGGGAGTGGAGCTTATGGAAGATTCAGAAGCATCATGCAAGTAAAATGATGTTTTGAATGGGATGAGAAAATCATTTAGACTATAGGTCATATTACATGTTTTAAATGGAGGTGGGTTAGTAGGTATAACATGTACTTATCCATCATGCTCAAACTTGACACAATGGTGCAAAGTTAAGGGTACACATGCCATAACACATATCTAAGGTCATCTAAGTAGTATGTTATATTAGAACTCTCCTTCCACAACATATAATAACTTAGGCATTATGTGGGGACCTACATGAATATGTAAGATAATAGTACCCACTCTAGTAGTTGTAGTATCATTAAAGGAACTGAGTACTACATCAGTTTGAAACATGAAATTGTCAGGAAGGGCTAGATATTTGTAGGCATGGGTGGAAATAATATTAATATTATCTCTCCCATTTATCATAACTTTATTGATATGAGTTTGATGTATATATGCGATAATAAAAAGGGCAAAATATTGATTTTTAGGGTGTTGAAGTGGAATTTCTAAATCATTGAAAGAAATCAAGGAGAAAGAATTAAGGGATCTAACCAAAGTTGTAAGAGGTTGGGGATCATCTGATTATACCTCAATTACTTGAAAAGCACTATTTAAAACTTAATAGTGTTGGGATGAGTTTTGGATTAACTCATATAAAGACATTTTCACAGGAGTTTGGTGAAGCTGTTTCATCATTGAGCTTTGGATAATGTCTAAAGATATTATTTTAGGAAGACCCAAGATGGAAATATTAGGGTTAGTAGGGGGAGTATCTTTGGTGAAGGGATGGGTCCAAGGTGTAGTGACTTTTTACTTAGCTTTACCCTTTTGGTTTTGTGACCATGTGGCCACATTGACTATGTTGATTTGAAAAGTTGGTGAAGGAGGTAGTAAAGGGGTTATGATGACATCTTTGGGTTTGATTTTAGGTGGAATATTAGGAGGTAATATAGATGCCAAATGTGGAATAAAAATAAGGTTAATGGGAGTATCATTAAAGAGAGTGTAAACATCGAAGTGTTGCTAAATAACCATTATGAGAGCTTTACAAATCTCAGTATCGTGTCTAGGTGAATGATGATATAAACACACTTATGTATCATCAAACCAAGATGAATTAATGCTAAGAGGACTAAAGGGATTAATGGGAGGAAGAGTTATCACTGAATATTTTAATAACTGACATAAGAAAAAGATTTGAGAGCCTGCAAGTGGGCTTGCACTTATTGTGTTAATAGGAGTGGACACCTTATTTTGTTTTGGTGTTGGAAAGGTAATTTTATGTGGTATCTTGTTTGGTGATGGAAAAGTTACATGTTTTGTTGTCACTTTATTTATGTCAAATGTGAGAGGCCTACCAAATATCAAAAGCAAGAGTGGAGGTAGCTTAACCTTTTATTTGGCTTGGTTAGATGATATTCCAACTAAAGTAGAAGGGTGTAGCCCCAAAATAGATGGTAAAGTTGAGGGTTGAAGAAGGGATCGAAAAGATATAGGAGGCTTAACATTTTTCTATATTTTAGGGAAAGAAACTCCAACTTATGGTTGAGGATTTAAATATAATTTCACCTATGGATGAATTAAATTAGAAATGGGGTATACACCTAAGGGCCTGATTTGCTTTAATGTAACAAATTCTTGTAAGGGTGAGGGTTCTATCATAGATGGCTAAATTTTTGATGCTTTTGCTGAAGAAGCTCTAGCTTTGTCAAAGACCTTAGGGTAAAGGGTAGTAATGGGATTGGTGGTAAAGGTTGACATTCATTGTGATGGATACAAAGATTTAAGATGGTCCCAAAATGCCACATGGTCAAGCTTTGTGGAGTCAAGAAATTCTAAAATTTTCACCAAATGTGATAAGGGTTTTGATGAAGTTCTTGTAGGCCTTACAGTTGTGTCTTTAGAAAGTTGTGGTGTTTGGGAAAGAGGGAAATTATTGGTTTATACTACTTCTGGCCAAAGATAAGAAAGAACCACAATGGGGTCTTCTTTGATAGAGATAGAAGAAGAGACTTGATCTGCCATGGGTGGAGGGGAGGTAGGCAAAGTAGGTTCCTTAAGAGGGTAAAGCATAGGTATTATGGCTCCCTCAACATGTGGGTGAGGCATGGGTAAAGTATGATCCTCCATAGGTAAAAGAAAGGGTTAGAGTGGTGCAATTAGAGTAGGCACAATAGGTCTCTCATCTATTATGGGAGTAGATGATATGGACTCTTCTAGGTGCAAAGGTGAAGTGGGTGGGGTACCATTCTCTATAGGTGGAGGAGAATTAGATGAAGAAGATTCTTTAATATGGTATAATATAGGAATGATGTTCCCTTTAACATGTGGTTGAGGAACATGTAGGGTGTGGTCTTTAAGAGATAAGAGAATAGGTAATATTGGTACAAAAAATACTGGGATTATAGGCTCCTTAGGTGGTAAAAGGAGTGGTAAATGAGGTTCCTCCTCTCAAGAGAGTGGAGCAGGTGAAATAGGCTCTTCTAACTAAGGAGGAAGAATGGGAAAAATAGATGCTACTGAATGTTGGGGAAGAGTTGATGAAATAGGTGTCTCCTATTGAGGGGCATGTTGAACTAAAGATAAAGGAAAAACCATATTAACCATATATATATTATGATCACCTAAGTTGGTTGTGGACTAGACAATATTTTGATTTGGTGAATGGTTAGGAAAAGGGTGTTTAAACACATCCATACTTTGATTAGGAGGTGCATTAGGATTATACAAGATGAGCTCACTTCTATCAATCATATCTTGAACAATGTTCTTGAGTGTCTTGCAATTATTAGAGTTGTGGCCTTTAACTCGATGGTAACCACAAAACTCATCTTCCTTATACTAGGTTGGGATAGGATGGGAAAGGTCAAACTATATAGGAGGTTTAATCTAAGGAAGGGTTATGACACCTTGTTGCACTAGGTTCTCCAAGATGGATATATATTATTACCTAATGGGAGTGTATTGTCTTTGCTCATACTATTGTTGGAATTGCTTGGTTAGATTTTGAAAAGTTAAAGAATTCAATTGGTTTGTGGTTGTGTAAGAGACTAACTTAATTACCACCACATTAGTAGAGCCTTTATCCTTTTGGTTAGAGGGTGAATTTTTAGAGGAGGAGGAGTCATTTTTCTTGGTATTGGGATTCTTATTATGTAACTTGACTTTACCTTCATCAATAACGCAAACCTCTAGCTTCTATGCCATTGTAAAAGCTTCATCAAATGTGCAAAAATTTTGTACCCATAGTGTAGATGAGATGTAATTATCACATGCCCTTGAGAAAATCTCAATAGTCTTAGGTTGGGGTAAAGAGGAGAGTTGATTGATCAAGCTTCTCCAATGAGTGACAAAATCAGTAATATATTTATCATCAAATTATCTGATAGAATATAGGTTTGTTATAGAAAACTTCTTAGAAATGTTAATAGAGAAATGGTCTAGGAATATTTGTGCAAGTTGGGTAAATGAAAAAATGGAGTGCTGAGGTATAGAGCTATACCAATCCAAGGTAGCACCCAAAAGAGACATAGGGAAAGTGTGAAGTAGTAATGCATCATCATGTCTTATTAAATAAAAAGCATGCCTAAATGCTCACAAGTGTTGTTATGGGTCCTCTTTACTCTGGAGACAAGTAAATTACGGATTTCCCATTAGATTGGATAAGGGTGAATAAGCATAGAAGGATTGATTGGTTCATTGCATATCTAATCATAAGATAATACATTATTTGAACTAGAAATGGATGTCTCTAGATTAGACATCTTGTCCATTAGCATCTTAATGAGGTCTAGAGGGGGATTAGTTTGGGGGATTCCTCCTAAGTTATAGGGAAGCTGATAGGAAGAAGAGGAAGCATATGAAATAGCTTGTTGAGGTTGTGTTGGGGCAACATAAGGATAATGAGTCATAGGTTGAGGTGAGAAAAGAAAAGGGACTTGTCCCAATGGGTTGGAGACTATGCCTTGGTTGGTTGTTGTTACTACAGGTTGAATTATTGGCATGGTTAGACTAGATGAAGGGTGAGTCATAACTTGGGTAATTATAGGCATGAGGGTGGATGGAATAGGTACCACTAATTTTTATAATGGGGTGTGACTTGGCTGAACTAGTTATGGTTGTGAAATTAGGAAAGTTACACTAGTGTTTAGGTGGGATTGGGTGGTTGGAGATGCCACATTTTGGACATTATTTATAAGTGGGTTACTTGTTGAAGTGGTGGTTCAGGTAACCATCAGGAAAATAGTGGAGGCAATTGAAACTAAGGTTGTCTGCATTAAATAGGTTGGAATACCATATATTAGGTCACCCAAATAATTATAGGTTTGGTTTATAGCAAGGTAATGCTGAAGGGCTACCACATTACAATCAAGAAATTTAGCAAAATCTTGATCTCCCTCAGGCAAAATGGAAATTTGGTTAGGGATTGGAGTATGCTCTGTATCTGAAGTATGATCTATGACAGAATCGAAAGTGAGAGGGGAAGGTGGAAGTGGTTTCCAGATTGCATAATCGGCAAGAATTTTGGCTTGAGCTCATGTCAATACCATACAAGAGGTAGTTTAAATAGTCTTGATACCCTGCATTTGAAATAAAAACTAGGTTTAAGTGTAGGGAAATGGGTTATTTTAGCTTGTTACTTTGAGTAAATGAAATTACATAGTCATTGACATCAGTAGGGGTGTGACTGATAGCGGTAGGAACAGTTCACTGACGTCGGTAGAATAACTAATGTTGGTAGGTAAATTTTGCCAATACCGATAGGGTTAACTGATGTCAATCATTATGAAATCCTAGTAAATGGAAAGTCTAATGTTTAAGAAATTAGAGGCTGAAAATAGGTATAATAGTGGATGTAAAAGGTCTATGTAAGAAGGAATAACACTCAACAAACTTGAGATAACAAGTTATATAAATTGAGGTTTAGAAATAGTATTAATTTTGTGAATCAATAGAAAAGCATCCTTACCAACTCAAAAATATAGAAGGCAATTGAAAAGTAGAAAGAGAACATTGAAATAACAACTATTAAGTCCTATAGATTAATTTTTAGTCTTGTGTTGGCTTATACCTTAATCAAATAATGAGAAGAGAATTTGGTTATCGAAGGTACTAGAAAGCAATCTAGAGCTAGTTTTAGGTTAATTTTGGTACTCAAGAGGAAATCTATGTTAGACCAGGTATGTGGCTTGTTATAGGAGCTTACTCTTTGCACTTCAAAAACCTAGAGCTGAGCTAGGCTACTTAGCCAAAATATACCATCTATCTAGAGATTATACTCCACTAGAGAACAGAGTGGGTTTTCCCCTTGGTGGTGAAATCCAAGTAGGATAGTCAGGTAGGGTAAGGTGATCCACCAAGTGATAAAATCCTAATGGGACTTTTCTCAAGGGAGTTTAGATGCTTGTTTATTTGAATATTATTTGGTTGTGTAACATAGGTGTACTATTATTTATTCAAAATGTTTATAATTAACTAGGTGAGTTAATATGCAACAAACAAACTATGAAATGTAGTAAGTTTTAAACCCAAATCTAAAATGTTTAGATTTGAATGAAAATAGATAGGAAATAGGAATAGAGTATGAATTTGACTATCCTAATGTGCATATAAGAGGAAGTAAAGAATGGATTCTCTTTTTTTTTGTAAAATAAAATGATAAAATTACTTTTAGAGGAAAGGACAAAAGAAAGAAAATTTTAGTTTTAATGCCTTTTAAATAGAGAATAAGATATTGAATTTTTCATTTTTAAGATAAAAGAGAAGGAAAAAGTGCAAGAAATGAAATTTTCACTATAATGCACCTATATGAATGTTTAAAACAAGAGATAAACCCAAGGAAAACTCTAGGGTCTCATAAGGCATGCCAAAAATGTTTCATTAAATTTTATCTATTTTAAGTCTAAAGGAAAATAGAAAGAAGGATGGGGATAAGTGATTATAATGAATCCATATTTGGTTTGCATGCCATATCCAAACATTGTGGGCACTCCTCTTTGGCTGGGGAGGACTACCTACAAGTAAGAAAACACTACCATAAGATGTTTGTTAGTAGATAAATGAGTGGGCTACCATTCTATGTGCTTGTTCTAGGAAGTGTGAAACTTCCCTAGAGATGATAGTCCACTTTAGAGAGGCAAAAGAATAATAAATAACTAAAAGAGAGGTAAAAAGATTGAAAAAGAGATAAGATTACCATTATTAACAACCTATACATAGCAGAGTGATAGGGTGTAGGTGAGGTACTCTATTTGTGTTTTAGAAGTTACCTACGTAGGTTTTGAAGAGGCTAAGGATTTCATAGTCACTAACATCGGTAAGAGTGTGATTGATATTGGTTTTAATGCTGAGGTCAGTAGTGAGGTGACTGATGTCGATTAGGCTGTCGAGGTCGATAGGGGCAATAATTATCTAGAAGCTTGTAGAAGGCTTTCCCAGGTCTAGGAAATGGTTTGAATTAGGTCAGGGAGGTTGGGAGAGTTATGAGAGGGAGATTCTTGGTTAAGTCTAGTAAGAGGTTTGGTATGTCAAGGGGCAATAAGCAAGGAATCTTTGTAACTCCCTCATAGGGGTATGATTAGAATTGTATAAATTAATGCATAGTAGATATAAGAAATAGTAGAATAAATATTTAAATGACCTACAATATTAGTGATGTACTTAGCTATGGTGGTCACTGAATGATAAGTGCTAGGTTGATGATCCCTATCAGGGAGTCTAAACTTGAGTGCCTGAATAGAGAGAACAAGTGGGTGATATTGGTCCTCAAGAGCTTAGTTGCTAATAATGTTTGACTTATGTAATTGTAAGCCTAGATGTAAAAAAATAGAATGCCGAGAGCTTGAATGAGAGTAAGAATTAATTTTCTTAATTTTTACTAACCTGAACTATAGGTGAGAGTTTGGACTATATTGCTGACATCAGTGATCCCACTGTTGTTAGCCATGTGTTGATCAACATCGATGGCCCTAGAATAGGTAAACCTTTCTATTTTTGGCCTATTTTATATTGTTTTGTGTGCCAAATGTGACACCCATTATAAAATGGTAAAAATAAGAAGTTAGGAAGGAAGTAGTTGTTTAGGAATTTAGTTTAGAAGTGGGAATAAGTCTTGGGTAGTTAAGATGATGGGACCAGGTCTTGAGGTGACTCATCAGGGGAAAATTAGTCATAGGGTGAGGTGTCTAGGTAAGGTGGAAATAGGAGTTTTTAATTAACTTAATTAAGTATTTTAAATTAATTAAATGTTTGAGGGGTAAAAATATGGGTTAAGCAGATTAATTTTTATAATTAAAATGGGTTTAGGGGGTTTTTGACATAGGGAGTTATGGACATGTGTGACATAATTTTTATGTCTACACCCTATCCTAAAAAAATTCTAGTGCCTTTTTTGTCCATGCTTCAAATGTAAGTTCCTATGAAATCCTCATCTTCACTGGTAACCTCAACTATTATAGGAGTAAGCACACCCATATTCATGTCTCTAATGACTAGTTCCATCCTTGTAATTCCTTTAACAATGTATCAAATCTTATAGATAGCCCCCATAACCCTCACTATATTAGTTCTTTCTACAATAATTTTTTAAACTAACCCAAGTAAAAGTTTGAGTAAGAAATGAAGGTAGTTCATGCCTAACCCTTGGTGCATATGATAACTACTCTAATTCTACCTTCCCCACTAGTGTTTTTTGCTCCTCTGGTACTCACCCCATTGGCTCCTCTTATAACTCCCTAGACCCATTTCTATATCACCTTGAATACTTAAGGATTTGGATTTAATTATCTAATCTCATCCTTCATGCTAAACACACCCCTCTTAGGGGTCATAGACCCTCAAGTGGGCATGAACTAGAGTCAGTAGTGGGCATAGATGTTCTCTTGGAATTCACTTTTTATTTTACCCCATTACATCCCCATGCCTCCTCCTCCCTTTATTTCATCCTTATCTCCTTTCACTCCCTCCATTCCATCTTTTCCTCATCCCCTGCCTACCGTTACCATCTCTACCACCCCACCTATACCTCCCAAGACTCTAGTGATTATCTTGGTAATGTAGGTGTCAAAAATGATGATGCAGGACACCCTAGAGGTGTAATGGGATTTCAACCATGCCACAGGGAACATGTAAAAAATAATCAACCAAAAGTTCATGAAATAGGGAAAACCTATGGTCTGGTAGACCCAACATGACTTATTATCTCTCACAAAGGTGAGGAATCTTTAAGGAGAGGAAAAGTTGTAGAAGACCCACTCTCAGTTCTCTAGGTAATGCATGATATGATAAAAAAAATTCTTAAGGATATACATATCTAGATCATAACTCTTGATTCATAGGTCAATATATATTTCCCTCCTAGATTAATCAATCATGTTAAGGATGCCCTCATACAACTTTTCTCCACTTTGGGGAAGGTGGTAGAGACTATGGAGGATACCTAGCTAATCGTCCAGTGAACCTAGGACTATATGGAGAGGGTCATTATAATTGATGGGACATGCTAGAAGTTGAATATTTTGATTAATAAAGGCATGTTCCTAGAGCTCAAATTGATGCCAATTTCAGATTTGAGCTTATATTAGACCTATAACATGACTATTAAGATTGCATCAAGGGAACGTTTCACCTTATCCCAAAAAGTGATGAGACCCCTAGAAGATTGAAAAATGAAGATATTGGACTATTTCAAAGAAGTAAATATCTTGATGTTCTTCCATTCAAATGATTTTATATTAGATAGGGGAAAATTTAGGGTCTACCTAGTCACTTTGACTAGGTCATGAGGGGAAAGGTAGCCAAGATGAACTAGCAAGGAGTTTAGGTGGTATGTAATCTACATTGAGTATCAACTAAGTTTCATAGGTGTAAGTGTTGATGGAGGGTCCCCTCAAGGTGTAACAAAGACTAGAAACCTAGGATAAGATGATATTCAGAGATCCCCTAATGTACCTCACCAAGATAGATCAAGAGTTTTGCCTTGTAGTAGTCATGCTATAAGATAGAGAGGGGAAGTCAAAATAGTTGGGAACCAAATCTTCCAAACTTCCTCCACATATCAGTTGAGTAGTCCCCAAAAAATATTGTTAGGGTAGACTTAATATGATTTTATCCCTTTTTTGAATTATATAGTTGTAACCACCAGGAGTGGCCATCATGGCCTCAGATGGGAATCTCATGCTACTTAGAGGTGAATCCCATCATTATATATATAAGTGAATCCTTGTTGTAGTTTGAAGGTAGATAATTTCTAGCTCAAAAGTACTATCAAAATTAAGCTAGGATTTTACTTGTAATAATATTGATAACTAGTGTGATAACCTAAATGTGTGATTTGATATAGAATTATAGTATTGCTATTTAGTGAGGATTCATAAGTTAAGATTTCTTAAGTTTCTTCCTTAAAATCTTCACATTATGTGCCATCAGAGTTAAAACCTTTGGTAAGACTTAGTACACATTGGTATAATTGTGGTAGATGTGCTTAACTTAATTGTTAACGCATTAATTTCACATGGTTCTAAAAGCTTTCTTTATTTCCTGAACCTTTCCTCCTTTTGTGTTTATTTTAGAAATTAAACTAACCTTTTCCTTTTATTTAATATGTTGGAGAAAAGTGCCTAAATACCAATAATAGATCCAATTAATTCACTAATTCATTTGCATTTATCAAGATTGAACCACTAGTGTTGACTATTGCATCTCTCAGAGATTATTCCATGCAGGCTCCATTATGAAGCCGAATATCTACAACTATGTCCTTGGTTGATTTCAAATCAGTCCTAAAATGGGGGATACAAGTCCATCAGTGTTCCCCACTATTATATTTTAAAATTCTCAATCTCATGAGTATTTTTGGATAAGGATCTTGGACTGAACAACACTTCCATGATCAATTATCAACCCAAATTGAATGAACATGGATCACAACAACTATTACATAGGGGTCTGGTTCTCTTATGTTTTGAGTGTCAAATTTTGAATTAAGTTCCTATCTACCATATTTATTACTAAATTAATTATGTAGGATCTTATCGAGCTCTATATAAACCCTAATTTTCATTATGAAATGGATCCCTCTCCTTAGTATAATAAAGTTTGCCCATTCAATTTCTAATATTGGCTTAAGCCTTGAAATGAATAAGAATATAATCACCTTTCTTCTCCACCTTGAAATGAAATGTGTATTAACAGTTGTTGATCTTTGTCTATGGATGTTCATCCTTATCATTATTATTTTTCATTCACACCTATACATGGAATCAAAATCCTATACAAGTCATACACTATGTATAAATGGGACTACGCAATCATATCTATAGAACCATTTGTCATCCCTCTTAAAACTACATTATGTTTTGATGCCTCTATGCAAAACACTTATGCATTTTGTGTCTGAGTTAAAAACTAGGCATTTAGTTCCTTAGTTTTATTATGTCATTAAATAAGGGTGAGGTGGTCATTCTATTATTAGTGCATCGATACTTTCCCTTTTAGTAATCCTATTAACCTCTCTCACCCCTTTTAATTTGTCAATATTAAATTTAACATTATTTATATATTTTATTTTTGTTCTTTGTAGGTCTACATGCTAGTCTTAAACTAGGTAGACTTATATTAGAAGGAAGTTAATCTTCTCTAAAGGTTCATCCCAAGGAGTACAAGAGTCTCATGGATTTAGGGATGATCCCATTGTTATATTAAAGCATTGAATCACTCTCAGGCATTAAGGTTTAATGTGCTTGGAACGTGATTGCATGCATGAGGCTTGTTCTAACTATGGGTGCACATTTTGAGAGATAATAATTTCTAGAATGCTTGATGGGATCTAGTTCAAATATTTAACTAAATATTGGTTCTATTCTTAGTAAATAGTGTTGAAGACATTTAACAGAGTACCTAGAGACTCCAAGTATTTTTGGTTTGCAAAGATCAATTCTTCATCTATATTCTAAAAAAAAAAAGATCATATTTAAGAGGTATAGATTTTAATATTATAGAATTAAAAATACCTAGTAGAAGAATAACATTTAAAGAATCATTATCCCTTATTAGGATAACTATTTATTCAATATAATCTTCCCCTAGAGCTCAGTCTACTCTCCCATTTGGCATATTCCCTAGACCTATAAGAAGATTCATCTATCCCTTTCATGGATACTCTTATAAATCAACCCTTTATTCCCTTTAATAGAGGTATCCCATTGGGCCTTCCATATTATTATGATATTCCCCTAGCTACCTCCTTAATAACATCCCCTACTTTACTAGAGATAACTCTACTATCCCTATAGAGAACATACAAGATGTTATGAACATTTTTTCTATCCATAATGTAACAAAATATAATGTCAAAATGTGACTCCTTGCCTCTTATTTAAAAGTAATAATTATCTAGTAGTACCAAGGTTTGTATCTTGGTACTATATGAAATTGGGACAAGTTAGGTGTGAAGTTATGTAAATAGTTTGAAAAGAAGAGTGACCACCTGTAATTGTTGGAGTAGTTCACTGCCATTAAAAGATCTCTACATGAGAAAATGTTTGACTTTAGCTTCAAATTCCAAAATAAATAGGATTAAATTCCATCATTGGAGAAAACCCTCTCCTAATACTAAATTTTTATATTTTTAAAGAGTACTAAATAGTGACATAGTTGTGATGATCTAGTCTATAGGAAACACAATATTACCTGATGTATATGAGGTTATTATGTGCATAGAGAATTATTTAATCCAATTAGGGAAAATTATGACTATACCCCCTATGCCCTTATTCCCTAAGCCCCCATCTATAATTCAATTTGCTTTGCCCTCTTTTCTAACTCTAGTGTAGTAAAACTTTAGAAATTATTTATTAATGCTTTCAAGGAAACAAACACAACATTATAGGCCTTGTAAACCCTTCAACTAGACATATCATCCAAACATGCCTCCTTATCAAGGTCGTTTGCAAGCTCAAAACCAAATCTCATATAGTAATTAACCTTATGCATGAAATTTGAACACTACCATCAATTCTAGAGACCTCATGCCCACATAAAACAAAATGTTGTAGGAATATGAATGGTGATTTCCATATAATAATTTGTATAATCAATCCATATACACAAATGGACTTGTGAATTAAGCACCTATAATGCAAAATGTATCACTGCCTCAAAGACAATCAAATATTTTAGCTCTATAAAGGGAAGAATTGAAAATGCAAGCATAGGAGAAAGGTGGGTCTACTCTTATCAATTGGAAAGAGGATGAACTCAATTATGTAAATCAAAATGAAAGGTTAAGTGTAGAATGCAACCTAGTTACTTTTAACACAAGATTAAAAAAGAGGGCAATAAGGGGAGATTTGTCAACTTCCTTACCCTCAAATTTTGTGTCCCAAGTTCCATACATAGACATGAAGGATAGAGAACCAACATATAACTTATTAACATTCATGAATATAGAAATGTATCAATAAAATCAACCTCATATTTTTACATGAATGCAAGAGAAGGTGACCATTCAAAAATTGTAGGGGAAAGAGTCTCATATTCCCTTTAACATAGTTGAGTAAATGAATAAAACTAGCCTGAATGTGATGATTTGGGACACTCTTTTTATTCCTTCTCTAAATAATTTTCTATAGGACACCCTAAATAATTTTAAATCACATGATCCATCACATACTATGCCCATTACTTATATAAACCTATGTCAAAAAAAGGAGGAAGAAGTTTGCAGAAGCAATAAATCACCCTTGTTCTACATTTCTCTAATTTTTGGTAAGGATTTCATACACAACTATATGATAGACTTAGGGGAAAGCATAAAATATTATCCCATCTAAAAATGCATCATCTAATTGGATGGAATAATGGTTAAAACTATGAGGATCATCAAGGACCTAAGCCTCACTTTACATGCATGTCTGAGCTTTTCCATTATGCAAAAAATCATAGTGATTGACTTGATCCTTACTTTGATATATGCATTTCCAAATATTTCAATACAAATATTGGTGGATACCTATCCTTAGATTGGTCTCACATGCTACTCAGGACCAAATATGGAACCAAGGTGACCATTAAGGCTAAACTCATTTCTATGAATCATATAGATCCATACTCTCCTATTCCAATGGATGTGAACTTCACTATGTTTTACTAAGAATATAATTCAATTCTCCATGAGATTACTACATCCATAGAGGGGATCCAAATAACCTACTTGACAAATGGGCACATAAGCAATATGATTTCAACCCATATGTTAACATAGAAGAAACAATGTTAGGCACTAATATATTATCAATAAGTACCCCTTATTGATAAGTATCATGAAGGTATAAGAGGATCTCAAAGGTGTGAGGATTTTATATTTTGATGGATCTCAAAGCAAACATGGTGTAGGATCTAGTGTGATAATGATATCTCATCAAAATAAGAAATACTTCCATGCATTTGGGTTGTAGTTTAGCTATACAAATAATGCCACTAGATATGAAACACTGATCTAGGATCTCTAATTGGTGTAAAATAAAGTAATCAAAGTGATTCAACTATTTAGGGAAAACTAAATGGTTGTAAATTATATCAAAGCACATAACATGTCCAAAAAAAGTCTACTAAAAGATCACAAACACATGGCTTGGGACATAATCGAGGGGTTTGATGATTTAAACATTTGATCCATCCTAAGGGAACATAATGATGATGCTAACTAGATCATAACTGTGGGTGTGTAATATAAACTCCCATGTGATATAAGGAATGAGTCCATGTAGCTTGTAAAGCTTGTGGTCAAACCAAAAATCTCAAACAACATAAATAATTGGTAGGTGTTTGAAAGTGATGAACAAATAATTAAATTCCTCTAGGATGAAGATAAATTCTACACCAAAAATTAATCACAAATATGATCCCAATATGAAGAAAAAATCATCTAGTTAAAGGGAAATAAGCTGCCTAAGGGACTAGTCATGATGTAAAACATCTACAATTCTAATGACCATCTCAAGGGTGAGAAAAGAATCATGACAGTTAAGGAAGAGATATTCAAGTAGGTAACCATCTCTAATAATAAGATCTTGAAAGCTAGTAAGGTGTGCTCTTCATTTAAAGTCAAATATTTCATCAAAATAAGTAGAATCTATGATGATATTTTCACATGGAGATACCAAGACCTCAAAGGCTTTGACCAAATATTAGCCTAACATACTAATGAGTTTGACCATAACACCAAGCTAGTCAAATAGAAGTAAAGGCCATTAAACCCAAATATTGATACTTTAATGAGAAAATATCTCTCAAAGATCATAGAGGCCAATATAATATTTCTAATCAAACATTCTTCATGGGTGGCCAATATATTTCCAGTGAAAAATAAGAAAGGAGAAATCTAGCTATGTGTGGACTTCAAGGATTTAAACAAAGCATCCCTCAAATATCATTACCCCCTCCCATTAATGGAGTAAATTATGTAAATAGTCAAAGTTGCAAAGAGGTTTTCTCTAGGAGATGATTATTTAGGCTATAACCAGATACTTGAATAGGAGTACAACCAATTTAAAACCACATTCACTACTAAGTGGGGTACCTTTGCATACTAGAGGATGCCCTTCAGATTGACAATTGTGAAGGCCACATTTTAGAGAGCCATGGATACATTGTTCAAGCAAATCCTCAATAATATCATCCTGATCTACCTTGATGATATTATTATCTTATCCAAGCATGCAATAGATCATTTAAACCATTTGGATCAAGTCTTTTAGAAGTGATAAGAGTTTGGGATCTCTTTGAACCTAAGCAAGTGCATATTCACTATCTATGAAGGAAAATTAGTAGGACATATTATCTCTAAATAAGGGCTCATAATTGATTTAGAGTGATTCAAAGCCATTATGTATATTCCTCTCCTAGGTAAAAAAAAAGACCTCTATAGCTTATTGGGAAAGATAAAATTCATCAAAAGGTTCATGCCAATTTTTATACTCTGACCAAGCTCCTCATAGTAATGTTCAAGAAAGGCACCACTTTTACTTGGACCCATAAAGGCAAGATAAGTTTTGAGGCCATCAATCATGGTATCACATAAGCTCCCACTTTGATAAACCCTGATCATAGTAAGGATTTTATCCTTTACACATTTGGTGGAGCTAAAGGCATCTCAACCATTTTGGTACAAAATAAAAATGACCAACTAGAGTAACCTATTAATTTATTTATTTAAGTGATCAAATATTATGAGATACACTATAAATTTATGGAGAAACACACCCTTAAAATCATAAGGTTGCTCAAGAAGTTCAAGCATATGCTCTCCAACAATAAGATTTAGCTCATGGTTTCTCACTCAAGTATAAATGAGTTTCTGCTAAGTAAGGATATTAATGAGAAGAGAGATGGTTAGATTATAAAGGTGATGGAGTATAATGTATATATCTAAATTACCAAGATAGTGCAAGGGAAAGGACTTTGTGAAAAATTGGTAGAATATGTAAAAGTTGAAGATAGAGTAATATTTGCACTAACAAGGATCAATCAATAGACCAGATCACCCCAATAGGTTAGACTTAGAGTATGAGGATTTTCTTTTAGACTAGTGTATATCCATGTATCCTAAATAAATCTAACCACTAGTAATTCATAATAGAAGCTATTCCTTGTGTGCTTCTTAATAGTGTGATGTTTAGAAGATACATCAATGGAGTTATCTTAAGGTGTGTGGAATAGGATCAAGTGAATAGGATCCTTAAGAAGTTCCAAGAAGGACTATTATGAGGCTGCTACTCACCTAAAACCACTACTATTAAAATAATGTGAGATGGATATTTTTATCCAACCCTATTCAAAGATGCACATGTATGGGTGTGAGGTTACAAGAAGTGCACCTTATTTATAGGCAATAAAAAATTGGTAGCCCTACCATGTGCCCAATACAAACTGATTATCCCTTTGTTTAACAGGGTTTAGATTTCATTAGAATGATACATCTTCCATCCAACACCACACACACAAAAATGGATCCTCACAATAATCAACTAATTCAATAGGAGGATGAAAGAAATATCACTCAAGGAGGATAATGATGATTATATTATTTATTTATACTAAATACTTATATAAAGAATTAGTGTTCCATCCACCATTATCTCTAACAATGCAATTGTTTTTATTGGAGCCAAAATCAGTGAGTGGGTACTCAAGCATATCATTCATCTGAGTAATTCGTCAAATAATTACTCTCAAGGTTATGGTATAGCCAAATAAATAAACAAGAACATGATTCACATCATCAAATGAACCATGGAGGATAACCAATTTATTTAGGACACCAAACTCAAGATGTCCCTATGGGAAGATTGAATAATGCTAAAAATGGTGTTGGGGAATTCACCTTTTATGATAGTTTATGGGAGGGAAGTGAGGTTGCTTGCATATCTTGAGTTTCCTTCTTTATACCTATCTCATTAGTTGGAGTTGCATGAGAGTTATCCCATGATAGTAAGGCTTCCTAAACTAATGGAGATTGAAGAAACAAGACTCCATGCCATGCACACTATGGAGCTTTAACAAGCATAGACAAAAATTACATTCTATAGGAAATCTATTTATATAATATTTGATGAAGGTGACTTAGTACTCAAATGGGATGTAGATATGGAAAAATTTGGGAAACATACAATGTTTGATTCTATATGGAGTGACCTATACACCATAACTAGTTTCAAGCAAGCTAACACCTTCCAACTCATAAAGCTAAGAAGATAAGTGTTTCCCATCCCCATCAATGGTATTCATCTTAAGCATTATCTCTAATGATCATGTATATTTTATAAATAGTATATTAAATGTCTTAAATTCCCTAAGTACTATGTACACATGATGTTGTTTAGATTAGTTAAATTTTCTCTAAGTGTTTGTGCACAATTCATGCTTAGTTTAGATTTTCCTTATTCTAAACATTATTTTGAATAATTATTGATTTTCTTGTTCTCTTTGAAAGTTATCTTAGTTTCTTCTAAGTTTAAGCAAGATTTTCATAGTTGATTATGTGAAGGATAAAATACCAAAGGGATCTAGATGACTCCATGCCCAAACGATTGCTTTGAGGATATTAGTCCCCATTTAATAATCAAGTAGCCCATAGAGGTCATCAAAAGTTTTGAGTTTTTAAGTCATCCTAGTCCACATAAAGCTCATAGGACCCTACAAAAGGCTTTCATACTTGCACAGTGTCAGGTTTTTGATGAGTAAGCTTGCATGTAAATGTTCCCCATGAGTGTTTGAGGTTGGTAATCGATGCAGATTCACACATCATCTAAGTATATATATTCCTATGGAAAAAGCCTTATTACATGCCACACAAATATTTTTAAACCCTCATGCAAAATATAAGACTATAGGCACATATAATTTATGTGAATAATGTTTGAGGACTTTAACAAATGTGCATAGTGAAGTGCATAGAACACAGGCTCCAATTGTGTGCACACATGTGAGATCCTTATTCTTCTTATGTGATCTTATTTGAAGGACTTATTATGTCTAAATGATAAAATCCTATGCCTAGTCATAGATATTTAGATCCATGAATTCATAATTCATAGACCATGATCTATGCTACATATCATTTCCTTCAAGGGATCACAACATTATAATATCCTTGTGATATTATAATTTAATTCTTGGCCTCCTAAAATAATTCCCCATATGCATCTTTGCATAAAACATATCAAAATCCAAAGCATACATAGGTAAAGTGTGCATTGTGTAGGTTCAAATTTATGAGTGTCTGCCCAAAGTATACATTTTTTAGGAAGTTTCTTACACCCAAATGATAAGGTCCCATGAATAATCATAAAATATTGCACCCATGACTTCATAATTTATAGGCTAAAACCAAAGTCACGTGTCATCTCCATCATAGATTCATAACTTCCATACATTGTTATGTCATTATGCTATAGCACCCATTAAGTAACATGTAGGACAAAAATGTAGCAAGTGCACACTTGGATGTTTGAGGGAATGTAATTATTCAGAGTGCCAAAGATAAACATGTGTGAAGGTAAACTAGATTGTAGGAATTATAAAAGGTGTGCACTCTCCATGCATAGTCTTACATGCATAACCTTATATATATATCTTGAAAAATATTAGTAAAGTCTAAGTGCATGCACATATAACTCCCAAGAGAGGCATGCATGGAAATATACCATGCACATAAGAATGACATAACAAAATCTAATGTAATCTTATGTAGCCTCCACATCAACAAGTAGTCTAGGTGGATTTATAGATGGTATAAATAAGTAAAGGTGGTATCTAGGCCTAATCAGACATTGAGGGAAGTCAAGTTAGAGTATAATTAAAACTAAAGGTAATGGGCTAGTGGTATATCATGCACACACATCTCATTCGATCGTATAAGTATATTTATGACCTCAATGCACATGTAGATTATTTGAATATTCCAGAATGAACTTTTAGCTATCATATTGGCAACCCAAATTGAATGAGCATGGTAAATAGTAGTTATTATGTAGGGGTTTAGTTATCTTTAGTTATGAGTGCCAAATTTTGAATTACGTTCCTATCTACCATTTCAAATGATGAATTAATTATGGAGGATCTTATCCATCTCTATATAAACCCTAATTTTCATTATGAAAAGTATCCATATCCTTGGTATAAAAAATCTATGCCCATTCGATTTGTAATATCGGCTCAGGCATTAAAAGCAATAAGAAAAAAATTACCTTCATGTTTTGCATTCTATGTGTATTAATGATTGTTGATCTTTGTTTATAGATATGCATCATTCTCATTATTATATTGACTTTGTACATCTATGTGGAATCAAAATCCTATACAAGTCACATGTTATGTATAAATATGTTTTTTTAGGTGTTATATTTATACCATTTGTCATCCATCTTAACATTACATTATGTTCCCATACCTCTATGTGAAACACTTATGCATTTGGTGTTTGGTTTGAAGACTATTTACATTTGGTTCCTTAATTTTATTATGTCATTAAGTGAGTGAGGTGCTCATTATATTATTGATGCATCACCACTTTCCCTTTCAATAAGCCTCTTACCCTCTCTCATCCCCTTTCCTTTGTCAAAATTATATTTAACATTAGCTATAAATTTCCTTTCTATTCTTTATAGGTCTGCATGTTGGTCCTAAACTAGGTGTACTTAGATTAGAAGGATGCTAATATTATCTGAAGGTTCAACCCAAAGAGCACAAGAGTCCCACACCTTGGGGGATGATCTCATTTTTACATAGAAGCATTGAATCACTATCAATTATTAAGGTTTAAGGTGCTTAGTATGTAAGTGCTATGAATTTACACATGCAAGAGTCATTCTAACTATGAGTTTACATTTCAAGAGATAACAATTATTAATTGATTACATCTTTCACAAATGTTCTCTCTTTTTCTTTTTGAGACAAGTGATTTTTAAGAAATTATCCTCATCTCAAAAGTGTGGCATCATAGTGGGTTTATCTACAAGTTTTTAAAAGCAATACATTTCAAATTTGATAGTTTACAATATGAAAAATTAGAATTTTGAGATTTTGAGGGAATTCAGCGTGCTTATCAACTCTATTCTTATAGTTAATTCAACATAGATACACTTGTGTGAAGATAATTACAAGATTTAAAATAATTTTCAAATTATAAAACTTGTAAACTATATAGTACAAGGGGATTGATATGCATTCATGTCTAAGCTTCTACTTCACAAAATTAATATTTTTTTTAAGCAATCAAAGTTTTGATAATTTTTAGTTTGAATCTAGATCTATTTACAACAACATGATTCTATTAGAAGAGGTTCTTGGGTTCACTAGGACATGATATTTATAGGGATAACTCCTATGATTTAAAGAAAAGCTTGTGAGAAAGGGAAGTAATTACTCAATATTCAACTCCTATCCTTAGATCTTAGAGGTTTGCACAATCTTGAGTAATCATATGATTATCTACTTAGTTAGAGAATTAATGGTAAAACTCAAGTATGATAACAAAGTTATCAAATTTGTAGAGAAAAGACCTTTTATTATTAATTAACATAATAATATTTCTAATAATTGGAAGTAATTTATAGACACCTATAGAGGAAGATTATCATTTCATAGAGTTATTATGCAATATCACCAAACTTCACAATGAGTAGATAATATCAAATAGAAGACAAAACCATTCTCATGAGAGATATAATTGTAACACATATTAATACCCAAAATATATATATATATATATATCACATAGGAAGTGTATAACTATTCTATTAACCATTAATTAATAAATATTCTTACAATTCTCATATTATAAAGCAATCATTTACACATTCATTCCAAATATCTTAGCTTTAATCAAAAGGCTCATATACAATATTACCCAACACTATCTAACTTATTCTACTACAATCCATAGGAATATATAATCCTAAAAAAAAATATTATTATAACCATGATGTATATACTTGGCATCTAGGTATGTCAACCTGTATTCTATTGCTAAATATTCCATGTACATGATCCCAACTAAAAATAGAATATCTTCATATCAACCTTGTATAATAACCGCTAATAAAAAATAAACCATGACCCCTATCCATGTGGCACATTCATATATATGAGTGGTTAGTGTATAGTTTCTTGAATAACACTTTCCCAAACTTAAATTTGTGTCTCATCCCAAGACAAGACTACAAAAAACTAGGAGTATGTAGAATAAAAAGCAGGTAGAATACATAAAAATTGCATATTGCTCAAGGTGTTGTTTACCAATTTTCACCCATTGTGCACTACTTATCTACCCTAAAAAGTTTTTAAATAATTATAAATCCATTCAAATTCACTTTTAGGTTTTCAAAAGACTAGTGAAACTAGAGGGTTGCACATATGGGTTTTCAACCAAACTAACCCTGCAGGTGCCTATGGTCCTACCAAACAAAAAGCTAAGAAGAAAAATTGCAAAATTCCTTACTGTACAAAAAACCATTTAGCTAGATGAATGAGGAATTGATGGAGAAATAGATGTAACTTATGGTTTTAAAATGGATGGATTTCTCTATGAATAACTCAAAGTAGTAGTCTTTATTTTGTGTAGTTATTACTAGAGTTGACTGGGAGAAATAATGGTGAGGACATCAATGAACGATGTAATAGTACTATGAAATTCAACCATGTCCACTTATAATTATGCCAATTAATAAAATATTCTTGAACATTGTATATAAGAGACCACAAAGGAATTTGAGCATAGAAAAATTGAAAAATATCATTGTTTTTAGTATAAAAGAGAACAACTTTAATAGTAGTCATTTTGCTAGAGATATCTACATGAAGATGAGTGAGATTCTTAATATGGATTGTGCTTGGATATTAATTAAATTATTGTGCAACATCTAAGTCTACCAATCATATAAATGGTGCATAAAGGAATCTTCAGCTTACATGAATGCTTAAAATGTAGATGCAAACCCAATAAAAGTGATAAAGGGATCACACATTATGTATTTAGAAAAAATCACAATGGTGAATTTAGGGAGTGCACCATTCTATACTGCATCTAATTGGGATTTCTAATAGATAAACCCATGGGTCATAACTATGGATTAGCTGATCACAGTAGTGAGGTTAACTTGATAAATATTTAAGAGCTCACATAACTCATTTGACTCCTCCTTGGTAACTTGAATTTATAATTCTAGATGGTTGACCTATTGGATGCTCACCCAATCCTATATAAGCTGGGCCACTAGATTTGGAAGTTTAATACAATCCAACATAAAATGAGGTACCAAAACTTGGAAGTAATGAGTGGGGATACAGTCTGAAATCAAATTAATAGTGTTATTGAGCACACTCCATAGGTCAAAGTTATCCTACTACAAATAGGCCACCCTATTCTACAAAAGACAACACTCTACCCAATGGACTCCTAAAAGGAAAAATCACCTCCCAACTGATTAGCCAAGGAAATTTTAAAAAAATTGAGAGATTATTTAATGGTTTGTGGGGGTATATCATAGATAATAGTGGAGGTCATAGTGGGAAGGCACTGTAATAGAGCAAGGGGGAATGAATAGATGGTGTGATAAGAGGGTGTCAAAGGAACATCCATGAGGGATAAGTGATGAAACCTAGATGTCATAGTAGGATCAGGTGAGAATGGGTTAATAAGTGAAAGAGGTAGATGGTTGAGGTATAGATGATAGTTATGAAGGAGCAGTTTGTGCAACCTCAACCTACTTTGGAAGAGTGGGGGGGTCTGTAGGTAGCATGGGAATAATGGTGGTCTCTATGGCTATCAATGGAGGATGAGGAGGGAAATTCATAGATCATATGTTTTCTATATCCCTATATTTTATATCATCCTAATTGTGTGTAGCTAGAGCATCTAACTGTCATTGCCACTTCTTTGGTGAGATTTTACGCATCTACGTTAGTAACCTACTTATTCACTAGCTTAGTAGAAAAATCCTTCTTGTACACTTCTTTGGCCTCAATGAGATTCTATGTTTGGTCATCTATGTCTAAAATCTATGTGGATTATATGAGGATATCCATCAATGGTTTATGTAGTTAGTTGGGGAATTACCTCCATAGTCACTAGTTTCCATAACTCAATAAGTTATAGCACCACTAATTATCTTAGTACCTCAGTTTATTGAGGTTTTTACACCTCTAAATCCTTTCATTTTTCCTTTTTATTATACTATTTCTTCACTTCCTTTATTCTTATGCATTTGGTATCTCATTGTGTTTCTTCATAGGTAACCTATTTTTCCTCTAACATTTGTACATCTAACAACACCTATTTAGTATCAATGAGGGGTTCATCAAACTATGATGAATAATAAATCACCATAGAGTATCACATAATTCCCTATAATTCATATTTCTTATGGTGGCCAAATCTAGGAGCATTTGTAGGAAATAATTATGTAATCTCTCTTAAAGATATAAGAGCTAATGTAGGTTTTTGGGTTATGGGTACAACCTTTTTCTCTTCCTCCTCTGTAATAGGTTTATATCTACAAATCATGTGATGCCTACATTAGAGAAATTATGGTAAACCCTTAGTAATATGGTCAATTTTTGGGTCTTGAGAGGACTCATCGAAGCCACCTTTTACTATTTTTCTACTTGGAGTCATTGTAGTTTGGATTCCTCACCCATAATATCCATAATAATAGACTGTGAACAAGATATAAATTCTACCCACAAATGATGGGGAACCAACTCATGGAATTTCACTATATGTACTAATTTCCAAAAGAAAAACTCTTTTTATTCTTACCTCTCATATAAATCACTAGCCATGTTTGTGAGAATAGTTTGGTAGACCTCTTGTTCATCGATTTGAATATTCTACCATTCACATTCTATAGCAATCTAAGCCACATGTGGGTCATCCAACCATGTATTTTAGATACAATTCTAAATTAATAGAGGAGAAGGTTATTAATGGATCATAAGATATTTTTGGTTTCCTTGATATGATGGAGTAGACATTGTCAGGGAAGTTTGTGCAGTGTCCACTAAAATGGGAAAATTAGGTGGAATTATCTGTAAAGGGGTCACTCTATGTGTGGCCATAGTTTTCTATTAGGAAACTTCCTTATAGTCCATATGAATAGAGATAAAGAAGGTAAAATGTGTATATGGAGCCTTTGGAAGCTCATGAATATTGACAAAAAATACTTGTGAAGTTTCACAACCACCACATGTTGGCCTAAAAATTACATCACAGGTAATAGGATTCTTGAGTTACTGAGCACCAATTCCATGAGTTCATCCCACCATAAAGTGAATAGGTATTGATGTGTAAGGTATTTGATTTTACCATGTTTATAAATGAGGTTCTATAATGTAATATCCAGCCAATGATATACATCCAAATTTACAATGCCTTCAAGAGACTTTCACTATGTAAATACAAGCAATAACACTAGAAACTGATATTGAAAAGTTTGTTTAATAGATGCAATGAATTTTAAAATATTTTTTTGAAGCTCAACCACTAAAAATTCTATCCAATCAAATTATTCCCCCTATAGGATCATGAGATGTGAAATATCAATGATCCCTTTAGTGGCCTCCTTTATGGCTTTGGTGATTTATCTGAAACATGTAATCATACACTCTTCTAAGATGTAGATGAATTCATTTTGGATGAAATCCAAAGGAATTCCTCAATTAATTTTGGTATAGGTATCCTTAATTTTAGGAATAATTAGAGGAGCTTTTGATTTTTAAGGCACCAAAGAGCATCCATGTGCTACCATGCCTATGGCCCTTACCATCGCAGCCTCATTCACATATATAGTGATGTCTATAGATAAATATATTTTCCTATCATTATACCTTCCCAAAAACAATTATATAAATTCACTTAGTTGGCCAAATGTAGGTAGCCAAATTAGGTACTCCACATTGGTGTTGTGGAACCTATGTGGTGGTGCAATTGCCAAAAGTTGTGCATTTATGGCTGCTTCGAGAATAAATAGTATTTATTTAGTGCATTAAAGAGATAGATGCCCCTCAATATCTAATTTTTTTTCTTGGACTATGTTTATGTTAACCCCAATGTCTTATAATTGGTGGTGGAGAGTGATTTTATGAATTGTGGTTATGCAGTGGTAGCCATCATGAATATATTTGTGTTGTGGTTAATTTGGTTGGAATATAAGAGTATAGAGTGGTGTAAGAGAATTGGAGGGATGCTCACCAAATTTATTAAAAATATCTAAGTACGAAATGATGATTCAAATAGAAATAGGGGATATACACATATTTATGTGCCTAGTGATATCCTTTAGATTTGAATATGCCAAATTGACTTGGAAACTTCTTTTGAAAAACATTAGTAACTAAATCTTTGAATTGATTAGCTGAAACAGTTTTTTTGAAATGGCATCTTTTTGAGATAGTTAGGTGGAGTGATGTAACCCAATAAATCTATGAATTGATTATTCCATTTCTTGATGTGGATCATGATGATGATTTAGGATCTGTGCTACTTATCTCACATACATGGGTATTAACACCCATCACTTAGTTGTTAGCCGTCATCAAGATCTCTACCATACAGAGCTTTCCCAGACTTAATTGTCTTTCCTTGCCACCTATTTTAATCACGGTATAGACTTTTTCTTCAAAATTATGAACAATGTGGATCCAATTTATTTGCACATGTTTTTAAACTACACACACATACATAACAAAAAAACCAAACCCAATCCACACATCATAAATGCAAATGAATCCTATGCTAAACTGGTGATAATGAGTACATGTTCTTTCTCAAGTACACAACTTATTAGTAGTATGGTTTGAGCCTAATACCATTTACATTTCCAATTAAAATTGTAATTTATGAATCCCATAGGACCGCCATTCTTGGTTACAATAATGCATAAATAATATATGGTCCCTTCCAATAGATGTTCAATTTTCTTATAAAATCTCAAAATTGACTATCATATAGTAGGATGGGTTGATCTATTTGAAATTATGTAGTGTGCATATTCTTATCATGCCAATATTTCTATATGAAATTATTTACCTCTTGTGTATAGGATGCTCTATGACAATCTTCATCCATTCTATTTACATCTAATAACATACTCCTTAAATATTATTGATCTCTTATATGCATAATGAATGTGATGTATAGGTTGGGTACAACATACTCTAAGGGCATTATTGATTATATACCATAGACTAGTTTAAAGGGGGTAAACCCTAAGGTACATTTTTAATGCATGTGATATGTCCATAAAATTTTAGGAAGTCTATCCTCCCAATCATCTTATTGAATGTTAGGTGACCCCTTATCCAACGGAAGCACAATTGATTACTTATTTATAAGCAATTAAACACGGAATTATACCAGAATGATTAAGTAACTAGAAACATGAGACAGCAAAGAATTTGAGAGACAATACACACTCTTGTATTAGATATTACTAGAAGAAAATACAATAAGGAGGATGCCACTTCTCCCTCCACCTCAAAGGCTTGCCACACCTCAAGACCTTCTTCCCTCTCTCTCTTGCTCAACACAAAACCAACTCTACAACCTGAGTTGCTATCCCTCCTTAAATGCTTCAGCTGATCTCTTTGACCTTACACCTGTAGATCTCCTTGACCTTGCTTGCTTCAATGCTTTTACTTGATCAATTTGATAATTACAATACATGCCTCATGGGTCTTTAAATAGAATCCCATGGTTACAAAAATAGAAATCTAACTACTAAAATTAGACACATAGCTCGTGACTTAAATTAGCCCCTTAACATGCAAACACCTAGTTCAACTAGCTAACTATTCATGCAACGAACAGTTTTGGAACACACAGGAGACCGACGCTGGTCCCTGCTTGACTGGTGCTGCCGACGTCGGCTGACTCTCTACCATCGCCGGTTTCCTTCTCCACTGTCTGTGACCGACGTCAGTCATGCTGTCGACGCCGGTTCTTTTGGTTCTTCAGCATCCTCTTCTTTGTGTCTGCAAATAGTTGAAGATTTTAGCTCCACACCCTAATAATCTCCCACTTGGAGATAAATAGCTGCAACTTGTACCTGTACCTATACACCATCTATTTTGTTCCATTGGCTTTGTATCCCTCTTCAAAGTCATCCTTGAAGACCAACCACCACGCAAACCTGTGATGCTATACCTGTCACTTATGCCACAAGAATTTTGCTGCTCCCAAATTCTTCATGACATACTTATGAACCAACTCTACCCTTAGCTCAGAAAACTCCCTGTATATGCAACCCTGCAAAAAGTAACACAATACAGTAACAGGATAATGTAGCTAATATTATCCAACTTGGTAAAGATAAAATACAATGGTCAAACCTCCATTATCTGCAGCATAATCAAGACCATATACCATAGCCTTCTATCTCAGATGTCCATCCACTCTCTTCTCTAAAATGGGAATCCATCCCTCTATCCAGCTGACAACTCTACCAATAAATACCTGTTTGGCTCTACTCCAAGGACTCACACTCCTCATCCATGTCAAGCTCCCACTGTTTCTAGATTCTACCTACATTGCTTCTTCTATCCTCCTAGTTCTTGACTATCAGTAAGCAATATAAAGAAGGTGAACAATGAATATGAGGTTCACATACCTTTTCTGACCTCTATATGGGTGTTTGAGACTCCTTGACAGCTAATTGTCCACCCATCATCCGTTCCAGTGACTAATCTTGGCCATCTCCTAGTCTACTCCCAACCGATGTCGGTTCCCTACACTGACCCTGACTACTGACATTGTTACCCCTGGCCGACGCCGGTGTCCCTCCTACCGACGTCAGACTTCTCCCACCTGACCTACCGACCCTACTGGTCTACACATGACCGATGCCGGTGTCTGGATGACCGACGTCAGTTCTAAGTGACCGACATCAGTGCCTGTGTATTCCTGTGAGTGATGAATTATTCATCCACGAGCTCTTCTTGGATCAGATCTCTGTCCATACTGCCCTGCTCAGATTTATTCAGTGCCTATAACTGTTCTCTAGCCTTCATCTCCTCCAAAAACACCAAGACTTCCCTGTTTTTGTCAAAAGCATCAAATTTCCTTTTCCTGCAATGAATTCTATCTATGCTTTCTGAATTTGAACACATACCTTTTGAATCAAGAACTTCCATTCCCTTCCTATTCATGTGACCCAGCCTATTAGACCACATCTTCGAATCTACACTAGAAGTAGAATCAGTAATACAAGTAGATAGATAAAGAGTACCTACTTTCTTACCTCTAGCTAAAATAAGAGCTCCCTTGGTAACCTTCCAAGAGTCCACTGTGAGGGTTATTGTGCATCCCTCATCACCCAACCTTCCTATAAAAATCAAACTCTACTTCAGAATTGGAACATGCATGACCTCCTTCAACACCCATGTGTTGTCAATCTACAATCTCAACTGCACTTTCCCTTTGCCAACTATCTGACAAGGCGTACCATCCCCTAAATAGAGCACTCCAAAGTCTCCCTGTTCATACTCATGAAACAAATCTCTATTTGGGGATGCATGAAAAGATGAACCAGAATCTAAAATCCATGATCCTACTTGACTATCCAAAGAAAGTATGAGAGCATCTTGTATCATGATATTAGCATCTTTTGCTTCTTCTTTACCTTCAGGTTGATTCTCTTTATCTCATAACCAACACTCCTTCTTTGTATGTCCTTTCTTTCCACAAAACTAGCAGGTAATACCTTTGGACTCGGATCTCCTTCTCAGCCTTGATTTCCCTTGCTCAATCTTCTCCTTTTGCCTTCCCCTACTTTTTGCACTTAGAGCATTCCCTGATGATTCACCTGTGCTTCTCCTACGTATTTCCTCATTCAAGATCACACTCACAACATCATCAACTTTTAAGATTTTAGAAGCAGATGCAGAATTACTTACTGCCATAACCAAACTGTCCCAAATTTTAGGCAAAGAACATAAAATCAAGAGAGCCTTTACCTCATCATCAAAAACAATATTGACTAAAGCTAATTGGTTTACCAAATCATGGAAATCACTGAGATGAGTATGTACCGATCCACCTTCCTGCATTTGCAAATTAAATAGCTGCTTCATAAGATATACCTTATTAGAAGCCGAGGGATTTTCGTATAAATTTGCCAAGGACTTTATCAACTCTTCCATTGTCTTGCATTGTGATAAGCTAGAAATCACAGACGATGCAAGGCTCAACCTTACGGAACTGAGAGCCTTCTGATCAAGAACGTTCCATTCTTCATCCTTCATATTTGTGGGCTTGCATGCAACCCCACCCAACGGTAGGTACAGATCCTTCTGATACAGATAATCCTCAATCTGCATCCTCCAGTGATGATAATTCTTGCCGTTAAACTTCTCCATTCATAGCTTACTTTCATCTACCATTGCTGAACTCCCACTCAATCAGAAAACCCTGTGAATGACCTGTAATAAAAAATAACCTATTTCCTGCAAACCGTAGCTCTGATACCAACTATTAGGTGACCCCTTATCCAACGGAAGCACAATTGATTACTTATTTATAAGCAATTAAACACAGAATTATACCATAATGATTAAGTAACTAGAAACATGAGACAACAAAGAATTTGAGAGACAATACACACTCTTGTATTAGATATTACTAGAATAAAATACAATAAGGAAGATGCCACTTCTCCCTCCACCTCAAAGGCTTGCCACACCTCAAGACCTTCTTCCCTCTCTCTCTTGCTCAACACAAAACCAACTCTACAACCTGAGTTACTATCCCTCCTTGAATGCTTCAGCTGATCTCCTTGACCTTACACCTGTAGATCTCCTTGACCTTGCTTGCTTCAATGCTTTTACTTGATCAATTTGATAATTACAATACATGGCTCATGGGTCTTTAAATAGAATCCCATGGTTACAAAAATAGAAATCTAACTACTAAAATTAGCCCCTTAACATGCAAACACCTAGTTCAACTAACTAATTGTTCATGCAATGAATAGTTCTGGAACACACAGGAGACCGATGCCGGTCCCTGCTTGACTGGTGCTGCCAATATCGAACAACTCTCTACCGTCACCGATTTCCTTCTCCACTGTCTGTGACCGATGTCGGTCATGCTACCAACGCCGGTTCTTCTAGTTCTTCAGTATCCTCTTCTTTGTGTCTGCAAACAGTTGAAGCTTTTAGCTCCACACCCTAACACTGAACATCAAAGAATTTTATAATCATCTTGCCTAGTACTTTGTTTGTAGCCTCTACTTGACCATTAACTTGAGGGTGGTAAGCTATAATTTTATGGTTTAACTTGGTGATTATGTTCTCATACAAGAAATTTACTATATCATTTACATTATAACTAGTTATTATAGTAGCACTAACCCACTTGGTAAAATAGTTAGTGACAATGATTATATAGCATGCATGGCTACATTTGATGGGTGGATTGATAGGTCTAAGAACATCAACCCCTCATTGTTCAAATGGCTATTATGCAAGCATTAGCTGGAGTGGCATTTCATCCTGATGGTTTGGATTTGTAGTCCTTTAATAGACATCACACTGCTGTGTGATTCAATGTGCATCTTGAAATAAATAATGCCATCATAGGCCACTCTATAAAATGTTTCTTACTATAGCATCCCTAGTGAATTGACCTCTATCAATTCATTAATGTGCTTTTTTAAATACTTGAGGTTGTTCATGCTTGAGTGATACTATATATAGTACTTCATCCTTACCTAGATAGTATAAGAATACTATGATGATATTAAATTTAAGGGTCTTAGTAATCAACTAAATTTTTATCACTCTATGTGGTGTTCCATAAATGTCCCTTGTTATAGAAACTATTTGATCTCTTATAATTATTCAAGAATCATAGACACCTGAAATAAATGTGTGTTAGGTGATTCATTAAGAATTTCCTCTGGCTTTTCACCATTTTAGAGTCAACTCAAATGGTCTGGTCCAATATTCTCTTAACCAAGTTTAACATTAATGCAAAACTAAAACTCCTAAACAAACATTAACCATCAAGATATATGACCTTAAAATAAAGGTTTATTTACCAAGTAGCACAGGGCTTGATGATCAATGAACAACTCAAATGGTGTAGCTAATAAGTAATGGAGAAATTTCTAAAGTGTGAATATTATTACAAGGGATTCATGCTTAGTGGTCGTATAATTATTTTCAGCCATAGATAGATTCTAACTAGTAAAATAAATGGGGTGATCCAAACCACCTTCTCCCAGATGCGCTAACACAGTGCCAACTGTGATACCTAAGGCATCCACATAGATGTGGAATAACTTACTCCAATCCATAAAAATCAAAATTGGTGTAGTTACTAACCTCTAATTTAAATTGGTAAATGATGCTTGGCATTCATGTATCTAGATGAACTATTTATCCTTCCTTAATAACTTATCTAAAGGGTTAGATATTGCATCATACCCCTTAATAATTTTTTTTAGTAACCTATATATCCTAGGAATGATTTCACCTCTATCATATTTATGGGTGGTGGCAGTCCCATAATGACTGTGATCTTTGATGGATCTACCAAGATACCTTTATTAAAAACTACATGACCTAAACAAACCCCAAAGGGTGTTAAAAAAAGCATTTTTTTCAAGTTGAGTGATATCCAAAGTAATCTACATCTTTATAACATTAATCTTAGTTTAATAAAATGATTTTGAAATAATGAAAAGACTACCCAATCATCCAAATAGACTATCTGAAATACTCATGAAATCCTTAAACATAGCTAAAATAGCCCTTGAGAAAATTGTAGATGTATTTTTATTCCAAATGACATTGCCTTATGCAAAAGAACCCCATTCTATTACAATGGTCATCTTCATTCTATCTTCTTTTATGATTGGAATTTGATGGTACCTGTTGAAACCATCAGTAAAAGAATACACCTCATGGCCTACAACCACTTCTAGAATTTCATCCATAAATGGGATAGTGAAAGAGTCATTAACGCAAGTCTCATTAAAAACATTATAGTCACCAAAAACTCTTATCTCAATTGTCTTCTTTGGTTGAACCACCATAAGACTCACCTAGTTGGACTTATCCATAGTAAAAATAATTCTAGCCTCCTGCATGTGGTCTGGTTCAACTTTGACCTTTAGCTTCATGTTTGGATTCAAACGATATGGTATTTTTTTAATTACTCATGTACAATCCTTAAGTTAAATATACATCTTCCTATAGATGGGTCCACACCCTTGAATTCAAAAAATTTGGTTATGAAAACACCATGATAATCCTACATAAGTTGTAATACTTCAGATATATCTTCTTGTGACGAATAATCACCAACATGTGCAAATTTTGGAACATCCTCAGTTCTAATGTTATCAATGTGCTCCTTCAAGGGTTTATGGTAAATATTACATTCTTCCTTAGGAATTGAATCATGTAGTAGTCATTTGACTTCCTTTTATAGAATATTAAGATGCCACAACCTTTATTCTTTAGATAATTTTACAATTGGACCTAGAAGTGTCTCAACTTCTTGTTTTGGTTTGAATAATTATGCAAAATCTATATCATCCTCCTTATTTTAATCTATTGTCCACTCATCTTCATCTTGTATCCTATGACATGGTTGAATAGAGACCTTTGCCTTGTCCTTCTCTGATTTATATGCCTGCAAAGCTTTATTCAAATCATAGGCTACATCATGAGAGGATGATGAATTGGTTAGTTCATATAAGTCTTAAATCCTCCCATGTCATAGAAAATCATTTATATTCTACAATTCCTTTTTTTTCAAAGTATTAACATCTTTGAAAATAAATGTTTGAATGAAATTGCCTTGAGCCTATGCCCAATGTCTTGTCTCCCTTATGCACTCTTGGTTTATGTACCAAGCAGTAAAAAGGGTACCAAGAGTGTAATGGAATATATGTACCCAATACTTTGGGGTGATAACATTCATCTTCTAGACCTCAACTTACAAATAAATATGAATCTTAGGACAATATCTTTCATGAAATATTGGGTAGTCCTTCCTTACTCTTTCTAGTAACTAAAACTAAGCTAGAAGGATTTTCCAAGCTTCATATCATTACACATGTGCTTTATATATATATATATATATATATATATATATATATATATATATATAGAAAATCAATTCATAACAATCCCCTTCAACATATGTGTGATAGCATTAACTCTTTGGTTAATGTCAGGCATATATTCTTGGAATCATAGAATAAACTAAACAACATCCTTGGTGGCAAATTAGTATGGTAATTAGCATTCTATTGCAAAAAAAAATGCATAGAGGTCATACCTCATGGTCATCCTTCATCAAATTTAGAATGTGAGCATAAAAATATCCACTTACCAAAGAATCCCTATCCTAAGCTTTAAATATTTCTCTCTTTGATTCTATGCAATCTTGATCTATTTGACCACCTTGATAAAAAAAATCTATGTTTGACTAAGTTGGTGACCTTATGGACATATAATGTACATCATCTACTAATAATGGTGAAATATCCATACATAATAAAATAGACTTGAGAGGTAACTCCTATAACCAAAAAGTTACCTTGGGTAGGCTTGTGAAATTATAGAAGAAGTCACATTTAGTAGCTCATAAGGATTGTCATCTATCTTTAGTGTTCACCATCATCCAACTATTCATGTGACATACATAAGGAGATTTTGGTTATCTAAGAATATATTATACTATTTGTCCATCCTTATTTAAAGGAATCACTATAATATTATCTCCCTAATAAGATTATAACTTATTCCTTACTATGTTCATGGTCATCTAACCATCATAGGCCCATTTTTTTCCAATGAGCACATGATAATGCATTTCATCTATATTCATATCTATGAATTCAAAGTCACCATGCGAGCTCAGTTATACGACCTTGATCTCCATTCCCTCTAATTGACCAATTGGTTCAAAATGCACATAATCTACAAGACTCAATATAACTAGGCTATAACTTAGTACATGTCAACCAATAGTAACCCACATTGATCGAGGGATAATATTGATAGTGTTGCCAAAATTGACCACTAAATTTGGTACCTCATACCTTGTTATTTAAATGTCCATTATTGAATGAACATCCCACTTTTTTTTATTTTTTACATACCATATTATCTAATTTGCTTGTTTTTGGCTCTTCTATGCATACTCTATAATATTGTGGAGCAAATTAGTGATGTTCTATGAGATGTCCTCATTTTATAGTGTACTAAGGAGCTTCATCAAGTCTATCAAGGTAGTGAAAACACCATCTTATCAAATTATGCACAATATATACCCATAAATTTGTGCATCTATGGTTGTAACATGATCTTCAATGGTCTCTTGTTAATGAATCATTTTTAAAATCTATTCTACTTCATACATCAACCTTTTCTCTATGATGAGCTCTAGATACTTGTTTGATTGTGATGTCCTAATCTCATGGTCCTATGGTAATTATAAAGGGAGTAATAATTGATCTATGTGTTGTATATGAGTGATGGATTGTAATAACACATCCTCTCAAGGCTATGCATTTACCATAGTCGCATTTCTCATAGCTTTGTCCTCACACTACTTTGTTAATATCAGATAGTCCTAAGTATCAAGTTATTCAAAAACCTTAAAATAGGCAAGTAAGATTGACATTTTATATTCATAGGGTAATTACTTAGTACATGGTTGAATTCACCACACATATAACATTGAATTGGGGTTCAATATCCATTTCCTCTACCTCTTTATGGTCTTCCTCAGTAACCTCCCCTCATTCCTCCATGGTATCCTCCTATTTTTAGTTAGAAACCCTAGTTACAAAATTTTTGTGTTCCATATTTTGTAAAATTATATTGAGTATTCCACCCTTATGATTATTGTCTTCCCTCATATCCAAAATATTGATCTTGAGTTCGTTGCAATGCCTAGTTAGACTATGTTAGTTGTGGGATCACATAATCTAATTTTGTGTAGGGGCTATCTATTTGAATAGGTGGATTATAACTAGGTATGTCTATAGGTTGGCTTTATGGTACCATTGGTTCTCAAGGTACAATAGCTAGATTAGTGCTAGACCTATTCACTTTAGGTGTGATGATAGCCTATGTTGTATTTTATTTTTGTACATCTAATTCAAAGACATTTTTGGTGACATCCTCTCTCAATTTTTTTAGTGCTCGATAGTTCTTCTCATCATGCTTTGGGATTTGAAAAATTTATAGTAAAAATTCTATGGGTTCCTTACATACTATTAAAGTAGATGAAATTGAGATGTCGCATGTCTTACTATGAGTAAAATATCACAAAAACCAATTTTTATTCTTGGGAACTCATTCCTATGGTTCCCTTCTTTGACACACTCCATACACAAAATATTTGACATAAGTATTTGTGTTTCTTATTGTTGTTATTAAAATATTTTTATGAGGATTTGTAAGGTGTTATCTATCTATGAACTAGGAGTTTAAGCTCCACCTTAATCCTCAATCTACTCTACTTGGATTAAAATTATTTTAATTCCTTATTTATTAGCGAACTAGGTTTGCACAATAAAAAACCTTATCCTTGGTCGCAATACCTATAAAAACAAGTAATTTTGTCCTTATATACCATAACAAACTTGAATTTATTCATTACATCTAAAAATACATGATCATATTCAAAGATAGTCTCTTTGGCTCCTTGCCTAATTTCCTTGAGATCTTGTGTGGTCTGAGTAGAGCAATTCTAGAATTTAAATTTTGTGATCAATATTTTTGACTTATTGTAATTTATCTTGGTCAACACCTTTGTAGAATATAAACTTTAATGCTCTACCAGTCAAGTCTATAATCAAATTTCACTTAATCATCACTTCATCGATGATTCCTTTAGCTTTCCATTTCATAGTGTAGGTGAGTAGGTACTATTTCAGTTCTACAAACCCATCATAATGATCCATGTGGGTTAGTGCTCCCAATTGAGTTGATATAGTGGGGTTTTACAAATATCATAGTTGATTTTATTGTAACTAACATGAGGGATTATTTCATTTTTTAGGGCTTCTATGCAATCTAGGGTCTCTCCTAGTTTGGCAACAATTGTGATATTTCATCTAGTTTTATGGATGTGGTAGTAACATATATGTCTCCATCATATCCTTCCTCTTCTTCTAAAATTTGAAGTTTTGTAATGAAATTCTTAGCCTATGAAATAATTAAAGGATTTATCTTTATAGATAATAATGTTGTTATGTTCTTCTTTTGTTGGTCTGAGAAACTTTATACAACTTCACAATATGTAGTACTTTATAGTTATAGGGTTAATATATGAACTTCTTCTAGAATTGGTCCTTATCAAGTGTCATAATCTAAATCTATGTAGGAATTACTATTATTTTTGAAAAAATGGGCATGGGGGATGTGTGCTCCTAGGGGAATGATCCTTACTTCCAAAGATATATATTTCAAAACTTGAACCTATACCATGTATGTGTCTATAAGGTAATCCTTGATTTTATTTCTAGAATAGCCTTCTTAGGCACTACAAAATTTTACCCATATGTTTTACTTATATACTACTAAATTTTTATTTCTTCCATGTTAAATCCTCATCACTTCCTCACATTCTATCTTTACTTTACCTGGGCTCCTTGCTCTATATCTCTTCACTATGCATTTCTCCTTGTCATCTCCTTTCATCCAAATTATCAATACTACTAATATTTCTCCTATCAACATCTTCTTGAAACACACTATTTATTCCATCTCTTCTATTGTCACACACTCTTTCTAGATCCAAAGTCTTTTTACAATCCTTTTTCTCTAGATTCTCTATGTTGGACTCAGGTTCAAGCTCTATCTTTTCATCTTTTATTCATTCTCCATTATATCACACACATCCCCATGGCACCTGAAGTAACTAATCCATATGGAAAGGAATAAGTAACATCACTTTTTACACAACCAAGATCTTAATTAGCATAGGAAGTCACTGAAAGAATTTTACTCTTATCCCTCTCATGAATAGATCTTTTTCCACTTGAAATGTTACATAGCCTTGTACTATGAAATATTTTTTATACCCATCAATGGTCAAATCCAATAAATTATCTATCACATGTGTCCAACTAGTGTCTAAGGCCTGAATCTTTTCAATTTTCTCCTCAGACCATGTAATGTCATCATTCATACAAGATCTAAAATAATGATGTTCTAGAGGAGCCAACCAGTCAACTAGCAATCTAGGTAATTTGCACCATAATATCTCATAAATTTCACCATAATTTTTTTATTACATAATATTTTATTTAGAACACCCTATTCTCTAAGCTTCCTTCTATGAAAATTCAACTATTTTCTAATCTAGCCAACATTCCACATATTTTTGACTAGGAAACCACCTTAGCATATCCTCAAATAATAAGCTCCATGCTCATCACACCATTATTAGTAAAGGTTCTTGGGTTCACTAGAACATGCTAATTATAGGGATAACTCTTGTGATTTGAGGAAAACCTTATGTGAAAGGGAAATCATTACTCAGTATTCATCTTCTATCCTAGGATCATAAAGGTTTACACAATCTTGAGTAATCTTATGATTATCTACTTAGACAAATATTTAATGGTAAAACTCAGGTATGATGACAAAGTTGTCAAACTTGTATAAAAAATACCTTTTGTTATTCATTAACATAATAAGATTTATAAAAATTAGAAGTAATTTTTAGATGTCTATAAAGGAAGATTATCAATTCATAGAGTTATTATGCAATATCACTGAACTTCATAATGAGCAGATAATATCAAATAAAGGATAAAATCATTTTCATGAGAGATAGACTTGTAACACATATCAGTACCCAAAATATATATCTCACATAGGAAGTGCATAACTATTCTATTAACCATTAATTAATAAATCTGCTTACAATCATCATATTATAAAGTAGTCATTTACACATTCATTCCAAATATCTCAAATTTACTCAAAAGGCTCTTATACAATATTACCCAACACTATCCAGCACTATCTAACCCTTTCTACTATAATCCATAGGAATATATAATCTTAAAAACTAAAGTTTTATAACCATGATGTTTATACTTGTCATCCAGGTATGTCAGCCTATATTATTTTGATAAATATTCCATGTACCTGATATTAGTTGCAAATATAATGTCTTCATAACAATTTTTTAGAATAAATGCTAGCCAAAAAGAAACCATGACCTATATGCATATGACACGTTCATAGATGTGAGTGGTTAGGGTACACATTCCCTAGATAAAATATTCATCTTTTGTAAGTGGACCATGAATGAGCATAGTGGTGCTCCACATCTTAGTTTCAATTTAATGAGTCATGTACTGGTTCTCACCTCTTATTTTCAATTCAACAAGTGAGACATGTTTGAGCTTAGTGACACTCCATGTCTTGGTTTCACTTTAGTAAACCACTTTGTTGGTTCCCATATTTTGAAAAGCATTATAGAGTTTTCTATGAGGGTTTGAGATTATAATATTTCCAAGTCAAACATCATCACTTATTATTCAAATTGATATTTGATCACACTCAATTCACCATAGATATAATACTTCTCCATGTGCCTCAACAAGGGGGTATGCACATTTACATGAAAAATAAAAATTATGTCTACACACTCAAGTATTTCATTTCATTTTATCTAATAGTTTTATTCATCACTATAGTAAGGGGGGAATTTAGACACTAAAATTTAATCAATAAATTCTTGACACCTTTAGCTTGCTTAGTCAATCCTCCATTTCAATAACCCAAAATCTCTAAGGAAACCTTCAAAATATTTTAATTACTATGAATATATCTAAAATTCCATATTATATCCATATTCATATATATTAACATATAATTAACTATCCTTTTGGTTTCATAGGCCTTTATCCTTTTTGGACAAGAGTGCACTCTTTAGACAAGGATGCACTGTGTCCTTATCCATAGTGATCTAATGATCATTTTTTTATGATGATATGCTTCATAAAATATATCCCATATAAACCCATAGGTAAGTTATCTAAAAAATTTGAATTATTAATCTATAAAATCACATAACAACTCACACTTTAAACCACCAATTATCTTACTCTCTTTTTGAAAAAAAATCTATCTTTTGAGAAAAGATTGTTATTATAATTTTACTACAATACCACAATCCATAACCAAGCATAATTTTTTTTTGTCGTAGGTTAAGGGAATAATTTTATATAATTATAATAAGATATTACTAGTTTCATTCACATTCCATAAAGGGAGAAATACATTAGCTTGAAGTGCACTTCAACTATATAGGCACCATTCAATCAACAAGGGTTTTTTGAGGATAACTTAGCCATAACCCACTTCCCCATTTTCCTCCCTTTTTCATTTGATCTCTCTTATTGCTTGTGAAATATTAGGGTATCAATTTTACATGTATTACACACATAAAATTATCTCCACCTGAGAATAGTTTACCTATATAGAGGGGTGAATAAAACCAAATTTTTAGATCCAATGCACAATTTTATTTAAACAAAGTCACAATGTCAAAAAATAATGCACTGTGACCTTGTCTACCTTATGTGACCTTTTTATAGTATAAAAATTATATCTATTTTATGATGCATCTATTTTTTAGGTTCTCAAAAATATTTATAATTAGCTTAAAGATAACATAGTTTGAAATAAAATAATTTGTAAGGACAATTCTCTAACCCTATCCCTAATTTTTTTAGGAATTTACAACTTATGTCAATTTTGTATATTTTTATACTTCATTATTATATATTATTTAACTTCCTAGATAATATTTCAATATTTTACATTTATAATTAGAGTTACTTATTTATTCTAATTAATTCTAGTGTAAACAATAACCATATTGTGACATTTGGAAATGAATGGATGATAATGAAGGGAAAGAAAAAAGAATATGGGTACCATTATTTTCATTATGTTATGATACATATTTCACTTATCAAATTGAATTTTAAGGAAGTAAAAACTACATGTATTCAATTTCCATATGGGATCACAACTGAGCATGTGAAACTTAGACTAGATATGGTCACTAATGCTCACATAAAAAGGTGGATGAAAAAAATAGACAAGGATACCATTATGTGTAAATGCACACTATAGTACCCAAAGAAGGAGAGTAAATATAATGATGAATAATTAGAGGATGAATCAAAAAAATTAACCTTGTGCAAGTTAAAATAATTCATGGAAAGGGGTGCTAGATGACATACACACTTAAACTAATAAATAAAAAGAAGAAAGTAGAAGGACACATGAAAGAACCAGCTAGACCCATGAAAAAGGTAAAGTTTTTTAAAAAAATGGTTAAAGAGGATATATATTTTTGATGATGAAGAACCATAATATTCTGGGGGACATCTACAAAAAAATAAGAAGAAGTATTTTTGTTTAGAGAAACACCTTATGGAGAAAGAACAAGATAACCCAATGATATCTAATGGGGTGGTAAAATCTAAAGAAAAAAGTGAAGACATTGAATGCACCAAAATGAAGGAGAGGTAAAATTTGATCATGGGTAATTTGAATGCATACTAAAGAATTTGTATGAAAATAAGAGGAAGTAGGAAATAAACAAAGGCCAGATTCATCAAAGCTTACATCATCACCAAGAACCACATTGCATCCAAGTAAAACACCACCACCAAGGTATAAGTAATCCTTAAGGCCTCATTCACTACCCATGGTTAATTTTTCACAACCAATTTTTAGAGGGGATCCAACACCAACAACCACTAAGGTGGAAAAAAATGAATGCAAGTATGAGAATTAGAGTGGTAAGGCCTAATGATGGGAGCATGATGCAAGTTTTACCTCTACATAAGGTCCCTCCTTTATATAATATAAGTAAATTGATGCATGATGAACTAAACCAAGGAGGAGAAGGTCAAGGGTACTAGGAGTCAACCTTGTATAAATCACATGAATAAAGGAGAGTTAGAGGTTGAAAATAATTTAAGTCTACATGAGGGATAAATAGAGGGGGAGGCATGCAATAAAGCAACAAAGTATCCTAATATGCTAATTGAAATTCAATTTTAAGAGTCATTATTTGTGATATATTATACATAAAATACAAAATAATAAGATGAATAAGAATATGAGGAGGTTAGAATGATTAGGATAAAATAAGTACAAGGTGTGAATCTAATAACAAATTTTGTCATGTGGAACATATTCCAAGATGTAAGTGCCTTAGAAATTATGAAAAATAAACTCTCATGGATATTTGAGCTGCATTTGAAGGACATAACTTTTGAGTTGACCTCATTTTACCTTAGTCCAAAGGAAATAATATAGAAAGAGGGAAACTAAATTTTTTTGGCCATAAACCACATTATTTGATGGAAGAGCAATCTAGGTTGGGATAAGTGAGATTGGAAACAAAAGTGGCAAAAAAATGTAATTAATAGTGCCAACATATAAAGTGTTGTCCAATTTGAATTTTAGTCAAATTTTGTCAAAACCTACATATTTAAATTTTAATAGGTTTCCATATGTCTTATAGGGGTCTCATGTTGGTTTAAACATTTCACCTGTCCTTGTTCTAGCCTTGGTGTAAGCCTAACTTCCTTGTACTTGTCTAGTCAACTCAAGTCAACCTTGGTCAACATTGGTCAATGGATAAAATTGTTTTATAAATGATATAATAGGATCATTGAGGTATTATAAGGTGTACCTAAGTCATGTATTAACACTTTACCATGTTTCATATGCCAAAAGTGTCTTTTGGTCACATTTTAGGCTCATTAAATGACTTGTACAGATTTTTCCAAGGAAGAAATTTGTCACCAAAAATGATTATAATGTTTATGAGGTTATATAATTTCAATAAATGGTTATATATAAAATAATTGGTTTCATGCACTAAAATAGGTGAATATTCCAAAAAATAGGCTCTTAATGGCACTTGTACAAACTTGGAGAGTCCACCTTTCGATGAAAACATTAGCATAGTGTCTTTTGAGATCCATAAAGTATTCCATATGCTTGGTGTGTAGAGACAAATTTATAAATGTAAAGTTTTACTTCTTCTCCTTCTTTCTTACCTTCACAAGCCAAAATGGTCAACTTTAAATGCTTGGTGTAGTCCATACAAATGGAGTTTGGGGGAGTGATCTTGGGAGTTGAGAGGGGTCTTGATTAGATTCAAATCCATGGAAATAAGTTTGAGTTTCATGGATCCTCCTTTATTAACCATTTTTAAGAATCTAGGCATATTTTTATGCTTTTACATCTATGAGGGGTCCCTATGTGAGTTTGTTTCTGAATGTTTTGCTTTAGTTTGATATGTTTATTTATTTCATGTGTTTATCATATTTTATAATTCATATCCATAGTTTTTCAATTTTATTCTTGGATTTTAGAGTTTGAATAACTTAATAATCCTCTTCTAGGCTTGTTTGTGCTTGTAGACTAGTTCCTTTCACACCTGTAGGTGTCTAACAGAGCTTCAAGAGTGTGTACAAAAGGAGATTAGTAGGGTTGAGGCCTCATGAGGCGTGTGAAGAAAATTTATTTCTTGGTGAGCATGATTAATAATTTGGTAGCCCACTAGTTATTGAGAATCCATCCCAAGTGGATAATTTTGAGCCTTGAGATCATTTTCCCCAAAATGGCAAAATAATGCACTAGGCACTTTTGTGGAATTCAAATAAAGATGAGGGGCTTAGTGTTAAGTAACCTTGATTCATTCATTTATTGTCCATATCTTAGGGGTACAAATAGGTAAAGGTGAGAGGATAGAATACTTGAGGAGTATTGTGTTTGAACAATTCAAAACCATGCATTTAGTCACTAAAAACTTGCAGTGCTATGTACAGGATTCCAAGGAAAAGAGACTCATAGATCTCAAGAAAGGAAATATAGGACATTATTACCATGTTTGATGACTCTAATAAGATAAAATCACATAATTATCTCAAGGAAACACCTAGGTGGGATAGGATCAAAGTTTAAACACTCAATTACACCTACAGGTGTACTCAGGCCTAGAAGATGACCACTTACAACTAAGCATATAGAGTTGCAAGCGAAGGGTGGAAACTCAAACTTGAAAACCTTAAAATTAAAAAAATTACATGTTGGAAATGTTACATAAGACCTATAATGATTAAAGTGAAGTGTAAATAGGATTCAAATGAGAAATTATCACCTACAAGGTCCCTACTACATCAGACCAAACACCCACAAGAAGTAGGAAGGCAGAGCATAGTCTTGATTACGTCAAAGTAGAGAAGAGTGTGATGGGTTGGAGAGATAAAAAGAGATAATATATAATTAATTTTAGTAAAAAAAACCTTCATTAAACTCTCATAATGTTTTATCAATAAAAAATGGGAGCTCTAAGATACACCTACAGTCCACTTGGGAAGGGTTTGTACATAGTCTACCCCTAACAAGCTTATTTTGAGGTTTTGAGAAGTTTGGAAGTTTAAAATTATCACCAAGGTTGAAAATTTATATATATAACTATTATAAATTTAAGTAACCTATTAAAGTTTTGTTTTTGATAAGAAAATAGGGGAAGTACCCCCTATTTTGTCTTAAACATGGGTTACTTTACCCTCATGCATAAACCCTGCACTTTGACAATGAGATGTAAAGTTGAGATCAAAAGACAAGGAAACCTTTTAATAGGATTTTTGGAGTTTTAATACACCTATAAAAACATTTAAAACCAAGCATTATGGGGTGAAACCAAATAGGGTGGTCTAGACATCTAAAGTTATAATTAGCACCATGAAAGATGCTAAAGCCTATTGCTAGGTAAGGAAGCCATTTTCATATATAGCCTTAGTTGGGAACTCTAGGTTGTTTTATAATTATTGAGGGATGTCATAAGAGTTTTTTAAGATTATGGTATACAAATAATATAAATTGGAGTGTCCAAACCATCAAAATTTATAGATAGGTTATAAAACTAACACTAGGCCTAACATCTAAAGGGAGATCAACTTATATTTTGGGTTGATATGTGCACTAAAAACTATTAAAATATTATTTTGGGATAATTATAGGAATGTTAGATCCATCAGTATGTAGGTAAGGTCTCTTAGAAGCTATTTTTTAGCTTGAAGTGTACACAAGCCTATGCAGACTGCTAGAAAATCTTGAGTGTCAATGTTTAAATTCTTATAAATCCTCTATGGATATGCATGCGACCCCAAGGTTTCTTGAGGTGGTTGGTGGGGGGTACATAAGATGCTATTATAATAATCAAATAGGGGGTTAAATGTGAGACCTTCATGAACAAAGGCTAAGAGTCTAGGTGACTCTAAACCATCACAAAACCCCAACTCAGACCCAGTGGAGAAGATAAGACAAATGAAACATATAAATGGTGTGTAAAGGATAGGGATATGAATTGAAGCTATATAATACTCACCATTACTCCTTTAAATTTAATTGAGGTGTACCCTATTTTAGGGATGGTGTACAATAGGGATCTATTTGACCATTTTAAGTGTTTAATAGGTGTGGGGAAGCTTCAGATGATGAAATAAACTTTAAGAGAGATATTAGGAATTTTTTTAGGTCTCCATGTTAATATATTGATATATATAGTCTCCTAAGTATGTCTTTTATCTTCTTCATATCATCTAGTCTAGTGAGCAAGTAGTGATCACTTAGTGAAAAAGATGATATTTCCAATTGGGAAGCATTTTAAGGCTTGATTGATTAATTTGATGACATGGATAATCTTGATAGGTTCCATTACTCCTTGTGATTATATTGGATTGTATTTAATAATTGGAAGAATTTTTAGTGACAAGTGTGAGGGGTGCATGAGAAAGAGTCATTTATAACTACTAGGGATGATCGCTCATGGCCAAAAGGATATGGATGATTATGTACCACTTTATTGACTATGGAGGCTTGTCATTAACCCCTCCTTATTATATAAACCATCATAATTTTACCTATTTAGTGGTGAGGTAGTTTAATCAAGGCAAATCATGAGGGCAGTTTCATATGTAAGAAAGAAAGCATCTACACCACATTTGGAGGAGTTTGATGATCTGGGAGACATTTATCCTTGTATTCCTTGTATGAATTGTCTCATTCCTAATTATATTGATCTTATAACTCCTTGTTCTTCATGAGGTTGGTTTCATATGCAAGAAAGGAAGCATCTACACCACATTTGGAGGAGTTTCATGATCTAGGAGACATTTATCCTTGTATTCCTTGTATGAATTATCTCATTCCTAATTATATTGATCTTATAACTCCTTGTTCTTGATTTAAAAGTGTCCTTGTGACTCTTGAGCTTCACTTTCTCTATCTTCTCTCACAATTGCAATATATACTAATTTTTTTGGATTTTAGAAGGATATCTCCACCTGAGTATGGTGAATCTCTACTAATTTGTTGCCTTGAACTAATGATAATTCTATTTTTACCTCATTCATTACTTCACTAAGTGCATGTTATGGTTTTTCATCTTGTGTAAGTATATGTTGGCTTACCTTGACATGTTATCCTTCCTAGTGCCTTGTGTACTTTGAAAACTCTCTTTTGTAGTTCAACAAGAAGTGTCTAATGTGGATTCTAGGTATAGTGAGTATTATATTCATTAATTTTTCTATAAGACCTATTATTTAGTCCTCCTATTCTAATCTCTCTTCAAGACCCCATTCTTGAAACATTGATGTAGAAGAGGAGATTTTAGTTTGATGAAGTGTATGTGTAGGTTTCCATTTGGTTGCAAGTGCATTACAAGTGGTGTGAGGAGAGAATAAATTTGGTGCATCACCTCCTTATCTATTTTTAGTGTAGGCTTCCTAACCCTTTTCCTTATAAGTGTAATTGTATTTGTGGTATGTGGAAGTAGTACATCAAGGGAATTATCCCTAATCTAGAGACTCACCTTAAGTTTAGGTCATCTATAGGCCTGAGGTGTTTCCGTTGTGCCACTTGAATGAGGAGAGATAAATCATCTCTTAAAGGGGTGAAAGTTCAAGTAACAATAGTTTTGGCACACATGATGGGACTAAAAAGTCCATTCCTTGAGGAGTTTTTGTTTTCTCTCCAAGATATCAGCCTTTGGAGGCAATTCCACTAAGCGCCAATGATGAATCCAAACATAAATCTACTAGTCAAGTAGTCTAGTAACTCTAATTGAGGTTGTTTCTTATTTTATACACTTCTCATGAATGATACATGGCTGGTTTTAGAGTTGAATTTATTTTTACACAAGTTGGTGAAGTATATCCATCTTTTCCCATTCCCTATCAATATGAACAAGTCCTTAATAAATCTTGTCATGATCCTTACTAGTCCTATAGTCAGCCTTCTTAATGTCTTATTCCTAATCAACCTAATCCTTTTTCCAATAAGCCCATTTCCACCTTCAAACAAGCACTTTTGGGTTATGAAAGGTATGTTTTAGAGATTTATACTCTAAGGGGATGTGGTCAAGGGATTCTTAGTCATTCCATCCATTAAGTGAGAAATTCATTAGAGCTAGTCAAGAGATAATGGATGCCCATTAAGAAAGCTAATTGACAATGTCTTATAGATGAAATGCTTGATTTTTGTGGTTTGATTTTTCAAATAGAAGAGAGGTTGAAATCCCATGACTATCTCAATCTTATCATCTCCAATACACCTCATATCAACCTTCATGTGTGTTAACTATACCCATTCAAAATACTAATCTAATCATGATTCAAAATGCCCCAAGTCCTTCATGCATTCCCCAAAGTTTCCATTTTTATAAGTCCATCAAAGAGAGTAGCCAAAGGAATAAGGACACCACTATTGAGCAAGTTGATCTATCTAACAACTAGATTGGAGAAGATTTTGAGAGAAGAATACTGATGTTGGAGGCCCATATTGATAAGGAGATTGAATGGGCAAACTAGCATTTAATTTAATCTATCATGACAATAGAAAATGCTAATCCCAAGGAAAACCTAAGCTTCCTAAGCCAATCATTTACCCCTTCACTTTCATCTTAGCCTCATGAAGAACTCTCTAAGCCTAGCTTCCCAAGTTGGAAAGAAGTAGTGGCATCTTGTGGAAAGAAGGATAAAGAATGTCTAAGTGAAGAATTTGAAAGTAAAGAGAAATTTGAACCTAATCAACTCCCTCACACCCCTCCTCAAGAAACCTTTTACCCTTAATTTCAACTTTATTTTACTTCCTTTCCTAATAAATATCCTATTTTCCCCCAAGATGAGCTATTTAAAGAGAACCTTGCCAAACAAATTGAGGAGTTATAACTCAAAATGCAGAAGCTCTCATCTATACAAGAGAAGATTGAAGCCAATTAAGTCATTGAACCCATAAAAAATAGGAGTGAAAACCTGGTTGAGAGGGTTAAATAAAAAGTAGATGATGTTGAGGCACTTAAAAAGACCATATGAGAAATGAAGTGGGTTTTGACTTTGACCTTTATTTACCACCTCCTCCAACTAATCCATTCTACCCTTCTTCCATCACCTTTTATCCTATAAGGCATATAGCATGGAGACCTAATGCAGATTAGTTGATTGAATAAAAATTAGATTTTAATGGTGAAGAATACATTGCTCCTTAGAAGCCTTCTTGGGATAAAGTTCCTACCAAAAGAGAGAAGGATCTTTAAAACATTGTAGCTCTTGAAGAGATCAAGGAGGTTGAAGCAAGGGATATACAAGATAAATTATTTAAAGGGGTCTCAAGAGATAAAGATGAAGTTTTTTATTGTTTTTAGTCTCCTATTTATGATAACTATGGAGATGTTGAAAATGAGAAAGAGGAGGTTTCAAATGAAGTACTTGTGACTCCTAACGTTCAGGAAAAAAATCTCAAATAGGTAAATATACCATTTCATCATGAATATATGGGGAATAATTATATGAAATTGTTAAAATATTATGAAGATTATGAGAAGGAAAGAATTCTAAAAAAGCAAGCCCAAGCTGTTGAGGAGCAAGTATATTTTGAGGATGGTTTGAAGATTGATTATGAAAGTATAGCAAAAGCTGCTCCCTTAGAGTTTGAAGATGCTTTCAAGGTTGATTCCCCTCATATGGATCAAGGTGAATATTTACAAGGAACCACATGTGAATATACTCCCATAAAAATCAATAATGATTTTGAATAAGAAACACTCCTAGAATGCCATGATACAAAACTTCTTAGTGGTTTTAAAGAGGTTGCAACAAAATAGAAGAATAATGGAACCTTTCAAGAAGATATAGACATTCAAGAAGTTGTTCCATTTTTGGAGATGCAAGTATACCTTGATGAGGTAAAGGAAAAATAGTATGAGGAATGTTTCCAATGTAAATAAGAGTTCATCTACCTTGGAGATTGGTTTGAGATGACTCCATCAAAAGACATACCAAGCCAAGGAACAAGAAAGAAGCAAGAGTCATTTAGTACTACATTAAAGAAAGAGCATGCTTAGAATCTTAACATACCTCATGAATAATATGATTCAAACACCTTTCCTTTTGATCTATGAGGGAGGTATGTCTGTTTAGATGCACATAAGTAGTTTTCTTCCTATTTTTTTGTGTTTCCTAATTATCTTATTGACACCTGTGTGTGTTTCTTTCCCTTGTCTTGTATGTATTGTCTTATTTTCATGTGTTGATATCAATAATATATATTGTTAGTCAAATCAATGTCTAATATTGTTATTTTCAAAGCGAATATGACTCCCCTTTCCTAATGGATAGGATTAGGCTATTGATCTTTAACATAGCAGGTATGTTACCCCTAAGAATTGCCAAAGATGTTGACAAAATTTTACTTTTAGTCAAATTGGGTCAACCCCTACATATTAAAACTTTTCATAGGTTTCCATATGTCATATAGGGGTCTCATTTTGGTCTAAAAATTTCATCTATCCTTGTTGTAGCCTTGGTGTAATCCTAGCTTCCTTGTACTTGTCTAGTCAACTCAAGTCAACCTTGGTCAACTATGGTCAAATAGGGTTAAAGGATAAAATTATTTTATAAATGTTTTAATTAGGTAATTTATGTATTCTAAGGTGTACCTAAGTCATGTATTAACCCTTTTCCATGTTTCATATGCAAAAAGTGTCTTTTGAGGTATTTTAAGGTGTACCTTAGTCATGTATTAACCCTTTGCCATGTTTCATATGCCAAAAGTGTCTTTTGGTCACATTTTGGGCTCATTAAATGACTTGTACAAATTTTATAAGGAATAAATTTTTAACCAAGAAGGATTATAACATGTATGAGGTCATATCATTTCAATAAAGTTTTTGAGACAAAAAAGTAGTTTCATGCATTGAAATAGGGGAATCTCCCAAAAAATGGGCTCTTAATAGCATGCGTATGGACTTGAAAAGTTAACCTTCAGGTGAAAATATGGGAATAGTGTCTATTGATATACTTAAATTATTACCTACACTTGGTGTGTAGATAAAAAGTCATAAATATCAACTTTTACTTCTTTTCCTTCTTTCTTGGCTTCATAAGCCAAAAAGAGTCAACTTTAAATGCTTGATGCAATCCATAAAGATGGAGTTGGGGGGAGTGATATTGGGAGTTGAGATGGGTATTTATAAAATTAAAATCCATGGAATAAGTTTCAGTTTCATGGATCCTCCTTTATAAACCATTATTAAGAATCCATGCAACTTTTGATGCTCTTGCATCCATGAGGGGTCCTTGTATGAGCTTGTTTCTAAATATTTTACTTTGGTTTGATGGGTTTTTCTATTTCATGTGTTTATAAAGGTTTTATAATTAATATAAATATGTTTTAAATTATATTCTTGGTTTTTTGAGTTTCAATAACTCAAGAATCCTCTTCTAGGCTTTTTTGTGCTTGTAGACTGGTTCCTTTGACACCTACAAGTGTTTAACAGAGCTACATGAGTGTGTACAAAAGAAGATTAGTAGGGTTGAGGATTCATGAGGTGTGTAAATAAAATTTATCACTTTTTTATAATTAATAATAATTTTTAATCCCATTGGGCATTGAGAAACCATCCCAAGTGGACAATTTTGAGCCTTGAGACCATTTCCCCCAAAATGGCAAAACAATACACTAGGCACTTTTGTGGAATTCAAATAAAGATGAGGGGATTAATGTTGAGTAACCTTGATGTATTAATTTATTATACATATCATATGGGTCCAATTAGATAAAGGTTAGAGTCTAGAATACTTGAGGATTATGGTGTTTGAACACTTCAAAACCATGCATTTAGTCACTAAAAACCTACAGTGATATCTACAAGATTCCAATGAAAAAAGACTCATAAATCTCAAGAATGGAAATCTAAGAGATTTTTACCATGTTTGATGACTCTTATCAGCTAAAATAACATAATTATATCAAGGAAACACCTAGGTGGGATAAGAACAAAGTGTAAACACTCAAGTACACCTATAGGTGTACTCAAGCCTAGAAGATGGCCACCTATAACTGAGCATATAGAGTTGCAAGAAAAGGGTGGAAACTCAAACTTGGAAACCTTAAAATTAATACACATGTTTTTAATTTTCCATAAGACATATAATGAGTCAATTGGAGAGTAAATAAGCTATAGAGGATAAATGATCACCTACAGGTTCCCTACTACATCAAACCAAACTCCTACAATAGGTAGGAAGGTAGAGCATAGTCTTGATTGAGTCAAAGTGGAGGAGTGTGTTATGGGTTGAAGAGATAAAGAGAGATAATAGATAATTAATTTTATTCATAAAAACTTCATGACACTCTCATATTTCTCTATCAATAAAAAATGGGAGCTCTAAGATACACCTACAGTCCACTTGAGAAGGATTTGTACATAGTTTGCCCCTAACAAGCCTATTTTGAGGTTTTAAGAATTTTGGAGGCTTAGAATTATCACCAAGGGTTTAAAATTTTTATAGACAACCCTTATAACTTAAAGGATCCTATTAAAGTATTTTTTTCTAGGAAAATAGGGGAAGTACCCCTATTTTGTCTCAAACAGGGGTATTTTTCCCTCATGAATAAACCCTGCAATTTGACAAAGGAGATGGAAAGTTGAGACAAAAATCCAGGAAAAATTGAAATAGGGTTTATGGAGATGGAATAAACCTATAAAATAATGAAAATCCAAACATTAGGGGGTGAAACCAAACAGGGTAGTCTTGATATCTAAAGTTACAGTTAACACCATGAAGGATGGTAAAGCCTATTGCTAGGTAAGGAAGTCATTTTCATCTATAGCCTTGGTTAGGGAATATAAATTGTTTGAAAATTATTTATGGATGTAATAAGATGTTTTTAAGATTTTAATATGTAAATAATACAAAATTGAGGGTCTAAACCATCAAAAGTTGTAGACAGGTTATAAAACCAATATTAGGCCTAACATCTAAAGGATGATCAACTTATTTTTTGGGTTGATATGTGAAATAAAACCTATTAAAACATGATTTTGGGATAATTATAGGAATTTTAGAACCATAAGTATCTAGGTAAGGTCTATAAGAAGTTGTTCCTTGGCTTAAAGTACACACATGCCTATGCAAACTACTAGAAAAGCTCGAGTGGCCATGTTTGAATGCTTAGAACTCCTCTAAGGTTATGCATGGGACACAAAGGTATTTTCATGTGTTATTAGGGTCCATAATATTATATTAGAGTAATAAAATAGGGGGTTGAATGTGATACCTTCATGAACAAAGGATAAGAGTCTAGGTGACTCTAAACCCTCAAAAAACCCTAACTCAGACATGATGGAGAAGATAGGACAAATGGAATATCAAAATGGAGTGGGAAGGATAGGGAGATGACATGAAGCTATATAATATTCACTAGTACTCCTTTACATCTAATTAAGGTGTACCTTATTTGTATAAATGGTGTACAAGAGGGCTATATTTAATAATTTTGAGTGTTTTGTAGGTGTGGGCAAGTCTCAAATGATGAAATAAAATTTAAGAGAGATATTAGGAATTTTTTTAGGTATCCATATTCATATATTGATATATATAGTCTCTTAGTTATGTTTTCCATCTTCCTCATCTCTACCAGTCTAGTGAGCAAGAAATGATCACTTAGTGAAAAAGATGATATTTCTAATTGGGAAGCCTTTTGAGGCTTGATTGATGAATATAATGTCATGGAGATTCTTGATAGGTGGAATTAATCCTTTTTTTTGGACTGGATTTAATAATTTGAAGAATTTTGAGTGTCAAGTGCGAGGGGTGCATGAGAAAGAGTCATTTGTAACTGCTAGGGATGATTGCTCATGGCTAGAAGGATATGGATGATTAGGGAGAACTCCATTGCCTATAGAGGCTTGTTAGTAACCCATCCTTCTTAGATAAACCATCAGACCTATCCCTATTTAGTGGTGAGGTAGTTTAATCAAGGTAAATCATGATGGTAGTTTCATATGCAAGTAAGAGAGCATCTACACCACATTTAGAAGAGTTTGATGATCTAGGAGACATTTGTCCTTGTATTCCTCATAGGACCTATATAATTCATGATGATATTTATCTTATAACTCTTTATTTTAAAATTGTCCTTGTGACTCTTGAGCTTCACTTTCTCTCTCTTCTCTCATAATTTCTATATGTACTAGTTTTTTTGGATTTTAGAGGGATATCTCCACTTGAGTATGGTGAATTGCTACTCATTTTTAGCCTTTAACTAATGATAATGTTTTTTACCTCATTCATGACTTCACTAAGTACACGCTATGGTTTTTAGTCTTGTGCAAGTGTATGGTGGCTTACCTTGTCATGTTATCCTTCCTAGTACCTTGTGTAGTTTGAAAACTCTCTTTTGCAGGTCAATAAGAAGTGTCTAATGTGGAATGTAAGTATAGTGAGTAGTCTATTCACTAGTGTTTATAGAATACCTATTTTCTAGTCCTCTTAGTCTAAGCTCTCTTCAATACCCCATGCTTGAAACATTGATGTAGAAGAGGATATTTAAGTTTGAAGTGTAAGTGCAAGTTTCCCTCTAGTTCTAAGTGCATTGCAAGTGGTGTGAGTAGAGAATCAATTTGGTGCATCACCTCCTTAGATAGGTTTATTTTAGGCTTCCTAACCATTTACCTTATAAGTGTAAGTGTGGTTGTGGTGTGTGGAAGTGGTACATCAAGTAAACTATCCCTAAACTAGAGACTCACCTCAAGTTTGTGTCATCTATAGCCCTGAGGTGTTTCCATTGTGCCACTTGAATTAGGAGATCTGAATCATCTCCTCAAGGGGTGAAATTTCAAGTGAAAACATAAAGATAAGGAGAAATAACTGAAAGAAAGTGAACATAACCATATGATTACATAAGTTAAACTAGTAATTATAGAGGATAAGGTATCCAATATTTATACAAAGGTGGATATGGAGGAAAGGTTGAGAGTAGGTATGTACATAGATAAATTGAAACTCAATGACTACCTTGGTCTTATGGTGGATAGACTATTGGTGTAGGGATGGAAATCTCTTTTGCATGAGATAGAGGAAGAAAATCACAATAAAATGCAAACCAATATTGATATAAGACTAGGTGATTTAGATAATCTTGTGTGTATACTTGAAGAAAAATAAAATGTCTCTGAACTCATAATAAAAAATTGGACAAACAACACAAGTTATTCATGTGCATGTTAAATACATGGAAAGAAAACATAAGGGACTAAAGGATTTTTTTGAAATAAAAGAAAAGGCTAATAGGCAAAGAATACTCAAGGATGTTTATGAGTTAAAGGAAAATATTGAAGAGTGGAAAAGAAACATACCAAAGCCTTAAAAATCCTTCATATAAAAACAAGTGACATTGTGTAACAAGTATATGTAGAACACCTTCAAGAATTAAATCAAGTCAAGAAAAATGGAAGTAAATGTGGTGAGGATATACTTGAAATGAGAATTATTTTAGTGTAGAAACTAAATTTTGGTACAAGAATTTTTATTACAATTTTCTTGGCACTATTTTTTGCATATGGGGCATAACCTTGAATTAGGGACTTATTAGCACTTGTTTGTCTTTGTTCTTCTTCTTTATGAAATCCCATGGTCTTCATTTATTATATTTGTTTTTATGTCATGTTTCTATTGTGATTATATGCTTATTTTCTCTCTCATATTTCTATCTATGTCAATTGATTCCTTGGGACATAAAAGGAAGTTTTTCTATCCTATTCTCATTATTTTTATTGGCCCATCTTCATGTGGTCACATTTTGTCAATATTTGGATCTAATTTTCAATTGTTTCCATTTTATTTTATTGGATTTTACATGCCAATAGCTCTTTATTTCAAACCATGAGAAGCCTATATATAAAAAATCATCTATGAGCATTAGAGAAGATATCAAGTATCCATAAATCATCTAGAAGAAGTATTATTAAGGTTCTAAGGTTTTAAATCTATTTTATAGTATTTCATTCTCAAGTGTAGTCACAATCTACATTTATTTTTATTTTCTCAAGGAATTGCATTGCATATATTAATAAAATTTACCTAGGTAAATATGAATGTAGTTACATTTCACAGTTATGGAAAAAACACAGATTTTATTCTCTCAAATATCCATTCACATTGTACATGAAATATGAGAGGCCTAATTTTTGAATGTAGAATATGTGATTGTAACCCCACCTTGGTGGATTCTCAAAGCCAACTACTTCTGCCATTCTATTTTTTAACATACTATAGAAATCCAGGTCAAATACATTGAAAGAGAAAATATGGTAGTTATGTCCAATAATTCAAAAAAGTGTAGGTATAGGTAGGTATGACATCTAGTGGCACATATACATATAAGAATTTATAGTCTAAAAATAATTGTTGAACATGATCACTATAATAGGACAAGATTGATTTCCAAACTAGGAGACCAATGATCCCACCCAAGACATAAATGGTAGATGTATTGATCCCATCCATGCATAGTCAAATACCCAAATTTTTCACAAAGGTAGTTAGATACCTACATAATTAAAATCCATGAAAGATATCCATAAAAAATCAGTCATCTTATTCCATCATCTTTTCACTCTTTTCAAGTTGAGTTGTCAATTCATTATTTTCCATTTGCATGTTTACTATTTTTAGCCACTAGGGCAAATCTAAAAGTATTATTTACATTATTGAATGGTATATATCCCTAGCATATTATTTTTACCTTTTTTGTTTATGGTATTACACTAGGAAACAAAATAGGGTGAATCATATTAGTGAGCCTAACATTATTACATTCAACTTACAATTTATATCCTCTTTCCCCTTAGCATTTGTTTTTTGATTCATCTCATATTATTATTTTAGGGTTTCATAAAAACCCTTTCCATTATTTGTGCCTTATTTTAAGGATATTATATGATTAAACCATGATGATCATGCAATATATTATCTTTTCTTTGTATTTAATGGTCCATATCTAGAATTATGTTGTGTATATCACATTATGGGTAGCCTAGGTTCATATTATATATTTAGTTTTGAAAAGGCATGAGGGTAAATTGATTTTAGATAGGTTTTATTTCATGGTTGTTAAGAAAATATTTATCTTTGATTAAATGGTTGTTTCTTAATATGTTAGTTTATGGATCAAAACATGATAGGGTTGTTTGCCTTATTTATATGATGATACCCTATCTCATGATAGGCTTGTTCATGCTTTTAAAACTAATATTTACTCTATTTATGAATGTATGATGGTTCATTATGATATTATTATTTCAACAACACAAATAGGTAGGGCACAAAATATTACTATTAATCCTAAGTCTCAAGTTAGGATGGATAAAAAAGGACCATTTCAGATAATTTGGACTTAAGCCCCCCAAATTGGACTAGAGAGAAAGTTATAAAAAGAATATTTTTCATATATTCCATATAAAAATGACTAGGATTAAGATAATAAAATGTATCTATTACCCATATATTACATTGGAAAGAATTTATAATTATAAAAATTTGAATAATTTAGACATTTTTAAAATATTTTTGATTGGAGTTGGATTATTAATAAGTCCAAATTATTTGAAATAGTCCCTAAAACACCTAAAACACTCCCCCTCCTTCAATTATTAATATTAATAATCCATATGATCTAGTGAATCAATTAAAATATGTAATCCAAGATATCTATTTTGGAATTAATTAAATAATCAACTCCTTTTTAATACATATTACATGATTATTTGCATGATGCCACTTTTTAAACTAATATTAAGCATGATTACTTCACTTCCATTATGAAAATTTAAAAAATAGTGAGCACCTTTGATTTATATATTTTAGTATTATGGAATATAGCCTTAGGTTGATAAAGAGCTAAGTAATAAATTAGGGAATAAAAATACTATAGTATCAACAACCACTGATTTACATAATAATTGATTTATTTTAATATTATATAAATAATAATGAATTTGAAGAGGTGTAATTATCTAGAAAATATTATTGAAATGAATAAGTGGTAGGTGTATGTAATCAAAAATACATCATGTCTATAAATCGATCCTGGCTCAAAGAAGATAGAGCATACTTACACTTTCGATTGGAGATACATTTGTTAACCAAGAGCATGATCGATATGGGGATTTACTAAACCCAATTAGGGGATCACTTGTCACAATACACCATGTGAGGTAGGGTTCTAAAGCCTACAGTCTAACACAATCATGAAAAATCCCTAAAAGAGTCCTAGGTTTAATATTTCACCTATGCTAATAAAAAGGAAAGTAAAGCTAATCTAGTGCACACCAAAGCTTGTGGCACAATAAAGGGGTTAGTAAAGAAATAAAAACATGCATAAGAGAATATTAATTAAGCTAAGTATGAGTAAGACCCTAATACATGGAATATGAAGAGTAATATTATTTGATACAACACTTATGCTACTTCTATATACTAAAGAGAGGAGAACAAAATTAGAATATACTTCCCTGAATGTGAACCCAAAAGACCAAAAAGGAGGACTAAAGGTTTGTGAAAGGAACTTGTTGTAGAGGGAGAAACCTATGTAAGTAACCTAAAAAAAATGTTAGATAGATGTAGATAGAAGGCATGAAAAGAATGAAATGTTTAGGTTAAGTAATTATTAAGGAATTGAGCATTGGTGGGCTCTTTAAAAACATAGCATTCATTGGTTTGAAGGTGGTAAGTGTTTGGACTAAGAATATCTTTGAATAAATATGGGCTCTACCATTTTTGGGTATATTTACCTTATTTATCATGAGTTTAGTCTAATTTAAGTACAAGATCACCAACATTAAAAGTGTGGACTTTAACACATTTATTATGTTGTCTGACAATGTGAGCCTTATATTGGTGGTTATGTTGTAAGGAAAAAAGATGGAATTCATCAATAATATCAAGGGAATGAAGGTGAGATTCATGTAATTATTCATTAGGAATAACACCATGAAGAGATATATGAATATATGGAAACTCAAATTTTAAAGGAAAGACTGATTCAGAACCATAGACTAGAAAAAATAGAGTTGCCCTAGTGGCAGTATGTATGTTAGTATGATAAACCCAATGTGTAGGGTAAAGATGAAGATTCCAATCTATGTGAGTTTCATGAATTATATTTTGGAGAATTTTTTTATTGGCCTTGGCTTGACCATTGCATTGTGGATGATAGGGCATGGAATTTTTTTTGATTGATATTGAATTTGTTACAAAGTTGTTTAACATGATTATTTTTAAAATTACCACCATTATCTAAAATGATGGTATGGGGAATGACAAAGTGTTAAATGATTTGGTTAAGAATAAATCTGAAAATGGTAAGACCAATGACATTAAAAAGGGGCATGGTTTCAACCCACTTGGTAAAATATTTAGTAGCAGCGATGATAAAGACATGTCCATTATGGGAGTGAGGAAGTCTACCAATGAGATCAATTCCCCATGTGTAAAATAGCCAAGGAGATTTGATAGTCGTAAGTATGATAAGAGGTGAATGGATTAGATCATCATGAATCTGATGAGGATTACACTTTTAGCATATTTGATTGTATCCTTTTTGAGAGTAGGATAGAATTAACCCATACGTAGGAATTTGCATGCTATAACATGTCCACTATAGTGACCATCAAAAATACCCCCATGTACTTATTCAAAAAGAGGAGGGACCTCATATTACATAACACACCAGAGCAAGGTACCTTAAATGCTATGATAATAATGGATGTTGTGTCAAAATACATACTTGAAAGCTTGTTTACAAATGCACGTCTTTTCATGAGAATCTAAATTAGGAGGATAAGTTTAATGTTCTAGGAATTGAATGATATATTTATACAAAGGGATTTATCAAATGGTAACATCCTTGATGTGGTAGATAAGTGAATTTGGTGGTTGAGTTGAATATGGGGATTTTCTTATTTGTATAAGAAAAGAAGGATTAGAATGAAATTAATGAGGATGAAATAGAGATGTTGAAGAGGCAAGAGAATCAGTAATGAAATTGTGATTTCTAAGAATAGGATAAATAGTGAAAGAGATAAAATCCTTATCAAGGGTGGTTATAATTTGATGATAGGTAATGAGGTTTTCACTTTTACATTGATAATCACCAATAACTTTACGGAAAATAAGTTAGAATCACCTAAAACATGAAAGTATTAAATGTATAAATCATGATCAACTCTCATGCCTAAGATAAGAGCTTCATATTTGGCTATATTATTGGTGACATCAAAGCAAAAGTGAAAATCTAAAGGCATGCTCTTGACAAGAGGACTCATGAGAATGTAACCTACCCCAACTACTTGAAGGCATTTATTACCATCAAAGTGAAGGGTTCAAGTATCCTCATACAAGTCAACATTAATTTTAGGGAGCTCTTTAATAACTAGTTTTGGTTTAGTAGTACTAGTGGGAGTGGAAGATTCATCAAGTTGACTAGTTTCAAGATTGATGGTAAAAGTATAAAAGTATTCTTTGAGAGAGATAGATTGATTAAGATATTTGATGTAAAGGGTATTATCATCTTGAAGAGAATAAGTGGCTATAATGGGAGCTATGGCAATTTGATCAACTATTACTTACTATTTAATAGTTTTTTGAATGATGATGCAGAGATCAAATTTCATAAGTAGGACCATCAATTTACCAATTCTATCTCTAGGAATAAGGATTTAGAGAAGAAATGATGAAGGGGGTCAAAATGAACAATGACATAAGTAGTTTGGTAAATCATATAGTGATGAAGCTTTTTAGCCACAAAATAGATGGTGAGGCAATCACACTCAATTTTGGTATAACATGTTTCATATTTGATGAGGCCTCAGCTAATGTTGTAGATAACATACTCTCTTCCCATATCATCTTGTTAGGAAAGCATTGCCCCAACTGAAATAGGTGTGGAAAAAGTATATAGAATCAAAGGTTTATCATTGGAAGGAGGATGAAGTGTGGGTGGTTGAAGCAAAGATTCTTTGATGTTATCAAAGGATTTTTGACATGGATTCATCCATTCTAAATTAGTACATTTCTTGAGAAGGGAATTGATAGAGTGAATTAGATATGCCATTTCTAGGATAAATCATCTAATTTCCCAAAGTTTGTCTAAATAAGTATGAATATCATGAATAGAACAAGGAATGGGCATGTTGATGATAGCACTAATTTTGGTGGGATCAACATCAATGTCACAAAAAGACTAAAAATTCTAACAATTTTCTATATGTGACTCTAAAGACACATTTGTAAGGATTAAGTCTAACTTTATACTTAAGGAGATAGTAAAAAATTATAACAAGATTAGAAAGATGATTCTTATGATGTTTGGATTTAGCAATAAGATCATCCACATAGGTTCATTAATTTTTTTAATGAGATCATGAAAAATGTGATTTATTTCTCAATGGTAAGTGGCTCTAGAATTTTTGAGGCCAAATGGCATTTTGACATAGTAATAGGTGCCCCATTCTATGATGAAAGTTGTCTTATGTTGGTCCTTAGGGGAAATATGAATCTGATTATATCCTGAAAAGCCATCCATAAGAGATAACATTTTGTAACTAGCCATGTAATCAATAATGGCATCCATTTAAGGTAAAGGGAATTTATCCTTGGTACATGCAAGATTAAGATTGTGAAAATCAATACAAATGTGAATGACCATAGTTAATTTCTTCCAAATGGGAATAATGCTAGAAATCAATTCAAAATAATCCATTGGTTTGATAAATTTAGCATCAAGTAATTTAATGATTTCCTTATGACCAAGTTAAAACTTTGAGCAAAAAATTTCTTTATTTTTGATGCACAAGCTTGTCATCAAGATAAGTAATGATGTTATGCACCATAATTCTAGGGTGAATGTCAGGCATGCCCTCATAGGAACAAGCAAAAGCTTCATGAAATTTATCAAATAATAATATTAAATTATCATGCTCAAAAGGTGAGAGTTATCAAGAAACTATGATAGGTCAAGGACAAGATGGAGTACCATATTCAATATGAGTAATTTCTTCAATAAACATGGCCTTGTCATCTTGAATGTGGTATGGTGCATTGGGTAAGGTTGAGATTATATTTGTTTTAGGATCAACACTAGTGACAAAGTTGTTGATGTAAGGAGTTTTAGTTTTTAAATTTACAAGTTTATGATGCTATCGAGGAAGTTGAGATTCTCATGAATAAAGTAACTCAAGGATAGCTTTATCACTATGAAAGTTAGGAAGAGGACTATAATACTCAACATCTACTTTAAGATATAAAATTTGATTGCCATGGTGATGAGACTCATAATGTATCTGACCAAAATTGGTTGCCTTGGCATCAAGTGTAATTTTGGGAGTAGAAGAGATTGGTGTGTTGGTAGATTTAGTGATGGGAGAAGGCTTATATGTAATGATTGAATCCAATGGTGGTAAAGGAGGTATAGCAAATTTCATAGATTCAGATGGCATAATTTGTTTTACCACCTAAGGAGTATCGATAAGAAGATAATTGATAGGAGGTACATGATCCTCAGGATCTAAGGTATGATCTACAAAAATGGTATGAACACCTTGATTGAAATCATGAATTTGGGATAAGGTTTTTTGATAATGTTGGACATCCAAGTCTCTATATTGAGCTTGGGCCATCATATAGTTATCATTATATGTTGGAAAAATTGTAAATGCTTGAGAATTTAGGGGAGTTTCATAGGATGAAATCCCAATATTATTGAATGTATGAGGAAACATGATGAGAGGAACTTGAAATAATTTAGCCACTCTAAAATAATTGAAAGTGAAGGAATATTCTAGTAGAGAATGCTCATAAGCCTTGCATGGAGGGGGAAAATTAGTAATCTCATCCATGAGAGGAACAATATGGTCTCTTGGTAAGAGAGGAGGAAGTCATTATGAAATATAGGGAGGTAACTTGGTGGTATTTCAAGTACGTTGCAACTCATTGGGCTCATCATCATCAAAATCCACAAGAGTAACTTGTAAATTAGGACTCATGTTGATAAACTAGGGTAAAGGAGAACTATTTATCTTAAGAATCGTAGGAACATGATACTATAATTTAGGATTAGGTAGTTGAATACTCCATGGGTTAGGATTGGCTTCATGATTTTACTATTTTCCATTATGTAATAATTTAATACACTCACTACCAAATTAATAAATGGCCCTCATTTGATGAGTCCATGAATGACCAAGGAGTATATTATAAGATAAAGGAAAATCAATGACCATAATCTTGGTTTAAACTATTTTAGGTCTAATGGTTAATAGAATCCAAATATAACCAAGTGGATTTTGATTAATATTATCAAAACCGTGATAATGTTATGATCATGTATGATCCAAAGTAATTTGATTTGTTATATTTTTGTTTAGGTTTTATTTATGGGTTGGTTTCACCCATTGGTGGTTGGTTTTATAACCACCTTCTTCCTTTCTTAAGCTTTATAAGCTTACTTGTGTACAAAAATAAAATTATGTTTTTACATTGAATATATATTTAATAATCATATTGATATTCTTCTACTTGCTCCTGGCCTTCAGTGGTATCAAAGTGAGGATACAACCTTACAAGAGGAATTTTGAGTTCATAAAATACACTAAACACTTAAGAAGAGGTCTACAAATTTTTTAGAGTGATGTAATTTTGAAGAAGTTTTAGCAAATCTAAAAGATAGAATTTTCAATTCCCATTACCAAATGAAGTCAAAAATCATGCGGTAGATTTGTAGACAAATCGTGAAGACAAAAAGCTCACCAACAGAGGATGTGATAGAATATTTTTAAGGCTATTATTAAAGTGAAAGAAAAATGAATGGTCCTTGTAGAACAATGATATGAAGATCCATAGAAAGCTCACTTTTGTAATTTTATTTATTATTTAAGGATTGAAGAAGGTATGGTTTTTAGATTTAAAATTGTGGCTTAATAAAAAACAAATAAGTGATTTTTGTAAAGAATACAATGAATTGGATAAGGTATTAAAAATGTAGTAATTTATTATTTTATGTCAAAGTAATGTAGAGATGGCATAACACACTGATTAGAGGGATGCCATAATACCAAATTTGACTCATACAACTCTCACATAATTTTAGAAATGTACAATAGACATTAGGCATACCAATCACATCAAAACATGGCTCAATGAATAACTCTAGTGCATATGATATTCATGAGACCATATTGAATGAGTAAAGACTTTCAATTAAATATTTCATTTATGGTGCGATCAATTTTTTTAATCTTTATCCATCAAGAAATTTGGCAAGAAAAATAACTCTTTTCTCATGCAAAGTAAAAACACTTGGTAAAATATTTATGGTGCATTTTTTTTTAAATTTTCAATTGGCCAAGTCAAGGACATGTTAAGTATCTTGCATTTTTATACCCAAATAGATTGAAGGCAAGTTGGTCAAATTGCATTTTGTAAATCACTTACAATAGGGAGGTCAAGGATTCAAAAATCATTCAAAATCTTTTTTAAAAATATTCATTTTGACCTTATTATAAAAATTACATTATTGGATAAATAAGGGTATAATAGGAGTTATAAGGTGTAATTTATTACAATACCTAGGAATATTTTATATTTAGAAAATATTTTTGAAGGTAAAGTCAAAACCTAAAAATAATATCTTTTTGTCTTGTTTTGACTTGTTTCTTTATCAACATGGTAAAAATCATGAGTTTGATTCCCAAAAATGGTAAACTATCACCTAAAAATTATAAAGAATGGAATATGAACATAGAAAATACACTCATTTTTAATGACCTATGGGAAATCACTGAGATAGAAACCACACCAACAATTGAAGCTATAAAATTAATTGAATATCATAAACATGATACATGTGCACTCACACTTTTGAAATCATCTTTTGCTGAATAGGTAATCATTCATATTGAGATAGTTAAAATTGGGGCATGGAAATCTTGGAAAGTGTTAAAGATCTATATGACAAACAACTTATTGTAGACACTAGAAGACTACACACTCAGTTCTAGTTGTCAAAGTGCCTTGGTCATCTCTTTTACACTTAAATGTTGAAATGACCTATTTTTATCTAACCCATTCATCTAACTTGTCCTGACCCACCTTGAGTCCAAGTTAGCTAAATTTAGCCAACTCAACTCACTTTTTCTAGATAACGCCTTTTATACACCCTTTGAACCTCTTCAAACCCACTTCTATTCAGCACCTCGATTGTCGACAGTTAAGGTAACCATTGATGGTTAGGTCCTTGAGCTAGTAAATCATCACCAACTATTCTTGAGGCAATCAAGCACAAATTTAATAGTTTCCATTTGATTCATCTTCTAACACATCACAAACACCTCATAACCTAAAATTTTTATCTTCTTACTCCATCACCTTTTTATTATAAAAGGAAGTGAGAAAAAGGAGAATTGGATCCAAAAAAAATCAATATCTAAATTCTACATTCAAGCTATCTTCATACAGGTACTTAAGTCTTCCAAACATTTAAAGATTCTTCATTCAGGTTTCTCTAGCAACCATCAACCTGAACCTCTAGTAAATTTCTTCTATCTCTCTTTTACAAACTGTTATAATGTCAAAATCATTTCAAATCAGGTAAGCATTAGATTGCTTTCATTTATCTTTCTTCATTACACTGGTATATTCCTATCTAGATCTTACCTCTTTAAATCCTTCTTATAAGACCTCTGATCTCATCTAAGAACACCTATCTCTCCACCTTACCTTTTTCATATCTCAAATAGACTTGTACCCTCAATAACACCAAATCTACAAATCTTTTCCCATGCACATTCTGAGCATTCCCTGTCCCATCAAGTAACCACTAACAGTTGCCCCTAATTGGTGATGTTTACCCATAACCATTGACAGTTATCCCTTTGTGACCAAAATCCTCATTTTCTACCATTTAAGCAGTCGTTGACCAAACCCTATTTTCCCATTTTTGGTGCCAGGCCAGACTAGAATAGACTAGAATAGAATAGAACATTCATTTAGTAAATTAGTATATATTTTTTAAGTTTATTAGATCGTTAGCTTACATCAACAAAGAATTCATCTTGTTTAATTTTGTGTATGCTTAATTTCATTCATCTACTTTCAACATCAACTTGTTTTATGGGTGTGGATTGACAACCTCTATAGATAGCTCATGATTTCTTGGATCTAGCCCTAGCTAGGCAATCTACCCTTCCTCCTTGTCTAGAAAATAAGCTTGATTTGAGTGATTTGTTATGCAGGTCATCTTACCCTAACCAAACAAGATTTTTCCACTTCATCTAGTTCACATGCGCATTTCTACCAGGTTTTTCTACCATAACTATTTTACCCTTTTATGTAACTCTTATCCCTTTATTTCTTCTTAGTCATAAAAGTGAAAATTCTAGCGTAAATTTTTTGGCATACCTGATGGGACCCTATTTCCCTTTCTTCTTATTTTGAGATCTAGTTCCCTTTCTTCCTTTATTCTACACTCATCAAATGAAATCTGAAAATTTCCTTTTGGGTATAAAATGAATTTTTGCATTCATGGTTTACTTGCTTGATTTAGTTCACCTAGTTAATTAAATAATCCTGAATTAATCTTATCACACTTATGTTACACAACCAAAACATTCTCATGAAAATAAACATCATAAAATACTTGAGACAAGGCCCATTGCGATTTTATCACCCATTGGATCACCTTACCCTTTCTGACAATCCTACTTGGATTTCATCACCAAGGGAAGGACCCACTCTATTCTTTGGTAGAGTATAAACTCTAGACAAATTATATCTATTGGCTAAGTGGCCCAGTTCAACTTTAGGTTCGTGAAGTGTAGGGAGAAATCCCCCAGTACCAGGCTACATACTCAGCCCAGTACAGATTCTTTTTTAGCACCATAACAAACCTAAAACCATCCTTATCTTGCATTTTAGTACCTGGTTCATAATCTAAACTTCTTTCACACTCTCTAAGGCATAAGCTAATAATGATTTAAAATGAGTCCTAAGATTAATTATGCTTTTAGTTTGTGCATTGTTTGCCTTTAAATTTTCTTTGCTTGCTCATTATTTGAGGTGAGAGGTTCATTATTATTTTCCAATTCCTCACATGGTTTTTACTAGAAAATAGCTAAGGAATAAAACCCATCAAACATCCCATACCTCTTCTTCTTCATCATTCATGGGGTTTAATTTATAGGTTGAGGGTTCTCCTCACCATTCTCCCTCACCTACCATGCCTTAGATTGTTGTTGAGGGTGATGCCAATTTCACCACTTTCCTTGACAATAACCCCATTGCCCCTTAAATACTATCTTAACACTTTAGCTCATCATATCCCAATTGATTTGGTTCCTCTCATGGATTCTCATTTAGGCGTGCCTCATGAGCTTATGTTGGGTGTTAATTCTACCCAACCCTTGGTTACCCAAGCTCCATCTTTACCCATAACTCATTTTCTACCACCACCCAAATCCAAACCAATATTTCAACTCATAATCAAACACCCCTTACACCAACCAACACATCTAATGTTGGGGTAACCCAACCTCTTGTTACTTATCCCACACCCACCTTAGGGGTAACTTATACCCCTCTTTCCACCATTCCTTCCACCATCACCACCCAACCAACTTATACCCATCTTCATAACTTGGTACTTTCTATACCTCAAACTCTTCCATCTATTAACACATGAATTACTATTCAAAGTCAACCCCAACCCACTCATACATCCATACCTCCAACTATAATAACCTCTCAAAAAATTCTTTTAACCTATTATCAATATGTACCTAATCCACAAGGTCACTCAGCCCCTTCAACTCAATCTTATGTGCTCATGAATCCTTATGTCGCACCATCCCAACCTATTATAACCACCTACCAATATACAACATCTTCACAACCTCCTTATCAATATGTTGCATCTACCATACCTCAACCCAACCTATCCTTTAATATTCCATCTACCCAACCTCAAACTAACTTGGTCAAGATGTTAATTGACAAAATGACCAATCTTGAATCATCCATCTTTGGAACCCATAACCTTCACTCTTATTACCAAATATGCAATGAACCTATCCACCCATTCATCCCAATCTAGTCCTATCCTCCTCAATGGGAATTTACTAAATTTTTAAAATTTCAAGGTAAAGAGGACCCACAACAAAACTTGGAGGTATTTTTCCATTCATTCTATTTAATTTCACATGATGATGCTCTCCTCTTTTGAACCTTCCCCATGTATTTGATAGGACATGTTCTTGATTGGTATAGTTCTCTCACCAAACACTCCATTTTTTATTTTTCACAACTCACCCAAGTCTTTCTAGATCACTTTTTGATGAACATATCTAAAAAGGTTTCCATAACTAACCTTTATTCCATTAAGCAATTCAATGATGAATCAGTTACCAATTTCATTGCTAGATGGAGAGGTCTTATCATCCAACTTTCTTTCTCATTACCACAAACTAAATTTATTGATATATTTTCATGAGGTTGTGCTAAACACATTTTACCCACTCTAAAAATTCAAACTTTCTAAACTTTTGATGAGGCCTTTACCATGGCATGAAAACTAGAAATCTGATCTATTGAGGAAGGAAAATTATAACTTTGAAACAAGAATTACACCTTTAAATCTAATGATCCTTCCTCATCATCAAAACCCACCAATTAATCTAACCCTTCTAAACCTAAGGGATCAGTCAACTTGATTGTTCTCAAAATTGCTCCACCTCCAACCATCAACCAATCTAACCCCTCGACTAATTCCTCTTACTATTTCAAACAACCAAACCCAAATCAAACTTGTGGAAGTCCAAAACAATACACTCTTATTACAGAATCTTATGCTTCATCAAAACAAACATCATATAACTTCCACCCATAAAACCTCCTCAACAATTTGACACTACTTGTAGACACCTAAATCTGGCCACCAATGACCTCCAACTATGCTTTTGACCAATTTCCACCTAAAATGCATAATTTAGCCTAAAAATACTAAATCACATTAAAAGATTTGAATCTGATATAGTCAAGTGCCGATCTTGGCCAGGGTATCCCTAAATGGGGTAGTGTAATTTATGGGCTAGCTAACTTTGATCAAATCATTTCAAGTCAAAATGCTAATTTTGCACCTAGGTGCTATGTATTGCTCTTTTCTATCAAATTTATTGTATGGGACACATGCCTTTGTTATTTTGTGTTGAAAACATTCTAAATAAGATAATAGATCTAATGCATCTGACATCACATTCTAATTCCAATCCAGTCAAATTTTAGACCAATAACAAGGCATTCTTATCAATTTGAGTAAATTGTGCATATAGTACTTAATCATGCTTAAGATATAATTAAACCAAATTAGAGCCTAATTAATAATTCCATGGAAACTTGTTGAATACTTATTTTTAGAAATGAATATTGAATATCTGCATCATCAGGTGACATCATTTCTTGGGAAGACATACCTAGGCCATAAATGTATAAAATATCAAGGTTAACCCTTCCCATGCCTCATCAATGCATTCCATGCCTCTTAAATGCTCCTCTATCCTAAATATTGATGAGCCTATTTATGAATTTTAATTACAAAATTGGAGTAATCCTTAGCCACACATCTCAATCTTGAGATGGATGATTTAGGTTGATTTTAGCCATTTGCAAAAATCTATAAATAGGAGGCCTTGCCACATGAATTTTAATCTTAACTTGTGCAAAGTTACCATGCCAAATTGATTCCAAAAATCTCTCACATGCCAAAGTTATGATTCCAAGATATTGAATCCAAAGCCAAGTAAAGTGCCAAGGAGAGATGGAGGTAATCAAGCTTCCATTGATGCAGACTTCATGAGCACAAACTAAGCAAGCTACTACAACAAAGCATTTGGAGCATCAATGGAAGGTGAAGGATTCTTGTTTTTCCTTACTTTTTATTTATGATTTTCATTTTTTAAAAAATTAAGTTCACCCTAGTAACTAGGCATGAAGGTATTAGTTTAGTGTGCTTTTGATTTGATTTATCCAATAGCACAATACTAATCTCCTCTTCATCATCAAATTCATAGTTCACATAATGGCACACCTAGTGAGATCGTAACCCATAAATTTGCTCACAAAGCTTATACAAGCAACCCAGTAACCATTTTTAGGTAGGCTCTTAGAGTATAGAAGCAAAGAAAGAAAAAGTTTGAGTTAAAAAGTCCATTTGTATAAACCATGGTTTTATTTTTAGGATGACCCAACTCAGTTCTACTTTGGCCTGACTCAGTTCTAGCTAATCCTAACTCAACTTTGGTTTGGCTTGACTCAGCTCTGGCTCACCCTAACTCAACTCTATTTCATTCCAACTTACCTCTAGTTTGTCTCAACTCAGCTCTAGTTCATCCCAACTCAGCTCTAGATTAGCCCAACATGACTCTAGCTCACCCCAACCTGGCTCTGGTTTGACGTGACTTAGCTTTGGATCATCCTAACTTAGTTATGGTTCAGCTTGACTCAGTTTTGGCTTACCCTAACTTGGCTCTAGTTTGACCTGACTTAACTCTAGATCATCTTGACTCAGCTCTAGTTTAGCTTGACTCAGCTCTAGTTCTTCCTAACTTGGGTCTAGTTCACCTCAACTCACTTGTCCAACCTAGCTTGCATGTCAACCCAACTCACCTATCAACCCAACTTACCTATTCAACCCAACTCACTTGTCAACCTAACTCAACTACCAACCCAACTTGACTGTCAACTTGAGAGTTCATTCTTCAAAAGTTCTTATTTCATCCTCAAAAGTGCATCAAAGATAAGCAACTTACTAACATTTTTCTTGAAATATATACATGGAAAGTCATCTAAGAAAACTAAATTAGTGCCTTTCACACTTCATTTTAATGTTTCAAAATGAATTAAAAACTTTCATTTTGGGCTTAATAAAAAATTTAGGTGCTTAACTGAATGTTTTGATAAGTGAGGCTTTCAAAGGTATAACTTAAGACCAAGGGGTCAAAATAAAACCACCTAATCATGCAACTTAGTGCTTAAAAATGAACTCTTTTTTTCCAAGATTTTTATTTTCAATTAGAACTTGTTTGGAAAAAATAAGGTTTGCATGTGTATGCTCTTCCATTAATCCCCTTTAGGGAACCCTTGGAATCAAAAATGCCATCCTAATTACAAAAATCCAAGTCTAAGGCTTAGAAATAATGTAATCTAAAACACTCATCATAGTTTGGGTGACCTTGAAAATGACCCTAAAGTCTTTCTTTTTATGTCTTTCATTTCATTGCATCTTGGCTTGTGAGGGGGAAATCATTACCTCCTGTGAGTTATTTAGGAAAGCTTTAACCTGAGGTTTCATCTCCCAACATTGAATTCACCCACTCTCATTAGGATCAGAAGGTTTGATTGGTTAAACCACCTTTTAGTGATGGAGTTGCACATAGGATGTATATGCACTTTGGACATTGCACTAGACTGAGCTAACAATAGGATGTAGTAGTTGAAAAAAGGACTAGACCTTTTTACAACAAGCCAAGTGCCACAAACACCTAATTTTTGTGTTTTTCTTTTACATCATTTGACATGAAAGTCATTGTGCAATTGATCCCCCTAGACATTTCAAAAAATTTAGATCTGAGACAAATCCCCACTTGCTATGGAAGTATTATTGGTGGAAGGTGCATCTCAAGATCCATGTCATAGTACTATCATTTGAGAGAAGTGGGGGTGTAAAATCCCTACTATATAATGTACATTTACTTTTGGATGAACATTTAAAATCCTCTCAAATGATGTATATTGATGGATTCCAATAATACCAAGCAACCTTGTCAGTTTAGGATCTAAGAGTGATTAATTAGTTGGTTTTATCCTAGACTAAAGTTTTTTTTGGAGTCAAAAATTAGTGTGAACAAACAATACAAAAAAAAAACACATAGTCTTCATTTTCCTTTGAACAAAGAGGCATTATGTTGCTAACGTGAATCATCAATTTGCCTTGTTCAAGTTTCATCAAAACTTGGAGTCATATCATCCACTTTAGTATAGTTATGCTACCCAATTGAGTCTAGAGCTTTGCCAAAGTTTGTTTAAGTTCTTTGTTTATAATCTAAATTCAAAATTTCACCTTCATAAGTTCATATGGTTATTTGTCAAGTGGATATGCCATTCGCACTAAACTTGGTGTAACTTAGGTTTAATTTCCAATTTGGGTTAAAGATCATTTAAGACTCATGATCATTATCAACACTTGATAGACTTAAGTCATTTTGTGCTAAATACTTGCACTTTGAGTCTATACACTACAACATTTTGAGTCAAGAAAGATAGTGTTATGTTTTCAAATTGGTGTGAAACTATCTTTGCCTCAAAGATTTTTTAAAATAAGCATTTTGTCACATCTTTTGAGTAGTCTAGCATTGTTACGCTTCCCAAAACATTTTATATATTGTTTTAAAGGCCCTTTTGCATAGAGTTCAAATTTGTTCCCACATTTTCAAACCAATCTGAGTGTGCCTTTGTGAACCTTTGTCTAGATAATTTATCAAAAGACCCAAGTTTTGTACCATTATTTGTGAGAAAACAAACTATCTCTAAAGTGCCTTTTGTTTCATACCTTTTACCTATTTGATCAAGTCTATGCCCAAGAATCAAATGCCTAGTGTTTTTAATAAGTGTTTCAAATCTGTTATAAAAATTTCATCTATTTAAAAGTCTAGCTTTTGACATCATTTGGCCAAGAGTCCTAGCACATGCCTTGTTTGAGCCTAGATTTTAACATCATGTTTTACCCAAAATACCTAACAACTTTTAATTTCCCAGATTATATTGATTTGAAACACTTCAAATTTAGCATTTGACATTTTGATTTTTGGTTCATTTACTTAATTTTTTTGTGTAAGATGTGCAATGCTAGACACTTAACATTAGCTTGTGTTATCGCAAATATCTGCATAAACCTTTTGATCTTTTTGATGAATCTAGATCAAGTTTAAACATCATCTTTTCAGACAATGTCTTTTTAGAGTTTGAAGACCTCCATTTGTCATAAAGCATTAACTATGGATCCCAACATGTACTCCTACACTTTTAGTAGACTCATATACAACCCAGGGGTTATTAATATGGTTGTGCAAGAATAAATGGTGTAAGACCCCTATGCAGATAATATTGCTTATGAGATGGATCTTTATCACTCTTATAATACTCAATTAAGGGCACAAAGCCAAGATCCATTGGCTAACTATTTGGTTAATACACCAAATTATTTAGAACAAGACCAAGAATAAACCACACAATACCTAGCTACAATACCCAAAGCTGATGAACTAGTTCCTTAATAGTCATGCTTTAAAAATACACCTTCCACATATGATCCATTTTTATTTGAGTATCAGTTATTAGAGAATAAAGATGAGATTTTGGTTTGATCCATAGAGGTAGGGGCAATTTTCTAGTAGACTTCCCCCATGATAATTTACCAAGCCTAGTAAGAATGCCCCATAATATAATTTATGATCAACATGCTTCTTATATAAATGGCTCTAGTCCAAATAAAATATCAGGACCCTAATATGCTAAGAGAGGAAAAAACCTCATGGAAGGCCACTTTAACCAAATGTAGATGGCATATCAAACCTCCCTAAATCTAGCACATAATTTCAATCATATGACCATGGTGAGCAAACCTCTTATTGACTTAGTTCCTTCAACAAGAGTTTTGATAGAGTTAACTAGTCTAGAAAATCAAAGTTTAGACCCATTCATGTAGAACACTTTAGTTGAAAACTTATTTCATACCCCAAAAATTGAATAAGTCTCTTCTACTTCTATAAAACATAGTGGATAATGTGCAAGTAACGTCTAATCCACACCAAAGTAGTGTTCATATGGTAGTAGCTAGCCAAAAAATGTGTCTTTAGTTAACATTTCAAGTGATTCTCAAAATCATGGAGTAGGAGTTTCTATATCTCAGCCTCAACTAGCTGCTTCATCAAGCATGCAACCAACAAGATTAGGTAGTCAACTAACAACCAATATCACACCTCAATAATATAATGTGATAAATCCTACTCTTCCTCAATAAGTGATGAGTAGTATTCCACAACAATAGATACAATCTAATATACCAATGCAATACATTCATTCTATGGATAAAAATAATTTTCCTGGGATGGTCTTTGAACTAGACATCTCTAAGGCTTATGATGGAGTGGATTGGGGCTTTATTTTCAAAATACTTTAGAAAATTGGATTCCAAGATAGAGTAATGCAGCTCATTACAACATGTGTCACTACCATCAAGTACTCTATCCTTGTTAATGGGGTTTCTAGGGGATTATTCAATGGAGGAAGGGGTCTTAGGCAAGGTGACCCATTGTCCCCCTACCTATTTATTCTTATGGTGGAGGTTCTTAGCAAAAGTATCATGAAGTTTTTGGGATCCTAAGAAATCAAAGGTATTAAACTTGTTTAAACAATAGATCCTGCTATCATACAACAATTTGTTGATGAAACTATCCTATTTGGAGCTACCTTGGTGGTGGAATATAAGAAATGGATGGAATTTATCAAGGATTATGAGGATGATTATTGCCAAATTATCAACTATGATAAGATCTTGGTCTACTTTTTCAACACATACCTAGACCTTCCATATAAAATCATGAGGATTCTTAGTTATTCAAGTGATGAGCTCCTAGATACTTATATTCATATATCATTAGTTGTTAAATATGTTTTGCCCTTATATTATAATTATATCCTTGAAAGAATTCAAAATAAGTTGGAAGGATGGAAAAAAAAGCTATTGAGTCAAGCTAGAAAATATCAACTTCTAAAGGCCTCCCTTTAGGGAATTCCTATTTATTTCCATTCCCTCTTCAAAATACCAAAATATATAGCTAAGAAAATTTAAATAATTTAGATTAATTTATTATGGATTGGGGTGGAATATAAAAAAATAATATCCCTATATAGCTGGGATAAAGTATGCAAACATAAATTTCAAGGACTTGGAATTAGAAAAAATCACTTGACCAACAAAGCTCTCTTGGATAAAATTAGGTGGAATTTCATGAGTTGTGTTAGGTTGTGGAGCTAAAAGCTTCACTGGTGCAAACATAGAGGAGGGTGCAGACATAGAGGAGGGTGCAGTAGCGTTGCTGGAGTGCCAGAGACACCAGCGTCGATCAGGCCAACAGGCGTTGGCAGGATAGGGTAGGAGAGCAACCGACGTCAGTCAGAGATCGGCTGGTGTCGGTGACCCTTAGGCGGACAGGGACCGGCGTCGGTCACCTGTGTAGTTCAACTGCGAGCTTATTATGGGTAGTTGGTTGTCGAACCAAGTGTTTGCATGCTTAGTGCTAATTATAGACTAAGAGCTACGGATCTAATTATTGTACTGAGTGTCTAATTATTGTCTGAATGAGTTCTATATAATAGAATCATGGTTGTATTGGATAGGTGTTCTAGTTTGAGTTGAGCAAAGTTTGTTCCTTCTATGTGTGAGGTGAGCAAGGGTGTTCCTCCTAGTTCCACAGCAGTACTAGGCGTGTTGGTGCTAGATTGGAGAATCAGCAGGGTTCTTCAGGAGTGTATGATCTTAGTCATCAAGTGTGCATGGCTTCTATAGGAGATCTACATGGTAAGTAAGATCATTGATATGCAGGTGTGTGTGTGTGCAAGGTCAAGGTTCACAGGTGTGCAGAACCACTTATTGATATGTAGGTTGGAGATCAGATAGGACAGCAACACAACAGGGAGCAGTATCAGGTAGGATCTACTTGGAGTACAGTGTGTACTCATTGGTATGTACGTGGAGTACATGGAGAGCAAAGAGGAAGGCAAGGCAGTTCCTTCCATAAGTATGGTCTATTCAACAGTAGGTTGTTGCAGGTTCATGGGAGATCTACTTGAAGTACTTTGAGTACTTATGGAGTGCGTGGAGCACTTGTGGAGTGCGTGGAGCACAGGTGTAAGGTGAACACCAACTCTGTGTTTGAGTTGGGTGTTGGGACCTAGTAGAGAGAGCTTTGAGGAGAGAATTACTGTTCACTTGAGGTGTAGGAAACCTTTGAAGAGGTGGTGGAGAAGAAGTGGCATCTTCTTTATTGTATTCTTTTCTGTAAGAGTTATTAATACAAGTTGTGTATTGTCTCTCATATTCTGTGTTATTCTGAATTCTAGTTACTTGTTGATTCTGGTTATTTCCGCATATTAAGTTGCTTGAAGTTGGTAATCAATTGTGTGCTTCCGGAGTTGGGTTCTTATTTCCCCAACAAGTGGTATCAGAGCATGTTTGTTGTTCGTGGTGCCTGACAAGTGGTATCAGAGCTAAGGTTGTAGGAAGCAGGTTTTGTGTCTTGGTTACAGGACACTCTCAGGGGTTTCTGATTGAGTGGGAGTAGAGCAACGGTAGATCAAAGTAAGCTAAAGATGGAAGAGTTGAAAAGCACAGATGGTTACTTAAGGTCCCATGGAAAGAAAGAGCAGGTAAAAGAAGATTGTTGGTTGGTAGTAGATCAACATGAAGAAACTAAAGATATAGATGTAGCAAGTGTTGTTGCACAGGATGTGTTTGCAAGTTTCTTGGATAAAGTTAAATCTTGGATAAAAGATTTGGTTGCCTCTTTCCATGCAGCCCCAGGTAGAGGAGCTGGTGAGCCTTGCCAAAGAATTGGCAAAGGGGAAGTGAAGCTGAAATTACAGGTGGCCAACACATAGGTGTTGATGAAGGTCATGCAAGTCCCAGGTTTGGAGATATGGCTAATTTCTTCAAAAAGATTGGGTGATGAGAGATGCACAAGAACTCTCACAGCGGGTGCACTTGAATTAGCTAGTGGTAAGAAAACAAGTACTCTTTATCTACTTGTTTATATTACTAATTCTTCTTCTGTAGCAGAGACGTGGCTTCGTAGGCTTGGTCACATGAGCAGGGAGGAGATGCATGTTCTTAAGTGGAAGATAGATGTATTTGACAAGCTTAAGAACTGGAAAGCCTTGGTGTTCTTGGAGGAGATGGCGGATAGAAATCAGTGGATGGGCTAGATACTTCTGAGCAAGAGCAATTTGGACATGGATTTTGATTCAAAGGAGCTCGTAGGTAAAAAGTCATCACTCACAGGGGAACACAGATACCGGCATTGATCAGGAGGAACCGGTGTTGAACAGACAGGTGTCGATGTCGGTCATGTGCAGACCGAAGTCGGTAGTGTCAGGCAGGGTAAGACTGATGTCGATCAGTAGGACCGACGTCGGCAACAGGGACACTGATGACGGTAGGTTGGTAGTCAGGGACAGATGCATGGGAACCAACGTCGATCAGATGTAGACTGTGGAGTGACTGAGGTCAATCACTGTAACAAATTTTGGGTGGACAGCATGTTGTCAAGGAGTCTCAAACACCCATACAGAGGACTGAAGACGTAAGTAGGCCCTCAAATTCATTGTTCCTCTTCTTTATGCTCATTGCTGGTTGTAGAGCAGGAAGGATCCAGGAAACAGGTGGGAACATGGCAGGAATATGATGTAGAACCAAATGAGAGTTTTGGTAGGGTTGCCAGCCGGTGTGAAAGCACAGAGACAAATGGATTCCTTAGTTGAAGAATAGAGAGAATAGATACGTGAGATGGAAGACCAGGCATATGGTCTTGAGGAAGCTGCAGGACAGTGGTACAGGTTTTGACAGGTGGAAGACGAAGCATGGATTCAGTCAATGTCAGGGTAACTACTGTGGTTTGCCTTACCAGGTGGATGATGAGTCGCGACATCATTCTGTTGCTGTATGTGGATGGTATATTTGCTAGCAGGGTTAGTACATACAGGGTTTTGTTGAGCTAAGGGTAAGATTAGTTCAGTGGCATGTCATGAGGAGTTTGGAGCAGCGGAATTCTTTGACATGGGAGGCATGGAGATCACAGGTAGATTTTATCTCCAGTGGGAGCTGATGTGAATTAGGTGTTGGTGAGGTTCAGGATGTAGAGCCAAAGCACACTAAGGGCTGGATAGGTACAGTGTCTGAAATCACATGAGGTCTGGTATAGATCTGAGTATTCCAATGCAGTGGGAGCTGTTAGAGAGTTCAAAGCCAATTTAGGGAAGTGAGTTCTCAGGGAGTTGAGAGGGACCAGCAGCAGGGATTCATGCTATGCAGGGTCAGGACTTCACTACATGGGTTTGTAGGTTTGGATGTGGCAGGGTACTCAGATGACAGGTGGTACACCATGGGATGTGTGGTGGGATGTCTTCAGGATTGAGCTTGAAGAGGGATACAAACCAGGAAATAGATTAGACAGAGTACAGGTATAGGTACAGTGCAACTGTTTATCTCTAAGTGGGAGATTGTTAGGTTGTGGAGCTAAAATCTTCACTGGTGTAAACACGGAGGAGGGTGCAGACACAGAGGAGGGTGCAGTAGCATTGCTAGAGTGCCAGAGACACTGGCATCGGTCAGGCCAACCGACATCGGCAGGATAGGGTAGGAGAGCAACTGATGTCAGTCAGAGATCGGCCGACGTCGGTGACCCCCAGGCAGACAGGGACCGGCGTCGGTCACCTGTGTAGTTTAACTGTGAGCTTATTACGGGCAGTTGGTTGTTGAACCAAGTGTTTGCATGCTTAGTGCTAATTATAGACTAAGAGCTACAGATCTAATTATTGTACTGAGTGTCTAATTATTGTTTGGATGAGTTCTATATAATAGACTCATGGTTGTATTGGATAGGTGTTCTAGTTTGAGTTAAGCAAAGTTTGCTCCTTCTGTGTGTGAGGTGAGCAAGGGTGTTCCTCCTAGTTCCATAGTAGTACCAAGCATGTTGGTGCTAGATTGGAGAATCAGTAGGGTTCTTCAGGAGTGTATGATCTTAGTCATCAGGTGTGCATGGATTCTATAGGAGATCTACATGGTAAGTAAGATTATTGATATGCAGGTGTGTGTGTGTGCAAGGTCAAGGTTCACAAGTGTGCAGAACCACTTATTTATCTGTAGGTTGGAGATCAGATAGGACAGCAACACAACAGGGAGCAGTATCAGGTAGGATCTACTTGGAGTACAGTGTGTACTCATTGGTATGTACGTGGAGTACATGGAGAACAAAGAGGAAGGCAAGGCAGTTCCTTCCATAAGTATGGTCTGTTGAACAGCATGTTGTTGCAGGTTCATGGGAGATCTACTTGAAGTACTTTGAGTACTTGTGGAGTGCGTGGAGCACTTGTGGAGTGCGTGGAGCACAGGTGTAAGGTGAACACCAACTCTGTGTTTGAGTTGGGTGTTCGGACCTAGTAGAGAGAGCTTTGAGGAGAGAATTACTGTTCACTTGAGGTGTAGGAAACCTTTGAAGAGGTGGTGGAGAAGAAGTGGCATCTTCTTTATTGTATTCTTTTCTGTAAGAGTTATTAATACAAGTTGTGTATTGTCTCTCATATTCTGTGTTATTCTAAATTCTAGTTACTTGTTGATTCTGGTTATTTCCGCATATTAAGTTGCTTGAAGTTGGTAATCAATTGTGTGCTTTCGGAGTTGGGTTCTTATTTCCCCAACAAGTGGTATCAGAGCATGTTTGTTGTTCGTGGTGCCTGACAAGTTGTAGAAAGGAGTGTATTATTATGAGAGTAAATTTCCTATCAAATAACAACCTTGATGCTTTCCTTCACACTTTTGTTATCCCTAGAGGATTGGTGGTTTGAAACAATGTATTGAAAAGTAAAACCCTACTTCAACAAGGCATTAAGTGAAAATTGGGGATGACAAAAACATTAAATTTTTGGGAGGATAATTGGCTAAAGGTCATCCCTATCTATAAGATACATAACTTCAAAATACTTACTGATAGAGCCATCACTCACTTTGGGAGATTAGCTACTGATTATCTTCTACCTAGTAACAATGACTAGAAATAGCTATCAGATTGCTATCAAGACCACAATGACCTTCTCTTGATTGTTAAGGAATTAAAGATTTTCCTCTAAGACTATAAAAGTTCTATATTCCCCTCAAGGGATAAATTTATTTGGGCATAGGATAAAATGGGATTTTTTACAGTTAGTTCAACATATAATCTACTCCTTGAGTTCAACGAGGACTCAAACTTCTAGAGAAGGGTCTAGAATCACAACTTTATTCCCAAAATCAATCATTTCTAGTGGCTTATCACTCATAATAAGATTTTTAATATAGATAATATCTATATCAGAGGCTTTTAAATTCTTAACTATTATACACTATGTAAAAAAGAGGAAGAATCAGTTTCCCACCTCTTATTGTACTGTGAGTTCTCTTGGGAGGTGTGGAGCCTAACTTTGTAGAACCTGGGAGTCTACTAAAACATGAATCATGACCTCCAAAATGTCATTATAGGATTGTTATCCCCATTTTTACACCCTTTATTCATAGAGATATGAGCCCAAATTCCCCCCATTCTGACCTAGGAACTTTGGAAGGAGAGTATTAATAGGATATTTAGTGACAAAGCTAGAGATCCCAAGGAAGTTTTCCATAGAGCTACTAAATTTATGTAGGAAAATACCTCTTGTATCACTTTTAAAGTTTTATAATTCCCTCCTAATAAGTTGGAATAAATCATAATCAATTGGTGGAGCATCCTGGTCCATATTTATAGAATTAATAACTCTAAGAGGATTGCTCATGCTTCTACCAAATGGACTCTCCCTTTTACTGGATGGATGAAGGTCAATTTTGATGGGGCTTCTAAAGGTAACCTGGGTCAAGTTAGTGTGTGAGGACTAATGAGATCTAAAAAGGGAGAGTTTGTTATGGCATATGCTAGCAAAATTGGAGTAAAATATAATAATGTTACTAAAGCTATGACCCTCCTTTGGGGTCTCAAAGTGGATCTTGCCTTTGGAATTAAAAATATCTCAATCAAAGGTGATTAAAAACTTATTATTGATGTTGTTAAATATAAATCAAGGGTGGGTTGGAAGATTGATGAAATTATAGAAAACACTAGGAAAGTCCTTGGTTTTGAGGGAGTTAAGGTTAAGCATATTTATAGAAAGGGAAACCAAGTGGTGAATATAATGACCAATTTGGGAATCAATATTTTCCATTTAAGATTTTGGAGGAACCTAAACAATCTACCTACCAATGTTAGATATCTCCTCCAATCAGAGGCCCAACCTTATTTAAATCAATGACCTATATAAAATGTTATTGGTTAGAATATATTTTAATATATATTCTAATTAGGGGTCTCATGATAGACATTTGTCACTTGGAGGGGCGGATAGGTGTGTTCATCAACATGGATAAGATGATGCAAGATTACACTTTAAGTGTTGGGAAATTCCACATCAACAAAAGTCATATTGGTGAAAGTTTGAGACATCTACCTAGATGTCACATGAGGTAGTTCCAATTCCTAGTGGTGCATTCTCCAACTGATAGCCTACACAAGCTGCACTGCACTATAAATTATTACTTGATTAATATAAATTATTTTAAGTTTGATCTTATGGGTTTTAGTAGTAATAAGTGATGGTTAAATGATGATAGTCACACCATTGTTTCTAGACTCTTCTACATCAAACTGCATTATCTTTGGGTGTTGAAATTTGCTTTGAGAAATCCTCTCTTCAATACCAAGAAGATCTTAATCATGGGTGGAGACAAGGTTATAATTGAGTCACAGTCCTATGCTATGTTTAAATCAAACACCATGCTCTGGAGCATTTGTTATGAGGGAGGCATTTCTCCTTTCTTGGAATGCCTCAATGGATTTGATGAAAATATTTCAACCCGATTTGCTACATCTTGGGATGTGGATCGCAAGGTGTGGGTTGGGGGAATCCAATTCAAAGTAAGTGAAGATACTATTGCTAAAGCCATAGGTATTTATTATTAGGGATGAATACTAAATAAACTAACCAAATTCTAGGACCTTGAAGGTATGAAAAAATTCTTCAAAGAAGGTGAGGCACTAGTTTGATTGCAAGGTGGCTTTGGCAAGGAGAGCCTTGTCTACCATTGGGACAAGGTCTATTTTTTTATTATGAAATATATTACTTTGGAAAGTAGATTTAAATGTTACTATCATTATCACTTTGCTATGTTAAACCATTTTTGTTAGATGTTGCTTATGATTTTTTTGTACTACCTATTATCATCTCTTGATTCCTCTATGAAAATTACCAAGAGTGTGCATGAAAGCAACCCTATGGTCACTACCATCCCACTCCACTAAAGCCTAATTTTATATCTCTATCATTTCCACCTAGAGATTTGCCTACCTAAACCCATTAAATCTCATTTGGTTGATGAGCCCCATGACAGTGATTCAAATGATAACATTCTTTTGAGTGTCAGGTTTGTTATCCCTTTTAAAAACAAGGTCTCTAGCACTATCCTGAAAGATTCCCTAGGCACCCTTGAATCTCCCCTTAAGCCTAAAGATCTAGTCACAAATTCCCTAATTTCATGATCCTACTCTAAAAAAGGCTCCAAGTCCACTCTTTTGTAGGGAACCACTTTTTCAACTCTAGAGGGTGATGCGACTGTGTCCCCTAGCCAATCACAAAAAGTAATGGTTGAGGGGTTGTGTGAATTGAAGAATATACCATCACACTTCAGGTAAGAAGAAGATGAAGGGAGACACTCGAGAATAATCTATGCCCAAAAAGGTGGGTAAGAAAAAAGATAAAAATGCTATTGGGGAATAGAAGCAAGGTAATGTAACTATGGACAAGGAGCATTTTGAGCACCAATAGCAATGGGATGAGGATGTTAATAAATATATTGGTAATGAGATCCTAGGGATCACTAATAAGAGATCAAGCATCAAGAGATCTAGTAAATTGGTAGGTGGTAAAACCCTAGTGTTGAAAATTGTCGACTACTCATCGACCTCTAATCTAGTGGATGAAGTTGAAATCATAAAGGTTAAATCCACTCCTGACCAATGGGAAGAAAAGGAGGACACAAACTAATTCAAGGAGTTAAATAATTCCTTCTATGATTCTGATAAGGAGGATACTGAGTCCATGGATGCTCATGTGAAAGAAGATGCCAATGACAAATCTTTTGACAATTGTACTCATACTAAAAGTATTTTGAGGAGGTTAAGAATGGGTTGTGTTCTCTTAAGAATAAAATGAAAGTACTAACCACCTTGTGCGTGAAAGTCATCCAACATGTTGCTACTTCCTTGCATGTCTTATAGGATGGTTTGGGCAAAGAAATGGACATGAAAGGTAATACTTCTAATAAGGAGGAACTCGTATCTTTCCTCAAGGAAGATTGGAAATATCTACTTAACTAGTCTTTTTGCTTTTTCCTGTGTCTGGGCTTTGGTCTTTTTATGCTCTTCTACTAGTCTATAGTTTGTTTGCTATTGTTCCACTATTTGTGGTCATCAACCTATTTTGTTACCCCTGGGTATTTTTATAATAAGGATCTACACCCTTTTTTGCATCTTATCAATACCAAAAACATCAATATGGAGTTAATAAATCTAAATGCCATCTCTAAATAAAAACATAAATCAAGTACCAATTATGCACATACATTATATACACTTTAAGCATAACCAATCCCTTTATTTCAAAAATTGAACATGATATGATTCTTCATGAATTCAATATTTTATCAATTTAATTGTTAGTGTAATATAAAATAAGATAAAACTATGAATATTCAAATGATACAAACTAGGGTAATAATCACACAGATTTTAATGTAAAAGGATAGATTGATATTACAGCTACGATATTTAAAACTAAAAAAACAAGAAATAAGAGATGAACTTAGCTGATTTTTTATCTTTGTCACTTACTACATTCATCACAGTCCCTAAAAATGCTATATATACTTTCTAACCACTCAAATATGGAAACATGAGCTCAAAACCCATGCAAATGTTTTTGAAGAAGCTTATAGCCCTAAAAAATTTGGTATTGTCCAGGATTTGTCAGTACTATCCTATTTGAATTTTCAAGTCTATGACACCTCATACTATTGTGTTTTCACCTATAGATTTATCTTGTGTGTGTGATCACACTCAATCCTATGTAAAAATCCTTTTTGTGGTTCACCTTGATTTGAACCCCTAATTTATTTTTTGACACAAGATACATATTTAAAAAGGAGTTATAAATATGGGTTAGATATCCCTAACCACTCCTTATCAGGTGAATTAGTATTTTATACATTCTAATACTCTTAAGAAGGCTCAACCTCCATGTATTTATCCCACTTAGGTGTGTGTGCACACCATCATGATCATGTTAGAATATAATGTAATGTTTATCTTTGACACTTTAAAAAATGAAACTTTAAAATGTGTTTGTATTGAGATTTGGATCTAGGGCTACTCCTTTAATGTTTTTTTAGATGTGTATGCTTTTGTGATAATGTCTCAAGGGAGTGTTAATAGATTTTTCAAGATTTTTAGGATTTTCCAACATGAGTGCTAGATAATGACTAAGTTATTATGACCTTGGATTTATTTTTATTTATATATGACTATTTGATATATCCCACCATGAATGACCCTTAAAATGTGTCTAGGCCAACCTAATGGAGACACCTTAATTTTTAAAAATATCTGAGTGTTATTAAAAACTATCAATAGATTAAAAAACCTATAGAAAACCACAAATGTTTGATTATTATTTATACTATCTTAGGAATAAAAATCAATAATATAATATATGTTGATAGTTTGTTTAGGATTATGGAGTGTTTTTACATAGACTAGGGTAATCTTGAATATATGTTCTAGTAAATTGGGTTGGGCAAGACAATAGGTGGGTAGAAAAATAGGGGAAAGTGTGAAAAAGAGTCAAAATCTATACACATAAGTCCATGCATGTTGAAGTGTTCCAAAATTGATGTTTCCAAGTGTCTAATACCAATTTTTGGTGTCTAAAAATGCCCCCTTTAATCTAGTATTGAAAATGCTAGATTATAAGGATAAAAGAAGAAATTTGGTACCTATGATTAATCATACTTGGTGATTACATATATTCCCTAATGTCTCACTTTCTCCATGAAAAACTTAAAAGGAAACATATACATATCATTTTAAATTCATGATAAAAAAAAATGAAATAATATAGATCGATCAATTACTGGAAATTGGAAAGTCAAGAAATGAGTACACATGAGGGTATACAGACCAAACTTACATTTTTTGAACTTGTTTGGAGAATGACAAAAGGTTATTCAAGGAGATGTAAGTAATAAAACCATGAGTTGATAAGTATAAATTATTCAACCCCTATTAGAGATAGATAATTGTTACAAGTTGGGAAATATAAAAATCTTAATCACACTACTCTAAATATCATCATAATGCTTTTATGGAACCCAAATCTAGGTTTGTATGCAAAGGTGGAACCCTAAAATAGGTTTGTATTTCAAGTGGAACCACAAAATAGGTTTCTATATAAATTTTAACTTTGAATAAACCTTTGTATATGGGTTTTAGATCCAAAGTGATTAAGCAATACCATCCTTCCTCATCAATACACAACATAGAAACAAAAAGTGTTTTCATGAATAAAATTCATGCTCAAAATATGATCCATTTGTATGTCAACATGATATATAATGCCATAATGTTTTTATCATAGTGTCATATTATGTCTCTTAATCTGATAAATCTAATAAATCACCTCAATTTTACCCATATAATCTATCTCAAAATGTCATAGAATATTCCAATTATTCCTCATAATCATGTATATTTCCCCACATATACCTTTATATACCCCATATAAATCACATAATCTGAGATAAAGTGTAAATTATCTATATTTTAAGCCATGTATCTCTAATACAATCCCACTATATGCCCCCTTTTGATGAGGGATGAATTTTGTGAATGACTCATCTCAAAATAAAGAGATATGTACAATATGTGCTATATAAAAAAATAGATATGTATACACAGATGAAAATATATGTCAAGTTATAAATATTGGATCATTAAATCATGCATGAAATATGTAATCCAAATTAATGGACATATAGGTTTCATGTCTAGTAGATATAATAATTAGCCATGCGATAATAAGAAATGTAGTAAATACGTGATAGAAATAATGAAATTGCACACAATATAATAATGCATGATATAAATCATGGAAATAAGAGCATCATTAATAATATATATTTTTTGTGTATTAAGTGCTTGTGTTATTTAGGATGATGATATTATGTCTCTCTCTCTCTCTCTCTCTCTCTATATATATATATATATATATATATATATATATATATATAATGATAATATTGTGTGTGTCTCTCTCTATGTCTCTCTCTCTCTCTCTCTCTCTCTATATATATATATATATATATATATATATATAGAGAGAGAGAGAGAGAGAGAATGATAATATTCTCTCTATCTCTCTCTCTATGTGTGTGTGTGTGTGTGTGTGTGTGTGTGTGTGTGTGTGTGTGTGTGTGTGTGTGTGTGTGTGTGTGTGTGTGTGTAGGAACACACACACACATAATATTATCATCATGAAGCACACAAGAACTTAAGACACAACAAAACTCTGACTTGACTCTAACTTGACACAAACACAACATGTTTATGTCATGGACTAGACAGTCCTCTAACATAAATAATGTATGATATGACAAGACATAAATTATTAATGAAATAATATAATTACATAATATATCACACATCAATGATCACATAATGTAATATTCATAAACATTAAACATGCACCAAGAAATCAACTTTAGTCTACTTAACGAGTCATCCAATATAACAAAACAAAATACGCATAAGAAATAACATTGTAGAAAGTATAAGAAATATAAATTAATGAATAATAGTCTACTATGATCAATGGAACAATAGATAAAGATATAAAATGATAATTGTCCAAAGATGTCCCTAGTGTAAACATGCCCTAATGTAGAAAGGTAGCCCCTTGGTGTAAATAATGTCACACATCTATATGTCTATGTATCATATGTAACTTACATGTCTAAAACTTAAATAATTTATAATATTAAAATCATGTGCATATAAAAATAGATATACAATTCACCATGTATATGATAAATAACATCAACCAATCATTTATATTAGCAAATAATGTTATGCATAAGTCCTTGTTTTGTGTTTTTTTAGTATTTCAATTTTTTGTGTCTTTTTATGTTTATGATTTTTTATTTTTTTATTTTTTTTGAAATTTAAATGTTAATAAATTATCCCATCAATGGGAATCTCACATGTAGGTCCTAGATTGATCAATGTAAATATCACATGTTTTTGGTGAGGAGTAATATGTATAACATTATTCAAATTGGATAGGTGATCATGCACTATAAAATATTTAGAATCCTCATCATAGTCAACATGATAATATATATTATATGTATATTTAATAACCATAATATATTTTTGAATCACTATATGCTAGAATAATGTGTTAGTGTTCATTGCAGAGTATGCAAATAATATTTCTATGGAAATATCTTATCATGTGAGGGACTAGATAACACATAGTAAAAGCAAATAAATCATTGATGGACATTGGAGAATCAGTCTTTGAGGAAAATAAATTACTTGTATTTGATTTATATTTGTAGGATGAGCCTATATAGGACATATAATAGGTTATTATGGAGGTGGCAAAGTAAATGTCTCTGACTGAATAGGGTACTCATATGGAATACACATAATTTTAACCCCTCAGTTTATATAGACATACTTTAAGAATAAAAATAATAAATATGGATTTATTAATTTATTATGTATCCATATACATCCTAATAGTATGTAAATTTTCCCAATATTGGAAACAACTAATAACCAAGTAGCAATTATTGTAGGCCCTACCTAAGTTTTAACACAATGCCCCCAAGAGAGTTTTGTCATTTTACATCAAATAATTTTACCATAGTGTCCAATAATAGTAATAAATGTCATCATTCATATGTTTTACTTAACCTAGTATCCACCATAATACTGCATATAGGATGTGAGTTAATGAAATCATGTATAAACAAAGGTGCATTGGTAGAATCATCATAAATAATCTCATGGTTATCAAATGTGTTTGAAGGTATTTATACTTATGTATATTTAAGTTTACCAATAATAACAACTATAAGATAATCATCCTCAGTTATTGAATCATAATAAGTTAGAGGAGGATGTACATTATAAGTCATATGCATCTCAGGATTAGTCTTGGTTCATTGTGCCTCATGTTTGGGAAAAGGAAATGAGAATATATTAAGATTCATATTAGGTAATGAAATTGAAACATTAATATGTATATTAATAGAATTAATATCAATAATATTATCCTCAATTAAATATTTATCTTATGTCATAAACCATAACATATATTATTATAATTGCATGTGCATATATGCCAATCAAAATATGCATTGATATTTAACCCCTTAGGATTTGCCTTTATCATATCAAATTTCATTGGTGGAGGGAGAGATAAGAGATTACACTTGAGTAGATTCTATAAAAACTTATGCTGAATTTTTGATAATTATGTAAAATTCATTCTTTGAGTAGATACGACATGCATATTAGAAGGTTGTGAAACTATGTTAACCATTGTTTTATCCTCATTCTTAGTATCATTTACCTTAGATTTGAAATTTGGTTTTATTTGAAACTTAGAATTGGTAGATGTTATAAGATTAGTCCCATACTTTATCCTATTCATATAAATTATTTAAACTTAATGGTATTTAATATGTCTTGCAATTTGTTATCAACTATATAAATTTTCATTTTGGAGTTCATAGACTTCTAATGAAGCATAATCACTAGTGGTCTCATTAGGTACTTTATTGAGATTTAAACTTTGAACATAGGAGAGATTATCAATGATATAAATATAAAATTGGGCTGATAATTGATCATCCAATGGATTGAAACCATGTACTAACTAGAGAGGAAGGTCATAAAAGCATCACAAGGCATAGTACTTAAGACTCCTAGGAAAAAATTTGGCTAATAAATTGTCATTAGAGGCATAGTATAAACATGTTTCATGGAAGATTATAAGATGTTTTTAGGATCACATTTACCATGATAAGGTGTAATCTTGGGTGCATTAGATCATGTAGGTAAAGAATAAATGGAAAACTATGGGGCCAAAGGGTTGTTTAATAATTCTTTATATTTTTACAAATAAACCACTCTATAATAATTGTTATTTAGTTGGAAAACCTTAGATTAAATATCAATAATAGTTTATATAAGATATTGATTATTAGGCATAATATATTGATTAATAATATATTATGTAACATGAGTGGAAAAACTATGATGCACAAAATTATGTTGCATAGGAATAACCATATAAATATTAGGATTAACTTGTGCTCGCTCACACCATGTGTGGGCATCACTTATGTATCCTAAGATGTAGACACATTAATAGTATAATTAGGAGTAATGGTATAAATAAATAATGTATAATATATGCCTCTAAACTTATGATTAGTATCATTTAAAATTTTAGAATTTTGTTCCTCAAACATAGGTTCCTTAGCAAGCTTTTTCTTTTCATCTTTAGTTACATGTAGCAATGCATCAGCCATGTGTGGATTCATTTTAAGATATTGATCTATATAATCAAAGTGATAATGAAAATCACTATGATAATTTTAATTATGACCACACAAGTTAATTATATCTTTCATTACGATTATCTTAAAATAAGGGAAAATAAGAAATTAGATCTAAAATTCAAACCCTAATGTAAGATAGATATGAAACCTTAAGAAGGAAAGATGAAATATTAAGGTAGAAAATAAATAAGGTTTTCTATGCTAAAGTAAATCACCAAGTTAAAAATATATATGTATTTTTTATTAATGTAATCTAAAACAAGATAATACTATGAATATTTTGATTATGTAAAATAAGGCAATAATCACACAAATTTGAATGTATAAGGATAGATTGATATTTCACTTAGCATATTTAAAATTGAAAAATAAAGAGGGGTTCACTTAAACAATTTATGTTGTTTTTTGAATTCATCATAGTCCATAAAAAAATTTGTATATCAACTTTGTAACTAATCAGTTATGAAACATGAGTTTACAACCTATGAAGATGTTGCTGGAAAATCTCAGACCTCTATAGTGATTAGAAATGTCTAGTTTTAGTGGTACCATCCTAATTCATAGTGCATGTCTATTACACCTTATACCATTATGATGGAAAATGTAGATGTATCTTGTGTGTGCATTCACGCTATATCATATGGACAAATACATGTTTTGCTTATCTCTTTTATTTTGAAACCGAATTAGACTTTTTCCACAAGATACTCTTTAAAAATGGGTTTATAAATATGGGTTGGCCATCTAAAACCACTCCACACTATGAGATTTAGAATTTCATTATTAAAATATATAAATAAGGCTCAAATTTTGGGTAGTTCTCTTATATGGTTATGTTTGTGCATTATGTTGATCATGTTAAAAGTCAATATAATGCTTGGATTTCTATACTTTACAACCTATAATTTTGACCTACATTTGTATTAAGATTTGGCTCTAGGTATGATCCCTTAAGGGGTTGTTATATGTGTAGGCATTATTTGTAATGTTTCAATCCAATGTTAATGGATTTCTCAAACCTGTTAGGACTTTCCAAGATAAGTGATAGATTTTCATGAAGTGAGTATGACCTTAGGCTTGATTTATATTTGTAGATGACTCTTTGATATTTATGGATATGAAAAAACCATTAAACATGTTGATGAAAACCTAATGGAGATGTCTAAATTTTAAAAATATCCATTGAGTGTTCTTCAACACTATTAGTAGATGTTGACACTTATGGAAAATTAAAACTATTTGACTAATGCCAGTAATATTGTAGGAGTGAAAAATAGTGATATGGATATGATGATAGTCTATTTGGGACTATGGAATGTTATTTCATATAATAGGGTGACATTGAATATGTTTACTATTAAATTAGGTTTTAAAAGAAAATAAGTGTTTAGGCAGATAGGGGAAAGTGTGCCAAAGAGTCAAATATGTCCACACAAGTTTGAGTATCTCAAAGTGTACCAAAGCTGATGTTTCCAAGTGTATAATACCAAATTTAGGTGTCTACACTAGAATCAAATATTATTAATACAACAAATTTGTTTATTGTTTTTACATTACATGTTATTTGTTTGATATTATGACCTTGTTTTATTCTTATTTTTACACATGTTATGACTATTGATGACTTATCCTCTACTACTTAAGATTGTTAGTATATTTTAAAAATTTAACTACATATGATATATATGGAATATGATCCTAAACTCAGTGAAAGTGATATAGGATTTATTAGATTTATCTCTATGGTGACCATCTAATTTGAACTTGTAGGTTCTCCTCTCCTATTGTTTGTTATATTCAACACTTAGTACATCATATTAGATTATGCATGACCATAAATTTATGTTTTTATCTACCTTATATACTAGTCATGCTCACCTATCTCTAGTTATTCATGGATACATTATTATTGTGACATATTATAAATAGATTCATATGTGTTATCACATTAAAATTTACAAAATAAAAATCATTCATAAAATTAAAAAATATCTTTGCTTTTATCTTATTTTTATGATACATATCATGCTTATTTACCTATGTTAAAGGATTATATATTTATGTTTTTTGAATGTGCTTATCATGGTATAACTTTAGTGGATAATATGTACTATGTACATGTTACACATGGTTATGACAAGGGAATATTCGCATGAATAATTTTTATACAGTGACATCCTTCTAGCTTACCATTTTATATATAGAGATAATTTACAGAGATCATACATGTTTTACCATCATTTACATTTAAAGTGTGTACATGGGTTATAAATGGAGTTATTACATGGATACTTATATCTTATACCTTGTGAGTTTTATTTAAACACACACACACACACACACACACACACACACACACACACAAAATGTACATTAATTATTTAATTGGATATTTTTTTGTCCCTCTCACCTTTTAACCTATCATCTATATCTTTCCACCTCGGGGGTAGTAAGATTTGTTTTCTTATCATACTGCATTGAGATTTACATGAGTATACATAAACACACATATCTTCATACTGATGGGGGAAAACAATACATTACATCTAATTGTCATTGAACCTATATCACTTTTTTCTTACGCACATTACTTATGTACCTTTCATTACTACACTAGTGAGCACATATGTCCTACACACCATTTTCATATTGGGAAATTATGATTGTCATACTTATTATATACATTATTATATATTATAATTGGTGTACATGAATTATAATTTTTCAATAGGTGAATTATATTTGCATGTTCCTTATGATTTTTTAATCTGACATATCTTGCATAGATAAGGGCATCCTCACCATAGTTGTATTTTCTTCACCTATGAACTTCATTGATCATATCTATACGTATATTTTCCTATAGGATGCATCTACTCTCCATGGGCCTTATTTTGACATGTATTTTACCATAACACCCTTATGTTTAGCAGATTACATTACTTATTCAAAAATATTTAATAGTATATTACATATACACAAACACATGATTCATATTACCACATAACACATCTATTGAAATATGTTATTAACTAAGGCATTTATCATGCATCCAACTTTAGAACTTAACACATACTTATAGACATATATATGACATGATTCTCACATGGAAATTGGTCCATCTCTCCTACTAAATCTATTATAGGGTGTCTTATGTCCCCATCCATCTCATCATCCTCATTGAGGATTCATCACATGTATTGATCCATACATGAGGACACTTTTATATAACATTTATAGAATGTAGAGTAGTATATTTTTAATTGAGCCTTACTTGATGTTCCTATGTGATATAACATTGATACTAGAGTATACATTTTGCATCTAGCCATGAATGGTTTTATCATTCATATGGCATGTGACACTTTTATATGAAATTTACAATCCTTATATTTACATATTTTGAATTTAACATTATATGTCATTAAATATCTTTATGTGATAAACACTTGGGGCATGACTAGTTGCCTACATATAACCAACTATGGATCTTTACATTCAATGTTTACAATAATTAAATGTGTTTAATGGAAAATAAAAGTTGATACATATACATACAATATTATTACACATGGTTCTTGTATATATATTTATTTTGAGATGAGTGATTGTAGGCACATGTTATTAAATGCCTCACATCAAAAGGGTGGCATATATAAGAAATTTTTTGAGTACTTTCACAATGAAATTTTTTTAGAGTAATTTAGAATGAACATTAGGTTTTGGAGATTTTTAGGGTACTTTCATAGAAAAATTTAGGTAGTTCCCCTTGGAGGGAAAAATTATCTACTTCCTTGATCAATAATTAGGAGGAGGATTCAAAAAATTCCTAGAGAAGCGGTAGCTATGTCTAGCACTTATAAGAATTTTTTTCAATCAGAATAATAAGAATATGAGCATTGTTTTTCAAATGATAGAAACATTTGGTTTAATATATTTTTGATCCACTAAGATCAAGGGTATTCATTCCCTTGTTCTTCTATATTTTGATTTTTTTATTTCTTTTCAAGTTAAAATTCAAATTTTAAAATGAGTGAATTGAGAATATATGGCATTAATTACTTGTTGGAAAATATCCATTTTTGATAGGTATCTTAAATTTTGTGAAAGGGAAAAATGAGTGGATGGATGCATGAAATAAACGTTCCTCCTCCTCTCCCTATGGTAATTCAAGGTATGTACTTAAATTATGTATCATTTTATTTTATGCCTACATGCAAGACTCACATACATACATCAAAGTTGGGGAATTATATAGTCTTTTAATTTTGTTACAAGCCTCCTAATTACAATGTTATTTATACTATTTTGTGTGTATGGTTCATCACCTTAAATTAAGGACTTATTGATGCTTTTTTAATTTCTTATTATTATTTTTGCAATCCATGGTATTATTTTCATTTGTTTTTAATTTTTTGTGTTTATGTTGTTCTCATGAGTTTTTATTATTTTTCCTCTTTCTATCTATGTTTGTTTCTTCCTTAGGCACAAGAGTGATAGCCTAAAATCTTACCTTAGGTGGGATTGATATGCCTACTAATCCCATCCTTTTTTGGGGCTCTTCTACCTCTAGTCACATTTTGTAGTGTTTGGATCCATTTTTTGGTTGTTTCTATATTATTTATTAGAGTTTGTATACTAATAAATATTTGATTTTAAACCATGAAAATAATATATATACAAAATCATCTATGAACATTGGATAAGATATCAAGTATCCATAAATCATCTATGAACATTGGATAAGATATCAAGTATCAAGAATGAATTACTACAAAAAATATTGGAACCTCGATAATGCTTCTTCTAGATGATTTATGGATACTTGATTTATGGATACTTGATATCTTATCCAATGTTCATAGATGATTTTGTATAGTGGAGAGGAACTTTGGAAACATGTTGGAAAAAACCCAAAAAATAAAAATAAAAAATAATGTTTTTGCTAACAAATTATACTCTGATATCAAAATTATGCAATTACATGTATAAAAATAATTTTTTTGTAGATTATGTTAGGATGGTACATATTTAACTAAGACCATATAATTACTAACTAGGACCATATAAATTATAACAAAAAGGTAAAAATTATGCTAAGATATATTATTCATGCAAAAATTATATGAGTTTGAAAATGATGACTCATCATCACCATCACTCGATGGATGGGCATCCAAATCATGACTATAGTTAAGACCAAAATATAGTTAGTATTAATAGAAAATCACATGCTCTATCATATACTATATGAGACCTCTATCATGTTAGACCTATATTTAATAAGCAGTAATATGTATGTGGATGTGTATTGATGGACTCCTTGATCAAAACATAAATTTGTGTCATTCCTAATGGGTTCCATCTTAATTAATCCATATCTAATATCACTTTTTATCCAACACTAATCAAAGGTAGTTACCATCTCATGAATGGATAAACAATAATGATCAATTCCTACCATTTTGTTATTATTTATCCCCCTCAATAGGACTCTTCATTATAATGTGACTCCATATGATAAGAAGTACTAGTATCCTCCATGTATCCTATAGAGTCCCTATCATCTCCCATATTTATAACTATAATGTCAAGGTATAAATATTCCATTACTCAACCAAAGTAGAGAGCATATCATGGTCAAATTACATTTAGGGAAGAGGCCTACATGTTATATGCCAATTACATATAAATTTTATGACTTAGCCTCAACCATCCTATAAGTGTATTTATTATCTTCAACATGTTACCATGATGTATGTCCAACACATTTATGGTATCCTACATAATATTAAATAAAGATAAAAATATCTCTTTTCAATTTGAAAATATATTACAATATCAAAATTATGTAGTTATAGGTATTAGGAATTAAAAAAATAAGATTCTTAAATGTTGACTAGGACCATATTGGTGCTAATTAGGATAGTAAAAATTATGATGGGAGTATACTATTCATTCCAAAAATGCATGAGTTTAAAACTAAGGACTCATCATCACCATCACCCAATGGATGGGAACCCCCATCATGACTATAGTCTAGACCACACTATATTTATTATTGGAAGTGTTGTTTTGTGTTTTGACATGGACACAAGTTAAGGGGTTCACTAGAGACACTCTATTTTGAGTCCATCTCAAATATATGACCAATGTGCAAATTAAATTATACTTCCAAAGAGACATTAATAAAATTACTATATATAAGTAGCTGTATTATTTGTCTTACTTTATCCTACTTATTTGCATGATATGATGATATTAAAAATAATAAAATGACATTATTTCTCATATCATCTTAACTGTTTTAAATTTAAATAATAAGTACCTTTATTTATATTTAACATTTCAAATAGAAGTATTCCCAAATATTGGATGAAAAATTTATTCCCAAATTTCATATGATTCTCATGAAAATAAACCAATCACTTAAAAAAATAGCATCAACCAAAATATATAAAAATTAGGGAAAATGTAATTGTGAAATATCAACTACTTTAATAAAATATGCTCAAATAACTTCTCAAAATTTCACAAACATAGAACATTTTTTAAATTAAAAACCCTATATCATGAGTTTAAATTATTGTTGGATAATGTGATTAGACTCATTAAGATTCACCACTTACAAGTCATATTAAAAATAGCATAGCTTAAATATAACATACCTACACCAAGTTAATCGACCTCAAAAACTTTACATAATATATAATCAAATCATTATTTAAAAATATTTTTTGAAGTATTAAATAAAACTTCTTTAAATTTATTCTTTCAGAAGATTCTTGACATATGCATGAAATAAAATAAATCCCAACATATATTTTACATGTTTTTTGAAAATAAAAATAACTAGATTTATAAAAAAAAGTCATTCAACAACAAATTCCAAAGTCCTTAAATAAATAATCAAATTAATTTAGTCCTAAACCACTTCCATATCTTAAACAAAAACATAACATCATTTTTTTGGAATAAAGATGAATGAGAGGTTGGGTGAATCAGTGTCCTTACAAAATTTTGATTTCATTTCAATATATCTTCTAATCATTCATCAAACAATAGCATCATATGAGTAATATCAACTAACATAGTAAAGATAATATACACATAGCAAGTATAAACACATCATCTTCGTGGGAAACCCTTATGGGGAATAAAACCCACTGACCATAACTTGGAAAACAAGTAATATAAATTAATTAATAAAATTAAATTGATCACCCACTCAACTTGGAACACCAACTTCAAGAGTCTTTTAGAAATCACCCACTTGCAAGGAAACACCAACTACCTTAGTGACTCAACACCAACTCATCCACCTCTTGACCAAGCACCCAATCATCCAAGTATAATTATAATTTACATATTTATCCTTATTTAAATATTGAATATATTATGGTCATCTTCTTAAGATCTTCACACACTTTTGTTCCTCTCAAAACTGCCTCTAGGCTTCTTTGCTCTTACTATGTCTCTTTAAGACTGAATATCTCATATGACCTTGATCTCCATAATCAGTCCTCCCATTATATATTCATGAATATATATACACACCCATTTTATGGTCTACATAACTTCCTTCATCTCCGTAATTTGATAATTTATTTGCTTGCACTATCACACTTGAACTCTCACAAAATAGGCCTAATTAGCCTTACTCTTATACAAGCCACTTACTCTCAAACACCTTGGTTATAAATGCATAATTCAATAATTGTATTACCCTTAAAATATTTTATAACAAATCTAAAACATTTATCAAACAATACAATAGGTCAGTCATAACATATAGGACAAAAACCTCTTTTAGGCCTTAAGGAGACCCAATCCCATTAGGCCTTCATTAGAGAAAATTATAATTTATCTTTCTTTGAACACCTAAAAAATTCATACACAGTAGGATAAATTAATATATCATTAAAATATACCTTATCCAACTTCACTTTTTTTCCACAACACCTTTTAGGTCCAATCACTACTTGAACCTCTTCTCAAAACACTGTTCACAATAGGCTTGTGTATACATAGAAAATCTATCTTGAACAACTAAAACATAAACACCATTTTGCCCAAAAAATAAAATATTAATAAAAATTATGACTTCAAGGTAATCATAATGTAATTTATAATTAATTACGTAGGTCAAAATGACTCAAACCCTTCTCTGCAAGTATCCCACTTAGAACTGCTAACTAGCCTCAAAACATAGTCATGAACATAATGACCTAAAACACCCATATAACCACTTTAAAATACTTAAAATTCATGTATATTATCCTTAAACATCATTATAAAAACTTAAAATAAAAATATCACAAGTTATATTTGAAGCTATTGGTCTTGTAAACCAATTTGTTGACCTTCTCTCTCAAAGTCCTTACTCAGCCAGACAAGCCATTTTGGCTTCAATGGTCAAACCTATTAAAATAATTATAAATACTAATATAAATCATGTATATATAATATATGTAAAATAACACCATAATATTAATTAGACACTTCAATTATAACATAAGGCTTCAACTTATCATTATTCCTTGTTCACTCAAAACTACCAATTTTCTTCAAAGACCAGTCACAATGATTTTGAATTCCAACACCTATGTAGACAAATTAAAAGGATCCTAATGAATTAATATGATCCTATAAAATATTAATAAAAATTCCAAACATAAAAACACTAAGTTCAAATGGAAAATATTATACATATAGACCAATCTTTAGACCTTATTGTATACAGACCTCACTAAGTTAGACAAGTCAACTTTGTGAGCAAGTTTTTAGTTTATACAATGATATAAAATATTATATCCAAAATTATCATGTATTAAATGTATTTAAAAATATTTTAATTAAATTTTATTCATACCTAATCCATGAGAACATATCCCTAATCACCTTCTCACTTCTACTTAAGTTTTTCACTATTTTGCAACATTAGGCTTGTTAGCAATAGATCAAATAATATGACTAGTTTAGAATATATAAAGGATAAAAACTGATAAAAACCACCATATACATAAATTAAAAGTCTCAAAATTTGTTCTCTAATAATATTGGGAGAGTTTAATAAAAAATATAATCACTTATCAAGACATACCAATCCATTTTAATTAATTTATAACAATATATTTCAAATCAAATCTGAGTTATGGTTCTTTGAGGGTTTAAACCATCTTCCAATATTAATGATCATTCATAAAGCTTATCCCCTCATTCAAAAAACCAATGCTTGTAACTTTGATCTAGGATAATTACACATATAAAATTAAAATCTTATTTCCTCATGCATATTTTTAATGTGCCAATGAACACTTTAAAAACCTTCTCGGGTAGACAACTCTTCATAATGTACACTCAAAAGGAATTAAGACACTTTTTCTTGAATTAACCTTCAAATTTTGACCTAAAAATTAATGTTCAAGATTAAAAAAACTTGGATCACCTTTTTCAATGCTCACATACTCACCCATTCCTTTGAAATGGATTCTAATACCTCATTAGACCACTCTCTCTCTCTCTCTCTCTCTCTCTCTCTCTCTCTCTCTCTCTCTCTCTCTCTCTCTCTCTCTCTCTCTCTACTTAGACCTTGACCTGCAAGTCATATTAGTATTTGAAACTAACCTTATAACCACTATCTAAGATCCTATCACATCATATAAATTTCATAAAACCTCCTATCATGATTAAATACTATTAAAAATTCTTCATATGTCTTGTCAATATCTCATGATGCCTCATTAGGCCAAGCAAGGTCTAGAGGTGGTATAGTTACATACTAGGTTTTTATGTTTTACCCCTATAGGCTCACCCTAAGACTCACCTAAGAGTTCCAATGCCTCATATTCATGATAAAATAACCTTATATATCCTCTTATTATTTTATGATTCCATCTCACTAAGACAACATGTTCAAACCTTCTCACTAGGTCTCTTCATAATATAACTAGTCTTAGATCACTCAAGTACTTGACCTTCATGCCTATTTTAATGTTATCAACACCTCACTATAATTCTCAAAATCTCACTCTCATGCCATACATATTACCATAGTAAACAACTTCCATACATATTCTCACATGCCTGAGATCACTCATCTCTCTCTTTATGCCATGACTAGGCCATGACAAGACTCTTTAAGCTCTTGATACTTGAAAAAAGGATCTATTTCTCAATAAATTGTCTTTAAAGACCTACCTTTCAACACCTCTAAAGGATTCTAAAACTAACTCTCAAACCCAAACAATGCCAAACAACTTCTCATATACCTAAGCCCACTCACTTCACCATGGCACCTATACATACATTCTCACCCAATCTAGAACAAGGCTTTATAAGACACCTTGATTCCTTGACATATTCCATCCATGTTTTGACCTTAACACAACATAAACCAAGAAAATAGAAGATAATTAGACCTGTAACTTTCTATCTCATGGAAATCACTACATACCTTCAATCCTTATAATCTTGTCACAATACACACTGTCATGCTCATCTAGACACTAACTTCATTCATTATGATTACTCACCATGCATCTTCAACAAATGCATCTAGACATCAATGATAAAATACTTTGAAATTAATGATATTATATTGACATTAATGACAACACTATGCCACCACATTTCAAATTAAACCATTTAACCTAGCAACTAACTTCTTGGATCCTCTAAGTACTAATTTACTTGCCAACAATGTCTTATAACTCCAATAACATTCTTCCACATAGGAAAAATAAATAATCAATTTTTAACCATGTATTTTATCAATATCAATAAGGTCCAATTTAATATTCAATGTAAGTTACTTTTCATCCTTTGTGAAGATGCTAGCACACTCCACCTTTTGTGTTAAAGAAGTGACATAAGATTCTTTGTCATTACCTAAAATCCTTTTCCAATCAGAATATTCTATATTAAGGGTCTCAAAGATTGATTCAACCATGAATTTAAATACATATGGTGGAAGTCATTTTATTTCCTAGCTCTAAAAATTAGAAATTATAAAAATGGGAAACAAACACATGGCCTTATTGGTGAAGGATCCCAATTTGCTTGCCATTCTCTTTGATTTCTTCAGAATGATTTCAGGCTACTTGAAATATTATTTAATTTTTTTTAACCACACCTAATTTTAATTTTGTAAGCCTAATAACACTAAAGGATTCTAAATTTAATTATTATTTGGAAACTTACTTGGACTTGACCAGAACCTTTACCTCAACCACTTTATTTCCATTTTCTCCAAACTCTCGTAAATTAATTTGACATGTGACAATTGATCTTATAAATTTTAAAAACTAAAAAAAATCCATTCAACATCATTTATACCTTAAAAATATCTTCAAAATAGCCCTCTTTAGTATTTACCATGGCTAACTCTTTTGTATTATCTATGGTTTTATTCAATTCATTCTCCATTTTTACAAATATTTTCTTATACCATTTGTAATTATCAGACACCTAGCCATAAGTCATGTAATTAAATGTCTTAAGCATGAAAAGAGTAGTAGGTTTATTCAATTTGGAAAAATATACCACTATTTATGTTTATGTGGAAACTATCTCTCCTCCTCCTCTCTTATGCTGATATCTAGCGACACTTTTGATTTTCTTATCCTCATAATTCATAGTGATGTTAGGGTAGGACACTTAAATTAGGGTAGGACATTTGTGTTGACATATGCCTCTGGTTGGGATACAAGTGCTTGGAGAGCAAGAAAATAATTATAGGTCCCAAACTGATAGAAATGGATAATAAGCAAGTTAAAAGAATTCTAGGCAAGATAGAAGGTCTAAGTTATTAGAATGATACTAGTCAGACTAAGAGATGAGCAATGAGCACAAAGAGATAGTAGATGCGAGACTTTGCAAAATAAAAAAAATTATAGAACCGAGAGGAATAGCCAATGTCTAAGTCTTCTAAGTGTACAAGATAAATGATATGCAATTTATCAATATCATCTAAATCCCCCCCTGCTTAATCTAGTAATGAAATTTCTAGTTTAAAGGAAAGGAGTGCATACCTAGGTGTTTATAACACACCTTGCCTTTACTTAATTCTAACTTGAATACTTCACTGGTGACTAAACTATAACTAAGAGCATGTTACATTATATAATCAGTGTATACAATTTGAAACTAAAATATATAAATGATGAAAATCAAAAGACAAAAAGGTTTATGAGTACACTTGTGTATCAATGCAACCATCTTATCCTTTGGTAATTTTAATGTAAATATATATCATTATGAATATTTAAAATTGAGATAGGATAAAATAAAAAATCTTGAAAGTGCATATATCTAAATAAATAGAGAGATGTTGGAGGACAAATGCCCCAAATCTTGGAGAAAGGATGAGTTTCCACTTGATAGTTGAGATTAGCTCAGTCATGAAACCCAATCATACTTATAACTTGGTGAACATGAGTGAACAAATTCAACCCATACTATATATCTGGTGATACTAGATGATGTAATCAAGTCCAACCTATAAACTTGGTAAGATTGAGTGATCAAATCACCTCAACCATACCAAAAGTGAACAAATAACTAGAGAAGATTGGCTCAATATAGTCCATAAAAGTTCAACTTGGTGGGTGTTGAAAATCCTTGAAAGTGTTTTTAATCCAAAATTTATTTGATTTTACAATATTAGGTTCAAATTTTATAGCATATGCACCTTATATATGTCTTATTCTAAAACTATGTATAATAATGGTACCAATATATAAAATTACCATAAATGTGTATATAAATCATATAACTATGAATCTGAACAATTTGAGAACTATTTAAGTGTGGAGAACATGTTTCCAAAACATGCCCCCACTATATATGGATAAATATGAAAATTGATATATGTTCCAATGTGGAGGACATGTTTCCAAACATGCCCCCACTATAATTTAGGTATGTCACATACTGAATAAGTGTGGAGAACATGTTTCTAAAACATTCCCCCACTAGATCTAGAACTTTGAATATGTGGAAGTCATGCCTCTATGACATGCCTCCACTGACATTCACCCCTTTTAAGTGAGGGAAGATAGAAACTAATAGTTATCTCACCTCAAAAGGATAAAATAACCATATAACTATGAATGACCCATGTAACATATAGAATGGCATGTCTAGGTAAATGTATTATTGAAGAAAATAAAATGTGATTAAATTAAGGCCTAAAATTCATGATAAATATCATGGCAACATCTAGATAGTAATAAGGCCTAATAATTCTGATTGGGATAACTAAAGAACACTATGATCAATGTTTACATTTTCTTGAATCAAATTATTTTGAACCATTTTGGGGATACTTCATTATTCACTCAATAGCTAGCCACATTTTATCATGAGTTACTTAATAACATCCAATCTATCATAAATATCCACTAAAGCAATAACAAGTGAACTATCCACAAAATGAAGTAAAATTGAACTATTAGGAGGCATTATTAAATTATTATATAATTTAAGTGAAGTTGGAGGTTTTACTTCAAATATCATAGGATCTGTTGATTAAAATTGTGTTGTTTCTAATACCAACAATGGGAAGTTTCAAGAATTTGGGACTTGCAACCTAAAACAACCTCCAAATTTTAAAGAAGTTGGCTCTTCTTTATATCAAGGGTATAATGGGAAAAGGGATAGGAATTAAATAGAAACACAAGTGCAACTAAAGAAGCTCTAACTATGGTGATGCGCCTGAATTTAATTTGACCCTTAAGCACAGTGAAGCTATATGTAAGATTCAATTACATTAAAGAGCGAACAAGGCATGATCAATGTAAAAGATGAAAAACAATAGAAACAAAAGCTCACAACTTAGACTAATTTTGTAGCGACACAAAAAAATATCAACAAAGGCATAGAACTCAGTTTTCTTATTAATTCTCCAGTCACATAAAAGGCATAGAAACATGCACAGTTACATAAACTTTCTAACTCAAGAAAATAGAACAAAGGCAAATTATATTCCTGATCACAACTAAAAAAATCTAAAACTCTTGACAATAATCTCTCACAAAAAATTCTCTCTATCTTCTCCTTTTTGGTGATCTCTGCACCCTTATTTATAGCATTGGATTGGCTCTAGATTGTCTGCACGTTCCCAATCTAACGGCCTAACTGAACTCTAACTAAATTAGAAGTGTCTAACACATGATATTTCTTAGATCTAAAACGTTCTATCTTCCTGTAAGTTCATTGGCTGAAAATATATACCTAGGATGTTTCCCCCTTTTAAATGGAAGAGGACACTTGGCTAATTCCTTCTTATTATTTAGGAGGCACCGAAAAATGACACTTGGCATGTTTCGTAGCACTTACCGAAGGCACATGGCACTTTCTACGTAACTCAGACTCTTTTGTGTGTTTGCTCAGGAGTGTTCCGCCTTTGACACCTATCATAATTTGCTTCTTCAAAATCTTAACAATTTAATAAAAATAAGACCCATAGCATTTCTTGCCTTAGCAACTTCAAAAAGGGGACAGGGACAAGTGGCATTTTCCACACATCTTTAGCTAGGGACATGTGGCATCTTCCATTGCATTTAGTAACCCTTCAAGAATATTGTGGAAGGTGACACTTGACAGCCTCCATGTCACTCTATCTCTATTATAGAAACATTCAGGCCTCATTTCATATTTACATAGATAGTGAAACTTGGCAACTTCCACTTGCCTCATAAATAGAACCTGAGACCCACCACAATCTTTACTTATCAATGAAACAAAATGAAGATAATTTGGATGTTGACACATGGCATCTTCCACTTTCTTCAGCTAGGGATATGTGGCATCTCCCGTTACTTTTAGAAAAGCATACTTAAATCTTATGTGATTGCCACTTGGCACCTTCCACTTGGTCCTAAGGAAAGCTTATTGAAAAGAAGCTTTCGAGATGTATGAGAAACATGAGACATGGATGCTGACACTTGTTGCACTCCGCTGAGTTACTATCAGACACGTGGCATGTCCCAAGCAACTTCTAGAAATTATGAAAGGTACCTCAGCCGATGACACTTGGTAGCTTCCACTTGATTTCAAAACTTAGACAAAATTGAGGAAAAATAAATTTGAGCCCGTGCTCTAAGTCAAAACTTCACAGTCTTGAACCAAAGTGTGCGGGGACAAAATTTGGATCATGCAACTAAAAATCAAAATAAAATGTAGATTATTTTTTACTCTACAATTATTGGTGACCCCAAGGGCTTTTGAGCCTACTCAAAAATAAATCCATAACTCCCACATGATCAAAATGTGACAAAATATCACAGCTTCAGTAGGTCTGTCTGATAAGTAGACCACTCATCGTCAGATAATCCCTACTTATTTTTCAATTTGTTGAAGGCTAAATCAAGGTTGATAATATATTTGTGTTAAAAATTATAAAAAATCTAAACTATAGACTTCAATTCAAATTCAAGCTAGGAAATAGGAATCAAAACATCTTCTACTTCAGGTACTGATGAATCATCTCTTAAATCTTGAAAAAATGCTTGATCATTCTGCCTAGCCAACAACAAAGGTTAATTTCATCAATCATCAGCACAATGTTGTCATCAGGAAAAGGGGAAGGAAGACCTAATTGCACTAAGTCTTCAATGTGTTGTTTCATTTTGTTGATTCCTTCTTTCATCACATCTAGAAGCTCTGTGTAATTGATTACGGTGGAATTGCAATTGAGAACCTCATTTACTTGTTTAGTAATGACCATTCTGTCATTAATCCCTGCTATTGACAACATTCCATCAGTTGCATCATATAATTTTTGTAGTAGTATTTCAGAGTCCAATACTCTCCCAAAAATAGTAGACAAAGTGTCTTCAACTGAAGTCTCCACCTTTTCACACAATTTTTGTGCATTTAGCAGAAAGGTTAGAGAAGGTCTAAGTTGAATAATCTCCACAAAGATTCTTTTCCATATTGATTCATAAAGCTCCTTGACTATATTTAACACCCCTACTTTCTATGGCCTATTAGCCAACTCAAGTGTCAATTGTTCTACCCTTTGTCGCTTAACTTGAAGTTGGGCCTGTATAGCCATGGTGTTATTCTACTCATTCAACAGCTTCTGTTGAAGTTGAGTAACATGTAGAAGGATTTCCTCACATTTTCCTTGGAATGTTGCCTGTTCCCACCTTAAGGTTGTCACTACATCCTTTACCTGTGTTAGCCCTGCTTTCAAAGAATCATTTTGGGCCTAGATAGCCTAGTGAGTCTGAAGAGAAATAATATCTTGCAACTGTTTATTAAGACTCTCTATTTCAATATTCTTAATATTGATCTTTGTGGTCAAACTACTATAGTTTTCCTTCTCTTTAGCTAAATAGGCCTCTATCTTCTATAGCTTCCTTGATATTTTCAAATAATATTTGGCTACTACAGAAGTAGATTCATTTAGTAGCTCAACCCTATCTTGTGGTCTAAACAGGGACATGTCTATAGCCACTGCATTCATTATGTAATCCTCTAGCTGCATCTGCTCATTTGGCTTCACTATATTTGGTGAAAAATGGGTCATCATTAGTTTCTATTGTATCAGGTCAAATTGTGACCTCAGATGTGGTGTAGCTAGGGATTTATTATCTTTGTTTCTCTTTTTCTCCATTTGGGCTTCCCACACCTTCCTAACAGCATCTACTTGAGTTTGGAAGGTAGAAGGAGAGGCAATGTGGCCACCCACAAAAGGAAAACCTTGTGGTAAGCCATATGGATTAGCCAATTGTTGGGTATGGGTAATAAAATAATCTCAGCATCTCTGGCCTCTAATGCCATGCTGTTTGTCATCAATGGGATATCATACATTTTCATATTCTTCTTTCCAGAGCCATATTCATTATCTACCATAGATGCCTACCTGGTGACCTCTAAGAATGATAACCTAAGGGTCAAAATCTTAGGTAGCAGCACTGGTTCCCCACAAAAACCATGAACTCTAATAATAGTATGATGGGATCCAAAAAAGTAATCACAAGGGATAGGGCAATCAGCCATAAGGTTTGAAACACTTGGAAATAGTCTATTTATAACTAGTTCTGGACTCAGATGACAAAAAGTAGGGGCAACAAAAAGTTCCCAAAATTTATATGGCTCGCTAGTTTTGGACAAAATATGTGTCCATGCAAACATAGGGGTAGTCCTCTGTAGACCAAAACTTGGATCATACATATTTAAATGCATGTGCTAGGAAAATATGCTAGAGTTCTGATACAATATAAGGTGAAACAAATAAGAGGAATACCTGAAAATACCTTTAGATCTAAACTGGGCAAGTTGTTCCACCATTGAATATGTAATATGCTTGGAGAAATCAAGCTGATACTCTTGAGTCTTATCAACAATTTTCAATCTGAAGAGGATATCCATTTATTCTTCATAGACAGTTATATCATCTTTCATTCCAAAAATGAAAGCCATCAAGGAGAGTGTATCTTGACTCGCTTGTGCAAATTGTGTTCTTACTGTAGGCAGTTTCAACACAGTTGTATCATCATCGCCTAATTGTAGCTCTATTTTTAGAAATCTCAATTGAGTATTGACATTTTCCCATATTTTCAGCATCTTAGCAATGGTGGGAAACATGGTTGTCTTGTCATAATATAGGGCCAATATATCTCTAATATCCTTTGGTGTAATTTACACTATAAATGGACCCTATTGTATAGTATTTGAAGGTGCATGAAATAATTCGGTGCATATTTCAACCAAATCAGGGCATGGATGCACACCTGGGATAATGAATTATGCCAGTTGGGAAGTCCATATCCTCATTGTGAATGTCTCGTATTGTCCCACCTTGGCCCTCTAAAGACACCTTTGATGTGCCCCTTCTCTAAGAGTTTTGGTACTAGTTCTTTGAAGAATTGGTTCATGATTCCATCTGCATAATCTTTTACCTTTGTTGGGTCACTTGCTTGACCAACTTCAGGAACTCTGGTCCATGAGTAGGTCTTTAATGGTTACACAGGGGCTGAAGCATATGATTTTCTCATAAGAAACTTATCAAGGGATTCATAAATCCTAGACCCTTGTTACAAAGACTGTGCTCCCTCCATATCTATATCTATTCTTTGAAAATAGTGAACTGTGGTAACAGGTATGAAGCTTTTGCAATAAGGAAGCACTTTCACTTAAGCAAGTTTGCTATGAGCTTGAAAATACAAGTAGCAAGGCTTTTCTAGTAGACACAGGAATGTTTGAGAAACTTGTAAGATTTAACTATTGTTATGAAGTATTTATTGACCCATCAAGTCTCAAAATAACATTAAACTTGGATAACCATTAGCAAATATTACTAAATCTTCATGGAACAACGAGTTAGACACGTCATGCAAGTGGCTGCATAAGTTACCTTGGGGAATTTAAGATTTGGGAGATATTTAAAGTGTCGAGAGTTTTTTTGAAAATTTTGAAAAAAGGCTCTGAGCTACGGCTACGTGTTCAAAGAATACTTATTTAAAAGAAAGAGTGGGAAAGAAAATGGGAAAACAAAGCAACAAAGAAAGGAAACTATCTAACTATAATACATTAACCAAGTATCTTTTCCACCCTCCTATATCAAAAGAAGAATTTCTAAAGTCTCTTTCATGGCAAGATGACTTATGTTGCTAGACAAATGGCTGAATGAGATGAAGTTCTGGTGACTCACTCTTCTTGCATGCCACTTTGATTAGCTTGCATTCGAGTGAATTAGAGTCAAACATGCTTTCACCATATACATACTCTTCTCGTTCTTGAAAGATTATTGAATGCTGGTTCTTGATACGGGTGTGTCTCATCAAGAAATCAATGATTATTTACCCATCACCATAAGCCCTTTGATATACATCATTTATTAGCTTATCTCCTTTTGCCTCAAACTCGACTTCCATTGCATGATCATCCTTCTTAATGAATTTAAAAATAATGTCTTCAAATTCACCAACCTCTCAAAAGGATAAGTCTAAAATCTTGTAGTAATTTTGCATATTGATTTGAGTCTTAACGCTATCTTATTCTTTCATAACTAGCTCATAGCCTCCTTGAAGAAAAGTATAACTTGCCTCAATGACTTCAAACAAGTCATTCAAATCATGATCAAGGAGGTATTCATGCTCCTCCATATCATCTTGAAAAGTGCAAAGAAAGTCAGAGATTATCTCTTTTTCATCAGAGATTAAGGCATAAGCTTGTGACTTCCAACTCAAAATCTGAAATTCATGTTGAGAGACCTGAGGATTGATAGAAGAGGTATCTTTTGGCATTTCTTCCCTCAAAACATTTGGGATTTCATGATCTTCATCAAATATGACATAAGTGCCTAGACCAATAGAGTCATAATTTCCATATGGATCATTTTGCATCATAGCTAACAAATTATTATTTTCCTCTTCTTGATCATGTTCAGTCCAATCACCTAACTCTTCAACAAAAAACCTTTCTTCCTTATTTAACATAGCATGAGTTGCCTCTAATTTTGAGGTTGGTTCATTAGTGATGTGATCCTTATATAGTGGCTCAGATAATATCTTCATCTTTGAACCATATTTGGTTTTTAGGATAAGATGAGACCAATCAAGTGACATATATCCTCCTATTTTAGCTGTGAAATCCCTGGATAAACATAAACCAAAAATAAGAGGTATATCTATGACTACTACATCTTGATTAACAATTATATTGGGAAAAGTATATAATAGTACAATGGGAGTTGTTTAATTGTCCCTATTGTTTGTATTGATTTGCCATCTAGCTACATAAATCCTTTAATAAGTGGTTCATACTTTATTTTTAAAGCATCAGTTATTTGCTTAGGCATTACTATAGTACAAGCCCCTAAATCTATCAACACATTATGCCAGAGTGTATTTTCAACTATTAGAGTCAAATAGAAAGGCTCTGGTTTGGATTTACTTACCTCTACTGCATTGTTCACAAAGGCTATTGTCTTCAGAGGAATTATGTCCTTGAGCTTTTCTTTATCATCAAGTCTTTCTTTGATGCCATTATGTTTAGGCATTGCTTGGCCTTGTAGAGCCTCTTGTAACAACATATTTTGTTCAGGAATAGCTAGTATGTCCCATATTGATACTTGTGCTAGATTTCTCTTTAGTTGTTCCACCACATTCATTGGTCCTAATGCTTAAGTTCTTTGAAAATAAGGATATCTTACTTTTTCTTGAACTTGTGTAGGAATCACTTGGTTTTGCACTAGCTGAGGCACTTCTTGTTTGACAGCTGTGTTTTGTTGACCTTGAAATGGATGATTCTCCATAACTTGACTATATTCAACTTCAGGTTGTTCTATCATCCTTCTCTTTGATATAGTATAGTAGTCTGATTACACCACTAATTTCTTAGAAGCAGAAGCTTCATTCAAGAATACTGATTCTTCATCTTCAACCCATGAAAATAGAGCATGTTTAGGGGCTATTTCTTCTTGTTGTAAAGATATCCCTTGCATCTGAGCCATTAGGACTAAATTTTGTATACTAAGAGATTGATAAGTTTGTGCATCTGAAGTACTGGCAAATTGTCCATCCATTCTTCTTTGCTCTACTACCTTTTATTGTAGATTATTACAAGGAAAACACTAGGCATTGGTGTTATCTACATAATTATTTTTCCCTTGAACAATTTCTCTATTTGAATTGGGGGGAACAATCTATGAGGGTGTAGGGACTGCCACTAATTGATTTGTTGGCTAAGGGTAATTTTGCCTTTGATGACCCTGATATTGGTTTGGCTGTGATATAAATTTATTTTCTTGATAGCCTTGATATTGAGGTTTGGGGTAATGGTTCCGTTGTCTCTTTATGTTAATCAACTCATTAGAAAATGTCCTTAAGATATTCTTGATATCATCCATCTCAGATGACTGAGCAGGGAGAAGTTCTTTAGCAAGTGGTTGAGGATATTTATACATAGACACAGGTGGGGCTATGGATTTAGGGGATTCTTGAGGTAATGACAAGGTAATTTTTGGAAACATGGGCATGGGAGGCCTTGGGGGCAACTTTCCAGCATCTATTAAATTATTTTTAGCTCTGACCACATAGTCATAAGCCTCTAGCAGAGTCTGACCTCTAAGTGACTGAATCATAACAGATATATCTGAATTTAAAGCCTTAAGATAAAACACTATAGCCATACCTGGTAATGGTCTAGCTGTAGCAGGAATCCTTTCCCAAGTCTTTTGAAATTTGGAATTGAAGTCAATCATTACTTCTTGTGGTGCTCCTTAAATAGTAATCAATTATTGCAATAGAGAAGACTTATCACCTTTTTCTTCAAATCTTTCAAAGAAAAGATCTCTAAGTTGATCCCATGTAGATACTGTGTTTGGAGTCAAGGATCGATACCATTCCAGAGCCTTTCCTTTAAAAGAAGCGACTAATAATCTTATAGCCACATTCTATTATGTGACCACATGTATAGCACAAATATTAGATACATCTTGAAGATGCTCTTCAGGTGTTTTGAAATCTTGCCCACTGAATTTGGGCAGAGCCTTCAAGGAATTTACTAGAATAGGGTCTTAAGTGGCTGGTGGTATTTGTAGGATCAAAGGACTGCCAGTGTTCCAACTCAAATAATTCCTTAGGGGTATAGGAGCTCCCATATTTACTCTTGGTATTAGTATAAACTAATTGACTCTTCATCTCAGACTAGTTATCAAAGGTGAAAAAAGAATACCTAGATTTATAGTAGATTGAGATCTTGTCACTAGTCCACAACTCTGACTCCTTGTAGCTCTCTGGTTCATACAGCCTTGAAAGAAAATTCAAGATGGTGTCCCACTGGGCATGCCAAAAATTGTTGATGATTAAAATTGTACTATTTCTAATACCAATAATGGGAAGTTTCAGGAATGTGGGACTTGAAACTTGAAATAACCTCCAGATTTTAAAGAAGTTGGCTCTTCTTTATATTAAGGGTATAATGGGAAAAGGGATAGGAATCAAAAAAAAACACAAGTGCAACTAAAGAAACTCTAACTATGGTGATGCACCTAAATTTAATTTGACCCTTAAGCACAGTGAAGCTATATGTAAGATTCAATTACATTAAAGAGCAAACAAGGCATGATCAATGTAAAAGTTGAAAAACAATAGAAACAGAGGCTCACAACTTAGACTAATTTTGAAATGACATAGAAAAATGTCAACAAAGGCACAGAAATCAGTTTTATTAGTAATTCTCTAGTCACATAAAAGGCACAGAAACATGCACAGTTACATAAACTTTCTAACTCAAGAAAATAGAACAAAGGTAAATGATATTCCTGATCATAGCTAAAAAAATATAAAACTCTTGACAATAATCTCTTGTAGAAAATTCTATCGTATCCTTCTTTTTGGTGATCTCTACACCCTTATTTATAGCATTGGATTGGCTCTAGATTGTATGCATGTTCCTAATCTAACAACCTAACTAAACTCTAACTGAACTGGAAGTGTCTAACACAGGATATTTCTTAGATTTGAAACATTCTATCTCCTTGTGAGTTCATTAGCCAAAATAGATACCCAAGATGCTTCCCCCTTTTAAATGGAAGAGGACACATGGCCAATTCCTTCTTATTATTTAGGAGGCATTGAAAAATGACACTTGGCATATTCTGTAGCACTTACCAAAGGCACATGGTACTTTCCGCGTAACTCAGACTCTTTTGTGTCTTTGCTCAGGAGTGTTCCACCTTTGACACCTGTTTTAATCTGCTTCTTCAAAACTTTAACAATTTAATAGAAATAATACCCACAACATTTCTCACCTTAGCAACTTCAAAAAGGGGACAGGGATAGGTAGCACTTTTTGTGCATCTTTAGCTAGGGACATGTGGCATCTTCCATTACATTTAATTACCCTTCAAGAATCCTACAAAAAGTGACACTTGGCAGCCTCCACATCCCTCTATCTCTATTATAGAAACATTTAGGCCTCATTTCATATTTACACAGATGGTGACACTTGGTAGCTTCTACTTACCTAAAAAATAGAACCTAGGACCCACCACAGTCTTTACTTATCATTGAAATAAAATGAAGATAATTCAGATGTTGACACATGGCATCTTCCATTTTCTTTAGCTAAGGATACATGGCATCTTCTGTTGCTTTTATAAAATCATATTTAAATCTTCTATGATTACCACTTGGTGCCTTTCACTTGATCCTGAGGAAAGCTTATTGTAAAGAAGATTTCGAGATGTATGAGAAACATGAGATGCAGATGCTGACACTTGTTGCACTTCGCTGACTTACTATCAGACACGTGGCATGTCTCAAGCAACTTATATAAATTATGAAAGGTACCTCGGCCGATGACACTTGGCAGCTTCCACTTGATTTTGACACTTAGACAAAATTAAGGCAAAAGAAATTTGAGCCCTTGCTCTGAGGCAAAACTTCACAGTGTCAAACCAAAGTGTGTAGGGACAAAATTTGGATTGCACAACTGAAAATCAAAATAAAATCTAGATTATTTTTTACTCTATGGGATGTATGAATTGTGTTACATCAACAACTAGGTGAGCCTTAGAATTTAGGATTCCTACTTTAGTTGATATAGTCATAACCCAAATATTTTGATTTACCCATGATTTCAAACCCTACAATTATATTTCCTTATTTATTTTGACATTTTTAATCCTTTGTGCCTTTACTAGATTGATAATTACCTCTTGGTGATCTAAAAAATCCATGAAAATATTTTTTAATGGGTGGGGGTTATGCTTATACCTTATCTTGGGTGTTTACCTTATGGAATACAAATAATATCCTATTCTCCTCTTAAGATCCCCTTTCCAAAATATTACTTCATTAAACTTGTATGGAATTATCTACTTCCCTCTAATTTTTTTAAAATGAACTTGGGAAAATAAATTCCATTCTATGTTCCTTGGTTATTTGGTTAAACCTCTAGCTTTGTTGTAGCTCTATGTAGGTACAAGTTTCATATCTATCACTTATCTTATTATTTATCAATTAGGTCATATTCATCATGTTCATAGTTATAATACAAATCATTATAGTTTGGATTAATACACATCCATTGTATAAAACCTATCTCTCAATTATTTTCTTAAAACATGTGTTTTATTGGTTTCCATTGTTAAGAATAAAACCTTTGAAAAACCAATTATACTCTCCCTAATTTTTTTTTTTTTTAATTTGTTATTTTAATGGTGTCTTCTTATATCAAAATAATGAAAAAAATCTTTACTTGGTATAATATATGAGTTTAAATTCAAATTTAACCCATGGTTATTAACAAATATCATTAAAGGGGAGACTTCCCTAAACTAGAATGATCAAAATGTGGCCTTCAATAACTTTATTTCTTCTCTCAAAGGCAAGGAGAGCTCTGACAAAATTATGGAATAATTTCACCTACAAAAACCCTTCTTGAGGTGGTTTATGCACTGATAACTGAGCTAAAGGGCAAGGTGAATGTGCTATATCAATAAAATGAAAGGATGACCCAAACCTTGGTAGTTAGGGAGGAAGACAACCAGATATAGGGACTAACTTTTAGAGTGGATTTGCTAGAACAAGTTAATGAAAATATGCAAAATAAGATTATATTTTTGATTAATTTTAGTAAAGTGGAAATGTATGAATGAATATATAATGTTGAAAACCTTCAAGCACATCTCAGAGAGTTATTTGGACCCAGTTTTACAGGTAAAGGGAAGGGCAAGAAGGCTCAGAGAAATGGTTCTCAATACATAGTTGATCATGAAATTTTGTTGATGCAGTTTCATATGAATCTCAAGAAGATGAAGGCATGTTGGGAGGATGTGTCTAGTATCTTGGATTTAGATTAGTGATTTTTTTGTCTTTTGGCTATTTCATGGCTATTTTTTAGATGTTTCTAGTTTGTGTTAGTCCTTATTTATTTTCTTGGATTGGTTAGCCTATTGTTTCTTTTATTTTTGAACTTTTGCTAGGGTTAGGGACCCTAGTTCAAAAATATCTCCCCATTTAACCTAAATAAATAAATAAAATAAATATCATTAAATGAAAACCATTATTATAAGAATACTCCATTCAATTTTACCAAGACATAAACTAAATGTTAAATTTTTTTAAATAATAATAAATCAGTTTAAACATTGAAGAATGATGACATTTTTCAAAAAAAATTGGCATATGTGGTAATTATTCATTTTGTGAAGGGGAAATAAGTTCCAATTTTGCAATTTGGATGATACATGTAGGTATGTGTTTATTTGATGTAGACACATGGTTTGGGTTGGTCCATTAGATATAGGATTTTGACTTAACTCAATCATTTTTAATTAAAATAGGTATAGTAGCTCTAAATAACTAAACCTAGGGATCAACCACCATGCATAAGTTACCTATTTCATCAATAAAAGGTGATAATATAAGGTTTATAAATCCTCTAAGGTTCCATGCATTGGGATGGTGCCATGTTGTATTTTTCCATTTCAAGGAAAAGAAAGAAATCTAAATTGAGACACATTAAAACTTTATGAAGCCAAGTTTTCAAGTTTGTTAAGATAAAATAAAATACAAAGGGGGAATTGGAAAAAAAATAAAAACTGATTAATATATGATTTGAGATTAATGTAAAATTAAAATTTGAGAATGAACTTTTTTGGAATATAGATTCAGTACTTAAATAAACTAACCTTGGGGTTTTAGTCTAATAGGATTCAAAAGGAAAAAATGTTTGCTAGAATATAAAATGATTTATTTTTATTTTTAGCATTAAAAATCATTATCCCTAATTTCTCTTTAATAACTTAGGTTTGTGGGTGATAAGTAGAGTATCACATGCATCTATTATAGTGTAGACAATTTCTCTATAATGTTGTGCCTGTATAGTTAATAAGTATTGATGGGTAGGTGGATGGGCATAGGTGGATTACTTGATCAACCATACACTTATTTCATTATTGGTGGGGTCCATATAAACTAATCTATATCACATGTATCTCATGATCAAGAGCTAATTATAAATAGTTACCATATCATGATCATGTGGGAAATATTTAGACTTTCATACCAATTGGTAATAATTTCTTCCCCTCAATATTGTTCTCCATTATAATGTGAATCCCTATGATAGGAAGTATTATTATCCTTTATGAATATTCAAGAGTCCCTATTATCTCCCATTTCATGATCTAAAATGTCAAGATGTTTATATTCCACCTCTCAACTAAATTGATGAGTATGACATGTCAAATTAGCCTAGGCCAGTTGCATATAAATTCTCCCACCAAGACCAAACCATCCTGGAAATGTTTGTATTGTATTCAACATGTTATAATGATGTAGTTTCCATAATTTTAATGTGTCTAATATCATTGTGAATAAATATTATAAATTAACTATTTTTTATAAAAATATATACTGCTATATAAAAATTATGTAGTTACAAGTATCTAAAATCAATTTTTTTAGATTATGTTAGGACCATATGGATTTGACCAAGACCATGTAGATTATGACTAGGACCATATATATTCTAATTAGGATAGTAAAAATAATGTTAGGACCATGTTTTTCATGCTAGAAGCATATGTAGACACCTAAAATTGGCCACAATTGGATTTCAACTGGACTTCAGACCTGTTCATACCAACCATTAAAAATTAAGCCTAGGAATCATTGAACATCCAAAATTTTATTATGCGTCATTAATCAAAGATTAGAATCACATTGAGACATTCCTAATTGGGTTAATCTATCATATGCAATAATAACCTCTCATAGATTCATTCTTATTCATCTTACAACTTCACAATAGTTAATTTGGCCTATGGACCTATTAATTGGGGAATATTGTAACATAGAATTTCATCCTTATGGGATTTTTTTTAGGCTCTCCCACTCTTTTCTACAATATTATAAAAACTTTAGGCTGTGGGTTTGCTATAATAAGGTTGAACCTTTGGAGAAGGCTAGCTTCCTCTTGGTAAATCACCTAAACTACTACTACTTGGAAAAGGGATAAAAATGGGGTATAGGATGACTAAGAATAATAAAATGGTTATGAACCAATTTAAATTATAATCAAATAATCTTTAAAACAAACACTAATTTATCATAATATAGTTTTTTCTCACACAACCTCATAAACTAGCTAATTTTCATAAGTATTTATTAAATTAGGATCACTAAGCAATAAATGAAGCAAAGAGGATTTATAAAACTCACACTAGACATTAATTAAATGGTGGAAAAATCTTAATTTTAGACCTAAAAGTATCTCTAAAGCACCTAAAAATAGGAAAGAAACAAGGATAATGGACATGGAAGAACACTTCTTCATAAAGACATCATACACAAGTTTGCTAAACACAAGTTAGAGGCAAGAAATAGGTGAAAACTGATCTTTATTGCTTAAAAAGTTATTTATTACAAATTTTGAGAAGATAAACAAGCACTTAAAAATTAATGAATGAGACACAACAACCTTCCATGGAGGATCAACCACCTTTGGATCAATTAACACTAATCCTTTATCAACAAAATAACCCTCACTAGTTCAAATATTCTTCAAGCCCTCTCATTGGATTAGAAAGACACTTGAAGATGAAAAAATTTGAGGATGATGATGTAATTATCCACTCATAAGGGAAAAGTCTCCAAATAATTTTAAAACATATTGAATGATCCACTTATCTTCTCAACCTCTAAACTTCTCCTCTTGGACTTCTACACCACCCTATTCCTCCTCCCCCCACTTGCACTTTTATAAGTTTTTGGAAAATAGTTAGTGAACCTAGTATTTGATGCTTAATTGACCATGGAGGTTATCTTTTGGAGTTTGATTTTTTATGTGTTATTCTATTTTCAAGTTCACTTTGCTCCTTCATCATACAATAAACTCCATGAAAATTATAATTTTCATAGACTCCATTGATGGAGGTCTTAATCTTGAGACACCTTCAAATAAATAGATTAAAACCTACTCCCAAGACCATTTGGAACCATAATAAAAACTCCTAGACCTGTAGAAGACTTATAGACATCCATATCATGCATATGATGAATAACATGAAGATTTTGACAACCTTCAAGACCTAAAACAATGGTGGAAATCACCATTAAACCTGTAACATTTCATAAAATGTCAAAAAACTTGAGTTCTTAACCTTTTATCTCAGTTAGGCACCCTTAAAACCCTTTTGAAAAGATACAAGTGGCATATAATGATATTTTAGTCCCATTAGGCCTCTTTCATGGCTTTAGACCATTTCTCTCTTTGAAGACTTGCAAAAGTAAGCATTTTTGAGCCATTTTGGGCCTCCTAAGCACCGAAACATGTAAAATTATTCTATAAAATAAGTTATAAAAGATACTAAGGGATTCCTCTATACATTCTAGGTTATTTCCAAGTGATTCTAGGACATTTTATGGACCTATGAGTCTAAAACCCCAAAACTGGTAAAAAAGCTTTCTTGGTAGCTCAAGTAGGCTCACCTTCTTGACGATTGTTCATATAATATAGATTTATATTCCACCACTTATTTCTATTTATATATATTTAATATAATCCTTCAACATATATGAAAATATTGGGATCCCATGCTAAATTTATGGAAAGATACATACATAAAGACAGTTGTCTATAGGGTTTACAAGCGTTTTGGTCATGCTTACACTCTTAGTATTTATTCATAAAACTTAGGACCTTAACCAACCTAAATAATTAATTAATTTAAATTAAGTATGGGTACTCAAAACATATTATAATCATTTGGCCCAACTCCTCATGGTGTGAATGATATGAGCACTCCTCATGAGTAGCTAGCATGGTGCATGTGAGAAAGATGAATGGTGAGATCAGATTATGTGTGGACTTTAGAGACTTGAAAAGGGTATATTTGAAATACCATTACACCTTTACATCCATGGATTAACTCCTTTAAATGGTTTATAGTTCATAATTTTTTTTCTTTTGGATGGGTACTCAGGGTACAACCAAGTGCTAGTAAGAAAAGAAGACCAATACAAGACTGCCTTCACCACAAAGTGGGACACATATTATTATCATAAGATATCTATTGGAAAATCAAATTATATTTATAATTTTCAAATATCCATGGATTTGGATTTACAAATCTTACTAAATCAGATGGTACTTGTCTACTTGGATGTCATAACAATTTTCTCCAAGAAGGCTAGTGAACACTTGGACCATTTGAAATTGATTTTAAAAATATGTAGAGAGTATAGGATCTCATTGAATCCCAAGAAGTGTGTGTTTTATATCCATGGGGGAAAAATATTAGAACATATTGTCTCAAAATAGGGAATAAATATTGAAACTAATAGAATAAATGTAATCTTGGCCTTGTCCTTGCCCAAGCATAAGAAGACACTTTAGATTTTTCTAGGGAAGATAAAATTCATGAGAAGTTTTATGTATGGTTTTAAAATCTTAGTCAAACCTATTACTATTATGTTGAATATGAATTAGGTGTTCACTTGGTTAAGACAATGTAAATTATAATTTAAGGCCATCAAACAAGCCATTGCCCAAGAACCTATGCTCATGAATCCTAATTTCTCAAAGGATTTCATATCATATGCCTTTGCCAACATTGACAATATATCAGCTATGTTGATGAAAAATAATGGTGAATCACTTGAGTATCCAATTGAATTTTTTAGTAAAGGGCTTGAAGGGTATGAAGAAAGGTATAATTTTGTAGAGAATCAAGTACTTGCAGTGGTAAGAAGCCTTAAAAAAATTTAGACCAATGCTCTTCAATGGAAAAATATATCTTATGGTGTCTCATCCTTAAGTGAGAGACTTCCTTATAACAAATACTCGAATGATATGAGGGTTGGTTGGATTACAAGGGTCATATAATATGACATAGAAATCAAGGTCACTAAGATAGTGAGAGGTAAAGGCTTATGTGAACACATGTTTGATGATCTTCATGAAAATAAAGAGGTTATCTTGGTGACACAAGACAACTCATAAATAGATGCACCTCCACCTCACACTAGTTGGCTCTAAGATATGACAAGGTTCTTGATAATAGGTTAATACCCTCAAAGTATGAATAAAGCAAAAATAAGGTAATTTAGACTTTAGGCCATACCTTATGCATTGGTTGATGGGGTTATATTTATAAAAGACCTCAATGGAGTTATTTTAAGGTGCATAGATGATGACCAAATGACTAGGCTCTTGGAGAAATTTCATGATGGACTTACAAGAGGAGATTTTCCCCCAAATATTAAAATAATAAAAGTGATGAGGGCTGGTTATTATTGGCATAAACTATTCAAATATGCATAGGCTCTCTTTGTAGACAACAAAATATTGGTATCCCTTCCTCTCGACCCAATTCAAGTAGAAAAGCCCTTCATGTAGCAGGGTTTGGAATTCATAGGAATGATCAATCCACCTTATAATAGAGGACACAAGTGGGTAATTACTACCACTAATTACTTCACCAGGTGGGTGGAATCAATTTCTCTAAAAGAAGCCAATGAACTAAAAGTGTTGGATTTATATGATAGTATAGTAACAAGGTTTGGTGTACCAGCAACGATAAATTTAGATAATGCCTTGGCATTTATTGGCATTAAGACAAGTGATTGGGAACTTTAATTGGGCATCTACCTTAGTACATCCTCAAATTACTACTCCCAAGTTAATGGACTTATAGAGTCAATGAATAAAAATTTGATAAGGGTCATCAAGAGGACTATGGAAGAGAATAAGATAGTGTGGCATTCAAAGATAAAGACAACCTTATGGGCTAATAGAATGAATCCCAAGGTTTTCATTGATAACTCACCATTTGTCCTTGTATATGGGAGAGAAGCCAAATTTCCCATCTCTCTTGAGTTACCTACCTTATAACTATCCCATCATCTTTAGTTGATGGAGAGTGAACCTATGAGTGTAAGGATAGTAGAACTCATGGAGCTTGAAAAAACAAGGGACCTTTCAATGAAGACACTAGAATCACATCAAGCTCAAGTAAATAAATCCTTTGATAATAAATCCATATAAAAGGACTTGAAAGAGGAGGATCTAGTCCTCAAGTGGGATTTAAATAAGGCCAAGCTAGGAAACCATACTAAGTTTGATATCTTGTGGAGTGGCCCTTATTTGATTCATGGATGAAAACAACATAATGATTTTTAGCTTTCCCAACTAAATGGAGAGGTATTACCCATCCTAGTTAATGAGATTCATCTAAAGCCTTGATAGTAGAAGAGTTTGCAGCCATTGTATATATTGTATAGTTTTTCATGTTTTCCTCTAAGTGCCTTATGCACATCCTTTTCATTTTTGTGTTTCCCTTCCCTATGTGCCTTGGGCACAATTTTTGTTTTATTTATTTTTTTCCTTGTTTCAAAAGGAGGTTTTCAAAAGTGGACAACCTTTTATCAATTTCATATTAGTTGGGAAGAAAGACTTATGACCTTGTATACCTAATGGATCAGATAAGGTAACTAGTCTACTGCATAGTAGGCATGCAATCCCAGGAGGTCACCAAAAATGTTGTAAAAAATTGGCATACATAATTTTCTTTTACCTAGATAGATCAAGTCACTCTTTTTGACCATTTAGTAACCTTCTACCCCCATGACTAGCCCCTTTTTGGTCTTAACTTAATGAAGTAGTGTAGTATCTTGGAAAGTCTTGGTGTGATGTGAGAATATGAGTAGAGTTACTATTAAGTGGGTGATCCAATGATGTAAATATAAGACAAACCTTGTGACCCTAACATAAGTCACTTTCAAGATTTTGAAACACTTTGACCAAGTTTTAAGGTGAATTTGGAAAATTTGAGGAAAAAGCCTAGAAATGGGTCTTAAAGTGTGAGTGAAAAATCTATCTAGTTTCCAAGGTGTTCAAGCATTCAAGGGAATGAAAGAGGTTTTAAAAAATTCTTAGAGATTATAACGGGCTAAAAATGAGGTCTAGAGAAGATATTATTCCCAAAAGACCCCCAAAAGTGCATTAGATGACTTGAGGGTCCTCAAAATAGAAATTCTAAGTGAAAAAGTAACTTTTTGAGGAAGTAAAATTGGTTTTGACTTATTTACACCTACTTATGGTATTTTTTACTTATTTATACATTTTAAATGCCTTTTCAAGTTATTTAGAGTGAAGGAGAGGAGTTTTGGAGCAAAAGGATGCATTTTGGAGCCTTTTAGAGCTTTGGCTAAATAGGTTTTTGAAGGTTTTGCTTGATGTAGGGGATTAGATATCATATGAAGGTATCCATGGTGTCCATAATATCCTCTATTATATATTTATCAGTTATGTCATGGAAGTTTCCATGTGAGTGGATGAAGTGTCTTGATAGTCTACATATTAATGATAAAGTGTGCAGTGTGTTTGTCCTAGTATGCTTAAAGTAAGCTTGGTTGATCTTCAATTTTGTCATGGTTAAGGATGTTTAGAGATGAGTATGGTTATTTTATCCTATAAAATACTTCCTATGAGAGGTATTATATTATTCTAAATATTTTTTTCATGAGTGGATTTCATTTGGTAGTTCATAGTTTTCATCTAGACATTTTAGGTCTAGGGGTAGAAAAAATTGAGTAGGTAGTTTTCTTACCTCACCATTGCCACGTATGGATGATTCAGGGTGATTTGGTCATATGGATGTAATCACATTATTCCCACATATCTATGGTCTAAGTTTTAGGTCAATTAGTTGAGTGGAGTAAAAGATATGTGGATGTAAAGTTGGCCTCTCAGATAGAAGTTTGCTAAGTTTCTATACTTAACCAAACCGTCATTGCACATCATGTAGATATGTATGAACAAATAGGTTTTTTCATTTAATTTAGGTATGAAAAAATCCATTTTTTATCAAATTTTTACATGGATATTTTTTTTATAGTTCCAAGAATTTACCCTAAAAATTTGGAGTCTTGAAGTGATTTCTATCTCAGGTTATAAAGCTTCAAAGTTGCTCTAGCATACTATGATGGGACAAAGAACATCAAGTTTAATGATGCAGAGATAATACACTTCTATAACACATTTTCCTTTATCCTTCATTTAATATTCAATTATATTCATTAAAAACTCATTCCCCATAGTCCTTTTCGAGAAATCATGCAATAATGACTATAATGTTCCTTACAATGATTCATGAGATCATGTTACACTAATTTTAAATGAAATTTGCACTATCAACAAACCATTATTCAATAAATTGAATCATTCTTTGTTCATGTACTCTCTTTAATCTTCATGAAACTCTTACAAGATGTCAATGCCAAAGTAAATTTTTATGGGGGAATCAAAACACAATGAATATTTAAATCACAACAAGACCTTCTTCTCTCTTATAAGATTCCTTTTCTAACCCTGCTTATTCCACTAACTCAAAATGTTTGCTCACATTCTTCAATCAATCATCTTTCTAGCCTTAACCCCTAATATCCCTATTTAGGGTTAAACCTCCTCGGTTTGGAAATATACAATCCTTAAAATAAGACTAATACCTTTTTTAATAACCCATTTTTGTATTATAACTTAACCATCTTCCATTTAGCATCATACCTTATGTAAACCTTGTTTCTCTACCATCCCAGACCTCAATTAGTCCTATCTAGCCCTTATTGAAAACCTATAGTTGATATTATATGAAATATTGAGGGTAAAAAATTTAAACCACAATAATATCTTTTATATATATATATATATATATATATATATATATATATATATATATATATATATATATATATATATATATATATATAAAATACCTAATGACCAATTTTGGTTTTTTTTGGCCATTGGAAACTCCTATATTTGAAACCCTAATCTAGAGTTTCTATGTCTCTTTACAAACTCGAGAGTGCACAAAATTGAATATCTTGATAAAAAAAATTCAAAGAAAAATAATGGTTGGAATTGGTATGTATATTCCTCTTAAAACTTTTACATTAAATAATAAATCTCTCTAAACCCTTAGATCATTCATAATGAGAAAAACTCAGACGCTCAACACTGCTTTTACATATATGAAAAAAGGGGGTAACAAGATTTATCTATATTTTCATCATAAAAGGAATCTAAAACCTAAACCAAGGTTCTCACCACCTTCAATAACTAACCTAAACCCATTATAATCCCTTTTGAATCTAAAACAAGATATAACACTAAATAACACAAAGTACAAAATTTTTGAGTTGGTGGACTACGTGTTATCAATGAGCAGGATTTAATACAAAAAGGGAAAAAGATAAATCCTTAAGCAATTGTATATTGAAATAATATAATTAAATATATTCGTACATGTGTTAAACTTACCATCCTCCATAGTAATCAAATAAATAAAGGATCAATACTTGTTCTCAACTTGAACAAGACTATAGGATTCATTTCATGTTTGACAATCTTGACTGTCTCCTTACCAATGACTTGCTATCAAGACAATTTATGTTCCATATAGAAAATATAGAATATCATATGACCAAAAAAAGATAAAAAAATAATTCAAAAAAAATCTCTTAACACTTATATTATCCAAGCACACCAAAGGTGTTTTGTCTTAGCCATACAATTTGATGGCATACAAAATGTTCATAACATAAGCATTATTAGTTCAACAAGTTTCTTTATTTAAATCTCCATTAATTATCATATTGTAATGGGATGAGAGGTTATCACATTCCAAACTCACTCTCTCACACTATTTATTACCTACCTATGATAAAAAAACTATTGAAACAGGATTCATAACTATTTCTTGATCAAGGTCTTCTATTAACCTCCTAGACCCATGTAGGGTGGTGAACTGCCACCTCAGACCTAACTTGAAAAATATATTCATATCCATCTTAAAGGACCTTCATGAGACCATAAAAGGTTTATTACATCTTTATTCCTCATTTACATATCTTCAACATTCTCTTATACCAACTAAAACACTTTGAAATTTTGAAAAACCCTTTTGGTGGGAAAACTAACTTTAAACTCAAATTCAAATTTTCACACACTTACAACACTTTCTAGACCATTTTGAGAGTTAATAATATGCCACTGCATCATACTCATAATGGGAGAAAAATATATACACCCACGTTCTTCTTCTTTCAAACTCAAATATAATTATGTGTGCTCTTGACTACGACACTTGTACCTTATCTTGCCTCTTGCTATCTTCCTCCATGATATACCTGTAAAATATAATAGATAATTAAATAAAACATGTTATTTCTCATTACCTTTAGGAATTATCTAATTATCCTCTTTTATTTCTTGTTTCTCTTGCTCCTAATCACCTTTATGTGCTTTTTATTATTTACTCTCCTTATTTGCATCAGCCATCAACACTTCTTGTTCTTCTCCTTCCATGACTTCTCATTCATATTCCACATAAACTTTAACCTCAATAGATAATTCTTAATTTATAGTTCCATCATGTGCTTTACTTATTCTTACCTTCTATAATGCCTTTATCCTGGACACTATTATTTCATTCGACAAGTGTATGTTCTATTTTGTTACCTCCTTAACAATTTATCTATACATTTGATGAGGATAAAATCCATATTATTACTTAAAAGACTATACAAACTTGAATATACCTCATACTTTTCCTTATTATTATATCCCATTTATCCTTTAGCTTCACTTTCATCCTCTTGAGTGAGGATATCTTCATTTTTCATTCTATCTTGCTTCTAAAATGGCCAACCTATTTATTCTTGTTCCATCAACATGACTCTACCTTTAGTCTCTTATTCATCTTGACTTATTTTGATCACGACTTGGTCATATGCTTCTTCCTCTTTTTGTTTGAGCCTATGAATGGGCTCAACTATCTCATTCTTCTCTTCATCTCTCAAACATGCATTCACACACACCAATACAACATCAGATTTTAAAACATTAGGCTTGATTTGCTCCTTGTACTTCATATTTTGTCTTCTTTTCTTCTCCACAAATTGCCTTATTGGCCACTTGAGTGGCTTCTTTCTCATGACCCATATAATATGTGGGTTCATAATCTCTTTTATCTACTCTATCTTGGTCAGCATCTCATCCATTTTTTGCCTCATCTATGCCATCTCTCTCTCCATCTCAATATTATTTTTAGTGTCTTCATGCACCATCTTCTCTTTATGGATTTTATACTTAACCATGTCTCTCACTTTCCTTTCTACCTATTAATTCATCTTCATCTTAAGTACCTCACTTGGGTACATTTTTCTCCTTGTTTTGGTCTCACTTGGACCATTTCCTTTGGTTCACACTTGGAACCCCTCTCACTCTTTATCTTAGACTTCACTTAAGCCTTTCCACTACTTGTCCTTCACACTTGGACTATCTCTTCTCTTCTCTAGTTATATTTATGAGATTTTCTCCTTTGAGATTGTTAATATCTCTCTTGATTTCATAATTTCCACCTTAATCCTTTATTATCTTTTTTTCCTCACTTATCACATACTATCAACAATGTATTCAAACCAAATAATCAACCACAAAATACATAATACCTTCTCTTTTTTCTATTGTCTTACTTTATCTCTCAACAAGACTCCTTGCTTTCTTACCTATAAATCCTTTATCCAAACAAAACATGAATTAAATTACAATTTCATACCTATACCAAACTATTCCCAAAGCATCTAGATGGCTCTGATACCAAATGATGCAGAGCTAATACACTTCTCTATCAACTCTACCTTTATCTTTCATTCAATATTCTCTTAGATTCATTCAAAACTAATTCTCCATAGTCCTTTTGGGGAAATCATGAAATAATGACTATAATGTTCATTAAAATTATTCATGATATCATGTTACACTAGTTTCAAATGAACTTTGCACTATCAACAAACCATCCTTCAATAAACTGAATCATTATTTGTTCATGTACTCTAACCTTCATGCAACTCTTACAATATGTCAATACCAAAGTAAATTTGTATGGGAGGATCAACACACAATGAATATTTAAATCAAATCAAGATCTTATTCTCTCTTATAAAACTCATTTTCTAACTTTGATTATTCCACTAACTCAAACTCCCTACTCACTTTCTTCAATCAAGTATCTTTCTAGCTTTAACCCCTACTATCCTTGTTTGGGGGTAAACCTTCTTAGTTTGGGAAATATAAAAGAATTAAAATAATAATAATACATTTTTAAACAACCCATTTATGTATTATATATTCATCATCTTCCATTTGGTATCAACCCTTATACAAACCCTATTTCTCTACCATCCCAGACCTCAATTAGACTTATCTAGCCTTCATTAAAAACCTATAGATGATATTGTATGGAATATTGGGGTTAAAATTTTAAAAAAATAATAATATATTATATATAGATAAAAAAACCTAATGAAATTTTTTTGGCCTTTTTGGCTAGTGGAAACTCCTTCAATAGTTAAAACCCCAATCTAGGGTTTCTAGGTCTCTCTAAAGACCCGAGAATGCATACAATTTCATATATTGATCCAAAAACCATTTAAAATAAAAATAATGGTTGTGATGGTTATATATAGGCATATTAAAACTTTTTAATTTAATAATCAATCTCTCCAAACCCTTAGATCATTCATAATGAGAAAAACTTAGTCACTCAACACTGCGTTTACATTTAGGAAAACATGGGTAACAAGATTTCTCTATATTTTCATCAAAGGACTCCAAAAAATATACCAAGTTTATAAAAAACTTCCTTGAATAAATAAACCCATTTTAATCCATTTTTAATCCAATATATAATACTAAATAACACAAAGTACATAAGTTTTGAGTTGGTGGACTGTGTTATCAACGAGTAAAATTTAACACAAAAAGGGAACAATATCAATCCTTAAGGAATTTTATATTTAAATAAGATAATTTAAAATATTAATACATTTTTACAATTCCAATCATACATATGAATGAAATAAATAAAGTATCAATACTTATTTCATGACTTGAATAAGATTGTAGGATGCATTTCATGTTTGATAGTCTTGACTGTCTCCTTAACAATGACTTGCTATCAAGCCAATTTATGTTCCTTGTAGAAAATAAAGAATATAATATGATCACAAAAGTATAAAAAATAATTCAAAAAAAACCTCTTGCCACTTATATTCTCCAAGCTCACCAAAGGTGCTCTGTCTTAGCCATGCAATTTGATGACATACAAAATTTTCATAACATAAGCATTCTTAATTCAATAGGTTTATTTATTTACATATCCATTAATTATTATCCTTGAATGGGATGAGAGGTTAACACATTAAAAACTCATTCTCTCACACTATTTATTACCTACCTATTATTAAAAAAAACTCTTTAAATAAGATTCATAACTATTTCTTGATCAAGATCTTCTATCAACCTCCTAGACCCATGTAGGGTGGTGAACTGCCACCTCAAACCTAACTTAAAAAATATATTCATATCCATATTAAAGGACATTAATGATACCAAAAAAGGTTTTTTACATATTTATTACTCATTTACATAAATTCAACACTCTCTTAGACCAACTAAAACACTTTGAAATTTTGAAAATCCGTTTTGGTGAGAAAACCAACTTTAAACTCAAATTCAAATTTACACACACTTAAGACACTTTCTAGACCATTTTGAGAATTCATAAGATGCCCTTACATCATTTAATTATGTTTAAGTCTGAGTTAATTGGTCTATAATATCTAATGGTGAGTTCTTAATCATATATCTTGATATCAATGGTGCATATGAAGTCAACATGTCAAAGGTTGCACGTATATGTGAGAAGTGTCACAAGCTCACTAGTCTAATAGAAGATCAATAGTGAATGGTGGTTTATACTAATAGATATCAATGGTGTAGAAAAATTCAAATATTCAATAATGCACGTGAGACTACCAAGTATCACAAGTGCATGGACTGATGATAAAGTGCTTAAAAGGCATGCAAGGGTGCCAAGTGGCATACTATTGGGAGTTATGAGAAATTTATAAAGGTGAGAACTATAAGATAAAGACTTGGTTAATTAATAGAGATTTATGATGCAAATTTGGTCAATATTTCAAGGGTGCATGAGATAAGGTCAACATGTTTGAGGTTTAATGTTTGGATAGTGGAGCATTATGTGTTAAATTTCAAGCTACTTATGAAGAAGATTAAGGTGCAAGTTGAGTGCGCTGAGCAAAGAGCACAAGATGTTGTCTAAGTGATCAAGGTCTAACTATGACCATTTGGATTTAAATATTTGAATTTAATAAAGGAAATAACAATTCTTGTTTTTTGAGCCATAACTTTTGATCTATGTAGAATTTAATGTTTCGATAAAAAAATAAAGTTGTAGAAGACTTTGAGGTGCAATTGGAATATTAATTTGAAGGTATAAAATTTTATACATTAAAATCAATTGATCTCTAAATTTGAATATGTGTTTGTTCATGATTTTAAAGTAACCTTAAAAGGGTAATAAATTTGTTCTTGATATTATTTCAATAATTTGAAATGAGATAACTGTCAAAGAATGGTGTAGACTCCATGAGGACTATCTGTGTGGATTATGAAGGTTTGATCAATCATATTCAGTATGATCAAAGGCTTAGAAGTTGATTATGTGTTCGTTTATGGTGGATATGTGCACAAAATTTTGTTTGAGTGAATTCAGCCTTAGTAGAAGGGTGATGTGATGGTTTTTATCACTTAAGGAGGACCTATAGATTATGTGGCATGGGTCCATGTATTTTAAAGTGTTACTATGTTCTTAGTTTGCTTGTATAAGTTGTAAAGAGGTGAATGGGTCTTCATAGGACATAAAAGGTGACTTAATACTATTTAAAAGAAGGTTTTTATTAAACATGAACCATGTTAGATTCCTTAAGGCTGAAGGTATGTGATGTGGCTAACAAGGAAGGTTGTGATCATAATAATCATTAAGACTCTATAAAAGGTGAAACCAAATGTGATGGTTTGTAGACTTGTTGAATAAATGTGTGAGACCTAAGTGAAGAGGTATGTGTGAGAGTTATGGAGTGAAAGAAAGGGTGTGTGTCCAATGGATGGTTTTTAGAGTAGAGTAGGTTTATGGATGTGTGTATGACCTGCAGTTCATATTTTTGATGTCAAGAATAGTGATCTTGTAGGTTTGAAGATAAAGGATGAGCGAAGGATAAATGATGTCTATGTGAGATTAGTGGTTGATTTGAGAGGTAGATCATAGTGTGTAATATGTAATTTGAATATTTTAAGAGAGTTAATATACATTTTATTTCCATTAGATTGGTAGGCAATTAGTGATTAGGATATGTTCATTTCATTAGTGTTGGGAGGGTGCTCAACATCTAGGTTAGAAAGACTTGACCAATAGGTGGTTAGAAGGAATTGATCATATTAGGGGAATGTTATCCTTGTGAATAGGTGTTTCACTAAATCTAGTTAGAAATACTTGACCAACAAGTGGTCAGAAGGACTTGATCATCTTAGGGGTAGGTGGTCCTTGTGAAACATATGTTTCACTAAATTTTGGTCAGAAGGACTTGACAAGTCTCATGTTTATAATACCTTATAGTAAAATTAGTATGTATGTTTGGAGGATTGAGAGTGGGTTTTATTACCCAAGAGGGTTTGCCACATATATCTTGGGTTGTGTGTGTGATCTTGCATTATCTATTTTGTTCATTTCTATAAACATCTTGAATGCTTCATGAATGGTTGTTTTGAACACTTAAGTGTTTGAAGGGTTTATAAATTGAATTAGATTATTTTACACCAATAATTAAACCTCCCACCCATATTAGTTTTTTTACCTATAAAATCCTCTCATAGGCCTCTAAAATAAGTTTCAAGTACAAGAACCAACAGAGGTAAGGAAAACTTATTAGCTAGAAACTAGGCATAAAATAGGCTTTCTATCATTAATAGAGGTCCAAGAATTTTAAAAGGTTTAAAAAAATAATTAAAATTAATTTTTAGAATAAAAATTCTTTCCCAAGTTTTGTATTACATAGGAAATCTTCTAGTTATTCATGCTAAGGAAAAACTATTTTGGGTAGTTTTGGACAGCTCTAAGAGAGCCTCTAGTTTTCACTTAGTACGGTCAGGAGAGAGAGATTTGTGATATAATATTTTGGGTAGTGATAGGTACCCTAATATCCTTACACTTTTTTTATTTATGTTCTAGTTAATCTCCCCATGTTTATGAATAATCACTAATAGTTTAGGGGTGTCTAGATGGCCTACTCATCCAGATAGGGTTCAAGTTTTCTTTTGTTACTTAACTTAAGAATTCAATGAGAAATAATGTTTTTATGGGAGTTATTTTAGTGTAAAATATGACTCATTAATTTTTTTCATCAAATAATTCCTCCCAATAAGGTAGTTATGGCATAAAACCTATTTTACTTGTTATCCTTGTGAATGGTCTATTTGATCAGATTTTTAGCAAAACCTAGGTTAGAAGGATAATTAACACTCCATAATATAATTATAAATAAAATTAATCAATTTATATTTTCTCATAAAACCTCATTAGTTCATTAAAGCCTTGATGGATCAATGAGGACTAGTCTTGCATGGTAAAACACCATCTACAACAATCTTTGTCTTGTCTCAGAGTGAAAGGAAGTATTGAGTTGTTTTAAGAGGTTAATTTGAGTGGAATTCATGATTAAAAATTTATGAGTAAATCATTATTTTCATATTTATAATGAAGATAAATAAATCCAATCATAAAAATCTTGCCTTGATCAAGAAATAACTTTCAAGATCCCTTATTAGCATATATTAAGGTTTTAGGTGCCTCATAAGAGACTCACCATATTAGAATGAAGATGATCAAACTATTTTGAAATATTACAAGATTATAAAGATAAATTTTAAGGTTTTGGGGAGGTCTAATTTTTATCATAGGTTCATCCACTATTTATATGGTCAAATTCTCACCTTCACTACCATGTATCTTGCAACGTGCACCTACAAGTGACTCATACAGAGTAGAGAGAAGTGGAAGACATATGTTGAAACTTGTTTGGACATTATTTAATATCTTAATGTGTTGGTAATTCCATGACCATTCATATTAAATCCATTTAGTATAAAATAAACTCAAATCATGTCCATAATTGGAGAAAGTGAGTTTCAAAGCCTTGTTACCTTAATTTCCCTAAAATAGGCATTTATCCACATTTGGTGATATCATATAATAGGATTTAATGAAGTTTATATGGGTTTGAATATTTACTTAGGGTGATATAATGATAAGGGTAGTGGATTGACATGGCAAGTGGTTATTTGATCAAAAGAGCATGATCCTAGGAGGCCTCCACTTTTGACATTTTTACACTATAAAATGGTAGTGTTTTTTTCTTACTTTAAACTCCAAATGACCTTGTAGCCATTGGAAATAAAGGAGTATATATTAATTTAAAGTGATCTTATATAGGTTAAAAGGATAACAATATCTCTAAGGACATCCATAAAGGTTGAAATGCAAGGTTTGAAATAGACTTCTACTCAAAGATCCCCTTTTGGTCTGAGATGTACATCTACAACCAACTATAGCATGACTATGAGATAGAACATGGTGGTTTAGAATATGAAATGGTAAAAATATGGTGTGAACAAGTCCAAATTACTAATAAGTGAATTTAATTATTTCAAGAAAGACTTATAACACCAATACAAGATAAATTATGTATGTATTCACCTACAGACAGGTCTTTTTTCTAAGGATAACACATAGTCCTAGTTGACTGGAAACCAAGACAAAGAAGTGTAAAGAGTGCAAGTTAAGAGTTAAAAATCAATTTAAGGTCCTTAAATAGTGTTTTAATCCAATCATGACTCACTATTTTCAGTTATCAAGTAGGGTTCCAAGTGTCTTTTAATCACCTATAGGGTTATCCATTGGCATTTCAAAACACAATCATACTTAGAGAACCCTAAAGACTAACAAGTTTGATGAAGTTAAGTCATGTTTCTCAGCACATGATTAACTCAATTCAATATTTAATAGTCTAATATGTGTCCAAGGAAATATCTTAGTGAATTTTAGGTTTCAAAGAATCAAATCAACCTACAACATTCATGGAAAACAAATAAAGACAACACAGTCATATCACAGTCCTTGAGACTAGTCATGTAAAGAGGGTAGAAGTCACTAAGAATCTAATATGAGAGTGAGTTTGTTTCAATAAATGTATGGTACTAATACCTTAATGGGATTCCTTTAAAATTTAAGTACAATACTCTCACTAAAAATCAACCTACAACCACACTTGAAACAGTGCTACAGTCAAGTAGGTGGGTATGAGCTCTTGGAGACCTTCATGGATGATAACCTTTAGTGAGGTTTTGAGTTTGTAAAAGATATTTTTATAATAAAAGGATACTCATGGACATCATGTTCCTATTTAAACATTTTTTCAAAACCCCTAAATCACCCCAAGGTCTATCATAGCCTAATCTCTACCTACAGCCACATTTTGGTTTAGATAATGAATTAGAGTCCAAGATGGATTCAATCTAGTTTTTAAAAATAATAAGAAGTCATTGAGACTATGAAACCTAGGTAACATCATGATAATGTTGAAAACTAATGAAGGGATTAGTTTTCATCTATAGTGTACTTGTGTCCAAGGTTTAAATGGGAACAGTGGAGGATGGACTCTAAAAGAAGCCTATGTGAGAAAAGGGAAAGAATTGGTGACTGATGTGAGAGTAAATATGAAACTAAGTTAGATTTTGAGGTCAATGAGAAGAGGGGACCTAGACCCAAGAAATGATGGAAGGAGTCTCTGAAGTTGATGGGAATGATTACAAATTAAGCTTAGGAATCACTAAATATCCCAATTTTGCTTATGTATCATTCATCAAAGCTCAGAATCACATTGAGACATCCCTAATTATGGTATTTTATTATATGAAATAATAACCTCTCATAAATTCACTCCTAATTATGATATTCTATCATATGAAATAATAAACCTCTCACAGATTCATCCTTAATCATCTTGTGGCTTCACAACAGTCAATTTGGCCTATGAACCTATTAAGTGGGGAACTTGCACACTTAAATCAAATCTTGGAAATATTAGAAGGCTATTAAAAATTAATTAACAAGATAAACCTGATTAAATACCTAGTTGAATTATCCATTGTAAATTAATGAATAACTAAAAAAGAAAATCAAAATTTTAAAATATCCTAGCCTTTCATCATTGCATTTATGATTTGTCAAGCTCTTTAAAAATATCCTCAAATATTTATTTTGGAGAAACATTATTAGTAATTACAAATCATAATTAATTGATAACTATTAACTCTAGTGGGGATAGATTTGACTCACCTAGGTTTAGTTTGAACCCATTCTAAACCTTAACTCAACCCTAACTCACCTTGCATTAGAGTTGATTTCTAAGCCTATAAATACAAAGACATGCTAATTGAATTCTAAGCTCTCATAAGCCAAAGTTATAATGCAAATTTTGAGAGAGACATAAGCTATTTTGTTACAAGTAGTGTTATAATACCAAAATATTGAGCCAAAGAAACATCAAGCCACATCAAAGCCAATGGTGCTAAGGAGTAAGGAGCCAACAAACTTCATTTTCCAAATACTTCTTGATTCACAAACTGAGCAAGCCACTCATAAAAGCATTTGGAGCTCCTAAGGAAGGTAAAGTATTTGTGTCTTTTATGTTTTTTTATGATTTCATTTTGTCTTTTTTTACTAAGCTCTCCCTAAGTTTTAGGCCAGGAGTGTAAGTGTTAGTGTGTTTATTTGAGTTTTATTACTTGAACTAACACTATAGTAACTTTTCTTATTAGATTCCTATGATCAAAAATGGAATTCCTGGTGAGACATGAACCCCAAGAAGTTGATCCCAAGGCCTTTAAGAGAATTCTACTAATGATTTTAATGTAAAAAATTGAGCTTGATGAGCAAAATAGGTGAAAATTGGAGGCTAAGGGATGTTTTTTAGAAATTGTGAAGATGCCCTCTGTAGTCACAGTTTTGCTCTTTAGAGTCATGATATTGTGGCAATATCACAACTCACACAGTTACAATTTCATCTCTATTTTTGTGTTTTTGCATCTCATTATGACTATTCTACTAATTTTTTGCCTATAGGAGAATTTATGATATTGTAATATCGTAACTCTGATAGTCATGATATCATAATACTACGATTTCACAAGTTACGATATCACAGCTTAGTCATTAATAATTTATTATAAATTTTTGGGTTAAATTATAATATCATGACTCTTATAGTAGTGATATTTACCTATGTTTAACTCTTTTTCCACTATAATAGTGATATTATATTTAAATTCTAGTTTCCCATAGGTTACAGTATTATGTTGATAGTTGTATTTTTATTGAGTTGTGGTTTCACTCTATGTTCTCTGATTTTGTACTATGTAAATCTAAGAGAAAATATTGAAATCTTGTTTCCTCATTCACAATTTAGATTCTAAGTAGGAAAAAACCCTCTAACAATTATAGGTCCTAAGGTGAAAAAGTCCAATCTTGAAACTGTTAGGGTGTGGAGCTAAAAACTTCACCCAGGAGCATTCATTATCAGGTTCGGGTCTACACAGACACCGGCGTCGGTCAGGAGCGACCGACATCGGTCACAGGAAATTGCAAAGACACCAACGTCGGCAGAGAATCGGCCGACGGCGGTCACAGACAAGCAGTAGGAATCGACGTCGGTTACCTGCGTGTCCAGAAAGCTATTTTCGTGGACAGAAGCGAGTGTTTCCATGATAAGTTTGAGTTGTGGACTCAAGCTTGCGTCTCTATTATTAGCATTACTATTTTTAGAGCCCTTGTTTAAGTGGTTTAACTATTTGTTGGAAGTACATGCTCAAGTCTCCTAATTCTATATGAAGAATTAGATCTTCCTAGCTTTGTAGTTGAATTGTAGAAGAATTCATTGTGTGTGAAGAACAGTACAGAATTGAATCAATCCAGGCTTGTTGGAGTTGATTGTTCTTGAGAGAGATAGCTCTTGAGGAATAGAGATCTATTGAGAGATCTATACATCTAGGAGAGGTGTGGAAGAAAGAAGCTTTCTTCAATTGTATTCTTTTTGTAAAGAGTTTGTTAATACAAGTTTTCAAGGTGTTTTCTTGTATCTCTTGTTCTTGCTATTATCATTCTAATTACTTGTCAATCTGATTTAATTCCACATTTATTATTGTCACAATTGTAATCTATTGTTGGTTTGATCCCCCAACAAGTGGTATCAGAGCCAGGTTACAGGTTCAGAGCTTGATAATCGGTATCAAAGTTTAGGTTCACTAATAGGTAGTTCAGATCTGTGTAGTGTGTATTGATTACAGGTTCTCACAAGAGTTTCTGCAGGGATTTCTGTTTGAGTGGGAGAAGTAATGGTAGATGAAAGTAAATTGAGAATGGAAAAGTTCAATGGCAAAAATTACCAACACTGGAGAATGCAGATAGAGGACTATCTGTATCAGAAAGATCTCTACTTACCATTAGGAGGTATTGCAAAGAAGCCCAAAGACATGGAGGATGAAGAATGGGAAGTTCTTGACAGAAAGGCTCTGGGTTCTATAAGACTGAGTCTAGCATCCACCGTGATATCCAATTTATCACAGGCAAAATCTACGGTAGAGTTGATGACTACGTTAGCGAATTTGTATGAAAAACCCTCAGCTTCCAATAAGGTATATCTTATGAAGCAGTTATTTAATTTGCATATGAATGAAGGTGGATCTGTTTCTACTCATCTGAATGATTTCAATGGTATTGTGAATCAATTAAGTTCAGTGAATATAGTGTTTGATGATGAGATAAAAGCTCTTTTGATATTATGTTCTTTGCTTGAAAGCTGGCATGGCTTAGTAATGGCAGTAAGTAATACTGCATCTGCATCAAATATTTTGAAAGTAGAGGATATTGTTAGTGTTATCTTGAATGAGGAAATACGCAAGAAAAGCACAGAAGAGGCATCCAGGAATGCTTTAAGTTTTGAGAGCAGGGGAAGGCAGAAAGAGAAGAGCAAGAAAGGCAGAGCAAGATCCAAATCAAAGGGGAAAGGCAGATCTAAATCCAGAAATGGCAGGAAGCCATAATGTTGGAATTGTGGAAAGATGAGGCACATAAGCAGAGATTGTTGGTCAAAGCCCAAGGAGGACAACCAGCACAAAGGAAAGGAAGAAGCCAAGATTGCAGGTATTACACAGGATGCTTTAATTTTCTCTCTGCATAATAATATAGAATCTTGGGTATTAGATTCTGGTGCATCTTTTCATGCTACTCCTAACAGGGAATATTTCAGTGACTATATCCATGGAGATTTTGGAATAGTGTATCTAGGGGATGATGAGCCCTGTAAAATAATTGGCAAAGGTAAAGTGCAGCTGAAGATGCAGAATAGCAACACATGGGTGTTGAGAGATGTGATGCATGTTCCTAGCTTGAAGAGAAATTTGATTTCTACAGGAAAGTTAGGGGATGAGGGTTGTACAGTAACTCTCACAGCAGAATCTTGGAAGGTGACCAAGGGTGCACTTGTTATGGCCAGAGGTAAGAGAGAAGGTACTCTCTATTTGTGTAATTGTGTTACTAACAAATCTCCTTCTGTATTATCTACTTCAGATGTGGATGCTAAATTGTGGCACTCAAGGCTTGGCCACATGAGTGAGAAGGGGATGTCAATTCTTAAGTCTAAAGGTATGCTTTCAAATTTAAAAGGCATAGATCTAGAGTTTTGTGAGCACTATGTATTTGGAAAACAGAAAAGGGTTAGTTTTCTCAAAACTGGGTCTACTAAGAAGAGGCACAAGTTGGAGCTTGTTCACACAGACGTGTGGGGAATGGCTCAGGTTGCTTCCATTGGAGGATCACAGTACTATGTATCTTTCATAAATGATGCCACAAGGAAGGTATGGATCTATTGTATTAGAAAGAAATCTGATGTATTTGATACTTTTAAAGTTTGGAAAGCTATGGTTGAGAATGAAACAAGTAAAAGATTAAAGTGCCTGAGATCAGACAATGGCGGTGAGTTTTACAGTCATAAGTTCAAAGATTATTGTTACATGCATGGAATCCGTAGGCAAAGGATGGTTCCAAGGACACCTCAGCAGAATGGTATTGCTAAAAGGATGAATAGGATAATAATGGAGCGTGCAAGATGTATGAGATTGCATGCCGGTTTGCCCTTACAGTTTTGGGCACAACATGTTGACACTGCAGTGTACCTGATTAATAGAGGACCCTCTACAGCTCTGGATGGTGGTATTCCAGAAGACGCATGGATAGGTAAAAAGGTTGATCTCTCATATCTCAAAGTTTTTGGTTGTGAAGCCTTTGTGCATATAGATAAGGAAAATAGAAAGAAGCTTGATGCTAAGTCTATGAGATGCATGTTTATTGGCTATGGCTCAGATGATTTTGGTTACAGATTGTGGAATCTATATACTAACAAGGTAATCAGGAACCGTGATGTTGTTTTCAATGAAAGAGTGATGTATTGTGATCAGCTAAGGAAGTTGAATCAATCTAAGTAGAGCAATGGTGAATTAGATGAGGTGAAAGTCCAAGATGAGCTCGTGGGAAAAAGAAATAATCACTTACAGGAAAACACAGAGACCGACATCGGCAGGTTAGGAACTGGCGTCGGTAGGACAAAAACCAGCGTCGACCATACAGAGACCGACGTCGACCGTACAGGTACCAAGGTCAGTCAGGCAGAATCGACGTTGGCCAATTACAGGTCTACAGGTGACCGAGGTCAGTCACTGTCAGAGAATTTGGGTGGACAGCGTGTTGTGGACGAGTCTCAGACACCCATCAAGAGGTCAAAAAGGGTGAGTAAGCCTCCAATTAGATATTCTCCTTCTTTATTTTATTTATTGCTAACCGATGGCGGAGAACCAGAGAGTTTTGAAGAAGCAATACAGGTGGATTCCAAGAGTGAGTGGGAGCGTGGCATGGTTGAGGAGTTGGAGTCCTTAAGAGAGAACCAAACATGGGATTTGGTTGAATTGCTAGCTAGTAAGAGAACACTTGAGAATAGATGGACCTACAGGTTGAAGGAAGGTGAGAGTGGACAGATGAGATACAAGGCCAGATTAGTGGTAAAAGGATTTGCACAAAAGCCAGGTATTGACTTTGGTGAGATTTTTTCTCCTGTTGTTAAAATGACTTCAATAAGGGTTGTTTTGTCTTTGGTTGCTTTTGAGGATTTGCATCTTGAGCAGCTAGATGTTAAGACAGTGTTTTTTCATGGAAATTTGGATGAGGAAATCTATATGGAACAGCCAGAAGGATTTGAGGTCAAGGGTAAGGAGAAGTTTGTGTGCAAGTTGAAGAAAATCTTGTATGGCCTCAAGCAAGCTCCTAAGCAATGGTACTTAAAATTTGACAGGTTTATGACTGAGCATGGCTACAGTAGGTGTCAATCAGACCATTGTGTGTATTTCAAGAGATTTGATAACAGTAGATATATTATTCTATTGTTGTATGTAGATGACATGCTGGTTATAGGATCACATATGCAGGATATCTCAGAGCTTAAGGTAAAATTAGCTCAAATGTTTGCTATGAAGGATTTGGGAGCAGCAAAGAAAATCCTTGGCATGAACATTAAGAGAGATAGGAAAAATCACAGGTTGATATTGTCTTAAGAAGATTATGTGGACAAGGTGTTGAAACGGTTCAATATGCAAGATGCTAAACTGGTAAGCACACCTTTGGCTGGACATTTTAAGTTGAGTAAAGAATAATGTCCTAATTCATATGATGAGGTAGAGTACATGAGTAAGGTTCTATATTCTTCCACAGTAGGGAGTTTGATGTATGCAATGGTGTGTACTAGACTGGATATTGCCCAAGCAGTGGGAGTTGTAAGTAAGTATATGGCCAATCTAGGTAAGGAACATTGGAAAGTAGTTCAATGGATCCTTAGATATCTGAGAGGAACCAGCAGTAGGCACTTGTGTTATGGAGGTTCAGATACTTCTCTACATGGCTATGTAGATTCAGATATGGCAGGTGATTTGGATGGTAGGAGGAGCACTACAGGTTATGTATTTACTGTAGGTGGAATGGCGGTTAGCTAGATATCTAAGTTGCAGAAGGTTGTTGCCTTGTCAACTACAGAAGCAGAGTATATTGCAGCTATACAAGCTAGCAAGGAGATGATATGGATGACACGGTTCATGGATGAGCTTGGTAGAGAGCATGAGAGTTGCAGATTGTATAGTGACAGTCAGAGTGCAATCCATTTGGCCAAGAACTCAGCCTTTCATTCAAGAACAAAGCACATACAACTAAGGTATCACTTCATATGACAGGTATTAGAAGATGGTGAGTTGAAGCTGGAGAAGATCCATACAGATAGGAATCCTGCTGATATGCTAACAAAGCCAGTTACAAAGGAGAAGTTGAATCTTCATTCAACTTCTATTGGTCTTCATGATTGAGTTGAAGATGGTGGAGCTAGAAGATGTTGTTGTACAGGTACTGGTGCAGCTGTTTATCTCCAAGTGGGAGATTGTTAGGGTGTGGAGCTAAAAACTTCACCAAGGAGCATTCATTATCAGGTTCGGGTCTACACAGACACCAGCGTCGGTCAGGAGTGACCAACATTGGTCACAGGCAGTTGCAAAGATGCCGAAGTCAACAGAGAATTGGCCGACGGCGGTCACAGACAAGCAGCAGGAACTGACGTCGGTTACCTGCGTGTCTAGAAAGCTATTTTCGTGGATAGAAGCGAGTGTTTGCATGATAAGTTTGAGTTGTGGACTCAAGCTTGCATCTCTATTATTAGCATTACTATTTTTAGAGCCCTTGTTTAAGTGGTTTAACTGTTTTTTGGAAGTACATGCTCAAGTCTCCTAATTCTATATGAAGAATTAGATCTTCCTAGCTTTGTAGTTGAATTGTAGAAGAATTCATTGTGTGTGAAGAACAGTACAGAATTGAATCAATCCAGGCTTGTTGGAGTTGATTGTTCTTGAGAGAGATAGCTCTTGAGGAATAGAGATCTATTGAGAGATCTATACATCTAGGAGAGGTGTGGAAGAAAGAAGCTTTCTTCAATTGTATTCCTTTTGTAAAGAGTTTGTTAATACAAGTTTTTAGGGTGTTTTCTTGTATCTCTTGTTCTTGCTATTATCATTCTAATTACTTGTCAATCTGATTTAATTCCGCGTTTATTGCTGTCACAATTGTAATCTATTGTTGGTTTGATCCCCCATTACATCTCATTGTGACTATTCTACTAATTTTTTGCCTATAGGAGAATTTATGATATTGCAATATCGTAACTCTGATAGTCATGATATCATAATACTATGATTTCACAAGTTACGATATCACAGCTTAGTCGTTAATAATTTATTATAAATTTTTGGGTTAAATTATAATATCATGACTCTTATAGTAGTGATATTTACCTATGTTTAACTCTTTTTCCACTATAATAGTGATATTATATTTAAATTTTAGTTTCCCATAGGTTACAGTATTATGTTGATAGTTGTATTTTTGTTGAGTTGTGGTTTCACTCTATGTTCTCTAATTTTGTACTATGTAAATCTAAGAGAAAATATTGAAATATTGTTTCCTCATTCACAATTCAGATTCTAAGTAGGAAAAAACCCTCTAACAATTATAGGTCCTAAGGTGAAAAAGTCCAATCTTGAAACATGTTAAATATTGCACACTTTGACTTTGGTGTTAAAAATGATCCTAGTGTTTTTATGCTTAGATGTTTTTAAAATTTTTTACAAGTTTTTAAAAAAACAAATGCCAAGGGACTTAAAATTCACAACACATTTCATTTTGGTGAATAAACTAAACTCTCACACTAGATAAATGATCTTAAGAGTTTCATTTTCATTGCTAATTTGTTCAAGTTATTTATTTTTTCAAAAATATTGATGTGTGTATGCTCTCCCACATCCCCTTTAGGGAAATCAGGTGACCAAAAGTACTCATGCATTGCCTTGATCACTTTTGTCTAAAAACATGAAAAAAACTTGTTAAGGCTATCTTCAAATCGATATGGTTTGGGTGATCTAAACACAACACTAGAGTCTTTTCACTTGTCTTTCATTTTTATGAATTTTGGCTTATGAACAAGAGTTCATCACCTTCTCATGGGTTCTCTAGGGAAACATTGACCCAAGAATTCATCTCTTAGTATCATTTCAACCCCACTCCATAGTGGGGTATAAAAATTGAGTTTGACTTATTGGGACACTTATTTGAGTGGTTAAATAAGTTTTATTAGTAAGAGACTGCCTCAAACTATAGGGGTAACTCAAACATCACACTACACTAAGTAATTGATGGATGTAGTGGTTATGAAAAGGAAAAGACCTTTTCACAACAAGCCAATTGATGCAGATCCAAATGATGTGAGTATATCTTGTGTTAGCCACACTTGGGACCATTGAAAAAAACATGAAAATTGATAGATTAGAATAACCCACTTGCCATAGACATACTATTGATGCAGGGCATGTAGATTGAAGTTCTATCTCATAGTAAAAAATATTAGGAGAAGAGGGGGCTTAGAAGAAAACCTACTTTTCATGAACTTTTATTTTTAGATTAACACTTAAAATCCTCCCAAGAGTAAGTATATTGATGGGATTTAGAAGTATTATGTAACCTTATCAGTTTTAGGATCTAGGATGTTACATTTAGGTGTTTATATCATTTTATCCTTTATCACATGGTTTTTGAGTTTAATCTATTTGTTTATCTTACCACATCAAAATAATTATTTTCATATACATCACTCTTATTATACCCAAACACACCCGTTTTCCATAGGGAAATGGGGACCCACTTTTTTCAGATTATTATCTTGATTTTGAGCCCCTTCGATATGTTTATGCAAAATCTAGGTAAGGATTGATTTGGCATCTTATACTTTGGAAAGACGGTATTTTTATTATGTTTCCATAGACTAAATCTTTGTTCTATCATTTTTTTTACTTCAAGCTAACTATTATGGACTGGTGTTTTCATGGACTAACTTTGCTATCGTCTTAGGACTTATTCTTTTGGAGCTTATGCAATTTGTTTTTTTAGACTTATCCTATGGGTCTCTTATTGGGATTTTTATCATGCATGAATTGGTCTTTAGTTTTATTATTTTGAACATTTTTTCTAATATAATTTACTCTTTGAAACATTTTCCTTACAATAAATTTTCCAAAATAATTCCCCTAAATTAGACTTATTCTTACAAATAATCTTACCAATATAATTACCTTGATAGAATTTCCCTTTGGCTCTTTTGAACCTAATCTTAAATTTTTTTTAAGAGAAGCCTTAGGCACTTTAGAATTTCCCTTTAGAACTTTTTAAAATCCCTTTTTCCTTCTTGAACCTACCCTTTAGGATTTATGCAATGTGTCCTTCAACCTTTTAATTATGGCCATTTTTCTTGATAGAATTCCTTTGGACCTTTTGCAATTTCCCTTTAACCCCTCCACACTTATCCTTTGAGATTCTTTTCCCACACTTATCCTTTAGGACTTTTTCCCTACACCTTTCTCTTTTTGAGCCTTTCTTTTAGACATTTTATCTGATACACTTGCGCCTAGCCAATCGAATTCTTTCAGACATTTTGTCTAAGAGAAATGACCCTTCGAGAAAATTGTTGTGGACATTTTATTTGAAAAAAATTCCATAATGGAATTCCTTCAAGAATTTTGAAAAGACCCTTTTCCTCTGACTTACCCTTTGGAAGTTTTTTTAAGGACACAATTCCTTCATACTTTTTAAACACACCCTTCAACATTTTAAAAGTTCCCTTTGGGAATTTTGTAAGGGTCCTTTCCCACTAAAATGTACCCTATTAAGTAGAACCTTCAGTCATTTTTTCCATTAATTTGACCCTTTGGCCCTTTTAAACATATCCTTCAAGACTTTTGTCTCAAAGGATTGTTAACCCCTACAATCCTATCCTTCAAGACCTTTTTCCCAGGCAATTTCCTTTAGACTTTGTGTCTTAGAAATTTTATCTGATGCAAAAGTCCCAAAACAATTCCCTTGAAGGACACATACCCTTAAAACTTATTGAATCTACCCTTCAGACATTTTTAAAATGACCTTTCAACATTTTTTCAATAGCCACTTACCCTTTGGGACTTATCTTAGGTCCTTTCCCCCCCAAGACTTGCCCTTCGGGGCTTTTGTTTCAAGCCCTTTTCCCTTTGGCCAATTCATTTAGGACCTTTATCTAGGTCATCCATCCCTTTAATCATTTCCTTTAAACATTTTCTTTGATGAAAATGATCCTTTAGAAGAATTTTTATAGACATTTTGTTTGAAATAATTCCCCCAAAACAATTCCCCCACACAAAAGCCCATGATAATTCTCCTACAAATAATTGACCCAGAAAAAATACCACACTACCAAGTGGCACATATATGAATTATAGAAAAATAGGATGTGACAAGTGTCAATCTCATGGGAGTCAATGAGTAAAATCACTAAAATCCAAAAAATTGTGTTAAACCAAAATAAGGATTGATAGTGCAAGATCAACATAGACTCTTCTAAGTTCTCAGAACTAACAAAGAACTACCAAGAAGCACACTCATGTTCCATCATGCAAAGGATTGATGGTGTGAGTCCTAATTAGACTTTTCAAATATCTTAAAATCAATCAGGTGTTGACATGTGTCAAATTTAAAAAGATAGTAGAGTAATAGACAGAACATGTAGATCTTTGGACTATGGTATATTTATTGACAAACATTAGGACTCACATTTAAGACCAAGGATATGAACGTGCACATTTTAATTTGAATGAAAAATATAAAATAAAAGATCTAGATTTTATAAAAGGCATAAGTGAACATGTAATTCATGATTCAAATTAGTCATGGCTAATAGTAGTTCCACTAGTTATAAAATATTGGTAAACTAATTTTAGTCCTTTATGTATATATCAGAGTTTCATTTGAAGGTGGCTAATCTGAAAGATCAATAGGTTGTTCCCATGACCTATAAAAGGAGGCATCTATAGTTTTGGTAAATAGTGCATCTATTTATAGTTTTCCTATAATTTGACCTATAATTATAAAGATTACATCTGTCCTTTTCATGTACAGATGCTACATAGCTTTAGTAAAGGCTATTTTAAATGGATAACTGTAAGTAGACTCTTATATAGTTTTAGACCATAGTTGGAACTACATGTTATAAATATCACATGTAATGACTTTGCATGAACTTGGATGATGAGGTGACCCCTTCGTAAAGTCTATATAAATAATTGTAATCTAACTTGGGTTTTTGTTTGAGAATTTTGAATATAGGAGCAACATCCATTTTTGATCATCAACAAATGTGTTTGTGTATTTTCTTTCCAATTTATATTTAATTAGTTGTTACTTTCTTTGGTTGTATGTTTCAATAATATTTAGTGCACTTAATATATGAATATATTATTGATTTTTTTTATTGATATATTAATTTATAAGTGTGTAATAGTTGTTCAAGGATTAGTAGATATATTGGTTAAGATAGTCAAGTTCAAATTAATTCATAATTATGATTGTGCATGAGTGCTTTCTTGGATGTAGTTTTCTATATGTGTATAATAACTGCCTCAAATACTTCACTATCACAAGCCATAATATCTTGATTAAGAGTTTACAATAGATGTCCTAAAAGGAACAACCTTTGTTTGAATCTTATGAATTTTCTACATCATTATCTCCTTAGACTCCCAAGTTGTGCCTGATTATGTGTGTGTAATTAATGTTATCAATAAGTGTAGGTTATGAGAGCGCTTGTCCTTTTATAAACCAATTAGGGGATTAGTTCCTAAAAACCATAGAAGCTTTCTTTTCTAGCTTACCCTTCCATCCTTTTTGAGTTTTTTTTAGACCTACCCACTGTAGATTAGCAACCAACCACCCATCCAACTCATATAGAGATTCACTACCCCTATTGGAACCACACCTCCATCTAAGAATCTTTTAAACAACCTCTATGCCCTACCCATTATTCCATCAACATGTTGAAATAGAACACATACCTGTAACTCATGACTTAGAGTGGATTATACCTCTATTGAGATCCTAAAATTTTAAAGGCTACCTTGTTATTATTTTGGTGTGCATAAAACACACACCAATAGTTAAGTGGAACTATAAGGAGGGACAACACCTTTGATAGTAATAGGTATTATTTGCATAGAGTTGCACTATAGTCACCCAAGAGAGTGACCAGATCTAATTCCTAGACTGGTCTATTGGTCTCACCCTTGATAAACCATAAGAGACCTAAAACTGTATCAATAGCCCCAATTCAGAATAATCCCCCTTTATTAATGAGCCCTTTACCTATTAATCAACCAATGGCTCAACAATAACCCTAGTTAGTTAGATATGCTATCACCATCCTAAGAGATGTGCATGATTTGCCTCAAAATCCCAAAAGTACTTGCCATCCTTTTCTCTTTCAAGACTTAGGATAATATAATAACATATCAAATTAGTTAAATTTGTTTTAAGATTGATGAATTTCATAGATGAAGGTGTTTCATGTAGATTATTCCCTTTAATTTGATGGATATTGCTTATGACTAGTATTTTAATCTAACCAAAAATTCTATCATTTCTTGGGATGAATGTCAATTGACTTTTCTTACATATTTTGGATAGGTCAACAATCCTAGTTTGGTATTCTAGCACTTCACCAACATGAAGAGAGAACTTAATGAGCCCATCCATGCTTTCAATATGAGATGGTAGAAGATATACAACTAGTTGAACCCAAGATATAAACCAAAGGCAATACTAGCATTATAAATGTACAAGAACACCTTAGACCCTATCGCTACCATGTTTTTAAGAAGAGCAATTATGGCTAACACTTTGGTGTTAGCATTCAAAGAGGCTATCACCATAGATAGGAAGCTCAATCCTAAGACACTTGGAGTGCTTAATGTCAACAATATTTTATAGCACTAAATCTAGATCTGCATGCAAGGCAAAATGTCCTAATATTTAATGAAAAATAGTTATATACACTACATCCACTAATGCAAAAAACACAACCAAATTTTGTCTACTTGAGCAATCATGTGATGGATAATGGTTATCAACAGAACTAGCAAACAACTGCACTTCCCATTGTTGTTTTATAAGGTATAGATTCCACAAAGGTAGAGCTAGATTTTATTTAGAAGAAGGTTCAAAAGCTAAGAAATGATTTCTTAAATATGTAAAGGAAGATGGGTAATACAAATGGCCCAACTAAGAATTATAATACTAGATTTTAGAGTTACAATAGACCATTCAACATGCCTGAATAGCCTAACAAGCTTCCAAAAATCAACATGAGATGACTCTTCCTAATGGGTGAAAAATTCATAATACTTTTGATCATTATGAGTTTAACTATGTTAATTTTTTGTGCAACATTTAAAATATTTCAAAGAGAGGTGGTTAGACAAGATCATATGCATAATATGCTTGAACATCATCTAAATCCTAGTTCTTCTAACACTGCCATGTTCTTTGAAATTCATGAGTTTCCTTTTCTAGGTGAAGATGACAATGAACCAAAAGACAACATGGATGAATTTCATGCTTTCCATCAGTTGCATAGAGGCATATACAATCTAAGGAATAAACAACTACTCACCACATCGACTCCTCCAAATATCATGGTGATTCCTCCTAATCCTAAAGTAGACAATAATCCACCTCCTTCAGAGGGGAATGATCACTATCAAAGAAAGGAAGAACAAAGTAAAGGAGGATATAATATTTTATTGAGGATATGAAGAAGATCAAGGCAAATATAACTCTTCATGAGCTATCACAAATCACTAAGTAAAAATCCTTGCTCTATAAGTCCATTACTATAAAGGTGCTTATAGAGAAATTGAAAGCATCTAAAGACAAATCAAAAACATCTAACACCAATGTCATCTATAAGAGTAAGCTATAAGTTCCACCCTTTATGTTGACTATATGGGTATTTGTTAAGAACATTCATAATTATTTAGTTGATTCTAAAGCATCTGCAACTATCATGCCTACATCTATTTGTCAAAAGCTTAGTTTAACACCAAACCCTTCAAAAGGGATAATTTTTCAACTAGACAAGACAGCCATCCTAGTAGTTAGAGAATTAAATAATGTGCACATTCAAATAAAAGTTGAGCCAAGAGTCTAAATGACTATTGATATCCTAGTGGTAGACATACTTGAAGGCTATGGTTTGTTGTTGAGTAGGGATTGGTCCAAAACACTTAACATATATCTCTCTATGGACTTCTCTCATATATGGTTTCCATGGAGAGGAGTTACAAATCAAATAAAAATTGATAGAGAAATAAGAATGAAGTATCCCATTATAGATTAAAATTTCAAGAATTAAGAGGTAAACTATGGCTCACCCATCCTTGGTATTTATACCTTTACTACTTAGAATCAAGTACAAAAGCTAGAACTTGAAAGTTACAATCTATTATGGACTCTACACTTTGATGGCACTAGATCTAAGCAAGTATCAGGCATGGGAATCAAATTGATTGATCCACGAGGTAAAAAATTCTTGGTAGTATACAAGTTATAATTTCCATGTACTAATAATAGAGTTGAGTATGAGGCTATAATTCTAGGATTGTAGTTTGCACTCAAAAACAATGTGAAGTAGATATTATATTTGGTGACTCAGAGTTGGTAGTCAATCAAGTTATAAATAAATACCAATGTAACCTATCTTATTTGAAGAGATACAAGCATAGAGCATGGAACCTAATTGAAAGCTTTGAATCTTTTAACATAGTAGCACTTCTTAGAGAACAAAATCAGACCATTAATTCATTAACTACTACTTATAATAATCTAGAGCCACTAAGAAAATATAAGGTAAAAAAGTTCTTGATTAAATTGGTGCCTTGCCCCTCTATTCTAAAATAACATGGAAAATTTATAGGTCTTTGATGATGACCAATAGATTATTTAGTTTTTAACCAATTCAGAGGAATTCAAATCCTAAATAATCAATGACAAGGATATTAATCACCTATACCAATAAGAATCAAATAAAGAGGGTGTTTTTTAATTTAAAGATAATCAAATTCTAGCTAGATTGGTCTCCTTGGAAAGACCATTCAACATAGATACGTAGGCACAGTAGTTAAGATAGCTAAAGGTTAATGAATCAAATTTTAGAAAGGAAAATTTAGGAGATGAGCACAACCCACATTATGTTAATATCAATCTCAGCTACACTCCAAAAGAGAGACAATAAGTGAAGGATTTAATCACTTGATATAGGGATTCCATTTCTTGGACATATGAAGATCTAAAAGTTTATGACCCTCAGGTCATCACTCACACTATTCTCTTAAAGCTATATCATAAACTATTTAGATAGAGGTAGAGACTAGTCAATCATATTTTGGAACCTCTTATTCAAAAAGAAGTGGAGAATATTTTAAGTGCAAAAATCATCTTCCTAGTCTAACAGTCTACATAGGTGGCCAATTTAGTCCAAGTAAGAAATAAGAGTGGTGAGATCAGATTATGTGTAGATTTCATAAATCTGAAGAAAGCTTTTGAAAATGACAATTATCCCCTTCCTTCTCTAGATGAGGTGATACATATAGTAAGTGGTTCTGAAATGATGTCCTTGGATGGATTTTTAGGCTACAATCAAGTACGAGTGAAATATGAGGATAGAATGAAGATGATGTTTACTATGAAGTGGGAAAATTATGCATATAATAGGATGCCCTTTGGCCTAATAAATATAATAGTGACCTTTCAATGTTCCATGGATCATACTTTTAAAGGACTGATAGGAAATTCCATAACCATCTATATGAATGATCTTACAATATTTTTACAGAATCAGAAGGACCACATAAATCACTTACATTCCATATTAAAAATATGTAAGAGGTTTTGTATTTCATTAAACTCAAACAAGAGCATATTCAGGATGATTAAAGGCAATATTTTAGGTCATATCATTACCAAGGATGGGATCAACATTTATCCAGACATAATTCAATCTATCTCAAAAATTTAGCCACCAACCAATGAAAGAGATAAAATATTTATTTGGAAAAATTAACTTTATAAGGAAGTTCATCTTAGTATTTGTAGAGATCATCAAACCCTTAAATACCATGCTTAAGAAATATTCCAAAATAGAATGGACAAATAAAGCCTAAAAGTCCTTCCAGGACATTAAAAATATATTATCACAAGGTCCAGTGCTGATAAATCTATATTTTAATAAAGATTTCTACCTATACTCATTTTCTTCAAAAAAATTGATTGATGTTGTCATCACATAGAATAAAGATGAGAATGAACATCTGATCATGTTTATGATCATGAACCTAAATTTTGCATAACTTAGGTACTTTATGACTGACAAAATAGATTTTTTCCCTTGTTAAAGTAGTGAAGAAGTTTTGGTATTACATCTTTAAGAATAAAGTCATTGCCATCATGCTTGATCCTGATATTAAGGTCACCCTATCACAAAATGATCTTGGATAATGTCAAGGTAAATGGATGGCCAAGTTGTAAGAATTTAACATAAATATCAAGCCTACAAAGATCATTTAAGGGCAAGGAATTATTTAGATGATGATTGAGCTAAATCTGTGCATCATAATTAAAGAGGTATGTGAAGCTCAAGTATCATCTAAAGGAGAATGGTATACTAATATAACATAGTATTTACTTATAGAAACTTGTTCCCCTGAGCTCAAACAAGAGAGAAGAAGAACTTTGAGGCTCAAATCTAGTCATTACATGATTAAGAAGGGAGTCCTCTATAGAAGAAATTATGAAGGTATTTATTTTAAGTGTACATATGTAGAGGAAGCCAAAGAAACCTTAGAGAACTTGCATCAAAATATAGGTAGTGGTCATCCTATTGGGAATAATGCATCCCATAAGATATTAAGAATGGGATACTACTAGTCAATAGTTTTCAAAGATGCTCACACTCATGTCAGAACATGCCATGAATGGCAAGCTCTAGATAAGAGAGAGGTACACACAACAATGCCTTTATAGTTAATCATTGAAAAAAGGCCATTTACCTAATGGGGTTTAGAATTCATTGGTGTCATCAACCCAAATTCATTAGTAGGCCTTAAATTTTTGGTTACTGCTAAAAATTATTGCACTGAATAGACTAAAGCCATAGCCACAAAGAATTGCAGAGCGAAAGATGTGATTCAATTTTTGGAGGAACACATAACAATCACATTTAGTACACCTATTTATCTAGTTTGTGATAATGGATCAGATTTTATATCAACATAATTTATTGAGTGGGAACATGATAAACAGATCATTATTAGGTCAACTTCTAACCATTACCCTTAGGGAAATGGACTGGTTGAATCAATGAACAAGAATTTGATCGATGTAATTAAGAAGTCAGTTGGAGACAATCCTAGGGACTAACATAATTTATTAAATTATGCTCTTTGGATAGACTAGACTAGACACAAGAAAGACCTTAAAGCTTCACCCTACCTATTGGTGTATGAACATAAGCCTATATTCCCAATTATGTTAAATCTACCCACTTAACATTTTATGTAGGACTACATGAAACCTAGAGATAAAATAGAATCAAGATTACTAAACATTATAGAAATGGAAGATTCAAGGACTAAATCCTTACAGACATTCAATAAACACCAGGACGTGGTCAAGAGTTGGTTTGACAAAAGAGAAAAAATCAAAGCATGTAGGATTTTAGATCTAGTGTTACTTTGTGATAAAAACCATGATAAGAAAGGACAACATGACATGTTTTACCCACTATGGATTAGACCATACCAGATTATGGAGATCATGGTAAATAACATGTTTCATCTGAAGGATCTTCAAGGTGATGAGCTTACATATCCAATCAATGGATAGTTCCTAAAGCACTACTTCAAGGTTGTACCATCAACTGATGTTACAGAGTAATGAGGGATAGATGAATGTAGTTATAGGATTATATTAGATTCCCTGACTTCTTAGAATATTTCCCTACTTTCATAGATTATATTTCTTTCTTTCATAGACTATTTTCCTACTTTCTAAATTAATCTTTCCTAGTTTCAAGATTTTTCTTTCATAGATTAGATTTCATGTTTTCTAGATTAGATTTTAGTTATTTATTAGATTAGTTATTCTTTTCTTTCTATAATGATCAAAATTATGTTTTATCTAATTATAATCAATTTAAAATCCAAACCAACTAAACTTATGACTTGTTAAAAAGGGGAAATTAAAATCTTGACACTTTGGCACTAGTTTACAAATTGGGTGTATTATTATGTTAAAGGTAGGTAATCATGGATTATTCTGAATGGTGTCATAATTGAATAATTTTACCAAGAATTTATAAGTTACTCTCATAGTACTTCATACAAATATAAATAGTTTTCTTGTTTTATTGGATCAAATGTGCTTATCACATTGAATACCTATTAGAAGTGATAATTCTAGGTATAGGTGTAGCTAGCAAGACATTCTAGTGATGATTTTTTTAATAATTATACTAGATCAATGGGGTTCCATCTCTTCTCTTTTACATTCAAAAACAAAATAAGAACAAATAAAAAAATAAAGAACCAATGGATTCAAAAGAGCAAAAGAAAATACAAATAAAATCAAAGGCTCATATGATGAAATAATTCCAATGTACCACACATCATAATCAAAAAAAAAATAGAAGGAGAAGAGAAGGAGCCCAAGGTATCTCTATTAGGGCTATAGATTCCTTGTTATCAGTAGAAAAATGCCTAATATTCCCTTAATTTTGAGATTTAATAGATATTGGAATGAAACCTATAACCCCATAAAAGCCTTTGAAAAACTCATCACAATAGGGGTTAAATAAAATTCACATCTTTGACACACATAGATCCATGAAATTAGAATACAAGTATGTTGTGTGAATTAACTTTGGAGTCTCTTTCATGTTAATAATTTAACTATTCTTCTATGGAACACTTCATGATTTATTTAGGATTAAAAACTATAGTTTTGGGTTCTTGAATACTTAGGAGTATTCCCCTATGAGTCACCATTTGTTGTACCCAAACACCCCCCTTTTTCCATATGAAAATGAGGACCCACTTTTTTCAAATTATTGTCTTGATTTAGATGCCCTTCTTCTATATGTTTATGCAAAATATGTGGAAGGATTAATTTGACCTCTTATAATTTGGCAAGATGGTATTGGTATTGTGTTTCCATAAACTAAATCTTTGTTCTATCGTGCTTGTTACTTCGAGATAATTATTGTGGACTTATGTTTTCATGGACTAAATTTGCTATCCTCTTAGGACTTATTCTTTTGGGGATTATGAAATTTGTTTTTTTAGACTTATCCTATAGGTCTCTTATTAAGATTTTTTTTGTGCATGAATTGGTCTTCAGTTTTATTGTGTTAGATATTTTCTTGGATGAAATTTTCTCTTCATAATATTTTCCCTACAATAATTATATCAAAATAATTTCTTCAAATCAAGCTTATTCTTATGGAAAATCTCAATAATATAATGCCCTCGCTAAAATTTTCCTTTGGTCCTTTTGAACCTACCATTTGGTCTTTTTTGAGATCACCTTTTGTCATTTTAGAACTACCCTTCAAAACTTTTGAAAATACCTTTTTCCTTCCTGAACCTACCCTTCAAGCTTTGTGCAATGTGTCCTTCAGCCTTTTTGTTGTGTCCATTTTTCTTGACATAATTCCTTTGGACCTTTTCAATTTCCCTTCAGCCCCTTCACACTTATTCTTCAATATTTTTATCCCACACCTATCCTTCAAGACTTTTGTCTCATACCTTTCCCTTATTGATCCTTTCCTTTAGACATTTTAACCAAGACACTTTCCCCTAGCCAATCAATTTTTTTCAAACATTTTATCTAAGAGAAATGACCCTTTAGGAGAATTTTTATGGACATTTTGTTTGAAACAATTCCCCTGATGGAATTCCTTCAATACTTTTGAAAATACCCTTTTCCTCTGACTTACCATTCAAAAGTGTTATTAAGGATACAATTTCTTTAGACTTTATAAACATACCTTTCAACATTTTAAGAGTGCCCTTTAGGAATTTTGTGGTTACCCTTCAGGACTTTTGTAAGGGCCCTTTCCCATTAAAATTTACCCTATGAAGTAGATCCTTCAAGCATTTTTTTCATGTAGTATAACCTCCAGTCCTTTGAACACATCTTTCAGGGTTTTTGTCTTGAGCATTTTTTACCCCTACAAGCCTCTCCTTTAGTACTTTTATCCTAGGCCATTTCCTTCAAAATTTATGTCTCAAATATTTTATCTAATGCAAAATTCCCAAAAAAATTACCACAAAGGACACCTACCCTTTGGACTTCCTAAACCTACCCTTCAAACATTTTAAAAGTGACCTTTTAACATTTTTGAAGTGGCCACTTACCCTTTAGGACTTTGTCCTAGGCCCTTTTCCCTCCAAGACTTCCCTTCATAACTTTTATTCTAGGCCCTTTTCCCTTTGGCCAATTCATTTAGGACTTTTGTCCTAGACATCCATCCCTTCAAGCCTTTCCTTTGAACATTTTGTCTAACAAAAATGACCCTTTGGGAGAATTATTGCAGATATTTTATTTGAAACAATTCCCTCAAAACAATTTACCTACACAAAAGCTAATGATGATTCTCCCACAAACAATTGTTTTGAAACAAATTCTAGACTATGAAATGGCACACATATGAAGTAGAGCAAAATAGGACATAACAAGTGTCAATATTTTAGGAGTCAATGAGTCAAATTAACATGGAATTTTCAAAGGTCCTAGAACTAGATAATAACAACCAAGTGGCACACTCGTGCTCCATCATGTAAAGGATCAATGATGTGAGTATTAAATGGACTTTTCAAAAATACCAGACTTAATTAGGTGTTGACATGTCTCACATTTCTAAATCTAGTAGAGAAATAGACATAACACATAGATATTTGGACTATGTTATATTTATTGACAAACATTAGGACTCATAGTTAAGACCAGGGATATAAACATGCATGTTTTAATCTGAACGATGAATGTAATATAAAAGATCCATATTTTATAGAATTCACAAGTGAGCATACAACACATAGTTTAGATTAGTCATGGCTGACAATAGTACCACTAGTTCTAAAACATTGGTAAAGTGATTTTGGTCCTTCATACATATATCAAAGTTTTATTTGAAGGTGGCTAATCTGAAAGATCAACATGTTGTTCCCATGACCTATAAAAGAAGGCATCTGTATTTTTGGTAAATGGTGGATCTATTTTTAGTTTAAATATAGTTTGAACTATAATTATAAAAAAATTATCTATATTTTTCACATGCACATGATGCATAGCTTTGGTAAAGGCTATTTTAAATAGATAATTGTAAGTAAGCTTTTATACGGTTTTAGACCATAGTTGGAACTACTTGTTCTAACTATCACATGTAATGACCTTGCATGAACTTGGAGCATTAGGCAAACCCTTTCCCAAGTCTATATAAGAAATTATAATCCCACTTGAATTTTTGTTAGATAATTTTGAATACAGGAACAACATCAATTTTTTATCATTAGTGAATGCATTTATGTATTTTCTTTCCAGATTTTGTGTAATTAATTATTACTTTATTTGATTATATGTTTCAATAATATTTAGTTTGCACAAGCTATGAATAGATTATTTATTGTTTTGATTGATATAATAATCTATAAGTGTGTAACAATTGCTCAAAGATTGGTAGATATATTGGCTAAGATAGTCAAGTGTAAATTGATTCATAATTTTGATTGTACATGATTGTTTTCTTAGATGTAGTTTTTTATGTGTGTGTAATAATTTCCTCAAATACTTCACTAGCCTGAACCATAATCTACTGATTAAGGGTGTGCAAAAACTGCACTAAAAAGACCATCCTTTATTTGAGGCCTTTGAATTTCTTGCACCATTATCTCCTTAGACTCCTTATCCATGTCTGACTGTGTGTGTGAAATTATTGATAGCAACAAGCATAGGTTCTAAGAGCACTTATCCTTTTATAAACTAGCTAGGGGATTTGTTCTTGAAAACCAAAGAAGCTTTCCTTTTTACCTTACCCTTTCCTCCTTTTTAAGTTTTTTTGAGATCTTCCCACTCTAGATTAGAAACTAGCCACCCAACCAACTCACATAGAGATTCACTACCCCTATTAGAACCACACCTCCATCCAAAAACTTTGTCAACAACCTACATGCCCTACCCACTATTCCATCAATAGGTTGAAATATATTACATACCTATAAATCATTCCCTAGAGTGGATTTTACCTCCATCGAGATGTTGTGGTGTGCATAAAACGTACACCAATAACTCCATTATTTGAGGAGGAATTATGCCATCTATTTAGCACCATACATTTGCCTTATTCATTTGAAAAATATTTGTATGTATGTGTTACTTGATTGGAAAGGGTAATGTTACACTTTCTAATTCATTTCAAATATTATCCTTTGAGTCTTGAAACAAAAACCTTTTATCTCATCTATAGAGCATGATAACATTATTATAATACTAGAATCATTTTATAAACTTGTTTGCCTTGTGTCCAAATTTCATTTTCAAAACCAAAGCTATGTGTTCCTTTTGGATCTTTACCTATTGTCATTATGCCATTCAAATTTCATCTAGCTTATTGTCTATTTAGAAAAACCTAGTTTTCTTAAGTTGAGTTTTTAATTAACTTTAACAAGTTCAAATCTAAATATTGATTAATTTATGTCTACGCCTTGTGTAATTTTGGATTAGACATCAATCTTTCTATTTTGGGTGTGTAACTTAGGTTATTCTTTACCCAATTTAAAAACTATTATTTATGCCTTTAGTTGGGAGAAATAGCCTATCTTCCTTATGCTTATAGTTTCATGCCTTATGGATACACATAATATTTTCAACTTTTATCAAATATTAATGCTTTACATCTTGTAGGAGCCCATTGAGACTCAATCTCTTTGAGTTCACACCTTAAAGGGTATATCAAGAAAGGGGTGGGTAGACCATTGGTGTTTCATAGGATTTTTGTCCCTTATTTCCACATTATTACCAATCCAACCAACCCCTAAAATTATTCCCTAAGATATTAATCCTCACTTGCACACTCCTCTAGTATTTTTTTAGTTTCCATCATTCTTTTCCTCACTTTAGTACCTTTTTGTTAGTTGGTTGTAGTAGGTTGACTAGGCTGACCCTATATAGTTTCAATTAATTTTTACTTAGGAGTTAGTTTGGCCTTTGGCTGACCTAGCTCAGGACCTAGTGAATAATTGACCACAATTATACAGGGTCGACTAGGTCAACATTATTAGCCAACATTTTTGGAAGGGTTTAGGAAAACATATACCGATATATACAAGATCATTTTGTCATTATTTCAATATGAAATCAAGAGATATATTCTACTTGAGGAATCTTACCTTAGGGTTACTACTTGGAGAATCTAGTCTTATGTATAAGTCTTGGATGCTTTGGCCTTTCTTAGTGATCCTTACAAACCACACAAACATCTTGTAAAGCCTCTTTGTCAAAGGGAGAGATAGAGTCTCAATGGGTTCACATTTAGGTAAGTATTATCTAACTTTGTTCCTCTCTTTATTAAATAGAAGTAGCATAAGTATTGGCTTTGAATAATATTACTCTTCATATTCCATGTATTAGGGTCTTACTCATACTTCACTTAATTTAGATTACATTATATATGTTTTTTATTTTTTAATAACCCCTTACTTTGTGCCACAAGCTTTGGTGAGCAAATAATTAGATTTACTTTCTTGTTATTAACATAGGTGAAATGTTAAAACTTAGGACCCCTTTTAGGGTTATTGTATGATTGTGTTAGACTAGAGGCTTTAGAACCCTCCTTAACATATTGTATTGTGATAAGTGCTCACCTAATTAGGTCTAGTATATCCCCATATTGGTCATGATCCCACTTAACAAATGTATTCCCAATTGGAAGTGTAGGTATGCTCTATATTCTTCAAGCTATGATTGATTTATAGACATTATGCATTTATGATTACATACACCTTATACCAATTGACCCAGTTCGTGTATAAAGTCAAATGCCTAGTTTATGCCAAAGTGCTTAATATTTGTTAGATTAAATCTTTGACCTTGTTTTTAAGTCTAGATTTTGTGCCTTTTCCAAAAGACCTAGTACATGCTTATTATGAGCCTAGATTTTATGTTATGTTTGACCAAAAGACCTAGCAACTTTTATTTTCTTAGATTAAACTTGTTTGGAAAACTTTGTTCTTAGAGTTTGGCATTCCGATTTTATTTCATCCACTTGACCTTTTATGTGAGACATCTAACATTATACATTTCATGTTAGACTATTTTGTAATAACTTTTAGCATGGACCTTTTGGAGATATAACTCCACTTTTAGACCAAGTTAGACAAAGTTAGACCAAGTTAAAACCATTTGTCCTTTAGACATGTATTTTTAGATTTTGTATAACTCTAAGCCTTTTTGTGGAACATTCATCATTGATTTGAATGTCTCACTATACACATAATAGAGCCATGTAAAATCTAGGATATGATAATGTGGTCATACAAGATGATTTTATTCAACACACCTATGGTGATGATGTAGTTTGTGAGATGGATCCTTATCCACCTTATAACACTCAATCAGGAGACCAAAGCTATGATCTTTTAGCTCACTATTTGGTCAACATGCCTTCATACTCAAAGCAAGACCAAGAACAAACAACATAGTAACTAGCTAGTGTACTTTCAATTGTAGACCAAGTTCAACAACAACTCTACTATGTTATGATGCCATCAACATATGACCCCTATTTGTTTGATCATCACTTGATTTAAAACAATGATAATTTTTTTATTAGAGCCACAGAGGTAGAGTCCAAGTTTTTATCAGACTTCCCCCATAAAAATTTTCCTAGTCTAGTTAGAGTGAATTACAACATGACTTATAATTAAACTAATGAACAATCCTCTTCTAGATATCCTCAAGATCTAGTGTCAATGTCATATCAAGACCCATGTATAATTTTCATAGTAAATGGCCTCATGGAGGATCACTTCATATATATGAAAAAACATACTAGACATATTTGAACTTATCACGTAATTTCAATAACATGGCTATGTCAAATGCTCAACTTATTAAGATAGTTCCTTTAATAGGGGTCTTCATCTAATTAACAAGCCAAGATAATTAGGGTGTAGACCCATTTGTGTAAATAAATTTAGTATGAGACATGTTCAATGTGCCCACCACCATCAAAGAAGTGTCTAATGCTTTTACGTAGATGGATATACCAAACATAGTGGAAAAGATATAAATATCATCCAATCTAGACCAAAATGGTGTAACTGCACAAATAACTAGTCCATAATAAGTGAATTTAATAAACACCATGAGTGGTTCACAATTGGAGGGGGAAAAAACTTCTACCTCCCAACCATACCATGTTACCTCTAATCTCAAACCAACTACTTCTTCATGCATGGAATCATAAGGATTAAGTAGTCAAATACAAACTAGTGCTTTGCCTCAATAAAACATGGAAAATATTACTCCACCACATTAGGTGAATATTAACATTATAAAATAATAGGAATAGTCTTGTATACCGATGTAGTAGAGGTAGACCATTCTTCCACCTCAATAGGGGGAAACCAATGTTCCACCTCGTTAGGTAGTGATAAGTATGTTGTAATAAGTGTAGACTAACATGAATTCACAAATGTTGTTTAGTCAATAACATCTGTCTATTGGTCAATGGTAAATGATGAATTCTTAATAAGCATCTAATTCATAATAGGGGTTTGTACAACAAAGAGGTTCTACTATTACACAAGTACTAATTAGGCAATAATTAGATTGTATTTTAAATGTGCCACAAATTATAATGATAGGGCCTTGTTTCCCAACAAGTTCCCATTATTCAACTAGGATTTACTAGTCGATAGAAAATCCCTATTCAAACTCAACAGGCATATTACTTCACCTAAATCCATATCCTTCCATCTCAACCATAATTTCCCTAAAAATAGGCCTACATACCAAACCCAAACCAGAATATTGCACCATAATATGTATAATTATATTAAATACATCCCAATCTATGAATGCATATCCCTGGTCAATTCACTAGCCAACCTAACATTCCATAACAAACCATGCCTCTATCATACCTTAATCCAGGTGGATCCATGTATCATTCCATTTTTCAAAGCCTTCAAATTTTTTTCAAATCATTTACACATCATAAAATTCATCGAGAACTTTCTAGCGCTTCTTTTGGAATGAAAAACAGAGTTTGGATGCTCAAGATATAGCTAATTGAAGAAATCTTGCGACAGGTGAAAAAAAGGGGTGTCAAAAGTGATGTGGCACTGTTGAAATATGCCAATTAGACCAATAACCATTTGACACATGACAAAATAATTTGGTGCAAACAAATTTTGGTTTGGTGTTTTTATTCACATGTTATTTGAGAAATTTTCAAATGTTTATCACTTTGAAACAAGGCACCAAAGGCCAACTTGCACAAGCTACCACATCACCCCACCAATCATGCAATGACCAAGTCTAAACAATGGCCAAAGTTAGTGCCTAAGTCTTGGCATTTGAAAAGGGAACCAACTTACCTAAATAAATCATGCAAATTGTTATTCCCATTAAATGTGGGACAAAGCAAAGTCAAAATGCGCCCAAGGAAGAAGGCCGATGGTTCCCAAATGCCTAAAAAGGAGGATGATAGTTTTGAACCCTACACCTTTAGCACAAAAGGATAAGGCTTTGACCACTTCAGCTACAGAGGTTGAAGTGTTATAAAAGGGATGAAATTCTACTTGAATAGACACAAGAAGCTGACTGTGTAAAGAGATTTAAGAAGGTTAGAGTCTTATTATTGATTTTTACAGCCTTGGGCCATTATTTTTAGGGCTGAGAGATATAATTACAAGCAAGCAAAGATCAGAGAAGGTGAATTAAAGACTTTTATTGATTTTGGAAGCCATTTTTTTCACAAAATTAATGAGAATGGTCCTCACTTCAAACAAACCCAGAGATGTAGGCTATTGAAGCTGAACTTCATTATCAATTTGATGGTGAATTCTTTTAATTTTCTCTAATTATTATCTAATTTTGATCCTCATTTAAATTCTATTTTTAATTTATTTATACAAAATTAAACAAAAAAATAAAGAAATTGAAGGATCTCTTAAATGAGAAAAAGTGTTCTTTAGATGTACTACACTCATATTTTTAGTTTACAGATCAAATTTTTGGTATCAAAGTGGTTATTATTTAACAGTGATTGCTAGTGTATGTTGACAAGGTCTAAATCTCAAAAGGGTGAAGGAAAACTCATTGAGTATAATCTAGAGATTGGTTCAAGGCATGCTTTAAGGATGGCTGAAGAAGAGATGGAATCTGAACAAGCATTCTACCAAGCTTTCATGGACATGAGAAGCATGGTTGAGGAACTATATCGTGACAAACAGAAGAAATTTGAGAATGAAAAAGAAGGTAATTCACAAAAATTGAAAGGTAAAGAAACTAAAAAACCTTCTTCACCGAATAATGGTAAAAAACTATGGAATCTCTCCCTTCACTAAAATTGGATATTATATTTTAATTACCAATGTTTAATGGCGAATTTAATGCCAAAAAGTCAGATAATTGGGTCAAACAGATTGAATTTTATTGCAGGGTCCAAAAGATTGCAGGGGATGAGTCAAAAATTCATTTGGCTACTCTTCGTATGGGAGACACAACTCTCATCTAGTGGGAGAGTAAGTTGAAGGAAGCTGAGCTTCAAAAAGGTAACTTAATTTCTACTTGGAATGAATTTATTGAAGAACTCAAAAAATAATTCTATCCTTTAGGCTATATGCAACAAGCCATGATGGATTGGCAAAGTTTTAGACAGGGAAAAGGCCAAAATGATTAAGATTATAAACAAGAATTTAGGAAAAAAGCTTTACTTTTGAATGTTCCTCTATACACACAAGAAACACTGCTAAAATATATAGGTGGGCTACATAGTTACTTAAGACATATGATTATTATGTTCAATCCCACTAATTTAGATGCAGTATGTGTTCAAGCCACTCATTTAGAGGCTAGAGGAAAACAATCAAAAGAATATTTTCCTAAAGTAAAAAGTAAGCAATCTAATGTTAAGCAATCCAAAGGGGAAAGTTCATCAGGAAAGGGTAAATAGAAATCCACTTATATTATTAAAAAGAAGAAGGAAAACCATTTTGTAATCACTGAAAGAAAAATCATGATGAGTCTAAGTGTTGGAAACTACATCCTGAGTTAAGGCCTAAGAGGTTTCAAAAGAAAGAAAAGAAGGCTAATGCTATGGTTCAGGACTTAGGTTTAGATTCATCTGATGAAACTAAGATCATAGCTATAGGATTACATAATGATTTTTCTCTTTCAGTTTCTAGCACTAAGTCATCAAATGATGCATCTTCTTCTAAATAGAATTTTATGCATGTTGATAAGAAAAGAAATGAATTGTTCCACATTAGAGTTGTTTCAAAACATACTAATATCGACACTCTATTTGATAGTGGTTCACAAAAAAATTTACTTTCTGAAGAGGTTGTTAAGAAGCTAGGATTACAAACCAATCCCCATCCGAAATCTTATCCACTAGGTTGGGTTTGTGATAATGCGAAGCTACAAGTCTCACAAAATTGTAGACTAAGGTTTGCCATCACATCTAAGTTCATAGATGAGGTTGAGTTGGATGTTGTTCCATTGGACATATGTGGGATTGTTTTGGGAAGCCCATATATTTATGATAGAAAAGCAATCTTTTATAGAGAGGAGAATAAAAACTTTCTTGTTAAGGATGGCATTGAATATATAGTTAGAGCACATCACACTAGAACAAGCCTTTCCTTGGTTACAACAGGGAAAATGAAAAGACTAGTTAATTCAAGCAATACTTTTTGTCTCACGTTGATTAAGTCTAAGGAAAAAGAATATTCTCAAGCTTTGGAAAAGTGTGATCTTAGACACAAGAATGAATTGGTTGAAATCATTTCTACTTACAATGATGTATTTCAGGATCCTAAGGGCTTACCCCCTAAAAGGGGAGTTCAACATGAAATTTAGCTATTGCAGGATTCTCCTCTCCCTAACATTGGCATGTATAGGTTATCAGTGGTGGAAAATAAGGAAATCAAAAAATAAGTAATGGATCTATTGGATAGAGGTGTTATTCATCCAAGTTCATCTCCTATTGGTTCCCCAATTATTTTGGTGCTAAAGAAAGATGGCACTTGGTGAATGTGCATTGATTTTCATGCTTTAAAAAAAATTACTATTAAAAATCGTTACCCTCTTTCTCATATTGATGATTTATTGGATCAATTAAAACATGCTCTTTATTTCACTAAGCTGGATTTGAGAAGTGGATATCATCAAGTAAGAATTAATGAAAGTGATGTGTGGAAAACTATATTCAAAATAAAATAGGGATTGTTTGAATGGCTTGTTATGCCTTTCGGGTTTTATAATGCCCCGACTACATTCATGAGATTGATGAATGATGTTTTTAGATAGTTCATTGATGATTTTGTTATAGTTTACTTAGATGATATATTGATTTTTAGCAAGTCTTGGAAAGAGCATGTGATCCACATTAAGAAAGTCATGGATGCATTACAAAGGGAAAAACTTTATCTAAAAATGTCAAAATGTGAATTTGGCAAGACCTCTTTGATATACTTGGGTTACATTGTAGGACATGGTGAATTGAAAATTGATCCTGCAAAAGTGGTAGTCATTATTAATTGGCCTACACCCACTAACACAACTAAGGTTAGAAGTTTTCTTGGTGTAGTACAATTTTGGAGAAAGTTTATTGCTCGATTTTCATATATTGCATCACCTTTACATTCTTTGACAAGTGTGAAACAAGTCTTTTAGTGGGGAGGAAAACATCAAAAAGCCTTTGACACTTTGAAAGAAAAGATAAGTACTACTCCAGTCTTGGCACTTCCTGATATACAATAACCAATTGAGATCAAGATGGATGCAAGTGAGTATGCTATTGGAGTTATTTTTAATTCAAGGTAAGAAACCAATTTGTTATCATTCTGAAACCTTTACAAGTGCAGTAAGAAAATATCCAACTTATGATAAGGAATTGTATGTATTGGTTCAAAGTGTTAAAAAATGGAAACATTACTTAATGGGCAAAGAAACAATAATACATATAGATCATCAGCCCTTATAGTATCTCCAATAAAAAACCAAACTACAACAGTCTAGACATTTTTGTTGGATGGGTTTCTTATTAACAATTTCATCTTGTGATAAAGTATAAAAAAGGTATTCAGAATAAGGTTGCAGATATGCTATCTAGGCCTCCTATGGTTGTTGCATCTATTCTTTTACAACATGGTTCTTTATCTCATGAAAGTTATAAAGAACAATATGTGAATGATCTTGATTTTCAAGATGTTTATAAAGACTTGATGAGTAGTAGACAAGTAGAATAATTGGACTATCATGTACACAACGATCTTTTGTATCATTTGGGTAAACTATGTATTCCTAAAAATGAGAGGGTGCACATGATTAGAGAAGCACATCATTCTCTTATTTTTGGTCATTTTGGAGTTGCTAAAATGGTTTCACATTTGAAAATGTATTGTTATTGGCCTTGTATGCAGGAAAATGTTATTAAATATATAAAAGGATGTACTCTTTGTGCCACAAGTAAACCTAGTAATAGGAAATTGGGACTTTATACTCTTGTACCTATTCCTACTCACCCCTGGGAAATTATCTCCATGGATTTTGTGGGAGGGTTGCCTATGATACAAAGAAAACATGACTATTTATATGTGGTTGTGGATAAATTTAGCAAAATGTGTGTTTTGATTCCTTGCACTAAGCAAATTACTGGCAAAGGCACTGCACATTTATTCTTTAAACATGTATGGGTTCATTTTGCTTCACCTACTTCAATTATTTTTGATCAATATTTTTGAATTATTGGGGAGTTTTGGTCAACTTTGTGGGGACTAATAGACACTAAATTAAAAAAGAGCACTACATTTCATCCACAAACCGATAGACAAATAGAGGTTGTGAATCACACTCTGGTACATTTACTTATGGGTTATAGCAATAAAAATCCAAAGATATGGGATGAACAATTGTGTTACATACAACATGCATATAACTGGGCACTTCATTCTTCTACTATGAAATCTCCATTTGAAGTTTGTTATGGATACTTGCCTAAATCTCCTCTAGATGTTTGCTATGGATAGGATACAACGATTGGTGAACCAAAAGAAGCCATTCAAGCCAAGAAGTTCATTAAACAAATACAGATCATACATCAGATTATTCATACTCAATTAGAGAAAAGTCAAGCCAAGTATAAAGCCAGGCATGACAAACATCGTATTCATCACCAATTTGTTGTAGGTGATATGGTATGGCTTCACATTAGTAAGGAAAGACTGACAGGTGAAGGTAAAAAGTTGAAACCAATCCAGTATGGTCCTTTTTAGATAATAGAAAAAATTGGCACAAATGCTTTTCGATTAGATTTACCATATTACATGTAGATTTATTCAGTTGTAAATGTGGAAAATCTAAAATTGTATGAACCTCTAATGATAATTGATCATGATGAAAGTGTATCTATTCCTTTTATTGATGATTTTTCTCCTGAATATCTAACAAAATTACAGGAATATACTAGATAGGAATATACGGACTTCACGAAGATGTAATGTTTAATATCTTCGTGTTGGTCTTAAAGGGATGAACCAAGCAAGGCCAGATGGATGGAAGTCAGAAAGGTGACGAAAAAATACCCTCACCTCATTACCAATTAATTTCAACTTTCAGAGGTCCAAAAGTTCCCAGTGGGGAGGAATGATCCAGGTGGATCCATGTTCCATTCCATTTTTCAAAGTCTTTAAATTATATTCTAATCATTTTCACATTGTATAATTTGTTGAGAGCTTTCTAGTGCTTCTTTCGGAACAAAAAATGGAGTCTGGATGCTCAAGATATAGCTAGTTGAAGAAATCTTGTGACATGTGGAAAAAAAGGGGTGTCGAAAGTGATGTGGCACTGTTGAAATATGCCAAGTAGACCAATAGCCATTTAACACGTGGCAAAATAATTTGGTGCAAAGAAATTTTGGTTTGGTGTTTTTATTCACATGTTATTTGAGAAATTTTCAAATGTTTATCACTTTGAAACAAGGTGCCAAAGGCCAACTTACACAAGCTACCACGTCACCCCACCAATCATGCAATGACCAACTCTAAACAGTGGCCAAAGTTAGCACCTAAGTCTTGTAATTTGAAAAGGGAACCAAATTACCTAAATAAAGCATGCAAACGGTTATTCCTAGCAAATGTGGGACAAAGCAAAGTCAAAATGAGCCCAAGGAAGAAGGTCGATAATTCCCAAGCGCCTAAAAAGGAGGCCGACATTTTTGAACCCTATACCTTTGGCACAAAAGGATAAGGCTTTGACCACTTCAGCTATGGAGGTTGAAGTGTTATAAAAGGGATGAAATTTTACTTGAATAGACATAAGAAGTTGACTGTGTAAGGAGATTTAAGAAGGTTAGAGTCTTATTATTGCTTTGTACAGCCTTGGGCCATTATTTTTAGGTCTGAGAGATATAATTACAGGCAAGTAGAGATCAAAGAAGGTGAATTGAATACTTGTATTGATTTTGGAAGCCATTTGTTGAAAAAAATTAATGATAATGGTCCTCACTTTGAATGGACCCGGAGACATAGGCTATTGAAGCCGAACTCCGTTATCAATTTGCTGGTGAATTCTTTTAATTTTGTCTTATTATTATCTAATTTTGATCCTCATTTAAATTCTAGTTTTAATTTCTTTATATAAAATTAAATTAAAAAAATTGAGAAATTGAAGGATCTCTTAAACAAGAAAAAGTGTTCTTCGGATGTACTACACTCATATTTTCAGTTTACAAATCATACCCCAATCTAAGTAACCCACTTTTGATCACCCAACCTCCACCTCAGTCCAAAGCTCTATCTAGTTTCTTGACACAATAATTATAGTAGATGAAGGATGCAATTTTTTCCATCTAAGCAAGGAAACATACTAAGAAGTTTAAGTTGGATGATGTGTGTTCCTACCCATTCAACATGGAGTATTTACAAGTACCATTTTATCCAGGGTATGAACCACTAAAGTTTAATAAATACAAGGGTAAAGGAGATTCCAAGGCCCATTTAAATGAATTCTTTGCTACTTTTCAGTAAGTAGCTTATAGTGACATATACCTCTTAATTTCATTTCCTCAAAGTCTAGTACGAAAATCCTTGAAATGGTTCTTTAAATTGTCGAAGAATTTAGTATCTAATTTTGTTAATCTTTCAGACAAGTTTGTACAACATTTATCCTAAAATCTCAAACATGATATTTCATTGGTAGATTTAACTCAAGCTAAATAGAATGTTGATGAAAGTTATACAAGTTATCTACAGTGATGGAAAACATTTGTCAGCCATTTACTCATAGCTTACTAGAAAATCAATTAATTATTTTGTTTACCAAAATTTTGCATAGTGAAATAGCTTACCATCTAGAGCTTCGGTGTGCACATAATTTCATGGAAATTATTGGCAAAGTTTTTCTTATTAAAAAGGCATTTATTAACAAAGGGATTATCAAGATTACCTCATCTAATTAGAATCAGAACCAAAACCAAGGAAATGGAAAAAATAAAAACCACAACCAAGTCCAAGTGTAAGTGTTGCACCAGCCTTGCCCAATAATTATGAAAAATCCAAATAGATTAACCACAACAAGAATATTATTGGAAATGGAGTAATCAAGTTTCAACATGTCCAAATGGTGAAAACACCATCTTCTCAGCCTACACCTCAAGTGAAGATTACTCCAAACCAACAACCTATTTAGAAAGTGTAGCTTTCATAACAACCTAGACCATCTCAACAAATGTAACAACCCTTGCCTTTTCAAAAACCTCATCCTCTAAGGAGAATTTTGCCTACCCATTAAATATTTAGTGACCTTGGAGAGTTTATTAAAGCCATGTTTTGAAAACTAGTCATCACTAATCTGATAAGTTAGCCCATTATGAAGAACTATCCTAAGGTACTTCCTTATCTATATTGGTATATACAAAATGAATTCTATGAATACCATCAGGTTAATGGACATAATTTGCATTATTGTATAAAAATCAAATATCTTAATTAAAACATGTTGGAAATAGGGGAGATAACATTAGATAATGGAGCTTCTACATCCAATCATAACCTGGGTATATATCAAAACCCTTTTCCATATCATACCAATAATAGTAACATGTAGTAATAAAGGCCATAAAAACAACAAAAATAGTATCAATACTCAGGGCAATAATAAAAATTTTAGTAACAACAATAACAATGTCAACCAAATAGATGGAACTAAGACCATAATGATGCCAATAATTACCAATAGACTTACCATGTAATTTCACATGACTATAACAAAGTTGTAGGCTATATTATGGGAGGTTGAATTTCTACCATCTCCATCAATCCAAGACCAAGTATTACCCAAATAGGATCATTGCTAACCAACTCCAGTCAACCAACCTATTCTAGTGATCCTTCCTTGACTTGGGACCACATATAGGTGTACCAAAAATTAGGGATTACTAATTTTAGACCTTATATTGATAACTTGTCATTTCCCCATGACCACATAAAAGTGCACAGGCAATCAAGACTTATCCTCTCTAGCCCTCTTCCACCATTAATTTCTATCAAAAATGGTCTTGTATCTAATCTTGATTAATCATAACTTAATATTCAAATATTATCATCTTAGGCCCATAGCCATTTACCACTTCACCCATTCAACCCATTATTCTGTCTAGGAACAAACTATAAACCATTGTACATGACAAGACTTTTTATATTGTGGAATAACTATAGAAGATGATCACACAAATTTTTATTTTAGATTTGTTGCATGCATCTACCATCCATAATAACATCTTGATGTAATTTCTTGGCTAATCCTAAGTTCTAAATGACATATCTCTAGATAAATTTCAAGCCTTGGTTAGACATCTAGCTCCATACCATCAGTTATCCTTTGACCAAAGTGATATGTCAACACTTGTCCCTCTTCATAACAATTCATTATACATATAAGTTGTCATAATATGACACAAAGTGAAGTGTGTCCTCATAGATAATAGATCAGGCCTAAATATTGTGTCTCTAAATATCATCAAGATTTTTGGATACATAACATATGATCTTTATCCAAAAAAGATCACAATCAAAGCCTATGATAATAAAGACTAAGAATCACAAGGCACTATCATTTTGATAGTTATAATTGGTCCTTTGACCCATGATACAATATGTCATGTGTTAGACATATAATTTTCATACAATATGTTATTGGGTAGACCTTGGATACATGAGATTCATGCAATCCCTTCAACATTTCATTAGTGTCTCAAGTTATCTCATTGTGGCATGGAGGTCACCATTCACAAAGATTTATATCCCTAAAAACATTTCACGAATTTTGAGGCTGAGTAAAAAAGCTATAAATACCATTTTATCTTAAATTTAGTTCCCAAAAAGGACAAGGGGAAATAAATTCTTGTTGATTTGTCAAAGCCCAATTGTATTAACCCAGATAGTCTTGATTTATCTTCCCACATGCCACCTCCTAAAATATTTGATCAATTTACCATCATAGATAATAACCTAGGAGAATATTTGAACCATGATACATTCCACATTTCCAAGCTTCCAAAGAACCCTAAGTCTTATGGAATACCAAAAGCCAAGCCACCTTGAATGGAATGGTGGTGACAGGGAAAAGGTAATTTGTATAATCAAACTCTTATGATTTTCACACTGGCCACTGGTCAAGAATAAGACCCACTTGTATATGATGAATCCTAGTTATAAAATGACATATTAGTCTACTATTATGAAGATTCCAAGTATCTTATTCCTAATAGGATCATGGAGAAGCATGCCTATGAGGGAGGAGGCATTGGGCCAAACCAACAAGGAATACTTGTGCTAATTTATACCACTTGATACAAAAGAACCTATTGTATTTAATTTAAACTACTTAGAGGTGACCCCATGTATGTTATTCATGTTATAATTACAGTAACTAGTGATGATGATGCTAAAAGTGAAGTAGAGTATGATCATAACCCTTACAAAGACTTAGACAATACCAATATGTTTGACACTAATGTTATTTGTACCCTAAGACTAGTCATTCATAATCCACTTATTTTATATCATCCTCACCTCATATCCTAGGACTGATAAGAATCCATAGTGGATACAGATGAGTTTGAGAATGATGAGGCCTTTTGCTATTTTTTAGGCCTAAAACACAATGTTCCATTGGGAGACCACAAATAAGGGTTCTCAATCAAACTACATCCTACAACTTATTTTAAAGAATGGGTGAACACCCTTAGCCATAAAAAATTAAATATAACATTGAGGTCCCAAAGTGAAAACCTATTTGAGGCACTTTTAGACTAGGGTAAAAGTAAAGAGAAAGGTTAGTGTCATGGTGAAAACCTATTTTAGGTATATTATTAGATGGGGGTGTCCAACCTTCCTCAAACTTAGCTCAAAAAACCACCACTGATGAACTTATCTATGTGTCTAAGTTTAGTTCTACTAGATAAGATGCCTTCAAAAAAATATTCAAGAGTTTTCAATAGTTTTTGTCACATGGTCATACTTATCATTGAAAGATTATGCTTCTTCTTGCCTAGGGGAACTTGAAGAGCTAGTCTAAAAAGAGGACTTTGTCATCACAAGCTAATTCAAATCATTTCTAACCATCCTAGAAGATGGTTCAAATCTTCTTGTGGAAGATAATAAAAAAGTCAACATCGAGACTCCAAATGACCCAACATGGATTAATTTAGGTGTGTCCCTCACTAAGGAGGAACATGACATCTTTATAACCCTTCTGATAGAATTTCTTGACATATTCACTTGGGCCTATTTTGACATACTTAGATTGGACCCCACCTTAGTTGTACACCACCTTGTTGTACATCATGATGCCAAACCTATGAAATAGAAATTGCATAAAATTCATCATCACTTTATTGTATTAGTAAAGAAAGAGTTTTAAGAGCTCTTATAAGTGATATGTATTTGATCGAGCAACTATTTAAAGTGGATTTTAAATATTGTGCCATTCAATAAGAAGCTAGAAGGAATCAAAAATTTCACTAATTTAAGAGATATAAATAAGGCCTACCCCATAGATGACTTTCCTCTACCAAACATCAACATGATATTTGACTCCACAACTAGGTATAAAATGTTTTTTTTATGTAATCAAAAATGCATCATATCCATGAATTAATCTTAAATTATATAAGATAGATCACACCTACACTTATTATTTGGATACACTTGTTAAGGAGGAGCATGACCAATATGGGGATCCACTAGACCTAATTAGGGGATCACTTGTATCACTTATCACAACATATCATGCTAAGAAGGGTTTCAAAGCCTACAATCTAACATAATCACATAAAAACCTGAATAGAGTCCTAAGGTTTTAAATGTTCACTCTATTATAAACACAAGAAAGCAAAATCTAATATAGTGCACACCAAAACTTTGGCACAAATTGGGGGTTAAAACCAATAAAACAAACAACAAAAATAAACATGTATGAGAAGACTTATACTCATGTCAATGTATACAAAATCCTAAATACATGCAGAGAAGAATATAATTCATTATCTATCTACTCTTAAAAAGGAGAAATAAAGTTAGGAATACTTACCTTTGAATATGAACCCATCGAGCCTCAATCTCTCCCTTGGCCAAGGTGCTTTGCAAGAAATTGTTGTGGTATGTAAGGATAACCAAGATAAATCAGCTCTAGGATACACAACCTATCAAAGCATCAAAAAGACTTATCCATAAGACAAGACCCATTTATCCAAATAAATTATGGATCCCTAAGTTTTATTCCTCAAGTATAATGGTCAATAAGTACATGTTCACTTGTACTTATTTAATAATAAGTCTTCTCTTATGAAATGGTGTGAAATGACCTTGTATATATAAGTGGATCTTGTCCTAAATTCTCTTGAGAATGTCAACTATATAGGGTCAACCCAATCGACCCAACATAATTTACTACGTTTATTCAAGGTCAATTGAAAGGCTAACAAACTAAGAAAGTAAATAATGCCCCTAAACTATATTAGGTCGACCTAGTCAACCTAGTACAACTGATAGTCAAAAAGGATGTTAAGGAAAGAAAAGGAGGAATGGAAGGAGGAAAAGATGTTAATAGGTAGGATTGAGAAGAATAAGCTTAGGCTTAATGGTTTTAGGAGACAAGTGTGTAGATGGTAAGTGGAAAAAGGGACAACAATCTTATGAAGCACCAATGGTCTACCCACCCCTTTTTTAGTGCACCCATTAAGGCATGTACTTAAAGAGATTGAGACTAAATATGTTCCTTCAAGATACAAAGTATTAATAATCAATAAAAGCTTGAAAATATTATGTGTATACATATGGCCCACTTGAATCTCATCATGTATCGTGTAAGTGTGACATGGGATGGTGATTTAAGATAAAATATGATAACATACAACACTGATGCTAAGTAAAGTGCATTAAGTAACAAATAAGATAAATGAAAAGACTAAATTGAAAAACACATACCTTTAACTTACCTTAGTGCCATAGATAAAGAAAGAGATTGTAAGAAAGTATGAAGGTGTCTAATATAGAAAATACTAGATGAACCTATAGAATTTAGTGTAAAAGAAAGCCAAAAAATTTTTTTTTTGGGAAATAGGCATATGATAGTGGAAAATAATCTTTACATTATCACGAATCTAATGCATTTTATGATTTGTAAAATTGATGAGTAAAAACTAAGATAGAAGCAGAATAAAGAATCTTCACGACAATAATTGAAATATTTGAATTACTAAAATTATTTTAAAATAGGGGAAAAGATAAGTCATTTTTTATTTTGACTTGTGAGAGAGGAGAAAAAATATATTTGGAGAGAAAACAAGCTAGGATGTCTAGAAGATGACATGCAAGATAGGGAGAGGCTTCAGAGGTAGCAATAGGTGCACTATAGGTATAAAATTAAGAATCTCAAACCAATTTTTTGAAAATTAAGTGAATCTTTAGTAATTTTGAATTTCAAGCATTTTTAGATGTCAAAATGAAGCAAAAGAAGATTTTAGGGGTAGCAAATAGGAAGATGGGAAATGGATTTGAAGGATTTAGGCAACATGTAAAATTTCAAGGATTTGAAGGATTTGAAGGATCAAGAAAATTTCAAGGATTTGAAGGATTTGAAGGATCAATAAAATTTCATTTTTTCAATATAATACAAGGGGTCAACATGTAAAAAGCACTGGGTCAACCCAGTTAACCCAGTAGGTTAGAAAATAGGTAAAATCTACAGTGCCAACCTATTAGGTATGGGTCAACCTTGTACATTCTATAGATTCAAGGCCTAGTTTGGAATTGCGGTTTGAAAGGTCTAAAATGGAAACTCAGCACTAGGAAAGGGAAGATAATGGGGTTGACTTAGATTTTTGAGTCAACCAAGAAAAAACATAAGAAATTTTTGGTTAAACTAGTTTGACCAAAGAGCTATAAAGATATGAAAAAGCATGCATAAGGATGAAAGAGGGATATAATGGTTTGAAATGACCAAATATGGTTAAGAAGGACTGATAAGGCAAAAAATGAATAAAATAAAGTAATATAGTCTTTTTTTACTTTAAAATGTAAAAAAATTGTATTAAATAATGTATTATGACATGGAGGAGTTGATATATCCTTTGTTATTTCTTAGGTGTAGGGACAATGGAGATTTTGGTGACTTGTAGATGTGACATGGTTACCAGATTTACTAGATAGGATATCGGATAGAGATAGGAATAAAATAGGATCCATAGGTCTAGGTGGGATAGAAGAGATGTGTTAGATTCCCCTCAATGCTAACTTGTTATTCATGTTCCTTAGTTATTGGGAATGATTGACTAACACCTTTAGATGGGAGGTGGATGGGGATATAGTAGAGGTGGCTATCATGCTAGAGGATGTCCATGTCATCCTAGGATTGCTTATAATAGGAGCATAGGTGACCAAAAGGATACCAACTAGTCTAGAGAAGAGGAAAACCTTAGCCATGTGGGCTATAGGCTTATAGATAATACTAATAGGTAGGAAGGTGAGTATGTTTAATGTCTATACATCACATATTATGGATATCTAGAAGGCTATGATAGGCCTTGTGACATAGTGGATGCTATGTCATAAGTTAGATGGTAAGGTACCACTATTCATGGTAGCCTTAAGCAAGATGATCTTGGAAGAGTGAGTTTTATACAATCTAGGCTCAATCATTTGGGTCTAGTTGGTACATGATATGTATGAGATGCTAGTTAAAAAATAGAGAACCATGGGACCGATCATATTTTTGATAACTTGGATCTATGAGAGCTTTATTATGTACTAGTTGATTGGGTTACCACATGCAGTCAATGATAGGTTACCTTGAATGCAGGTATAAAGGGAGGACCAAGTAGCATTGGTCATGCTCCATGTGCTAGAGTTACAGTTAATGAGATGTGTAGACATCATGTGGTAGCCATATGAGCACATAATAGCTATATGGGTGAGCTGACACTATTAGACCAACAACAAAGATGATAGAGATTATTAGACATTACTTCTGGAGGAGAGAGCCACATTTGGTAGCGTGAGTGCTAGGATATATGGGCCTACCTCATCTAATAACACTAATACTGATGCTTAAGTAGTGGGTTTAGCATATAAGGGAGCCATAGGGGAGGAGAAGACTCAAACTATAGTAGTGAGGTTGACACTTAGGCCATACTAAGAGTGAACATGGACTAGTTGGGCATGATTAGGAACTGAGAAAGAGGATAGGGATATATAGGTAGAGGTACTAGATGTACCACTACTAGCTCCTTATCGAGATGAGTAGTTACTACTGAGGACAAAACATTGATGGAGGTAAGAGGTAGAAGAGAGAGTGGAGACTATTACCATCCTAGATGACCCCATAGGTGAGCTAGAAGAGATGATAGAGAGACCACTAAGATGTAGGCTGAGACTAATATGAGCCATGATAGCTGGGTTTAAGTTGTGGAGGTGTCTTATAGAGGAGGTGTTAGGAGGATACATGATTAGGGATATTATGATAGGTGGTCATGTAGATGGTAAGACCATAGTAGCTGAGATATAGATAGTGAAAAAGAAATGGTTAAATTATTATTTATACTTTGTTTAGAAGAAAGATAAATATTATGAGATATGACAGTGATCTAATATCCATCTTGTGATATTTTTTATGTGTAGTTGATGATGAGGAGGAGAGATGGGGGTCCATAGTGAGGGGAACACTCCATGATGTCCAAAATGAGACTCTGTAGGCATATGACCCCATGACACTAGAGGATCTAAGTGTACCATATGCCCTAGCTTAGGTGAGCTAGTTTAGATTAGATGGAGAGGTAATGAGATAGATACATGCATAGAGGGAGAGGATGTATCCATTAGTAGTGATGGGTGCAGGGGAGATATAGGCATGGTAGGCCCTAAAAGATGAGAGAGATACACATTTAGCTACATTTGCATAGATACTATAGATTCAAGCTCAGATGATGGAGTCATAGATGTAGGTAACACACCTATAGGTATAGGTAGAGGGATTGAGTTATCATATGGCCTCCTTACAACATACCATTTAGAGGAGTCAGATCGAGGCCTCAATAGTTAGTGTGGCTAGGCCATGGGATAGACAGGATGGGACCCAACCATAGAGTTGGAGCATTGTATATGGTTAGATATGTTGTATAAATCTCATTATATGTATATGTGTGTGTGTGTGTGTGTGTGTGTGTGTGTGTGTGTGTGTGTGTGTGTGTGTGTGTGTGTGTGTGTGTGTGTGTGTGTGTGTGTGTGTGTGTGTGTGTGTGTGTGTGTGTGTGTGTGTGTGTGTGTGTATCATTTTTGGCATATTATGCTTGGATGTGTATGTTATCATTATGGTTAATGTTGTGGATGCTTTGGATATATGTATTTCTATCACATGTATTTAGCTTTATTGTATATGCTATATGAAATATATGAGATGCGGTTTGTTTTCTAGCATTATGACAAACACATGCATGGTTAAAAACAAACAAGCAAAGGACTTGGAAAAATATAATCAATCAATAAAATGCATTACACACTATTTCTAGATGGGAAATGTGTAATAACATAAAATGACTAAGTATAAATAACCAAGAAATAATAAAATAGGATGGTAAAAAGGAATTTGTCTTTAAACCAATGTAAAAGATTTTTTCATCAAATTAAGACAAGTAAAATCATACTAAATATCATGTTGGGAAGTATGAAAAATAAAGTAATAAAATGAAAGGTATGTAAAAGGGAACAAATGGTAATAAAAAAAATTAATTAAGTCAATCAATCATACTAAATCATGCTAGGAAGTAGGAAAGAAAGACAAAATTGCAAAAGAGTGGTCTTAAATTGGTCATATTAATTCTAGCTGAGAAGTATGAAAAAATCAAGAAAATGGTTGAAATCTGACATGCACTCAAAAAATAAGAAGATAAAAGGTAAAAGAAAAAATAATTAAGCATAAAACATACTAATTCAAGCTGGTAAGTATGTAAACTGATGTGTAACTTCATAATCAATCGAATCTTATCTCAAATTTGACACATGTAATTTGGATGGTGACTTGGGTATTAGAAACTTTTGTGAGGAGGCTCGGTCCTATCCATGGTCTTACACTACAACTTGACAAAGAGAATACCACTAGAATAGAATAAGCAAGAAAATTAGGTAATCAAGGATGTGGGTAATAGGAAAGAAAATAAGGTAATTTGTGATGATGGTCGGGTCTTATCTGTGGTCTTACAATGTAACTCATAAATGAAATCCCAAGGGGAGTGATCAATACACCAAATAAAAAATCTAAATAAGAAAAAAGAATGTAAAAATCAAGACTTAGGCATTTGATGAGAAGACCTTAGGAAGCAAGAGGCATACTAGGGACATGAGAAGACACTAAGTGACTAGTGGTCATCTATGTACAAAGGAAACTTGCTTACTATAAACACAAATCTTTATAGGCAAATAGGCATGCTAATAAGATCAACTCATGAAGGTAGATTGGTACAAGGAAAAATAAAATGGATCTAAATTCCCACAACATGTTCCTTGCTCTTCAAGACCCCTTATAGAGCCATTGGTCTACTATGAATATTGGGTACTTGTGTGAGAAATTAGGTAGCACTAAAATATTTTTTATTCTCTTCTTCTAATTTACTAGCCTACCACACCCCAAAGGACCTTAGCTCTATAATGAGGCCAACTATGGAGTTTGAAATTTGAAGAGAAGAAGGAGATATGATTTGAATCATGTTTTTAATTGTGATTTGACTTTTAAGAATATTTTTTCCTTTTGATATCATTGCCTTTTTGTTTAAATGATTTGGATTTTAACTTTATTTGGAAGGATTTTTAAGATTCCTCCTCCATATGGATTTGGAATGACCAATCATGAGAGAGATAGTGATACACATGAATGAGTTTTAGGATAAGGCTAAATTAAGCTAAGTAATCAATGACAAAGACTGACTAGGACAATTAGCCTTGACAATGAACTAGCATGTGATCTCAATTCTCAACCATGTATATTCTTAGTGTGGAAAAATGAAGAGGTAAAAAGGAGATCCAAAATGAACTGGTAAGAGGAGAAACTAATGAGATAGATTGTTTTTTAACTAATCACATGGTAAAGGGAGATAATAACTAAGGAGAATAGGGTAGGTATGACTAGATCACCATGATAAATTATCTGTGAAAAATAAGGATAAGAAAGTAAAACAATCATGAAGATACAAGAAGAGATTTTTGAGAAAAACTCTGAGGAAAAATGGAAGGAAAAGCAATGATAAAATAAAAGACAATCATATGATAAAATAAATGATAAGAGAAGCAAGACATAGTACAAGTTTAAGAAATCATGATATAAGATAAGCAAAAATTTGGCATAATGTCAAATGATATAATAAATAGAAATAAAATTGGAGCACATATCCAATCTAAATATAAATGTGAAAGCACCATGTATGTGCTAATATATACTAGTAAATCTATCCACACACATTATCCAATACATTAGATAAGTCTATAAAGTTGTAACCAAATTGCTACTAAGGTTTCATCAATATTCAATGAATACTAGGCAAATACTTATTTTCTAATCTCCTCAACTGAAAAAGTAAGAATGCTCAAAGGATCATGTTGAGGAAGAAAATTAGGCAGAGGTTGGTCAGGAGAATTCATGGGAGTAGGATCTATGGGAGGATAAGGAATCATTATTAGAGAAGGATCCATAGGTGAAGGACTCATAGGTGGAGAAGAATCCATAGGTGAGGGAAGGTTCACAAGTGAAGGAATCATAGGTGGAGACACATAAGCTGGTGAAGGGACCATAGGAGGTGATGGAATCATGGGAGAATAAGGAATAACTTTCTTGAGGGAATGACCTATAGGAGGAGTGGTAGAAGGTCTAGGAATGGTTATAAGGTGATCTTTGACATGTTATTGTAGGATGCAACAACGATTAGAATGATGGGTGCCACATAGATTCCATAGACAATATACCTCATTATACTTGGGAAAATATTTAAGAATTACCTTTGGGGGAGGTATGGATTTGTCTGATGATGGGGAAGAAGGAAGTAAGGTATCAATATATTTTTGAAACTTGTGACAATGGGTGGAAGAATGGTTATCTATCCCATAGAAGTAATAGATACACTTGTGAGTGGTTTTATTAGAATCACTCACAAAAAGAGGTAAAAAAAGAGTGGAAGAAGCCAGAGAACACTCATCGACCCATTTGGTGGGTAGAGGAGCTATCTTAGGTAAGGAAGGTAAACCATCACCAAGGGAAGGTGATGATAAGGAAGGAATAGAACTAGGCTCAACAGAAAGAGAAATAGAATTAAAAACATAGATAGACTTAACAACATTAGGAGAGGGAACATGATAAAATATAACAAAAGTGACAAGAGGCTCAACTATAGTAGGCTTTAATGAGGGAGGGGTATGATCTATATAAGGTATAAGGAGGGTTACACTAATGTAGGGGTAAACCAATGATGAGAGTTAGGGAGCCTAAAAAAGTGGTGAGGCCCAGTCATAGCATGATCCATGAGTATAGTCCAATGTGGATCCTTAGAAATTTAAGGTGTTGATTCCATCTCTACCCTATGATAAAGGGGAAAAATGCAACTTTCAGGAACTATAGGTGAAGGAAAATGATGAGATATACAAAAAGACTCAAGTAAAGAAGAATGATAATGGACAATCTCAACATTATGGGCTTGTACAAGACTACCTAATAATGATCATCTAAGGAATAGTCATCATCATAATCTAAGGTATTTAGATTAATAACATAGGTAGGAATAACCTTATCATCTGATAAAGCATTGTGAATAGAATGCCTAGTCTTAGTCAAGACTAAGAGAATGTCATCGCAAGGAGGTTTATGAGAATGAGGCTATAAGGAATCAAGAAGCTACAAGATGAGATGAGGTGAGAGATCATAAGTTTTAATCTTTAAATTAATCTCATTGGACTCATCATCATTAAAATCTAAAAGGTTAGGAGGAACGTTACCAATGACATTTGGATGCCCATTGTAACCATGGGTTGAATTGATAGGAAAGTTGAGATGTTAAGACTCATAAAATAGAACATTTGGTAAAGGCTCAAGAGTAGAAATCTTAAAGACACCATGATATTGGAATTGTTTGAAATTTCAAGGGTTAATGTCACCTTGAATCCTATAAATGGCTCCATTATGATGGAATTTAATGTATTGGTAAGAGGAAGAAGTAATAGCTCTCATGCAGTGAGTCCATGGCCTACCAAGAAATATGTTATACAAAAAGGGGAATTTAAATATAATCACCTTCATATGAATATTGATAGGTGGTATGGTAATGGTAAGCCACATGCAACCTAGATTAGGCATTTACCTTCGATCATATATTTGGCACATGTTGTATGTAGACTTGAGATTACGTTCATAATACCCAAAGGTCTTAATGAAATCGAGAGAGGTGACACATGTGTCAAAACCCTTGTCAATCAAGTCATGTTTGAATTAGATATCACCTATTTGGATGCTAATAAATAAAGGAGGATCATTCACATGAAGTAAAATCTCATAGGGAATCATAGAATCTATGGGAAATTGAGAAGTGTCTAAGGTCTCATCAACATTGATAGACATCTCTTCACATTATTATAAAATACTATCATTGGAACTAGATAAAGCTACCTCCCATCCTTCTAGGGGAGGATGAGGGAAATTTATCTCAAATAAGAGTTGTATGAGATAGTTTCTATGATGTGTAGAGGTCCTCATAAGCTTAAGGAATAGAATTTGGGATGGGAGATTAGTGAGCTCTACAATGGGATCCTACTCATCATAACTCATAGGAAGGTTGTTATATATAGGTGTATAATTGTTAAGGAGGTCCTCAAATGGAATAGCCGAATTACATTGGAATTTTTGTTGATAAGAAGAAGAAGAATGTTTAGAACAAGGTGGTAAATCATGTTGAGATGATGAACTAGTTGGTTCAATTTGATTTTGAGAATTGGAAGAAGAAGTGTTAACAACTTGATTATCATTGGAAAATGATAGAATAGTGGTATAAATAGATTAGGATGTGTTATCCAAGGGATAATCATAAAGTGGATCATCAAAAGTGATAAGATCTTCTTTCCCCAACTCATTTAAATGAGTTGGAAAAGAATCCTAGATAACATGATATGTCTTATGTGAAGGAGTGTAGATAAGTTGGGAATCAATGAAATCCACCACCCTTCACATATTAGTCATGTTAATCAAATTTTCTTTGGAAGTTGGTTCAACAAGACTTTCTACGTTATTGGTGGAAGGGGTGGGCTTATCTTGAGTATCTTGAATCGATTGATGATTAGGTAAAGGATCCTTATAGATAGCCAAATGAGTGTTTGCTTGATTCAAGGCTTGAGTTTTATCATTTGATTTATAGTCCTTGAAAGCAATCTCATAGGCTTGTTGATGCTTATAAATAATGAAATCATGATCAAAATTAGGTAAAAGAATAAAATCCATGGCTAAATTATAGATATGTCTACAAGTCTCATGAGAATGACCCCAACTATCATGAAACCAATAAAACTTATTAGGATCATACTAGGATTTCATAGGATGAGTAGGGTCAAGTTATCATGGAAGATGCCTGGGCAGATGCTTAAGTAATTTAGCTAAGGATAAAGGTTTGTGAACATTAATGTTATTGGGTGAATATAAATGAGGATTAGTATATTGTTGAGAAGAAGAAGCTAGTTCCGAAGAAGGGTTAGGAATGATAGCTTGAACATTATGAGTGGTTTCATAAGAATAGGTAACACCATTATTGGTGATATTGAATTTTTATTCTTAAGTAATAACTGAGGACCTACAAAAGGTTGGAGTGGATCAAATTGATGCATTAAGAAATCTTATCTTTTAGCTTGGTCAATAACATCCTACATGGTATGAGGAGAGAGAGTGTGGACTTGATATTGTATTTAGGAAAGAGAGCATTTGTAAAGAGATGAAAAAGGTTGTCATCTACCATGTTATGTTAACATTTATTTGAGAAACTCTTCCATCTCTTAACAAAGGATTGGGTAGCTTCATTCTCATTTTGTTTGAAATTAATGAAATGGGCCAAAGTGTTTTTAGGAAGATCATTAGTTTAGAATTCTTAAACTAAAGCATTTAATAAGTCCTCCAAACTGGAAATGGAATGAGCTCTAAGTTTATTGTACCAATCCAAGGCATCACCTATGAGGGTTTTGGTTAGGAGCTTGGTAACGGAAAAAGTATTTAATTTTACCCAATACTTGTAAATATTTTCAAATGTTTTGAGGTGAAGGGTAGGATTGGTTGACCCACTATAAGAAATTGTAGGTCTTATACCTCCTATATCAATATTACCAATTTGATTAGTGAGAGGTTCATTTAGTAGGTGCTTGATGGTTTTGTTAACTAAAGGAGATTGAGGAATGAGATTGCCTTGAGAATATTGAAGAGGAGGAGGGGAAAATTTTTAGTTACATGTGACCTAAGCCATTGGGTGCAGATGAGATTGAAGGTTAAGAAGGTGGTTTTGCATTCTAATCATTTGATTCATGTTATGCACTTGAAAGGTATTCATTTGATTAAGAGTTTTAAAGATAAGTTGATCTGTTTTATTAACATTAGAAGCTTTGGAATTGGTATTTATGTTAATATTAGTGGCTTGGGTACCACTATTAGCATTGATATGAGCTTGAGAAGAATTGTGATGATTTGAGGTACTAGTGGCAAAATTTACTTGTGAAGCAAAATATGGACTAGTGAATGGTTGAGAGGAAGAAGCACTAGAATCATGATTGCCTTGGGTATCAATCAATGAACTGGTGGAAAGATTAATAATGGTGTACCTTATGAGAGTCCAACTAGATGTATAAGCCACCATGTTAGTTGAGATACTAAGCATGGAGGTAGAAGAGGTTAGAGAAGAGGAAGTCATGGCATAAGAGGGAATCAAAATTAAAGGAAGAGGTTAAGAACTCAATAAAGTGGTACCTCTAAATCATGTTGAGAATGTAGGAGTAGGTAAATGATGATATTTGGTTTGAACACTAATCATGAGGTTATAAATAGTAGAAGGATCCTATCCTCTATGTTGAGGAAATTTAGAAATAAAGAAAAGCATTTAGGGAGTATACGCTAACTCAGGTTGGCCTTCTAAGAAAAGAGGATTATGCTATGAAGAGGTATGAGTAGGGGTCCCATAGTTTATTATTTGAGTGGTAATATGAACATTACTAAAATCTAAAAGAGGAGACCTACTTTGTCTATAGGAGACCCTATGAGGATTGGTAAAGTTCATCATGTTTGTTAACTGTAACTCAATGTCATTATCTAACAAAAAGTACATGATGAAGGAGAAATAAGAGAAATGAGAAAGCAAATGTCAAAATAGGTGACTGAATCTATATAGGATCAACTGGGTCGATCTAGTATAGAAACATGGACTATAAAACTATGTAAGGTCAATTGGGTCAATCTAGTATAGTGCATAGAAGGCATAAAAAGCATTGGGTTGACTAGGTTGATCTGATATAGAAGACATGGAACTTAATAAGCCTATAAAAAAATTACAAAATGAAACAAGCTAACTTTGCAAGTAATGAAAAGTAGTAAGTACTAAAAAGAAATAGACAACCAATTAGATTAACACTGCCAATCCAATCAATACACACAAAACAAAATGTTGCACCAAATCTAGATAATGCAAGGTTTTGTGCACATAATTGATAAAGGAGAAAGAAAAAAAACTTGAAAAGTAAAGCTAGCTAATTGGTTAACCTGATTGTTAATTAGATTATTAAGATATGATTTAAAATGTGATTGGAATTTGGCTATAAGAAAGATATTAGATAGAAATATAAGGATGGTTTCAAGTAGTTTGGGATGAAAGGGCCTATAGGTGTAATGATATAGGCTTGGTATTGGGGCCTACCCACTCACTTCACACACCATAGTGATAAGGGTGTCAGGTGCTTAGCTAGGATATACCATTAACCATGATTTATACTTTACTAGAGTAGCAAGTTGGCTTTCCCCTTGGTGATGAAATCCAAGTAGGTTGGCTTAGGGTAGAAAAAATGTTGAATTTATTATTTATGTTTTATTATTTGGTTGTGTGTGCATAAAATATAAATAGTGAAAGTAAGTGATTAATTAAAAATATCCTAATTAGACTATGAGAACTACTCTAAGCATGAAAATAATAGAAAAAGAAAGGTGTGAGCTAATTACTAATATATATAAGGTTAATTCCAACTTTTAAGCAAGGTATAGTGTAAAAACTATATGAAAAAAATATAGAATATGCTCGATAGGGTCAAGCTTGTACTATGGAAGCAAAGTCTGAAAATGAATTGGGTTGGCAGCATCGATGTAATTAGTTTAGACAGTACACAAAACACATAATTGAGTTGGTAGTATCAATCTAGTTAACTATGCAAGGGTAGTTTTAAATATTGCAAACTATGAATTGAAAGATATAAAAAAGAGAAATAGAGAATTAAAAAGGAACCTTGGTGGATCATATATGTAATGAAGAAGTTTGTTGGTCTAGAAATTGGAAGTATACTTGAGAAACCTACAAACTAGGTCAACAATATCAATCAAGCTATATATAAACTTGCTAAAAATTATTGAAATTGTAAGTGGTCAACTGAGGAAACCTAGTCACTAAAATAGGTGCCTAAAAGCCTGAAAACCTTTACTAGGTTGATTGGGTTGATCTAGTTATTTGTTCTTGAAACCTACACACAGAGATAAAAATTTGGGTCACTAGAATCAATCCAGAATGTCAAAATATATGATAAAATTGATGATCAAAATAAACAAAATAAATGAAGGAAAAAGTAAACAAATCCTACAAGGGTTAGTTCATGTCGGGTTTATCATAATGTATGTAATTATAAATGCATCATGTCCATGAATTAATCCTAGATCAGATAAGATAGATCACACCTACACTTCTGATTGGGATACACTTGTTAAGCTAGATCATGACCAATATGGGGATCCACTAGACCCAATTAGGATATCACTTGTATCACTTGTCATAATGCATCTTGCTAACAAGGGTTCCAAAGCCTACAATATAACATAATCTCAAAATAACCCTAATCAAGTCCTAAGGTTTTAAATGTTCACTCTATTCTAATAAAAAGAAAACAAAATTTAATCTAGTGCACACCAAAGCTTATGTCATGTCCCCTTTTTCCTGGACATTGACAGTCTTGATGATTAGCCTATTATGCGACCTTCATAGGCTAATAGGATGGATAGAGGGTCATAATGGAGCTTGGATTGACTTTGATTTGTAGAATTTCTACATTTGATTTTCATTCAGGTTATTTTGGACACATTTGGCATGAGCTCCTACTTTTTAGGGATATTTGATATGCAGCGGAGCACCTTTATTTTGGTATGGTCATGTGCGGAATCACTCCCTGATTCACTAGCTTCGATCGGTTCGAGGATCCGACATGTATTGAGGGAGATATTAATATTTGATTGATTTAATCAAATATTAATTATTTAGCCTATTTTTAATTAGAAACCCTAATTCTAATTTAAGAAAAACCCTAATTAGGGCAAGCATATCTTTTTGAGGGTATAAGGGTTTCTCATGGAGGCCATTATTGGATATGCATAGATTATTGATTATTGAAAATTGAAGAAATTCTTCTGTGAAGACTGAGCCAAGGGTTCCAGGATTCCATTGCAGTGGAGAACGTCAACTCTTTATTGTGTGCGATTTAGAGGCTGTGAGATATCAGCTGATTTATTGCCAAATTGAGAGATAGCTTCATCCAGAAGTTATCACAGAGGTACAGATTTGAGAGATAGCTTCATCAAGAAGTTATCACAGAATTCCAGGGTTGAGAGATAACTTCACTCAAAAGTTATCACAGTATTACAGGTATTTCTTAATTTAGTTTTTGATCCAATAAGTTATACAGATATAGATCTTCTATGTTAGAATCTATATTCTTGAGATCAGGTTGTTCAGCTACTAAGGGTTAAGAACAGATAGGTTGGTGGCCGTACCAAGTCTGTACAGGTCCGTTCAGATCTGCTCAGGCACTGACCTCGGTAGACAAAGAGATTTTAGTAACTGACATCGGTCGATTGAGGACCGACATCGGCAGAAAGCAGACCGACAGTGACCGACATCGGCGATATATCGATCGACGACGGCGTCTGTGTGTCGACACAGAAAGGCCGAGACCTTCTAGAATCCAAATTTCATTGCCAGATTAGCAAAAGCTAGGGTTTTAAGACTAGATTTTAATATCCTTTATTTGTATGACAGAGACTCAATTGTGTAATCATCCAGAAGAACAACTGATGAGATCTTTGATTTGCTATTGAGAGATTATATTATGATTTGTTAATGCATATGTGAATCTATTTTGCAAAATTATATCATTGTTTAGAGCTTTATGTGTTTCTATATTCCCTATTTGAAGGGGATATTACAGTTGTTCAGAGCTTTTGTAGGAAGAAAAAGAGCCCCTAAGTAAGGGACATCACAGTGGTATCAGAGCTTTGGTCTTTGGTATCATAGTTTTGTGTCTTTCATATATCTCTATTGGTAAGGGATATTACAGTGGTATCAGAGCTTTGGTCTTTGGTATCATAGTTTTGTGTCTTTCATATATCTCTATTGGTAAGGGATATTATAGTGGTATCAGAACTTTGGTCTTTGGTATCATAGTTTTGTGTCTTTCATATATCTCTATTGGTAAGGGATATTACAGTGGTATCAGAGCTTATGTATTTCCATCCTGTTGGGTAGTTTGGGTAGATTGAATCAGTAAAGTATCATGATGCCTTCATATACTCAGAGTCAGTGGGACTATGATATGAGGAAGTTGGAACTCAGTTTGAAGAGGTTGAATGAATCTCTTTCATATCCTTCATCCAAAAACAAGCCCACGCAGTATATGACAGCAAATGATGAGTGGGACTTATTACCTCCTCATGTCCAAGAGAGGATGACCTTTGATCATTTTGTCAAGCTGAGGAGAGAGCACTACAGATCACTTAGACGAGAGAGCAGCATGTCCCATAATTATTATGATTATGAGATAAGATATAGTGAAGATGAGGATGAGTTAGATGCTTGCACTCAGAGTGTACAGGTGGGCTCAGATGTTAGTGCACTGAGGGTTGATGATCTCTTAGTTATGACAGAGATTGTAGAAGAGTCCCAGGATCCTATTATTGCATATGACACTCAGGAGAATGCAGTGGACAGTTTTGAGGACTTAGTTTCACCGATTGTTTCTCTCTGTATGGAAGAGTTAGACAGTGATGCTACAGTTGTTGATACTCTGTCTGTTGATATGAGCTTTGGCATTGATTTACAGAGTGTGGATGATCATTTGTATATTGAGGTGGTTGGTGATGAGTACCTTCCTACAGTTGTTGCTGATGAGCATGTTGTTGAGGCTGATACACATATTCAAGATTTGGGAGTACCTGATTCTGATGAGCTTGAGATACCAGTGGAGTCGAGTCTCCAAATTGATTATTCTCACACAGGTGACAGTGTGGTACAATTGGTTGTGCCACCTTTACAGAGAGATCAGTTGGAGTGTGCGGGGGAGTATGTTGATGCTTCCACATATAATTTCTATTGCACTGAACCATTCATAGAGTATTTGCTGGATAGTGCAGGTGTTCGTCTGGACTCACATAAGATAACAGAAGGTGTTCTGATCCGAGGTTCTAGTGCTATTAGCAGATTGGGTGAGGAGATTTTACGAACCCTTTCTACTATGTTACCTTACAGGGATGATGAGGTATTGTTTGTTGATCCAAGATTGGAGCCATCCATTGAGTCCCAGTTTGGAAATAGTGACCCAGTAGCAGAGTTTGGGGGTTCTTACCAGCATCATACGATGAGGTATGCTCCTTATTTTTCTTTGCATTTAGAGATTAGTTTTGGTGTCAGTGACTCAGGGACCAATGATTGTCATATACATGATCTAGTTGGGTGTGAGTATCAGTTAGATAAGGACTTCAATTTTGATAGGATTGATATTCTAGTTGGCTTGAGTCCCTTAGAGTGGTTTCTTCTACCGGCATCTACAGTTGGTCTTCAGATAGTTGTTTGGGTGTCGAGTGCAGTTTTTCAGTTGATGATATTGTTGATGCTATTGATGTTGATGATTTGTTCACATGGGTTGATTGGTGACATGATGGATGTTACACAACTTTTTCCTTGGGATCCAGGTGGATTGAGTAGTTCATTGTTTCGAGATTGCTTGGGGTCAAGCAATTTCTGGAGGGGTGGATTGTCATGTCCCCTTTTTCCTGGACATTGATAGTCTTGATGATTAGCCTATTATGCAACCTTCGTAGGCTAATAGGATGGATAGAGGATCATAATGGAGCTTGGATTGACTTTGATTTGCAGAATTTCTACATTTGACTTTCATTCAAGTTATTTTGGACACATTTGGCATGAGCTCCTACTTTTTAGGGATATTTGATATGCAGCAGAGCGCCTTTATTTTGGTATGGTCATGTGCGGAATCACTCCCTGATTCACTAGCTTCGATCGGTTCGAGGATCCGACATGTATTGAGGGAGATATTAATATTTGATTGATTTAATCAAATATTAATTATTTAGCCTATTTTTAATTAGAAACCCTAATTCTAATTTAAGAAAAACCCTAATTAGGGCAAGCATATCTTTTTGAGGGTATAAGGGTTTCTCATGGAGGCCATTATTGGATATGCATAGATTATTGATTATTGAAAATTGAAGAAATTCTTCTGTGAAGACTGAGCCAAGGGTTCCAGGATTCCATTGTAGTGGAGAACGTCAACTCTTCATTGTGTGCGATTTAGAGGCTATGAGATATCAGCTGATTTATTGCCAAATTGAGAGATAGCTTCATCCAGAAGTTATCACAGAGGTACAGATTTGAGAGATAGCTTCATCCATAAGTTATCACAGAATTCCAGGGTTGAGAGATAACTTCACTCAAAAGTTATCACAGTATTACAGGTATTTCTTAATTTAGTTTTTGATCCAATAAGTTATACAGATATAGATCTTCTGTGTTAGAATCTATATTCTTGAGATCAGGTTGTTCAGCTACCAAGGGTTAAGAACAGACAGGTTGGTGGTCGTACCAAGTCTGTACAGGTCCGTTCAGATCCACTCAGGCACCGATCTCAGCAGATAGAGAGCTTCCAGTAACTTACATCGGTCGACTGAGGACCGACATCGACAGAAAGCCGACCGACAGTGACCGACATCGGTGATATATCGACCGACGACGGCGTCTGTGTGTCGACACAAAAATGCCAAGACCTTCCAAAATCCAGATTTCATTGCCAGATTAGCAAAAGCCAGGGTTTTAAGACCAAATTTTAATATTCTTTATTTGTATGACAGAGACTCAATTGTGCAATCATCCAGAAGAACAACTGATGAAATCTTTGATTTGCTATTGAGAGATTATATTATGATTTTTTAATGCATATGTGAATCTATTTTGCAAAATTATATCGTTGTTCAGAGCTTTATGTGTTTCTATATTCCCTGTTTAAAGGGGATATTACAATTGTTCAGAGCTTTTGTAGGAAGAAAAAGAGCCCCTAAGTAAGGGACATCACAGTGGTATCAGAGCTTTGGTCTTTGGTATCATAGTTTTGTGTCTTTCATATATCTCTATTGGTAAGGGATATTACAGTGGTATCAGAGCTTTGGTCTTTGGTATCATAATTTTGTGTCTTTCATATATCTCTATTGGTAAGGGATATTACAGCTTATGGCACAAAGTGGGGGTTAGAAATAATTTTAAAAAACAATTAAAATAAACATGTATTAGAAGACATATACTCATGTCAATGTCTATGGAATCCTAAATACATGGAGAGAAGAATAAAAATAAATTATTTATCTTATCTTACAAAGGAGAAATAAAGTTAGGAATACTTACCTTTGAAGATGAACCCATCAAGCCTCAATCTCTCCCTTAGCCAAGGTGTTTCACTAAAAAATGTTGTGGTATGTAAGGATAACCAAGATAAATTAGCTCTAGGATACATAACCTATCTAAGCATCCAAAATACTTATCCATAAGACAAGATTTGTATCTCCAAATAAAGTATGGAACCCTAAGCTTTATTCCTCAAGTAAAATAATCAATAATTAGATGTTCACTCACACTTATTCTCTAATAATTATTTTCTTATGAAATGGTGGGAAATGACCTTGTATATATAGGTGGATCTTTCCCTGAATCCTCTTGAGAACATTGACTATAAAGGGTTAACCTAGTTGACCCAGTGTGTTTTTTAGGATAATTTACTAGGTCTGTGCTAGGTCGGCTAAAAGGCTAACAAACCAAGAAAGTAAAGAATGCCCCTAAAATGTACTAGGTTGACCTAGTTGACCCAATACAACTAATAATAAAAAAGGATGTTAAGGAAATAAAAGGAAGAATGGAAGGAGGAAAACACTAGAATAGGTAGGACTGAGAAGAATAAGCTTAGGGTTAATGGTTTTAGGAGTAAAGTATGTAGATGGAAAGTGGAAAAAGGGACAATAATCTTATGAAGCACCGATGATCTTTCCACCCCTTTCCCAGTGCATCGTTTGAGGCATGCACTTAGAGATATTGAGACTTGATAGGTTCTTAAAAGATATAAAGTTTCAATATTTAATAAAAGTTTGAAAATATTATATGTATACACTTTCACTAATGAATGTATTCTTAGGATACAATTAGATCTAAATTACGCTAGAAGACCAACATAAAACAATGTTCCCCACTCCATAGGGAACATTTTATTATCATATTATGTTATTTGGTCTCAAAAATGCTAGGGAAACATACCAAAGAGCTATGAGAATCATATTTCATGATATGATGCATGCCATTATTAAATATTATGTTGATGAGATTTAGGAAAATCAAAGACCCAGGCTGATCATCTAGTAACACTATGAATAATATTTGAGATATTGCATGAATACAAGGTTAAACTCAATCTTGAGAAGTGCATTTTTGGAGTTAATTCAAGAAAATTTATAGGCTTCATTATTTCTCATTGAACCATTGAAGTTGATCCATACAAAGTATAAGCCATTAAAAAAATGATGCCACCTTCTAATTTAAAGCAGGTCCATAGTTTGTAGGGCAAAATTTAGTATATCAAATGTTTTATTTCTCAATTGGATGAAAAATGTCATCCATTTACAAACTTGTTGAAGAGAGGTGTCACATTTCATTGGGACTATGAATGCTATAAATATTTTCAACACCTAAATTACTATCTTGCCAATCAGACTATTTTGTTACCACCAATGCCAAGAAAGTCATTCTTACTACATATATCAACTATAGGCAAAGCCCTTGGGACACTTATAGCTCAAAATGATGATAATGGAAAATAACATGTTGTGTAATATATAATTCATACATTAGTTGTGTATGAGCATAATTATAGGCCCATTAAAAAAGCCTATTTAGTTATGGTCTTTGTAGCTCAGAAGCTATGACATTACATGTTAAACAACAAGACTTTGGTCATTTATAAAGTAGATACACTCAAGTATCTACTCTCCAAATTAGATTTACAAGGCTATATAGCTAAATGGATCATGTTTCTCAATATGTTTGAGATAGAATACGTCAACTAGAAGGCCATCAATGGATAAGTACTTGCAGACCAACTTTTTGAATCTCTCCTTGTAGATATAGAACCACTAACATTATAATTCCAAGACGAGTCCATTATGACCATCATTGAAATGCCTCTTAAGGAGCATTACTAAAATCTATATTTTGATGGATCATTCATAGCACATTGATCAGGAGTAGGCCTATTTTTTATTACACCAAAGGGGGATCTAATCCTTAAATCATTTTGTATCAGCTTTATTTGTAGTAACAACATGGTCAAAGACAAAACACTCATTGCAGGTCTTCACCAAAAAACACATTAAAACATTCAATATCTTAAAGTTTATGGTGATTCTTAGTTAATCATCAATCAGGTTATAGACCATTTTTAGAACAAAGATGACAAGTTGGTACCATACAAGGCCATGATCAACACTCTCAAATATCATATTGTTGACATACAGTTTGAACACATACCAAGGGATAGTAACAAAATAAGATATGCCATGGCCACCATCAGTGCTTTGATTCATCATCTAGATAAGGCAAAAGAATATCAATTCCTTGTTAACAATATTCTAGTGTCAGCTCATGAACTTTCAACTATCACAATGATCTATGATATTTTTCATCCCAAATCTATATGGTGTTTAGACCTTTATGCCTATATTCATGACCACACCATGCCACTAGACATATTATGCAAATAAATAAAAGACTTTACCCACCATGTTGCATATTATACCTTAATTGGCCCCACTCTTTACCACCATAACTTTGATGAAAATTTGCTTCATTATTTAATTTTGATAGAATCAACATTAGCATTACAGAAAGTTCATGAAGGAGTATGTAGATCCCACACAAGTAGGGACATCGTATCTAAAAAGCTATTATATACCAGGTATTATTGTCCAATTATGGATGCATATGCAATTATATATGTTAAAAATTACAAGAAATGTCAAAGGCATACTAATTTGATTCATGCCCCAATGAAAAATATAAAACCAATTATTACACCATTGTCATTTTCTACTTGAGGCATCAATCTCATTGGGAAGATTAACCCTACCTCATATAATGGCCATAACCACATCCTTATCACTACTAAATATTACATTAAGTGGGTTGAAGCTATACCCCTCACTTATGTGACTAGAAAGTAAATTTCCAAATCCATTTTCAACCATATCATTTTCCACTATGGTATCCCATTTGACATTATCATTCAAGATCAAGGATGTCAAATCATTGTGTGATGAGTATAAAATTACTCAACATTTTTCTATTGCATATTACCCATAAGGTAATGGCCAAGTAAAAGCATCCAACAAAACCATTATCAACATCTTTAAAAAGATTATCAAAGATGCTGGCCATGATTGGCACCTCTAAATATTCCATTCCCTTTGGTCATATTGTACAAATTATCATACTCTAATAGGAGCCACTCCATATTCCCTTGTTTATGGAATTGAGGCCATTCTTCCCATTGAGGTTGAGTTACTTTATTTTCTCAACTCTTTGAAACATGTTCTGGATGATGACGATTATCAAGTATATCATCTGCAAGAGCTAGAATTACTTGATGAGAAACACATGACCATAATCAATAGCCAACAAGCATACCAAAATAGACTCCATCACCACTACAATTAGTGGGTCAAACATAGATAATTCAAACTTGGTGATCTTGTTCTCAAGGAAAACCAAAGGAATACTATGACCAAGAAGAAACACAAGGGTAAGTTCAAACCCAACTAGATAGTCCCATACATCATCAATACAAACTATGGCACTGGAGCATACAAGATTGCTACACTAGATAGGGATGAACTTGATGAGCTGATGAACATTACACTCCTTAAGCATTACTTTGCTTGAGAGATCTGGTGTATTGTCTATGAGGCCCATTTATATTGTACCATAGTATTTACATTCTTCCTTGTACTATACCATGTATCATTCTACCATACCTTTCCTATCAACCAAAATTGTTTCAACCCTCCCTGCCTAATCCCCTTTGATCTTGGTTTTATTCCATTGGTTCTATGGGCACTTTTTAGCAAGAATATTCCAATCGAGTTTCATTAGTTGATTTAGTATTCTAGATAGAGTCCTTTTTTGGAGCAGTATGATAGTAGGTTTGGTAGTTTCATACTTCATTTCTTATTTCATTCCATTTATGTACAATTGATTATAACTACCTTTGGGAAAATTAGAGTTCCAACTATCATGTTACTAATTATAACTTCCTATGGTCAAATTAGTATCATTGACCTATGCCATTATTTCCTATTTATAACCACCTATGATAAACTTAGGAACAACACCTTTTATCATGCCTTGAAATACCACCTTTCCATGCTTATGTCATACAGTGAATTTGCCTAATTTGCCTATTTTTATTGAGATTTTACTGCTACATAGTCAGATTCCTCTATTATAAGGTGGAACTATAGTGACTTGAGGTCCCATATTTGGACTATGTAGGTAGTGCTTGATTCATGTTAAGGTCATCTCAATCACCCTTTACCACGTTCTCACCATTTTTCAAGCAATATTATAATAACCTATGGATAACTTAGGAACAACACCTTTTATCATGCCTTGAAATACCACCTTGCCATGCCTATGGCGTACTGTGCCTTTGCCTACTTTGCCTATTTTATTTTAGATTTTAATACTACCTAGTAGAATTAATCTATTTTAAGGTGGAACTATAGTGACTTAAGGTCCCATCTTGGGACTATGTAGGCATTGCTCAATTTATGTTGAGGTTAGCTCAGTCACCCTTTACCACATTCTCACCATTTTTTGAACAATTTAAGTTTCAATGCTCTCACCATTTTATGATCTTGGACTATTTCATATGTCATAATTTTCACTTGAGTTGAGATACTTAAAAAATGTCAAAAAAACTTTTAAAAAGATTTAAAAAATCCCAAAAATATTCCCCATCAACCACTTATATGCCTTAAGGATTCTAGGATCCCTAACTACTTCACAAAAGACCCATTGTCTTTATTTTTTCCATTTTTATTGGCCTTGCATCCCATGCTGTCAACATTTTGTGATATCATTCCCATATTCCTATACAATAGCAATCATGTTTTCTTCTCATCATTTTATTCTATCCCATTTCTTGGGAGAACTAAATTTGGCCTAAAGGTTATGTGTGACACTGCATCCATAGAACTATGTAGGCAACATCCACTTGCCTAGTGCATTTAGAGCCAAATCAACCACCCCCCTTCCTTTTCTTTTATTTCCCCATTTTTTTTGTTTATTTTATTGTCTCCTATACACTAGGGTCAGTGTTTGTCATCCTATTTATGTCATGTTGTTTGTATTAACATTGTGATTAACTATTGTTTGCTTTGTGTTTCTCTTTGTTTTGTTTTGTTATTACTTTTATTGGTGGTTTGTTTATTTATTTATTTGCCTATTTGTTTGATTTCTTGTTGTTATTTTATTTCTTTTATGTGCATTCATTGGGTGATTCCTTGTGCATTATTATTGAATTCATCCATATTCTTATGTCAACACTATCATCATGGTGTTTATCATTGGTACATTATTCTTGATTATTTATTGGATCACATGTGAGTCCTTATGCATGTTTTGGATACATCTTCATGGTGTTCTATCATGATTCCTACCATCACATGCTACAAAAAAAATCAGCTTAGGAAGTCTTACAAGCAATGTGGCCATGATATATCTTCTTGACACCTTAAAAATTATTAATCTACCCCAATCATATCCAACATACAAATTAATTAATAACTAAAATAATTTTAATACATTCTAGTTAGGATGTGCATATCCATACTAGTAGGTTGCCAAAATTCATCTTTCTCCACTGTACCACTTTTCCATCATATTTTCATCATTCAGTCAATGATTCTAACTGCCTATGGGAAAATCATTGTATCTCATCGCACTTGTGCTGCCAATGATTCTAACCACCTTTGGGAAAATCATTGTGTATCATCCCATCTACAGAGCCTATGATTATAACTACCTATAGAAAAATTATTATGTTGTTATCTCTCTGGATGTTATGAATTATAACTACCTACGGGAAAATCTTTATCATTCTTTTCCCAACTAGGGAATGTTTTCATTATGATAATGCTTATAACCACCTTTGGAAAAACCATTATCTCTATCCACCCAACTGGGATATGTTTTTATCCTACCAATTACTATAACTACCTATGGGTAATTCATTATTTTCACTTTTAATGATTATAATTGCCTTTGGGAAAATCATTCTCTTGTTACCCTAAACCTTTTTCAATCATTATGACTATCTTTGGAAAAATAATATAATTTTTTGTCCCACCTATGTTGATGATTATAAATGCCTATGGCTAAATCATTATGTTTGCCTACCCAACTAGTGTATCTCCATATGCCACTGATTATAACCACCTGTGGACAAATGAGTCTTTTCCACCCCATTTCTTCTTTTTTGTCCCATCATTTCATTCTTTTGAGGGATTGATCACTGACCCTTTTTATGACCACTCCCTCGAGGGGGCATATATAGTTCATTCATTTTTGTTGAAGTCATAGGCATACATGACCTTTTCATTCTTTGAGAAGACATTACTATGCCTATAGCTTTCAATGCCTTACCAAATAGGGGAAAACTATATAAACCTATAATTGGCCATAACTAGATTACAATTAGAGTTCAGATCGATTCATACCAATAAAATTAAGCCTATGAATCACTAAACATCTTAAATTTGCTTGTGCATCATTCATCAAAGCTCAGAATCATGTTGAGACATCCCTAATTGAGATATTTATTGTATGCAATAATAAACTCTTACAAATTCATCCCTAATCATCCTGTAGATTCACAATAGTCAATTTTCCTATGGACCTATTAAGTGGGTTATTTGCACACTTAAATTAAATCTTGGAAATGATAAAAGGCGAATCATAATTAATTAAAAAAATAAACTAGATTAAATGCCTAGTTAAATTATCCATTTGAAATTAATGAATAACTATAAAATGAAATTCAAAAAATAAAAATATCCTATCATTTCTTCATTACCTTTATGAGTTGTCAAGCTCTTTGAAAATAGCCTAAAATATCTATTTTGGAGAGCCATGCCTAGTAATTACAAATCATAATTACTTGACAACTATTAGCTCTACTAGGGTTAGATTTGATTCACCTAGGTTTAGTTTTAACCCATTCCAAGCCTTAACTCAACACTAAATTACCTTGGGTAAGAATTAATTTTTAAGACTATAAATATAAATCCATTAAGAGTTAATTTCAAGGACTATAAATATAAAGCCATTAAGAGTTAATTTCAAAGACTATAAATATAAATCCATTCCAATTGAATTCTAATCTCTCATAAGCCAAAGTTATAATATGAATTTGGAGAGAGACATAACCTATTTTATTGCAAGTAGTGTTATAATGCCAAAATCTTGAGCCAAAACAACATGAAGCTGCATCAATGCCAATGGTGCCAAGGAGAGAAGAAGCCAGCAAGATTCATTTACCAAAGACTTCTTGATTCACAAACAAATCAAGACACTCAAAAAAGCATTTAGAGCTCCCAAAGAAGGTAAAGGATTTGTGTCTTTTTTTTTTTTTTTTTGTGATTTCATTTGGTATTTTGTTACTAATATCTCCCTATGTTCTAGGCTAAGAGTGTAAGTGTTCATGTGTTTATTTGAATTTTATTACTTGAACTAACACTATACTAACCTCCCTTCTTGGATTCATACAATCACAATATATGAGTTTGAAATTGAGGAAAAATGGTACCCTCTTCCAGATATATGTTTTTTAAATTTTTAAAAATATCTCAAAATTAGAAAAATCATATTTGAAATGACTTATTGAGATTGAATCTTTGGTTGAAATGGTGGTTTTCCTCATTCAATAAAATTGATGTGTTAATAAATCTATTCAATTTATCATTTTAAAATCCTCTTATAATTAAATTTCAAAAGTAAAAGATAAGAATGATTCAAGTTTTCTATTTTCACTTTCAATTTATATATGTTGGGGAATAATCCTAATATGTTATTACTATTTATTTTCCACTACTTTAACTATTTAAATTATAATTTTAAATAATTATGATCAAATTTATTTAGAACATTATTTGTTATAGAATAAATTATAACTTGAAATATTTATTATTAATAAATTTTGTTATATCTTGTTAACATTGCCTTGCATGAAATTTTTATTTAACTTACTCAAGATTTAAATTCTTCTAAAATATAAGGGGGAATATTAGGAATTAGTATTCTATGGTGAGTTATTAATATTATTGTGATATTAATAATGTGGTATTAGTACAGTGTGAATTATTTATGTGAGTGAGATAATGTATTTGTCACATTATTATATTAGTTTTACATGAGAATATAAGGTGTGTTTATAGGTATTGTATTATGAGTTGTTATAAAAAATCATCTATATAAATGAGAGTGGTTGTAGGAGATAAAACACTTCTCCTATTCTATAGGAGATCAAAAATCGTATATATATATCTATATGTAGTTTAAATAAAATAATAATTGAAGATTATTATTATACTAAGTTTATTTTATAATGAATTTATCATGTGTAATAAGTAAACTATAAACCAATATTTCATTTGGTATTAGAGCAATGGGTTTTTGAGAATTTATAAAGGGTAAAGCCATAATTTTTTTGTTTCCCCTCTAATTGGAGTCAACATTTTGTATGAAGTTTTTATAAGCATAGTTTACTCTATCTTATTTTTATAATAGTTTTTCAATTCACTGAGTATCTTTGACACCTACCTAAGCTTTATAATACCTAGAATGTCAAACAAGTTTGTGTTCCTCTAGTTGCCATGAGTTTATATTTAGAAAAGTTTTTTCTATGGACATCATTAGCTTGCTACATTAGACCTATAAAGAATATAAATTTTTTTTGTTAGGAGGAATCATACATTATTATGAATAGTTATGATAATTATATCCATGCATCTAATGTTTTTACTGCTTTGACAAAAGCTGAGAGATGATATTATTCAAATGTCATATTCAAGACCCAAGAAGGAACAAATCAAATTAGTTACTTTAGTTTCAATTCTAAGCATCCTTCATTTATGTTGGTCACTTATAACCATGAAATCTACAAATTCATCCCTATATTGCATCTCTCTCTTCTCTATCACACCATAGTTTCACTTCCCATCATATTTTCCATATATGGAGCTTGTTGGCTGTGTATTATCATTCAACAAAGTCTTAGTTAGTGCAAGTTACATTTTAAGTTTCAATTTTAATATCTAAAGTTTGTTTATAGTTTTAGGTTATTAATCTTTTATAGTTTTAGTCTATTAATATTATCATAGGCTAATGTTAAAGTTTAATACTTACTTTGTTAGATATTTTTCTATTAGGTCTAAAAAATCATTCATAGTAATGGAATTTTATAGTTTGATTTTTAATAAAAATATTTATATTTATGATTAGTTTTTAATAGAAATATAGTTTATAAAGTTTGTTTTCTTATTGTTAGAATTTCATTCGTAAGTAGTCATTTAAGTTTGGTTTATTAAAAAATGAGTTAGTAGGTGTTATGTTATGTGTTTATGATCTTGTGTATGTCAAAAGATTCATTTTATATCATACTAATAGTTATATTTTATAATTTTAGGCATTTTGTGGTTGTTATATTCTTTTTATGTCTATTAATTATGTGTTGATATTAGTTGGAAAAATGTCAAAAATTTCTCTTGTATGAACACATTATCTAGTGAATTTGATGTCCTTATGTGACAGAGTCTGTTATATAAAATGACATGCACATGAGCTTCAAGATCAAATCAGATGAGTAAGTAACATCATATTGGAGGATGGAGGTGATACAAGAAGGAGGTTGAACAATGATATCTCATTAGCCGCTAACAACAGTGCCACACTATGATATATTGACATATTTGTTTACAATTTATTTTATGTGGTGTGTTGAATAATTCCTTATTGTGTCAACATGTTTGAAAAACTCATATTACAAAAGAAGCTTGATTTTTAAGGGAAAGAAGGATTTCAAGGTAAACTCAACATGGATTGTTCTAGAGTTTGTGAATATTAGTAATTCACAATTTGGTTTGAGAAATATATCTTGGAACCAAGGTACTCAACTCAAGAACTACACCTAATGGAGTTGTACCTAGTCCATAAAAAGTTTTTAGAGAGAAGCTTCTATAGGGTGTGATTATTTTCCTTCTTCAAACTAAGGGGGAATGTTAGGAATTAATACTCTATGATGCATTATTAATATTGATATGATATTAATAATGTGACATTAGTATAGTGTGTGACTTATTTATTTGAGTGAGATAATGTATTTTTATAGATACATAAATTAATATTTAAGTTAAAATAATGTACTTGTGACCACTCCATATACACACTTTGCTCATGCATCATTCCACAATTTTTTGATTACCTTTATTTCACTTCTATATATATAAACCATTCCTACAAGAAAATAAGATTTAAAAATGTCCCTATTCTTCCTTTAAAACAACTCAAGCTTATTCTTTGACTAATCCATTCTACCAACTTAACTATCTTTGCTATGTAGACAAGGTCATGCTATTTTGACTATCTAGCTCCTTGGTCCTATCTAGTTTCATTAGTCATATCCTCTCACCAAATAATGACTAGTTTCTTAATTTAAAACTCATGTAAAATAAACAAATTATAATTGCATATTGAAAGCAAATTTCCTATTTCTCCCAGTTCTAAATGCATACAACCATAGTAGCCCAAAGCTAAAGTCTAAATACCCATATATTGTCACAAATCATGGTTGAATAACTTAATCACATCAAGATTTAATATGGATATAACATTAAACTAATCTTTCACACATAGCATCATATCATGTGATAACTACATAGAGTTTGATCCCTCATCAAAGTATTGGTATGTAGGAAACACTCACCATAAAGGGTCTTGAGAATTAGAAAATTTTCAACTACTAACCCCTTTTTTGTTTCACTCCATTTATCGTTCATGGTATATTGAGATAGGGTTATAAGAGAATAAGATGACACCTAATTTTAACAACAGATCAAGAGCTCCCACATAATAAAAAATAACATAGGTGAAGGGAACTTGTCATATCAATCATAGAGCATAAAACTCTATAATATGTCAACATGCTCTAAGGACACCAACACACCACACCCTTGTCTAATTCTAATGGCCTTTTCAAGAGAGAAAACAAAACACTATTCATTATTCACATTAAGCCAACATAGTCATAGTGTCAGTTTTTAAATTCTTGTCTCAATCCTACATAATTGAATTTCTAGATAATTAATTTGTCTTTGTTATCTTATATTTTAGATTATTTACAAATATAGTAAGTTCTAAATCTATTTATGTCATTTAATGCATATCTATAGCATTATGATTTTATGCAAACATTTAACTAATTAGGTAATTTATTCATACATTTTACCAAATTTGATAAATAATTTATCACATTATCATATTTGTTTTACGTTAGAATAGGAGTGCCAATATGGATTATATTATGTTTTGTAAGAAAAATCATTTATGTAAACAAGAGTGGTTTTAGGAGATATAATATCTCTCCTATTTTATATGAGATGAAAAATATTATAAATGTTCATATATATTTTTAATAAAATAATAAGATAATAATAGATTGGTGATATATCTCATTTGTGAGTGTTAGGACCATATAAAAAGGTGATCAAATGATGTAGAATATTTTAAAAAGTATATAAAAAATAAAAATATATATTTAGTAAGAACTTACCACCCATTATGAATTTGAATTCTTTGGTCATTTTTATGATGCATGTTGCATGAGAATTTGGATCTAAGGTTAGAGGTGGAGATCATGAACAAAGGTTACCAGTTTTGAATTATATTAGATCTTCTAGTGTATTTTTTGAGTATTCTAGGGTCTCATTTATCTAGATAGAATAGCATCAAGGTTTTAGATGGTTATATCTCATTTGTGTAGGAAATTCCTATTTTATAGATAGTTAGGTAGTTAAGGCAAGCAAAGATCAAACTATAGGCTATAGGGGACCCTATTTTAGATAAATTGGTAGTGATCAAAGAGCCATGAAAAATCCCCATTCTATCTGTGATGAGAGGGAAAAATAGTGGTGACATCTTGGAGGAGCCTATAGTCATATAAAATGCAAAAATTGGTAACTTGAGCATGGCTAATGACACCCAATCCTTAGGTCCCTCTTGTTTGCTCTCATGACCCCCTTAGACTTACTTTCACCAATTCCTAGTCATCTATGGCCATCTAAACTTAATCCTATCTGAGATAGGACCCTCTCTTCATGAATAATCCATCCCCCTAAGCCTCATCAGCTCAAGACAATGGTGCCCAACTTGGACACTAGAATTAGACCCTAGGGTTTCCATCTTTCAGTGCTATTGTCTAAGTCTATCTTAGGCCCCAATGATAATTTCCTTCTAGATGCTTATCTTCAATCATGTTGGCCTAATGTGAATTCATTTAATCCATGACCAATATATCCATATATAAATCCATTCAAAGATCATTTGGAAAGGGTTGAAAAATGTCATTCAATCAAGAAAGAATACAAAAAAAACCACTCAAGCAATCTTTTTTATTCTTTGTATACAACTAGCATATACACTTTTAAGCCAATTGAAGTCCTTAAACCAGTCCCTAGTCAACTCAAGCACACCCAATTTTAGCATTTATTGCTTTTTAATTCACTATTGCACTAAACAGTCTTAAAGGGAAAACTACATATGGATTGATCCCTCCTTAGAGTATTGGTATGTAGATAGCATGCCCACACACAGGGTGTGAAACACATCTAGTGCATATTACACACACTAACCCCTTTTCCCTACTTGTCAAAGTTTCCATTCAAGTAAATAGAAGGCATAAAAAAATAAAATCAGCTCTACAGGGAGCACTGTTGATAGTGAGGCTTCACAAATCTAGAAATAGAGTCTCACAGACCTGCCAAACAAAACCTCAAAAGATTAGATCCTCAAGATAATAGCATCAGATAAGGACTATAGTGCTAATGCCACTCCTATCCACTTTTGGTGTTCCTGTCTAATCATAAAATGAAAGACAAAAATCTATTTATGATATTGTCCTAAGTGTGCACATAAATTTCTAGACCATGTCTCAGTTAGATTAGTACAAAATAAGATAAGTTTAATTTTCTCTCTCACTACTATTTTTAGAAAAGATCTATTTACAAATAAATTTCAAAAATTAGTAGCTTTAATTTGGAATATTATTTACTAATTTTCTCATACTTAGACTCTTTTATTATTTAGGAATTAAACACTAATTTCCCCAAAAATAATAAATCATTTGGTGAACTCGACTTACTTCAAATTGTACATAAAAACCCTAGGGTAAAATTCCTACAGATTTTTCCAATAAATTTCAACAATTTTACTTGAATATTTAAATCATAAATTCATTTCAAATTTTAAAATTTAGTAGTAAATTTTAAAATAATTTCTTGTTCAAACCCTAGTTGCATCAACTCGGTCCTAATAATTTACCAACATTATTCCAATAATTTATTGATTTTTTACTTGCATATATAAATCATAAATTTTATTCAAATTTTCAAATTCAATAGTAATTTCAAAATTAATTTTATTTCAAACCATAGTTGCATCAACTAGTTCCCAATATTTTTCAGTAATTTTCCAGTAATTTTTTGAATTTTTTCTAGCATATTAAAATCAAAAAATCAATTCAAAATTCAAAATTCAATAGTAATTTCAAAAAAAAATATTTTTCTCAAAAACTTAGTTACACATACTAGGTCTTATTTATTCAAACTTTTCCCACTCATTTTATAAATTTTTAGTTGCATATTAAAATCAAAAAATCATTTCTAATTTCAAAACTTCATAGTATTTTGCAAAAATATTATTGTTAAAACCCTAGTTGCATGTACTAGCACCCACATTGATTCTTAAGGTATCACATTACATCATAATCAAATTGCAAAAATGATTCTCATTTATTTACAAACTTTTCTTACATTTTCTACAAATAATAAAGAGACCATAATTTTCTAACAATTTTCAGTAATTTTTCAACAATTTTCAATATTTTTCAATAATTTTTCAACAATTTTTTTGAATTTTTTTCTAGCATATTAAAATTTAAAAAAATCACTTCAAAACTCAAAATTCAATAGTAATTTTTTTTTAAAAAAAAAATCTCAAAACCCTAGTTACACATACTAGGTCCTATTCAATCAAACTTTTTCCACACATTTTTTTAATTTTTAGTTGTATATTAAAATCAGAAAATCATTTCAAATTTCAAAAATTCATGGTATTTTACAAAAATTTTATTTTTAAAACCCTAGTTTCATGTGCTAGCACCCATTTTTATTCTTAAGGTATCACCTTACATCCATAATGAAATTGCAAAAATGATGCTCATTTCTTTACAAACTTTTCTTACATTTTCCAACAATTTTCAATAATTTTTCAATAATTTTTTAAATTTTTTTATGGCATATTAAAATTAAAAAATCACTTCAAAATTCAAAATTCAATAGTAATTTCAAAAAAGATATTTTTCTCAAAACCCTAGTTACACATACTAGGTCCTATTCAATCAAACTTTTTCCACTCATTTTCTGAATTTGTAGTTGCATATTAAAATTAAAAAATCATTTCAAATTTCAAAAATTCATATTATTTTTCAAAAATATTATTTTTAAAACCCTAGTTGCATTTAATATCACCCATTTTGCTTCTTAAGGTATCACCTTACATCCATAATCAAATTGTAAAAATGATGCTCATTTCTTTACAAACTTTTCTTACATTTTCTACAAATAATAAAGAGACCATAATTGGTCATATCATGTACATGAATGATGAAGTCTACCATATGTTATTACAAAGTTTAATTTTCTCCCTTTCATGCTTAGTTTTCATAATAAGGGATGATATTTTAAAATCTATCTTTAAACTTGCACAAGATTTCAATATTTATTTTGCATACTCTCTCATATGGAATAATTTTCAAGCTTATTATGATAAACACATTAAAAATGTCATAGAAAATGTCAAATATTTTAATAAATTCTTACACAAATCCATGATCTCTATCCCTTGTTTGCTATCTCTCATGTGGAATAATTTTCAAGTTTATCTTGCTAAACATATTACAAATGCCATATCACAAGTCACAGTTCTTTATGCATTTGTGCACAACTTCATTACTTATTTAACATGTTATGTGTGACTAAATTAGTAATAAACTCCTTACATACTTAGATGATCCATTACATATGCTAACAACCAACTTTCAAGTTTTAATGTCATATATTATGCATAGGAAATAAATTAGTTCTCCTCCTCTCCCCCAAGAGGGTGATAGCTACTTTCCCTCTAACTAGGTCCATGCTATCACCCCTCCAAAATGTGAGGCAACCTATAATATTGTTACTAATTCATACATTCAGCCTATAGCTTCTTCAAAACCTCTTCAACATATATGCTTACATATTCAATTGAAAATAACTAAGGTTTGCACTTGTGAGACTCTAAGGGATCAAATCACCAATATGAGCATGTTAATTCTAGATTTACAAATGTAGAATCAACTATTACATATAAAGATCAAAAAATTGTAAAATCATATTATAATACAAAATCTTCAAATGTACCCTACTATCAATCATGTATACGCACATTCACCTACTCAATTGGTTGCAAGCAATGTTACATATCAAAGCAAGAAATCACAACAAAGTAACTCTACAACTAGTGATTCAAACAATATTCAAAGATTAAATAAGAGTTTAAGTGAGGTACTATGGGAAATGATTAAATTTAAGTTGATCAAATTACCTCCTCTACATCTAGTGAGAAGATCTAGATATTATTGTGTATATCATATAATGCATGGGTATCACACAGATTCATGTTTGGCATTGAAAAACCATATACAATAGATAATTCCTAAAAATGACCATATACAAGGTAAATTAGTCAATCAATCCACAATGACATAGGAACATAATCACAAAGGGTAAAATTTAGAAACAATACAAAAGTGGTCACCAAATCATAACTCATAACAATAAAAGGACAAAAAGAAAAAAAAAATTAGAGAAACAAACAGTAACACAAGCCTAGGTAAAGCATAAAAAAGATACAAATATGCCTCTCCAAAATGAGGCTCAACTTTCAAAGCAGTATGTGTTTGGTCAAAAATATCTACAAAATTTTGATTTTCAAGGTCAAGGGTTGGGAAAGCATGCACAAGGCATCACTACTCATATTCTAGTAGTTGATAATGTTTGTCACCAAGGTTTAGGATTTATTGAACATCCTAAGGTAGATAATTCGCATATATAATTTATCAAAGAAAAAGCTCTAGATACAAAAAAATTCAACACTAACACTCCATTGGTTCAAAGTCAAGATGATAATGACGAGTGAAATAATATAGGTTACTATGATTTCTAAGATATAAACAATACATTCAAATATTTATAGTCATATTCTCAACCATTCCATTGTGCTTCAAAATCATGCATGATTCCTTTATTTGGTATAGGACAACATGATAGGGAGTCTCTCATGAAACTCATCAGTTAGTATCATTTCTTTGTAGTATTACTTGTACATAGCTTCCTTTGCTTCATTGTATATAGTTCATTTTAAATTTCATGTACATAGTCTTCATGTGATTGATTGTACATAGTTTCTTAGCATTTCTTGTATATAGTATTCCGATCATTGACTGTACATATATCAAAAATTTCCAAATACAAAAACAATATAACATTTCAAAAATACAAAAACATTCAAATATATCAAAACACCAAAAATATTTTGATTTTATGCATCATCCATACTTTACATTGTTACTATCATGCTAGGAGTTACATTTGCTATTTCATGCTATTGTATGTTGATTTATCTACATTACCATGATTTAATTAGTCTTTTTTGAGTGTGTCCAGTGACATATAACTACTTGATTGCTTCAATCTACCCATTGAGGGGGCATCCTACTTCTACATTTGAGACACATATCGATATACATACCCACTGGGGGTATCTTCTACATGACTACACCATCCAGGTTATGTCATTCCTACACTACACACTCTATTTATCATTTTGATGTACATTATCTACTAGCTTACATAGATTAATCTATCAATACTCATTAATATCTATTACTTATGTATTTTTCTTAGCATATACCTAGTCTTGTACTAACATTTCCTACATACTTTCACTCTTACTTTGATTAGTTAGATATCATTATATTTTCCAGTCTTTACATGCTTTCTTTTCTTACTTATCATAGCTTGATGTGATTAAATTTCTAGTTCTTACTTATCTCCTATATGTACCTTAAGACATTTTCCAATGTCCTTTGCTTTTATTAATGTGTGTGTCTTAGGACATTTTCCAATGCCCTTTTCGTGTACTATTCTATGTGCCTATGGCCCTTGTGCCAACATTGCTTGCTCCACTTATATGTGTATGTGGCATTTAAACATGCCTTGTATGCTTGCTTTCGAGTCTGAGTGACATGTACCCATGTCACTTATTTTTATGGCCCCTTAACCACTCTTATATACTTCTTGCCTTGTGTGCTTGTTGGTTGATTATTTCTTTGATTATTGTAATACCATGATCCATATCATGTATTTTCCTATTTTCTTGGATTTCATGATTGACATCATGCTCCATCCCTCCAAATAACAAATTAAAAACTAACATTTACAATTATATTTCAATATATTACACATGCTTTCACATTGTTATATCTATTTAGGCATACCCTTGTTGATCTAACAATCTTCAATTCAAACCATGCTATATCTTGAGATATCTTATTGATTATCATTTCTATATCATGTATATTTATAGTATAACACACTTGAAGGGATTCCTATTTTGAGGGTAGTCATTAGAGGGTACCTATTTCTACCCTTAAAATAGGGGGAAACAAATAGGGGTTTTGCTATAGAGATCACAACTCCTATCAATCAAAAAATCCAATTTTAGAAGACTCAAAACAACAACCAGTCATCAAACCACTCAGAACAAACCAAGTAGACAATCAAGATTCTAGAATAGTGATCAATTTTAGCCCAAAACAATAGCACTGATGCTATAATATAGTGTTGGTGGTGTTATTATCTATTTCAAATTCTCCTATCTAAATAGTAGAAAAACTAAATTTTCTAGAAATAGACAGAAAGGTAAGATTAGTTATAGTTTTGTCAACTACAATTTAGACTAAAGTCAATAGTTTTAGTATAATGTTACTAAAAGAATATAAATATAGGTGGAATCATGTGTGACATGATGGATCTCACTTCCAATTTCATTTATGGTAGTCTGTATAACTTCTAGATCAGAATCCATGTTTTAGACACTAGTGATTGGAGGCAAATTACACAACACTTTTGCTTATATTCTTTTTGATTTCAACATTGCCCAAGAATTCTTAGTAGTTACATACCTTACTATATCTATAGGTGGTTGGAATCATTTAGAGTGGCTTTCATACAAGCCTAGCCTCCACATTCCCAAGTTCTTGAGTTCGTGAGTGGCTTCCACATAAGCCAAAATTTTAGTTTTGGTGTGGTTTTCATACAAGCCTAATCTCCATCTTTTTCAAGTTGGCCAACATTAGCCTTGATTTTAGTAAACATTTATCTATCCATGACATATTATAATATTTCCAAAGAATTCATGGGCTTTAGGGGCCATCTCATATGACATACTTGTTCATACCAGTATCAGTTTATAGCTTCAGTTCATGGGGCAATGATGGAGCCAAAGGGTCAGCCTTTGTATTCTCGAACCACCTATTCAGAGGGATTGGAGACATAGTCCAAACACTAATCAACACATGTATGACCACCTAGCTTCACTTAGTGGTCAATGATGGAGCCAAAGGGCTAGCTTTTGTATTCTTGAACCACTTATTCAAAGGAATTAGATACATAGTCTAAACATCGATTAACACATGTGTGGTCATTTAACTTCACTCAATATGTGAAAATGGAGCTGAAGAGCCAACCTTTGCATTCATGAGACACTTTTTAGGGAATTGAGCATTTAGCTCCATTTTAAATATAAGTTTTGGTACAACATCATTTAATATATACCCAACATACTCAAACTTACTCATAATCATAATAAGTTTTGTGTTGGTTTACATACCCAGTGAGGTGTATTTGTTATTTTCTATTCCTCTCTCTTACCTAGCTTTGTACATTCTTATTTTAATTACATATAATAAGAACTAATATACTCTTTATTTTCTTTTTGCATATTCACAATTACATGACATGTTCTTTATGCACTATCCAACATTACTTAGCATCACACAAGCTTCATGGGATTCACCTTTATAGGTAAGTTTAGGTATGCTTCCTATTTTCCTTTATCCTAGTATTTCACTTTTCTACATCACTAGAATAAAGTGGGGGAAAATGTAGTCATATAAAATGAAAAAATTGGTAACTTGATCATGGCTAATGACATCCAATCCTTAGGTCCCTCTTTCTTGCTCTTATAACCCCCTTAGGCTTACTTTCACTAATTCCCAATCATTTGTGGCCTTCCAAACTTAATCCCAGCTGAGCTAGGACCCTTTCTTCATTATTAATCCATCCTCTTAGGCATTATTAGTCTAGGACAATAGAACCTAACTTTGGAATTAGCACCAAAACCTGGGGTGTCTAGGTTTTGGTGCTATTGTCCAAGTGTATCTTAGGCCCCAATAATCATTTCCTTCTAGATCTTTATCTTCAATCATGTTGGTCTAACATGAATTCATTTAACCCATGATCAATATATCTATATATAATCCCATTCAAAGATCATTTAGAAAGGGTTAAAAATATCATTCAAGCAAGCAAGATTACAAGCAAGACCACTCAAGTAATCTTCCATATTCTTAGCATACAACTAGCCTATACACTTTCAAGCCAATCCAAGTCCTTACACCAGTCCCTAATCATCTCAAGCACACCTAATGTTAGAATTTATTGCATTTTCATTCACTATTGCACTAAGTACTCTTAAAATGAGAACTACATGTGGCTTGATCCCTCTTTGGAGTATTGGTATGTTGGCAGCATGCCCACACATAAGGTGTGAAGCACATCCAATGCATCTTACACAAACTAACACCTTTTCCCTACTTTTCAAAGTTTATATTCAAGTACATAAAAGGCATAGGTGAATAAAATCAGATCTAAAAAAAAGCATTACTAATAGTGAGGCATCATAAATTTAGAAATAAAGTCTCATAGACCTACCGAATAAAACCCAAAAAGCTTAGATCCTCAAGACAACATTATCAGATAAGGATTATAACACTAGTTCCACTCATATCTATGTTTGATGCTCCTATCCAATTAGAAAATGAAATCTAGAAACCTATTTTTGATAGTGTCTCAAGCCTACACATAAATTTTTAGATCCTATCTTAGTAGGATCAAGACAGAATAAGATAAGTTTAATTTTCTCTCTCTCACTACTATTTTTAGAAAAACTCTATTTACAAATAAATTTCACAAATCAATAGCTTTAATTTGGAATATTATTTACTAATTTTATCCTACTCAGACCCTTTTATTATTTAAGAATTAAACACTAATCTCCCCAAAAATAATAAATCAGAGCTAAAGGTACTAAAAGGGTTCAGTACCTACTCTAGTTGGAGGATCTACCCTGAAAAAGAAAAACCTTATTTTAGAAGCTAGAGGAGAATATAAGTCTTTTACTAAAGTGGCATCCAAATTGGGTTATAAGTTATTAGAACATGTGAATACAAGCATCTTTGTATCTTTTGAGGAGGATGAGCTTGAAAATGTTCTTGAAAGTGAAGATTGATTTATAAAATGAGGTATTATTTTAAAGTTTGATCGGCTCTGGCCAAACCTCTTAGTGCTTCAAAAATGGATATCCAAGAGTTGGAGACCCTTAATGAAAGATAGTCTAGAGATATACCTTTGTGCCTAGGGATTATTCATTACTATATTTAATCTTGTAGAATAAAAGAATATGATTATAGAAGATTAGATCTAGTCTATGGATTGACATCTTCTCTTAAAAAGGCCATGGTTCCCATCCTTCAATCCTTTGATTGAATCATTAAATTTTAGGCATGTTTGGGTACATCTACCATACCTTCCCCTCTAGTTTTGGTATAAGCCTTGCCTCTCAGTTATACTTAAGTCATTGGTGGAGATTTTGGGGGTGGATAAATATACCACATTTTATCTCCATAACATATATGCTAGAATATTATTTTTTATGGACATGTCCTCTAAACTACATGCAACCATTAACTAGAAAGTCCAAAATTGTAGCTAGACTCAAAATATTGATTAAAAATGACTTTCATTCTGATATAGAAGATGTATTTTTAGAGGACATATGATTGGTTCATGTCAAATTTCCATAAAAACATGGGTACATCTTGGTAGAAGGATGCCATTTTTGATCATCTCATGGTGGAGGCAATTAATGATCCAGAGTGTGAAGATGAGGATAAAGCTTCATATATTCAAAGGTACAACATCCATGAAGAATTAAATTCTAAGGAGGATGAAAATGAAATAAGATCTTTGGATCCCTTGGAGGAAAATAAATTAAAGATAGATGGAGATTTGTTGTATGTCATTTCAAATTCAATTAAGGCCTTGATGAACTACAAACCAATGGATAATTTAGAAGCCTCTATCCACATCAATTTAGAATTAGGGGAAGATGGAGTTTGGAATGTGATGTGTAACAAGAGGAAGAGGAAATAATAAGTTGGACCCACTAAATATGATCCTCAGATCCCAAAAATAAAAAGTTTAGAAGGGTTTATTTTTTTTGTGTCTCTTGAGGGCTTGTTGTGTTTTCACAATGTACTCACAATATGTCTATAGTTAGTTTCACTTTATGCTAGTAGAGGTTTTTATTTGGTATTTATGTGTTTCATCTATATATACTTTGTATAAGGGTAGAGTCTTTTTTTTTAAAATCCCCTTTATCAATAATAATAATAAGATAATATTATTATTATTATTCATAATTTATTTTGTGTGATTTTTTCATGTGTAAACTGAGTAAACTCTAAACCAAAATTTTAGGGAAACTCTCTCTCTCTCTCTCTCTCTCTCTCTCTCTCTCTCCTCTCTTCTCTCTCTCTCTCTCTCTCTCCTCTCTCTCTCTCTCTCTCTCTCTCTCTCTCTCTCTCTCTCTCTCTCTCTCTCTCTCCTCTCTCTCTCTCTCTCTCTCTCTCTCTCTCTCTCTCTCTCTCTCTCACACACACACACACACACAAACAAACGTGTGTGCATAGATATATCATTATTACCTTTAATATAACACACATTTTAGTACACATGATATATAAATGATGATAGGGATTGGAGGATAATGACTACCAGTGTGTCTAACTTCAATTTCCTATGACTTAGGTTTTATTCATTTTCTACTTATATTTGACTCTATATGTACCCAAATTATATAAAAAATTAGTTTAGACATATATTCAAACATTTATAGTATTTTTTATAATAGTTTTAGATTTTAACATTTATTATTATTGTTAATATTATCATCATCATCATCATCATTAGGCACTAACACGTGTTTAAAAAAATGAAAAATGGTTTTTATAAAATAATTTTATGCTTTAAAGTTTATTCTTACACACAAACCTCAAAGTAGGGGAAAATGTAGAGACCTAAAAATGGCCCAAAGGCATTTATTAGTAGTTGATTTTCTTATTTTATGTACTTTATTATTTGTCAATTATTAACTCAAATTAAGTGTTGTTGGTGCATTTTTGAATTTTTTCCATTCCCTTTATTTATCTCAACCTCTAAATTCTTCTCTCTTTATCCTCTCTTATTTATCAAGATGTGTTTGGAGAATCATATACTCTTAACATATTTATAGAGCATCCCTAAGGCTTTTGGGACCTTACTTTAATCTTCATCTAGTCATGGTGCACCTATACTTTTTTATTCTAATCATTTGATGCCAGTTTATGTGTTAATAGGATGTTAATTATAATTTAATTTAATATAAATACAAAATAATTATAATTAATCTACCACTAAGTAGAGATATTATCTATAAATCATTAATAGATAATATATGATTAACTCATAGGAATTATACAAAGATAAAGTAATCTTTAGAACATTTATCACTATTTGAAGATATCATTTCACATGGACCACTTTTGGCATATTACCTACTATTTATTCATTTATTTTCTTATATGAAATTTAATATTTTTGACATTATTTATATTACAGTTCCCATACTTATGGGCATGATAAGTATTTGAGCATTGTTGACTCTCAACACAGAACCCTGAGATCACTTTGTTTTCATTACATATTTTATATATAAAAAATAAAAGTGAAGTTTCATTTGGGAAATGAATAAAGTTTGTTTTACATGTATACAAGTTTCATAATTTCAAGATTAGAGTGAAGAAACAAGAAATAAAAATAGGTGAACATAATTATTAACTTGTTTTGGACCTTGTTTATCATTTGTCTAAAGAATTATATAATTATAGAGACTATCTAAATCATTCAAAAAAATCCATACATATGGTCCTAATTATATCAAAAAAATTATGAGAGGTTTCTTACATGTTGGGGGTCATGTTTATATGTTCAAATGTAGGGAACCCATCCACAACATTGGCTTATTCAAGATATATGTATTAAAACATTATGTGTTTGTTATAGTGATTAAGTTAGACATACTTAATTAGTTATTATTTTTTAATTTAATATATTTACATATTTATTAAAATATTTAAGCAAACATAATTATGTTATTGTTGGGCCTAAAATCTAAGTATAGGATCCATGCCAACACAACAGACACTTGGGCATGAGGTAATCACTTGGAATGGTTATTATTTTGTCATTTTGTGCCACCAACTAATAGGTGGATAAGAAAATCCATTTTGACTCAATCATTATTGGGAAGCAAGCACATAGGACAATCATTGCTTAATGGAAACAAGGTAGTGGATCTAATAGAATGATTACAATAAGCTCCATCTTATCACCTGGCGTGCTCCCTCTAACATAGCACTAAAGATGCTCTAAAATACTATAAAGTCAAGATTAATATAGTTAATGGAGAGAGGTGAGTTGGAATAAAAAAGCTTTGTAGGATTGTTTCTAAATGTTATTGTCACCATTTAGCTTAAGTTTTAGCATGGGCAACCTTGGAGATCCCAATTATAGTGCCCAAGATCACCTATGAGCCTCTGGGCCTTTAACTCATTTAAGATGAGCATTATATATATATATACACACACACACACACACACACACACACACACACACACACACACACACACACACACACACACACATATACATATACATATACATATATATATATATACATACATACAAACATATATATATATATATATATACATATATATACATATACATATATATACATATATATATATATATATATACATATATACATATACACACACACACACATATATATACATACATATATATATATATACATATATATACATATATACATATATATATATATACATATATATACATATATACATATATACATATATATATATATATATACATATATATATACATATATATATATATATATACATATATATATAATGTATTTGAACTCTAATAATAATGAATAGTGCTACGTGTAATGAGTGCTAGTCTAGTTTACATGGTTGTGCTTATAATATTATATTAAGAATGGTTTGTGAAATGTTTTGATAGATTCAATTCTATATTTATATTATGAATACTAATTCCAAATAAGCATTCATCCCCATCCATCCATGGTAATGTTGTAGTTTATGCTAATGTTAATACTCTATGATTGGAAATGTTCCAAGTATAGGAAAGACCCCACACCTCATAATGATACTTATATAAAAGCATGAACCTAAGCCTAATTCATTCATATAAGTAATCCATTGAACCCTCCAAGTGCCTTAATGATGCTTGTGATCTAGGAATTTGACTCAAGAGAGGATGGCTAGTATGGTGTTAGTTCCAAATGAAATAAAAAACTAATAACATAACATATATATGCCTAGACACTAAGGATAGCTTAGTTAACAAAAAAAATGATAAACACAACTAAAAATCAAGGAATCAAACAAAAGAATTCCTTTACCTTCCTTGGATGCTCTAAATGCCTTTGTAGTAGTGGCTTACTTAGTTTGTGCTCATGAAGTCTGTGGCAATGAAAGTTTGACTACCTCCATCTCTCCTTGGCACCTTTGGCTTTGGCTTGGATTAGATTGAAATAAATTTTTCATGGTAACACTAGTTTCATGAAGCTTTTGGAACCAATCCCTCATTATAACTTTTCATATATTAAGCTTATAAATGATGTTGTGAGTCCTCCTATTTATAGATTTTTGGATTTGATTAGAATTAACCTAAATCATCCATCTCAAGATTGTTATGTGTGGTTAAGGATTAATTAATTTTTTGGAATTAAGATTGTAATTATCCTCATCATGGCATTGGAAGAAGGGGAAATTAAGAGGCATGGGGGGCATGAATCTTGATATTTGTGGCATTTATGGCCTAGGGATGTCTTCCCAAGAAATGAGGTCACTTGATGATGCAGATATTCAATATTCATTTCCAAAACAAAGTATTCAACAAGTCTCTATGGAATTATTGATTAGGCCTTAATTTGGGTTAATTATCTCTTAATCATGATTAAACACTTTCTGTACCAATTACTCAAATTGATTAGAATGTCTTGTTATTGGTCCAAAATTTGACTAGATTAGAATTGGAAGGTGATGTTAGATGTGTTGGAATTGTATTCCCATTTAGGATGTTACCAAAAACAAATAATAAAGGCACATGTATTGTGAAAAATATTTGACAGGGAATCATAATCCAAAGCACCCAAGTGCAAATTTGACATTTTGAATTGAAATGAACTGATCAAAGTTAGCTGGCCCATAAATTAAATTGCCCTATTTAGTGATACCCTAGCCAAAATTAACACTTGAATATTTCATTTTCACATTGTTTTGCATATTTTAGTGTTTTTAGGCCAAATTTTATGTTTTAGGTAGAAATTGGTCAAAATCCTAGTTGGAGGTTATCGGTGGCTAGTTTTAGGTGTCTATAGTTTGCCCCTATTTGGGAAGGCATTGCAAGTTATAAGCATAGTAACATATTCTCAAATAATGAAAAGGTTCTGTATGCCTACAACTATAATGATGATAAAATAATTGTATGATTCCCCCTCGATGGAACGGTTGGCATAAGTGGGTTAAGGAATGATCCCTCAAAAAGAAAGAAGTGAAATGAGGGGACCATAAAAATGGAAGATGATGGGGTGAAAACATAATGATATTGAAAAAGTAGTCAAAATCATATGAAAATGCAAGTGTGAAGGTGTACAATGGTTTGCCATAAAGTGATTATAAGCATTGTACCCCAATAGTGGAAATGTGGTATGATAACATAATGATTTTCCCAAAGGTAGTTATAATCATTGAGAAGATGGATATACCCTAGTTAGGACAAACAAACAAGATAATAACATGCCCCTGTATAGGCAGAAAAAGTAAAGTGGTGACAACATAATGATTTTCCCAAAGGTGGTTATAGTCATTGAGAAATGTAGGTGGGATGGTGTGCAATGATTTTCCCATAAGAGGTTATAATCATTGGACTTTGATTATGGCAAACATGATAAACTTGGCCAAGGATGATGATAAATTAACACAGAGGGTAATGATAAATTAGAAAAACCTACTAGTAGGGAGATGCTCATCTAAAATAATAAAGGTTGAAACTCTTTCAGGGTCAATTACTCTATTTGGGATATGATTGGGAAGAAATTGGGATGTCAGTGTTGAAGAGATGCCACCATTGCTGAATAGACTTCTAGAAGCTAAGGTTTTTTGTAGTATGTGATGATAGGCTTTATGATAGAACACCATAAAGACTTGGCCAAAATATGCATGAGGACTGACTCCCATAATTCAATACCTAATAGAAAACAATGCACCAATAATAAAAACCATGATGACAATGTAAACATATGAATAAGGATGGATTCAAGTGTAAGTGTGGGAAATGAATCACCTAATGAACACACATAAAATAAATCAAGGCAAAAATGCTGAAAGTAAATAAACAGGTAGATAAATAAACAAAATAAGCATAAATAAACAAACAAACAATGCAAAAAAAACCCTACAAACATTGCCCCTAGAAAATAGGCAAAAACTTAACAAATGAATAAAAATGGGGGGAATAGAAGAAAAGGAAGGGGGTGGTTGATATGTCTTCATATGCATGAGGCAAGTGGACACTGCCTACATAGTTTCAAGGATGTAATATCCAATAAAAAACTTTAGGCCAAATATAGTTCTCCTAGGGAATGGGAAGAATGCGATAACTAAGGAAAAAAATAAAATGAATGTGATATAAGAATATAAATGGTCTTATAAAAATACAAGTGCATGAGAGAAAAAGGCCAAGAAGCATGGGGAAACTAAATGACAAGTGATTTACTTATAACTTAGTAAGGGTTCCCATAATCCTTAAGGCAAAGAAGTGGTCAATGTTTTTTTTTCATTTCTAATGATTTTGAAATATTTTTGGAAGTGTTTTGGAGTGTTTTAATTCAATTGAGAATGATGAGACACTAAATGGTTCAAGCTCACAAAATGGCAAGAGCATTTAAACTAAAATTGCTCACAAAATGGTGAGAGTGTGGCTTTGATTGATCACAAAATGGTGAGAGCATGGAAAGGGTGACTGAGCTAACCTCAAAAAGTATCGATAACTACCTACATAGTCCTAGAGTAAGACCTCAAGTCACTATAGTTTTATCCTTACAGTAGACAAATTTGACTAGTGTAGCAGTCAATTCAAACAAAATAGGCATAGTTAGTATAAAGGCACAGTGTGGTATAGGAAGTGGCAAGTTGGTAAATCAAGGTTTAATGTTATTCCTAGTTTACCCATAGGTAGTTATAACCAAGACACAATGACATAGATCAAAGGTAATAATTTTCCCAAAGGTGGTTATAATTAGCAACAAGACTGGTGGTAAGAAAAATAACAAATGAAGGATGTAACTACTAAAACTTCTATCACACTATCCTAAAATATGATCTCTGTTTGAAGTTCTTAAACAAACTAATGAACTGATCAGATACCTTGATGTTAAAACTATGTAATGAATGACAAAAACTTAAATGGGCTAGGTTTTTAGAACACACTAGGTTGATAGGTCAAAACCAAAAATTGGATATGGCAAAGAGGATGAATAATAATGGTATGTGTACAAAGAAGAATAGTGATAAAAAAGCAAAACTAAAATGGTCCTTATAGACAATACACCTTATCATTCAAGCATAGTACCACTTGAGATGCATAATATTTATTAGCTCTGGAAGTTCCTCTCCATCTGGTGTGGCAAGCCTATATGCTCCTGATCCATAATCTATAGTGATGATGAAAGGACCTATCTAGTTTGGTTTGAATTTTTCTTTATGCTTCTTCTTGATCATGGTATTCTTTTGGATTTTTTTGAGAACAAGATCACCAAGTTCAAATGTTCAATACTTCACATGCTAATTGTAGTGTCCTTTGAGTCAATTCTGGTATGCTTGAAGATTGTTGAGCATGGCTATGCATTTTTCATCAAGTAAATCTAGCTCTTGTAGGTGAGCTACGTAATAGTCATGACCATCTAGGACATATTTGAAACAGATGCATAGTGAAGGCAATTTGACCTCAATGGGAAGGATGGCTTTAATACCATAAAAAAGTGAGTATAGAGTGGCTCTTGTGGGGGTGTGATGATTGGTATCATATTATCAAAGGGTAGGGAATATCTAGAGGTGTCAATCATGACCGGTATCATTGACAATCTTTTTGAGAATGTTGACAATGGTTTTATTGGATGCCTCAGCCTAACCATTACTTTGAGGGTAATATGTTGTAGAAAAGTGTTGTGTGATGTTTTATTTAATACATAAATGGTCTACATCTTTATTCTTGAATGATCCTCCATTATTAGATATAATGATAGAGGGGATACCTAGTGGCAGATGAGATGGTTGAAGATGAATTTGGAAATTTAAGTTCCAGTCACGTAAGTGAGGGGTATAACCTCAACCCATTTAGTGAAATATTTAATGGTGGTAAGGATATGTGTATGTCCATTAAATGAAGTGGGGTTAATCTTCCCAATGAGGTCAAGTCTCCATGTAAAAAATGGTCATGGTGTCAACATCGATTTCAAATTTTTTGCTAGGACATGAATCAAATTAATATGTTGTTGACATTTGTCACATTTATTTACATATGCAATGGTATTTACATCCATTATGGGCCAATAATAACTAGTATGCAAGAAATTTTTGGATAGGACTACCCTACTAGAATGTTCTCCACATACTCCTTCATGAACTTCTCTTAATGCTAGTGTAGACTCTACCAGAGTTAAACAACGAAGTAGAGTTCCATCAAAACTATGATGGTAAAGAGTGGATCCAACTAAAGTATAAAAATTAAAAAAAATTATCCTAACCAAGCTATAGTTTATTATGACACCCTAAAGGAATCCTTCTTGAAAGAGTTTGATATACCTAAGTTTGAGTAGTAGAGCATCATCATGCTCAAGGAGATTAACCAGGGACTATCAGAGAGCATGCACTTGTAAGATATTAGATTCAATAATCTTATTTCCAAGCTCCCTTATTATATTAACCCCTCCTATCATGTATAATGGTTTATTGGGGGATTTCTAGTACCATTAATAAGGGTTATATACATGAAAACATTCACAGACCTTTAGGAAGCGATTGAAGACACACTCAGAGCCGAGGTAGTTAGGAGTGTTGACATAGGAATTAACCCTTTCATAGAGGTGTAGATTGAATCTATATCCTCCAAACTATATAAATTGATCATTATTTCATTGTAATATGCTTGAAGTGGGTTATGGTGCACTGACTATAAAATTAAAGGCCATAATAAGAACAATTTTCCTAGAAGAAATGTGTGTATATTGCTTCTCAATTATGAGGTTTATCATGAGGTGTATGATGTTCACAACTAACCTTTATTGTAATTCACCAATTAGGTCAACATAACCACCTATTTCTAGTTAATTTAATGCCTATACTCATACCATGGTTGATTGCCACATAATCAATGAGATGAATGAGAACATGGGGAGAGGTGCACAGTAGGTAATAATAGTAACAAGAGGGTAGGGAGCCTAAGGAAATGAGGCATATGGATAAAAAAATGTAGGATATGAGATGTAAATAGGTGGAAAAGAGTGAGGTTGTGGATGTAGTGGAGGAAGGTTCCCACCATGATCATGTTACAAGTGTGGTTTAATTGAGCACTATTAGTATGACTGCCCTATGCATCCAATGTATGGGTATTGTCAAGGAGCACACAAGGTCAAGGAATGCCCCAACTTGTACAAAAAATTGACCTAAGGAAATCTTGGTGTAGACAAGGGCACAGGGATGATCATTTATAAGCCTAAAGTAAAAAAATAGACTCCAAAGGTGCAATCAATCCACACTAAGCCAATCAAAGTACATGAAACTACTCAAAGTTAAATCACCACTCAATTGCCAATTACACCAGTACTAAAGTTTCACTTGGAATATGGGGAGCTAAGTCGTACTAAGCATATTATGCATCTTCAACCCAAATTTAGACTTTATCCAAACCCTACATGCCAAAAATATGTATTGTACCAAGCTATGAGCATCATCTAAAGCTTGTAAGGGGAACTCTAATTAGTGTGATATCTATAAGAATAGGCTATCACCTCTCATAAAAATCAAGATGGTCATGAGGATAAATTAAAATAACTAATAGAGATCTTGTGCCTCCTCCAAATAGAAGGGATACTACCTCCATTAAAGAACTTGATTTTGGAACATATAGGGCAATAGACAGTTAAGTTTATTGTTTCATGCATGGAAAGGGTACAAGAGGTCAAGTATACCCAAAATGTGGAGTATGACCATGAATTCTTAATGAATTCCACAGTCAATAGATGGTCTGTCTATGAGGTCCTTATTAGCACAAGCACTGAGGTCAATATCTTGACCAAGAATGCATGGGAAAAGATGAGTAGGCCATCCTTGAGGCCTTCCACCATGTATTATTTATGGCCAACTATATTTGAATACAATTGATCAAAATTTTGAAATGCACCATTGTAGATATTATGAGCACCAAATTCCACACTAACTTTGAGGTAATTGAGCTAGCTTAATAAGATAACTATACAACACTTATAGGAAGACCATGTTATTACATAAATAATGTTGAAATGCAATTTAATAAATGATATATGACCTTTGAAAATGGTAAGGAAAGGGTAGTGATTCCCCTCTCGAGTGACCAAGGAACCCCTTATATAAAGAGCATTAATCTTGAAGATGAGATCAACCATATATATAACATCATGGCATAAGGTGTTGAAAATCTTAACCCCACTACTTAAGGAGTGCTCTTTTAGGAAGATAGATAGTCATCCTCAAATACCATAGATTTTTCTTTCAATCTATGGGTTAAATAATCTTATGAGGCCATTAGTCATAGGTGTTGCTTGGTTTGTGCAAAGGCACCAAAACTTGTGAGGACTGGCTAGGTCTAGATTGATCACACTCTAAAATGATGGGTCCTTTGTAATACAAAGAAAGGAAAGAAGTTAATCTACCTAATCAAAGGTAAACTTGCAGTGCTCCAAAAATTTGAAGGGAGAAACCTAGTGTAAAATTACATTCATGACCTCAAATCATGCATCCCTAAAGAGATAGACATAATGGGTGTACTAGTGTATACACTAATAAGTACTACTACTCATTGTTGGGTAGTGTAAAAGTCTAATTAGATTTAGGAGAGGTAATAAGGACTTGGATATATCAGCATACTCTGATGACTTTGATCCCAAAGTGCATGTGTGCTTATGCAAAGAGACATGAACTGACTATGGCATGACTACCCCAAATAACTTATGGTTGCATGCGTACTATAGAAATCTAAAGACATAGGCATAAACATGGTATTTGGTCAATGAGACACACCATGAAATAATAAATTGGGATGCCCTTAAGGAGAATTTTGTGCACACCTTCTCCTTTTGCTCATAGAACTCGGAGTTGATCAAACCATTGCAATTAATTTAGACTACAGTGTTTGAGGATACGACAATCTTAGAGGAGCACCTAAAAGACAGGTTTGGGGAGAGAGGCGTATAATTATTGAATTTATTTGATGATGAAACACTCAAAAATAACTTAAGTGAAGAAGAAGATGAAACTTGGAAGGAATTCTACTAGAAAACCTTGACAACCAAAAGGAAACATGTATGCCAAATAGATGATATCACTCCTAGCGAAGAAGACCCCACTCATCTTCTCATAGAGAAAACTAAGGGATCTCATCAATTTTAGGACTCATAATGTCAAAGAATGAACCCTATCACACACCACTAAAGACCATCAAGGTGGACATTAATATAGAAGGAGATCCAAAAATGGCTACTTTAGGTGCCTATTGGTTTAATGTAGAACTCGCATGCATTGTGGATTTCTTAAAGGAATTACAAGACTTATTCCCTAATAATTATCAAGATATGAAGGGCACCCACCCATCCCTTGGAAAGATGAGCATAAATTTAATCAATTGTGTAAGACCAGTCAAGAAGCACCCCTACAAGATGAATTCCAACCTTTGCACCAATGTTAAGATAAAGATTAATGCAATGCTAGTTGTAGGGGTCATCTACCCTATGTAGGAGTCTTATTAGGTAAGCTCAATGGTTATTAGCATCAATAAATATGGGTGCATTCACATTTTCATTGATTATATAATGTTGAATGTCACCTGCATCATTCATTGATGAAGTCTTGGATGATGTCATAGGATGTGATATCTACACCTTCACTGATGGGTTCTTTGGATACCATCCAGTCTAGATTGAGGAGGAGGACAAGCCCAAAACAACATTTACAATTGAATGGGTCTATTTTTCTTATAATGTGATGGGTTTTAGACTCAAGAATGTACCAACCATATTTTCTAGAGTGGTGACCATCATATTTAAGGACTTTATCCACAAGTTCATCCAGGTATACTTAGATGACTAGATGGTGTATGGCCTTATGAAGGACCATTATGATAAATTGTACCTAATGTTTGAATGGTGTAAACACCTTTAGATATTATTTAACCTAAAGAAGTGCATCTTCATGACACTCTTTAAAACCTTGCTTGGGTACATCATCTATAAAGATGGTTTGCTCATCAATCCTATAAAGATCATAATAATATTTCATCTCTAGACTCATTCCACATAAAAATATGTTTGGACATTTTCTAGCCACTATGAATATTATATCAAGTTCATAAGGAACTATGCAAAGATTGTATCACTGCTAGAGGAAATCTTGCACAAGGATGACCCATTCTATTGGTGTAAAACACAAGAGGATGCCTTTGAAATTTTGAAGCTCAAGTTGGCTAGTGTGCCTATTTTATAATTCTTTGACTAGAGAACATCATTTCATGTCCATGTCAATTATTCTGGATATATAACTAGTGCCATTATGGTGAAACCCAGTGAAGGTAATATGAATCATCCCATATCCTTTACAAGTAAAAAATTGACACAAGTAGAGCATAATTATACAACAACTGAGTGTGAGGCATTCACCATGGTTTATGCCCTAAAATAAATTAGATAGTACTTGTTGGAAACCCCATTCACCTTATTCATAATCCATGAATCACTTAATTACCTTATGAATAATCCCATTCTCCATGGGTGCATTTATATATGGATAGTTTTGTTTCAAAAAAATCTAGTTCTTAGTTGTCATTAAGCCTGGAACACAAAACTCGAGCCTAGACCATTTGCCTTGTATCAACTCCAATGATGAAGTAGTGTCTATTGAGGATGATATGCTAGATGCATAAATTTACAAAATCTAGTGCACCCTTGAGGACTTGACAGAGATAGCCACTTTTATAACATCTAGATCTATGCCCTAAATAATGACAACCAAGGAAAAGAAATAGCTCTTAGTTCATACTACCCCTTTTCAGCTCATTAGCAAGGAACTATTAAAACTAGACTGAGATGAAGTCTTACACTGATATGTCTTAGAACATGAGAGGGACCACATTTTACATGAGGTGTATGAGGGTATAACAGGAGGCCATTACATGGGATATGCAACAACATGCAAGGTATTACAATCAGGCTTGTGGTGGACAAGTTTGTTTTAAGATGTGAAAGATTGTACCAAGGATTGTGACATATTCCAGTACAAATGGAATCCCAAACATTAGTATGAGATTCCTCTCATATACATTCTAGCTTAATCACTATTTAAGAAATGGTCCATTGATTTTGTTGGACTAATTGCTCTCATAACAAGGTGTACTAGTGCAAGATACATTCTAACAGTCATTGACTATTTTACCAAGTAAACCAATGGCATACCAACTAAAAAATTCACATCCACCACAACCACAAGGTTCATATGGGATAACATCATAATTATTTATGGGTGCCCACTCAGCTTAACTAGCAATAGAGGTACATACTTCATTAATCAAATTGTGTTGATCTTGCTAATACAATACATGGTGGTGCACCATAAAATAATACCTTACCAGCCCCAAGAGAATGGCATAGTCGAGGTGTTCAAAAATATCTGAGGGATGTGTCTCATGAATATATATGACATTGGTTGCAAAGATTAGGTTGATTAAGTGTCAATAGTGCTATGGGTATATCACACAACCTATAAGTACCTGAACAAAGCTACACCATTTCCACTAGTGTTTGGTGTTAAGGAAATTATACCAATGGATTTCTTTGTTCCATCATTGTGTATCATGAAAAATGGTTGATTAGATGACCAAAAATCATTGAACTTAAGGCTATAAAACTTGGAGTGCTTAGACGAGGTATGCATCCAAGTAAGGTGGAGCTAGTAAATAGAGAAGATGCACCTGAAACTCTAGCATGACAATCATATCAAGAAAAAAGTACTAACTGAAGGAACATTAGTCTTGCTCTATGAATCTAATTACCTCAAGCACTTGATAAATTTGCAAATAAGGTGGATGGTCCCATAAGTCATCCACACTATACTAGAGACTGGGACATGCAAGTTATGCATGTTTTCAGGTGAGATTCTACTTGGGTATATCAATGGCAACTAATTAAATCCTTATTAGTAGTAGGATGGTACTTTCACCATCAAACACCATCTCCCCCATCATGAGTTGGTGATATTGTGTGACCAGAATAAAGTTTGGCACAAGCCAAATAGTCCCTAATGAGTTGAGTTATTTTGTGTTATTCTAATAATGAGTAGGTAAGTGATATACTGAAGCCCATTAGTAAAAATCCTCTAGCACCTTCATGCATAATTCTAGCTGGGTAAGTCAAGCATGGATTCTATATAAACACATAAGGCTAGACACCTAAGTTATGAGTGCATGAAGTTTTCTATATTTAGACATGAGGCACACTAGATCTTCGTGCATAAGATTCAAAAAATGAGGCACTGTGAGGCCCATACGATGATTATTTTGGGACTTTCATGCATAATACTAGTCTGGTGAGTCAATTGAGGTTATTTCTTAAGAACCTAAAAATAGACACCTGAGTCTTTAGGTATATGGATATCATTAAACTTTGAGAATAAGAATACCAAGTGATGAGGAAAGATGCACAAGAGGCTCATGTGCATAAGATAAAAAAAAGTGCACACAATGATACATGTACAGGACACCTAAAGAGTTACATTATGGAGGACCAACACAAAGGATTTTTATTAGGTAATAAAGGCCAAGGAAAGAAGATGAAAGTGGAGGGAAATTTCCTAAATAGAAAAGCATACTTATGATTCAATTTTTAGATTTACCTTCTTTAGATAAATCAAATAGTTTTTAAAATTGAATACTAAAAATATCAATTCCATAAGTGAAATATAATTGGATGCATAATATTCTATGAATGAATGAAGAGTGATTATAAAAATTTGTAAATTCATTTCATACTTAAAAATCCTGATTTGTGTCATTTTATAACTTTTTGTAATTTGTTTAGCATTTCATTAGGTCATTTGTAAACTGAATTAAATAAACTAAAACATAGAAATAACTGAAAGGAAATTTGACACAAACTTGATAATGGATTTCATTTTAAGGGATATGTCTTCAGGTTCATAATCATGAATCGATCCATTAAAATATGTAAATATAACAACTAACAAACTTACACCAAGAATGGATTTTTGGACCTATAATAGTGATGAAACTGACTACATAAAGACTCTAAAACTGATAAGTAATCCATCTTAACAAAGTTCATAGCAACTTTTTATCCTCTTCATGGATTCATTCATATTTCTCCATCAAGAGTAAATATAAACTCTTAATAAAATGGGCATTATAATGTTGGAGGAGTGTCTCTAGATTTTAAAGACATGCAAACTCCTTTAAACAATCCTGCAACAATAGTCAATAACCTTCCATGGTTAAAGGCCTTACAACATATAATAATATTCAATAACATATAGTCTTGGGTTTATTCAAATATAATTTCATACCTATTACATGATATTACATCTTACTTGGTCTAATGGTAAGACTTATCTTTTTGCAATAGAGAGATTTTATGTTCAAGGCACATTTTGACTCTTATGGCTTCTCATAGGATCAATTATATGCATCCCATTACCATTTCCAATTATCCTATAATGTAATAAGACATTCTCCTATGGTCCAAATATTACAAAATAGATGCTTGGCTCTCATTACCAAATAATCACATATATACTCCTCTTTGGGACTATGTACAAATCTACCATTCATAATAGGTGAATAAAAAAATATAGACTCGTTACCCTTCTTTCATTCCAGGTCAATCTATGTGCCTTTATTTATACATCATTATCCCATGGCTTGTTAGGAATTAAATGAATATAAATCAAATTTAATTCACCATAAACTATTAATTTAAAACACAAACCATATTTTAAATGTGTGAAATCAGATCTCTCTATGCACTACTTGCATTATAGAATCAATTCTTCAAATCACATTAAATGATTGAAATAATGGAGGAAATAAAAATCCATAAATAACACATAACACATGTATACCATGATTCACCCAATGTGGGATACATATACTAAAAAAGTCCTTAATAAAATAATAACAGAACAAGAGTACAAACTCTCCAAAGAGAACCTCTCACAGAGACTGAATATCTCCTCAAGAATTCACATAAAATTTCTTTAAATTGCTGATCCAAATCTGAAACCTATCAACAATAATCCATATATTCTATGCCACACCTATACCTATAAATAATCATAACACAAGTTGCTATACCACACCCTATAAATAAAAACATCACTATGCAAAGTCATACCACACTTATATATAAACAAATGAGGAAGAAATCCACCCAAAAAGAATAAACGTGCCATGCTTATCCAATATGGCCTTACCCAAAAATAAGCATGTCATTCTCCACCCAATAAGGCTTTTCCATAAGCCTTACTACTAAGGAACATGCCATCCTTATCTCTCTCCTCCAAAAGGCTTACACAACTTACAATGTAATGAGATAAAAACTAACTCCTTGAAACAAGGAAGTAAATCCCACATCCAATAAACATGGAAGTCAACATTGAAATAATAAAATATAATAATTAATTACCTAAAACAAGGAAATTAAAACTACTTCCACAAAACATGAAAGTCACCCTAGAAATTATTAAAAACATTTAATAATATTCTACTCATATGTGGAGTACATGAAAAATGCACTTCCCACATTTTTGGAGCTCTCTTAGCCCCCAAAATGTATCACCATGGTCATGTGATATCCTAAAATGGATCTACACTCAAAATATCCCACTTGGAGACCATTTCTCTTTAACAAAATCTATCACTACTCCATGACCACTAAGACCAACCAAATCTAAACATAGTCTCAACTTGTCCAATCTGACTACCTTGGTCATCATATCTGTAGGATTCTAGATAGTATGAATCTTCTCCATATTCACCAAGTTATCCTGCAAAGTTGTCCTAATGAAGTGATAACATAACTAAATGTGTTTTGTCTTTGAGTGGAAAGCAGAGTTCTTTTTCAAATGAATAACACTCTAACTATCACTGTGTAGTCTCCCAAATTCCTGCTCATGCCCCAACCCTCAAAACAAATTCTATAACCAAATAATCTCCTTAATAGCCTCTATGGTAGAAACATACTCTAACTCTGTGGTTGACAAAGCCACAACCTTCTATATCCTATAAATCCAACTAATCATTGTATCTCTAATAATAAATATATAACATGTCATACTCCTCTTGCTATCAATATCCCCTACCATATCTGAGTCCACATAACCATACAAAGTGGTATTTGATCCACCATAAAATAATTCAACATCCATGGTTACTCTCAAGTACCAAAGAATCCATTTCACTATTTTCTAATGCTCATAACTAGGATCACTCATATACTTGCTCATAACTCCCACGACATGGGCAATATCTGGCCTTGTATAAACCATGGCATACATCAAGTTTCCAATTGATGATGAGTAAGGTACCTTATGAATCTTAATATTTGCAACCTCCATCTTGGGGCACTACTCCTTTAATAATATAAAGTGGCCTGCCAAATGAGTACCAATAGATTTAGCATCCAACATGCTAAAACTTTCTAAGATTTTCTTCACATACTCTGATTGGGATAAAATCAGCTTCCTCTCCTTTCTATCATGATTAATCCTCATACCAAGGATTTGCTTCACTACACCCAAATCCTTCATAAAAAAGGAGTCACTAAGTTGTTTCTTAAGTATATGAATATGTTGTATGTTATTTCCTATAACTAACATGTCATCCACATACAAGCATAATATAATAAAAGAACCATCATCAAAATGTTTGATGTACATGCTATGGTTAGAATTACACCTTTGATAACCTTGTTTTAACATAAAATAATCAAATTTCTTATACCATTGCCATATATATATATATATATATATATATATATATATATATATATATATATATATATATATATATATTAGGCCATACAAGATCTTCTTTAGTCTGCACACATAGTTCTCCTTCCCTTTGACTTCATATCCCTGTGGTTACTCCATATACAACTCTTCATCCAAATTACCAAGAAGAAAAGTAGTTTTCACATCTAATTGTTCTAAGTGCAAATCCTTAACTGTAACTAAACCAAGAATAGTCCTAATAGAATTCATTTTTATAATAGGAGAAAAAAACTCATCAAAATCAATACCCAATTTTTGTGTAAACCCCTTGACCACCATTATGTCCTTATAACTTTTTCTCCCTTCATCTTCTTCTTTTATTCTTTATATCCACTTGTTTGACAATGCACTATTTCCCTTGGGTAGCCTTACCAAATCCCATGTTTGGTTCTCCATGAGAGATCTATGCTCATCATCCATGGCTTGCTCCCACTTCTTCTTGGCATTTACCTGTATTGCTTCCTCATAACACTCTAGTTCTCCATTTTTAGTGAGTAATAAAAAATTCAAAGGAGAAATCATTCAAGTGCTCTTCTTACCCTAGAAGACCTTCTTACCATAGGATTTTTGGATCCTTATGTAGAAGGTTCCTAAATTGATTCATTGGGTACTTTTCCATCTGCAATGTCATCCAATACTATGTACTCTTTCTTTTCCTATTCTTATTCCTAAAACTAATTCTTATACATAACTTTTTCATTAAAGGATACATCTCTAGACTAAAATATTTTCTTGTCTCTAGTTCTCCATAAATGAAAACCAAAGTCATTCTCACCATAACCAATAAATGTGCATTTTTCTAATTTTGCCTCTAACTTGTTGCTACCCTCTTTCTTAAAAAGAACAAAAGCCTCACATCTAAAGACTCTAAGAAAGTAATAATCAATAGTCTTACCAGACCAAGCTTGTTCAATAATGCCTCCATCAAAGGCATTGAAGGTCCTCTATTAATCAAATAAACTATCATGCTAATGGCTTCTAACCAAAACTATAAAGGCAACCCTACATGTAGCGTCATACTCTTAGCATGTTCTATTATTGTTTTGTTCATCCTTTTAGATACCCCATTCTACTATGGAGTTCTTAGAACCATCCTTTGCCTATGGATTCCATTGTTAGAACAATAATCAAATAAATTATTATTACAATACTCACCTCCATTATCTAATCTGAGACATTTTAACTTGAGAACTATTTCACTCTTAACCAAGGCTTTCCACTTCTTAAAAGTGTGTAATACATTATATTTCCTTTTAATGTAATAAACCCAAACTTTCCTAGTTACATCATCAATAAAGTGAATTAATAATTAGAACCACCAATAGAAGATACCTGAGTTGGTCCCCATACATTTGAATGTACCAACTCTAACTTATGCTCTTTCTTTATGGTTCCAACTTTCAAGAATTTAACTAACTTTTGTTTCCCATACACACAATCCTTCCATAAATCTAAATCAATATATTTTAATCCAATAAACTTGTCTTTTAATATCTCCATGCCCTTGTGGCTCATATGACTGATCATGTAGAGGCACATAGTTACATTTCCATCTACATCAACTAAATCACAATAATCAACACTAGTAGTCAAATATAAAGTACCAACTTTCTTACCTATTATAACTAAAAGATCACCTTTGGTAACTTTATAAGAATCTATAGTAAACATTATCAAACAACCCTCACTTCCCATTGCCCCACTAAAACCAACTTCCATCTCAATATAGGCACATGTCTAACATCCTTAAGTAACCACATGTTCCCATTATATATTTTCACCTGAACACAACCTTTCTTTACTATCTCACATGGTTCATCATCACCAAGATAAACATGTCCCAAATTTTATTGAGCATAATCAGTAAAATAATGCCTATGTGGGGTGGCATGAAAAGAAGCCCCTGAATTTAATACCCAAGACTCAAAAAAAATCCAAAGAAAGAATGAAGGCATCCTAACATGATTTACGTGATGTCACATTTACCTCATTCATTTCCTCCTTGCTAGCATTCATATCCTAAAGTGACCAATAATCCTTTTGTGAGTGTCCACTCTTACCACAATTCCATCATATCATCTTACCTCTATATCTAGATTTAGATCTACCCTTTGACTTTCCATGGTTTCCTTTGCTCTTGTCCTTTTGCCTCCCTCTAGTTTCAATAGACAAAGCATTCCCTGAACATGATTCCTCAGTTCTCTTCCTTCACATTTCCTCACTAAGAATCACACCTAAAACATCCTTAAAATTTAAACTTCCCTTGGCAGGGACTACATTACCCACAACCATAACCAAGGTATCCCAACTATCAGACAAAGAACACAAAATCAAAAAAGTTCTAACTTCATCATCAAATTTAATTCCAATAGAAGTGAGCATACTTACAACCATATTAAAATCATTTAAATGATTAGAAATAGAACCATTCTCAGATATGTTCATATTAAACAATATTTTCATAAGAAATATTTTATTTGAAAAAAATTGTTTCTCATACAACTTTCCAAGTTTATCCATGAGATACTTTGTATATTTCTTATCTAAAATGTTGAATGCAACAGGAGATGCAAGGCATAAATATATGGCTCCCAATGCCTTCCTATCAAGTAATGTCCAATCAACATCACTCATGGTTATAGGTTTCCTCTTTTCCCCTCTAAGGGGAGATGAAGTTCCTTTTAATACAAGTAATCTTTCATTTACATTTTACTCAAACCAAAAAAATTTCCATCAAATTTCTCAAATCTGAATCTGATCTCTTCTCCCATAGCTCCCACTCAAGCTAATAACCCTTCATATGATTTACCACTTCAGCAAAAAAACCACCAAAGCTCTGATACCAATTGTTAGGAATTAAATGAATACAAATCAGATTTAATTCACCATCAAATCTTAATTTAAAACACATAAACTAGATTTTAAATGTGTAAAATCATATATCTCTATGCACTACTTGCATCATGGAATCAATTCTTCAAATCATAGTAAATGATTACAATAATGGAGAAAATAAAAAACCAAAAATAACACATAACATAGGTATACCTTGGTTCACCCAATGTGGGATACATCCACCAAGAAATTCCTCAATAAAATAATAATAGAACAAGAGTACAAACTCTCTAAAGAGAACCTCTCATAGAGATTGAATATCTCCTCAATAATTCATAATATAATTCTCTAAATTGTTGTTCTAAATCTAAAAGCTATCAATAATAATCCACAGATGTTATGCCACACCTATACCTATAAATAATCACACCATAAGCTACTATACCACACCCTATAAATAAAAACATCACTTTGTAAAGTCACACCACACTTATATATAAACATATGAGGAAGAAATCCATCAAAGAAGGAGAAGCATGCCATGTTTATCTAAGATGGCCTTATCTAAAAATAAACATGGCATCCTCCACCCAGTCAAGCTCATCTGCAAGCCCTCCTAAGAAGGAACAAGCGATCTTTATCTCTCTCTTCTAAAAGGCTTACACAACTTACAATGCAATGAGATAACAACTAACTCCTTGAAACAAGGAAGTCAATCCCACTTCCAATAAAAAACTAACTCCCTATAAACAAGGAAGTCAATCCCACTTCTACTAAACATGGAATTCAACATGGAAATATGAAAAGATAATAATTAATTCCCCAAATCAAGGAAATCAATACCACTTCCACAAAACATGGAAATCACCATAGAAATTATTTAAAACATTTAATAATATTCTACTCACATGTAGAGTATATGAAAAATGTGCTCCCCACATTTTTAGAGCTATGTAATCCCCAAAAATGTACCATCGTGGTCATGTGATATCCCCAAAGGGCTCCACACTCATCATGGATTGAATATCCCATGAAATAGGTGAAGATGACCTCCTTTTGGCTCAATCTACATGCCTATAAATATTTATTATGTGTCATTGACCTAAATGTATTACAAGAGAGATGCCATATTCATGATTGTGTATTTCCATTAAATAGTCACCTCCTTAATCTAGTTCATGTTCAAATGGCAATCTCCTTCTTACATTCCCCAAATGTATAATAACCTCTTCCATGACCACAAGGCCATACCAAAGTAGAAGAAAAAATCCATGCCTTAGGACTGTGTATTAATCAATAGTCATGCCTTGGATTTATCAACACATTTTGTTTCAGTGTGTATCATTCACCCATGCCTTAAAAAATAGGCATTGTGTAAACCAAACTTGGTCTCTCAACCTTTCAAATTCATGTTTATCTATTCCCAGATCAAGTTTGCACCATTCACCATGATCAAAGGCTTAATGAATAGATGTATTCATTCTATTTGGGTGATTTCAATACCCTATGAGAGATAATACCACTTCACAATTGCCCAAAATCTTTCCAAAAATAGGTGAAGACCGTTTTTCTATCAAGACTCTATAGTTTATACAGTCATGTATATATAACTTACATTGTCAAAGGCCATACTAATAGAATAAAACATCAACATAGGCTCAGGCTTGTATCCCTACCAATACAAGTTCTGCCAGATGCATATTTACTTCATCCCCTTTTAGCGTAGTGGTAATCAAGCCTTTTAATAAACACCAGAGATAGGGTTCAAATCCTTAACATATGACATGGATTTTTATTCAAGGAATAAAATCCCACATTCATCAGATGAAGTGTCATCAAAGTATTTATATATCTTGGAGACTATCAAGAAA